>OX243917.1:3066200-5566200 GCA_945859665.1 Anorthoa munda | reverse complement strand
CTATAATTACTTAGGATTGCACTACGGACCATATCATAATAATTATTATGGTTTATTGCTATGTTAAGACATAAATACCATTCATTAAATCTTGCAGTATGCAATTAAAGTCTAGGAGTTTACGGATGTTCAGATTTCTATATAAAATTATCCCACAATTATTTCTAAGTTTTATGTTGAACAGTCATGGTGATCCAGTGGCAAAGACCTCGCCTCTCGTGCTTGAGGTAGTGGTTTCAAATTCAAGCAATTACTAATGTTAAAGGCGCAAATACTCTTCAGTAGCTGTAACGTCTAAACGGCTACTCGTAGTTTTTTGGACAAAATACAATAAAATTACAAATTTAAAAAGCCTCCGATTTTTATTTTTATTTCATGCTTTTTAAACTACATATAATATACCTAGTAGCAGACATGCTTCAATCGACAATCTATCGAAACACCTAATAATGACACGATATCTTACGAAAAATTCCGGATTCAAAGAGTAAAATTCGAATAACTTTTGAACGGCTGAACCGATTTTATTCAAACATAGCTAAGAACACTCTCGACAACATCACCTTTCAAACAAAAAAAAACTAAATCAAAATCAGTTCACCCGTTCGGACGCTATGATGCTACAGACATACACACAAATACACAGATACACAACAACAACACACGTGAAACTTATAACACCACTTTTTTCCGTCGGGAGTTAATGAGAATCAAGTACGTCTAAACGGCTAGTCGTATTTTTCTGGAAAAATATATGTTACATTAAACTATTTTTACCCGACTGCCGAAGGAGGGTAATGTGTTTATCAGTCTATGTATGTAAGTATGTATGTATGTATGTTTGTTCCTATGTGGCGTTCCAGAGACCAAACGCGTTGGCCGATTTTGATGATTCATACGTCAATCGATTTGTCTTAACTCTGCGAGTGTCACATTAAAATTGCAAAAACAAAAATGGCGGATTTTGGGCGCCATTTTGTGGAGGGAAAATATTTTTTTTTCTTCCTAACCCATCGTGTGGGGTATCAAAATAAAGGGTTTTAAGAGGCGATTTCAAAAATATATAATACATTCTAAAAAAAAAACCAAAAAGTGGTAAATAAAAAAATCAAAAAACCCGACTGCTTGAAAAGCAAACTAAAAAGACGTAAACAACAAGAAATCATGCTGTGCAGTCGGAGGATACATCTGGTTTTGGTCCGCCAGCTCGCGAATATGTATCCTCCGACTGCACAGCATGATTTTCTTCTTGTTTACGTCTTTTTAGTTTGCTTTTCAAGCAGTCGGGTTTTTTGATTTTTTTAATAATTTTTTTTATCTTAATAATTTGATCTACGTTCGGATAGCGATAGTTAAATGAGGCAGTCTTTAGATCGAGGTCGAGGGAGGGTTTATCGTCAAATATATATATATAAGTTTTTCCATCGTTACTTGAGCCTGTTATTTTCTTCTTCCAGCCATTGTTAGGAAGCCACGTACGACTGATAAACTTCCCTATTGTTGTATTACTTCTGGAAATCACAACAGGCTCAAACAATACTTATTCATCAAGTATTGTTTTGAAAACGTTGCGCTTGCGACGGTTCCAAGAAATAAACTGACGGTCTTTGGGGGAAAACTGCAGCCGTATTGCATAAGTGCGCAAAGAGTTTGACCGCTATCCAATCACTGTGCATTAAAATGAGTTTACACACACTACAGGCTTCATAACAAACAAACAAACACATACTCACTCTCATACACACACATTCTAAACACACGCATGCACTTACACACATTTTTATTTTTATTCTTATCCTTTGCTTATCCACTGCACGTACCAATATTTTGTAACCGCAATTGAGTATTTCATTCTGTATGGATACTCTTTCCTAAGATACAGAGAGGTTTCCTGCCTAGTTTAGGAAAGGGAGTCCTAAGAACCATTTTATATTTGTTGTACTGATTTTTGTTTATAACATCTAAGTAAGTAAGACAACTCTGTATGCCATGTACAAACTACTCTTTGTTGAATAAATTATTATTAAATTATTATTTTTATAATCGACCAAATCGACCAAATCGACCAATCCACATCGCGTCATTCATCTCGCAAGTGATTGGTCGATTTGGTCGATTGGATAGCGGTCAAACTCTTTACCCACTTACGCAATACGGCTGCTGGACTAGCGCCCACAACTATACGCATAAACGTTTTAGTGTCATCATTGTGTGTACAGATAAGAAGTGAAATTCCCTGCTGGAATCTGTTTCCTGATAGGTACAATATGCGGGTTTACCCTTCAGTACTTCTAGGCAAGTGTGCTTCACCGTCTACCACATCATCGCTTACGATCAGGCGAGATAGTGGGTAAACGCGAACCTAACAAAAAAAGGTACCAAAGGAGATGTCCTTTATCCTCTATCTCAGGGCTTCCCAAACTTTTTTACATCCTATTTTTTGTCTCTTTATAGCTAACTGTGGTTTTCATGTTGCTTGAAAAAAAATTGCCTATTAGGAGAAAATGGGCTCGCTGTTTTGAGCATATCAATACAAATCGGAGCCAAAGTTTTGAAAAAGTTACTAAGACTTAATTTCTGCAACTGCAGAATAGTCAGTTTCGCATAAGAAATTACAACGCCGATATATCAAACGGTACTATTATCTTCAGTACTCAGAGTTGTATAATCTTGGGCTACATTACGGTAAAATGTATTTATCGAATAATTCCTGTTAGTATTTATCGAGAAATATGTTGCAGCTTCAGGCTGGTATTACATATTTCATAGATTCAGCAACTGTTCTTTCTCATTTGCGACGCCCGTGAGAGAGCACCGCGACACCCCGGGGAGTCGCGACGCACAGTTTGGGAACCCCTGCTCTATCTAATGATAGGACAGATCTAAAACCGGCAATCATCAATATTTTGATTGATAAGCTTCACAGCTCACGACCTTTACGATATTTTTTACGACCCAAGACGTTTCATTGACATTGTCTCAAATATTTTTTTCGACGTCTTGGCAAAGGTCTACAAATTGGCCTGACCCGACATTTTTTGTTGCCAAAACTAATAATTTATTCACGTGATATTGCAATGTACTCTGCGCACCTCAGAGTGACTAAAGCGTGAAGATTAGTAATTGTGAAACTACAGATTTAATTTTGAGCGCGATTATTTAAATCTTGTCGTTGCTCAAGAGTTCAGTGGCTTTGGACCCCGCGACCTAGCTACGGTAAAACTATGCTTGGCTTGAGTCACAGAATATAATAATTCAATAGAATGGAATCTCGCTGCTGCTTATCGATCGCATTCTGTGTGTTGTTTTACACCGCGTCACAAGTAAAATTTCAAAATTTAAAATACCCCCGATACATTTTTATTTCATGCTACATTATTTATCTAGTACATAGTATATAATGCTTCGAACGGCAATCTATTGAACACGTAATTATGACAGTGAAACGCCCATAACTTTTGAACGGCTGAACCGATTTTATTCAAACATTGCTAAGAACACTCTCGACAAAATCACTTTAAAAACAAAAAAAAAAACAAAATCTGTTCACCCGTTTGGACGCTACGATGCCACAGACAGACACACATATACACAGATACACAGCAACACACGTCAAACTTATAACACCCCTCTTTTTTCGTCAGGGGTTAAAAATGCTTGAATGTACTGGTGTCATCACAATCATTATTTCAGCCGAAGACGTCCACTGCTGGACATGTTCCTCCACCAAGTGTAGCCATATTGACCGATCCCGTGCGTTTCGCATCCAGAGGATACCCGCAATCTTCACCAGGTCATCGGTCCACCAAACGCATTGGTTCTCAACCTGTGATCTGCGGACCACTGGTGGTCCATTCAAGCTAAAATATGGTCATATGTTTTTGCCAATAAAATACGACGAGCCGTTTAGACGTGATTCTCATTTTAAAATCAGCCACTGAGGGTACTCTGCGCTTTAAAAACAGTTTTTAATAGGAAACCCCGACCTTGATATTTAAAAACTTTTCCTCAACAGATTACTAATATAAAATTTTAATAATTCATAAATAGAACCTTGACAAAAATAGAATCATATTGACATCCTAATTTGCCAATAGGAAATTGAGTGGGTGTCTAGCAGAAATTATGCAAAAACGCGCCGTGCAATATACTGCACAAGGTTAATCAACAAATCTTAAAAGTTACAATAACATAACATGACATCTGTTAATTATTTTCCTTCAAGCTCGTTGCTTCGCCTTTATGTCAGTGTTCTACATCTGACTGCGAATATGTACAATCTGCACATCATATCTTATGGAAGTGTATTCTTTCGCAGAATGAACGCAATAGTATGTTGAATAATGTACGGGCTGCATCAGGAGTTGTTTACTATACGGACCTTGTGGAAACTAGAACAAATTTCCGTGCGTTCAAGTGTTCCTGCCATACCTATTATTGGAATCAAATATAACAGCTCACAATGTTAGGACCCATTAATATTTTATCCGTGGTGCCAGGCAAATGGGCTTAGCCCAGTTGTAAACGACCATTTGTGCCTATTGGCCTTGTTTGTTCCGTCTCCTGCTTGATATGGAGGGAAATGGAAATTTATATTTTTTCCCTACTCCTCCGTTATTCTTTTCTGATTAATTTCGTTGCGGGATCCAAGACAGTTAAATTCATTCTCCGGGACTACGTCGAGCTTCATTGCCTCGGCGCTTTTCTGGTGGTCGCCACTGTTGATTCTGGTTTTTCAGGAGTTGCAGTGGTTTGGAAATAGTGCGGTGGGATTGTCCCAACATGACACCTGTGTACTCCGAAGGTTTGAGCAGAGGTGTAACTGTAGTACACCCAAATTCCGTCAGTTATGTTTACGTCCCATGTGATAGGAAACGAGCCTATTGCCATCAAACGGACACAAATCCGGACAGGCTGCTACTGAGAAATTCCAGATGAAAAATGCCAGTAACACTGCCCGACCCGGGGATTGCATCCAGAACCTCCTGCTCCGCTGCAGCACTTGTGACTACTAGACCAGCGGCAGTCTAAATGCTAAAAAAATATTATTACAAAATATTTATTTAAACGAGATTTTTAGGGTTCGGGTTCCGTACCCAAAGGGTAAAAACGGGACCCTATTACTAAGACTCCGCGGTCTGTCTGTCTGTCTGCCTGTCTGTCTGTCCGTCTGTCACCAGGCTGTATCTCAAGAACCGTGATAGCTAGACAGTTGAAATTTTCACAGATCATGTATTTCTATTAAAATAAATATTTAAGTGGGGCTCCCATACAACAAACGTGTATTTTTTTGCGATAATGGTACGGAACCCTTCGTGAGCGAGTCTAACTCGCACTTGTCCGTTTTTTCGTATTATTTCAGCAAACCCTTTCATTTAATACCCATATTATAGCAGTGTACAAAAAATAACTAGTCCGCCATCTTGGGCCGTCCGCCATATTGGATTTAGAATGACGTCACTTAGCTAACCATACATTGTCATCTAAACTAAACGTGTACGCAAAATTTCGTCTTAATCGGTGGAAGATAACTGCTTTAGAATTCAGTTGCAAGATTTGACCCGAACACACTTACATACATACACAGCAAGTTTAAAATTGTTTGTTTGTTCTATGTAGGTACCTTATTCGTGAAAGTACCTGACCTGCAGCCTTATTGCGTAATGAATTCGTGCAAGATGAAAGACGCGATTGAGAGCAGTGGTGGCCCAGTGGTATCGGCTGCGACTTACAAGTTGTAGGTCGTGGGTTCGAACCCAGGCAGGCGCTTCACTTTGTGTAAATTATTTCATCACCACTGCTCTCAAAACGGTGAAGGGAAACATCGTGAGGAAACCTATGTCCTAGAACCAAAAATTCGAAGACATGTGACATCCACCAATCCGCACTGGGCCCGCGTAGTGGATTACGGCCAGTGCCCTCTCACAGAGAGGAGGCCTGTGTCCCAGCAGTGGGAACATTAATAGGCTGATGATGTAATGTGAAAGACGCGATGTGGATTTGCGTCTATGTGAATGGTCGATTGTTCATACTCTTTTCCCTTTACCTTGCCGAATTCATAACGCAATAAGGCTTCTGCTAACAACTGAAAGAATTTTCGTTAAGAATTTTGTATTCTTGATAAAATATTCTTGGAACCAGTTTTCAATTAAAACTGTAATAATCCGTTACTAAACATGACCGAGTAAGTACGTAATGCAAGAATTTTATTTAAACAACTGTTTGGCATCAAAGTCAACAAGATATTATTCCATTTAAATAAATATTAGAACTATGTGTAAAGTAAATACAAACATACGTAAACTCACGCCCTTTTTTCCAGGGAGGTAGGCAAACAGAAACTATAATTATTCCAGAATTTGACTCACACACTGTTCCGTTGCTGTTGAATTAGGTATTTTACCTATGTTTGCAATATTTGTAAGTATGTGAGAACCATGTTCCTATTTATCAAATTAATGAATTTACCTGTTAGTGCTTTTATTACTTTATACCTGTACGTAGTATAGCGTGTAGTGCTGTTTTTGGGTGCATCGTCCTCACATATATGAATTTTTTAATGTATTTACATAAGTAAACATTATAAAACATTTTTTTTTTAAAGAGTAAGTATGGAGTTTCTTGTGCGTTCTTCTCCATAACAAACTACTTTCCGAATGCACGGTAGAGTCAATTTTTATTACGTGTACATTTTTAATTTAGATTTAATAATGTTTGACGTTCAAAAGTGCAGGTTATTGGCCTAGTTAAAATAAATATATTTGACTTTGACTTTATAAAACGCCGCCGGCTACGATCCTTACATACTCCTTTTGCTTAACTCGGATCACATAGACACACGCCGGTAATGAGTACTGCGCACCTGGCCTTTCTGAAGAACTTCACGATCTATGTATATCCTTCGTAAATGTATTTTCATTTTTTTGGAAGTCGTTTTAATTTTTTTGTTAAGAAGTTTTTTATTTCTCTATTTTTATTTAAAATGGGAACGCATGAGAAGCACCAGCATCCAAATAAAAAAAAAGAATCATCAACATCGGTTCACCTAGTAAAAAGTTCTGAGGTTAACACACATAAAAACATACAGCCGAATTGAGAACCGCCTGTTTTTGAAGTCGGTTAAAAATACATTGGTACGATCAGCTGCACCCGGTCAGACTGGAAGTCAATAACCGGACCCAAATTTTGTAAGGAGATAGTTTGAGAACCTGTGATGGACATAGGATAGTATTTAAACCAGAAATCATCCTTTATGACAGGGGGGTAGAAGTTAGTATGGTAAACTAATAATTTCTGAAGTAAAGCGGCCCACACACCTATAATATTATGTCGCGATATAAACAAATAAAAATTAGAAAATTCCAAAACCCCGGCAATTTAATACTGTATAATTTATCTAGTAGTAGACACTCTTCGATCAACAATCTATCGAACACGTAATTATGACACGATATCTTGCGAAAATACTCCATTTCAAACAGAAAACAGCCCATAACTTTTGAACGGCTAAACCTATTTTCATCAAACATAGCTAAGAACACTCTCGACAAAGTCACCTTTCAAACAAAAAAATCTAAATCAAAATCGGTCCATCCGTTTAGGCGCTATGATGCCACAGACAGACACACAGATACACATATACACCCCTCTTTTTCCGTGGGGGGTTAAAAAATTGGCTATTCAAAGTACATTTACGCAGACGATGTCGCGGACAATGGCGAAGTTTTGAAATAATCTTAAACTGGCACTTAGAGGCAGAATTTACGTCAATTTCCAACGGATGTCTCTGTGCAAGTATTTGTTCTCTAAATATTATGTATTTGGGAAAATAAATAGTATGTCACTAACATAATATAACATAGCCTGTTTTGTTCGAAAGGATAGGCAGTACCATATGGAAAATGTTTACTAATGAATTCTTGAAAGCCGATATTTAAAGAGTACTAGGGATTGAGACTGTAGCGATGGCCATTGTACGAAATACCAAAATATAATGGGATCACGTGATCCGTGACAATTCGATAGTGCTAGGAATTACAACACATTTTTCCAACTGTCACTTGTTAGAGGCACTTTAAAGTCTATCCACACTTATCAGGGCCGTGCATTGAAGATTCGTCACTGACCCGTGCACGGACGTGCATGAACGAGTTCATATAAAATGTACACACCGAAATTTTTTTGAGCCCCTAACTGGGCACGGTCCGTCCACGTCCCTGGCACGGCCCTGATATGTATGGATAGACCTTTAGAGCGGTTACGTCCGCGTCCGTGATTTGTGTTCCGAGTTCAAAATATTCTGAATTATGACAGATTAACTTCTGCCGGCGGCGTCGCCCGCGTGACAAATGTTTTATCGTCCCAAGGGAACATTATAGCGGGATCAAAAGGGGTATCGGGTAGCCTATTTGCTATTCCAGACTATAGTCTATCTCTGTGCCAAATTTCATTCAGATCCATTCAGCCGTTCTGGCGTGATTGAGTAACAAACATACATCCATCCAAACTTTCACATTTAGTAAGATTATGACGGATAGAGTTTGGATGTAGAGTGTAAGCTTCCCTACAAGAAGTTCTACGGCTACTTCGGAACCGAAATTTCACGGACATGGTTTTCAGATAAAGTGCGTAACCGCCCTTATTAATTAAGGGCGGTTAAGCACTTTATCTGACCATTTTCGTCAAAAATTTTCTTAAGTTTTTTGACGTTATGCTGGAAATGCAAATAATAATTTGCACTATATTAATGTATCAAATAAATATAATTTAGTCATTATTTCAACACAATTGCAGATTATTTAATTTGGTCAAAACAAAATACGAGTACAAAAACGTAAAACATTAATTATTTAATTTGCACTCACAATTTGCAAGACGTAAAAAATATTGTATTTAACAGGCAACCTTGACAAACCCCCGTAGTCTTTATACTATTGCAGTTACCAAGCAATTTTTTACTAACCGACAGTGCATAGAGAGGTGCTGCTTTCATCATTCGCCATTACTACAGAAGGCCATTCCAAATTGACTAAGACCAATTAACATAAACTATTCACTTGACCTCGTTGGTGTAGTGGTCACAGACGCTACTGCTGAGTATGAAGTACTAGGTTCGATTCCCGAGTTGGGCAGTAATATTGAGATTTTTTATCTGGAATTTCTCAAACCGGCAGCCTTATTGCGTAATGAATTCTGTTGGGCAAATAGTATGAAAAACTGGCCAAGTGGGAGTCGGACTCGCGCACGAAGGGTTCCTTACCATTATCGCAAAAAACGGCAAAGAAATCACGTTTGTTGTATGGGAGCACCACTAAAATATTTATTTTATTCTGTTTTTAGTATTTGTTGTTATGCCGCTATAACAACAAATACTAAAAACAGAATAAAATACATCATCTGTGAAAATTTCAACTGTCTAGCTATCACGGTTCATGAGATACAGCCTGGTGACAGACATACAGACGGATCGTGGAGTCTTAGTAATTGTCCCGTTTTTACCCTTTGGGTACGGATCCCTAAAAATCGGCCAATTACATGCGAGATGAAATACGGGATGTGGATTTCCGTGTATGTGATTGGTCGATTTTTCATACTCTTTGCCTTACCGAATTTATTACGCAATGAGGCTGCCGGAGTCTGGACTGGTCCCCAGTTGAAGGCAATAAGCTGGTCGGGTTACATGGGGCTTAAACATGGTGAAATATGTACGATGCCTGTCATGGGGACTACTAGCGATATGTGCTAAAAAATATTCGTAAAAAAATATTTTTTAACGAATACCCTTTCATTTGATACCCATATCATGGCAGTGCACAAAAAATAACTAGTCCGCCATCTTAGGCCGTCCGCCATATTGGATTTAGAATGACGTCACATAGCTAACCATGCATTGTCATCCAAACTAAACATGTATGCCAAATTCCATCTTAATCGGTGGAGGATAACTGCTTTAAAATTCAGTTGCAAGATTTGACACACACACACTTACATACATTACATACTTACATACATTGCAAGTTAAATAAAAGCTTGTAAAAATAGTTGAGTGTATGACACTTGGGTTTAGAGGTCAAGATAAGGCTCGTGGCTAAACTAATAAAAGAGACACAGGTCGATTGAAGGTTAAGTTACGCTTGCCGAGGCAAGTCTGAAGATGGGTGACCTTTCACAGCGTTCAGACCCCTCCATGGCTCGGCAAGCCTCAATCGGAGGTTAAGTTATGCTTGCCGAGGCAGGTGTGTAGATGGGTGACCTTTCATAGCGTTCAGACCCCTCCGTGGTTCGGAAAGCCGTCAATCGGAGGTTAAGTTATGCTTGCTGAGGCTGGTGTGTAGATGGGTGACCTTTCATAGCGTTCAGACCCCTCCGTGGTTCGGAAAGCCGTCAATCGGAGGTTAAGTTATGCTTGCCGATCATTTTTAGATCTTTTACAGTTGTTACGAGTAGTCAGAAGCCAGATAGTCTGGTAAGTCTTCTTGGTAAGGGGGTCTTACTAAGGGTTGTTTGTTTATTTTTTTTGTTAGTTATTTGTTTTTTTTTTTGTTATTAGTTTGACATTTCCTTTCATATTATTATATTATGTAAATTTACTAACATAGTCATAAGTGTTTACTAACAAATTATGAATCATGGTCCGAAATAAATGATTGAATTGAATTGAATAAGGGGAATCATGTAATCTAACCGGATTGTGGAGGTCAGATAGGGTCTCTCCTTGTTAAGTACTGGTACTCAGCTGCATGAGGTTAGACTGGAAGCCGACCACAACATAGTTGGGAGAAGGCAGACAGATGATGAGATCAGCTTTTTATAATCGAATGCTTTTTATTCCCTTATCTATTATATATTATTAAATTCGCCCGCGATTCAAACACAACCAGATATTGGTCATAAGCTCTTTACTTGCCTCTTATAAACCTTTTTTTTATTGTCTATAGACTCGCGCTTGTTCATGATGGTAAACGAAGATGTGGTCGGCGGTGAAACACGCTTGCCTAGAAATAACCTATTCACTCTTGACTTAAAGACCCCAGATTGTAGCTATCGGGCAACACAGACTCTCGTACCTACCATTTTTCCAGCAAGAAATACTTTAACGTATTAGTAATGACGGAATAATCTTATCCAATTCTAACGATTACAGAAGAAATAACGATCAAACGAACTTACCAGTACGTGAAGTTCTATCATAGTATACAAGCCTCGTCCGAAGAGATTAGCATTGTCCCACATAATAATGTTGCCACTCCTGCTGTCTCTTTATAAACCTCCTTTCATTTTCTCTTTGCCTTAATCTCGCTGTCAAGACTTCTTCAAACTGCAATTACACTTACAGTGCTGCAAGGATTTTTTGGCGCTTAAATTTGACATTGACAGTTTGAAATAGTCTATGAGACAAAAACAAGATGGCGCCATTTTGATAGCGCGCCAAAAGATCTTTGTACAGGTCTAATTGATGTTTAATTTCTACTCTAGCTGTCTACTAAGGTAGACAGGGTAGATGGACAAGGTGACAAGGTGGACAAGGTAGATTAGAATTAGTTAAAGGGAGGATGTTTTGCTAATCTTTTCGGTGGAGGAACATTGTCTATGATAGAACTTCCAGGACTTACAGGTAAGTTCGTTAACTCATTAATTATATTTGAGCTTCGTCATCGAGATTACCATTGTACACTTGTAGATTGTGTATGAATACTGCTCTAGGAAAAAAATTGCGAAAACAGAAGACATTTTTGTGCTCTGCCATTATTACGCATAAAATAATTTTACGTTTTTTTACTAGTTTAGCATAGATATTTGGGATTGAATCACAGCAGGACGGTAGACAGGGGAAAATGGAAGAAGGAAACGTGTTGCACCGACCACAAGTAACATGGGAAAAGGGCACGAAGATGATGATGAACTCTTAACTTGATAGTGTGAGATAATTCGAATTTAAATTTCGATAAAGAAGGAGTAACGACATTATATGTAGAACTGTATGAGTACAATGTTAATCTCAAGAACAAAGCTAGATATCTCAGGGGCAATTCTCGTATTTTCAAGAACCATTCTCATTTCAGTAAAATGTGAAAATTTCTTTAAAATACGGGCATTGGTAACTTGAGGCTCTCAACAAGTGACATCGACGATACCGTCGCCAAATCGTTAGGAAAAAATTAAAATGTCACGGGCATGTCAAGCGCTATCGCTGAATTACAGTTTGTCTCGAGCCTCGGACTGACTCGAGTCTTGAGGCAATAGGGATGTTGACAAAACATATCTATTTGGTCCATCAGTTAAGTAACCTAAAAATATTGGACAGGTATTTTTTTTTTGCCACGTAATCTAAAAATTACGACGATATAGCGTTGAAATATCGTGTGACTTCACGGTGTGCTACACTTTATACCGACAAAGTGACGTCACAAGCCCCCACTCCTGAACTTTGATGCACTTTATCTTTATAAATTTTTGAGGAAAGATTAGTATTTTTGTATGTAACGAATAAACTTAAAAACTACTGGACCAATTTCAAAAATTCTTTCACCGATGGGAAGCTACACGATCCCCGGGTGACATAGGCTACTTTTTATCCCTGTATTCACACGGGAACGGGAACTATGCGAGTGAAACTGCGAGGCGTCCACTAGTATTTAATAAAGCAAAAAATACGTGTCCAATATTATTTGATAATCTCACTGACGGAGTAAATAGACTTATCATTTTTCTTCCTTGAAACATTCCTATTGTATTTGCATGAAGGCTGAAGATCTTACTAATTAAGTAGTATTTACCAATGACGTAACGTTTGTTTCGGCAAACCCAACCACAGGGTTGCTCCGTTGGAGGGGGTGGAGTAATACTTTCCCTGGATTTTATACTAAGGGGGGTTTCCCTCTGTTCCTTTGAGCTCTCAATATGTAGGGTTGATTCTATTTTCCTGTTCTTTTCTTTTGGATTGTCGGGTTCTATTATAAAGACATCATCTGGTTGTCTCATGGTTTGAACCCAAACGTCGTTGCTCCTGTGGGAGAAAGGGGGTACCTTCAATGAATCGGTATGCCTTTCCCCTTTCGGGGTCGGCTTCCAGGCTAACCGATGCAGCTGGATACCGTTGCTTTAGATGGACTGCCAATCTGATATCCATATGCCAGTAATTGGGTAATACGATAGTACCTTATTGACTTTAAAAACTGTCCTTAAATAATAATAAAATTAAACGTCAAAGTTCTACCAGTGGTGTCTCATCCCATACAAAGAAACCGTGCCGACGTAAATAGTGTTTTTCATCTGATTATACCGATTATTTTTTGTAAATCGATCGCGTTCGATTCCGTTCTAAGGCGATAGATAGATCACCATCTAGGTTAAAATTTCGATTATGGGCCATTGATTTTTGGCACGGGGAGGGTGAGGGGGGAGGGGGGGAGGTTTGGCTAACATGAAGGAGATGACGGGAGCTGAGTTTGGAGAGGCATCTGTATGCTAGTATTATATTATCTGTGGTTCTACAAAAACAGTCTGACCGTCTCAAATTCCTACCCTCTTACTAATAAACGCGGCATAAAGTTATACCAAGTATAAACCTATGAAAATGTATGGTTATACCTTTGTTATACCTGGTATAACTTTATACCGCGTTTATTAGTAAGAGGGTTAGTGTTTAACCTGGAATGAAGAAGTAGCGCAACAAACTCCCCAATAACAAATATAGATGTTTAACTTCTTAAGCCAAAAAATTAACCTAATAAAAAAACTTTTTACAAAAAAATACTACCGACTTCCAATTAAGAAAACTACAAAATGAAAAATAACTTTATTTTTGGAAGTCAGTGTCTTTGGTAGGTACCATTTTTTTGCGATATGGAAGTCGGCAGTATTTTTTTGTAAAAAAGTTTTTTTTTATTTTTAACTTTTTAGTTGTACCTACCTAATAGGAAAGTAGTTTAGTAAGGGACCCATAATATCTGAATTGCGTATCGTCCGAGTATCTGAATTGCGTGTGTTGTGATATTTTACATCTTGAACACTTTAAATTCATCTAACTTTTGATAGAGTGAACCGATTGTGATGAAACAAAAACTAAGTAATACTTCAAGTTACGCACAATTTTTACGTATAAATGTTATCTACATTGGATTCGTAAATTTTACGTGATTCGTGCACAACTAAACAGATAAACAGGCAAACAGACAAAAATGCTGGAAATGGGTTCTGTTGGTGGTTACCCTTTAACAATCTGGCTATTTTTACAAGCTTTTAATTAACTTGCAATGTATCTTTGTATGTATGTAAGTGTGTTCGGGTCAAATATTGCAACTGAATTTTAAAGCAGTTATCTTCCACCGATTAAGATGAAATTTTGCATACATGTTTCACAGTTTGGATGACAATGCATGGTTAGATAAGTGACGTCATTCTAAATCCAATATGGCGGATGGCCCAAGATGGTGGACTAGTTATTTTTTGTGCACTGCCATGATACGGGTATCAAATGAAAGGGTTTGCTGAGATGAATAAAAAAAAGGTTGATTAAAAAAAAAAGTAATGAATAAATTATATTGCCAATATTTTCGGTGTACAAAAACAAAATTTCCACAGATTTATTCTAATTATATATTGATGTAGTCCGAATTAATATTGATAGCAATAACACTGTCAAGGAGCCTATATTTACATAATACATTACGGCTTCACTTATGTAGGTACTAACGGATGACGACATTACAATAATAATTTCAAATGCCAAATACAACAATAATGGAGTACGCTAATTAATTTATAAACATTATTAGTCCTTGGAGAATATTCATAATATCAGCAGATGCTTTGATCGTGTTCACTGGACCCCTGTCTGTCTCCATCGATTCCAGTCCAAAGGTAGGTATTTTCAGGGTTCCGTATCCGAAGGGTCCAAACGGAGCCCTATTGCTGTCACTCACGTGTATGTCCGTCTGTCTGCCCGTCGCCTGTCAAACAGGTTTTACAGCCAAACTGTTGGAGCTAAAGTCTTAAATATTTCACTGTATAAGCATCTTGTTGACCCAAAGCCATACAAATTGTCAAAGACTATTTTTAATTTTTTTAAGGGGGGATACTTACAGGTAAAGGGGTGGGCAAAAAAAAATTACCTGCCCAACGACTGGGGTATCGTTATCTAGAGCTTGTTGTGTAGATAAATAAATAAATTCTGTGTTTGTTTATAAATGTATTGGCAAGCAAAGAAATTAGAAGCCACCAAAGTCAGCATTTTGTACAATTTTGTTGTGTAAAATTTTGTTCCTAAGAACTTTTTAACTTCCCATTGACCTATGTACTTCAAATATGGTGATAGTGTTTATTATTACGTATATTGTAATATCAAATACCGATATATTGATAAGCATTTTGTACAAAATATTTTTCCTAAGCATTTTTTTACTTCTCATTGACCTATGTACTTCAAATTTGGTGATAATGTTTATTATTACGTAAATTATACTAACAAATACCGATATATTGAAAAATCTGAATATTTTTTTTAATTCTCTAATTTTTCCTATTAACAACAACCAACTTGATTTTCTGGTTTTGTACGGAACCCTAAATGTGCGCAGTCCGACACGCACTTGGCTGGTTCATTCTTTCACCACCTGTTGAAATTTGCTTGAGGAAGTACCTTCTTTTACTTTTGGTCAGACCATTCGTCCTTTGGGAAAATCTCAAAAATGTATGGAATTGCTAAGTGCTATCGAAATGGCCCGCGATCATTTTGGCATTGTGGCAATCTCCATCGCTGACATAAATTACACTTCGGGTCGATTTCTAAATTGAGTATTTCAGTTTAAGAACGTGTCAAACCTTATTAGTGCCAAATTTTGATAGGTTTTCAGGATAAAGTATAGTTTGAGAGATACTCAACTCGTACTTAACCTCGAATACTCAATTCAGAAATTGGCCCTTTGTTTAGAACTCTAGAGGCCTTTGTATTGTAAGAAATTTAATAAACAAATAGACACCCAAGTTATTGCTTTTGAGCATATTGTGAGTGTAGGTAATTTTCTGGCGGAGTCTGTGTTTCCTGATAGCTATAACCTGGGAGTCTTTAAGTCAAGAGTGAATATGTTACTTCTAGGCAAGCTTCCTTCATCGTCGACCACATCATCGCTTACCATCAGGTGAGATAGTTTTCAAACGTGAACCAATAACAAAAAAAGCCTTATGACCGAAAATGCGTTAATATAACGTATTATCAAAACGCCTACACAAAAAACTTTAGCAACCATATTCATAAATAAAATAAACACACTTTGTTGCTCTTAAATTCTTAACAACGAAATTGGCGCCGACCGCTGAGCGTGACCGTTGTTACGAAAAAAAAACTAATAAATAAAATTTGAGGAATGTTCGTGTGGAGATTATTGATTTCAGAATTTATTGAATATCAAACGACACCACTGTTTTCACAGAAAGGAATTCACAAAAAGCAGAGGAGTGTAATTAAAATTATACATACAATATGGCCAAGTGCTGAGGAGGGATGAAACGCATGTTACTAAAAGATTTATGAATATATATGTGGATGGATGGAGAGGGAGGTGACGGCCAAAGAAAAGGTGGATGGACTGTGTGAGGAGTGATATGAAAGAAAAGGGAGTCAGTGATAGCGTGACAGTAGACAGGACGGTGTGGAAGAAGAAAACGTGTTGCGCCGACCACAAGTAACATGGGACAAGGGCAGGAAGATGATGAGGCTTTGCCTGGGTCATAATAATTTATAACCATCAGAAATAATGTACCAATGAAAAAAAAAATATATATAAAAATAAAACCTTTGAAATAGTGAAAGATTTTTTCAAATAGGTGTAGTGGTTCATAATTACCCTACAAATAGGAACAAACACACAAAATTCAGGCTGTGTTTATAATCAAGATAATTATCTACCCGTTAAGTGTACCGGACTATGCTAAGACTATTGATATCCTGTCTGGGTCACGGATAAATTTGAAAGAGAGTTACCGCGGCCCTGGCACAAACAACTGAAGGAACACGGGTGGGTTTTAGTCAGTAAAAGTCTGACACGCCCTCCCGCTTCACCCAGAGCGGGAGAAGTCATTGGATGATATCCCACCAAAAAAAAAAGAAGACTATTGCCATCAACCGGGAACAAATCAAACTCCGGGCTGCTACTAAAAAGTCTAGATGGGAAATCCCAGTAACTCTTTACCTGAGCCGGGAAACGAACCCGGGACGTCTTGCTTAGCAGAAGCTAGCCTAATGAGGTAGTCTCCATTAAGTTCTGTTCGCATAAAATAGTTGGGGCGAGCCTAAATGTTGCCATCAATCGGGCACAAATCTAAACTACAGGCTTGTACTAAGAACATTGAGTTTTCCGGGCAATATTATTATATACTTATACTTTATTGTACACCACTTAATTAATTACAGGACAAAACATTTATTAAGATAAGTGTACAATGGGTGGTCTTATCGCACAGGGCAATCTCTTACAGACAACCTTTGGATGGACTGAACGAGAGGAGATAGACATAGGGCTGTCAGTGTACAAAAACTATCTTGAATAATACAGCCCTGAGATGCTGCAAGCATAATAATTTGTGCCTCAAAACAGAGGTTTATGAATACTTTCAAGGTTTTTCTTTCAAATGATCCCTAAGGGTCTAGTTAGGGATACCTACTTTATTTTTGCCCTACTACGCCAAAAACGGTGAAAGAAAACATCGTGAGGAAACGATGGCCTAGAATCAAAACTTCGAGGACATGTGACATCCACCAACCCGCACTGGGCCCATTTGTTGGATTACGGCCCATTCCCTCCCTCACAGAAAGGAGGCCTGTGTCCCAGCAGTGAGAATTGCCCCACACTAGGAATTTCTTCCTGTATCGTGGGTGCGTTTACAAACATATAAACTCACATACCCAAACACCCAAAGCCGGAACAACTATCTGCAGGTCATACAAATATTTGTTCCTTGCGGGAATCGTACCCGCGACACGCATCGCAGCAGTCAATCGCTCAACCACTGCGCCAACCGTGCGCCCAAAACCCCATTAAAAGGTTAATTGATGATGAGGATACATACTTTCCAGGAACACAAATTATAGCCACTTTTTTTAAAAGACCCGTTTGGCCTTGTCTAGATATACCTATTTGATGTTTACCCTTAACCTACTGCGTCAAAAACTACGCTTTATAGGGTTCCGTACCCAAAGGGTAAAAACGGGACCCTATTACTAAAACTCCGCAGTCCGTCTGTCTGTCTGTCCGTCTGTTCGTCTGTCACCAGGCTATACCTCATGAACCGTGATAGCTAGGCAGTTGCAGTTTTCACAGATGATGTATTTCTGTTGCCGCTATAACAACAAATACTAAAAACAGAATAAAATAAATCTTTAAGTGAGGCCTCCATACAACAAACGTGATTTTTTGCCGTTTTTTGCGATAATGGTACGGAACCCTACGTGCGCAAGTCCGACTCGCACTTGGCCGGTTTTTATACATCGTAAGTAATCGTTTTAAAAACGCTGAAGTTTCTAAATGATTAAAACAACAAATTACCTTCTAAACATTACGCAAACGAACTTTGAACTGACTAAACTTCCTGGGCTTGACAACAGCGTCTATGAGAAACCAGTTCCACCAGTATTTGTACAAGAAAAACTTTTAAATCGACGTGTTTTTTACTAACCTTATTCATCTCTGAGAAGGTTGATTCAGAAATAAATAAAGATTAAAAGCTTTTTTACAAAAAAAATACTACCGACTTCCAAATAAAACAACTACAAAGTGAAAAATAACTTTATTTTTGGAAGTCGGTGTCTTTTGTAAGTAGGTACCAATTTTTTGCGTTATGGACACCGACTTCCAAAAATAAAGTTATTTTTCACTTTGTAATTTTTTTATTTGGAAGTCGGTAGTATTATTTTGTAAAAAAGCTTTTTTTTTTTTCACTTTTTAGTTGTACCAACATAATTGGCAAGTTTTTTAGTATGGTACCTATAACGCCAGAATAGATTATCCGAATATCATGAAACTTGAACATAACCGGTGAAATGAGAGATCTGCGTACTCCTTAAGAGCGTACTGGCGTGATATTATTTTATGTAATGGTATAAACAATAAACTGACATGCGATTGCAGCAATCCCGAGATTTTACCGTAATTTATTGAAGAGTTCTCGAACATAGAACCTCCTCCTTTTTGGTAAGTCGGTTAAATATGATTATTCTCTTAATTAAGCCCGCTTACTAACACCAAGTTAGTAGTTAACGCGGCGAGTAATGTAGGATTCAGAAATTAAAAAAAAAAAAATTATAAATTTAAAAAACCCCCGTCACAAATACCCGTAATGCTAACAGCAGTTTATTTACTTAACGGTTCCCCGACGCGAGTACGAGGTTTATATTTTTGCTTTATAGAGGTTTTTGGGTCGGAGGTTTTTTAAATTTGTAATTTAATCTTTTTTCATGCTTTTTAAACGTAATAATATAATATACCTAGTAGACACGCTCCAATCGATAATCTATCAAAACAAGTAATAATGACACGATATCTTGCGAAAAAAACAGATTCAAAGAGAACCTTCACCTTTCAAACAAAAAACCTACATCAAAATCGGTGCATCCGTTTAGGAGCAATGATGTGACAGACAGACACACACATACACAGCAACACACGTCAAACATATAACACGCCTCATTTTCCGTCGGGGGTTAAAAAGGACATGTCCAGCACTAATCTGATGCTGTAGTACCTACTGTTTAACAAATACTCAACTTCAAATTCTCAATTCAGAAGTGAGAAACACCAAAGAACATACAGGTGAATTGTGTGAGGAGGAAAAGGGAGCCAGTAATATTGTGACGGTAGACAGGACGGTGTGGAAGAAGAAAATGTGCTGCGCCGACCACAAGTAACATGGGACAAGGGCAGGAAGATGATGAATTATGATTTAAAATTGTGTCATGACGTTTCTTGCACGCTCTTCTCCATAGAGATCTACAGAAATTATGATTTTTACAAGCTTTTAATTAACTTGCAATGTATGTATGTTTGTATGTATGTAAGTGTGTTCGGGTCAAATCATGCAACTTAATTTTAAAACAGTTATCCTCCACCGATTAAGATGAAGTTTTGCATACACGTTTAGTTTGGATGACAATGCATGTTTAGATAAGTAAAAAAAAAAAAAAGTAAGTATAATAAATAAATAAATAAATAATAAGTGCCGTCATTCTAAATCCAATATGGCCGACGGCCCAAGATGGTGGACTAGTTATTTTTTGTGCACTGCCATGATAAGGGTATCAAATGAAAGGGTTTGCTGAGTAGAATACGAAAAGAGCTATCTAAAAAATAAATTATTTAATTCAGAAATGCGAGGCTAGAGGAAAAAGCCGGTTTAATTGAAACGACGCAACAAAAGTCTTATCTAATTATTATTTAACGATTTAATAGCCCCACTTCATCTGTGCCCAATTTTAAAGCGATTAGTTAATCGAATAATTAGAATTTTATAGTTTTAAGTGTAATTGTTTAAATACTTTGGAACTGGTTTCGCTGTGGAGTATTTTCGGGTGTTATTGTTGATAAGTCGAACCTTAGTAACCTTACCTTGAAAGCATGATACGACTTTAGACCAATTTTCAAGCCAATCAATCAATCTGCCTAGCCTTTTCCCAACTATGTTTGGGTCGGCTTCCAGTCTTACCGGATTCAGCTGAGTACCAGTGTTTTACATGGAGCGACTGCCTATCTGACCTCCTCAACCCAGTAACTGGGTAACACGGTACCCCTTGGCAAGACTGGTGTCATATCTCAAGCTTCTGACTACTTGTAACGACTGTCAAAGATCTTCAAATGACAGCCGGGACCAACGGCTTAACGTGCTTTCCGAGGCACGGAGGATACTCGCTATGTAAAGATGGTCACCCATCCACGGATCGACCTCGGCCAGCCTTACTTAACCTTGAAGACCGACCCGAGTGGCTGATATAATTTAGCCACATCTCTTGCCTCAGATTATAAAATGTTAATTTTTCTCCACATTCTAACCACAAAGTTACTTGACAACTAAAAGTAGTTAAGGCTGTCGCAAGGACTCGTACTGACGTTACTACTTGAGCTATAAATAGCCTGGCTAGGGCAGCCACCAATTTTCAAGTGTATTCTTTTAAAAGTGACATGCTTCTGCGCAAGACTCTATCACACTTCACACTAATATTATAAGGCGAAAGTTTGTGAGTGTATGTTTGTAGGTTTGTTACTTCTTTACGCCCAAACGGCTTGACGGATCTAGATGAAATTTGGCACAGAGATAGATTATAGTCTGGAATAGCACATATGATACTTACCCCGGGAATATGTTCCCTTGGGATATTTTTATCCCGGGGATTTTTTCCCTGCAAAATGCAAAAGCCTCTTCTCATTCAGAGAAGGCACGAGCATTGATCACCACGCTTGCTGAAGGCGGGTTGGCGATTTCAGACTTATGATGTTTTCCATCACCGCACCGTTGTCAGCAGTGTCTACGATAAACTTAGTAAGTACCTACATATGAATTGAAAAATTCACATTGGTTTTGAATCCACGACCTCAAGCACAAGAGGCGGGGTTTTAACCACTGTGCCACCAAGACGTTAAGTAGAATTTATTAAATCAACTTAGTGGTCTTAATTGACGTTCAGAGACCAATGGAATGTGTACTAAGTTTTTTTTCAAACTTCCGTTAATGTACCGTTTTTTCTCGATTTCGTAACTTCCTCATATTCTATGTAACACCATGCATTCCATAGTTATTTCTCATCATTGAGCTCACACAATAGATAGTACAAAAAGTGTTGTGTGACGCAAGCCTGAACCGCAATGCGACAGTATTAACTCTCCATTGGATTAGCTTAAATTTATTTACATCACGTAAGGACATGGCCAGATTCTGCCCTCCGAATCAATCAGAATACATAAATGTACAGTAATTATTAATATGTGAATATTACTTGAAAAATTAAGACGACGACTAACGCCAACGACCTTGAGGGAACAAAACGCGCACCCGTTTCACACCCGCGCGACCCAAAATTTAGTAGTTTATTGTACTTTCCTTATTATTCTATGACTTTAAAAAAAAAAGCCTTGTCTTTGAGATGGTGTTGATTTCATTTAAATAAGCCCAGCGGTTTTGGTGCGATTGTCGTGTTTTTGTTCCTTTTTAGGCCTATATTTACAAATTAATTACACTATGTTATACGAATAAAACTCAAAATTTGCTCAGATGAAATCATAAAGAAAATGGTCAAATATAACATATATTTTTTCCAAAAAATTACGACTAGCCATTTAGACGTGATTCTGATTTTAAAATCAGCTACTCAAGGGAATCTGCGCCTTAACCGCAACGATTACATTTGTCTAGAACAGGCGACAAAAATTCCAAAAAAAATATGTGTGTTTGTATTCTTTATTTGCGGTTACTATGCAATGCATTTGCGTCTGGATACACGCATAAGACAAACACTGTTTCTGAAGTACGCCTGAAGGTCAGATTAAAATATAAAACGACGACAACTGCAAGAACGTATTGCTAAGGTAAATACCTCGAAAATAAAAGTTAAGGTTTTACGATTATCGCAGACACCATTTTTTGAGCTGACAAGCGTCACGTCATAATGCTGAATGCATCGACAATATATTCCGAGTGTGTATCCGAATGTCTTAGTCATTTTGACGTTTCTACGCGCGCGTACTGCACTGCTACAATCTAGTCTGTGGTGCAGTCTTGCGTTCATCTTATCACAATGTTATCTTTTTATAACGTCTCTCGCTTCTTCTCTGATCATAAAACTTAAACTATTGTAAAGCCATACCTCTAAGCTTTAATACGACGTACTTTATGTCAATGTACATGAATATTTTTTGTTAGGGCACAGCTCCAAACAAATTCTGGCCATGTCTTTTCTTGATGTAGAGTTGTATTTGTATGGTAGGTTTACGAATTTTACGTGGGCGTATACAGCATATTCAAAGTCCTATTTTCCTTCATAAATCATTATCACTACATTGTATAGATATAATATTTTTATGCTATCTATACTTCTATACAAATATTATAAAGAGGAAAGATTTGTTTGTTTGTACCGAATAGGCTCCGAAACTACTGGACCGATTTAAAAAATTCAACCCACAGATTACATTTTCGGGATTAAAAAATAGCCTATGTTACTCAGGAATAACGTAGCTTTCTATTGGTGAAAGAATTTTTTAAATTGGTCCAGTAGTTTCGGAGCCTATTCGGTACAAACAAACAAATCTTTCCTATCTATACAAATAAATAAAATTGAAGTGTCTGTATGTAATATCAAAATAACAAAGTTTTATTGAATGCACGTGAAAGTATATACGGTACTAACAACAAATAAGCAATTTTTAAGATTTTTGTCTGTCTGACTATCTTTCTGTCTGTCTGTTTGTTCCGGGTAATCTCCGAAACGGCTGAACCGATTTTGACGGGAGACTCATCAGCTATCGACTTTCACTGGTAGATAGCTGATGTAATAACGAGTAACATAGGCTAAGTTTGATCACGAGAAAATTCATAGTTCCGGCGGGAAACTAATAAAATAAAAATATATTTTTTACGAGGTTGACGCGGACGAAGTCGCGGGCAACAGCTAGTTTATAATATTATTATATTACAGAAGTATAGATATAGAGGAAAGCACATAGGCTATTTTTGATCCCGATGAACTAGGTATAATGATCCCTTGAAATAATTAAACAGATTTCACGGGGGCGAATACTTACATACAGGTTATTCATAAAAAAACTTTTTTACTCTCTCTTTGTCTTTGGTAGGTACCTATTTTTTTGCGTTATGGACACCGACTTCCAAAAATAAAATTATTTTTCACTTTGTAGTTTTTTTATTTGGAAGTCGGTAGTAAAAAGTTTTTTTATTTTTCACTTTTTAGTTGTACCTAGGTAGGTACAACTAAAAAGTGTAATAGGCAAGTAGTTACGTAAGGTACCTATAATGCCAGAATAGTTTACCCGAATATCATGAAACTGAACCGGTGAAATAAGAGATCTGCGTACCCCTTAAGAGCGTACTGGCGTGATGTTATATTATGAAATGGTATAAACAATAAACAGACATGCGATTGCAGCAATCCCGAGAGATTTGCTGTAATTTATTGAAGAGTTCTGTTGTATATCTTCGAAGTTCTTCATCAGATCTTCACTAAATTAAAATGGGACCAATTTCGAAACATACTGTTTCAAACAAAAAAATAATTTTCAAAATCGGTCCAAAATTGACGGAGATATGCGTGAACATACACAAAAAAAAAAAAAAAAAAAAAAAAAAAAAACAAACATAATGTCGAACATAGAACCTCCTCCTTTTTGGTAAGTCGGTTAAAAATAGAACATCTTTCAAATATGAATAACAAATCATCTATGAATAATACCCGGCTATAAAAATATAAATCACATGCGTGTGATAAAAATATAAATCACGCAGAATCGAATGCTTGTTTGGTACAAAAAACATGCAAAAACGTCGCCTGTCTTGCAGGAGACAAAAAACTTACAATATAAAGATGAGTATCTAAAAAACAAGTTAGCGTCCTTCTGCGAAAACTAACATATCGTTTTGGGTAGTTATTTGTTTATTTAGGATCTCCAACAAAAGATATACACAATTCATGTCATACAATAAGTATTTAGGTAGGTACCATTTATCGATACATGCGGTGGATCCCACCTATATGCAAAAAGCATTTGGCGAATACTTTCACTGTGCATATATCTACGTAGTGGCATTCCCTGCCAGAGTCTGTGTTTCCTGATAGCTACAACCTCCCCCAGGTCGTCTTTAAGTCAAGAGTGAATATATTCTTTTCTTTTTCTTTTTTTAAAGACGTTGCCCCACACTAGGAATTTCTTCCTGTATCGTGGGTGCGTTTACAAACATATAAACTCACATACACAACACACAGAGCCGGGACAACTATCTGTAGGTCATACATATATTTGTACGTACCGACTACGGCGAAGCCAAAAGGAAGGGTTATGATTTTAGCAGTCTTTGTATGTATGTATATATATGTATGATTTTATATATTTACGTATGTTCCTCCGTAGCGCCCAACCTAATCATCCGATTTTGGTGAATATGGTTTGAATTGAATCGATACCATAAAAAGAATAAAAAGATATATCTTGTGCTTCTATAAGTATTTAATTTTTTTTATTTATAGTTGTCAAATTTGTACACTAGGCCTCTGTTGACGCCTGTCTGGGTCGCGGATAAATTTGAACGAAAGTTACCGCGGCCCTGGCACAAGCAACTGAAGAAACACGGGTGGGTTTTAGTCAGTAAAAGTCTGACACACCCTCCCGCTTCACCCAGAGCGGGGCAAGTCATTGGATGAATTACCACACACAAAAAAAGGCCTCATTTGACAGCGCAATTTTAAGCATCATTTGAAGGTTCTAGTGCTTCTAAAGTTCTTGTGTCATGGAAAGGAAAGCATAGGGGCACAGTGTATATTTTTGTTTTTCAATTTATGGAATATCTTTTGTAATGCATCAATATTGGAGGAGGAAATAGGCCAGAGTCAAACCCCGAATTACGACTTTTACTTAGGAAATTCTGCCCGATGTCTGCATCAACTGCCAGTAAAAATTCATCATCACCTCTTAATGTAGAATCAACTGTCAGTAAAAATTCATCATCATTATTTCAGCCGAGAGACATCCACTGCTGGACATAGGCCTCCCACAGGCGTCGCCACATTGACCGATCCCGTGCGTCTCGCATCCAGCGCCTTCCCGCAACCTTAACCAGATCATCGGTCCAACTAGTAGCCTTCCAACGTATCGTCATCCGTTTCGCGATCGCCACTCCAGAACTTTTCGGCCCCATCGGTAATACGTTCTGCGAACAATGTGCCCTGCTTACTGCCACTTAAGTTTGGCAATTTTTCGGGCTCATTTCTGACATGATCACGCAAGGAAACGCCGAGCATAGCCCTCTCCATTGCAGTAAAACTTATGGCTTTATAACGAAGTTAAAATGCTACAAACAATTCGAGATACATAATGATAATTGAAGACATGTGTATATGATCTTGAACTTTACATGTTGAGGTCAGGTGTATAATTGTTACTCAAGATGTTAAGATACGGATATCTGATAGAGGTCATCCGAGGTATGAGGAAGTAGGAATCACTTCTGACTATCCAATTCTTGGTCATGGAAGCTACCATAGTCCATACCACTTGTATAGTAGTCACTAACAGGCGTCATACAGAAGGGATGGTCTTTTAATAGGTCGCCGTGATCACCGGGGTGGTTTTAGTGAGGCAAATTTCGGTAAAACGCGTTTATTCCTCAATTGTTACATACATACATAAACTCCCGTCTTTTTCCCATGGGGGTAGGCAGAAACTACAGAACGCCACCTGCTACGATCCTTACATACCCCCAACGACCACGCTACGATCCTTCCTTCCTCAATTGTTATAGTCAAATAAGTAACTCTCCAACTTATTTGACCATTTGTGAGGCTAACAACTGAAGAAAAACCGGCCAAGTGCGAGTCGGACTCGCACATGAATGGTTCCGTACCATTATCGCAAAAAACGGCAGAAAAACACGTTTTTTGTAAAGGAGCCCCACTCAAATATTTATTTTATTCTGTTTTTAGTATTTGTTGTTATAGCGGCAACAGAAATATATCATCTGTGAAAATTTCAACTATCTAGCAGTCACGGTTCATGAGATACAGCTTGGTGACAGACAACCGTTTTTACCCTTTGGGTACGGAACCCTAAAAAGATATGTGGTGGCGTATGTGGAATACCTCAGGTGCCGTTAAAACGGATGCCCATGTGGAATACGTCGGCTTAGTTACAAGCTTTACCTAAAATATTAATCGATATTCATTTGTCAACATTCAAAATAAATCATTAATTTGCGAAATATGGGTAGTTTTCAGGGTGAAATTTTTATAAAAGTTCTTTAGACCATATTTCCTATAACAAGGTAAGCCAAATATTACAATAAAATTAATAAAATATTACATAATTAAATTACTTATTAATTAACAATTGCATCATCTGTACATTATATAAGTATATTATTACCTTAGATGATAAAAATTGGATCTATATGGATTATTACATTCTTAGTAAAATGTATCTTGCTACAAACAGTTCGTGTGCATCCGTGTCTATGTTACGCGCGAGTTGACAAACCATAGACTAAATAATTCCTTTCTCATTATTGGTCCAAATATGGCCTATATTTTGCCTCCATTTCTCTAGCGATTGTAATCTTACAACATTTTCTAAGTCAGAAACATTGAACTAACCACCAATGCGCCGAGTAAAAATACGTTTTTTTTACGTCAAGAGCGATAATGGTATGTGTACTATTTTGTTATCTAAGAAGTGCTAATTTTTTGCTACGTAGAACTTTATGTTGTTTAGATAATGAAAATTTAAAACTACTAAGTAATCAGCCAGTTATGTCCCCACTGCTGGGATACTGGCCTCTCTGTGACAAATGAGTGGGCAATCCACTACGCGGCGCCTATTCCCTTGAGTAGCTGATTTTCAAATGAGAATCACGTCTAAACGGCTAGTCGTATTTTTTGGAAAAATATATGTTACATTAGACCATATTCTTAATAATTTGGTCTAAGGAAATTTTGAGTTTTATTCGGATAACATGGTGTAATTAATTTGTAAAGTTATTTCAAAAACTAATAAAATACGACAATAGCACCAAAACCGCTGGGCGTATTTTAATGAAATTGACACTATCTCAAAGACAATTTAATTATCTGCATTTTGTTCTGAGGCTTTTTTTTAAGTCGTAGAATAATAAGGAAAGTACAAAAAAATACTAAATTTTGGGTCGCGCGGGTGAACAACGAGTGCGCGTTTTGTTCCCTAAAGGTCGTACAAAGCTCGAAAAATCCTGCCCGGATTCCCAAGTACTTTATATGCCGAATTCTTTATTGCGCCTAGCATAAATTCTATTCTATTTTTTTTTTTATTAAAGGGCAAGCAGAGTCGATGTGGACTATTCTGCCAATGTTTAAAGTAAATTGGAAAAGCAAGTGTGCATACTTCATCATCATCATCAGCCTATTAATGTTCCCACTGCTGGGACACAGGCCTCCTCTCTGTGAGAGGGAATGAGCCGTAATCCACCACGCAGACCCATTGCGGGTTGGTGGATGTCACATGTATTCGAATTTTTGTTTTTAGGACATGTTTCGGACGGTTTCCTCACGATGTTTTCTTTCACCGTTTTGAGAGCAGTGGTGGTGAAATAATTTACACAAAATAGAGCGCCTGCCTGGGCTCGACCTACAACTTGTAAGTCGCTGCCGATACCACTAAGCCACCACTGCACTGCTGCTACGCTACTGTGTGCATACTTGCATAGTATTTATCAGCAAATATATACCCAAAAACTTCGGTTTACAGTGCTAATTATCATAACGTCAACATAAATTATCTACAACTTTAAAAAAATCCTTCCTATCGACCATTTTTTTTTTATAATAACTTTGCCCCACACTTGGAATTTCTTCCTGTATCGTGGGTGCGTTTACAAACATATACACTCACATACACAACACCCAGAGCCGGAACAACTATCTGTAGGTCATACAAATATTTGTTCCGTGCGGGAATCGAACCCGCGACACGCAGCGCAGCAGTCAATCGTTCAACCACTGCGCCAACCGTGCGCCCACCATTACATATAAGGTATTCTAAACACGCGAGTACCTACATACTTAACTACCTAGGTATATGTAAATGTTGAACATTCCAAGTATGTACAGAGTTATACACACAGTTCGAAGTACCAACGGACAGATTCCAAAGAATATATAAGTGTGTTTGATAAAATGTTCTTTAATTAAAGATTTATAATGTTGCTAAGGATAATGTTAAAATATCCAAAATAATTTGGAGCTTCTTTTTATTTATTTAGTTTGGGTGTCTATCATTTAAGTAATGACATAAATTTTAGAATTTATTAATTTTAAAATCTGAAATGAACTGTAAAACTTAATATCTAAGAAAAAAAAGCTCAGTATAAAAAAATACTTACACCACTTCCTCAAAAAGGCGCTGGTGAGCTTAGCACACCACTTGTCACGACCTTGCATTTTGAATTAATTAAAAAAAAAAACTTAATAAAAAATATTCTACAACAAAACAAAAATTACACTGCCACTCAACACCCTCGCATTGCTTGTTTCACTTCACTTCACTATAATTTATCCATTTATTTATTTTTGCTGGCGACGGACGATGCGACCGATCCGCGAGGCGTTCTGATTTCAACTGACGCTCAATATGTGAAGAGCGTTGTGACTCGTGCGTACGCGCAACCTGTGGACAACATAAATGTTATTGAGAAAAATGCTATAGCATAATGATGTGACGCGGCTTCGCTTGAGTGGACAAGGTCTTTACATCAATTAGTAAAAAGGGTGTTAAACAAATTATACTTTTTCCGGTATGCCCTTTATGCTTCCCTTGACTTTTTATGAGGTTTTTAACCTTGCACTTTAAGGAATCCTTTTTTGGAAGATGCGAAAATGCCACATACTTTCTTTCAAAAGAAAATAAATATGGCTAATTTCCGGACAAGTAAAAATTATCATTATTTCAGCCGAACGAAGTCTACTGCTGGATAAGCCTTCAGGGCTTCCTAAACATCACCACATCAACCGGTCCTGTGCTTCTCGCATCAGATGGGCATCATTTCAGTTGAAAGACGTCCACTGCTGGATATAGGCCTCCCCCAAGCAATGTCACATAAACCAGTCCTATGCATCTCGCTTCCAGCAGATGCCCACGGCCTTCGCCAGGTCATCAGTCCACCTTGAGGAAGGCCTACCAAGGAAGAGCAGTACGGCAATAAACTAAATATTCAGGTCAAAGTTGAGAAGCCTTTAATAAGTAGTTTTATAAATAAGTTGATATAAATATGCGACGGAAATAAAGGAAAAAAATTAAGGGATTGTTCCGATACGTGTTGCGCCGACCCCAAGTCAAAATCAAAATCAAATGTTTTTTTATTTCACATAGGCCTACATGGGCACTTATAAAACGTCGACAAAAGGTGCACGGTTCGGGTTGCACCAAACCGGCAAGAAACTCCACGGTTACTCTTTTAAAATAAATTGGTTTGTTTTTACAATATTTCCATGTTACAACATTAGTGCTTAGATATGGGGGGACAACGTAAGCCCGACAAAAAGTCGAAAGAAACTAAAAAAAAAAAAGTTTGTATAAACGAGATAAGAGTTAACAAATGTTAACAAGCTTCTAGAAATCTAGAAGGCCTACAATGTTCACACATCAAAGTAACATGGGACAAGCGCACGAAGATGATGATATCACTACGTTTTCGTTTTTGCTTTTTGGGCCTTTCCCTCCGCACTATTCCCAAACCACTGCATCTCCTGAAAGCTAGAAGAAAAGCGCCGAGGTAATGAAGCTCGACGAAGTCCCGGAGAATGAATTTAACTGTCTTTGATTCCTCAACGATATTAATCAGAAAAAAATAACGGAGTAGTAGGAAAAAATAAAAATTTCCACTTCCCTCCATATCAAGCAGGAGACAGAACAAACAAGGCCAATAGGCACAAAGGGTCGTTTACAACTGGGATAAACCCAGTTGCCTAGCAGCACGGATAAAAAAATAGCATTAATATTAATGGGTCCTAACATTGTGAGTTATTATTTGATTCCAATAATAGGTATGGCAGAAACGCTTGAACGCACGGAAATTTGTTCTAGTCTCCACAAGGTCCGTATAGTAAACAAGTCCTGATGCAGCCTGTACATTATTAGTACCAAAATAGTTCCTAGATCCTCCATCCAGGTATTGTATGGTACATGATGATTTGTAAAATATTGAAGAACAGTTATATTTGCCGTGTCCTAACACACCATGGAGGTTCGATTAACACTATTACTCATGAGAATGGCTGCTTTACCTCCTACGTGACTAAGCTAGGAGTGAATGAACTTATAGTACGTACGGTTTTGCAAGGCTTGGTATTTACTGGATGATTATTTTTATTAGACTTATTTTATTTAGATGTTATATACAAAACGCATCATCAGAATGAAAATGACTTAACTCAAAAAATGTAATTTGTGGGAAATAAGCAAAAAAGGTACTCTTTGTAAATGACCAATATATATGCTGTCCTGCTGTGTCATAATTCGGCGTCTATTTAACAGACTTTCCAAAAACGAGGGGTTCTATGTTAGGCTGTATGTTTGTTCTTTTTCTGTGTTCACCGATTACTCCGTCAATTATGGACCGATTTAAAAAAAACAAAAAGTTAAAAAGATATAGGTACCAAAGACACCGGAACCCTAAATATGCGAAGTCCGACTCGCACTTAACTGGTTTTTAGGGTTCCGTAACCAAAGAGTAAAAACGGAATCCCATTACTAAGACTCCGCGGTTCGGTGGAAATTTTCACAGATGATGTATTTCTGTTGCCGCTATAACAAGAAATACTAAAAACAGAATAAAATTAATATTTAAGTGGGGCTCTCATACAACAAACGTGATTTTTTTGCCGTTTTTTTTGCGATAATGGTACGGTACCCTTCGTGCGCGAGTCCGATTCGCACTTGGCCGGTTTTTAAGTTATGGGAACTTACCTTGTCTAGTGTAAACTACTATTTTTCAAGGTAATCAAAGAGAATTTTGCACGGGGTCAGAGCCAATATATAACGAATTTAAAAAAACTCTCATAATAATACCTTGCACTGAACTTAAAGGACAAACGAACATACATTAACATGATTATCTTTACTTAATATATATTAATAATATATTCGATCAACAATCTATGTTTAATGATATCGATTAGCTATTAGCGATCAAGGTAATCTTGAGCAAAACATATCAAGTTTTTTTTTATCCAAGATGGCTGTCGTGACTTTTTACCGTACCTACCTACTTATCAAGGTTATACTTAATTATTCTAAATATTGTTAATTAATTATGTTTTCTTAGCCCTCCTCCCCTCCACAAGTTAAAGGGGAAATTTACAAGTCCGTGATTAGACCCGTCGTACTGTATGGATCAGAATGTAGGGCTGTGAAAAAGATGGATGAAAAGAGATTGCATGTAGCAGAGATGAGAATGTTGAGATGGATGTGCGGAGTGACGAGAATGGATAAAGTGAGTAATCAATATATTATAATTAGAGGAAGTTTGAAAGAGGCGCCAGTGACAGAAAAGTAGAAAGGAAACCGTTTGTGGTATGGTCATCTGATGAGGAGGGAAAACGCATGTTACTAAAAAAGTTTTGAATAGAAATTTGGATGTATGTAGAGGGAAAGGGGAGGCCAAAGAAAAGATGGATGGACTGTGTGAGGAGAGATATGAAAGAAAAGGGAGTCAGTGATAGCGTGACGGGACGGTATGGGAGAAGAAAACGTGTTGCGCCAACCCCAAGTAGCAAAAAAAAAAAAAAAAAAGCAGCAAGAAAATGATTTATGTTTCCTTAAGTAGGTAAATTAAAAGATGGGTGGACTGTGTGAGGAGTGATATGAAGGAAAAGGGAGTCAGTGATAGCGTGACGGTGGACAGGACGGTATGGGAGAAGAAAACGTGTTGCGCCAACCCCAAGTAACATGTCCCATGTTACTTGGGGTTGGCGCAAGGGCAGCAAGATGATTGATTAGCGGGCGACAGGCGTGGGGGCGCCTCTCGTCTGCATTGCACAATCACCACCCTCGTCGGGCGTTCCCGGGCCCCTCCTTGGGAGGGGCGAGAAGGGCCCGCCATAAAGGTGGGCAGTCGTCGGTGGAGGATCGGACGTAAAGGCTGTGCCGGTTTCCCAGTCCTCCTCCACTCAGACGATGCGGGAGTGCCGCTGGGTTATTTTAGTGGGTATACCGGGCTTGCCCGGGGAGTCCCACATAGCCCCCCATTCCCCCAATGGGTGGGTATGCGTAATGCATTTTTTCCCAGCGAAACCAAAAAAAAAAAAAAAAAAAAAAAAAGTAAGTAGGACCATTAAAGTATCGTATTAAGAAGTTACTAGGTTGTGATCGGATAAGCTGTCGTTGCATTCTAAAACACTTTAAGCTTTAGAAATTTGGATATTCTATTTCAGGTTCGTAATGTCAAAGTGAACAAAATAGATTTTTGACATGTGCAAACTTAACATTCAATGTCATTTCATGAATTGGTTAATTTTTAAGCCCCGACGGAAAAAGAGATGTTATAAGTTTGAGGTGTGTTGCTGTGTATCTGTGTATTTGTGTGTCTGTCTGTGGCATCATAGCGCCTAAACGGATGAACCGATTTTGATTTAGTATTTTTTGTTTGAAAGGTGACTTTGTTGAGAATGTTCTTAGGTTTAGCCGTTCAAAAGTTATTCGAATTTTACTCTTTGAATCTGGATGTTTTTGCAAGACATCGTGTCATTATTACGTGTTTCGATAGATTGTCGATTGAAGCGTGTCTACTGCTAGGTTTATATGTGTAGTTTAAAAAGCATGATATAAAAATTTAATTTAAAAGACCCCGACATAAAAACATCTAAAAAGCAAAAAATAAGCCACGTACTCGCGTCGAGGAACCGCTAAGTAAATAAAATAAACTGCTGTAGGGTATAAGGTTCCCGGTTCCCCGGCATTCAGTCATTAATTTCTGGTGTTAGATTATTATAGAAATAAAAATAAAGAAAGAAAATATATTTATTTGTGACCTGCACAGGACACACGAGATAAGCAAAACACAATTTTTTTATTTTTTTTATATCACCCTTTTTTCGTATTCTTTTCAGCAAATCCTTTCATTTGATACCCATATCATGTCAGTGCACAAAAAATAACTAGTCCTGCACCAACTTGGACCGTCCGCCATATGGATTTACAATGACGTCACTTATCTAAACATGCATTGTCATTCAAACTAAACGTGTATGCAAAATTACATCTACATCGGTGGAGGATAACTACTTTAAAATTCAGTTGCAAGATTTGACCCGAACACACTTACATACATTGCAAGTTAATTAAAAGCTTGTAAAGATAAAAAAACCGGCCAAGTGCGAGTCGGACTCACGCACGGAGGGTTCCGTACAAACCTCAGCTTAAAGGTATTATATGCCTGAGTACCTATTTGATATGAATTTCAATTTAATACCTCTACACGTTCATGAGGAAAGTGGTAGTAAGTTTAAAATTATTAAAAATATTTTTATTATATGATGTAAATAAAAATTTACGGTTTTCGAAATTTTTCCTTTATTTGTGCTATAAGACGTTACTTCGTACCAAATTTTAAGATTCTGAGTTCACGGGAAGTACCCTGTAGGTTTTGATTCCCTTGCGAGTGTCGAAAATTTGCGGCATAAACGGCTGTATCTTTTGATTGCGTTGGCTTAGAAGTTTGATATTTACACAGCTTTAAGGGACAGTAGATCCGAGTATTTCAGCTAGATACCTCCACGCGTTCCTGAGAAAAAGGGTCTTGACAGACAGGCAGACAGACGGACAACAAGTGATCCTATAAGGGTTCCGTTTTATCCTTTCGAGGTACGGAACCCTAAAAATATAATAAAATATAAATATAATGAATAAAAATATAACGAATGTATTTGTATAATTAAATACAAATGGCATTGAAAAGTCACATTGGTACATTGCCAACCAGTTTTTACTGGAAACCAGCTTTTTGAGCAGCAAAAAAGAATGTTAAAATACAATTTAGTAGGAACTTTGAAACAGTCAAGGGCAAAAATAAGAAGGCTTCCAAGTCTTGTGATTATTTAAAAAAAAAATCTGATTTGATTTGTTTTCACGTAGAATATCTATCTGAAGGCCAAAATAAACCTCATAAATAAAATTTCGTTTATTTCAGGCTATAAAATCTACGTAATTATAAATAACAGGCGTGAGTTTATTTATTTATGTATTAAAATGAAATAAGATTACATTTTTAACCCCCACGGAAAAAGAGAGGTGTTATAAGTTTGACGTGTGTTGCTGTGTATCTGTGGCATCGTAGCGTCCAAACGGGAGAATCCCGCAGTCAAACTGTATGTGCAGTTTTGCGGGAGTGTGCGTAGCTTATAAGTCTACTCTGTATTTTTAATAAAATAAATAAATAAAAATAAATCGATTTTAATTTAGTTTTTTTTGTTTGAAAAGTGATTTTGTCGAGAGTGTTCTTAGCTATGTTTAAATAAAATCGGTTTAGCCGTTCAAAAGTTATAGGCGTTTTACTGTTTGAATCGGGGTGTTTTCGCAAGTTATCGTGTCATAATTACGTGTTCAATAGATTGCCGATCGAAGCGTACGAGTATTACTATGTACTAGATAAATTATTTTGAATGAAATAAAAATGTGTCGGGAGTATTTTAAATTTTGTAATTTAACTTCTATAAAATATTATTAATTATGTTTAAAAGGATATTGATCTAATTCCGTCTAGCCCGTTTCATCATCGGACTACAAGACGTACGGCGATGCGCCATCGGTACATGGTGGACATCACACCAAACACAAAACGTTTTAGAAACACTTTTATTATGCGTACAGCTGGAAGTACGAGGAGTGGAATTCCCTGCCGGAGTCTGTGTTTCCCGACAGCTACAATCTAGGAGTCTTTAAGTCAAGAGTGAATAGGTTATTTCTAGACAAGCGTGCTCCACCGTCGACCACATCGCTTACTAACAGGTGAGATAGTGGTCAAGCGCAAGACTATAAAATATTAAAAAAAAAACATAATTACCATACTTTACACGTGCTCTATTAACAAAATGACCTTCTGAGGATAAATACAGCTTGAACTTTGTTCTTTAGCATACATAAAAGTAGCGTATTACAAGATAATATTGAATAAAGTTTGTGTCTGCCTGTTTGTGGGTTGTTACTTCTAAACCACTTAATCGGTTTTATTAAGCAGAAAGGTAGTTTAGAACTTGGTGATAGATACAAACGGATATGAGTAGTCATATTTCAAAACATGTTTCGGCTCATGAAAATGAAAAAAAATCTTCATTTATTTGCCCATACTAATTTTGGTTTGACCAGGGTTACCGACATAGCCCGAAGAATTGCCAAACTTAAGTGGTAGTGGGCAGGGCACATTGCTCGCAGAACGGATGGCCGATAGGGCAGAAAGGTTCTGGACTGGCGACCGCGAACCGGCAGACGTTGCGTTGGAAGGCCTCCCACCAGGTGGACCGATGACCTGGTGAAGGTTGCGGGGATCCGCTGGTTGCGAGACGCACGGGACCGGTCAATGTGGCGACACTTGGGGGAAGCCTATGTCCAGCAGTGGAAAGTCTTTCGGCTGATATGATGATGATGAATTTTGATCAGCTGTTGATAAATTTTAATGGAAAGTCCATTTATTTGGGAATTGACTACCTCACTTGTGAAGTAAAGGATACTAACTATCCTATGTTCTTCCTACGATCTCAAACTATCTCCATACCAAATTTCATGTAAACCAGTTCAGCTGTTTACGCGTGAAAAGGTAATAGACAGACAGAGTTACTTATGTATTTACTATGTTATTACTAGCTATCTCCAGTGGCTTCGCTCCCGTCAACTGGCTGCTTATCTACCTACCCTACCCAACCCTATCTACCAACCAACCCTACCCAACCCAATTCTACCTACCTACCCTACCCTACCTTCCTACCTTACTCTACCTACCTACGAGGAGCTGGAAGATAATGATTTCAAAGCGTTTATCTATACTCTAGGCTTAGTAGGCGTTTCGGCCGATGAGTTTCGCCCGATCCGGCCGAAACAGGAATTTCATTATTATCAATATTTTTCAGTGGTGTTTCGGACTATACTTTTTTTTAAGCAAATTTTGTACAGTCAGAATGAAAAACCTTAGTAGGTAGGGTTATATTATTTAATTAAAAGTCAGGCATTTTTTTGGAAAAGATAAAGCTTAATACCATTACAACAATCAACAGTTAACATGATAAATAACAATAATCAGTCTTATACATCAAATAGAAAGCGTTCAAAATGGCACCAGAGGTATTCCACATACGGCACCTATCGATATTTCGCAGGAATAAGTGGAATAATTCATTATTTTAATATTTTTTTCACATTTGGCACCTACGAATCAATAGGTACTATTGCAGTGTTGGGACGTATTTTTAGGATGTCAAAATCCAAATTTTGATTAAAATCAGTTGAGTTTAATAACATGATAAAAAATATAACTTCCTCTTTTGATTTTTTAGTTACATGTTGAACATTTATACACAAACTACCAGGAGGCCAGAATCATGCAGAAGTAAATATATAGAATCATAAGCGGTAGAGACTAACGGAGTATCAGGAGATCAGAATCTAAAATCTCTCGGTACTCTTTTTACATCTCATGATTCCAACCTCAGTAATACTTCCTCATGATTATAATCTCCTGGTACTTAAGGTAGTCTTTACCGGTAATGATACCAGCCCCACAAATATTAAGACTCCTTAATGATTCTGGCCTCCTGGTAGTTCAGTTATAAATGCTTGTAATGTTCAACATCTAACTAAAAAAGTAAAATAGGAAGTTATATTTTTATCATGTTATTAAACTCTCTACTGATTTTATGTTTCTGACCTTACTTTGCCTGTAAAAAAGGTTTCGTCCGAAACACCACTCAAAAATATTAATAATAATGAACTTATCGGCCGAAACGCCTACTAAGCCATACTCTATACTAATATTATAAAGAGGAAAGATTTGTATTTTTATATTTTTGTATGTAACGAATAAACATAAAAACTTCTAGACCGATTTCAAAAATTCTTTCACCGTTGGGAAGCTACACTATCCCCGGGTGACATAGGCTACTTTTTATTCCTGTATTCCCACGGGAATGGGAACTACGCGGGTGAAACCGCGAGGCGTCCGCTAGTGTTCTCATAAAATGACACCATTAATGTGATGACATTGCTGATTACGTAATTTTCTTAGCTAGTAGTCATTTTTATTTGCTTTTCCGTGTAGATCTTTTATTAGTGCTACTTAAGAGTTAGATAAAACATATTCGATAGAGAACACAGTGAACAAAGAAGGTGTATTGATGACCGACTTGAAAAAAGGTGGAAGTTCTCAATAATTTAAATTAACTTTTTTATTACCCGACTGCGGGAGGGTTATCTATAATATATGTATGCATGTCCATTTCTATAGCACGCTATATAGCCCAAACGGCTTGACGGATTATAACATATGAGGTGTTGTTTTGGCTTCATCTCAATTGCGGGAGTGACATAGGCTATATAATTTTTAAAAATAGCGCACTCCCTAAAAAAAAGGAGGCGATTTTTTTTTTGTTTTCCTATCAATATGGGTATCAAATGAAAGCTACTAAATAGGTAATTCAAAATATATATATACTAGCTGTTGCCCGCGGCTTCGCTCCCGTGAACCACCCCACAGAACCCGTTTTCGGGATAAAAAAAAAGCCTATGTCACTCAGGAATAATGTAGCTTTCTATTGGTGAAAGAATTTTTCAAATCGGTCCAGTAGTTTCGGAGCCTATTCGGTACAATAAACAAACAAACATACAAACAAACAAACAAAAAAATCTTTCCTCTTTATTATATTATTATTATAGTATAGATTGTAATACTTTCATGTTACTATTTTGGCACAAATTCAAGTTAAGCGTAACTTTGATAGCAAAACTAATAATCTTTTACCACATTACTTATTTGGAGAACTCGTTCTACTTTACGTTACATTACTAAAACTAAAAAGACTGAAATAAAACAAATTATTATAAAAACAAAAAACCCGACTGCTAAAAATTAATTATCTGAAAAGAGAAAAACAAGTACTAGATATAATTTATACATTAAATATTATGAGGTGCTGCCAGCGGTGACAAACGGAGTTTTGGTCGGCTTTTCTAGAATTTTTGTGTCCCGCCGAATTTTACATAATAAAAATTTTGTTTAAGTATAAAATTATTTTTTCTATAAGATTGGCTAAATAATAACAGCCGCACGGGTCGATCTTCAAGGTTAAGCAACGCTTGACGAGGTCGGTCCGTGGATGGGTGACCATTTCAACATACCGAGTTTCCGCCGTGCCTCGGAAAGCACGTTAAGCCGTTGGTCCCGGCTGTCATTTGATGATGTTTGACAGTCGTTACGGGTAGTTTGAAGCCTGAGATCTGACCTTAGTCTTGCCAAGGGGTTACGTATTAGCCAGTTACTGGGTTGTGGAGGTCAGATAGGCAGTCGCTCCATGTAAAACACTGGTACTCAGCTGAATCCGGTAAGACTGGAAGCCGACCCCAACAATAATTGGTAAAAAAGCTATGCAAAGAAGATTGTTTCAAGCACCCAACGGAAGCAAAACCGTGTGCTAAGATAGTTAATCAACTTAATCAAGTTATACCATCAAATAATAATATCAAATCAAGTCACAAACAAGTATCAAAGTAGTTTTAAAAACAAGTTTTTATAAGTATTTTTGCAAAGACAAAAAAATACTGGTCAATTTACATCGTGACCAAGTCGCCAACGAACAGAATAATACTAACATAACATCACGCCTCAAATCCCCGAAGGACAAGCAGAGGTGCACCTACAGTACACTTATATTTCATGTAATAAGGGGGACGAGAAGATACCGTGCAACTTCCCGGTATCTTCCCGTCCAACTAACCACAGTGTCTCAAGACGAAAGTCTATGACCAGTGTGTTTACTTACAGGACAGAGACGTGGTCGCTTACAATGGGCCTCATCAGAAAGCTTAGAGTCACACGGCAATGGAGAGGGTTATGCTCGGAGTTTCCTTGCGTGATCGTATTAGAAATGAAGACATCCGCAAGAGAACCAAGGTTACCGAAGAATTGCCAAACTTAAGTGGCAATAAGCAGGGCACATTGCTCGCAGAACGGACGGCCGTTGGGGCCGAAAAGTTCTAGGTGGAGCGACGAGCGTCCTTGATCAAGGCTGCTGGCGTCCAGTGGATGCGTAACGCACAGGACCGGTCAATGTGGTGACGCTTGGGGGAGACCTATGTCCAGCAGTGGACGTCTTTCGGCTGACATAATGAATAAGTGGGTGGAGCCTATTGCAATCAAACTACGGACTACGGCTACTGATCAATCCGGAAAGAAACCAGACCGAACCCAGTACCAATGATCCCTCACTAAATGTACACGCAGTGCCACGAATGGTCAAGTTCTATAAGTTAAGAGTGAATAGGTTACTGTTGATCACTGTAGACTATATCATCGCTTACCATCAGGTGAGATAGTGGTCAAGCGCGAGCCTATCTATAATTAAAAAAAAGAACGTTTGTAACAAAAAAATACAACCGACTTCCAAATAAAACTCTTTCCTATTATTTTTTCTTCATTTTCTAATACCGACTTCCGAAAAAGAAGTTATTTTTCACTTTTTAGTTTTTTTATTTGGAAGTCGGTTATAGTTTTTTGAGAAAAAGTATTTTTACTTTTCGCTTCTTAGTTGTAGTATCTAATAGGCAAGTCCTATAGTAAAGTACCTATAATGCCAGAATAGATTACCCAAATATCATAAAACTTGAGCATAACCGGTGAAATGAGAGTGTACCAAGGTGAGCTGTGCACATCTGCGTATCCCTTTTGCGCGTACTGGCGTGATGTTATGTTATGAAATGGTATAAAAAGTAAACAGACTTTCTCTTGCAGCAATCCTGAGAGATTTGCTGTAATTTATTGAAGAGCACTGAGATGTTTCAAAATCGGTCCACAATTGACGGAGAAATCGGTGAAAATACACAAAAAAAAACTCACAAAGTCGAACATAGAACTGTCTCCTTTTTGGAAAGTCAGTAAAAAATTAGAGAAAGATTTTATGGTTACTCAAAAACCACATCAAACTTATCACCATAGATCCACCACTCGACCAGGACTGTACGACTGAAGACATTTGCCCGACCGGAAATCGAACCTTGGCCCTCATCCTCAGCGGTCGCTTGCGATTGCGACCACTAGATCATCGAGTCATAAATGCGAATACTTATCAAGAACCGGGCCTAAGAAATGTAAGTCAAATCCGACATGTCCTACTTTTAATACATAGTCATATAAAACCTGACTATGTTTCTTATGTCATATTATCACATAACCAATGTGAAAGTTGGTAGTACCGGTTCCCTGTCATTTGCCACGCGAATGTGACCGTTATGACAAAAGAATAAGGGTCTTATGTGATGTATGTGGAACTGTGGATATAAGTCTTATAATCTTTACGCTTTTTAGTTTTTTGGTACTGAGTAATTGTAGGTGTATTCGCTTTTTTGATACGCTTCATAGCTTTTGCTACATAATTATGTTCGTAGGTTCGAGATTTTTCGGATATGTAAAGTCTAGCCTCGTTGGTTCGGGGATACAGGCAGAATTTGTCCATAGAAAAAAAGGATTTTTATGATAACTTCAATTTCGAAAGTCCATCTCAAAATACGAAGAAACAAAAAACGTTTTTACAAAAAAAAATACAACCGACTTCCAAAAAAGTGAAAAATAACTTTATTTTCAGAAGTCGGTGTTCCTGTTTTTGTTTCGAAAAAAACGTTTTTGCAAACAAAAATACAACCGACTTCCAAAAAACGTGAAAAATAACTTCATTTTCAGAAGTCGGTGTTCCTGTTTTTGTTTCTTCGTTTTTGACACCGATTTTCGAAATTGAAATTATGTTTGACTTTATAGTGTTTTTTTTGGAAGTCGGTTTTATTACTTTGTATAACAAAAATTTATAATTTTTAGTTATAGTACATAATAGCGAAGTTCTATAGTTAGGTACCTTATATGCCAGGATAGATTACCTGAATATCATGAACCTCAAATAGAATTGTAAACTTATATTATTTCATCAATGTGCCTTGCCTAAGACGGCTCTTACATAAGTGACATGCAAAACGATACAATAATATCTTCAAATATTCCTAGCGTTCCAAATATGATTAATCTTCCAAAACTAATTATCAGTTGCCAGCTATAAAGGGGTAAGGAGGTTGTACCTACCTCATCACATTACCATCCGCTAATTAATGGGGATAAGGTCAGGAGAAAGATAATGAAATCCATTTAATAATTATATCATAATGACTTGATTATTAAATACTAGATCACTACAATTACTGCAAAGACGTCATTATTAATCATTATTAGGCAAGCAATGACGTCAATAAAACAAATGAATTACTGAGACAAGCAATAATAGAAAGTTTTGCATATAAAGTAATCGATTTCAGAATATCAATGAAATGTTGTAATTTGTAGAAAGTACAGTGCAGCAAAGAAAACTGACGAAGGTATGAACATGCCTTCGTCAGTTTTCTTTTCATTACCAAATAACACACACACATATATACACACACACACACACATTGCACATTATACCTTTCTTTATACTACAAATAAAAAGTAACAAAAACATCTGTTTTCCAAATAAAAACACTACAATGTGAAAAAAAACTTCTTTTACGGCAGTCGATGTTTCTGTTTACTTTTCTTCGTTTTTGACACCGACTTCCGAAAAAGAAGTTATTTTTTACTTTGTAGTGTTTTTATTTGGAAGTCGGTTTTACTACTTTGTAAAAAAAAATATTTAGTATTTTTAGATATGGTACATAATAGGAAAGTTCTATAGTAAGGTACCTTATATGCCAGGATAGGTTACCTGAATATCATGAAACTTGAATATAACCGGTGAAATGAGAGTGTACCAAGGCGAACTGTACATATCTGCGTACCCGTGAGCATACTGGCGTGCGTGATGTTATGTTATGAAATGGTATAAACAATAAACACACATGCTATTGCAGCAATCCCTAGAGGTTTGCTGTCATTTATTGAAGAGTTATGTTGTATATCGCCGAAGTTCTTCATCAGATCCTCACCAAATTTAAATGGGACCAATTTGAAAATTACTCATTATAAAAAAAATCAATATCGGTCCAGAATTGACGGAGAAACTAGGGTGAAAAGAAAAAAAAACCGGCCAAGTGCGAGTCGGACTCGCGCACGAAGGGTTCCGTACCAATAACTAAAAAACGGCAAAAAAATCACGTTTGTTGTATAAGAAGCCCCACTTAAATATTTATTTTTCTGTGTTTAGTATTTTTTGTTACAGCGGCAACAGAAATACATCATCTGTGAAAATGTCAACAGTCTAACTATCACGGTTCATGAGATACAGACGGACAGACAGACAGACAGACGGACCGCGGAGTCTTAGTAATAGGGTCCCGTTTTCACCCTTTGGGTACGAAACTCTAAAAAGCAAAGTCGAACATAGAACCGCCTCCATTTTAGATAACCAGGTGGGATTCGAGGTCGCAGGCGTTCCGATTTGGGATTCTGTCCACCCACTAAGTCCAGAAAAGAAAATAGCTCGTGTGCATTTTACTTGCACTGTACCTATAACACGTCAGCTAATTTCATCACAAGGAAATGCCTTCCTCCATTCCGGACGACTAAACAATTACTCCTTAATTGTCGGCAACGTGTAGAAATACGGCTCCATTGCGCTATTCCTGAACACACAAGGTTGACTTTCGCAAGTATCGCATCAGAGCTGGAGGAAGAAGGCGTTGTAATGATATATCTATTACTATCATATGGGATGTAAGGTCAGACAACGGAACTATCATATGAATGAAAGGCTACTAACAGAAGGAATTAACAAGGCAGACGTAAGTGGAAACGCAGAGAGGTGACGCCATAGAAGGGCTAACACGGATCTAATTGAAAATGTTCTTCAAAAAAAAAGTTAATTAAAAAAACAAAAAACCCGACTGCTTAAGAAGCGAACTAAAAAGACGTAAACAAGAAGAAAATCATGCTGTGCAGTCGGAGGATACATATTCGCGAGCTGGCGGACCAAAACCAGATGTATCCTCCGACTGCACAGCATGATTTTCTTCTCGTTTACGTCTTTTTAGTTTGCTTTTTAAGCAGTCGGGTTTTTTAATTTTTTAATTAACTTTTTTTATTTACAACTTTATAGTTATTTTTTTTTAGAATTAGGTGCATTTAAACATATCATATCACATCATCACATCATCAGCCTATTAAAGTTCCCACTGCTGGGACACAGGCCTCCTCTTTGTGAGAGGGAATGGGCCGTAATCCACCACGCGGGCCCAGTGCGGGTTGGTGGATGTCACATGTCTTCGAATTTTTGGTTCTAGAACATGCCGGTTTCCTCACGATGTTTTCCTTCACCGTTTTGAGAGCAGTGGTGATGAAATAATTTACACAAAGTAAAGCGCCTGCCTGGGCTCGAACCCACGACCTACAACTTGTAAGTCGCGGCCTATACCACTGGGCCACCACTGCTCTCAATAAACATATAAGTGTTATATATTTCTGAAATCGCCTCTTAAAATCCTTTATTTTGATACCCCACACCACCGCAATATGGCGCCCATAATCCGCCATTTTTGTTTAAGTTTTTCCAATTTTAATGTAGCCAGTGACACTCGCAGGATTAAGACGAATCGATTGACGTAAGAATCATCAAAATCGGCCGACGCGTGGTCTCTAGAACGCCACATAGGAACAAACATACATACATACATAGACTGATAAACACATTACCCTCCTTCGGCAGTCGGGTGAAAAGTCACAATTCGAGGTTTGGCTCTCGCCTATTTCCTCGTCCAATATTGGACTAATTTAAAAGATATTCCATAAACGGAAAAATAAAGATATATACTGTGTCCTATGTTTTAATTTTTGGTACTTATCTTTAAAAGCACTAGAACCCTCGAAAGATGCTCAAAATTGCGCTGTCAACAGAAGCCTAGTGTACAAATTTGACAACTATAAATTAATATTTTTGAATTGTTTGTTTATGGGCCGATTTTTCAATAGTCTGATATTCCTCAGATAAAAGTATCTGAAGAATAAAAATGACCGTTTGACATATTTTCTATACAAAAGCTGTCAAACGGCCATCTTTATTCCTCAGTTAAAAGTTGACTATTGAAAAATCGGCCCTTACTCGAATTGTTAGTTTCGTTTGTTTTTACGTGTACTTCTTTTTAGATCTTTCTCACATACTCATCATTATCATTCAACGAGAATGATATAACCAAATAATTGTGATTAAAACTGATGGAAAAGAGTGTCCGTGAAGTTTCTTGCACATTATTTTGCATTGAGACCTACTGACGCTCGCAAATGTGCAACTAGATTCATATTTTGTTTGAAAATTCAAATGTACTATATAAGTTTATGTTTCGTTTAGTTGAAATAAAAATACTTCATATCAAATATCTACAAAAAATAGCTGGGAACAACGACGAGGCACACAGGGGTCTCAGTTTGTAATAAATGGTCACCCATCCACAGACTGACCTCGGCATGCGGTGCTTAACCTTGAAGATTGACCCGTGTCGCCGACCTCCTTAACAACGAGACAGATGTAGGCACTTAAATGACGTTAAACCAAAGGTAAATGCATCCCGACAACCAGAAAGGCGGTTGTGACAAAATTATTTGTCAATATTAAAACGCGAATTGGTCTCATGTTGATTATTTGAGCATCCGACTCTTAAACACCGGCCATTGGCTTCGTCTTATTATGATAGAGTCATTATTTCCTTGACAATAACTGTTTATGGTCCTTGCTGACCCACGAACCCACTGAGTTTTAATATAATAATAACATTTATAAGTCATGTCCTGACTAATGGTGGTAAAGACCCCGACTTACTAATCGAAATCTATACTAATAATATTATAAAAAGTTAATTAAAAAAATCAAAAAACCCGACTGCTTGAAAAGTGAACTAAAAAGACGTAAACAAGGAGAAAATCATGCTGTGCAGTCGGAGGATACGTCTGGATTTTTTGATTTTTTTAATTACATTTTTTTTTTTATAACTGTTTAGTTACTTTTTTTTCGAATCTGGTACATTTAAACATATAAGTGTTATATATTTTTGAAATCACCTCTTAAAATCCTTTATTTTGATACCCCACACGAGAGGTTACGAAGAAAAAAAAAAATTGGGCCCCCACAATATTTATTTATTTATTTTATTTATTTTTATTTATTTATTTATTAACACACTTTATTAAACAATTATCAGTGCAGCCCTGGCTCTTGTACTAGGAAGTCCTGTATCACAAGAGCCAGACCTCTCCAAAAACAGGGAATATTATACAAATGGAGCAAGATAGACAGAAAACATAAAAAAAAAAATTAAAAAATACAATAATAATAATATGACAGTTATAGCATGCACACATTATTAGGTATACAAACTAAGATTAAAACGGCAAATTGATATCCTTAAAATTAAAACATTGATTAAAAAAAAATAAAAAAGATTAACATTAAATAAATTAAAATTTGACATTGCATAAATTAGAATTATTAGAATTTAATACATTACATAATTTACATAATTTACATTGCCTAGATAAGAATAATTAACATTGTATAAAAGTAGAATGAAACATTGCATTTAAATTAACAGAGCAGAGTGTGCCAATATGGCGCCCAAGAACCGCTATTTGCCTAATTGCCAATTTTTATGTAGCCAGTGACACTCGCGGGGTTAAGACGAATCGATTGACGTAAGAACCATCAAAATCGGCCCACGAGTTTGGTCTCTGGAACGCCACATAGGAACAAACATACATACATACATACATACATACATACATACATACATACTTACATACATACATACATACATAGACTGATAAACACATTACCCTCCTTCGGCAGTCGGGTAAAAAGGAAAGATTTGTCTGTTTTTTTGTACCGGATAGACTCCGAAACTACTCGACCGATTTAAAAAATTCTTTCACCAATAGAAAACTACATTATTCCTGAGTGACATAAGCTATTTTTAATCCCAAAAGCGGGTCCTGTGGGGTGGTCCACGGGAGCGACGCCGCGGGGAACAGCTTTGTATATATATACCAATACGAGCAGTTGCCCGCGGCTTCGCTCCCGTGGGCCACCCCACAGGACCCGTTTTCGGGATTAAAAAATAGCCTATGTTACTCAGGAATAACATAGCTTTCTATTGGTGAAAGAATTTTTTAAATCGGTCCAGTAGTTTCGGAGCCTATTCGGTACAAACAAACAAACAAACAAAAAAATCTTTCCTCTTTATAATATTAGTATAGATAAAAATATTTTTTTGTTTGTTTGTACCGAATAGGCTCCGAAACTACTGGACCGATTTTAAAAATTCTTTCACCTATGGAAAGCTACATTATTCCCGAGTAACATAGCCTATAATTTTGACGGAAGCGAAGCCGCGGGGGTCAGCTAGTTTGTACTACTAACTACTTATTCTTGTCATCGGTACATGGTGGACGGACATCCCACCAAAACGCACTAAATATCTTGGGAATACTTTCATTGTGCGTACGAGGGGAATTCCCTGCCGGAGTCTATATTTCCTGATGAACAACCTAGGTGTTTTAAGTCGGGTCGCGGATAAATTTGTAAGAGAGTTACCGCGGCCCTGGCTCAAGCAACTGAAGGAACACGGGTGGGTTTTAGTCAGTAAAAGTCTGACACTCCCTCCCGCTTCACCCAAAGCGGGAGAAGTCATTGGAAGATGTCGGACCAAAAAAAAAAAATAAAGGTATTTTAAGTCAAGAGTGAATAGGTTACTTCTAGGCAAGCGTGCTTCACCGTCGACCACATCATCGACTGCAGGGAACACATATTTTTTGCTAGTATAGAAATGCCATTCAATTGTTCCGGGTTTTTCCAATACCTTTATACCAAGACAAACAGACGTACTTTGTTTTGATCGTCATTAGTCATTCCGTCACAGCGTCATTCGTCATTCGTCGTCAAGGCCATCGGGTCAAAGTTTGGTCCTTGCCTTCGCTTAAGACAAAGGAAATGTACTGTCAGAATTGAGATGTTTAATGCAGATATATTTGACAGTTTATAATATTGTTTTGGGTAGGATTGTGAGAGGTAAATGACTTGTGTCGTCAATATTTTTAACCTCCGACGGAAAAAGAGAGGTGTTATAAGTTTGACATGTGTTGCTGTGTATTTGTGTATATGTGTGTCTGTCTGTGCCATCATAGCGCCTAAACGGATGAACCGATTTTGATTTAGTTTTTTGTGTTTGAAAGGTGACTTTGTCGAGAGTGTGCTTAGCTATGTTTGAATAAAATCGGTTTATCCGCTCAAAAGTTATACACATTTTACTCTTTGTATCTGGATTTTTTCTCAAGATATCGTGTCAATATTACGTGTTTCGATAGATTGTCGATTGAAGCGTGTCTTCTACTAGGTATATCATATGTAGAGTTTTTTATATTTGTAATTTTATATAATACTAGCTGTTGCCCACGAATTCGTCCGCGTCAAACTCGTAATAAATATATTTTTATTTTTTTAGTTTCCCGCCGGAACTATGAGTTTTCTCGTGATCAAACGTAGCCTATGTTACTCGTTATTACATCAGCTATCTACCAGTGAAAGTCCCGTCAAAATCGGTCCAGCCGTTTCGGAGATTACCCGGAACAAACAGACAGACAGATAGACAGACAGACAAGAATCTTAAAAATTGCTTATTTGTTGTTAGTACCGTATATACTTTCACGTGCATTCAATAAAACGTTGTTATTTTGATATTACATACAGACACTTCAATTTTATTTATTTGTATGTATAGATGTACCCTGATTATTACGAGTTCAAATAGTCTTTAGTTTGTAAAATGTTGGCCGGAAAGTTTATGAATAAAGGAAACTAAAACAAAAAACCGGCCAAGTGCGAGTTGGACTCGCGCACGAAGGGTTCCGTACCATTATCGCAAAAACGGCAAAAAAATCACGTTTGTTGTATGAGAGCCCCACTTTAATATTAATTTTATTCTATTTGTTGTTATAGCGGCAAAAGAAATACATCATCTGTGAAAATTTCAACTGCCTAGCTATCACGGTTCATGAGATACAGCCTGGTGACAGACGGACAGACAGACAGACAGACAGACAGACAGACAGACAAACAGACAGACAGACAGACGGATCGCGAAGTCTTAGTAATAGGGTCCCGTTTTTACCCTTTGGGTACGGAACCCTAAAAACGATGACCGTGGCCAGTTTTATTTATCTAGGGTCTAGTGTTAATAATAAAGGCAGCTGCACTACTTTTTGAGAATTGAAAAATGTCCCCTGTTACCTACAAAAAATACTTTTTTGCAGATTCCACATCCGAATTGTGGACAATGTCCCGTTTTCAGTCAAAGAATTAATGGTCACGTTGATATGCCCCAAAATATTATGATATTTGCTAGACACTAAATAAAAAAACTTTTTTATCGGTCTTTGGTAGGTACCAAATTTTTAAGTTATGGACACCGACTTCCAAAACTAAAGTTATTTTTCACTTTCTAGTTTTCTTATTTGGTAGTCGGTGGTTTTTTTTTGTAAAAAAGTTTTTTTATTTTTCACTTTTTAGTTGTACCTACCTAATAAAGAAGTATTTAAGTAATTACCTATAAGGACAGAATTGATTACCCGAATAACACGAAACTTGAATATAACCGGTGAAATGAGAGATCTGCATACCCCTTTCGAGCGTACTGGCGTGATGTTATGTTATGAAATGGTATAAACAATGAACAGATATGCGATTGCAGCAATTCCGAAAGGTTTGCCGTTATTTATTGAAGAGTTCTGTTGTATATCTCCGAAGTTCTTAATCAGATCTTCACCAAATTAAAATGGGACCAATTTCGGAATATACTCTTTCAAACAAAAAAAGAATTTTCAAAATCGGTCCACAAATGACGGAGATATCGGTGAACAAACATAAAAAAAAATAAAAAAAACATACATAATGTCGAACATAGTACCTCCTCCTTTTTGGTAAATCGGTTAAAAACCTAGTTCCTAAACAGTAATATGCCATACCAAGTTGAAGTTCCTACTACATCAGTACGGTACCTATACCTACAACATAATTAAACGAGTACGCATCTATGCGCTCGCGCCGCTTGACTGGGCGCGTTCCGAATCGAAGGCGAGCTATTGGTCCACTTGTTTTGGGATACCGTAAGCGTTTGTTACGAAACTGTGTGAACTTGTGTTTGAGTGCGTTATTGGGCCAGTTGTCTCTGGTAATGTTGTAAGTTACTTGTTTCTTAGTGCTTTTGGTAAGAAAGTTAGTAGAGACATTTATTTTTGCATCGTCATGTCATCATAAGTAGGCGACCGACCTCTGCTCGGGTGAAAATAGAGAAAACGACGTTTTCTAAAAATGCAACCTCTAGATCGATTTATCGCCCCCGAATTAAATTTCATGAAAATTGTTGGAGCCGTGTCCGCGATTCAGATTATATTTACATATATATACAAGAATTGCTCATTCAAAGGTTAATTAGATGTATGGATAAATTATATCACAGTCATAATAATAATGTTACTTTTACCGACTTCAAAAAAAAAAAAAAAAATGCGACTGGACTTTTAGGAAAAGTCTAGGCAGTGTGGGACTTTTACCCCACTAAAACCACCCCACCACCACCACCACCACATTCAAAGTCAAAGTCAAATATATTTAATTGAACTGGGCCAATAAGCGGTACTTTAGAACTTCAACAATTAAAATTTACAAGTAATAATAATTGATTCTACCGTGCATTCAGAAAAGTAGCTTGAGCTTGTGTGGTTGCGGTGTGTCACTTAAAAGGGGTGACCTCTTGAAATTCTATCCCGGGAATCTATTCAACGCCTGTTAGTGTACATTCCTAGGGCCCACCCTGAACCTTGCTGTGGGCTTAGTAGGCGTTTCGGCCGCTGAGTTTCGTCCGATCCGGTCGAAACAGGTATTTAATTATTATTTATATTTTTGAGTGCCGTCTCGGACTATACTATATTAATAATATTTATTGGAAAAAGATAAAGCTCAATTACAACAATCAACAGTAAACATGACAAATCACAATAACCAGTCTTATATACAAAATGGCACCTATCAATATTTTTTGCAGGTGCCATATGAGGAATAATTTATTATTTAAAATGTTATTTCACATTTGGCACCTACGGATCAATATGTACTAGTGTTAGGACGCTTATTTTAATAGTACACCAAAAGCAAAAATTCGATTCAAATCAGTAGACAGTTTAATAACATGATAAAAATATAACTTGCTCCTTTGTTTTTTTAATTACATTTTGAACATTTATACCCAAACTGCCCGGAGGCCAGAATACAGATAGATATCGTATTGTATGGTATAGATGTGTAACTTTTATGGTGTACAATAAAGTATATTCTATTCTATTCCTGTTTCGACCGGATCGGACGAAACTCAGCGGCCGAAACGCCTACTAAGCCTTGCTGTGCACGGCAGCACATTATCACTGTGCTACAAATTACGTACGGAACCTTTTCCTACCAGAGCTATGCTCCACATAAATACATTAACACTCATGTTCTATAGAAGGCAGTCGATAGTCAGTCTCGAGTGATTGCAACTGGACGCCCAAGACGACTCTTTATTCTTAGCAATTTTTATTACACGGCTTCTGAGAAACCTTGAAAAGCCCTCTTATAGCTCAAGTTAAAACACATATCCATATTATCAAGCCTGTATTTCTCCTAGAGATGTAAATGGAAAAAAGAAACGTTTACTTTTTTCAAAATCTTGATAAAAATCATGAAAAACAACTTGGCCCCGTCGTTTTTTTACAAGCTTTTAATTAAATTTCATGTTTTTTTTAATAGTTTTTTTCATCTCAGAAAAAAAGACCGGTTTTTTACAACTCTAATTCCTCCTTACATTTGAGGAATACATGATGGGTGGAGCGGAAGAGAAGGGCCAAAGAATGACTGAGTGAGGAGTGATATGAAGAAGAAGAAGAGTCAGTGATACCGTGACGGGGGACAGGACGGTGTGGAAGAAGAAAAACATTTTAACAAAAAAATAAAACCGACTTCTACAGCAAAACACTACAAAGCGAAAATAACTTTTTATTCCGAAGTCGGTGTCTTTGGTACCCACTGTTATTCGTTTTTATTAACCGACTTCCCAAAAAGTAGGAGGTTCTCAATTCGGATGTTTATATATATAAATTTTTTTTTGACACTGACTTCGTAAAAAAAAAAAAATTTCGCTTTGTAGTGTTTTGCTTTAGAAGATGGTTTTATTTTTTTGTTAAAAAGTTTTTTATTTTTCACAAGTGCACAAGTTCTATAGTAAGGTACTTGTAATGCCCACAGTGATGCCAGAATAGATTACCCGAATAACATGTAACTTGAACATAACCGGTGGAATGAGAGTATACCAGCCAGGGTGAACTATACACATCTGCGTTCCCGTTTAGAGCGTACTGGCGTGATGTTATGTTATGAAATGGTATAAACAATATACAGACATGCGATTGCAGCAATCCCGAGAGATTTGCCGTTATTTATTGAAGAGTTATGTTGTATATCTTCGAAGTTCTTTATCAGATCTTTACCAAATTTAATAGGAACCATTTTGGAATAAACTAAGTTAAAAAAAAAACAAAATTGGTCTACAATTGAGTGAAAAATCGCCGAAAATACAGAACAAAAACCGGCCAAGTGCGAGTCGGACTCGCGCACGAAGGGTGCCATTGTCGCAAAAAACGGCAAAAAAATCACGTTTGTTGTATGGGAGCCCTACTTAAATATTTATTTTATTCTGTTTTTAGTATTTGTTGTTATAGCGGCAACAGAAATACATCATCTGTGAAAATTTCAACTGTGTAGCTATCACGGTTCATGAGATACAGCCTGGTGACAGACAGACAGAAAGACAGACAGACGGACCGCGAAGTCTCAGTAATAGGGTCCCGTTTTTACCCTTTGGGTACGGAACCCTAAAAAACAAAAAGTCGAACATAGAACCTCCTCCTTTTTGTAAAGTCACCAAGAAGATTAGGTACCAAGAGATTCTAGACAAAAACCCTCAAACACTTTACCCGACCCAGACCCCGAAGAATAAAAACCCAGAACCTCGGACTCAGCAGAAACGAGACCATAGACTTACGAAGCAGTCAATATTAGACTCAAGCGTAGAGTGGCACGATATTGTATCATGTGCGGTGCAACTGTTAACTGCCACCTTGACCTGCCCTGCACATTGAACGGTAGCATGCAAACTCCAAATGTCACTTCTGACTGGTTTCAACATTAATCCTACCTTGAGTTATTGAAGGAAGTGGTAATTTGTTTCCTTCTATATTGCTATATATAGGTAACTAGCTTTTACCCGCGGCTTCGCTCGCGTAAAACGTAGAAAAGGAAACACAGAGTAGTAGTACAAAAATAGTGTATTTTGCGTTACATAAAATGCAGTAGGTACTAATTTGATTTTTGATTCTTATAAATATTGTTTAGGTCGTCAAAAGTGTGGAAATGGGTTGTGTGTGAGCACAGAGTTGTAATTTTTAATAACTTACTTTAACAAAGTCGTGTAAACAATATTTTTAGTTTTACCATCTTTTGCTAAAACATATTGATTATGTGGACTTGATACTTGTGAACACGCTACATACAGTTGCCCATGGGAAAAACAGTTTTTTTCTAAATGCACTCCTGCAACTTTCAGTGTTTGCCCTTGAGCTTTATTTATGGTAATCGCGAATGCGTCCAGATTTCTCATTAACAGGACTCATAATTCTAAAGAGTTAAGAAACTCTATAGGGTAGAGTTTCTCACCCTGAAGAGTTTCAGGGTGAGTCACTCTGCTGCCACTTGTTTCAAGCTTGTTATATAAGCAAATAGCATGCTTCCAGCATGTATTATATTTTCTTATTCTGCTTAAAAAACGGCGAGATTCATCACTGTCATACAAAAGCAAAGACTTGAGTGGTTCTTCTGGCTCACCAAGCGTTGGAACTAAAACTTTTCCACCAGAGCAACACATACCCGGTGTCTCATCATTCCACTTGAGTGCTTCACAATATCTAAATTTTTTATCCATGTTCCCTATGAGAACTAATCGATGGTTAGTGTAATCAATCAATGGGTCATAATCTGACGCAGCGTTGTCAACGACTCCCATGTATTTCTTGCAAACGTACGTCTCCTTTCAGACTGCCTCAACGGCAGTAAAATACGCCGTATTTGGGATTGTTCAGGCGTAACGTTCGGCATCTAAAATCCGACGGGCCTGTGTTTGCTCAAAGGTCTCACCAGCCCTTTGAGTTGCGTGACGCTCAGCATCTGCCAGTTGGCGAGCCTGAGTCTGGTTGAAAATCGCAGAAGCCATTTCAGTTGTGGTGACGCTTAGCATCTGCGAGTTAGCTAGCCTGAGTCTTGTCGAAAGTCTCAGCAGATCTTTGAGCCTCGTGACGCTCAGCATCTGCGAGTTGGCGAGCCCGAGTCTTGTCGAAACTCTCAGCAGCTCTTTGAGCTGCGTGACGCTTAGCATCTGCGTGTTGGCGAACCTGAATCTGGTCTAAAGTCTCACCAGCTCTTTGTATTGCGTGACGCTCATCGCATCTAAAATTAGATGGATTGAGTCTGCACCTCTGTTTCTTGGCTTCTAGCTACTCTTGCTGTTCGAGCTCTGCTAGAGCTACGGCTCAGATGAGATTTATGCTTGTGAGGCATATACACAGCATAAAAATATCCACCTAATAAAAATAAGTAGTAGAATATTATAAAGTTTTGCTTAAATTACCACTTTCACGGACACTGACATCAAGTTGACTTTTTCAAATTGACACTCAAATTTTTCATAAACAATTATATCATGCCTACAGCCGAATAAGAAGGACGCCATAAAAAGAAGTTTCAATTTATTTTCATATTTTATAACTACTCCACCCCATTTCTCCCGCTCCTTGTTTTATAAAAAAAGTAGCTTATGTCCATCCTAGGGTCTCATACTATCTGCATACCAAATTTCATCTAAATCGGTTCAATAGTTTAAGCCATAATAAGAAGTTTCATAAAAATCTAACCCACCCCCCTATTTCTTCCCCTTTGTGTTTTATACAAAAAAGAAGTAGCCTAAGTCCTGCCCAGGGTCTCAAATTATCTTCAAACCAAATTTCATCTTAATCGGTTCGGCGGCTTAAGCCATAATAAGAAGTTTCATTCAAAATTAACCCCCCTCCCATTTCTCCCCTTTCGCATTTTTTGCAAAAAAAAGTAAGTAAAAGTCCGTTCCAAGGTCTCAAACTATCTTCTTACCAAATTTCATCTAAATCGGTTGAGCGGTTTAAGCGTGAAAAGGTAACAGACAGACAGACAGACAGACAGAGTTACTTTCACATTTATAATATTAGTATGGATGGATACGGTATATTTAACATCGCATATAATTAGCCTATGTATAGTTATTATTAAGCTGTTTGAGCCTATTTTACAAGTTTTTAACCCCTTAAGTGTCCATCGCGCCAAATCAGCTTAAAACAATGGTAATTTCTTTTGTGTCTGCTAATTGACACTTGAATTATTAATTAGCTAGCAAAGTATGTATATTTGTATGTATGTAAGTGTGTCCGGGTCAAATCTTGCAACTGAATTTTAAAGCAGTTATCCTCCACCGATTAAGATGAAGTTTTGCATACACGTTTAGTTTGGATGAAAATGCATGGTTAGATAAGTGACGTCATTCTGAATCCAATATGGCGGACGGCCCAAGATGGTGGACTAGTTATTTTTTGTGCACTGCCATGATATGGGTATCAAATGAAAGGGTTTGCTGAGAATTATACGAAAAAAGATTGATTAAAAGAAAAAAAAAATTAACTATATTCTCGCGTTTGACCACTATGTCACCTGATGGTAAACGATGATGTGATCGACGGTGAAGTACGCTTGCCTAGAATTAACCTATTCACTCATGACTTAGGAGGATATTTAAGTCAGGAGTTGTAGGTGTAGCTACAAAAAACATTTTGCAACAACAAATAAATATTCAAAAAAAATCTTCCTGCAACTAGTACGTTATTAAAACCACTAAATAACGGTGAGAACTTAGTAACAGACAAATATGTTTAGAAACAATAGCTAGGCAAGTCTGGCCATAGAGCACAGAACGCCTCGACTGGCGTCACTGTTAGAGAAGGCATTGTCAGAACTTTATACACTATGGCCAAAAAGTCGTGGATCAAACGCAACTAGGGGTTAGATGGGGCCATCAGCTGAAAAATAATTGTTCTACGGGAGGTTCTTAAGTTTAACCCCATATACGGTAGAGTATGTTTTTTTCACAGTGGGATCCGAAGTAAATAAAAAGTTATGACTTAAGAAAAAAATATCGTAAAACTTAATATTATCATCAACACACCCAATAAATAACCATAAATATCATGTCTAACGCAAGGACTCATCAGTACCAATCTAGTGAAAATTATAAAAAAGATACAGAATGTAGATTTTTTCGAATTTTAATAAGAATTAGTAAAAAAAAGACATTTTTCTCATAAAAAAAAACAAAAAGTAAATTATAACTCTGGTCCTTAGGAGTTGACCTTTTGATCCACGACTTTTTGGCCAGTCTGTATAAAAACCAAGCGTGTTATTGAGTGTCACCGTTTACTCAAGTATACCTTATAGTTCTGAGTGGACCTAGTTGATAACTAAGCATTGCTTGCACTTACTGGACAAGTTCACTCAAATGGTTCTTTGCTCGAATAATTTGACCACTATATTAAAGATATAAGTATGTAGGTCAAATGTTGCAACTGAATTTTAAGACAGTTATCGTGAACAGATTGTGATGAAATTTGCATAAATGTTTGGATTGGAATGCACGGTAAGCTAAAAAGCTTGTTTATAAAAGATATTATTGCAAAAACCTTATGACTATGTCTGTGACAGCCGAAACTTATGCTGTCAAATTGCGCGGACACGAAAATTTGGCATTTCTAGTCACCGCCTTCTCTAGGCGATACTTCGCTCTATGGACCTGGTAATTAAGAAAACAATACGGGATCACACGCTGGCGACTGTAATCAATTTAGCTATATAGTGATCTGTGTGACGCAAGAGGTTGCAAACCCGATGTGTTGGTCTGTTGAAAGTAAATGTAATTAACGTAAAGGAAGGTCAAACATACTGGTAACGATGATATTCGCAAAAGTTATTCGATATAGCGGTCGTAGCAATCGATTCGATTGAATATCTATAAAGAGATCCAATCTCTATCTCTGATCATCGTCATCATATATCAGCCGAAAGACGTCCACAGCTGGACATAGGCCTCCCCAAAGCGTCGCCACATTGACCGGTCCCGTGCGTCTCGCAACCAGCGGATCCCCGCAACCTTCACCAGGTCCTCGGTCCACCTGGTGGGAGGTCTTCCAACGCAACGTCTTCCCGTTCGCGGTCGCCAGTCCAGAACCTTTCTGCCCCATCGGCCATCCGTTCTGCGAGCAATGTGCCCTGCCCACTGCCACTTAAGTTTGGCAATTCTTCGGGCTATATCGGTTACCCTGGTTCTCTTGCGGATCTCTACATTTCTGATTCGATCACGCAAGGAAACTCGGAGCATAGCCCTCTCCGTTGACTTTGAGTGACTGTAAACTTTCTGATGAGGCCTATTGTAAGCGACCACGTCTCAGAGCCATATGCCATCACTGGCAACACACACTGGTCATAGACTTTCGTCTTGAGACACTGTGGTAAGTTGGACGAGAAGATACCGCGCAACTTCCCGAACGCTGCCCAGCCGAGTCGATTTCGACGGTTGACGTCATGTTGACCTCTTTCTCGAAGTTGGCCCTACCCAACTGGATCGTTTGTCTCAAGTAGACATAGTCACCCAGAACTTCGAGTGTAGAGTCTCCGACCTTGATAGGAGTGGGTGTAACATGGGCATTCAACATCACCTTGGTTTTGTCCATGTTCATCCTAAGGCCCACTCTTTCTATCTGTGATGTCCGAAGGTAATTAAGGCCCTATTTTATTTTATATAACACACTGTATAGTTGTCATACAGTGAGACAAACTTGGCTGCAGTTTGAACACAGACAGAACCAATTACTGTAATTTCTTTAACGAAACTAGAGACATCTGCATTACAATGGTTGCTCACAATGGCTAGGCATTAAATTGGCTATAATAACCCCATTGTCCGACTCAAGGTAACGACTATTATTAAATTTACATATTATATGCATTCGGTCTTCTTGTTTCTGTACGTACAACATGTTTGACGATTTTAGGTAAAGATTGTCCGAAAAGTTACGTCAGCGCGAATAGGTATCCTCCGATTGCACAGCATGTTTTTCTTCTTGTTTACATCTTTTTAGTTCACTTCTTAGCCAATTGGGTTTTTTGATTTTATTAACTTTTATATTTAGGTAGGTACACCTTTATAGTGATTCTTTTTTTTTCGATTTTTTTTAAACGTTTAAATGGTATATATTTTTGTAATCACCACTAAAAACCATTCATTTTGATATCAGTGGGGATAGGTCATAGAAATTTCAATTCATAGTATATATATATATGGTTATCGGTGAGTGCTAACGCATGCCCGTGTTCCCGCCATAAGCGGCACTGGAGTACACCGTGGAGCTGTGTGTGCAGCGGGCTGCATGTGGGACTCCAACCCACGGTGGGTTGGAGTCCCACATAACTGCACTATCTCCCCGTGGTAGTGCAGTATGCATGAGCATTTCTAAACGCAAAAAAAGCGAGTATAATTTAGAAAGGGCACGTCCTCAATCCTTTTTCTTGCGGCTGTACGTTTACCACCCTATGAGTTGAAATTTTCGAAAACATTCGAAAACATTTATGAAACGTGTTGGAAATTTATCATATTCTTTCATGGAATTGTTTTCTTTGCCCTGACGAACTCACGCAACTAGGCTGCTGAACTTTTCAGGCCCTTTGACCATTCATTTTGCGCAATGTACTCATACTTAAGTTTCGCAATTCCTCGGGCTATGTCGGTAACCCAGGGTCTCCTGCGGATATCTTCATTTCTGATATAATGGCCTTTTGTAATATAAATATTCCTTACTATAAAGGAATATTCCGCTAATTAAGTGCTCACAAGTTTGTTGACAAGCCATTTGTTTTAAGTTCAGACGTAAATGTCAAATTAGTCATGGTTTTATCTGCTAAGGGGATCAGTAAAGATGTAGGTCGAGATAAATATTATCATAAATAAAATAATAAAGAGAAAAATTGTACAGTATATGTTTGTAAAGGGTAATCTCGTAGTCTTAAGTGAGCATTTTTAAACAAGCAATCGTAGACGAGCAACAAATGCTTCCCAGCGAACCCACTTTTCACTTTCGAGCAAAACTATGAACGTTCGAGTCGAACAATCCCGTGCGAGCTTGGAACCTTCGAATACGATCTCGTTAAATGTCATTCATTCGATAATACTATTGACCAAGAAAAAAAATAAAAAAGGTCACAAATACTTAAGATCAATGAAATGTTCATTGCTTTACAAGTGGCCAGTAATATTCCTACATACATACTCATTCATTTCATTACCTGAGTACTCGCTTTCGAGCGTTTTATTTGCGTGAACATTCGAATGCGAACCGTTTCCGCGAAAATCGTTGTGACGTCCACACCGGCCGAAGTTAGCGCTTGCGTGTAAGCTTTGTAACGCTCGGCTCAACGTCCACACCACTCGAATATTCGACGTCGAACGCTCATTACAAGACGTTCCTTTATGTATCCTGCCTAGCCTTACACATGGCGCTCAGACTTGGTCTTAACATAGGCTCAGAAAAGGTTTATAGCAAAGAGCGATGAAGCATTGCATTTTGCAAATGTAACTGACCGATTGAATCTGCAACAAAATAGGGATGTTAACTGAAAATTAGATTTTTGTCCGTCAGGTATCTATACTCCATTTGAGATAACGTTAGACGTTTTAATTATCCCATTTTACAGCTCGTTCAACCGATTTTGACTTCTATTGCGTTGGTATTATGACAAATGACCATTGATGTATTAAAAAGGGGAAGATACGTTACGCGCTAAATCGCGATCAAAAAACCTGGGCTCGGCGCACCAGTTATCGGCAACATACAGTTACCGATAGACAAGGACAGAGATAGGAGACGGCGCTGTAGTGCGAGCGAAATCGCCTGAGTGTCCGCTACGGGCATTCACTTAGTCTAGTAGGACCAAGCGCTGTGTTCAGTACCGTATCTTCCCCTTTTTAATACATCAATGCAAATGGCAGCTGTAAACAGTTAGTTTATGTTTTTTTATGTCATCCTTATGTTTGCGGAATAGAACTTAAAATCGGTTGAACGGACTGTAAAAATGGGTTGTAAAAATTTCTAATGTTATTTCAAATGGGGTATAAATTAATAAAAAAATATTGGATACCTACGTATTTTTCTTTTGACACGTAAACATAAAGTGACAACGATATAATGCGTTGAAATATCGCGTGACGTCACGCCGTTAGTACACTTTATACTGACATAGTGACGTCAAAAGCCCCCGACTCCTGAACGTTGATGCGAGTTATCTTTGTGATTTTTTATTGATGTAATGTAACGTTCTGGCGAATGTTCGACGCTGCGTTCGACGAACCTAATGGTCACGGCGAGTGAGCATTACCTGTAACATTTATTTGTACCTTGCGTTAATTATTGACCTCACTCCACATCACACGTACTCGTGCCTTTGCTCGATAAAATGTTATACCATAAAAATTAAAAAATCCCCCGACATAACACATCTAAAAAGCAAAAAATGAGCCTCGTACTCGCGTCGGGGAACCGCTAAGTAAATCAAATAAACTGCTGTACACGTTGGCGGTTCCCCGACGCGAGTACGAGGCTTATTTTTTGCTTTTTAGAGGTGTTATGCGGGCGTTTTTTAAGTTAAATTATTATTTCATGCTTTTTAAACTACATATAATATACCTAGTAGTAGCTGACCCACTTCAACCGACAATCTATCGAAACACGTAATTATGTTTATCCAGATTCAAAGAGCAAAATGCGGTTAAGTTTTGAACGCCTGAACCGATTTTAATAAAACATAGCTAAGAAGACTCTCGATAAAGTCACCTTTCAAACAAAGAAAATTAAATCAAAATCGGTTCATCCGTTTAGGAGCTATGATGCCACAGACAGACACACAGATTCACAGCAACACACATCAAACTTATAACACCCCTCTTTTTCCGTTGGGGGTTAAAAACGCTCGTTGGTTTTAAAAATCAGGTTGTAACAAAACATCGAGCGCCATGTTCGAAGTGTGGTTCGAGTAAATTTCAAAAAATGCTCGATGTTATGTTACAAGTATATGTTTTCTAATATAATTATACTTACTCACCTTAAAATTGGGCGGGAGTATGATAATGATTTTTGACCTAGTTTATGTAATCAAATCTTGTAGTATTAAGATGCGAGCAAAACCGCAAGCAACAACTAGTTTAATAATAAGGAAAATCATCTCGTATTATATCTTAGAAGCAATGAAATGATTCATCGGTTTTGCCGTTTTAAAACTTGTATCAAATATGGTTAAATTGCCGGAAATGCTCACGGAATCCGAAATCGAAAGTTTTATAACCGAATCCATATTATTAATATAAATGCAAAAATAAAAACTGTGTCTATCTATCTGCTTGTTACGTTTTTACGCTTAAACCGCTGAACCAATTTAGATGCGTTTTGGTAGACCTTGGAGAAAGACAAAGGGTACCTTTTATTTTGGGAGTATGTTTCCTTACGATTATTTCCTATTTCCATGCGGGCAAAGCCGCTGGCAAATGCTGTCGAAAAATATAATAATATTTAACGAGCCAATAGGCACAAAGGGACGTTTACAACTGGGATAAACCCAAATATACTGAGAAATACGAGATGAATAATATTAAACGAGCCAATACGCACAAGAGGACGTTTACAACTGGGATAAGCCCACATACAAAGAAACACTTATTAATACCTTTAAACGAGCAATTCTTGTATATATGTATGTATATATATAATTTTTTTTTTTTTTTTTTTTTTATTATTGGTAGGCTCGCGCTTGACCACTATCGCAACTGATGGTAAGCGATGATGTGGTTGACGATGTAGTAGCACGCTTACCTAGTAGAAACCTATTCACTCTTGACTTAAAGACTCCAAGGTTGTAGCTATCAGGCAATACAGACTCCGGCAGGGAATTCTACTCCTTAGCTGTATTTCCAAAACGTTTAGTGCGTATGGGTGGGATGTCCACCATGTATGTATACAGCTAGGAGCCCCACAGACTGGTATCAATATTGTCCCACTGCACACCCCACATACTGTTCCACTGCGGGCCAAAAGCCGCCCATGTCATCCATGCCATCTCCTTCGTGGTCTAATTTGTAATTTTTTAGTTCTAGGACATGCCGGTTTCCTCACGATGTTTTCCTTTGCCGTATTTAGAGCAGGGCAATGATACAATTGCATAATTAAAAACCCCAATGACCTTCTCTGCTAACCCGATACGGAAGACTAGCGTGAATATAATCGCAATCAAATTAGCAATAGCGACTGTCACAATTCATTTAAATATTTACAAATATACGAGATGACCCCTTTAATTTGCAAGTTGAGTTGCTAAACCAGATATTTCCGGTTTTAACTGCTTCATTGGTACAGTAGTTGCTAGGTAGGACGTTGTGTGCATGTGAATTCCATGCCGAAGTCTGTGTTTTCCGACAGCTACAATCTAGGAGTCTTTAATTCAAGAGTGAATAGGTTTCTTCTAGACAAGCGTGCGTCACCGTCGACCACATCATTGCTTACCATCAGGTGAGATAGTAGTCAAGCGCGAGCCTATAGAATATTAAAAAAATATCTTAGAAGTCAAGTAACCGCTTTTCTCAACTATTTTAGGGTATATTGGAGTCACCTTCCAGTCTAACCGAATTCAGCTGAATACCAGAAAATTACATGTAAGGAACGGTTACCCATCCACGGTTCAACCTCGGCAAGTGTTGCTTAACCTAGAAGAGCCATAGCCGTCTTACTTGCCATAGAATGGTAAAAGTAATTCGCACCGCCAAGCAAAACGTTCAAAAAAGGTTTCGAAAGTTACTTTAAAAATGATGTCATAATAATTATGAAATCGGAGTACGGTCAACCGTATACACTTGAACTACGAATATCGCCCTTACTGCTACGAAAACAACAGACGCTGCGATGCCCCAAACTGATACCATGGGCGTGAGGATGAATGTACAGCCATAGTTTGTTACGGTAAAGTTAAGAATTACATGAAAGTAAAAGTATAATTATAATACTTCTTTTTAATCGGAGATAAATCGCAAGAAGATATTTTAATTTGGTGTGGAATCGATATTAAATTAGAATAAATCGATCATCAAATAATACATAATGTCACTAGTTAACTAAAATTCACGCTGTTTGAGTCACGTTTTTAACCGACTTCAAAAAGGAGGAGGTCCTCAATTCAGTTGTATATTCGTTTTGTTTTTAATTATGTTATTGTTTTTACATAAAACACTGTCTAGCTTCGCAATTTTTTTTTGTTTATAAGCTGTCTTCTATCTGTAAAAACTTTTAATTGGCCTTATTTTTGTTACTCTCATTTGTGTTAAATTATTTAGCTGTAAGTTTTCCTAAAACTGTAATATAAAATAAAATAAAATAAATAAAAATAATTTTATCTGAAAAAGCAACAAATAAAACAGTACTTTATATTTTAAATTCTTAATTTGTAAAACGAATCAATAAATAAATTACCGTTTTAGCTTACCGTGCATTATCTTTATTATCCAAACCGCAGATAATATAATACTAGCATACAGATACCTCATCCCATACAAAGAAACCGTGCCGACGTAACTAGAGTTTTTCATCTTATTATAACGATTAGTTTTTGTAAATCGATCGCGTTTGAGTTCCGTTCCACGGCGATAGATAGATCACCATCTATAACCGTGGGACGGAACCGAACGCGATCGATTTACAAGAAATAATCAGTATAATCAGTACAGTACGTCGGCATGGTTTCTTTGTATGGGATGAGACACCACTGCTCAAACCAAAAAGTTACGTTTATGCAAATTTCACCTTAATCGGTTGGGGATAAGTGTATTAAAATTCAGTTGCAAGATTTAACCCACACATACTAACTCCTAGATTTAAAAAATGTAGCTAAATCAAAAAAAATAAAAAAGTTAATTCAAAAAATCAAAAATGCCCGACTGCTTGAAAAACGAACTAAAACTAACATTTTAGTAATTTTTGTTTACAATTAGGTACATTTAAACATATAAGTGTTATTTATTTTTTAAATCACCCCTTAAAACCCTTTATTTCGATACCCCACAAGATGGGTACGAAAGAAAAAAAAAATTTGGGCCCCCACAATATGGCGCCCAAATTCCGCCATTTTACAATCGATTGACGTAAGAACCATCAAAATCCAACGCGTTTGGTCTCTAGAACGCCACATAGGAACAAACATACATACGTATACATAGACTAATAAACATATTAAATTTGATTATTGAATTAATAATGACCCGATTAAGAAAAACATTCCATTTAAAAACGGAACAGCCTATTAAAACAATATAAAAAAATAAACTACTACCAACTTTGTACGAAACAAAAACTACACACCTACCTACTTTACAATCCTTTTTTTCCTTCATAGTAACAAGTGTTTTTTTAGAATAAAGACAAAATGTAGATCAATGGAGACAAGTGGCTTAAGTTCAACACGAATGCGGTTAGAATAACAATTGCGGGAGCGACGGTCAAAGTGTGGTAGAAAGCATAAGCTGTAGCGGGTACTTTTTAACAATACAGCGATTCATATTTTTTTTACAGTTCCATAAATAGAGCAAATATTTTTGCAATAATTTATATTTATAATCAAATCAAATAATTGCATGTGGTGTTAGCTTGTAAATTATTTTTGCACTTTTAGATGTATATCGTGTACTTATATGAAATGTAATGTGTAAACAATTGTAAGCTAAACTGAATAAAAAAAACCGGCCAAGTGCGAGTCGGACTCGCACACGCAGGGTTCCGTACCATTATCGCAAAACACTGCAAAAAAAGTCACGTTTGTTGTCTGGTCAATTTAATAATTATTATTTTTTGAAGTGAATACACAACTAAATATTCTGTGAATATTTCAAGCGTCTTACCTGTTGCCTTTATTAATATCGAGAAAAAACGGTAAAAATATCACGTTTATTGTATGGGAGCCCCCCTTAAATATTTTTTAATACTGTTTTTATTATTTGTTGTTATAGCGGCAATAGAAATACATCATCTGTGAAAATTGCAACTGTCTAGCTATCACGGTTCATGAGATACAGCCTGGAGACAGACGGACAGACAGACGGATCGCGAAGTCTTAGTAATAGGGTCCCGTGTTTACTCTTTGGGTACGGAACCCTAAAAATAACAAAGAACTTCTTAAGAATAGTGATGTTAAAAGACAGAAAGAAAAAAAGTTGTGTTGTGGTAATTTGGCGATTTAATTTACACTAAAGAGGCATAAATCGACACATAGTTAAAACTAAGATTAAAAAAACTAGTTTTTAGTAAACCAAGTTACAGACGTCATTTTACGATAAAAAATATAACAAGTGTATGTTTTATTATTAATTTATGTACAATGTTTGTATAACACGTCCAGAATTAGAAATAACATTTATGTAAATTCAAAATCTACATAAGTCTTTGTAATAATTATTATAATTAATTCTAGGCATATTTTATTCTTGATATCTTTACGTAATAAACGTCTTAGAGAACTTTATGTTTTAATTATACAGAAACTGGGCTGTAATAATTCCTGTTTTTTAGGATTCCGTACCTCGAAAAGAAAAAACGGAACCCTTATAGGATCACTTTGTTGTCCGTCCGTCCGTCTGTTTGTCTGTCAAGACCCTTTTTCTCAAGAACGCGTGGAGGTAATAAGCTGATAGTATAGAGGTAATAATTTAAATCAAATACTCAAGTCTACTGTCCCTTAAAACTGTGAAAAAAACAAACTTCTAAACTAACGCAATCAAAAGATACAGCCGTTTATCCGCAAATTTTCGACACTCGCAAGGGAATCAAAACCTACAGGGTACTTCCCGCTTACTACCCCTTCGCGTAGAGGTATTGCGTAAATTGGAATTCATGTCAAACCAACCAGGCCTATAATACCTTTAGGCTGAGGTTTGTACGGAACCCTCGGTGCGCGAGTCCGACTCGCACTTGGCCGGTTTTTTTGAAGTTTCATCATCATTTCAACCGATAGACGTTCACTACTGGGCAAAGACCTCCCCAGCGTCACCTCATGGACCGGTCCGGTCCTGTGTTACTTACAATTCTCGACATAATTTAGCGTTTGTTACGTTACACGTTCTATATTAAAACTTTCTATAGAGAAGTTGAATAATCTGTTGCACAAGATAAAATTACAAATTTAAAAAACCCCCGATTTTAATTTTTATTTCATGCTTTTTAAATTACATATAAATATACCTAGTAGCAGACACGCTTCAATCGACAATCTATCGAAACACGTAATAATGACACGATATCTTGCGAAAAAATCCAGATTCAAAGAGTAAAATGCGAATAACTTTTGAACAGTTACAACCGATTTTATTCAAACAAAACTAAGAAAATTAAATCAAAATCGGTTAATCCTTTTAGGCGCTATGATGCCACAGACAGACACACAGATAAACAGCAACACACGTCAAACTTATAACATCCCTCTTTTTCCGTCGGCGGCTAAAAATAGCTCAAAAATCCATACTAGTATTATAATATTGTAAACTCACCCACGATACAGGAAGAAATTCCTATTGTGGGGCAATGATTAAAAAAAAATATATATAAATATATATATATAAATGTGAAAGTAACTCTGTCTGTTATCTTTTCGCGCTTAAACCGCTGAACCGATTTAGATAAAATTTGCTATGAAGATAGTTTGAGACCCTGGAAAGGACATAAGATAGTTTTTAACCCGGAAATCACATTTAAAGGGTTGAAAAGGGGGGTGGAAATATGTATGGTGACCCAATAATTTCTCTAAATAGGCTATATGAAGAACTAATGCTACGCAGATGAAGTCGCGGGCAAAAGCTAGTATTTCCTACTAACTTTCTAGGCAAGCGTGTTTCACCGTCGACGACATCTTTGCTTACCATCAAGTGAGATAGTGGTCAAGCGCAAGCCAAAAGCCGCCATTTATTTCTTTTCCAATTTTAATGTAGCCAGTGACACTCGCAAGGTTAAGACGAATCGATTGTCGTAAGAATCATCAAAATCAGCCAACGCGTATATACATAGACTGATAAAAACATTACCCTCTTTCGGCTGTCGGGTAAAAACATTTGCAGAAACTAAATAAAACCCAGTCTCCTATGACTTAGACCACACTAGACTTCGCTTTCTCCGATAGACAGCATATTTGTCGCGCGCATCACTTTCTGATAAATATTTAGTAATCATGTCAAGTCCACGTCGAAGACAATGCTAGCGGGTTCTGTAAGTTCTGTTCTAGTTTTGTGGTTTTTTTATGAGAAAATCGCCAACTGCATTTTTTAATAAAATTAAACTATCAATTTAAAAAAACGTTTTTACACAAGTTCTTTTTTAGGGTTCAGTATCCAAAGGGTAAAAACGGGACTCTATTACTAAGACTCCACGATCCGTCTGTCTGTCTGTCACCAGGCTGTATCTCATGAACCGTGATAGCTAGACAGTTGAAATTTTCACAGATGATGTATTTCTGTTGCCGCTATAATAACAAATACTAAAAACAAAATAAAATAAATATTTAAGTGGGGCTCCCATACAACTAGCGTGATTTTTTTGCCGTTTTTTGCGATAATGGTACGGAACCCTTCATGCGCGAGTCCGACTCGCACTTTGCCAGTTTTACTAAAATTGCATTGTCACGAGATCCGACTCCGGGAAATTGGTCAAATTTAATTTACAAGATTTGATTACAGACCCCGATAGGTGAAACTAGATAAAATCTTGTAGAAACTTTGGCCCACACTAGGAATTTCTCCTGTATCGTGGATGCGTTTCAAAACATTTAAACTCACATACACTCGAGCAGTGGTGGCCCAGCGGTAACGGCCGCGACTTACAAGTTGTAGGTCGTAGGTTCGAGCCCAGGCAGGCGCTTTACTTTGTGTAAATTATTTCATCACCACTGCTCACAAAACGATGAAGGAAAACATCGTGAGGAAACCGGCATGTCTTAGAACCAAAAATTCGTAGACATGTGACATCCACCAACATGCACTGGGCTTAAGACTATCAGTCCGCCATACACAATAGTTGGAAACGGCAGGACAAGATGATGAAGATCTCTTCACTGCCCTTTATTGACTGGTAGAGAATGCCTAACGCAATAAGTCCGCCTATATACCTTCGCGCAATGGGGGCTTTAACCGGTTGAATACCTTAATTACCCAAACAATTAAAAAGTAATTGTGTCTCGCGTGGGTCCACGGTTCGAGCACTCAAGGGATTAAGTGAAGAGTGAATAGGCAACTTCTAGGCAACCGTGCGTCACCGTCGACCACATCATCGCTTACAATCAGGTGAGATAGTGGTCAAACGCGAGGCTATCTATTATCATAAAAATATCCCTACTGATGGTAACTGGTAATCGCCAATAAGAGATGTGCTATCTATACTAATATTAGAAAGAGGTAAAGTTTGTGAATTGTGAGTTTGTGACGTCGTAGGGGGTAATCTCTGGATCTACTGAACCAATTTTGAAAATTCTCTCATCAGTAGAAAGCTACATAAATACACTCAGGAATAAGTGTCATAGGCTATAATGTTTTTGAAAAAAAAATAGAGTTCCTTGCGAAAATTGCAATAATATAACGCAAAGTAGCACAAAGTTGCAAATAAAATTCATTCTTTGGCGTGCGCTGAGAAAACTATTGATGATGGTAGGTAGGGTTGGGTAGGTAAGGTAGGTGGTTAGGGTAGGTATCAGCTAGGTCAGCTAGTCCTCTAATAAACAAAGCAAGCACTTGAGTGTTTACGTCTACTCAGTATTAGTATAGTGCGGTGGGTTTTTTTTTTGCTCAGTATTAAGTTGCGGTTACTAGACGTCCCCATTCAAAGCTAACTACTTAATGAAATACTGATAAATCTAGTTGTTTTACTATAATCCCCAAACCCTAACTAGTGATACTAGTGGACACCATATGGACATCTGCTATACCAGAGTTGTCGCAGATGCGTTGCCAACACAGAGACAAAGCTTGCAAAATAGCTGATTCATTACTTAAATATGTAATTTTTATTGTATTCATCTTCCTGTACCTACTGTATTTTTGACGCATCTTGCATTTCAAACAGAAATGAATCATTTTACAAATAATTATTGTCTTTATGTAAATGATTTATTATTTTAAGTGATCACTAGGAAGCGATGGTTAATGATTAATTTATCATTATTTAAGTACGCAGTTACTGATTTATAGGCAGCCTTTACGGGGAAGGCAAAAAGCCCGTAAGTTTGACAATAAAAATCCGTGACAGGATAACATGTCACACAGATATCGTTTATAAGATGATGGTGGAGAAAAAACCGGCCAAGTGCGAGTCGGACTCGCGCACGAAGGGTTCCGTACCATTATCGCAAAAAACGGCAAAGAAACACGTTTGTTGTAAATATTTATTTTATTCTGTTTTTAGTATTTGTTGTTATAGCGGCAACAGAAATACATCATCTGTGAAAATTTCAACTGTCTAGCTATCACGGTTCTGATCGAGTTTGGTGGCGATCGGAGCATTATTTTTAACTTTGAACGCGGGCGAAGCCGCAGGCAGAAACTAGTATTAGTATAGATTAGTGTGGATAAAATATTTTGAGTTTGACTGTTCACAATGTGTGACGAAAACGACGCTTAAACCGGACTTCTTGTACCGATGTGCCATGCCCCTTGTTGTCTACAACAGCGTACTACAAAGCCCTTGACCCAATCGGACGGAGTCTCTGTAATGAGCCTTTCGGCCCTCAAGCCATTGGCTGTCACGACTTGGCACTATTATAGACAAACGTAATACTACAAAGTAAAATTTTTCATTACAAGTAGGAAAAGAAGCGTTTAATTGGAATTATAAGCTAATCGTACATAATTATTTTTCTTCAAGGCTTCAAGGAAACATTATACCGAGCTGAAAGCTATCCACGTGCTATTCAAGACTATAATGTAGCTCTGTGCTAAATTTCATCCAGATCCGTTCAGCCGTTCTGGCGTGATTGAGTAACAAACATCCGTCCTTCTATTCTAACTTTCGCATTTAGGGTAGGATGTAAAAGCTTATCTTTAATTTCCCAATTTCCCTCCCCCAAGAGTCGCCAAGGAGGCATATGTCCAGCAGTGGACGTCTTCCGGCTGAAATTAAGCCCTCATTTGACCACTATCGAACCTGGCTTCCACATTTACCTTCCAAACCTCCCAATTACACTTCGGGACACGTACGAAAGAATCTAAATCAGTATTTTCCCGTTGCGCGCGTCATATGTTTCGTAGTCCCGTCACGTAACGGTCCGAGGTGATATCGCGCAACACTACCGACCCTCGGATAGCCGTATTGGAGTATTGCGACATGCAGTCAAGGCTTAAGGAGGCAGGAGCCAAAGGGGACAGGATCCAAAGTTGGTTGAGGCTGCTGCAATACGATTGTAGAGGTTTGCTGGTTTATCCAGTGGAGTTTTTTCGGCCGTAGGGGCTAGGGAGAGCGGCCAACGCTATACCGACACTCCTCCTCCCCCGCCTGCCTTTCCCGACCTGTGTTGGAAAAAGTGCCTTTTTCACCGTGAATGACAGATGTAGCTTTACTATGCTACTCTGGGTCATACCTTTGGGAAACACAGGCCCGAATTTAAAGTGAGGAACGAAAGCCAAAGAAAATTGCACCTGTCAAACTCTACACAGATTGACACTGAGATTAGAATGCGAACGTTCCTTAAAAATACGGGAATCGCCTCAACACGGCAAACATTGCCGTGAACAGTGCGTAATGTTTTTCGATCCCGTAGAAATTGCAATGCCAATCACAAGCACCTCTTTCAACGCAAAAGCTCATTGTCCTGACTTTCCACTAAATATAGCATACAGCACCTAACATTAAACCTGTTTTCCCCGAAGATAAGGTAAGGTTGTATAGTAAATCTACATTTCGCCAATTTCGTTTTATCAACCGAAAGACGTCCCTGCTGGCTCACAGACTACTACCGGTCCTGAGTATCTCGACTAATTCGCATACAGCGGATACCCGCGATATTGACCAGGTCATTAGTTCACCTTGTAGAATTGTAGAAGTTCTTCCAATAATGCGTCTACCGAAATGCGGTTGCCTAAAACCTTACGGCCTCATCTACTGTACTTTCTGCGAGCCTGCCTGCCTACTGCCACTTAAGCTTGGCAATTCTTCAGGCTATGTCGAGCAACATTTCAATTCTCTTCAAGTCCCAAGTAATGGGAGGCGTGTCTTCTGCCATCAACTAAATAAATCTCCGGAAAGTCCGCCATAATAAAGAAAACATCTAACCACGCACATAAAATGGAAATGCGTCCATATTTCTGCTCTAATAACTGGAATAATAGACACCTTGCGTGCTAGGCAGAGCGGTATTTTCCTCTGATACTTTATAGCTAGAACTCTGCGACGTCTGTTGGAGTGTCAGCGTGGTGTTTGAGAGGAGAGAGTGTCATCAACATTGTTTATTAATCCATACATTATCGATCTTTCTCACAAATAAAAAAAGAAAGAAAAATTGTTTATTCTGCACAAAATAAACGCACAATACAAAATAAAGAGTGGCATTCACTAAAGATACAAATTAGCCAATAGCCTCGTATTTAAAACGAAAAATTACAAAAGTTTGGTTGTTTTAGGAGCTATGATACCACAGACCATGGACAAATACACACTTCAAACTTATAACACCCCTCTTTTTCCGACGGGGTTAAAAAGCAACCGATGTTTTTAGGGTTCCGTACCCAAACGGTAAAAACGGGACCCTATTACTAAGACTCCGCGATACGTCTGTCTGTCCGTCTGTTACCAAGCTGTATCTCATGAACCGTGATAGCTAAACAGTTGAAATTTTCACAGATGATGTATGTATATGTATTTAGGTGGGGCTCCTATACAACAAACGTGATATTTTTGCCTTTTTTTGCGATAATGGTACGGAACCCTTCGTGCGCGAGTCCGACTCTCACTTGGCCGGTTTCTTTTGTTCGTACTCTCAATTAGTTTTTAATTTTATGTTAGGTACTTATTCTTGTAACTATCAGACAATGGTGATTGATTAAGCCATTTACCAGCAAGGTGTAAAGTTTACTTTGTCTCCAATTTGTAACTTTTGTTCAACCTTCACAGTTCCTAAAACCATTGTCGGCAAGTTTTTCTACCGAAGATGAGGTAACCGTTCTTAGCAGATAACATAGGCTTAAGACTTTTTTGTTGAAGTACAAATTCTTTACTTAATATTGCAAATAATCGATTCAAGGTTACCGAAAATTATGGTTTGTAATACTGTGGGTGTTTTCAACTGGAATGCTACGGTCAGCCATGATAAGAAATGCCTGATTTTCTGCCTCACGCTAAGGCTATGCAGTTAAGGTTACACTAGTCGACGGTACGAACTTTTTTGTGCGCGGGTTTAAAATGCATGCTATATCAACAGACAACACGTGCGGAAGAGATAGATGCTGTGATGAGCAGTAAGAAGCTACTTCTCGTACGAATACCTACACACTTTTGCAAATTTTTAGCGAAATGGATGATGATTTTTAGGACGAAACCGAGCGCGCGAAATTTTATAAACAGACCTTTGGGTCTGGATATCATAAAAAAACGACTAAACATATCTGTTCAAATAAAATTATTTGCATTGTTGAACTACTAATCTATCCCTGTATGGATGATTTGCAATTTTCCGTCTACGTCTGGTATTTATTTGCGCCCAAAAATGCGTTAAAACTAGTGTCGCAATGTGGAACTTTAGACGCTCATAACTTTCAAATACATATTTTGTTTACTTTTTTGTTTCCATACAGGGCTAGATAATGATGAGACAAATTGATATCATTTTTTATTTTGAACGTGCATCGTCAAACAGTGGAGTAATCGCCAGACTACGTTTGTTTGGAAGAATGATCGACTAGTGTAACCTTAAGTCTTTGTTATAACAACCGCTCAGGTGGATCTTCGGGTTCAGGTTGTTATTTATCTATCTAGAAACACAATGTCTGTTAATTCACTTAAGATTATTACTGTGTACTTTATACTATCTCTTCCAACTTAAGGCGCAGATTCCCTTGAGTAGCTGATTTTAAAATAAGAATCACGTCTAAACAGCTAGTCGTAATTTTTTGGAAAAAATATATATTATATTAGACCATTTTCTTAATAATTTGATCTAAGCACATTTTGAGTTTTATTCGTATAACACAGTGTAATTAATTAGTAAAGTTATGTCTAAAACGGACAAAAACACGATAATCGCAACAAAACCGCTGGGCGTATTTTAATGAAATCGACACCATCTCAAAGACAATTTAATTATCTACATTTTGATCTGAGGCTTTTTTTTTAACTCGTAGAATAATAAGGAAAGTACAAAAAACTACTAAATTTTGGGTCGCGCGGGTGCGAAACGGGTGCGCGTTTTGTTCCCTCAAGGTCGTTGGCGTTAGTCGTCGTCTTAAATCCTATACTTAAGCCGGTCAAAGATCACTCACGATACAAAGGCGTATAAGTGCTTAACTGCTTACCTATATCGCAACATAGTATGTATCCATTCTTAAGATCAATTACGGACACGCATAGTAAAATTCAAGGAAAAACAAAGGCTGACGTAAATTAACCGTGTTGCAATGCACGATCGAGTAGAATGTATCTAACCAAGCGACCATCAGGGACCTTGGTCCACCATAATCATTCTTGGGCAGGTGATGTGCAGGGCAGGTCAAGGTGACAATTAACAGTTGTACCGCACAACCACAACAGCTGACTTTCCGGCTGTTATTCGAAGATATTCGACAGTCACTACGGGTACTTTGAAGCCAGGCGATTTCAGACATCAGTCTTGCAAAGGGATTCCTTGTGACTAGTACTACTGGGCTGTGCAGGTGAGATGGGTAGTCGATCCATGTGTCTCCGTGGCTGAAGGTGGATCGTGTTGTACTTCGTAGCACGACCATGAACGCATTCATTATAACTTTAGATGGTACTAAAATCCTTTTGATTTGTACTATTTTATACCTCTCAATTATCGCAGATATAAAGGTCGTGCTGGCAAGATTCTTTCCTAGCACGACCACGCTAAAATTCCAGCTGGCGTAGAAGTGATGAAACGGGAGCATGCCTAAAATTTTTTACAAATTATGTACTCCTATTTCATTACTGGTTAATTGTCGTAAATTATTAGAAATGCAATAAAACATTTTCTGCCTATAAGTATGTGACATGTATACTTGACACTAGATGGCGTTAAATGTGGCAGAAAATGTTTTTTTTTTGCTTTTCTAGCAGTTTGCCAGTAATTAAATAGGAGTACATAATGAGTACAAATTTTTAGGCGTGCTCCCGTTTCATCACTTCTACGCAAGCTGGAATTTTAGCGTGGTCGTGCTGGGAAAGATTCTTTCCCAGCACGACCTTTACATCTGCGATAATTGAAGGGTATAAAATTTCTAATTAATGGTATAAAATAGTACAAATTAAAAGGATATTAGTACCATCTAAAGTTATAATAAAAACGTTCATGGTCGTGCTACGAAGTACAACACGGTGGATCACTGTGTTGCCCAATTTCCCATAGGGCACGGTGACTGTAAATTATTTTGCTCCAAACTCGTTGCCTTTATGTCAGTGTTCTACATCTGAATGCGAATACGTACAATCTGCATACCATATCTTATGGGAGTGTATTCTTTGGCAGAAAGAAAGCAATATTATTTTGGATAATATACAGGCTGGATCATTCACCAGATCACAAAATTATTCATTAAAAAAACTTTTTTTAAAACAAGCTTTTTTTGTATTCTTCTTACCAAACCCTTTCATTTGATACCCATATCATTGGCAGTGCACAAAAATTAACTAGACCGCCATCTTAGGCCGTCCGCCATATTGGATTTAGAATGACGTCAGTAAGCTAATTGCAGCCATGCATTGTCATCCATACTAAACGTGTATGGAAAATATCTTTTTAATTGGTGGAGAATAAATTAAATCAATAAATTCAGTCAAATAATTAATTCAGTTGCAAGATTTGACCCGAACACACTTACAAGATTCCAAGTTAAATAAAAGCTTGTAAAAATATGATGATCTCTGACAACGGTGAAGAAAAACATCGTGAGGCAACTTGGCATTTATATATTTGGTATAAGTTTGTTCTCCATTGGTGTAATTGCTATGCAGGGCGATATTGGATCGCGAGGATAAACAAATAAATCTAAATGATGATTGACCTGTGTGTATCTTAAGACGACGACTAAGGCCAAAAACCTTGAGGGAACAAAACGCGCACTCGTTTCAAACCCGCGCGTCCCAAAATTTAGTAGTTTTGTGTACTTTCCTTATTATTCTATGACTTTAAAAAAAAAGCCTAAGATCAAAATGTAGATAATTACGAGTATATTGTCTTAAAATACGCCCAGCGGTTTTGGTGCGATTGTCGTGTTTTTGTCCGTTTTAGACATAACTTTCCAAATTAATTACATTATGTTATACGAATAAAATTCAAAATTAGCTTAGATCAAATTATTAAGAAAATGGTCTAATGCAACATATATTTTTCCAAAAAATTACGACTAGCCGTTTAGACGTGATTCTCATTTTAAAATCAGCTACTGAGTGTATCTGCACCCAGAAACAAACATCATACAATTTCAATAATTTTAAAACTATTAACTTCATTCACAATGAATAAAAATCGATACTCAATACCCAAAGATGCTCCACAAATTATCTCCACCCCTCCACTAGTGATGTAAACGAGTCCCACTTACTAGTGTTGCGCCACTCGCAACGTAACGTATATAGTAACGTAAGCGTCACGTAATCAGATCGTTTAAAACTTCGCTGTCCTCCTTTGGTTTCCTGTTTTATGGATGCAAACTTACCGAGTCGATGTATGTGTAATTTTTGCTACTGGTATTACCGGATCAAAATGGCGGATACGCTAAAAATTTAATCTAACTAGCTGATCCCGCGCGGCTATCTATCTACCTACCACTACCTACCTACTCTACCTACCCTACAAACAAAAAAACTCTTCAGCTTAATAATATTAGTATAGATGTTGATAAAACTCCTTCGCAAATGAACTAATTTGATTATCATAAAAAAGGTTATAGTGAGTCAATCCTAAAAGATAGACATATGCTGTCGCGGACAATTCCATCATACATGATATTAACGTAATTTAAACCGTTTACGCAGCGCACGCGCAAGCTCTCAAAAAAGATTAAGTCTGCCCGATTTTGCAACATTTTTCATTTATGCTTCGCTCCTATTGGTCGTAGCGTGCTGTTATATAGCCTATAACATTCCTCGATAAATGGACTATCCAACACAAAAAGTATTTTTTAATTCCAACCAGTAGTTCCTGAGATTAGCGCGTTCAAACAAACAAACTCTTCAGCTTTATAATATTAGTACAGATAGATTGGGAGCTGCTTCGTTCGCAAGCGCATTTGCTGAACATGAGGTCTTGGGCCCGATTCCCGGGTCAGACATTTGCGGGTGTCTGGAATATCTCAGTAGCATATGGGTGCCCGGTTGAAAGCAATAAGGTCGCCCTTTTTACCCGACTGCCGAAGGAGGGTAATGTGTTTATCAGTCTATGTATGTATATTGTTTGTATGTTCGTTCTTATGTGGCATTCTAACGCGATGGCCAATTTTTATGGTTCTTACGTCAATCGATTTGTCTTAACCTTGCGAGTGTCACTGGCTACATTGAAATTCGAAAATAGAAAAAATAACGGCTTTTGGGCGCCATATATTTTTTCTTCTTCCAAACCTATCGTGTGGGGTATCCAAATAACGGGTTTAAAGAGGTGACTTCAACAATATATAACACTTATATACCAAATCGGCAAAAAAATGTTAACTATTATTTATTATTACTTCATACGTACATAGTTATATATTTACTACTTTAGTAAATAAAAATGATTTTTTAATTAACTTTTTTTATGGGATTTAAACATGACTTGCGAAATGAGGGTGCGCTAAACCTCTCGGCCAGTCCCTTTCTGGGAAAGCATATGTGATAATTATCATATTGTATGTTAAAATACACACAAACAATAAAAGAAATGTAAATACAATAATAACCTGGACTTACAATTAAAAGAAGTTTAAAATCGCCACCCGCCTTCAGCAAGCGTGGTGATCAATGCTCGTGCCTTCTCTGAATGAGAAGAGGCTTTTGCCCTGCAGTGGGACAGTTCATCATCATCATCATTATCATATCAGCCGACAGACATCCACTGCTGGACATAGGCCTTCCCCATGCGTCGCCACATTGACGAGTCCCGTGCGTTCCGCATCCAGCGGATCCCCGCAAGGCCGCAACCTTCACCAGATCATCGGTCCACCTAGTGGCAGGCCTTCCAACGCAACGTCTTCCGGTTCGCGGTTGCCAGTCCAGAACCTTTCTGCCCCATCGGTCATCCGTTCTGCGAGCAATGTGCCCTACCCACTGCCACTTAAGTTTGGCAATTCTTCGGGTTATGTCGGTAACTCGATCACTCAAGGAAACTCCGAGCATAGCTCTCTTCATTGCCCTTTGAGTGACTGTAAGCTTTCAGATAAGGCCCATTTTGGGCTACCACGTCGAGCCGTGGGACAGTTACGGGCTGTTATTATTATTATTAAATACATTAAAGGAATAAACGAAATAGGAGTGAGAATTCTTTGCGACACCATTTTTGAATTTCAATCAGGCGAGCATCAATGAGCAATAACACAGGTTCATAGCTCCTGCCTGGGGTGGCTGCCCTAGCAAGGCTATTTATAGACCAAGTAGTAACGTCAGTACGAGTCCTTGCGACAGCCTTTACTACTTTTAGTTGTCAAGTAACTTTGTGGTTAGAATGTGTAGAAAAATTAACATTTTAGTATCTGAGGCAAGAGAAGTGGCTAAATAATATCAGCCGCTCGGGTCGGTCTTCAAGGTTAAGCAACGCTTGCATAGGGATGGGTGACCACCTTCACATAGCGAGTTTCCTCCGTGCCTCGGAAAGTACGTCAAGCCGTTGGCGTTGTCATTTGAAGATCTTTGTCAGTCGTTACGGGTAGTCAGAAGCTTGAGATCTGACACCAGTCTTGCCAAGGGGTATCGTGTTACCCAGTTGCTGGGTTGTGACGAACTGGGTTGGAACCCAACTGAATCCGGATAGACTGGAAACAGATTGATTGAATCTGAGGCGTTCTTTTTTCGTAAAGCCGCTGTTCTTGGCATCGATCTAAGTATGATAAGTGAGTAGTACTAACATGATATAAAATTACGTTTTTATTCTTTGAAGGATAAGGCAGAGGTTTACCTTAAAAGCAAAACGTTTAATTAAGCAGTAAAAAATAAAAAATAACCAAACTCCCGAAAATTTAGAGTTCAGTACCCAAAGGGTAAAAACGGGACCCTATTACTAAGACTCCGCAATCGGATCGCCTGTCTGTCTGTCTGTCCGTCTGTCACTAGGCTGTATCTCATGAACCGTGATAGCTAGACAGTTGAAATTACATATGAAATCACATGATGTATTTCTTTTGCCACTATAACAACAAATACTAAAAACAGAGTAAAATAAATATTTAAGTGGGGCTCCCATACAACAAACGTGATTTTTTTGCCATTTTTTTGCGATAATGGTACGGAACACTTCGTGCGCGAGTCTGACTCGCACTTGGCCGGTTTGTAAACTATATATTTAAGCAGTATACACGCTTCGACATCAACAATCTATCGAACACGTAATTATGACACGAACTAAATCAAAATCGGTTCATCCGTTTAGTAGCAATGATGCCATAGACAACTACAATATAGATACACAAACACACAGGTTCACACTTCAAACTTATAACACGGTTTCCTCCTGTCCCTGTAGCGGCCCTGATGATATGTGTGGATAGACCTTTAAGCAGTCGGGTTTTTGTTTCTTTTACAACTTTTATTTATTTTATAAATACTAGCTGTTGCCCGCGGCTTCGCTCCCGTGGACCACCCCACAGGACCCGTCGGGATAAAAAATAGCTTATGTCACTCAGGAATAATGTAGCTTTCTATTGATGAAAGAATTTAGTAATCGGTCCTGTAGTTTCGGAGCCTATTCGGTACAAACAAAAAAATCTTTCCTCTTTATAATATTAAGTATAGAAAAATTATGTTACATAAATATTTTTGTAACCACCTCTTAAAACCCTTCAATTTAATACCCCACTAGATGTGTTTGGAAGAAAAAGAAAATTGGGACCCCACAATATGGCGGCCAAAATCCGCCATGTTTTTTTTATTTGACTTCGTTCAATACATATCAAACGATATCGTAATCAATGCTCGAGGTAATAAAGAATAGCAAAATAAGCAAAAGGAGTAAGAGAGGATCGTAGCAGGTGGCGCTCTGTAGTTACTGCCTACCTCTACGGGAAAAAAGCGTGAGTTTATGTATGTAAGAATTCATTCAACATTACAAGTGAACTAAATTTAAAAGCAAGCAGTTTCAACACAAGTTCTCAATAACAAGTGACAATGTACAGTCAACTAACAATTGGACTACGAAAACCGCCCGAAATACGACGCTATCGACGCCAACGTCAAACTGCTGATATGATCTGTAGTTGACTGTACTGTACGGTCGCATGTCCTTTCATATCTCTTGAACAATACTACGAAAATCATTGAAACTTTTACCTGAATGTGGAGCATAGCTTTTGTCTTATGTTAGTCACCTTGACTTGCTGTTGGTAATGTCTGCCCGTCGCTGCAGATACAGTTTTTAATACGCGCTTTTAGAGTTACAAGTTTGGCTTTTGGTTAGATTGTGATTAAGTAAACGCGTGTCTCTTGATAAGTTGCAAGCGCGAATTGCTTAGGGATCTCAGCTGACCGCAATTTTTAGGGTTCCGTACCCAAAGGGTAAAAACGGGACCCTATTACTTAGACTCCGCGGTCCGTCTGTCTGTCTGACCGTCTGTCACCATTCTGTATCTCATGAACCGTGATAGCTAGGCAGTTGAAATTTTCACAGATGATGTATTTCTGTTGCCGCTATAACAACAAATACTATAAACAGAATTAAATAAATATTTAAGTGGGGCTCCCATACAACAAACCTGTTATTTTTCCTTTTTTGCGATAATGGTACGGAACCCTTCGTGCGCGAGACCGGCTTGCACTTGTTATTTAGTGTAATTTTTAACCGACTAGATCTTATTTTTCTATTCAAGTTTATTTCGTGATGAGCCAGCTCTTGATCTCGATCTCCATCGGAAGTGATGAATAAGGTCTTCGATGGAAAGAACGAGCCCAAAAGATGCATTTTCACTCCTGTTTTCAAGACTGATGGAAGCGAACCCAGGTGCTGGCAGAAATGATGGCATATTGGGCTCTTAATTCACATTTCAAAGATTATTTCAACGGATCATTTAAAATTGATGCCAATAGATGGCGCTGCTTTAAATTTCTGACGCATTCCACTCGATTGTTTTAATTTGTATTGTAATACATTTTGATGCAATGAATCTGTAAAAACGTGCAAAAAAAAAATACTACAAAACAAATCGTCCATGTATTTATGGAAAAAAAACACGAACCAAGTGAACACTGTTTCTTGCAAGTCGCTGCTAACACGATCTATCTATCGCCGTGGAACGGAACCGAAGCGATCGATGTACAAAAATAATCAATTTAATCAGAAGAAAAACGCTAGTTACGTCGGCAAGGTTTCTTAGAATGGTATGAGGCTGTATGCTAGTATTATATTATCTGTAGCAGAGGTCTGCTTAAGCCTTCGGGTAAAACAAGCGTGAAGATCGCGTTAACAGGAGAAAGCATGCAAAATAAACAGACTTTCCTATCGTGACATAAGTGTAACAAAATAAAAATTTCATGCAAAATATTATTATCACTTAATCAATTAAAATATTGTTATGAAATTACCGTAACACATTCCTACATAACATATCCTCACACCTGTGTTTCAAGAGCGGTAAGCTAGACAATCAATCTGGGTAGCTTATATAAGCTGTTATAAGTTTGACGTGTGTTCCTGTGTGTTTGTGTATCTATCTGTCGCATCATAGCTCCTAAACTTATGAACCGATTATGATTGAGTTTATTTTTTCGTTATTACAAGGACAGTCAGCTTCAAGTTAGTGACGACGCTTGATCTTCGAAAACCGCCCTTTATAACTAGGAAATTAAGTCGCTGTCAAAGTCAACTTGCTAGTATGGAAGTGCGGTTGACCATACACACGATTTGTGGTTTGTTAACTAAGTATTCTGCTCTCAATTGGCCAAACGGCTAACATTAGTAGGTAAGGGTGTCATCGCTCGAAGAGTGCCCTGCGTGGGTCTCTGAGCGGCAGGTCATGGTCGCTAGGATCGGGCGAGACCTGTCTCTGCCAGCGGTTGTGAGGGCCATGCTGGCAGAGACAGAAAACTGGAGAATAATTGCCTCCTTCTGTGAGACCGTGATGGTTCAGAAGGAGGCTGCCGAGCGGGATCGTGAGAGGGCCGATCCAGCCCGGAGAAGAAGGCGTCGTGGAGGCAACCACCTGGACGCCGCCTAAACCGCCGAAACCCCGCCTGCATCATTGGCAGGTGGGACTCCAGGGTCACGGGTGGTCAGATTGGGGATTCTGTCCACCCACCAAGTGACTCTAGGAAAGACGGTGGCACACCACGACGATGACGGTGGATCACGTGCTGCCGTGGACAGCGAGGCTCAGGGGAGACGCTCCTCAGTCTCCCCAGGGATGTGCCCTAACAGGCGTTGCACAGAGGGGGTTCCGGAGTGGTCTTTTAAGAGGTGACGGGGCCCCTTCCAAGTGCTGATGGTGATCACCGGGGTGGTTTTAGTGAGGTAAAAATCCCACACTCCCTGGTCTTTTCCCCAAAAGTCCAGGCGCCTTTTGAAGGTTTCCCCCCGTAAACAAAAAAAAAAAAAAAAAAGGTAAGGGTGTCATGTTACCTAATTTCTAGATTGTGGATGATACAGTCGTTTTGTATAAAACACAGCTGAAACTGGTTAGTATGGTGTCATTATATCGAGTTTTTAACCCCCGACGGAAAAAGAATCTGTGTGTCTGTCTGTGGCATCATAGCTCCTAAACGGATAAACAGATTTTGATTTAGTTTTTTTTTTGTTTGAAAGGTGACTTTGTTAGGTGGCTTTTTTATTATTTTGTTTTATTTCAAACTTATTAGTTTTATTAATGAACAATGAGTTCTCCAAATATTATTATTTTGCTATCAAAGTTACGTTTATCTTTAATTTTTGCGAAATTAGTAACTTAAGGCGCCTCCCCGAGCAAAACGCCGCGCTAGTCGTTTTTGTGCAGTTTTTAAGAGCTATCTACTCTTTATTTAAAAATAAATATCAACTAATAAAAATACATTAAACTTCTACATAATATTGTTTCTAAAATGGTAGGATACTTTTTTTTAAAGAGGTATAAATTCACTAATCTCCTTCCAACAAAACCGTAAAAATGAGAAATAATTATTGATAGCATGCATCTCCTCATAAAGTGTTCATTAATTATTTTTAGTACTAACACTAATGGATAGACTATTTGAAAACGAACTTTTGTAGGATTTTTTTTTCAAAACACCTGTGTTCGATTTTATAGAGATTTTATTCTAAAATCTGGGCGTATTCACTACTGCAAATCATGCGCCACCAGTATGCCGCTAGGGCAATAGGAATGCTCATATCTCATGCTGATTTTTAGGGTTCCGTACCCAAAGGGTAAAAACGGGACCCTATTACTGAGACTTCGCTGTCCGTCTGTCTGTCTGTCTGTCTGTATCTAATGAACCGTGATAGTTAGACAGTTGAAATTTTCACAGATGATGTATTCCTGTTGCCGCTATAACAACAAATACTAAAAACAGTATAAAATTAATATTTAAGGGGGGCTCCCATACAACAAACGTCATATTTTTGCCGTTTTTTGCTCGATATTAATAACGGCAACACTTGACTCGCACTTGGCCGGTTTTTTGTACGGCCTTAAATGTATTACGATATATATACCTATTTTTGAAATTGTCTATTTAGTAGCTTTAATTTGATAGGGGTACCATATTGTTACGAAAACGAAAAAAACTGTATCACCCTCTTTTTCGGCGATAAATGCTGCCTTCTCATACAGAGAAGGCAGCATTGATCTAAGCGGGTTAGATGAGTTTTTAACCCTTCTTCTTCTTCTTAGCGTGTCGATAGCAAAAATTGTCTCTAAATTTTATGTTTGGCCCAGAATTCTGCCAAACCCTTTAGACACTTCCTTATCTAATTATAATTCAGAGGTTTCTAGGAGACAACTTAAAGAAAGTATGTACTTACTTTTCACATTAAGATAAAAAAACCATCAAGCCGTTTAAGTGTTAAACAAATAGACATACATACACTCAAAATCAATACTCTCCTTCAGAGACAGTCGAGTAAAACGTAAGTATAATATTGTCTTGCGTTTCTTGAATTTGAACCCGCATCCTCGTGGTTGAGAAGCCGGCCGGCTAATCACTGGGTCATCGCGATAACTCGTCATTTAACTGACAATTTTTTGGGTTACATTTTTTTAAGATTGAGGGTAGTGTTTCATTTAAATTATTTTAAAAGAAATGCGCAATAAATTAAAATATATATTTTAAAATACGCAAGTACTAGTAATTGGTAGAATAAATAGTGGTTTACGCCGACATTTCAACAAACAATAATTAAACTCGACCAGATAAGACATTAAAAGGCAAGTTAACTTACAAAACGCAAGCAGAACCGGTTGCATAGATCAAAATAGTAAGTAGGTACCCGTACATATTCTTGTCACACTATAAGTACATACGCAAATTCTTAGTCACACAACATTACTCACCTCTACGATCCAGCCAATAATTATGAGACAGAGATTTAAAATCCAAAAACGACGTTCACTTTGATATTTTACTAATTTATCGTTCACAAAATAACACTGGTAGACATGCACAATGAAATTTTGACAGCTGTCAAATGCACCATCAAGTAAAAATAGTAATTTTTTTTCGAATCGAGGCACGCGACTTCTCCGTTCGGCCAAGTTGCCGGACTAAAGACTTGTCCACTTTCGAATCTTGCGCTGCCGTGTGCTACAAACTTATGAAGCAACTTTAACAATACTTTCCCTACCTTATTTCGACGCAACAACATCTACAATCGCTTGAAAAGTACATTCATCATCTGCAATGTTAAAATTGTATGGTTTTAATAACAACTTTCAGTGTGTAATACAAAGTAGGCTTTGTTTTGTCTAGTTTAAAGTTAGTTTTTGTTTAAATTGCTATGTAGGTAGTACATCCGTAAAGGTTTTGTGGTACCATCGTTAACACAGTTATTTTTATGTTAAATTATGTGAACTAAGCTATGATATAAGAGACATGAATCCCATAAGATGTACAGTCAATCGTACTATGTAGAAAAATGCAGCCCCGTGGCCTTATGGACCGTGCGTTTATCATCATCTTCCTGCCCTTGTCCCATTTTACTCGAGGTCGGCGCAACACGTTCTCATCCTCCATACCGTCCTATCCACCGTCACGCTAGCATAGGGTAGGTAGATGGACCCCCTTTGCGTACTTAGACTCCCATTTGATCCGTTGCGTGCAGGCCTTCCTCTCTGTGAGAGGGATAGAGCCGTAATCCACCACGCGGGCTCAGTGCGGGTTGATTGATGTCACATGTCTTCGAATTTTTGGTTCTAAGACATGCCGGTTTCCTCACGATGTTTTCCTTCACCGTTTTGAGAGCAGTGGTGATAAAATAATTTACACAAAGTAAAGCGCCTGCTTGGGTTCGAACCCACGACCTACAACTTGTAAGTGGCGGCCGTTACCTCTAGGCCACCGCTGCCCCACCGTCACGCTATCACTGACTCCCTTTTCTTTCATATCACTCCTCACACAGCCCATCCATCTTTTCTTTGGCCTTTCCATCTCATATATTCATAACTCTTTTAATTACATGCGTTTCATCCCTCCTCATCACATGATCATTCCAGGACAGCAGCAGGCAGGTGTTTTATCTGTGAAAAAAATTTCGTAATGGGATAGGTAAATACTTAGACTACAATTCTGCCAGCGGCTTCGCCCGCGTGAAAAGTGTTTTTAACCGACTTCAAAAAAAGGAGGAGGTTCTCAATTCGTTGAAATCTTTTTTTTTTTTTTATGTATGTTCGCCGATTACTGTAAGACGCCTGGACCGATTTGGAAAATTCTTCTTTTGTTTGAAAGGGTATACTTCCCAGTTGGTCCCATAGTCATCAGGTCAGGATCTGATGATGGGATCTTGAATAAATCGAGGGAACTCCTCAAATATTATAGGCATACATATAGCGATTTTGGTGAAGTGGAACTGGTGTAGAAGACCACAGATGGTCAATAGAATTCCTTAATGCTAAGTATGTCATGGGTTATAAGATATCTCGAATATTCTAACGACTATGATGAAGCAAATACTTATAAATACATAGTGCTGATGAAACTGATCTGATGATGAAGCCGGCAGGTAGGCACTGGTACTCCGAAATAAAACAATATATCCTAGTCGTGTATGGGCTTATTGGAATCGTCATGAGATGTACTTATATGAATTTTATGGCAATTGGAAGTACCTATCAAAACTAAAAAGAGATAAATAAAAAACTTTTTAACAAAAAATCAAACCGACTTCCAAAAAAACACTGCAAAACGAAAAATAACTTTATTTTCCGAAGTAGGTGTCGAAACACGGAAAACGATAGGTACCAAAGACACTGACTTCGGAAAAGAAAGTTATTTTTCGTTTTGCAGTGTTTTTTTGGAAGTCGGTTTGATTTTTTGTTAAAAAGTTTTAATATACCAATAGAACATTATACCGGTATTTTAAAAAATATATTAAAAAATAACAAAATACCCGACTGCTTAAAAAGCGAACAAAAAAGACGTAAACAAGAAGAAAATCATGATCAGAGAGGTTTTTATTTTTTTTTATTTCTACTTTTGAATTACATTTAATCATATAAATGTTATATGTTTCAGTAATCACGTCTTAAAACCCTTTATTTTAATACCCCACACGATAGGTTTGGAAGAGAAATAAAATTTGGGCCCCCACAATATGGCGTCCAAAAGCCGCCATTTTTCTATTTTCCCATTTTAATGTAGCCAGTGACACTCGCAGGGTTAAGACGAATCGATTGACGGTTTGGTCTCTAGAAGGCCGTATAGGAACAAACATACATACATACATAGACCCTCCTTCGGCAGTCGGGTAAAAAGGTCTACCTATGTGCTATTCCTGACTCCAACCAGGCACAAATACAGACCCCGGAAAGCTACCAAAAAAAAAACAGTAACAAAGCTCTGTGTCTAACCTGAAAATCGAACCCAGAGAACTTCAAGCTCAGCAGTATCGCTTATAAATAAGAGACATACCTAGATCCACCTTTATCGTCGTCGTCTCGAAGACTTCGTCGACTAGGGCTACCTGCCCTAGTTGACGCAGGCACGAACTATTTTGTGCGCGGGGTTAAAATGAATACTATCTCATCCGACAACACGTGCGAAAGAGATAGATGCTGTGATGAGCAGTAAGAAGCTAGTTCTTACTTTTGAAAGTTTGTAGCGATATGGATGATGATTTAGGACGAAAGCGGCCGCGCGATATTTTGTAAACAGGCCTTTGGTATAGATATCATGAAAAAACCGGCCAAGTGCGAGTCGGACTCGCACACGAAGGGTTCCGTACCATTATCGCAAAACACTGCATAAAAATCACGTTTGTTGTATGGGAGCCCCCCTTTAATATTTACTTTATACTGTTTTTAGTATTTGTTGTTATAGCGGCAACAGAAATACATCATCTGTGAAAATTTCAACTGTCTAGCTATCACAGTTCATGAGATACAGCCTGGAGACAGACGGACAAACAGACATACAGACAGACGGATCGCGAAGTCTTAGTAATAGGGTCCCGTTTTTACCCTTTGGGTACGGAACCCTAAAAACGACTGAATGTATGTTTTCAAAATAAAATTATTTGCATTCTTGAACTACTAATCTATCCCTGTATGGAGGCCGTTTTGCAATTTTCCTTCTTCTTATGGTACTTATTTGCGCCCAAATAAGCGTTAAAATTAATGTTGAAATATGGAACTTTCGACACTCATAACTTTCAAATATATATTTTATTTTTTTGTTTCCGTACAGGGCTAGATAATGAAGAGACAACTTTATATCATTTTTCATTTTGAACGTACATCGTCAAACAGTGGAGTAAAAGCCAGACTACGTTTGTATGGAAAAATTTTCGTCTAGTGGTGTAACTAAACCGAGTTTTAGGTAACCAACATCACGCTCGTAGGGCTCCCCGAAGGGGTACTAGGCAGTGGTCTATATTTCATCCACAATTCCCAATTATGATTTAATCTCATATTAATTACATGCAGAGCAAGCCTATTGCTATTAACCGATTGAATAGGTACCGTAATTACTGAAACAATTAAAAAGCCCGTTGTGTCTCGCGTGGATCCACGTTTCTGGCAGTCAAGGAGTTAAACTAGTTCAAATCCAGTATCCAGACTGTTAATGACAAATTTCTAATGGAAAACGTCTGGGTTTCGAAACCTAGGTTTCCATGTTCACCAATCGCCAACTCGCCATGATACAAGGGGCATACCTATCTTCTTTAAAAGTTGCAGTAAACCTTTAACATATATGGTTGGGCAGTACTGTATAGAGGAGCTCGTGGCTAAATAATAACAGCCGCACGGGTCGATCTTCAAGGTTAAGCAACGCTTGACGAGGTCGGTCCGTGGATGGGTGACCATTTCAACATACCGAGTTTCCTCCGTGCCTCGGAAAGCATGTTAAGCCGTTGGTCCCGGCTGTCATTTGAAGATCTTTGACAATCGTTACGGGTAGTCAGAAGCCTGAGATCTGACACCAGTCTTGCCAAGGGGTATCGTGTTACCCAGTTAATGGGTTGTGGAGGTCTGATAGGCAGTCGCTCCATGTAAAAAGGCTAGGCAGATGATGACTAGCTGTCCCCCGCAGCTTCGCTCCCGTCAACTTCGGCTACCTATCTTCCCACTTACTCTGCCTACCCATCTATCCTACCCTAGCTACCTACATACCCTACCTACTAATCTACCTACCCTACCCTACATATCTACATACGTATGTACATACTACATGATATTAGCGTAATTTAAACCGTTTACGCAGCACGGAACGGAAGTTCTCAAAAAGGAATAATTTTTCCCGTTATTGCAATATTTTTCATTTATGCTCCGCTCCTATTGGTCGTAGCGTGATGTTATATAGCCTATATCCTTCCACGATAAATGGAATATCCAACACAAAAATATTTTTTCAGTTCCAATCAGTAGTTTCTGAGATTAGCGCGTTCAAACAAACAAACAAACTCTTCAGCTTTTTAATATTAGTATAGATTTGGGAGCAGTGGTGGCCCAGTGGTATCGGCCGCGACTTACAAGTTGTAGGTCGTGGGTTCGAGCCCAGGCAGGCGCTTTAATTTGTGTAAATTATTTTATCACCACTGCTCTCAAACCGGTGAAGGAAAACATCGTGAGGAAACCGGCATGTCCTAGAACCAAAAATTCGAAGACATGTGACATCCACCAACCCGCACTGGGCCCACGTGGTGGATTACGGCCCATTCCCTCTTACAGAGAAGAGGCCTGTGTCCCAGCAGTGGGAACATTAATAGGCTGATGATGTGTGATGTGATGTGATAGATTTGTAATACCTTCCTAAAAATGTAATTGGTATTTCATATATCTGACGATGAGATATTTTGTAGTTAGTTTTTGTGTGTACATATAACTAGCGGATGCCCCGCGGTTTCACCCGCGTAGTTCCCGTTGCCGTGAGAATATAGGGATAAAAAGTAGCCTATGTCACCCGGGGATAGTGTAGCTTCCCAACGGTGAAAGATTTTTGAAATCGGCCCAGTAGTTTTTAAGTTTATTCGTTACATACAAACATACAAATCTTTCCTCTTTATAATATAAAGTATAGATATAGAAGTATTGACAAGTATAGATATTAGTAAAATTGTGATTGGCAAGGTCAATAAAAACTTGTCAAGTATCTTGTAAATATTCATTTTCATTTCAAACGGTTATTTTCACGAAACTTCTGTGTATTCATGGTATATTAAACGAAGTATACGGAGTACCTATAGATTTAGCCATAAAATGAGCCTGATTGATAGAGCGAGATCGCTATTTGGCAGCCCCATGTAAATAATAAGGACAAAAGATTATTTTTTGTCTTTGGTACCATGGCCGGCTTTTGTTGTTTGTCAAACTCTAATGTTATGGCAGGTTTGACAAACAAACTCAGTCGTGTTTGATTTTCTGTGATTTCGTGGTATTATGTGTTTATTGAGACAAGGAATTGGGTTATTTATAGATAATAGTGTCAGTGCGATGGTGGGTTGTAGTGTTCTTGTTGTAACACCAGAAATAACTATTGTTGGGTCATGTACGGCCACGCCATTGCTACATCTATAGGTCCTTTATCTAAGATACGGAGTATATTATTATACCATGTGTGTATTATTATTTAGAGTCTGACAAACGAAAGTAGAAAAGCGCCGCAAGTTTAAAAAATATCAGCATAGCAACCCTAAAACTAGTATTAAATAACTGGAATACTTTAGAATTATTTATTTTACTTGGTCTGAATACAAAGACTATAGGTACTACTTTAGATATTATGTAGGTATCAACCTGAATAAAAAATATAACAGTATCACACTAATCACACTTAATATATATTATATATTAATTAATCTATACTAATAATATTATAAAGAGGAAAGATTTTTTTGTTTGTTTGTTTGTACCGAATAGGCTCCGAAACTACTGGACCGATTTAAAAAAATCTTTCACCAATAGAAAGCTACATTATTCCTGAGTAACATAGGCTATTTTTGAATCCCGAAAACGGGTCCTGTGGGGTGGCCCACGGGAGCGAAGCCGCGGGGAACAGCTAGTCTATACTAATATTATAAAGAGGAAAGATTTTTTTGTTTGTTTGTTTGTTTGTACCGAATAGGCTCCGAAACTACTGGACCGATTCAAAAAAATTCTTTGACCAATAGAAAGCTACGTTATTCCTGAGTGACATAGGCTATTTTTTAATCCCGAAAACGGGTCCTGTGGGGTGGTCCACGGGAGCGAAGCCGCGGGCAACAGCTAGTAATATTATAAAGGCGAAAGTCTGTGAGTGTGTATGTTTGTTACTTCTTCACGCTCAAACGGCTGGACGGATCTGGATGAAATTTGGCACAAAGATAGATTGTAGCCTGGAATAGCACATAGGATACTTTTTATTCAGAGAATATGTTCCCTTGGGATAATTTTCGAAATTCACGCGGGCGAAGCCGCTGGCAGAAGCTAGTTCTATAATAATTTTGGTCGATTCACACCACACGTATACAATCTTGTTTTTGTTTGAATTCAGCGTCTTTCTCCTGTTGTTTTTCTTCATATTTAGACATCATGCGAGGTTTCGCAAAAGTGGATTACGGAAGATGTTGTTACATCTCCCGTAATCCACTTTTTATTGTTTTATTCATTGTTCACTTAATAAATGCTATTATCATATCAAGACCATAACAAATCAGATTGTCATAAGTATAGCATTGCCATATAAAAAGTTTGCAAATAATTCGAGTGTCTACTTTTGTTTGCCAGACTTTAGGTTTATTAGTACTATGCTAGTATATTATCTGTGTTAGTACGAATGTCAGTGTCATGATCAGTCACGATGGATGTTCGACTGTATTTATCTTAGATAAAGTAGGTATAGATTAAGCCTTAAAATGACCTTGATTGATAGAGCGAGATGGCTAATTGGCAGCTCCATGTAAATGATAAGGACAAAAGATTATTTTTTGTCTTTGTCACCGTGGCCGGTTTCTGTCGTTTGTCAAACTCTAATACAATGGCAGTTTTGACAAACAAACTCGGTTTTGTTTGATTTTCTATGATTTCGTGGTATTATGTGTTAATTGAGACAAGGAATTTGGGTTATTTATAGATATTAAGTGTCAGTGCGATGGTGGGTTGTAGTGTTCTTGTTCTTGTTGTAACACCAGAACTAACTATTGCTGTCTCATGTGCGGCCACGCCAGTGCTTAATCTATACCTACTTTATCTAAGGTATTTATAATATGACTTTAAATAAAAATAGTTAAAATAATGTATTTTATATTTTAAATACACGACTGAAAAACATTTTGTATTTCGTATTTTAAATTCATACGAGGTACATACATACATACATAAACTCACGCCTTTTTCCCGTGGGGGTAGGCAGACACTACAGAACGCCACCTGCTACGATCCTTACATACTTCTTTTGCTTCACTCACATTCATACATCTAGTCATACATACACGCCGGTTATGAGTAGCGCACCTGGCCTTTCTGAAGAACATCACCTATAAGATCTATGTATGTCTTTCTAGGGCGTCCCCTGCCGGCGTTTCCATTCACGTCTGCCATGTAAATACCTTTCGTTAGTCGCCTTTCATTCATTCTCCCAACATGACCAAACCATCTTAACATAATCTTTCCAATTTATTTATTTTCTTTTTTACGAGTTAGTATTTTACAATTTGTATTTTATTTAAAGCAAAGCACCAACCCGCACTGGGTCCGCGTGGTTGATTATGACCCATACCCTCTTTCACAGAGAGGATGCTTGTGTCCCAGCAGTGGAAGCGTGCTGGGCCCATAACCTTTTATTATTATCGCTGATAGCATACTGCTAGAGAAACATTATTTTAGGTTTACGATATTTATTTTTCATGAGCCATCTTCTACAGAATTACTTGACACCTTTCATCTACTTATAATATTTTCTTTTCACCACACAGACAAATACAAGTAGGTTACATACCTACTTAACAGTGGGTACGTTAAAAGGCTTGTCGGCATTTCTAAGATATCGTTCTGAAGAGCGCTATGGTTTCAAATGACTTTGACAGATGTCAACTTGACGTTTACACTATACGCTAGTTTTTGGCGCGAACTGGAAATGACAGAAGGGATCGAGTGAGAATATGGCGGGTTGGATTGAATTGAATTGTGAATTCGTGATAAAAACTTAAAGAGAATACAGTCAACAGTGAGAGTGACCGATTGTTCGTGTAGATAAAACTACGTGTTATAGTGGAATGTCGTTTAAGTTATTCGCCAATACGTGATTAGTTACATTGTGAGCCTACATACAAGCAAAGAAGTTGGTTTGTTTAACATCTAGCCCGAAAGAACCCATGCAATAATGGCTTTTCCAGACAATTACACAGTCTTCCCTACAGGCTTATGATGATGTATTTTGCTCAGCTCTGTCAACATATTAATCATCACGATTGTATTCCGCAAAGTAAGGCACTCGCTATGACATACCTTTTTTCTTTTTTTTTTATAGATCTACTATTCAGATGTGCCGAGCACTCTAGCAGTCTAGATAATAAAATGTAATCTAGTTTCAGAGGAACAAAAAATCACGTCCATATTACACGAAGGTATTGGTTTTTAGGGTTCCGTACCAAAAAAAAAGTGTTAAAACAGGACCCTTTACTAAGACTCCACTGTTCGTCTGTCTATCTGTCACCAGGCTGTATCTCATGTACCTTGATAGCTAGATAGTTGAAATTTACACAGATGATTTATTTCTGTTGCCGCTATTACAACAAATAGGTACTAAAAACAGATTTAACAGATTGCACGAAATCTCGCTGTATAACATGTTACGTTACGCCCCGTAACGCCGGTCAGTACCCACCTTTAGGAATTACGTGAGTACCTATAGTTCTCGCACAACCTTCTTGGCCACCCTGAAGTTGGCTACATTTTTTTTTATTAAACGTTGCCCCACATTAGGAATTTCTTCCTGTATCGTGGGTGCGTTTACAAACATACACAAACACCCAGAGCCGGAACAACTATATGTAGGTCATACAAATATTTGTTCCGTGCGGGAATCGAACCCGCGACACGCAGCGCAGCAGTCAATCGCTCAACCACTGCGCCAACCGTGCGCCTAAGCGTCATTGCTGCGCAGTAGTAAATCTCATACAAAAAAGTTAATTTAAAAACTCAAAAACTCGACTGGTTAAAAAGCGAACTAATAAGAACTTCATGCCGTGCAGTCGGTTTTTTTATTTTTTAAATTAACTTTTTCTATTTATAACATTTTAATATTTTTTTTTTTATAATTTTGGGCCAAAATCCGCCATTTTCTATTTTCCAATTTTAATGTAGCCAGTGACATTCGCATGGTTAAAACGAATCGATTGACGTAAGAATCATCAAAATCGGCCAACGCGTTTGGTCTCTAGAACGCCACATAGGGACAAACATAAATACATAGACTGATAAACACATTACCCTCCTTCGGCAGTCGGGTAAAAACAGCACCGTTTCGTACCTCGCGCATCCGGTAAACCAACTTCTTGGCCGCCCTGAAGTTGGTAAGGGTTGGTGGAGGGTAGTTTTAGAAACATGATAATTCTATTTAGTCCGGCAATGAGCCCGTATTTTTGCTTTATCGACTAAATAAAAATTGACAAAGATAAAGCGCATGAAAGTTCAGGAGTGGGGGCTTGTGACGTCACTTTGTCAGTATAAAGCAAACCGTGACGTCACACGATATTTCAATGCACTGTATCGTCGTAATTGTCTGTTAAAGTGACAAAAGAAAAACTACGTGTCCAATATTTTTAGGTAATCTAATTGACCTATGGAATGTTGGCAGAAAGTTGATTTCCGAATCAGGTTATCAAAATAAAAGACATATCTTTCCAATGTAAATTCACATTTATTTGAATAATAAATTGGGTGCTTAATAATTTTTCTTGTTATTCGCCTTTTTACAATAAATATAAGTAATAGGTCATATCTACCAAAATAAAAATTCTCGTACTTATTTACATAAAAAAATCACAGTCAATTACAAAAACCTAATAGATATATACCTATATATTCAAGTAATGAATGCATAGATTACATCTAGGCAAGCGTGCTTCATCGTCGACCACATCATCGCTTACCATCAGGTGAGATAGTGGTCAAGCGCGAGCCGAGCCTTAATAACAGGTAAAATTTTAAAAAGCTTTTTTGCAAAAAAATACTACCGACTTCCAAATAAGATACTACAAAGTTAAAAATAACTTTATTTTTGGAAGTCGGTGTCTTTCGTAGGCGCCATTTTTTTGTGTTTTGGACACCGACTACCTGAATGGATGTATAAACCAAAAGGCTAATTCTCGTATATAAAAAAATCACAACCAATTACAAAAACTTGGTAGGTAAATTAGAGGATTTATTGACAAACTGAGATCCGTTCTTGAAATTACGTTAGGTACCCATTCCTCTGAATACGTATGAAATTAGCTGCCAGATAACTTAAATATCACTTATCCGAAGGTAAAACCGGCTATCAAAATAAATTACAAATAATGTGGATGGATGGAGAAGGAAGGGCAGGTCAAAGAAAAGATGGGTGGATTGTGTTAGGAAAGATATGAAAGAAAGCTTTTATATTTTTATCTATTTAGTTGTGGTAGTCCATCACTAAAAAAAAGTTAATTAAAAAAATCAAAATACCCGACTGCTTAAAAAGCGAACTAAAAAGACGTAAACAAGAAGAAAATCATGCTGTGCAGTCGGAGGACACATATTCGCGAGCTGGCTGACCAAAACCAGATGTATCCTCCGACTGCACAGCATGATTTTCTTCTTGTTTACGTCTTTTTAGTTCGCTTTTTAAGCAGTCGGGTATTTTGATTTTTTTAATTAACTTTTTTATTTATAACTTTTTAGTTAACATTTTTTTCGAATTAGGTACATTTAAATATATAAGTGTTATATATTTTTGAAGTCGCCTCTAAAAACCCTTTATTTTGATACCCCACACGATGGGTTTGGAAGGAAAAATAAAATTGGCCCCCCACAATATGGCGCCCAAAAGCCGCCATTTTTCTATTTTCCAATTTTAATGTAGCCTATGACACTCGCAAGGTTAAGACGAATCGATTGACGTATGAATCATCAAAATCGGTCAACGCGTTTGGTCTCTGGAACGCCACATAGGAACAAACATACATACATACATACATACATACATAGACTGATAAACACATTACCCTCCTTCGGCAGTCGGGTAAAAAGTGAGCAAGATCTATAGTAAGGTACCTAAAGGATTGACAAAATACCCTTAATAACTCAATTTACACATTCGTGCTGTTTGTGGAGTTCGGTTGTATGTTCAATCAATCTGCTTAGCCTTTTCCCAATTTTGATGGGGTCGGCTTCCAGTCTTACCGGATTCAGCTTAGTATCAGTGTTTTACATGGAGCGACTGCCTATCTGACCTCCACAACCCAGTAACTGGGTAACACGGTACCTCTTGGCTAGACTAGTGTCAGATCTCAAGCTTATGACTACTTGTAACGACTGTCAAAGATCTTCAAATAACAGCCGGGACCAACGGCTTAACGTGCTTTCCGAGGCACGGAGGAAACTCGGTATGTTGAAATGGTCACTCATCCACGGACCGACCTCGTCAAGCGTTGCTTAACCTTGAAGATGGACCCGTGCGGCTGTTATTATTTAGCCACGAGTTCCTCTGTATGTTCCATATCTCGAAAACTGCAGAACCGATTTTGATGAAACTTATACTGTTCCCTATGTTGAAAGAGTCCTAATCCAATAAAAAGATGGTTAAAAATAATTATCACGATCCGATTACTAGTTTCGGAGACATGCAGGTCATACATACTACCATACATACATACGTTTATGAATTTGGCACACGTGTTTAGAAGCCCACATAACATAATTATGTGAATATTGTGCAATTCCAACAATATTACATACATACGTATCGAATTGATAACCTCCTTTTTTTAGAAGTTGGTGAAAAGAGAGATAGCGTGACGGGGGACAGGACGGTGTGGAAGAAGAAAACGTGTTGCGCCGACCACAAGTAACATGGACAGGAAGATGATGAAAAGAGACCAACAAAGTTCATCATCATCATCAGAATTTCAGCTCGTCAACAGACGTCAACTGCTGAACATAGGTCCTCCCCAAGAGTCGCCACATCGCGTCTTGATTCCAGCAGATTCCCACAACCTTCACCAGATCATCGGTCCACCTAATGGGATGCCTCCTAAGCAACGTATTCCGGTTCGCAGTTACTTACAAAATTACCAACACAATTTTTTTTAACTACCCTCCTCCCCAACTTTTTCAATTTTAATCTTATGTACTTTCATTTTATGCGTATTCAACTTAGATTTCTGCATATACTGCTTAGCACATATTTCACAATCAAACGTTCTACCAAAATGCTTTTGTGCCTTATGCCTATTTAGAGCACTGTTATCAGCGTACGTCTTGCCACAAAGTTCACAGGAGGATCTGTTAGTATGACTATTCATATGCAAGCCAATATTCTTGAAACTATGTTTGCATATATCACATTTTGTCTTCCCAATATTGATGTCGGCTTCAGGATTATGCTTCCGAAAAATATGGCGATCCAACACCGATTTTTGGGAGAATTTTAACTCGCATAGATTGCATGGAAAACGTTTTATTCCTTTATGGAAATCCATGTGACGATTTAGAGAATATTTGCCAGCGAACATTTTTCCACATAAGGGACAAGAAAGCCATGGACGTTCCTTCTGATGTACAGTTTTAAGATGCTCCCTTTTCAAAGATGGCTTCTCAAATATTTCAGAACAATAACTACACATGAATTTATTGTCATGTTTTAATCTGTGGATCTTCATCAACTTTTCATCTAGTAGTCTATGGTCACAAACGTCACATTTATAAACTTTTTGGCTGTCGTTGTGTACTTTTAAATGGTCTTTCAAATGTCGTTTGAGTGAGAAGCATTTTTCACATAATTTGCAAGCAAAGGGACGTAATTTTAAGTGTACTGTTGTGACGTGCGCGTTTAAATTTGATCTGTCGTTAAAACCTTTACCACACAAATCACAGAGTATCTTTTTGTTTGTACCTGCGTGTACCCATAAATGTCTAATCAAGGTTTGTTTATATTTAAAATCTTTTTTACACAAATCACACTGGAATATTTTCTCCCTAGTATGACAATTCATATGATCCTTCAAAGAAGTTTTCGAAGCAAAATTTTTTGGACAAAAACTACACTGGAATACTTTACCAGTGTGTAATTGTTGATGGTTTTTAAAACTGTTGAATGATTTAAGCTGTTTTGGACAGTATTCACATTTGAATAAGGTTGAATGTTCTTTGATTAGATGTCGGTTTATGTGATATTTCGTTTGGTAGAGACCTCCGCAGTCTTTGCAAGAGAATTGGGAGCCTGTTTCAGTATCAACTTGAATGATTACGGAACGATCGAGATTTGTTCGGATTTTACCTGAAAAGAAAAAAAAAGCTTAGAAAACATGACATGTTTGGCGCCTGTATATCTTGTAAGCAATTTAAAGAAATATCAACTTAAGGACAGTATGAATTAGGTTGAATTCAGAATGGCTAAGCACAACATTATAAAAAGGTACCAAAGAAACTTCGGCAGTCACACAAATTGTGAATGCTGTTTAAACAGAATGGATTTTGAGACAGGGCGTAAGGGCAGTCGGCTGACTGCCCTTACGCCCTGTAGGGTTTTTAGAGCTGCGGTTGGTCTCAAATTGTTGCAAATTTAATAAACTTTAAAAAAGTAAGGAAAGGAACTTTGTTTGTCTAAAACCGCAGACTTTTAGAGCGAAAAGTGAAAAAATCCCAAAATTTCTCAGTTTTTCGCATGGTGCACAGCGAGCACAGGTTTTTCGAAGCTGGAAATTTCGATTTGCTCTACCCTAACTGGTCCATAATCATCATGATCATTTCAGCCGAAAAACGTCCACTGCTGGACATAGGCCTCCCCCAAGCGTCGCCACTTTGACCGATCCCCTGCGTCTCGCACCTAGCGGATCCCCACAACCTTCACCAGCAGCCGTATTGCGTAAGTGCGCAAAGGAGTTAAACTCTATCCAACCGACCAAATTGGCCAATCACACAAAAACATCGCGTCATTCATCTCGCACGTGATTAGTCGATTTGGTCGGTTGTATAGAGTTTAAATTCTTTGCGCACTTACGCAATACGGCTGCTGGTCATAGCTCCACCTAGTGGGAGCCCAAGTAACAAAACCTGCTGAATAAAGATTGAGTAAGAGCAATCATCAAGAGCATAAGCTGAATAATAAGCTGAATAACGTCTGAGTACCCGTCTATTCAGCTGTTATTCAAGCAAAAAGGGCCCCAATTTCGAATGCTTAACGCTGAATAACATCTGAGCAAGATCTGAGTAGGAGCTTAATAACGTTTCAATTAGCTTAATAACCTTTGAATAACAGCTCACATTGCTTTTATTAAGCTCTTACAACTGAGTTACTCAGCTTAATCGAATTGGTTATTGTATTCAGAATTTATTAAGCATTTAAATTATTTTTCACACTTTTACAAACAATATTCATACAAATTGTGAAAATAATTCAATTGGATTAAATATTTTAATGTCGATGTCGAATTTAAATGTGATTTGACATGGTGAACTTATAAAATCGGTAAGTAAATTTTAATTTACAAGTTAGAGGTCTGCTATATGTTAATTGTTAGTGCGCAAGTAATTTTGTCGTGAATAGTATGTTTTTTTTTCATTATTTGTTACGCGCCGCGTTAATAATCAAGATAATAGATAGTAAATAGTATTTTCATACATACATAATAGGTCTGACAAAAGTACTTGTGACGAAATAGCTAATACTAGCAATTTTAATCCAACAAAATAACTTGAATCGAGTTGAAAATGTTGTAGTTGTAAGATTAAGCATTTTGGTATCTCGTAAATTCCGTGAAAGTATAAATTACAAAGATTTTTAATGGCGATCGATTGTTTTGGTGTATAATGCTGAATAAAAGTGCACACATGCCTTGTTACTAAGCTATAACTTGAAAAAAGTAGTCTCAGTACACTAACTTCTGAATATCAATTATATAGTTGATCACATTTCTAAATTATTCAGATTTTTAGGGTTCTCTAATCGATCTAACAAAAACCTTTTCTATTGTGGAATTTCACGCCCGGCTTTCACTGAATTCATTACATTTAAAATTATAGCGTCGTTGCTTGCATTTTTTTTCGAGAAAATCTCATTTATGATTAAAAATGTAGTGCACACCACACACACGAAATCTGCTGTAGATTTCGCGTGTGTGGTGTGGACTGGGCCCTTGTTTAATCCGTGTTTTGTTATTTGTTTTATGTACAAACGCCAGTACATCAAGCCACCCGAAACTATCAAATTGAAAACTGAACTGAACCTCAAGGCAAATTGAAAACGTAGCCGTGCAGCTGTCACTTGGCACTGATGGACACCAGACGTACAGACTCTAGAAGGCATCAAGAATATATACGCGAAACCACAACATATTATGGAGAGTCAAGACAAAATCATGAAAAATCTTGAAGAAATTTATGTGCATGTTGGAGAATTAAGAGTCGCAAATAAAATATCTTATCACAACGTAAATTTAATTTTCTTGTACTGTAATACCTTCTGCTAATAAAATAATCATTTCTTTTTCTATTAAAATTGGCTGAAATTCTTTCTAAGGGACTATTTAAAATTGGATGACCTTCCATGTTTATATTCAGTGATATGTTTTCTGGCAAAATGTTTGTGTTAATCAATATTTTTTAAGTGTCTCAATGACGCCATTGTGCCAGTATTCACCTTGCTCAATAGACTTTATGTGGACTTGTCTCGGTGTATTTAAATTTGTCCTTGGATCATTAGGTAAAATGTCTGGGAATCTTTGATTTAATATTTCTGACAAATCCTTTAGTGCTACTTGTGTAATCTTTTTTCGAAAGCCCATTTTCAAATTTTTCTCGAAATATCAAATTTTTCATGTATCTACATTGTTCTTCTTCGATATCTGTACACTGCCATCAGATGCATTCTCATCTTGTGTGAATCGCAATGCTGTTTGACTTTTTGGGGGACGGAACCCTCTTCATTGCACGGCAACCACGCATGCTGGCTGGGACCGGGTTCAGTTTTGTTCAAACTATTTTCATAAATCTTTTGATGACCAGAAACACTTGGACAATTAATATTGCTGATATTTAAATATTCTTTTAACAATTTTCTTTTGATGTAACCAGTTCTCTTACGTTTTTTCCACGATTTTTGATTCATATTAAATAACGCAAAAAATAAATACGGTTTATAATATTTTAATTAAGCTGGTATTAAGCTATGGGCGCTATAACAACATACCTACATATGGTCTTTAATTTGAATAAGTTAGTTTCAAACTCTCTATTAAACAGGACAAAGCTTAATAAAAACATAAATAATATTATTTATTCAGCAGCTGAATAATTAGTAAAACATAGAATCTTATCCAGTTTGAAGATAAAATAAAAGCAATTATTCAGTATCAAGCTGTTTAATAGAATTATGTAACAATATTATTCAGAAGGTGATACTTTATTCAGCATTGAGCTGTTTCAAGCGCTAATAGCTTAGTAATGCTTTTATAATAGCTATACAGGTTATGGATATTCAGACAAATGCTACCGACGGGGCTGTTTTTCAGCTTTAAGCAACCTGAAACGCGTAATGCTAAATAACGTCTGTATAATAATCTTACGGTGATTGGTTATTAAGCGTTAAGAAGGTAAGGACAGAAATACAGAATTTATTAAGCGTTAAGAATTTTATGGGTCCGAACTCAACCTAATCCAGCATTTGGCTTTTCCCACAGCTCTTATACAAACTATATTCATCTTTGAACTGTATAATATGCAAAATGTGTACTTTTATCTTGCTTATGTGTTACTTGGGAGGGGTTACCTATCAAAAATTCGATAAACATTTGACCGAATTTCATTTCACCTATAACTTTTCAACTATTATCGTTTCGTTTTTTTTACTTCATCGAAGTCACGTCTGCCACTATCTCAGTTGACCTATTATCAATTCGATTTTTTTCGTTACACCGACGTTTCACTTGGTCGAAAAACTTTTTACCGAAGTTACAATTAGCCGAAATAACATTTGGTCGAAATATTTATTTTAAACGCATATCAAAATACTAAGTGAGAGAAAAACAGTGGGCGAATACAAATGTTTAAAACACCGACTTGAAAAAAAAGATTGTCATATATGCAAATGATTTATATTAATATATATAGCTGTCATACATTAGACATTTTTATTAATTAATTATTTCAAAGAATTATTTCAAAAAATTTAGGGCACCCCGACACGGATAGGTTAGGTTCGAAGGAGTTGACGGGAGTTCGCTCGCTTTGCTCGCTCACTTCAGCTCCCGTCATCTCCTTCGTATTAGGTTACTTTAGACCCTGCAGACAGAAATAGGAGCCCCGTCGACAATATTTTTTTTTCAAATCGCTGTTTATACATTTTCATTCGCCCACTGTTTCTATTCTGAATGTTAGAGAATATAATACTTCGAACAAATGTTATTTCGGCTAAGTGTAACTTCGGTAAAAAGTTTTTCGACCAAATGAAACGTCGGAGTAATGAAAAAAATCGAATTGAGACAGCCAGCAACTCAACAGAGACAACAACAACTGAGACAGTGGCAGACGTGACTTCGATGAAGTAAAAAAAAAAACGAAACGTAGTTGAAAAGTTTTAGGTGAAATTAAATTCGGTCAAATATTTTTCGAACCCAATAAAACAGAACTACATCATGCTCTGCGATTTTAGCCTTTTTTAGTGTCTATTTCTATTGGACTAAAATCCCACGTAAAAGGACCCAAAACCAGGCTCCTAGCTGCTACTGAGAAATTTCAGGAGAAAGAACCCAACAAAAAAAAGGAAAAAAAATATTTGTGACCCGCACAGGAGACACGAGATAAGCAAAACACGAACAATAATAAAAAATAAAAATTTAAATCTTTTCCCGACCCGGCAATCGAATATAAAAAAGAAGGACAAAAATATCTTACGTGTAGTAGCTCCCTGCCCATTTTTCATTTTCTTTTTTCTAATTCTCGTATTTTTCTTTGCCACTTCAGACATTTTTGTTTCTATTTCGTTTTTACTTTTTTCAACAGTTCTTATTTCGTTTTTGGGTTGTTTTTCTGAAAATGTTATGAAAATTGTTACTCGACAGACAGAGAAAATAAAAAAACCGGCCAAATGCGCTTAATGGGGACACGAAGGAGTCTCCCATCCACATATCGACCTTGGCAAGCGTAGTTTAACCTCGAAGATCGACCATAGCCTTAGCCAGGGTAAGACAGTATATCAATTACTTATAATTAAAATACGCAATTGAAATACAAATACGTATTTGGTATCTGTTTGTAATTCAATTACTTCTTAAAAATGTAATTTGTAATTGGTATTTCAAATACCTTTTGAAAAATACATTTGAAATAATTACAACAGCGATCATATTAATGGGTGCCTTATGCAGAAAATAGCGCTCGTTAGCTTTCGTAAGCAAAATGGCGGCCGCGTACGTCAATTATCATTTTCTTTTGATACAGTTATTTTAACATAACTTTTGTGTATTAATTACGTTTATTAGTAAAGAAAATCACGATGGATGATCGACTATATTATTTTTTTGTAATTAGTACTTTAAATAAAAATAGTAAAAATACTGTATTTTGTTTTTTATATTTCAAATAACAACTTACAAGTATTTTGTATTTTAAATACATCAATCTGCCTAGCCTTTTTCCCAATTATGTTGGGATCGGCTTCCAGTCTTACCGGATTCAGCTGAGTACCCGTGCTTTACATGGAGCGACTGCCTATCTGACCCCCACAACCCAGTAACTGGGTAACACGATACCCCTTGGCAAGACTGGTGTTAGATCTCAAGCTTCTGACTACCCATAACGACTGTCAAAGATCATCAAATGACAGCCGGGACCAACGGCTTAACGTGCTTTCCGAGGCACGGAGGAAACTCGGTATGTTGAAATGGTCACCCATCCATAGACCGACCTCGTCAAGCGTTGCTTAACGTTGAAGATCGACCCATGCGGCTGTTATTATTTAGCCACGAGCTCCTTACTATTAAGGTTTCGTTATACTGAGATGAACACCAATCATTAAGATGCGAATTGCAAAAAAATACTGACCTTTCTTAACTTCTTCATCAATAGGATGTTTGATATCAACTTCTATACTGTATTCTGAAAAAGTATAACGGTATAACAATTAAACAGACGCCTTATACGGTCTCGCGCCGGCTGAGGTGTTACCCATCGGACTATAGCTATCTCACGGTATCAAGGAGGAATAATCTGTTGTCCTGCTCTCTGTGCACAAACACCTGCACCATGAAGGACCTGTGCGAGGCCAACGCTAGGGCTGTCGACGTGGCTGAGTTCAGGTCGAAGCACAACATGTAAATTAAAATCTGAAAATGGAATCATCGACACGATGAAGAAGAAGAAGTAGGAATAGAAACGGAAACGATCTATCTCGTCTATGGTTAGATGATTTTTCAGATAATCCTGTGTTTGAAATAATCATGTGCATGTTTTTAACCTTTTGGTATTGTCATAATTCATATCGTATATATGATATTGACAGACTTATTGAAAAAAGTGCCGAAAATATAAAAAAACGTTAAATATTGATGAGCTTTTCTATAAAAAGAATCTGGTATTCTTTATTTACATGGAGCTATCTGCTTGATCAGCTTTGCGTATCGTGCCCTATTAGCACTTTTGAATCACTTTTTCAAAAACTCGATGTGTGTGATATAAAAGCCCAGCATTGTTTGTATGTCTTAGTAATCATTATCTGCCTTTATCCCAACTGACTATTGGTCAACACAGCAAGTCTGCTCCCATACGTCTCAATGCCTGGCCAGGAACGGCCCGCGGCTTGTGACGGGGACCATCACGGGACACTGCTTACTTAACAAACACTTCCACACAATAGGCATAACGGACAGTCCTCTGTGCAGGGCGTGCATAGGGGCTGAGGAAACCGTCGCGCACGTACTCTTTGAATGCACAGGTGTCACCCAAATTAGTACACAAATCCTCGGGTCACCCAGATCTTACACAGATGTTCTGTGGAAACCAGGTGCTTTAATTAACTTCTGGAGGGAGGTGGGCTGGTTAGAATAACCACCAAACGGCCGCCATGGCCCACGCACAATGGTCCACTTGAAGGTGCGAAAACCAAACCCCTTAACATATAACATATACATCTCAATCAGCAGTCATACAGTCCATCCCCTTCATTTCTGTGGTCTTCCTTGGTCAGCTTACCCTTTTTGACATCCAAAGTGACATTTTCATCAATTTGTAAGTCATCATCTGTAAATTAAATATAAATAAATGTTATTTCTTGTTTGTGACTAACGCCTGGTTTCTGGAAAGCAATATCGACGCGTTACAAATTAAGTAAGGTGCTGCGATTGGCTGTTGATAGCTCATTCAACCAATCACATCACACGTTCGACAGTAAAACTGTCACATTTCGCGATAGTTTTCGTTCCAGAACGGGGTTTTAGCCTCTAATTTAACTTGGCTTATATGTTATGCTTTTTTTTTAAATACAAGATAAATATGCAGGAAGAATATGTAAAATATTAAAATGGCAATGGACAGGTCATATGTTAAGAGAGAGGAATGGGAAATGGACAAGAACAATATCAGAATGGTACTCCAGAGATGGGAAAAGGAACAAAGGGCGACAACCAAAACGCTGGGAAGACAACCTAAAGAGAACTGCTGGACCAGAGTGGATGAGAATTGCGAGGGACAGAGATAAGTGGAAATCTTTGGAGGAGGCCTATGTCGAAGGACAAGCTTGGGAAAAAAGTACCGAACCATAATAAAATATTTAAGAATAATTTTAAACTCAGTAATAAAGGCTTATTTTATTTATATGTTATGCTTACCATAATCTATATCGTCGTCATCATTTTCTTCTGACTTTACAATAACATTATCACTTGTGACTAGGAATTGTTCATCTAAAATGTAAAACAAACATATCATTATAAAAAATGGTTCTTTAGTAAGGTAATACCTATGTATGATCTGGGTTGGGCAGTATTTGAATTACTTATAATTAAAATACGTAATTGGAATACAAATACGTATTTTGTATTTGTAATTCAATTACTTCTAATGGCGATATATACGCCCCAATGTTAACGCAGTACTGGTCGTGCGCCCGCTCGATGCCAAAATATCAATATTGAACCTCCTTTTGAACAATTTTGTTTACAAAATATTATTTGATTTGCATATGCTATGTTAGTTATGAAGAAATTTCAGCCATAGATTTGGTTTTTTTTTTCAATAAAGGCGGATAGATGTTGAAATGAAATAAAAGAAGCTGTGTGTAAGGTATTAACATTTTTTTTTTTTTATTTGAAAGGCCCACTTGTGCCATTAAGTGTGGAATATGATATGACATCGTTCAAATTCCCGCCTCGGCTATTTACAGTGGCACGGATCCGAGTGGTCCAATTTTCAATGACTCTTCTGCATATATCCGTCTGAATTTTAGCGATGGCCTGTGTGTGTTCACCTTTAGGGCATCATTCGATTATGGTTTGTTTGCATAGACCTGCGACTTCAAAAAACCCTACAAGAAAAGGTCTAGCGGCGACAAATCGCATGACCTTGGTGGCCAATTTACATGACCCCTGCGAGAGATAACATTACTCAAATCGCTCATGCAGAATTTTTATCATTTGAACGTGCTGTTCAATTGTTATTGAACAGCACGTTCTGTGTTATTTTTTTTTATAATTTATAGGCTCGCGTTTGACCACTATCTCGCCTGATGTTAAGCGATGATGTGGTCTACGGTAAAGCACACTTACCTAGAAGAAACCTATTCACTCTTGACTTAAAGACCCCAAGGTTGTAGCTATCAGAGAACAAAGACTCCGGAAGGGAGTTCCACTCCTTAGCTGTGCGCACAATGAAAGTATTAGCAAAACGCTTTGTGCGTATGGGAGGGATGTCCGCCATGTACCGATGGCGCATGGCAATACGTCTTGTAGTCCGATGATGGAAAGGGCTAGGCGGAATCAAATTGTGCAGTTCCGTCGCACACTCCCCGAAATGTAACCGATAAAAAACTGACAGGCTGGCAACCCGGCGTCGATGTTCGAGGCTCTGGAGCTTTGAGGCGACCAGTGCATCGTTGCCAATAAGCCTTTTGGCCCGTCTGTCAATCGACTCAAGTGCATCAAGCTGGTATTTGGCAGATCCATTCCAGAGGTGAGAGCAGTACTCCATGCAAGATCGAACTTGCGCTTGATACAACTTAAGCAGCTGTTCCGGCGTGAAGTACCGTTTCACCTTCACAAGGATCCCCAACTTTTTGGCAGCCAGTTGAGCCTTTGCCTCAATGTATGGGCTAAAATTAAGTGTCGATGTCAACGTTACGCCAAGAAGCTCAAGATGGTCCGTTATCGGTATGGTTACACCTCGGAAAGATGGAGCCGGGTGAAATTGGCAATTTTTCGCGGAGAAGAGACACGCCTGTGTTTTTGCGGCATTGAACTTGACCAGATTGGCATCGCCCCATTCGGAGAATGCCTCCAAGGACAAGTTCAAGCGTTCAACCATGGCCTCCCGGAGAGACCGAATCTGAGGCCCAGTAGCCCGTGCGTCGGACACGTATCTCTCAGCCACAGTGCTGTCGTCTGCGTACCCAAAGGTTCCGGGTTTTAGCAGATCAGAGCACTGACCCCTGAGGGACTCCGGCGTTGATATCTAACTGACCGGACGAGCAGCCGTCGATAACCACTCGGATGGATCGATCCCTCAGGAAGTCCGCAATTCAATCACATAGACCACTAGGCAGACCGAAGGAAGGAAGCTTACCAATGAGGCTTTCGTGCCAGACCCTGTCGAGGGAGACGGCTAGCGCTTCCCCGTGTCTCTCGATGGCCTCACTCCAGATGTGAATGGCATACGCTAGAAGATCCCCAGTGGACCGATTTCGGCGGAAGCCGTATTGGCGGGCACTGAGGATTTCGTTCGCTTTTAGATATGCCAGGAGCTTACCGTTGAGCACACGTTCCATACTCTTACAGAGGATGGACGTTACAGATATGGGTCTGTAGTTGGCAGGGTCAGCTCGACTGCCCTTCTTGGGCACGGGCTGTACGTTGGCTTGCTTCCAAGCCTTCGGCACTTTTCCAGTCTCCATCGAAAGGCGATATAGGCGTGTCAAGATCGGAGACAATTGTGTAACTTGCCATGGTGATTTGGCTTATGTATCTGAATAATAAATTATTAACAGTATTATTCAATCAAAACTAATCAAAAGGCAATTGATATCGAAAAAAAACAGAAGGGCCGACCATTTCCTTGAAACATTGCGTTAAAAAAAAACTTTTTTACAAAAAAATACTACCGACTTCCAAATAAGAAAACTAGAAAGTAAAAATAACTTTATTTTTGGAAGTCGGTGTCTTTAGTAGGTACAAAATTTTTAAGTTATGGACACCGACTTCCAAACATAAAGTTATTTTTCACTTTCTAGTTTTCTTATTTGGAAGTCGGTAGTCGGAATTTGAAGTGTATTAGAATATAGGTAGGTACTGCACTAGCAATTATCGTATACATGGTGTGAAAAAATCAGTGGTGTGACAAACGAGAAAAATTTCACCGTATTTTTTCTTTTCACACGTAAACATAAATTGACGGCGATATAATGCGTTGAACTATCGTGTGAAGTCACACCGTCAGTACACTTTATGCTAACATAGTGACGTCACAACCCCACTCCTGATTTTTGACGTCAATTTTTATTGATTTGGTATAGAAAAAAATACGTGTCCTGTATTATTTGATAATCTCACTGACGGACTAAATAGAATTATCATTGTTCTTCCAAGGAAACATCCCTATTACATACATAACATAACACCATGCCCGTATTTTCCCGTTAGGCCGAGATACACCAATAGCACAACCATATTTAAGTACTAATGTTTAAGTCCCGTATAATACGGGGTGAGCCTATTGCCATTAACTGGGCACAAGACCAGACTCCAGGCCCTTACTGAGAAATTCTTAATGGAAAATTCCACAAGTGTTACAATACTCACAATGGATCTTTGTGTCTCTGAATTGGCTGCAAGACCCTGCGCAGTTGCTATTTTTGTATCAATGTTGAAGGTCAAGATAGCATTGTATAAGTGTATCTTTCACTCGCTTACGTTTCTCGCATCGCCCTATCTCGCTTACTCTATGCAGTAAACATGATGACAAACTGTTTCTTGCACAGTGGTTGGCAGAACCAACTTCAGAGATACAAAGATCCGCTGTGACTATTATATTAATGCTTTGCTTGACCTGGGAATCGAACCATGACCACTAGGACTGGCCTCATATGCTTACTTTACTTACTTTTACAGTAAATCTTAAACTTCTGCTCACACATAAGCACTTGGTTCTTGAAAGTGGTCGCATCTCTCAGTTTGAAAATACATGCCTCACATATTGTGTAGCTTGCTTCTGTGAGTGGTGGGGTCGAAATCTGAAATATTTGGGTGCTGAAGATTAACTTCGATTAAAAGCCAAATGGAGTAATGTAGACCAAGCCAAAACACAGTGCTAGTGTGGAACTTCTTTGCAGGTTATGGCCACCACCTTGTCTGCGCTGTCCAACCACCTTTTAGGTTTTGAACATAGTGAATGACACAGTTGTCCAAGTACTGGTCGGACAAAATCAGTATGGTATGGAAAAAAGCGTGAATTTAAGTATGTGAAGCTATCGTTTAATTAAATCGATATGGAAGAAGTTAATTAATTATCCAGTTTTAAATAAGAATAGATATTATATTGGAAGAATACACCGCACAACCGGATAACTGGCCATGTTTTTTTTTAATGATTTTGGGTAGAACTGTTTATCACGGATTGATCTATCTATTAGATTATTATAGGCAATCAACCAAACAGATGCCAGCATTCAAATAGTTGTCACATCACCCTTTACTAACAATAAACTATTCACATTTTTTACTCTACTGTAAAGTTAATCAAAATGACTTGAGCGAGTTGCGCCCACCCCAATTAGCACGGGACAAGGGCAGGTGTATGAAGATGATGCATTATAAGAGTAATTATATCAAGTAATACTTACAGAGACCCCTAAAGTATCCCGTAATAGATTCTCGTAAATTTCAACATCATTTTTACCTTGATACGATAAGTTCAGGCTCTTAAAGTGGCCGTCGGCGTGACAACAACGACATAGTGTACTTAGATTCCATATTTCAGACATTTTTCAGTGAAAATCCATTCATTATCTTGGATAATCGAGTTTGTCAAGAGATTTTTTAGAGAATTTTCAATTTTGTAAACAATCTGACAGCTGTCTCTGACAGTGACAACTAAACATGAACATGACACCTTGAATGTTTAGTCGAATAAATAAAAAGAATCGAATGGAATTGTTTGAAACTGCGATCAAAGGTTTGGTGTTTTTTTCAGAAATATATAGATTGAACCAACTAATTTGCATAATTGAGTCTAGGTGACACAGTTGTGTTACCTTTTCAGACTTAACTAGCTTCTGCCAGCGGTTTCGCAGGCTTATAGAGTTTTGTTATCCCAAGTTATACCGGGATAAAAAGTTATTTAAGAGCCGTGCCAAATATAATAATCTCTGTGCCAAATTTCATTCAGAGCCATGATTAAGCAATAAACATACATCCATCCATCCAAACTTCGCATTTATAATATTAGTAAGAAGTAAGATTGTTTATTTTTTCTATTCTACAAATATGGCTGCACTAACGAAATGTTTTCTTGTGATGTGTCTTTTAACTGATTAAAACTGCTATTCAAGAAATACATCATAACCTTTTATTTACATCAAGTTTTCTTGAAAATAATGGAAAATTAGCCTAACCTGAGAGTGAGACGCGCATGTTGTACCGCTTCGATGATATGGAGCTAGCAGAAGTTTATCTATTTTCAACTTATCACTAAGTGCAATATAGACATTTATAATTTGAAACGTCCATTTTCTGTATTTGATGCTATTAACACCGTTATTCTCATTTATCTGTACAAGTTATACGAGATTGGTAGTTCTTCCCGTAACCAAAATTGTATAGAGCGCTACGAGGATATGTTGAAACATTATTAAAATCTAAAAGGCCAACTTGTTTTTCAAGATAGGTTTCCATGTCAATTTTACATAATTACGTCGCCCCACTGACTACCTTGTTCAAGATAATTTTGGCACTATAAATAGCCAGTCAGTACAATAAAAATCTTGCAGGTGTCGTAAATAAAACACGTTATGTTCAAAACTTGTTTTAATACATTTAACTATTCGCAAAAGCGATGTACAATCTGCTATGGACTTCGTTTTACAATATAGTATTTAGTGGCATATATTTTGAAAGCATACTTATAAAAAAAAAACAATATTTATAATAATCATAATATTTACACAACACTCAATTTAAACGTCAACATTATGAAAATCGACTAAAACGAACGCTTAGTCGATTTTCAAATTTAACAATTAAAAGATATTTACAATAGTTTACCAATTTGAATTCAGAATTTATGATAACAATAGAGAAACTAGAATATTATTTAAAAAAGAATAGAGAAAAACCTTATTATACCACTAAACACAACAGTTTGAAGATCTTCGTTTTGCAGCGTAAATGCAAAATAATTACATAAATTCCAGCTGCCTTCTTACATACTAAAGATATTATTATAGAGTATATTTATCCTATTTTTCATAAATAAAGGCATAATTGGAGTGTGCTCACAATTTATTCTATTTTATACCACCGCTGGGCCAACATCGCCCCCATAGCCTTGCCTAGTTACCTCTGTTTATAATGACGGGCTGTGTCGGCAGATTATGGCAACTTTGACTTAAAATAATTGGGACTTTTTTTTAAAAAGGAAACTTTATTTTAAAATTTAAATATCGACAGCACACTCTTATTTTAATAATTTTATTGTACTTATAGTTTCAAGAATATAATTTTATTGTTATTGTAAAATATTTATTAACATATACACAAATTATTTACAGTTACTTTTGGCAGTAATTTACATAACATTGTAAGGTTGCGGCCTGCGGCTTAAGCCGGTAGCGTGGCGAAGAGCGGAGCGGTTTGAGACAAAATGTCCGTATCGCACACTTCAAAAACGCCCGGTGATGTGCAGGGTAGGTCAAGGTAACAGTTAACAATTGTACTGCACATGAAACTACATCGTGCGACACTTCACTTTTATGTTTAGTGAAGACATGAAATAAAACAGTGTTGATGGAGTTTCTTGGACGTTCTTTTCCATAGAGATTCTACGCTTTCTAACGTGCAACTGGCTTCATTTTTCTGACTGACCGACACCTTGACAATTTAAAACTGTCTGTAAATCGTTTCGTTAAAATAAATGCTTTTTCTCAAACATGCTTAGAAATTTGAGAATTATTTTGACAACCTTCCTGGAGATAAATCGAAATTGCTGTACTAGCCAAATACATGCGAGCAGCGGCCGGCAAAAGTTGTATGAAAACCCATATCTTTCGTGTTTAGCGGCTAAATAAATTACATAGTAAATTTAAAAATGGAACGATCTTTTACTCCTAAACATGGCAACCAAGGAGGTAACTTATCAAAGGTTTTATTTAAATTTTGAACTGGCTTGCAAATAGAAAGCTGTTTATTGAAAAAAAAACAAATTAACACTTTCAACGCGGGAAAAATATTGTTGTTCGTTGTTCGTCATTGATTTTGAAAAGTAATTGTATTTGACAAAATAAGTTCTAGGTACTACTTGGTTTAAATTTCCGCGCATTATTTGAGACAAGTACTATACAAGCCTTGGCCACAACTAGGCATTGATGGACTTACGTATGTGTTAATTACACGATCGTCCATCAATGCCTGTTTGCTGGCCGCTGCAGTAATGTACTACGAAATCGTTGTCTACACTCGGCTCTGTGTTCGCTATAAGTCAGGACGCAACCTTAACACAATATAATTATTATTTAAAAAAATAATTTTTATACATCAAGATATTATTGGACATCAATTTTATATCTAGCTGGTATCCTATCACTTTACTCAACTCATCGGATAAAAACAAATGCTTGGTACAGATAGATTCAAACGTAACGGCGTCTTGGAACACTCCGCGAGTCGCTTTTAATTTTTTTGTTCATGACATTTTTAACCCCCGACGGAAAACAGGGGGTGTTATAAGTCAACGGGGGGTCGGGGGGGTTTCAAAAGTTATCCACCTAGGTTTTTTCGCAAGATATCGTGTCATAATTACGTGTTTTGATAGATTGAGAATTGAAGCGGATCTACTACTGGATAAATTATGTAGTGTGAAATAAAAATGTCGAGGGTTATTTAAATTTTACTTGTTAACTCAATTTCTTTCCATACGTGTCCTTTTTAGTTACTTCACTTTGATATTTGTATGCACCTTATTGCATTGTAATCAGTTCTACAAGACTAGAGTTGACCACTATTAAGGGTACACTAGTCGACGGCACGAACTATTTTGTGCGCGGGGTTAAAATGCGTGCTATATCAACCGACAACACGCACGGAACAGATAAATGCTGTTATGAGCAGTAAGAAGCTAGTACGCGTACGAATACACACTTTTGCAAATTTGTAGCGAAATGGATGATGATTTAGAACGAAAACGAGCGCGCGAAATTTTATAAACAGAACCTTGGGAGTCTGGATATCATGAAAAAACGACTAAATGTATCTGTTCAAAATAAAATTATTTGCATTGTTGAACTACTAATCTATCCCTGTATGGAGGCCGTTTTTCAATTTTCCTTCTTCTTATGGTACTTATTTGCGCCCAAAGATGCGTAAAAATTAGTGTTAAAATATGGAACTTTCGAAGCTCATAACATTCAAGTAAATTTTATTTATACTTTTTTGCTTCCATACAGGGCTAGATAATGATGAGACAAATTGATATCATTTTTTATTTTGAACGTACATCGTCAAACAGTGGAGTAAAAGCCAGCCACTACGTTTGTATGGAAGAATTTTCGACTAGTGTACCCTTAAGTTCCAATATGGCGCAGAACCGGTCTATTCCTATTTCAAAACGCATTGTAGATATTAATATATTGACATTTTACAATGGAAGTCCCTTTTCTACTAACCATATAAGGCATCTAACACATTTTGTTCTACTAATGTATAAATTTCTCTATTAAAAAACTTGTGTTTTTATTCCATTTGTATAGAAGAGTTTTTGAAAGGTCTTCATAAGACATTTTTCAGTCAAATTGGAGATTTACAACATTTATTGACTCGATGATAATGACAAAATAGATTTTTTTTAATAAAAATATTTCTGAAATTTCGACTTTTTGAAGTGAACACTTCTTTACCCGCGTTGAGCGAATTTTGTAGGGGCATAATATATGAGTTCGCGTCAGCGACATGCTTATGTGACTGCGCCATCAAAATGCTATTGTGACGTGTAATTTTGTGCTTGATCTTTGTCGAATAACAGAAATATTTTGACGATGTTTACTACTAAAAATTCATTGATATTATTTACAGCCATTTTGCTGAGATTCGTTGGTATAAAACAATCATTAAATTTTTTACTAATTTTAATTTTTTCACTAACATTCACATTTTTATCACCCGACAGTACCATCGTAGTTTAATAATGATTAAATATGTAATAGACATTGAATACAATATACTTACTCTTAACATTTATTTGTCATAATATTTTTTATAAATCATCATTTTTGATTGGTGATTACTGATCATGAGTCTGTCAAGCGTGGTGATTACCGGAAAGATCGCAGTTTTAAATATTGATACAATAAAGGTGGTCGCTTATAATGGGCCTTATCAGAAAGCTTACAGTCACTCAGAGGACAATGGAGTGGGCTTGCTCAGGGTTTCCTTGCGTGATCGGATCAGAATTGTAGAAATCCGCAAGACCAAACTTAAGTGGCAGTGGGCAGGGCACATTGCTCGCAGAACGGATGGCCGATGGGGCAGAAAGGTTCTGGAGTGGCGACCGCGAACCGGAAGACGTGGCATTGGAAGGCCTCCACCAGGTGGACAGATGACCAAGTGAAGGTTGCGGAAATCCGCTGGTTACGAGACGCACGGGACCGGTCAATGTGGCGTCGCTTGGGGGAGGCCTATGTCCAGCAGTGGACGTCTTTCGGCTGATATGATGATGACAATAAAGGTAAGCGCCCACAATGCCGCAGTGTACGCTACGTGCGGATCCCATCAAAAGCATTTTAGAACTTTAAGAAAAGCGTGTATTGTTTTTGCGTACCCTTAACACTTGTAAATTGACCTTCTGCTCAAGTTAGCAAGTATGAATACGTTCAAAGTTCATACGAATACTATTCAATCTCACACATTTTTGTAGAAGTAATTCAGTAACGTCCGGGGGTCTGGGATCTTGCGCTAATTGGCATTTGACAAGTATCTCGTCTAATGGTAAGCCATGATACCCCTGTAACCCTCGACCGGAAACGGGATTGAACCAGACCAGGAGACTACCACGGGAACAAATGTGAGTTGTAGTTGTAAGTTGTGCATGCTTGTATCACTTTCCACCTATACGGGAATCGGTATCCCAAAGAACAAACCCCTAGTTACCGCTGCTGCGTGTCACGGTTTCGCGGGTATGGACATGGGCCCCAGTGTTGCCTCTTGGCTGTGATCCTGCGCCTGTAATTTACTTTGCTTTTTCGTTCAGCAGAAAAGTAATCACTAATCACCAATATGGTTTACCGTTTCATAATATTATATGTATATTTTGGTGTTCAATATTTTCTACAGTCCTTTTAATAATTGAATAGTTTTCGATAATCACCACTCCACTTCCAAATTGTGATGATTTACTTCCGTTTTCACTAAGCGACCATTCTGAAGGTGCGACGCAAAACTGTGTCGATAGACGATATCGAGCATGTATTTGCTAATAAAATTTTAAATTCAAATAGCTCCAATTGCATCGTATTGCGTCCATGTGTACGTAATTGCAGTTTTGCTTAGTAAAAATCACTTAGCAATGTGATATAAATCGAATCGCGTCGAGCTGTCAGGAATCGCTTAGTGAAAATGGATGACGCCTACTTGCCTTTTAAAATATCGTTTGACAGGCCGATACTACGGCTCGTATATTGTTAGCTACACCGACTTATGGAAGCACTACTTACAATAATAATTATAATGACTTATTGATGTTTATTCTTAACCAACTCTCAAGACAATCAGTCCTTTCCACCGCAATCACAGCTCACAGTCTTTTCAATATTCTTATCCTTCTTCTTTGTCCTTGTTTGTCTGCGCTAGAGAGCTCTGTTCTGGGTTGTCTGAGTGAATTTCTCCCTCAGGACCTCTTTCAGCATGTTTGACCACCATGTGGCGGGCGGTCGTCCCCTTCCTTACGGTCGGTCGGGGATATTTAGGGCCTATTTGATAGGGTTGTCGTATTCACGACTCAGATGTGGCTTTTTCAATATTCTTATCAATCGAAAACATTAATCACCATTCCACTTTACTCATGATGATTTTAAAATCATCTGGTGATTATCACGTGTGCATGTGACAGTCGTTACGGGTCGATCATTTATTTATACCAGTCTTAACCCCGTTTCAGGATATTTAATTTGATACCTTCAAATATCTTCAGAACGCATCAGATTGGACTTTAATGCCAAATTTTGCCAGATTTTCATGTTAAAGTGATTAACTCCCAATACAGTCTTTGTGGGTAGTCAGAAGCCCAGTCTTGTGAAGTATTACCATGTATTGTTATGTACTGGTTAGTTTTCTTGTAATAGGCTTGCGCTTAACCACTATCTCACCTGATGGTAAGCGATGATGTGGTCAACGATGAAGCACGCTTGCCTAGGAGTAACCTATTCACTATTGACAGTTAAGACTGGAAGCCGACCCCGGGTCCAGGCTAAGCAGATGATGTAGATTATCACTCCAAAGGGTAATCCATATCACCACAGAATTCAGCTAAGAAGTCGAGGAATAGAGTAAACTTGCCCGTTGAAGATCTTGACCAACGAGCAGAGACTGACTTCATGCAGGTTGATAGGCTTTCTAGAACGTTCTGTGGAAAGAAAAGTAATTTTTTTTTAATAAGGTTTTTGTAGAGAGAATCTTACAAAAATAAGAAAAAAATATTGAGGATATAATAGGGTTGTTTCCTGGGTAGAAAACTCATAATTCTATTTAATCCGTCAGTGAGATTATCAAATAATTTTGGACACACAATTTTTTTCCTTTACCAAATCAATAAAAAATTACAAAGTTAATTTTAATTTTTTTAATTTTATTTCTACTAGGCCACCAAGCGACACTTTTGAACGTTACATAAAAATTGATTCTACCGTGCCATAAAGCGCATCAAAGTTCAGGAGTGGGGGCTTGTGACGTCACTAAGGCAGTATAAAGTGTACTAGCGGCGTCACGTTTCACGATATTTCAACGCATTATATCGTCGTCACTTTATTTTTACGTGTCAAAAGAAAAAATAAGTGTCCAATATTTTTATTAATCTACCGGACGGACGAAAAATAAGTTTTTAGTTAACTACCCTATTGGTTCAGTATTGCCTAAAGGGTTTGGCAGAGTTGTATAAAACCGAATTTCGCTAATAATATTTGTTCACATGCCAGGGCCAATTCCAAATTGAGGTTGCTACTTAGAAATTCAAGTTGGAAACAACAACACCTTGCCAGACCTGGGGATCGAACCCAGAACACCAAGCATGCAGACCATTAGACAAAGACTATTAGGCACATAATCAGTTTAGCCAATTATAATAGGAGCTCTCTGACCATGTTACATTTCGGCCTGAATATTTTGCCAGTCAACCAATGGTAAAATATATATTGATATATTTTTGAATGTAGATATATTAGATACTGTCGTTTTAGCAAAAAAAAATTACTTTGACTTGATCTTTAAAATATTAGTGATGATAAAATATGGGTACGTATTAAAATCCCGACATTTCATAATAACTATGACTGAAATACCGACATCCAAAATAACGGAATTCAAAATACCGAAAGTTTTAAATGCCGATAGCCGTTATATCGAAACATAAAATACCGATGTAAAAATGCGCGAAAGGATGAAACCCCGAAGGGACGAAATCCCGATTGGACGAAATACCGACGGATGACATATCGATGGATGAATCGAAAAATTTCTGCGAGCAACTAACCTAACCTATTTCACCCGGTCCAAATAACACCTTTCCAATTGCAATTTCGGGCTTTTGGACTTCGGGATATGGATCTTCGGGATTTTAAACTTCGGGATGTGGATCTTCGGGATTTTAAGCTTTCGGGCAAATGAACTTTCGGGATTTAAAGCTTTCGACCAAACAATCAATCGGCGTTTAATTTTTCGGGATTTCGTCCAGGTATTTCAAAATACGGTCTTTTAAATTTCGGTATTGTAATACGTACCCTACGTAAAATAAGAACCTACACATACCTGAGACCAATCCTGCCTATACACCGCCAAACACTGCTCCGTCAACGAATCCTCACTCAAATAGTCATGTTTCAACAAAAACACCAAAACCGTAGCCATCCCCTCCCACACATCAACACTTTTCCCATCACTTAACAACATTATATTCCTCGGACACAGGATCCGATCAAAAAACTCTAAATTCACATCACTATCTTCACATTCAAGAGCACTTTTGTCCGTCACTTCTGTGGTGTTAGCACTTTTGTCCGTCACTTCTGTGTTTTGAGCGCTTTTTTCTTCTGTCACTTGGTTTATTATGACGATTTTTGTAGGTTTTGTCGGTAATTCGTCATCGCTGACTGGTGTGGGTATCCTTTCGTCATCTTCGAAGTTTCTGAAGGTCGGTGAGAGTTCTTCTCGTCTCTCTGGTAAGGATATTTCTTGGGGAGGTGACCGCTTTCGGTCGGGGCAGCAGATGTTCCAGATCACGTGGAGTTTGGACAGAAATGATTCGTTGACGTCTTTCGGTTTGCGACTTACTGTGGACAATAGATCTTGTTTAGTGTTTAATCTTAAATTATTTTTGGACTTCATTGTTAAGCTAGTTTTTTTAAATCTGGGAAATTTAAAGAAATTAAATTAAAAATTCAAAATTCAAATTCAAAACGTTTATTGCGAACTAAGTGTATAATGTTGGTGTTATGTTATGTTAGTACTTATGACTTAGCAGCCTTTTACAAGCATTGCAATTATCATCCTCCTGCCCTTTTCATCCTAAATTAGCATGCATTAAACATTATTTATTTTACAATAATACAATTAAATAAAAAAAAAAAAAATAAAAAAAAAAAAAAAAAAAAATAAAAAAAAAAAAAAATATATATATATGTTTATTAAATTATGGGCAATTTTTGTAGATTACTTTGGGTAATTATTTGTAGTCATATTGAATAATTTCGTGTAATTTTATTTGAGGTCATTTCTGTTAAGTCATTTTAAATTGTCATATAAGATATCTGTGTAAAATTAGTATAGGTAATTTTTTGAGTTATTATTAGGTCAATGGACCATTCTAAGTTTAAGTTGAGTAATTTAATTTATCAGGTTTACATTGGATCTTTTTAGGGTAATGGTTGGTAATTTCTGGGTTCCGTACCTCAAAAATTAAAAAAGGAACCCTTATAACTAACACGGACAGACGGACAGACAGACGGACAAGAAAGTGACCTTTCAGTTTCTTGTCCGTCTGTCCGTGTCACCACCGATTTTCTCAGGGACGGGTGGACCTAGCAAGTTGAAATTTATACCAGATACTGAGATCTAAAGTGCCTATTACGTGTATAAAAATCGAAATCAAATTTTAAGTACTCAAATTTACCTGAATTTTCATCTTTTTTTATTTTTCGGAATTTTCCCTTTACTTGTGCTTTAAGAGCTTAACTTTTAACCAAAATTCACAATTCTAGGTCAACCGGACGAAAACCTATATAGTAGTTCCCGTTGACCTAGTTACCTAATTATGTTGGTGAATGTAACTGTTTGTATGGAACCCTCGGTGCCCGAGTCCGACTCGCACTTGTCCGGTTTTTTTTTAAGTTCACTTTGCTTAATCAAATCTGCCTAGCCTTTTCCAACTATATTGGGGTCGGCTTCCAGTCGGATTCAGCTGAGTACCAGTGTTTAACATGGAGCGACTGCCTATCTGACCTCCACAACCCAGTAACTGGGTAACACGGTACCCCTTGGCAAGACTGGCGTCAGATCTCAAGCCTACCCGTAACAACTGTCAAAGATCTTCAAATGACAGCCGGGACCAACGGCTTAACGTGCTTTCCGAGGCACGGAGGAAACTCTGTATGTTGAAATGGTCACCCATCCAAAGACCGACCTCGTCAAGCGTTGCTTAACCTTGATGATCGACTCGTGCGGCTCTCATTATTTAGCCACGAGCCCCTCTTAAGTTCACTTTGCATAATTTTCTGTAATATTTGAAGTTCAATTAGGTAAATGTTACGTTACCTTGGATCATCATTAGGGTTCATATTTGGTTATTATTGGCTTACCGTAAACAACACATAGATCAACGCTAAGCTGCAGTATTGCCTTCTGTGTGGGCGGACGCACGAACATGTTGTGTGGAGAACAAGCGACCGCACATGCTGATAGCACGCGCGCCAGAGTAGGGGTTTCGGAACCTTCGAGGAGAAGGCATACTTGTTCCTGTAACGAAAGAGATATTTAAGTATTTTAGGAAATAAACAAAAAATTGGAATGTTGATATTTATTTGACAGAGATAGGTCCAAATCCACATGCATCATATCTACGGAATAATATTAGAACATGGTTTGGTGCAATTACGCTTGCAATGTTTTTTGCAAATTGCATTCAAGGATGAGACAAAGATTAAATTTTTTACGTTTCGGTATGAGAAAAACCGGCCAAGTGCGAGTCGGACTCGCACACGAAGGGTTCCGTACCATTATCGCAAAACACTGCATAAAAATCACGTTTGTTGTATGGGAGCCCCCCTTAATTTATTTTATTTTAATTTATTAATTATTATTTTTTGAAGTAAATATACAACTGAACATTCTGTGAATATTTCAAGCGTCTACCTGTTGCCGTTATTAATATCGAGCAAAAAACGGCAAAAATATCACGTTTGTTGTATGCCCCTTAAATATTTACTTTATACTGTTTTTAGTATTTGTTGTTATAGCGGCAACAGAAATACATCATCTGTGAAAATTTCAACTGTCTAGCTATCACGGTTCATGAGATACAGCCTGGAGACAGACGGACAGACGGATCGTGAAGTCTTAGTAATGGGGTCCCGTTTTTACCCTTTGGGTACGGAACCCTAAAAAGGGGTGTTTTAAGTTTGACGTGTGTATCTGTGTGTCTGTCTGTGGCATCATAACGCCTAAACGGATGAACCGATTTTGATTTAGTTTATTTTGTTTGAAAGGTGACTTTGTTGAGAGTGTTCTTAGCTATGTTTGAATAAAATCGGTTTAGCCGTTCAAAAGTTATTCGCATTTTACTCTTTGAATCTGGATTTTTTCGCAAGATATCGTGTCATTATTACGTGTTTCGATAGATTGTCGATTGAAGCGTGTCTGCTACTAGGTACATTATATGTAGTTTAAAAAGCATGAAACTAAAATAAAAATCGGGGTTTTTTTAATTTGTAATTTTATCTTGTTTAGCAATATTTTTCACTTTACTTTCCTGTTGATTTGTGTGTTGTGCAGAATAAATGTTTTCTATTCTAATCATTCTTTTTGTATAAAATTGGTCTGTTTTATAAGTGCACAAAGTTGCGGGTAGCAGCTAGTTGCCCGCAACTTCGTCTGCGTAGCATTAGTACTTCGAATTGGTTATTTTTTATATCGCGCAATAATATTGTAGTTATGTGGGCCGCCTTGCTTGATAAATTATTAGTTCAAAAGGAAATCATCCTTAAGAGGGGTGAAATAGGGGGTGAAATCTTAAATGGTGATTTTCATCCTCCATTCCACCCCCTTAAGGATGATTTCTGGGATAAAACTATCTCCAACTCAGATTTCATCTAAAGCGGTTCTGCGGTTTAAGCGTGAAAAGATAACAGACAGATAGACAGAGTTACTGTCGCATTTATAATTATAACTAGCACTCCGCCCGCGACTTCGTTGGCGTGATTTCGTTTATCCTATTTTTTTTTCTTATATGCAGTCAGTGAAGGCGACCAAAAATAAGCTATTATTAAATCAATAAAAATAAGAATTGGGTATTGTAGATATACAGGGTTTATTGGATTGGTTCGATTCGTTATTTGACTTAAATAATCATACATTTTAGGTTACCGCCACAAAGTAAAATCCTCCACTAAAAACATATCAACCCCTTATTGCCCCGTTGAGGGTCGAGTTTTGAACAACCTAAATATGCTATTCCATCATCATATTTCATTTATAAATCATTCCTAAATATTTTTCAGTGTGTCAGTATACGTTCGTCAGATTGCGCAGTAATATTTCTCAAAAAACTTTAACACCCCTAACTGTCTGGGGGTGAGGTTTTAAAATGTTTTATGTAAATTTTGATTATTAACTTTATCCCCAAGGAATTTGATTTTTTCATACAAACTAAGTTTGTCCCTTTTCACCTCCTTAAAGGTTGAATTGACGCAAAATCACTCCTTAGTGCTCTCCTAGAACCCCACGTCAAAAACGAAACCCTGTCCAGTAAGATTCATAGCTTGGGGTTAGTTTCAAAAACTTATAATGACAACCTTTCCTTAGGTTGGTATTTGTGCCAAGTATCAAATTTATTAAACCAAGAAATAAGATTCGCAAAAAAAAAATAACACCCCCTAAATCGTCTTTTGGGGGCAGATTCGATAAACTAATAATGACAACGTTTTTTGTTTACTTATTAGTTAAATACCATCCATTTATGTCAACTTTCAAATTTATTGACCTAAGAAATAAGAATCTTCAAAATTACTTTGAAATAATAATAATAATCTTTTAAATAATCCATCTAATAATAATCTTTTCCATAATCTTTTGGGGGTAGTTTTGGAAAACTAACAATGATAGCTTTTATTGTTTATTGAGGTTGGTGTTTATGTCAAGTTTCATGTTTATTATCCCAAGATATAAGAAAATAACATCCCTAAATCGTCTTTTGGTGGTAGTTTCAAAAATAATAATAACAACCTTTATTATTCAATTAGGTTAGTATTTGTGGCAAGTTTCAAGTTTATTGACAAAAGAAATCAGATTTGCCATACAAACTTCAACACCCCCGAAATCATCATTTGGGGGTAGTATTGAAAAACTAATATTGAATACCTTTATTGTTTATTTAGATTGGTATTTATGTCAAGTTTCAAGTATATTAACTGAAGTAATAAGATTCTTCAAAAAAACATTAACACCCCTAAATCGTCTTTTGGGGGTAGTTTAAAAAATTATAATAACAACCTTTATTATTCATCTAGGTTAGTATTTGTGGCAAGTTTCTAGTTTGTTGACCCAAGAAATCAGATTTTTCCATACAAACTTCAACAACCCCTAAATCATAATTTGGGGGTAGTTTCGAAAAACTAATAATGTCAATCTTTATCATTTACTAAGATTACTATTTGTTCTAAATTTCAAGAATTTTGGCCTAAGGAATTAGATTTTTCATACAATCTAATAACCCCCTTTTTACCCCCTTAGGGGTGGAATTTCCAAAAATCCTTTCTTAGTGCTCACTTACTTCACTTAAGTAACCTTTCTGCCAAATTTCATGCTTCTAGGCTTAGCAGTTTTGGATGTGCGTTGATCGATCAGTCAGTCAGTCAGTTTCTTCTTTTATATATTATATAGATTATAGTATAGATAGAACCCAACTTCAAGTTAATAACACAAGCAGCCGCGCTAACATGCTGAGAGGCAACCAGTGACACCACTGACGTCATAGCGGTAACGTCGACGACGGTACTGTGACACCTAGCCGTGGCCAGCTCGCCTACTGCGGGGAGCGTCTTAATCTCGCCGTCTATATCTTTGATATTCTTCTATCTACGAATCTATTCACCCCAGGAGTCTTCATCGCGCCTTATATGTCTTTGGTATTCTTCTATCTACAAATCTACTCACCCCAGGAGTCTTCATCTCACCTTAGAATTCTTTGGTATTCTTCTATCTACAAATCTACTAAACTCAGGGACGTCTTAATCTCGCCGTCTATATCTTTGATATTCTTCTATCTACAAATCTACTCATACCAGGGGCGTCTTCATCTCGCCTTATATGTCTTTGGTATTCTTCAAATCTACTCATACCAGGGGCGTCTTTATCTCGCCTTATATGTATTTGGTATTCTTCTATCTACAAATCTACTCATACCAGGGGCGTCTTCATCTCGTCTTATATGTCTTGGATATTCTTCTATCTACAAATCTACTCACCCCAGGAGAGTCTTAATCTCGTTTTATATGTCTTGGGTATTCTTCTATCTACAAATCTACTCACCCCAGGAGAGTCTTCATCTCGTTTTATATGTCTTGGGTATTCTTCTATCTACAAATCTACTCACCCCAGGAGAGTCTTAATCTCGTTTTATATGTCGTGGGTATTCTTCTATCTACAAATCTACTCACCCCAGGAGAGTCTTCATCTCGTTTTATATGTCTTGGGTATTCTTCTATCTACAAATCTACTCACCCCAGGAGAGTCTTCATCTCGTTTTATATGTCTTGGGTATTCTTGTATCTACAAATCTACTCACCCCAGGAGAGTCTTCATCTCGTTTTATATGTCTTGGGTATTCTTCTATCTACAAATCTACTCACCCCAGGAGAGTCTTCATCTCGTTTTATATGTCTTGGGTATTCTTCTATCTACAAATCTACTCATCCCAGGAGAGTCTTCATCTCGTCTTATATGTCTTTGGTATACTTCTATCTACAAATGTACCCATTTTTTTTTTTTTTTTTTTTTCTATATAGGCCTGTGTTTGACCACAATCTCACCGTGGTCAGTGATGATGTGGCCGATGGTGGTAAGCACACAAAGCCTAGAAGGGAACTGGCTCTCAAGTGCTGCTGTCGGAACACACCGGAAGGTGCTTGGCGACAGATTTTCAACTTGAGGGTGGTTGCCAGCCAGGCGGGTACTACAAAGTACCCTACCACCGTGCTATGGTTTCCTCACGATGTTTTCCTTCACCGAAAGCTCAAGCTCATTGTAGGATTCGAACCCGCGACCTTCGTCTCGGTATCCGACGTCACTACCACTGAGCTATCATCGCCTTGTATCCCCATACCAGGAGAGTCTTAATCTCGACTTCCATTGATCTGCTATAGTAGAATACTATTCACCTTACCACCCGTCCCCGTCACCCGTCCTAAGAATTGCGAAACCTATATTCAGCAGTGGACATCTTTCGGCTGAAATAATGATGATGATGACTCACCTTCAAGTTAATAACACAAGCGGCCGCGCTAACATGCTGAGCGGCGAACAGCGGCGCGGCTGACGTCATAGCGGTGACGTCAACGACGGTGCTGTGACACGTGGCCGTCGCCAGCTCGCCTAGTGAGAGGAGAGTCTTCATCTCGCCTTCTATGTCTTTGCAAAGGACCGCTGGAAGAGAAAAATGTTACGTATATTTTGTATAACAAGAAGGGGTAGATTAGATTAGTTACATGTACGTAGGCGGCGTATATAGACTGACTAATTGCAACCAGACATTCCAGTCAATTTTTGGGTTGCATAAGCTACACATAATGAATGTAGTGTCTGAAGCAAGTCGTGCAGAGAACGATTAAGCAAGAGATAAGCTTCATAATTGTCCATTCTCTCCACAAAATGCCTCTATACAGGGTGGCTAAAAAGTGGATCAAACGCAACTAAGGGTTCGATGGGGCCATCAGCTGCAAAAAATTGTTCTACGGGAGGCCCTTAAGGTCAACCCCTGCAGAGTTTTAATTTATTTTGTGTTTTTATGAGAAAATTGCCTTTTTAGGGTTCCGTACCCAAAGGGTAAAAACGGGACCCTATTACTGAGACTCCGCGGTCCGTCTGTCTGTCTGTCTGTTTGTCTGTCACCAGGCTGTATCTCATGAACCGTGATAGCTAGACAGTTGAAATTTTCACAGATGATGTATTTCTGTTGCCGCTATAACAAAAAATACTAAAAACAGACTAAAATAAATATTTAAGTAGCCTCCCATACAAAAAACGTGATTTTTTTGCCGATTTTTTGCGAAAATGGTACGGAACCCTTCGTGCGCGAGTCCTACTCGCACTTGGCCGGTTTTTTAACTAATTCTTATTAAATTTTCACTAGATTGGTACTGATAAGTCCTTGCGTTAGACATGCTATTTATGGTTGTTTATTGGGTGTGTTGAAGATAATATTAAGTTTTACGAAAAAAAATCTTAAAACATAAATTTTTATTTACTTTCGGACCCCACTGTGAAAAAAAACACTCTACCGAAAAGTGACCCTGTATTACAAGTTTTGGCGCATTTAATAGGGGTTCTAAAAAACTCTGCAGGGGTTGATCTTAAGGGCCTCCCGTAGAACAATTTTTTGCAGCTGATGACCCCATCTAACCCCTAGTTGCGTTTGATCTACGACTTTTTGGCCACCCTGTATAGAGAATCGAATTTTTTAAACCCTAGTAGATAATCTTTTTTTGATGAATATGTCTATTTAGTCCGTTCGTTTATGTTTTCAAAAATATAGATAGATAAAGTACACTACTATACCACTAACTCACCAGTACTATTCCAGTTATCAGTGAGCCACTTGCCCAGCCTGCTAGTAGCCGCCCTCACCACCAGCGTCACCAGCGGGGCGGGCGCGGACGCGAGCAGCGCGCATACGGCGGCTTGTGCGCGCGACTGTATGGACGCGCGGCCTGACTCTAGAGCGACGGTGCGCAAGTGGTGTAGGTGTTCTGTGTAGATCTGTTCCACGGCTGGGAGAAGGGCATTCTGTAGAAAATGAGGGTATTTAAGTTTTTTTTTCTAAAATTTGGGTCAATTTGTGTCACTTCTGTGGTCAGGTTGAGTCATACCTAGAATCAATTTGGGTCACTTCTGTGAACAAGTTGCGTATGTCTTGAATCAATTGTAACTACTGTGAATGAATTTGTCATTAGGGTGTCACTTATATGAACAAGTTGGGTCATTTTGTGTCACAACTGCAGATTTGTTGAGGTCATTTTGTGTCACAACTGCAGATTAGTTGGGGTCATTTTGTGTCACAAATGCAGATTAGTTGGGGTCATTTTATGTCATTTTCGTGGATGGATTGGGACAATGTATGTTACTTCTGTCTGTGGTTGGGTCATTTCTGTCATAAATTGTTTAAAGGATAATTTTTTCGAATGAATTTGGGTAATTTGTAGTGGTCAAGCTGGATCATTTCTAGGGATCAATAGGGTCATTTCTAAGCGTAATTTTTGTAAAATCTTTGTGTCATTTCTTTAGGTCAAAATGGGTAATTTTTTACAAGATCCAACTGCATGGTAGCTAGGAACTTGGCAACATGGCTGCGCCTTGGTTTGCTGTGTGCTCTGCGTATGACCGCTTAACTCGCAAATCCACGCGCTAGTCACTCAATCTGGCCCAATTCGAGTCATTTTTGGGGGTTAACTGGGTTATTTCTAGGGGTCAATTTGAGTCATTTGTGGAGACAATTTGGGTCATATCTAAAGATCAATCTGGGTCATTCTTGAGAGTCAACTGGATAATTTTTGGGGTCAACTGTTACATTACTGTGGGTAAGTTTTACCTGATCCAGTTGCGTAGTAGTTAGGAACCTGGCCACATGGTTACGCGCCTTCGTCCGCTGTGTGTTCAGCGTGTGGCCGCTTAGTTCCCGCACACACGCGCTAGTCACTCGCTCTATTACTAGCTCTAGTACTCGTCTAGTAGATGACGGTTGACTCTTTAGGAGTTCTTCTTCGAGACGAGCCTGGAAATGGAAGAAAGATTCTAAAATAACAAAACATTACTTTTGTGTGCCCCGAAGGGCTTGCCCTAATCGACGGCACGAAATATTTTGTGGGCGGGGTTAAAATGCATGCTATTTCATCCGACAACACGTGCGAAAGAGATAGATGCTGTGATGAGCAGTAAGAAGCTAGTTTGCGTACGATTTAGCACTTTTGCTAGTTTGTAGCGAAATGGATGATGATTTAGGACGAAAACGAGCGCGCGAAATTTTATAAACAGAGCTTTGGGAGTCTAGATATCATCAAAAAACGACTAAATGTATATTTTCAATATAAAATTATTTGCATTGTTGAACTACTAATCTATCCCTGTACGGTGGCCGTTTTGTAATTTTCCTTCTTCTTATGGTATTTATTTCAACACAAAAATGCGTTAAAATTTGTGTTGAAATAAGGAACTTTTGACGCTCATAACTTTCAAATTTTTATTTTTTTTACTTTTTTATTTCCATACAGGGCTAGATAATGATGAGACAAATTGATATATTTTTTTTATTTTGAACGTACATCGTCAAACAATGGAGTAATCGCCAGACTACGTTTGTATGGAAGAATGATCGACTAGTGTAACCTTAAGTAGAGGTTCCTAGTATAGCAAGCTAGCTTCTGCCAGCGGCTTCACCCGCGTTATGTTCAAAATTATCCCAAGGGAAAATATTCCCAGGATAAAAAGTATCCTATGTGCTATTCCTGATTATAATCTACATCTGTGCCAAATTTCATACAGACCCATCCAGCCGTTTGAGCATGAAGAAGTAACAATACCCCAAAATTAAAACAAAAAAATAATTAAACTAACCTGCAATTCCTTCTCCTTATTCTTAATCCGATCCTCCGAATTCAACGTCAGACTAACAGGCGTTATATGCCTGTAAGACCCCATATCTTTCTGTTCCTGAGACACCCTACAGGTAGCCAACAACACATTCAAATCCCTCAAATGAGGGCACAACTCTATAATCACCGATTCATCGACTAAATCACAAGAATCGATATTCACATCCGTCCCAACAGTAACGCTTAGTCGATTTTCGTAGAATAATTCCTGGGGGAAGTGCGGCAAATCGAATAACCAACCGAGAATCGATTTGAGGTAGACTGTGGTGTTTTTCTTCATAGTACTGTTTTCGATTTTTAGTCGATTAGTGTAAGTATCGAATAGGATTTTTAGTAGGTCTTGGTAGTATTTTATTCGAAGTGATGTGTAGTCCAGCTGTGAGAGGTAGTGGACTATCCAGGGGATGGTGAATGAAAGACGGCCGGTTTCTTGAGCGGTCGTTAGTATACCTTTTAGGTCGATTGTTGGTTGGCTCTGGAAGAGAAAAATTGTGTATTATTGCTAAAAAGTATTAAAAAAAATAAACGGATATTTTGTATGTGGAGTTCGTGGCTATATAATAACAGCCGCACGGGTCGATAATTAAAGTTAAGCCGCTAAGGTTAAGCTTGACGAGGTCGGTCCGTGGATGGGTGACCATTTCAACATACCGAGTTTCCTCCGTGCCTCGGAAAGCACGTTAAGCCGTTGGTCTCGGCTGTCATTTGAAGATCTTTGACAGTCGTTACGGGTATTCAGAAGCTTCAGATCTGACACCAGTCTTGCCAAGGGGTACCGTGTTACCCAGTTACTGGGTTGTGGAGGTCAGATAGGCAGTAGCTCCATGTAAAACACTGGTACTCAGCTGAATCCGGTAAGACTGGAAGCCGACCCCAATACAGTTGGGAAAAGGCTAGGCAGATTATGAAACGGAAATTTGCTATCTGAGGCATTGAAAATTAACTTCGTTTAGAAAGTTAGGGTCCTTATTGACGGTGCAATTACATGAGCGATATTTTCTTCGATAGCATTTTTTAAGAAAATTTCAAGTGCAAATCGGTCGATTTACATCACATTTCGACTATGTGGCCGTATTTACATTTTTTACCAGATCATTATATTAACTATAATTCCAGGTTTGATTACGACATTCTTTTTATAAATTATAAAAACTTCGCGCCATTATTTTCCCTCACCGTTGTCATCAATGTCCAAAATAACCTTAGAAAGTACATATGAATTGGCAATAGTCACATTGGTATTTGCCCGGATTTGAACCCGCGACCTCAAGTACGAGAGGCGAGGTCTTAGCCACTGAGCAACCATGACAGTTAGGCCCACTTGCACGGATAACTTAACTCAGAGTTAGTTTTTAACACAAGGTTAAATTGAAAGTTTGTCATGCAATATTGTAAATTTAACCTCGTAACTAACTCTGAGTTAAGTTTTTCGATCCATAGTTAACTCAACCAATGTATAAATATTATGTTGACCCATGGTTTGAATTTTCGTTTCAACGCGTTTATACATCAACTAGCTGAACCCCGGGGCTTCACTCCCGTCAACTGGCTACCCTGCCTACCATGCCTACCCAGCCTTCCCTGCCTATCCAGCCTTCCCTACCTACCTAATAATATGTATGTATCATCAATAGTTTTCTCAGCGCACGCCAAAGAATGAATTTTACAGACAACATTTTGCTACTTTGGATTACATTATTGCAATTTTCATAAGGATCTCTAATTTGTTTGGAAAATATATTTTAGCTATGACACTCAGGAGTAATGTAGCTTTCTACCGGTGAAATAATTTTCAAAATCGGTTCAGTAGATCCAGAGATTACCCTCTACAACGTCACAAACTCACAAACTTTACCTCTTTATAATATTAGTATAAATTCTAACAAATGCTCAACTATTTAATTTATTTGACCTGTGAGGCTAATAATTGAAGAAAAGCCCATTTTACCAAAAAATTTAAACCATTGATTAGGAAATTTAACCATTGGTTGAATTAACTACGGATATAAGAACAGGGCCTTAGTTACTATAACCACAGATAATATAATACTAGCATACATCATGCCTCATCCCGTACAAAGAAACCGTGCCGACGTAACGAGCGGTTTTCATCTTATTATACCAATTAGTTATTTGTAAATCGCGGTCGGTTCCGTTCCACGGCGATAGATAGATCACCATCTATATCCGTGGAGCGAAACCGAACGCGATCGATGTACAAAAAATAATCAGTATAATTAGTACAGTACGTCGGCACGGTTTCTTTGTATGGGATGAGACACCACTGCTCAAACCAAAGTTAAAAATATTAAAAACCCCCGACAATTTTTTATTTCATATTACATAATTTATCTAGTACATAGTAGATACGCTTCGATCGGCAATCTATTGAACACGTAATTATGACACGATATCTTGCGAAAACACCCCGATTCAAACAGCGAAACGCCCATAACTTTTGAACGGCTGAACCGATTTTATTCAAACATAGCTAAGAACACTCTCGAAAAAATCACCTTTCAAACAAAAAAACTAAATCAAAATCGGTTCACCCGTTTGGACGCTACGATGCCACAGACAGACACACAAATACACAGCAACACAAGTCAAACTTATAACAACCCTCTTTTTCCGTTGGAGGTTAATTAAAAATAATAATACTCACATAATTCCTCAAAACCAGATCATTTTCGAGCACTTTTTCCTTCGGCGCAGCGTATGAAACCTCTTTTTGTACGACCTTAGTCATGGCGTTCTTGTTACTCGAATCCGTGGCCACTTGGGTGTACGGCAGAGAAGCTAGTAACCCTAGGAACTTGGCAAGGAGAGCCAGCTTCTTAGATAGGGTCAGGTATTCTTTTGTTATTTCTGGGTTTGCTAAAAAGAAATAAGACAATAATATTTTTATTAATCTACTAGCACTTCGCCCGCGACTTCAAGGAATAATCTTGCCCCGTTTTTGCAACATTTTTAATTTATGCTCCGCTCCTATTGGTCGAAGCGTGATGTTATATAGCCTACCTCGATAAATGGACTATCCAACACAAAATGATTTTTGAATTTCAACCACTAGTTTTTTTATTTTTCCACTTCACACAGGGAGTTCCACTCCTTAGCTGTACGCATAATAAAAGTATTCTCAAAACGTTTAGTTCCTGAGATTATCGTGTTCAAACAATCAAACAAACAATCAGCTTTATATTAGTACATAGATTAATTTACTTACTATTTCCTCTTTCATCTGGCGCTATATGCGTTGCGTCCAAAGTGACTATTTCTGAAGCAATGGCGTCTCGAAGATGTACTCGGAATGATTCGTTTTCTGCGTTTATTATGAATTCTCTGTAACAAAAATATTGCAATCAGCATCCAAACATGACAAGGACAAAATCTATATATATAAATGAAAGTCGTGTTAGTTACACACTTTATAACTCAAGAACGGCTGAACCGATTTGGCTGAAAATTGGTAGGGAAGTAGCTAAGAACCAGGAGAAGGACATAGGACTTTTTATCCCGTTTAGGGTAGGGTAGGGTAGGTAGGGTATGGTAGGGTAGGGTAGGTAGGGTAGGTAGGGTAGGGTAGGGTAGGTAGGGTAGGGTAGGGTAGGTAGGGTAGGGTAGGGTAGGGTAGGGTAGGTAGGGTAGGGTAGGTAGGGTAGGGTAGGGTAGGTAGGGTAGGGTAGGGTAGGTAGTGTAGGGTAGGTAGGGTAGGGTAGGTAGGGTAGGGTAGGTAGTGTAGGGTAGGTAGTGTAGGGTAGTTAGGGTAGGGTAGGTAGTGTAGGGTAGTTAGGGTAGGGTAGGTAGGGTAGATGAATATTTGGTGTTTTTATGGCAAAACCAAAGTTTGCCGGGTCAGCTAGTCTCCTATAAAATGATGCATTAAAACCGATGGCAAAAAGTTGTTTGAAACTGATTAGGCTGTTATAAACAGACTAGCTATTGCCCGCGACTTCGTCTGCGTGACATTTTAGTACTTATTGTAGGTGTGTGGGCTGCCTTACTTTGGTTCACCATACAAACCCCCTTTATATCCCCTTAAGGGTGATTTCCGGGCTAAAAACTATCCTATGCCCTTCCTAGGGTCTCAAACTATCTCCATACTAAATTTCGTCTAAATCGGTTCAGCGGTTTAAGCGTGAAAAGGTAACAGACAGACAGTGTTAAGATTCTCCGCGGAAGAATGATCCTAGAAAAAAAATTGGTAGGGTAGGTATGTAGGTAGGGTAGTTATTTATAAACTTTTTCTATATGCTTTGTTGTACACCTTAAAATACAATTATAAAATAAAAAGAAACTTAACATTAATACACATACAATGGGCGGCCTTATCGCATTCCGCGATCTCTTCCATCCAGGCAACTTGTATGTAGGTAGCGTAGGTAGTATGGGTTAGGTTTTGTATGTAGGTAGGGTAGAGTAGGTAATTAAGGTAGGATAGGCAGCTAGTCTAAACATATAAAAGAAGAAAGTGACTGACTGACTGACTGACTCACTGACCATCAATGCACAGGCCAAACGGCTGAAGCTTCAATCATGAAACTTGGCACGTAGGTTCCTTTGGTAGTGTAGGTGAGCACTAAGAAAGGCTTTTTGGAAATTCCACCCCTAAGAGCGTGAAATAGGGGATGAAAGTTTGTATGAAAATCCGTCAGTTTTAAAGTCAGGATCTTCATATTTTGGGTTTAGGCTGAAGATGAAAAAATAACTTACACGTGTCTCAGCGATTTTGAAGATTCCACCCCCATGAGGGTGAAAAGGGGGATGAAGTTATGGGATTAATTAAATCGTCTAGATTTGAAATTTTGCACATAGATACTTTATACTGTGCAGGCATCCACTAAGAAAGGATTTTTGCGAATTCCACCCCTAAGGGGGTGAAATAGGGGATGAAAGTTTGTATGACTGGCTTCAGTTTTGAAGTTAGGATCTTCGAATTTTGGGTTTGGGCTGAAGATTAAAATCTAACGCAAATTAAGGTCTTTTGGGAATTCCGTCCTTGGGGGGGCGGATTATGGGGCATGAAATGTTGTGTACAAAAGTCTTTCTTATACAAACGAAAAATTATTAAAAATACTTTCAATACTTTAAAGTCTGTTGGTAACTATAAAATGGTTCAACGCATAAATATAGGAATTAAATAGGGACGGGAAAATCTGCTTCGCCATGACAATTAATAAGGCTCAAGGACAAACTCTGAAGTATGCTGGTGTAGATTTGAGGGCAAATTGTTTTTTCCATGAACAGTTCTATGTAGCGTGTTCACGTGTTATCTCATCAAATAGTCTGGTGATATTGGCGTCAACATCCAAAATGGTTTAAAATGTTGTTTATAAGGAAATACTTTAATTTAATTACTTACTTAATTGAAATTTAAAATGTAAAAATTGTATTTTTGGAAATAAAGTTATTTATTATTATTATTTATTATTATTACTTATGCTTATGATTACTTATTATTAGTCATGGATAAACACAGAAATAGTGTAGGCATACGGAACGGGACAAGGATAGAGCGTATTGATGATAGAGTAGGTAAGTATAAGTATGTCCTAAAACACTTTCGCATTACATTATTTTTTACTTTTCTCTACATACTGTTAAAATATGATAAGGAGAAGCATGTAGTCTACGCGTGCGAAGCCGCGGGCAAAAGCTAGTAATAAATAATACTGACTTGTAAAACATTTCTTGCGTCGTGAACTGCGGTAATCGATGTGACTCAGGCGCGTTGGGGCACGTCAGACGACGCTGTAGCTTACTTAGTTTCGTTTCCTGTAATGATACTCGTGTAATGAAATATGGTGGAGTACTCTGTTCGATTTGGAATACTCGTTATCGTACAGCGTAACAGTTATTTTGTATTTGGAAAGAATGTTCAAAGATCGCTTTAATATCATAGTAGTTTTAAAATGAAGGGACTAATACATTACAAAATTATTTGTACAACTCTGTTTTTTTTTTTATCTATGGTCTCGTTTGTCCACTATCTAACCTAACTCCCTCTTTATATATTCAAACTTTATTTGACCATAGATGGATTATTAAAAATGTACTTCATCTAGTCTTACATGGGCAAGTTTAAATTTTAGTTCTGCTGCAAAATCTGTAACTGTTACAGCCTCAAGATGATCAAATAAGGTTGATTTCCACGTATTTTATAAAAGCATACTTTGTAAAAAAAAGCGTACTTAAAAGACGTAAACAAGAAAAAAATAATGCTGTGCAGTCGGAGGATACATATTCGCGAGTTGGCTGACTAATACGAGATGTATCCTCCGACTGCACAGCATTATTTAGCATTAAGTAAACCTTTTAAGCAGCCGGGTTTTTTGATTTTTTGAATTAACTTTTTTTATTTATAACTTTTTAGTATTTTTTTTCGAATTAGGTACTTAAACATATAAGTGTTATATATTTTTAAAATCGCCTCTAAAAACCCTTCATTTTGATACCCCACTCGATGGGTATGGAAGAAAAAAAAAATTTAACCCCCACAATATGGCGCCCAAAATCCGCCATGATCCTTTTTTTTAAAGGCACTTAGCTAAGAACACTTGGGCGGTCAAGACCTATCTAACGATATCTCAATTATAAAAATCCGCCAAGTGGTTTGATAGATATGAGGTAATAAAGAATATTACATACATACAAACATACAAGATACGCGCGAAAAACATAACCCTTTCCTTGCAGCCGGGTAACAAGCATATTACAAATTAGATGATTATATTCAAAATAAGAATGCTTGGAAAAATGCTGGTCCTGCTCCATAGCTATGGCTATCTCTAGTTTATAAAAAAACAAACAGGATATTTTATATGTATATTCATAACTATTGTATTGTATTTTTTTTATTTTAAGTAACACACTGAAGTGACTCACACTGTTCTGTTGTTGTTGAATTAAGTATTTTACATTGTTTGATATATTTGTAAGTATGTGAGAACCATGTTCCTATGTATCATCTGCCTAGCCTTTTCCCAACTATATTGGGGTCGGCTTCCAGTCTAACCGGATTCAGCTGAGTACCAGTGTTTTAGATGGAGCGACTGCCTATCTGACCTCCACAACCCAGTAATTGGGTAACACGGTACCCCTTGGCAAGACTGGTGTCAGATCTCAAGCTTCTGACTACTCGTAACGACTGTCAAAGATCTTTAAATGACAGCCGGGACCAACGGCTTAACGTGCTTTCCGAGGCACGGAGGAAACTCGGTATGTTGAAATGGTCACCCATCCACGGACCGACCTCGTCAAGCGTTGCTTAACCTTGAAGATCGACTAGTGCGGCTGTTATTATTTAGCCACGAGCTCCTCATGTTCCTATTTATCAAATTAATGAATTTACCTGTTAGTGCTTGAAATATTTTATACCTATAAGTAGTAGTGTTATTCTGGGTGCATCATCCTCAAGTTTATGTCTTGTATGTATATAAATATAGTAAAACACACTTTTTTTATTGAGTGTTTGTGGAGTTTCTTGTCCGTTTTTCTCCATAACAAGCTACTTTTCTGAATGGACGGTAGAATATTATCTTAAAATTTAAGACGTTCATAGAATTTGACTTTGACACTGCTCTTGATATATCATTGTAATTTTGTTGTGATTGAGCTTGTTGTGTTGTTAACTTGTAATTGTGTTGTAATCGTGTGAATTGTATTGTAGTTGTGTTATTGAAGTTGAGCAGAAATTCTATAAAACACAGCAACATTTTGTGATTAAAATACCTATGTGGGAAAAATAAAATAATAGACTTACCTGCTTAGTAGTAGGCAGGCAATGCTGAGCCATGTGACTGGTGAACAGGGCGGCCAGGTGCGCGTGGTTGGAGGGCGCCGTGCCCGCGCAGATGAGTGCCTTGACGCGCGCGCGCAGCGACGAGCGCGCCGCGCCTCCCGCGCCCGACTGGGAGTCGCCGTACCACCTGCGGTCAAATGACAACTCCGTACTGGGTACCAAACCCGGTTACTGGGTACCAAACACAGTTACTGTGTACCACACCCGGTTACTGGGTACAAAACCCAGTTATTGTGCACCAAAACCAGTTACTGGGTATCAAGTTAGCAAACCAGTTATTGTGCACCAAAACCAGTTACTGGGTATCAAGTTAGTAAAACAGTTACTGGGTATCAAGTTAGTAACCCAGTTACTATAATGATGCCAGCAAAGTTGCAATTTTGCGAGCAACGTTGCATCAAATTGCTGGCAACGCTTCATTGTTTCTAGCAATGCAACAATGTTACAATTAACTCTGCATCATTCCATGTTGCTAGCAACTCTCTAGTGTTACAGTAACGTCAAAAGTTGCTAGAAACAGTGAACAGTGCGACCAGATGTGGGTGGTTGGAGGGCACCGTGACCGTGCAGATGAGCGACTACAGGAGCCCCAGCCCCGCCACCCAAGCCTTAGGGACCGGTCAAGTATTACGTAAGCACTACAGGGGGACGGGGGGTCTATGCTTTGCTTATTTTTGATGACATGGGGGGTGGGGTGGTCTAGATGATGATTACGTCAGCAGTAATTATTTACTTTTTTACAACCCACACAATGTCTATGCTTGAAAACGAAACGCATATTCGGAGATTCCCACAAATAATGAATACGTTTAGGTACTCGCTTAGAAGCGAGTAGGGGAATTGAATCTCATGAATCAATAAAAAAAAACAGAATACTTTCATTAAAAGAAAAACCGGCCAAGTGCGAGTCGGACTCGCGCACTAAGGGTTCCGTACCATTATCGCAAAAAACGTCACAAAAATCACGTTTGTTGTATGGGAACGCCTGGTGACAGACAGACAGACAGACAGACGGATCGCGGAGTCTCAGTAATAGGGTCCCGTTTTTACCCTTTGGGTACGGAACCCTAAAAACAGAATACTTTCATTAAAAGAAAAATGGATATACCAATGTTTACGTAAGCATGGGGGGGTGGTTAGAGCTCTGCTTACTTTTGCTAACAAGGGGGGTATAAATAATTGTAATAAATCTGCTTACGTAATACTTGAACAGCCTCTTACTGGCTGTCGCCGCACCATCTAGGAAGGCAGGCTAATTATACTCCGTTAAATTTGTGACGGCTAAATCCTGTGGAGGGCTGATCCGGTACATGAAACGTCGGCACTGTCGGGCCCCGTTTTTACCCTTTGGGTACGGAACCCTAAAAAAATTACAATATGATAGGTACACAGTCTATGCTGGTTTCATATTCACAACGGACACCACCAGATGAGAAAGTGGTCAAGCGCGAGTCTATTTATAAAAAAAATACCGTAGCAGCTAGCATTCTGTAGTTTCTTCCTACCCTCATCCATGGGTATAAGGCTTAGATAAAGTACCTATAGATTTCGCCATAAAATTATCTTGATTGATAGAGCAAGATCGCTTGTTGGCAGCCCCATATAAATAATAAGGACAAAAGATAATTTTTTGTCTTTGTCACCATGGCCGGTTTCTGTTGTTTGTCAAACTCTAACATAATGGCAGGTTTGACAGACAAACTCGGTTTTGTTTGATTTTCTTTGATTTCGTGGTATTATGTATTAATTGAGACAAGGAATTGGGTTATTTATAGATAATAAGTGTCAGTGCGATGGTGGGTTGTAGTGTTCTTGTTGTAACACCAGAACTAAGTATTGTTGTCTCATGTGCGGCCACGCCATGGCGAAATCTATAGGTACTTTATCTAAGGTATAAGGTGTAGTTCATTGGTTTTTACTAACCTCCAAATCTCATAGAACATGTCTCGCTGCTTCTTAAAGCTCTGGAAGCTCATCATGGAAGGGAAGTTGTCCACGTTGTCCGTCTCAGAGTTGAAGCACACCACTCCGTGTGACCGAGGTTCTGCCGGTTTACTGCGGTCCAAGGAACTCTCATTCTCACAACGGAGACCATAGCAGTTCAGTAGGAACTTTGCTAGGTCGGGGTAGAAGGAACGGACTTTCTTGTTTTCACCTGGAACATGGAATGTAGTATGATCATCATATATATATATATATACTAGCTGACCCGGCAAACTTTGTTTTGCCATAAAAACACCAAACACTACTCTACCTACCCTACCCGACCTACCCTACCCTACCTACCTACCCTACCCTACCTACCCTACCCTACCCTACCCTACCTACTCTACCTACCCTACCCTACCCTTCAAAATTTCAAAAGCATGAAGTTGGTAAATTTTTTTGTGAAAAGTTTTAATTCCATTCTTTTTAGTAGGGTAGTTCGACAGTCAGGTACTGTCGAACTTGAAACTGACTTGACTAGCTGAAAAATTATTCACAAAAAAAATACACTGAACTCCATTTGAAATAGCATTAGACATGTTTCCAAATATTTTTACAGTCCGTTCAACCGATTTTGAGTTCTATCCCGTAAACATAAGGATGACATAAAAAGCATAAACCTGTTACCAAAACCAACCGTTTACTACAGTTACCATTTGTCGTATCACCAACGCTATAGAATTCAAAATCGGTTGAACGGGCTGTAAAATGGGCTTATTTAAACGTCTAATGTTATCGCAAATGGAGTAAACGTGTATTAAAAATGTCATCTAAAATCGGTGGAGGATAACTGCTTTAAAATTCAATAGCAAGATTTGACCCGAACTAGGGATGGCAATATCCGGTTTTTTTCAAATCCGGATATCCCTTTAATTGTCCGATTGAAATCCGGAATATCCGGTTTTTATTTTTTTAATTATGTGCTCGCGCTTGACTACTATCTAAGTTTAAGTGTTTTAATAGATTGGATAAAACTGAAATAAAATAGCACAAATTATTTAAAATGTGCATATTTTATTCGCTCAATTTCGACGCATGACCGAATAAAAGAATGTTCACCGTCGACCACATCATCGTTTACCATCAGGTGAGATAGTGGTCAAGTGCAGCTGTGAGCTGAAACTTTTTGGCTCAATGAATGGACCAAAATTAGGGGTCCGTTCCACGTAACGCCAAGAAGCTCAAGTCGGTCCGTTATCGGCACGGTCACACCTCGGAAAGAAGGAGCCGGGTGGAACTGGCTCCTTTTAGCGGCAAAAAAGACACGCCTGGGTCAGCTTTGAACAGCAGCATTGAACCTGAACAGATTGGCATCGCCCCATTCGGAGAATGCCTTCAAGTGCAGATTCAAGGGCCTAGCCATGGCCTCTCGGAGAGACCGGATCTGGGGCCCAGTAGCGCGCGCGTCGGACACGTATCTCTCAGCAACAGTGCTGTCGTCCGCATACCAAAAGGTGCCGTGGTTTTAGCAGATCGTTTATGTGAAGCAAGAACAATGTTGCTGAGAGTACCGACCCCTGAGGAACCCCGGCATTAATATCCGGTTGGTCAGACGAGCGGCCATCAATAACCACTCGGATGGACCGGTCCCTCAGGAAATCTACAATCTAATCACACAGACCACTGGGCAGACCGAATGAAGGAAGCTTACCAATAAGGCTTTCATACCAGACCCTGTCAAAAGCCTTCGAGATGTCCAGAGAGACGGCAAGCGCTTCCCAAATGATCGCGTTAAGTGTCTCATTGTTAAGGCGCGGTCTTATTTTGTTACAGAACATGCCAGCAGAATAAAAAGCTCTTTCGGTCATTCAGTTTATCTTTGGAATAAGCCCAATACAAATATTATTCGGATTTGCGCATTAGAATAGTTAATATCGATCTACCGATTACTTAAAATGAAATGTTGCTTGATAAATACAAATATTATCCGTTAAAATTAGTATTTAAGATTTATTTCAAAATCCGAAAAAACCGGATTTGGGTCTTAAAATCTGGATTTAAAAATTTCACGAAAATCCGGATTTTTCAGTTGTTTTCGAATTTCGAAGAATCCGGATTGCAATCCCTAACCCGAACACAATTGCAAGTTAAATAAAAGCTTGTAAAAAGACTAAATTCGCTTGTCCGGTTAAAGCGAGGTATAGAACGTAAGTTGGCAAGAGTCGTTAGATGCGCAGAAGTCTCTTTTTAGGTATCTAGTGAAGCGGGATGCGGGGAACTTTTACGACCGTTCCGAGCGCGCGATTGGTTGTAATTTGTCACAAGGATCGACTGACCAATCGTGTCGCGTCCACGTTCCGTTCGCTCTATATGGTTATTGGTCAGTTCGCGGAATATGCGCGAATTAAATTGGGATGTCAAATAATGTATTTGCAAAGGAATACAATAGCCGATTTTGTTCTGCGTCACACCAATGAGGTTAATATCAGTTCGCTTAGGAGTATATCCCAAGACCTTCACTGCTTTTGTGGTGATCAGCGACGCCTGAGGGCCCGTGTTTAATATACACTTAAGACCACGATTAACGCCAACGACCTTGAGGGAACAAAACGCGCACTCGTTTCACACCCGCGCGACACAAAATTTAGTAGTTTTTTGTACTTTCCTCATTAACTTCTGATAAAAATGTAGATAATTAAATTGTCTTTGAGATGGTGTCGATTTCATTAAAATACGCCCGGCGGTTTTGGTGTATTGTCGTGTTTTTGTCCGATTTAGACATAACTTTAGAAATTAATGTTATACGAATAAAACTCGAAATTTCTTAGATCAAATTATTAAGGGAATGGTCTAGTTTAATATATATTTTTTCCAAAAAATTACGACTATCCTTTTAGACGTGATTCTCATTTTAAAATCAGCTACTCAAGGGAATCGGCGCCTTAATGAGGACCTCAGTTCCATCCTTTGCAAACACTTTCACTCGTGCTATGGAATTAAAATTTTATTAGCAGGGTCTCCAGATAGGAGGACCACTGGCCCTGGCCTACATTTTTCATTGAGGTGCAGCAGCGTATTGAAAATCTTATAGACCGTTTGTCGCTAGCCACCAGTGGCCGCCACTGGTGGCTCGTTTGCACGGAGCCGTATTCTCAATCACTGAAAATCCAGAAACAACCGTTGCCAGAAAGAGACAATGAAGCTCGACGAGACCCGACGAAAACAATAAAGTGAACGAAATTAATAGGATCCGACCGAAAGTTCGGTTTCGGATTTTGACGAGTTTCGGTTTAGTTTCGGTTTCGTCGGCAAACCTGCCGAAACTACGACCGAAACCGAAACTGCATTCGGGAGTTTTCGCGCTGTAATCGATCATGTTCGGCGCGTTAAATTCCATCCAAGCGAGTAAGCGATGAAGACATTTTGCCGAGTCCACGTGCCTAATTCAGAAAAAATTATCTTTTTTTTAATCAACACACTTATAATTAAATGAGTAGGTACTTATATAGGTACCTACCTAAGTATCCGTATAATAAAATTCATATTTCATTTCTGTTTTTCGAGTTTTAAAACCTTATTACCTACCAGCAAACTAAAAACTAAAATTCATGAGAGTCGAATATAAATACCTAAATTTAAAATGCATTAAGTACTGATTACACCTAATAGACAATATTTCTTTTGTTGTAGTATTCAATCATCGATGATGAAAGGAAAACGTCGTTAAAAAACAGTGTTTGGCAATGTTTCGAAATAAGTTCATCTGATTCATCTAAAGCTAAGTGCAAACAGTGCAATAAATTATATTCACCGGGAAGTTCGGGGGTTTTCTTTATGTTTCCCTCAAATCATTGAGGGAAACAATGAAATTACTTACGAAACGAAATTACCATGTAAGGTAATTTCGGTTTCGGTTTTGGCCGAAATTGAGACTATTGCCGAAATTCAGTTTCGGTTTCGGTCGTAAATGGGGCAAGCACATAATTATGATAGATTATACATACCTAAAGTCTTCAAAGAACTCTTGTCTAAAATAACTTGCAATATGACTCGTTGATGCCACAGCGACTTTACAGCAAAATAAGTACTGTTATGTATAGTTTTCATCAAAAATTCCATATTGGCTTCTTTCAACTTGCTTTCTGCCAAAATATAATCTTCTTCGAACTGCTTAGATATCAATATGGATATCAGAAAATATATCTCTGTATTTAAACTCATTATTAAATTGTTTTTTATTAAAATCTCGTATATACCTACTAATAAGTCCAGTTTTTCCTTAAAAACAACTTTGGAAGTGTCACTTTTGATGAAATTTTGAGCTTTTTCTATTGAATTTTTCTGTGTTATTTTTATTTGGGGGGTAACTACAGGTTTCTGTGGCATAGAAGTGTTTAAAATATTAAATTTTTCCATCAATTTGTGTCGTTCTTGCTTCAAAATGTTTCGTTCCGTTTCAAAGTTATTTGTCTCCTTGACTTGTATGCGTTGTTGCTTGAACGCTGAATTTTCTTCGACAACCAACGGTGAAGTTTGTATAGATTCCACACTAAAACTGTTCAACGAAACACTTTTCTGTGACTTATCAATGTTAGTTGGTTTGATTCTGCGTTTCTCTGACCGTAGTGAGTTTGATTTTCTCGCTCCTATTTCCGGAAACATTTCTGAACTTGTCAAATCCAATTCAACCTTACTATCATCGTTGTCCGAGGATATCCTTCCTTTTTTCTTTTTACTACTTTTCTGGACATTGACCAAGTAGTCACCTAAGCAACTTTTTTCTGAAGACTTAGAATGCCTGTGGCTCAATCTCGGTGTGTCACACCTCTCATAGTGTTCTTTGACAAAACTTCTCGGTGTAACGGGGCTACTGAGTGGTAAATTCGGATAGTCAGATGGTTTCATACCATTTTTCATAGGTGTGCTGGATAAGACCAGTCTATCTACACCGGTACTCAGTCTGGACTCATCGGAGGATGACACGGATTGGTTGATGCTTTTTTCTGCTTCGGTGAACAGTTTAGTTTTTACTCTCCGGCCGGTGCGCTTGCGGTCTTTGCTGGGGGATTCGTGGCTGCGCAGACGGTCTGTGGAAAGATTTTTTTTATTATCAAACCCATCCATAGCAACGTAGCATAGGATATTGAACGCTTTCTCCACAATATAAAGCCGAATCGAAGCGATACGTCGAATTTTGTAGTTCTTGCACATTTCACTATATGGTGGAGATAGGTGTCAATATGCTATGGAAATTTTCAAACTGTGTTGTCGCTTCGCTTCGACTACCTACCTGCTTCTACATTATAGGCATAGTTAAAATAGGTTGATTTTCAATGCTCAGCAAAAAAAAATACCTGGACAAGAAACTTACCAATTTTAACAGTAAGATTGTCCATAGTGCGGTCTTCGCTGGTAGGGTCGCTGATGGACCGCCTGTGTTTGCGGCGCGTACTGAGTAGCTTCTCAGGTGTACTGTGTTGGAGTATTTGCACTGCATTGCTGTTGGTTTGTAATATGCTGGAAGATAAGATTATTCATTTTATAACTGCATAAAAAAGTTAATTAAAAAAATCAAAAAACCCGACTGCTTAAAAAGCAAACTAAAAAGACGGAGGATACATCTGGTTTTGGTCCGCCAGCTCGCGAATATGTATCCTTCGACTGCACAGCATGATTTTCTTCTTGTTTACGTCTTTTTAGTTTGCTTTTTAAGCAGTCGGGTTTTTTGATTTTTTTAATTAACGTTTTTTATTTACAACTTTTTAGAATTAGGTACATTTAAACATATAAGTGTTATATATTTTTGAAATTGCCTCTTAAAATCCTTTATTTTGATACCCCACACGATGGGTTTGGAAGAAAAAAAATTTTTTCTATCTATCTATATTTTTGTATTTTCCAATTTTATTGTAGCCAGTGACACTTGCAGGATTAAGACGAATCGATTGACGTAAGAATCGTCAAAATCGGCCAACGCGTTTGGTCTCTAGAACGCCACATAGGAACAAACATACATACATACATACATAGACTGATAAACACATTACCCTCCTTCGGCAGTCGGGTAAAAAGTATGTATGTTTGGATATTAACATTTTTTCAGTAAAGTAATTTTTTGGCAGTTTTAACATTTTAATCCTATACATTGCTTCACTTTCTTCCAATCAATCAGTAAAGTGATTGGTCAATGAGTTAGTTTGAAACACTTTTTTCAATTATGAATACCTCAAATGTTGTGATTATTTTGCTCGCATTTAGGACTTCATGACTATATTAAAATCAATCAAGCCTTAACGGCTATACAGAGTTATACCAATTTACGAAATGCAAACTTGCACATGCATTACAATCTAAATTAGTGATACAATATAATTATTTGCTATAATTTTTATTTATGGCTATGACATATGAACGTATTCAAAGCAAAGCAAGCAGTTGGCGTTATGGAATTTCCACATTCATTATAATCTAAATTAGTGATACATTTCAATTATTTGCTATCATTTTTATGTATGACTAACAGAACATTGGTTAAAAGATCACCAAGTAAGGTCCATTAATTATGAAAATTATTGTGTAGTTAGCCATTTCAGCAGAAAACGTATGATACATGGCGGATCATTAATACTTATTAAAAATTCTATTAAATCTAAAGAGAGAAAAGACATTGTTAGACTGTCGGTTGAACACACCATTGAATTGTCCTGTGTTGAGCTTGATAAGCATGTTGTAGTATGTGTCTACAGACCTCCAAGTTACCAGAATCTATCTGTGTTTGACTCTATAATGGAAGATGTGTTAAAAAAAGTTAGTACTAGCAGTAAATCAATCATCATATGTGGCGATTTTAACATTAACTTATTAGAAAATAACTCTAACAGTATTAGGTTATTGGGTCTTTTTAAATCATTTAATCTAACAAATGTTTTTATGGAGCCAACTAGAGTGACAGCTTCTTCTGCGACTTGCATAGATAACGTTTTTTGTAATTGTGATTACCTAAATAAAGAAATTGTAAATAAATTAACATCTGATCACAGTGGGCAAACAATAACGTATAGCACCTACATACCTTTGCAAAAAATGCAAATAAAATTTAGACCAATTACAAGTAAAAATTTAGAAAAATTTAATAAAACCTTGACTAGTAAATTATGTGTTCAAAACTTTTTTAATATAGATAACCCAAATGAGTTCTATGCCGAGTTTTTTAAAGTACTCAACATGCAATTTAATGACACTTTTCCACAGAAAGCGAAAAGTATTTACACCAAGTTCGTATTTAGCGATTGGGCGACTCCAGGTATTCGTAAAAGCAGGGAAAAGCTATATGAACTTTATGGCCTAAAGCAACATATGAATAATACAAGTTTTGATAAGTATGTTGCGAAATATTCAAAAACCTTTAAAATTGCATGCAAAATAGCTAAAGCGCTGTATATAAGCAATAAAATAAAATCGGCAGACGATAAAATAAAAACTACCTGGAAAATAATAAATAATGAAACAGGTAGGAAAAAACAGCGTAATACTGAATTTAATTTAGCGACTGCACATGGCCCCATATCCTCAGATATAGAGGTAGCTCAGGAATTTGAAAACTTTTTTGTTAATATTCCTCTTAAAACTACAGCAGCCTTAAACTCCTCACCCACACTCTCTGCTGCCTTACTAAGAAAGAACGTAAATGCGTGCCCATCGGAGTTCAAGTTTCAACATACAAATCCCCAGGCTATTTTAAAAGCTTTTAAAGATCTTAAAATTAAATCAACAGAAGATCTTTGGGGACTATCTGTAAAAGTGTGTAAACCAATCATTGAAACTGTTGCACCCTATTTAGCTTTAATATTTAATGCTAGTGTCGATCAAGGAGTTTTTCCGGACCTCATGAAACACAGTAAAGTAGTTCCATTGTTTAAATCCGGGGATAGCAAAGAAGCCAATAATTATAGGCCAGTGTCAATACTGCCGGTTCTCAGTAAGGTCTTCGAAAAGTTAATGCTCAACCAATTGTTGCGTCATTTTAACAAACATTCTATCTTTTATGATCAACAGTACGGTTTTACCAAAGGGCGTTGCACAACTGACGCTGGTGTCACCCTAATAAAGAACATCTTTAACGCCTGGGAGGAAGCACAAGACGCCATTGGAATCTTTTGCGACCTCTCGAAGGCGTTCGATTGCGTTAACCATGAGACACTATTGTTGAAGCTCGAGCACTATGGAATTAGACATACAGCCCTTGGGTTACTTAGATCATATTTAAAAGACAGACAAGTTAAAGTTCAGATAAACGGCGTAAACTCACTAGGGTCTGAAATGACAATGGGTGTTCCTCAAGGCTCGATATTGGGTCCATTCCTCTTTTTAGTTTATATTAACGATTTACCCCAATTACTACAAAATCAACCGAAAATGGTGTTGTTTGCTGATGACACATCTTTGATATTTAAAATAGATCGGCGGTCACAAAATCTTGATGATGTGAATAACTCGATTCATCAGGTCCAAAATTGGTTCACGGCAAACAATTTGGTACTAAATGAAAAAAAAACCAAATGTATTAGATTCACATTGCCGAATGTTAGAAGTAGCGAATGCGACATCATATTGAATGGCGAAAAGCTGGACTTTGTAAATCAAACAGTTTTCCTGGGAATCACTTTAGACGACAAATTGCAATGGAGTTCTCACATAACATCTCTTGCGGGTCGGCTGAGCTCGGCCGCTTATGCTGTTAGAAAGATAAGACAGTTGACGGATGTGGAGACCGCGCGTTTGGTCTATTTTAGTTACTTTCACAGCATTATGTCATACGGTATTTTATTGTGGGGCCGAGCGGCTGACATTGAATCCATATTTATATTGCAAAAGAGAGCTATCAGAGCCATATATAATTTAAGTCACAGAGAATCTCTTAGGGAGCTATTTAAAAATATTAATATTATGACAGTTTCTTGCCAATTCATTTATGAAAATATCATGTATGTAAGGAAAAATATACATCTCTTTAGTAAGGTCAGTGATAGACACAATTGTAATACGAGAAATAAAGATAAGTTAGATCAACCATCTTATAGACTAGCAAAAGTACACTCATCTTTCATGGGGTACTGTGTTAAATTTTATAACAAAATACCTTGTGATATATTAAAACTAAATGAAAGTAAATTTAAAACTTTAGTTAAAAGCACACTTTGTAAACAAGCATATTACAAATTAGATGATTATATTCAAGATAAGAATGCTTGGCAACATGTTGGTCCCGCTCCGTAGGGCAATCTTTGGTGTGGACAAAATCAAATTTGCTAATTTGTATTCCTATTCATAGTTTTTGTATTCTTAGGTTATTTTTTATATTTTTTCCAGAATTTGACTCACACAAGGTTCCGTTGTTGTTGAATTAGGTATTTTACCTATGTTTGCAATATTTGTAAGTATGTGAGAACCATGTTCCTATTTATAAAACTAATGAATTTACCTGTTAGTGCTTTTATTACTTTATACCTGTACGTTGTATAGTGGGTAGTGCTATTTTTGGGTGCATCGTCCTCACATATATGAATTTATTAATGTATGTACATAAGTAAACTTTGTAAAACATATTTTTTTAAAAAAGAGTAAGTATGGAGTTTCTTGTGCGTTCTTCTCCATAACAAGCTACTTTCCGAATGCACGGTAGAGTCAATTTTTATTACTTGTACATTTTTTATTAACATTTAATTTTTGACGTTCAAAAGTGCCGCTTATTGGCCTAATTGAAATAAATATATTTGACTTTGACTATTTGACTTTGACTTTGTTGCCCGCGACTTCGTCCGCGTCAAACTCGTAAAAAATATATTTTTATTTTTTTATTTTCCCGCCGGAACTATAAATTTTCTCGTGATCAAACGTAGCCTACGTTACTCGTTATTACATCAGCTATCTACCAGTGAAACGTCCGTCCCGTCAAAATCGGTCCAGCCGTTTCGGAGATTATCCGGAACAAACAGACAGACAGACAAAAATCTTAAAAATTGCTTATTTGTTGTTAATACCGTATATACTTTCACGTGCATTCAATAAATCGTTGTTACTTTGATATTACATACAGACACTTCAATTCTATTTATTTGTATAGACTATGACATATGAACGTATTCAAAGCAAAGCCTACGCCTATTTGAGAAAGGTGTCAGCTTCTAATCACTACATATTATAAAAAAGGCCCTGCTTAAACTCAAGAACTACTGTATGGATTTTCATGGGGTTGTCACCAATATAAAGAGTGAGAAACAATGAAGGTTTTGTTTATAATTTGTCACGTGCTAAGCCGGGGCGGTCCCTCTCATAGAGATCCTGAGAGAGGAGGCCTGTGTCCCAGCAGTGGGAACATTAATAAGCTGATGATGTGTGATATGTGTGATGTGAAGCCGGGGCGGGTCGCTATCTATACTAATATTATAAAGAGGAAAGATTTTTTTTTGTTTGTACCGAATAGGCTCCGAAACTACTGGGTTGATTAATAATTTTAATAATTTAATAATAATTTATTTATTGACACACACACAGGTTACAACAAAGAAAAATTTTGCACAATGTGATAATTATGATAAACTAGTTATAAAATATAAGTGGCAATGGGCCCCAAAGGCACGGCCTGTATCTTGGAGGCCCAGAAATTGAGAGTAGGCAGATTGAGTGTTCAATACACAGCACAAAGTTACTAATTGGGCATTAAGAACAGAATTTAAATAAATTTTAAATAATAATGAAAGAAACATAAAATAATAATAGCAGGCAAAACCAAAAATTACATTAACAGTTCTAATGAAATGAATAACATTAGTCAAATACAATAATCATCTTAAGTAATAATTATCAAAATGAAAGTAGCAAATTAAAATTGAAAATAAGTTTATGATTTTATAAATTTCATAGATAAATTAAAATCAAAAGTCAATAAATATGGATCAACAATATCATTCAGTGATCCACAAATCAAAAATAAGATGAGTAGGCATCAATCAGTCAAACATAGGAGTAAGTGGAAGGATGAGGAGAGAGTGTAGAGTTATGGTGTGTGTGTGGTGTTCTGGTGCTGGTCAACTCATCGGGCACAAAACAAATTCAGTATCTTCATACGTCATCTCTTCAATATAGGCTTGGCTTCAAAAGTATTTCCAGGGACCCGTAGAGTGGATTTATTAATTAGATTAAAGACTAGTATCGGGAGAAAGAGGCCAAATCGAGTGCCAAAAGTTGTTCTTACACTTGGGATTGTCAATTGTCAGTTATTTAAAAAAATATTTTACCTATAGAAAGCTACATTATTCCTGAGTGACATGGGTGGTCCACAGGAGCGAAGCCGTGGAGAACAGCTAGTTTATTTTATAAAGCATAATATAAAAAATATGTATATGAAATGTACAATAGAATCAGAGTTAGATCTTATAATTTTCATCCTAACAATGTACTTATTGGACCATCAAATTGTAACTTTTAAAACTTATGACAAGTCAATATCATTATTTACATGACAGTCACATACAACGTGCCTCGAATGTAAACAAGACTGTAAACCATATAAGGATTAATCATAAGATAAAATCATAATGTAAGTATATTAAATGCTATATTGTTGAAGAAAATAATGTAAAAAGAACAAGGTTTAACCTAATGAAAGAGTAGTTTCTTACTAAACCTTGAGTCTATGTAATAATCTATGATAATTCTATCTACTGCTTTAAAACAGCTGACTATTTTGTTAAAATAATCATAGAAAAATCCGTTTGTTTACAAAATATTGAAGTGACCTACCTATCGGTCTGGTTCCTTAAATACGACAAAAAGCACGTCACAAACTCGTTCTTATTGCAGCAATTTAGTATACAGTCCTCGGGTGTGTCCTAAAATCATAAATAACATGAAAAACTGCACAAATATGCTTAAATTTTCATTTTGTTCTAGGTTAGGATTTCACCTCCAAAGATTCATCGTTTAGCCACTTTATTAGCAATGTGGCATCTAATTTTCCCGTAAGGACACTTGGTATTATTGTTTCGGACATTTTGGTGGTTTATCTTAAAACTAAAGTGATTTTTCGAGCAAATATCGATTTTTGGCAGCTGCGCGCTCAAACTTTGGGATGTGCCATATTTATTTGCTTTAATGTTGCCATACTATAAAAATTAAACGTCATCGTAATTTTTCTTCCTTGAACTCGACTAAGACTTAATAATGTCTTTTTTTAATTGAACTTCTAATTTATTGATCTAATCCATAGGAATATTATTCTAAGCCCTCATGTATTTTATTTTGTAAGGCTGAGAAAAAAGCGCTCGCGTCGTCGTACAGTTTATAACTAGTACGGGGGTCAGGGAGTATCGCATCAACCTAATTGCAAATTAAAATAAGTGATAATTAATGCTAATGTGTAGATTTAGAACCATTTTTTAATCAGTGCCAATAAATGATTATGATTAGTATGATAATGATTAGCATAAAAATCACCATTGCTATCCAAAATCGAAAGTTACAAAAACATTTTCATTCAAAAATAATCGACTTAGTCGATTATTTGTGATAGTGCATAACCTGATGCGTCACTACAACTGTCATTGTCAAACACAATTTTTTGTGTACCAACCACGGTAAACAAACTCGCAGACAACTCGATTTACCATTTTTTGTATTTTTATTTCTTGTATTACTCTTCCCAAAATACTCACAGCCGCGACTTTCAAATCGAGTTACGTGTTAATCGTGAAACAATAGTAGTGGTTCATCGTCTATTGTTGTGTATTCCGGTTGTATATTCCAGTCGTTTTGAATCAGTAAACTGAAGAAAGATGAATTAAATGTTGATGTAAAAATGTCTGGGGTATGGAATACTAGTGGTTTGTGTCGCTGCTGCCATGCTGAAGGCAATTTCACGAGCTTAGACGCGTATTCGAATAAAGGAATCGAACCAGACTGTTATATTTTGCTGAGGGAAACTTTCGATTTAATTGTGAGTAATCTTATTATTTGTAAATTCTATTAATTACCTAATGATGCAGCTTTAAAAGAGCTCCTGGAAGGACTTGTTTTTTTATCATTTATTCTAGTTGGGCGAGGCCTTTGCCCAGCTGTGGGACAGCATCAACTTATTTAACAAACACAGAAATATATCTATAAATATATATTTTTTCAAGTGAATCCAACTTGTTAGCTCTCAGTTAGCTGCAATCTATGCATTGTCAGGTGTAAACAGATAAATGTAACATATTTAAGTGGGATCTAAGACTATGAACCGGAAGACGATGCGTTGGATGGCCTCCCACTAGGTGGACTGATGACCTGGTTAAGATTGCGGGAGTGCGCTGGATGCGAGACGCACGGGATCGGTCAATGTGGCGAAGCCTGGGGGAGGTCTATGTCCAGCATTGGATATCTTTTGGCTGAAATGATGATGATGATGACTCAATCAATCTGCCTAGCCTTCTTCCGAATTCTATTGGGGTCGGCTCCCAGTCTTACCGGCTTCAGCTGAGTACCAGTGTTTTATATAGAGCGACTGCCTATCTGACCTCCACAACCCAGTGACTGTATGTTACCCAGTTAACTATTAATAAATAAATAAACTAGGTAACACGGTAACCCTTGGCAAGAATGGTGTCAGACCTCACGCTTCTGACTACCCTTAACGACTGTCAAAGATCTTCAAATGACAGCTGGGACCAATGGCTTAACGAGCTTTTCGAGGCACGGAGGCAACTTGGTATGTTGAAATGGTCACCCATACACGGACCAACCTCGTCAAGCGTTGCTTAACCTTGATGATCGACCAGTGCGGCTATTATAATTTAACCACGAGCTCCTGGCCATGAGCTAGATGAGCTATGAGATGATGACTACGAGCCAGTAAACACAATCTTCTTTCTCGTGTCTCTCTATCTTTCAATCATTCCAGCTACTGCTAGACCAGCAAGACTTTAATATTTTTCTGTTACAGCTAAACCCCCTACCCGACAATGCCAGCTCCTACACAGTTTGCAGTTTATGTGAGCCGAGATTGCGAGATGCAGCTGAGTTCAAGAAGCAAGTGTTGCTCTGTGAAGATAAGTTGAAGCAGTACTTGTATGGCTGTGGGTTTAAAGGTAATTATCTAATACATACATTATATATTTTTTTATTGTAGACTAGGTGACCCCCGGGGCTTCGCTCACGTCAATTGTTTACCTACCTACCATACCTACTCTACCCACCTACCCTACTTACTCTACCCTACCTAGCCTACCCTACCTACACAACCTACCCTACCCGATTTACCCTACCCGATTTACCCTACTTACTCTACCCTACCTACCCTACCCTACCTACCCTACCCTACCTACCCTACCCTACCTACCCTACCTACCCTACCTACCCTACCCTATCTACCCTACCCTACCTACCCTACCCTACCCTACCCTACCTACCCTACCTAATCATGTAGTACACAAGGGCGTCGCCAGCCGATGGCCAAGGGGGGGGCAAGTTGATATGGAGAATGAGAAAAGTATGAATTGTAGGTAAAGTCGAGAGCACATGAAGCTTTTCACTTGTAGTACGAGCCTTACATCTACAGCGATTGTAATAATAACGGTACAGAGTCCAACGTGTAAAGCTTCACGAGTTCTTGACTGTACAATAAATATAAAAAACTTTTAAAACTTTTTAACAAACCGACTTCCAAAAAAAACACTGCAAAACGAAAAATAACTTTATTTGCCGAAGTCGGTGTTGAAACACGAAAAACAATAGGTACCAAAGACACCGACTTCGGAAAAGAAGTCGGTTTGTTTTTTTGTTAATTTTTTTTTTATTTATCTCTTTTTAGTTTTGATAGGTACCTCCAACTGCCATAAAATTCATATATAGCCAAAGTACATCTCATGACGATTCCAATGAGCCCATACACGACTAAGATACATTGTTTTATTTCGGAGTTCCAGTGCCTACCTGACGGCTTCATCATCAGTTCAGTTGGATGGTAACATTTTCATCAGCACTATTTATTTATAAGTATTTGCTTCATCATAGTCGTTAAACTATTCGAGATATCTTTTACCCCATGACATACTTAGCATTAAGGAGTTCTATTGGCCATCTGTCGTCTTCTTCACAAGTTCCACTTTACCAAATAGTACTTTCTGAGTGCCGATGATTGTATTGTTGATAAAAATACCAAAATCGCTATATGTATGCCTATAATATTTGAGGAGTTCCCTCGATTTCTTCAAGATCCAATCATCAGATCCTGACCTGATGACTATGGGACCAACTAGGAAGTATACCCTTTCAAACAAAAAAAGAATTTTCCAAATCGGTGCAGGCGTCTTTGAGTAATCGGGGAAAAAATAAAAAAAAAAAAAAACCGGCCAAGTGCGTGTCGGGCCACGCGCAGTAATAGGGTTCCGAAGTTGCATAATAATGCGGACTAAAAAGAGGGTTTTGTTGTTGTTACATGAACATTAGAACGGTTTCTTCGGCTCACAAAGTCTAAAAACGGGCCCACATAGGATTTTTTAATCTATATTCTCGATTTTGACCACTATCTCGCCTGATGGTAAGCGATGATGTGGTCTACGGTGAAGCACGCTTGCCTAGATGTAATCTATTCACTCTTGACTTAAACTAAATAAGGATTAACTGGTAATTGAAGAAGGAGTTATAAAATCCAACTTCGCAACTGAAGTTAGAAAAAAATTATCTATTTGAGTACCACCGCGAGTGCAAATTGCGAAAGGAGCGCGCGTTAGAGCCACGGGGAATAGTATAGTTCGTTCCTGGATCCTTGCGTGCACGCTCCTTGTTTATTTATCTTAAAGAATTTGAAAAAAATCGTATGAATTCACCTCTAATCTCCTCTAATACCGCAGATTAGAGGTGAATCCTCTAATCTGCGGTATTCACTATTTCATTCTGGAAAGTTATACGCTACTCAATTAGTGATGAAGTCGGGTCGAATATTGACTTTATAGAAGGATATCGACAAAAGAAAATAAATAATTACGTTCTGGTACTGCCAACGACTCCGGCCACTCCAATTCGTTATTCGAGCTTAAACATTATTCATTTAGAAATCATTATTATTAAGGATTTTATGATTTTATTTTTGTATATTTTTACATGGTTCATAAGCATATATTTACTATCTGTTTTACACAGCTAACAACGTTATTTAAGTAATTTTTCAATGGCATTTGTACAAAAATTTTACTGTGCCAAATATATTTTATAAGTTGGTCGACCATTACTCGTAAACTTGTAAAGCCTGTTATGATTTCATTTTTGTATATTTTTACATGGTTCATAAGTTAATAATAATTCATAAGTTAATAATAATAAATTAGTAATTTTTCAATGGCATTTATACAAAATTTTTACTGTTCCAAGTACATTTTATAAGTTGGTCGACTATTACTCGTAAATTTGTAAAGCCTTGTTATCCGTGATAATTTTCCTTTTAATTTCGTTATATTTACTACTGCCGTGAATTTTTTCACATAGCCAAGAGCAACCATTTCGCTGGCAGGGGGGGGGGTACACTTGACTCCAACATAAATTTGCAACATAAAGCTTAATTTTACGCAAACGAATCTCTGAATCGAAAAATGGTTTTAACAAACCCATAATATTTTTGAATGGCCTATCCAACGATACCCCACACCGTGGGACAGATGAGAAAAAAAAATACATGCCCACTTTTACGTCTATGGGAGGTACCAGAAAAAAAAATATTTTTCGTAGTTTTATGTTACCACTTTGTCGGAATTATTAATATGTATATACATGCCAAATTATAGCTTTCTACTACTTAGATTCTCTGAGCAAAGCTGCGGACGGACAGACGGACAGAGCGAAACTATAAGGGTTTCTTGTTGATTTCGGCACCCTAAAAATAGGTTCCGACAAATTGAGAACCTCCTCCTATTTTTGAAGTCGGTTAAAAACTTCTAAATAAGTTATTACTGTTAGAAAAATAGAATAAAAATAATTTGGGAGTTTGAATTTGTAATTATGTACCAGATTTTAATATTATAGTGATCAACAAAGATTCTATTTTTGATTAGGTTAATTAAAACATAATCTTCGGGGGTGTTTTGAAAACTTTTCGACCACTTTTTTATGAAAATCATGTAAATTTCCATGAATAAGTTTTCTGTGCACACTCATCAAGGCCGGACCATCTTAGGACTTTGGTTGCTTTACATTTGGTAACTTTTTTAGAATCCCTAGGGGGGAGCAGCTGCCCCCCCTGCCCTCCCCTTGGCGACGCCCTAGTACATAATTTTTATGTATCATCAATTGTTTTCTCAGTGCACGCCAAAGAATGAATGCAACAATTTGCTACTTTGGGTTACATTATTGCAATTTTCCAATTCCAATTGAAAATACACACCTATGACACTCAGGAATAATGTAACTTTCTATTGGTGAAAGAATTTTCAAAATCGGTTCAGTGGATTCATAGATTACCCCCTACAACGTCACAAACTCACAAACTTTATCTCTTTATAATATTAGTATAGACTAGCTGTTGCCCGCGGCTTCGCTCCCGTGGACCACCCCACAGGACCCATATTTGGGATTAAAAAATAGCCTATGTCACTCAGGATTAATGTAGCTTTTAAATGGTGAAAAAAATGTTCAAATCGGTCCAGTAGTTTCGGAGCCTATTCGGTACAAACAAATAAACAAAAAAATCTTTCCTCTTTATAATATTAGTATAGATAGGCTTACGCTTGACCACTATCTTACCTTATGGTAAGTGATGGTGTGGTTGTTGGTGAAGCTTGCCTAGAAGTAACCTATTCACTCTTAATGTTATGTCCTCCTATGTTTTAATCCAGGTTATGAACTATCTATGACCAGATTTCGTCCAAATCTGTTCAGCCGTTTTTGCGTTTTTGAAAAACAAACATACATCACATTTCTAATATTATAAAGTAGGACTTATTTAGGAACAGTTTGATTTGATAGATGAATATATTGTTATGTTCTTGTTTTTTACAGATTCTGTGCCTTCAGACAAAGTAGTTAAAAATGAATTTGCAGGGGATGGTAATTTCCTTTTAAACATATTAAATTAAATGTACGACCCCGACTTTAATTCGAACCTTATGTTCATAAGAACAAAGATGTTTTTTCTTGCCTGCCAAAATTAATTTTCATATTTTTTTTGTGTAATATTCTTTTTACTGCCGATTGTGTAATGTTGAAATTTTTCAGGGTTAAAAGAAGAGTCGAACCGTGAGAATCCAGACAGACTAGATATAAAATATGATGGTAAGAAAGATTCCTTATTTCGATTATACAGGATGTAACAAAGGTCATATTTTTAAACTTTTGTAATTTTTTTTTTTTTTTTCAATTCCAATTCAAAACAACAAGTTGATTGGAGCCTCCTTTTAGGCAAAACTGTATTAAGAGACTCCGCTCTTACATAGCAAGATAATTTTACATAATACAACAGAAAACAGTTAAATTATTCACGTGATTGTGTATTAAAATCTTTCGATAACTTTAGATTTTTTTCAGGGTTAAAAGCAGAGTCCAATCATGATGATCAAGACAGCCTTGATATAAAGTACGATGGTAAGAAAGATTCCTTATTCGTATTATGATATGAAAAAAAAAAGTTATTTCAAAAAGGATACATACATACCGCCGACTGCATAACATGATTTTCTTCTTGTTTACGTCTTTTTAGTTCGCTTTTTAAGCAGGCGGGTTTTTTGATTTTTAGAATTAACTTTTTTATTTATAACTTTTTAGTTAACATATTTTTTCTAATTAGGTACATTTAAACATATAAGTGTTTTATATTTTTGAAATCTCCTCTAAAAACCCTTCATTTTGATACCCCACTCGATGGGTACGGAAGAAAAAAAAATTTCAACCCCCACAATATGGCGCCCAAAATCCGCCACGTTCCTTTTTTTTTAAAGGCACTTAGCTAAGAACACTTGGGCGGTCAAGACCTATCTAACGATGTCTTAATTATAAAAATCCGCCAAGTAGTCTGAAAGATATGAGGTAATAAAGAATATTACATACATACAAACATACATACATACAAACATACAAGATACGCGCGAAAAACATAACCCTTTCCTTGCAGCCGGGTAAAAAGGATACATATTCGCGAGCTGGCTGACCAAAACCAGATGTATCCTCCGACAGCACCGCATGATTCTCTCCTTGTTTATTCGCTTTTCAAGCAGTCGGGTTTTTATATTTTTAATTAACTTTTTTTGAATAGATTGGATGAAATAGTACATTTCGTGTCGAGCATAAAAAGTCGAGATTTTAACACGAGCGATGTAGCCAATGCGAAAGCTACATGCGAGTGTTAAAATAAAGCCGTTTTATGCGAGACACGAACGATTCTTTTTCTACTACCAGACGAGCTTACTTAATTAAATGCAAATAAGTTCCAACAACAATTTATTAGAAAAGTTCAGACTGGGAACCGATCACTATATCTACAGAATTTTATTTGTTCGAATTTTATTTTACCGAAAACTATTGACCGACGTCTTTTTTGCTATATGCATTATTTGACATATTTTCAAATCATCGAAGTATCACGTGGCATATGTTTTATTTTACCGAACTACATTTCACTGATTTATAAAATAACTTTATGCTTTTGGCCAAAGCCTCTTTTGAACTTTTTTCATTTGCCATATTTTCACCAAACCGAAACAACATTACAGGGAATATTATTTAGTCACAAATATATAGCCGGTAACTTGGTAGCATTTTAAATTTAAAATTGAAATAGTGTCATAAAAAGTCAATATGTTGTGCTACAAAATTGAATGACAGAAACGAATCGCTGCAAAATCGACTTCACGCAGTCTTGTCTGTGTTCACGTATTTATTTCGAATTTTCATGCAAATGATTTATTAATAGCTGTCATGCATTAGACATTTTTATTAATTAATTATTTCAAAGAATTTGTCCAAGAGCGAGTGAAGCGAGCTCGGGAACTTAGGGCACCCCGACATGTATGGGTTAGGTTCGAAGGGGATGACGGGAGCGTACTCAGCTCCCCTCATCTCCTTCCTAACACGAAGTTTAGTTACTTTAGACTCTGCAGACAGAAATAGGAGCCCCGTCGACAATTTTTTTTTTAAATCGCTGTTTTAAACATTTGTATTCGCTCACTGTTTCTCTCTCACTTAGTATTTTGATATGCATTTAAAAATAAATATTTCGAACAAAAGTTATTTCGGCTAAGTGTTACTTCCGTAAAAAAAACGAATTGATAATAGGTCAACTGAGACAGTGGCAGACGTGACTTCGATGAAATAAAAAAACGAGGCGATGATAGTTGAAAACTTTTAGGTGAAATGAAATTCGGTCAAATGTTTTTCGAACTTATGATAGGTAACCGTTCAGACTATATACACGCAAACAACGCGCGCTTTTTCGAGAGGTAACAGGTTCAGTATCATTCTGCCAATTACATAATGATATCAAAACTCCATACAAAAGTCATTTCGAAACTGTTATTATGTAATTTTGTTTTTTTAATTTTATAATTTTGTGTCTAAATGTTCATATTTCGAACCGAATTTCTTAGGCAATGTGTTACATAATAAACAAGGTAGTGGAAAAAGGTACATAATAACAACACTTACAATCAGCTTTTATTGCTCCCACTGCTGGGACATGAAGAAATGGGCTATAGTCCACTTCAAATGAGTAGATAAACGGAACAGAGACAAAGCCTCCTAAGAACATGCAAAATTGTTACCTATTTTGGTGGGGTTGTCACAATAGGTGAAACTAAAAACAAACAAAATTTTAAATAGTTTTATTATTTATTATGTATGATAGATAGAATACTTTACAAATTACTTAATCTAATAATTTTCTTTTTATAATTTTTGTTTTTTAGTAATTTATTGTTTCTTTTAATGGTGTGATAAATTCTGTATCAAACATAAAGTTTTTTCAAGTAATCTAACGGAAAACACATAATCAGACATCGGGAAGTGGTTCAAATCTTACTTGCAATATTTGAACTTAACACCCATACCTACCTACTACATACCATAATACTGGATTATTAAACATAATGCCATCCCCTACCGATTCAGTTAATCATGTCAACAATGTTTTCGTTAACATTGGAAAGCAACTGGCCCAGCAAATTCAACCCGACTTAGATTCTGAACTCCAACACCTAACTAGAAATCAAACTTCCGTAACTCATTCTTTTGTACTCCACGATACTGACTGTAATGAAGTAGATAGAATTTTAATGAGCTTAAAGACTGACAGTGCCCCCGGTTGGGATAAGGTAACTACAAAATTTCTTAAATATATAAAAATGGAAGCCGTTCCAATCTTAACTCATCTGACTAACCTATGTTTTAATAAAGGCGTCTTTCCGGAAGCACTAAAGCGATCAATTATTACACCTGTACACAAGGGGGGGAACAGAGAGGATGTCAACAACTATAGACCAATATCAGTCCTACCAGCAATTTCCAAAATCGTGGAAAAGCTATTAAATAATAGACTCATTAACTATCTAAGTAAATATGACTTACTGTCGCCTACACAATATGGGTTCAGACAAGGTGTATCGACCGAGGATGCAGTGACCGCCCTAACATCGCTAGTAACTGATACTCTGGATAGTGGCAACAAATGTGTTACTGTCTTCTTAGACCTAAAAAAAGCGTTTGACACCGTCTCTGTTCCAACCCTGGTGAGTAAATTAGAAAGTTACGGAATAAGAGGAACTCCGCTGTCTCTTTTCAATAACTATCTTTGTAATAGGAGGCAGAGCGTAAGGATTGGAAGGTATACCAGTGACTATGCAGATGTAAATTACGGCGTACCGCAGGGAAGCGTATTGGGTCCAACATTATTTTTAATTTATATTAATGATCTATGCAATTTGAATATAAATAACGCCAAAATTCTCTCTTATGCCGATGATACAGCTATTGTCTTTTCTGGTAAGTCTTGGCAAGATGTTGAGTACACAGCTGAAATAGGCATGGCTAGGATAGCCAAATGGTTAAAAACGAATTTACTCACCTTGAACACATGTAAAACTAATTTCGTGTGTTTCAGTATTAGTGCACGGAGTGAACCGACGGATGATTTTAAAATTAAAATACACGATTGTGAGAACTTTAATAATAAAAATTGTAATTGTCCAAAAATAAATAAATTGAGACAAACCAAATATTTAGGGGTAATAGTAGACCAGAGATTATCCTGGTATCCCCATATTGAGCAAGTCGCTAACAGGATCAGAAAACTGTGTTGGATGTTTGGTACGCTGAGACATGTTGTGCCAAAAAATATAATTGGTCGTAATAACACCTCTAGAAATGTCCTTAATGAGATATACGTCGCCTTGGCTCAGTCTGTCTTATCGTACTGTATTCCTATCTGGGGAGGGTCAGTAAAAACTAAATTCATAGAAGTAGAGCGAGCACAACGGGCCCTGATAAAAATCATGTACTTCAAGAAAACAAGATATCCCACAGATAGACTTTACAACCTAAGCGAATTGCTCTCAGTGAGAAAATTATATATAACTCAAACAATATTGAAAAAGCATAAGACCCTACCTTACGATGCATCTAAACTAGCAAAGCGAAGAAAACATGCTGTTGCAGAAGTCCCCCAAACAAAAACAGTGGTTGCCTCCATGCAATTTAATACACGGTCTGCTCGGTTATATAATAGGATAAATAAAGAAATACATATATATAAAAACCAATATTATGATTGTAAAAAAAATATACTGAAATGGATCAAACCACTTACTTATGACGAAACGGAAGAACTTTTGAAATCAACTACATAACCTATACTCTCACACAGTCACACAAACACCCATACAAGTACACAACACACACGCACACACACCACACACGCACACACACCATACAAACTTGCTGCTTATGCCAATCTTGTTTGTTTTATTTTGTTTACTTACCTGTGTTAGATATGGTATATCTTTCATTCTTTTGTTATGGAAGAGCGGAGTCTTCTAATACAGGCATTGTTTGCTTAAAAGAAGGCTCCAATCACAAACTAATTGTTGTAATCTTGTGGAAGAAATAAACAATTTTGAATTTTGAATTTTTTGAATACCAACCCACCCACATACCTACAAATGTTTAGTAAAAGCTTGTAATAACAATAAAAAGGTAAAAACACACCGTGTAATATCCTCTTCTTATCAAAAAAAGGATCATACAATAAAATAAAGGTACTTACTACAGTTCTGCAGAGTTATAATAGCCAGAGTCTACTCATGTTAAACATTGGGCCAATTATTCATGTTATTTTTAACTTTCTAGAGGTTTTTGTGCCGGACATTTTTAATATTTTATTTTAAGTTTATTCCCTTGTTAACTCTGACAACATGTTGCAATTCGTATTTATAAGTAGAACGGGTAAAGTTTCTTAACTTTCAGCAAGATTGTTCAAAAATCTATTTGTTCACAGATGACAGTCCCCCATCGATGGAGATATTCATCTCAACGGTAGAAGATGATGACCAGCCGCTGTCTGTACTGAGGAGCTTCCGGTCGAGGGCGAAGACCCCAGGTGAAAGAGGAGACAAGTGGGCCGGTTCTCCGGATTTGAGTGATGGTGAGTGGACTTCAATTGAGTTATATAATAATGTGGTCGCTCACAATAGGCCTCATCAGATGGCTTGAAGGCACCCAATGGGCAATGGAGAGAGCTATGCTCTGAGTTTCCTTGTAGTAGAAATGAAAATATCCCCAGGAGAACCAGGATTACCTACATAGCTCGAAGATTTGCTAAACCAAAGTTGCAGTGGGCAGCGCAATATTGCTCGCAGAACAGATGGTCGATGAGGCCGAAAAGTTTTGGAGTGGTGACTGTGAACTGGAAGAAGCAGCGTTGGAAGGCCTCCCTCTAGGTAGGCTGACCTGGTTAAGGCTGCGGGAACCCGCTGGATGCGAGACGCACAGCAGCGGTTGATGTAGCGAAACTTGGGGGAGGCCTGTGTTCAAAAGTGGAAGCCTTTTGGCTGAAACCATGAATGATAATGAACCCAGTTTGTGCCATCTTGCCAGAATTTATTTATTTAATTACTAGCTTCTGCCCGCGGCTTCGCCCGCGTTCAAAGTTCAAAAACAAATGCTCCGACCGCCACCAAACTTTACAGGATTATCCGCTAGGTCAATCTAAAGATTGTCTGAAAATTTAAAATCAGTCCAGCCGTTACGGAGTCTATAAGAGTCATACATACATACTTTCTCTTTTATATATAGATGGCACTCCAACGACTTATTCACTAATACATTTTTTGGGGTACTCTAACAATTAAACTTCTAAAAATCTAGAGTGAATTTGTCACTTACAGATGCGCACGGAACTTACATATTTCAAGTATTCTAATATTACATTGAGAGGTACATATAGGCTAAAAAAACAAAACTACATGAAAATAAAATAAATTAATAACTAAATCTATTTTGTTGCTCTAATGAATAACACAATCAAACATTTTTTTTTATAAATAAGTAATATTATATGAGTAAGTAATAATATTACTAATTTGTTTATTATTGTTATTATATCAGCCCATAATGCCTCAACGCTGTGCACAATCCGCAATGTCATAAGTCCACAATATCTTTCCCAATACCTTAAAAAGCAGTTCATACGCGTTAGACTACTTTAACACCAGAACTAACATACTACATTTGTTTCATTTCAGACGAAACAAAAAACCCGAAAGAGAAAAAGCGAAAATCACAACAAAAATACTCATGCGACATTTGTCAGAAAAAGTTCTCATACAACGGTTCCTTAGAAGTCCATATGAAGGCCCACAATGGAGAGAAGATATTTACATGTCATATATGCAGTACTTCACATACAAACAATAGAGAACTTACTAAACATATAAGTATAGCACATATAGTAAACAACACATATCCTTGCACTATATGCGAAAAGAATTTTGAAAAGGCTAGACTCTTGAAAAAACACATAAAGTCACATTTTCAAGAAAAATTCAAGTGTACAGAATGTAGCAAGGAGTTTACAAAGAAAAAAGGTTTGAAAGAACATATGAAAACACATACAGGGGAGAGAAAGTATAGTTGTTCGGTTTGTAATAAAGCTTTCGGTCATAATCAGACGTTGAAATCTCATATGTATATCCACACGGGGGAGAAACCGTACGTCTGTGATGTCTGCGGTCGAAGATTCCTTCAGAGATCTCATTTGAAAAGACATATTTTTATCATTCACGCGGGCATTAAGCTACATACTTGTAATGTGTGTAACAAACAATTTTCTAGCAAAAGTTATTTATCAGTACATGAAAGACAACATACGGGGGAGAAGCCGTACTCCTGTGAAGTCTGCAAAAAAGATTTCACAGCTTATACAACATTAAAAGTCCATATGCGTGTTCATACAGGTTTTAAACCGTATACGTGTTCCTTTTGTAACCGCAAATTCGCTCAAATGGCGAGTTTCAAACTCCATCAGAGAACGCATACGGGGGAAAAGCCGTTTTCCTGTAAGATTTGTAAGAAACCGTTTTCTGATAACGGGTATCTGAAAACTCATATGCGAGTGCATTCAGGTGAGAAACCATTTTCCTGTGAAGTTTGTAACAGATGTTTTAGAGAGAAGGGACAGTTGAAACGTCATATGACAGTTCACACAGGAGTAAAACCGTATACGTGTAATATTTGTAACAAACAGATAGGTAATTTATCAAAGCATATGCGTGTCCATTCCGAAGAAAGGCCTTTCATTTGTAATATATGTAATAAGCAATTCTCTATCAACGGTAACTTGAAATTGCATATGAGAATCCATACGGGGGAAAAGCCGTTTGCCTGTGAAGTATGTAATAGTCAGTTTACGCAAAGCAGTGGATTGAAAAGACATAGGTGTACTAATGTGGGGAAGAGTGATGGATTAAGTTCTTAGTAGTCTATTTTCACGTCATTAATAAAAAAGCCGACTACCCGCTATCTGATGGTCAAGTATGCAGAAAGAGTCCTGAGAGCGAACCTGAGCACTCAGATAACCCAGAACAGAGCTCTCTGGCGCAGACGTACAAGTAAATCTGACTCCTGCAAAACTGGAAAAGGGATAAATAAAGAAGACGAAAGGACTAAGTGAAGTCGGTGATTCTAATGTGACTACTCTGAGAAGGAACACAAAAACTAAGAGTCAGAGCTATTATTTATCTCGGGGGTAAGTCTCTTTTATACACCCGATATTACACCATGGCTATTATAACTATGCAATATTCATAATTGTGGGAAACCGAAAATTTGGGTAAGGTAACACCGTCTGTACTACGAAAAATGATTTTGATACTAGTTTTTTTTTTTGATTGATTGATTCTGATTCATTCCTGGTAAAGAATAGTCAATTTAGTACGATGCACTTTGGATTTGATACAGTTTTGTCACTGAGTGACCGTTTTCTCAGTGTGTGATTACTGCAAAGTTTGTTGTTTTGCTTCATGATGTTGTAATTTGACACGATCTTCTTGTAAACAACATGAACAGGCAAAAAATGTTCTTAGCTAAATTATCTATTATGCAAAAATCAAAAGGCAAATATCAAAATCATTAGCTCAACGTACACGTCAACGTTGCGATATCTTGTAAACATTGTCGTTTTTGGCTGAGAACGACATCGTGCTGTTCCTTCACATCTTGGCATTTACATAACATGTAAAATAATAACTCCCGCACTCTACTTCTAATAGGTTTAACCATTTTTCTTATTGAATTTGTAAAAACAATGTACAGACAGCGTAAGCAATCTGACAGGTCAAGTACCACGAACGTGACAGATGTAAAAGCACAGACTACTATACTTCATAAAAGATAGCTTGATCTCTCCGACATATGTCAAACTGACTTAAAAGTTATTGTTACTTTATTATGAGCCTGTCAAGCGCTATTGTTACTGTATTGATACTGACAGCAGAGATCAAGCTATCTTTTATGAAATATAGTAAGTAGTCTGTGCTTTTAATGTTAACCCTGTAAACGAAATTTCAAATATGTTGCTGTTATGCCTTACTTAAATAAATTAACAAGTATAAGAGATATGTGTAAAAGCATGCCACATACAAAACTTTTTGGGAATTCCAATTATGAGTACTGCATAGTTATAATAGCCAGACTCTTATCTTGGTCACATTCACATTATACTGGGTGTAAGGGAAAGTTGTGGCCATATTTTTAAAATTGCTTCTGCTCTTGTAAATAAGAAACTTTCTCTAAAAAAGTCCCAGGCAAATCCCAACAAAAAATTGTATCTTCCCATCTTCCATACAAATTTTAGTAAGCTGACGACAACTTTGTATAGAATTTTTTTTTTTTTTTTTTTTCCTTTAGCTTCCTTGTAGAAAGCTTGTTTGTTCATTTACATGGACAGAAACAATTTTTTAAATATTATTCCACCTTTCCGTTACCACTAGGGTTTTTAATACCCGGATATTTAAGCGTTATCGAAACCGAGAATTTTAGGACGAACAATCCGTGTACCCGGGTATCACCATTTTGCAATTAAAATACCGCATATTTACCGTGTTGTGCATATTTTTGATGACTAGGTATGTAATAATAAAAATCTGAAATATATAAGTAGTTCATTATCGCATAAAAATCAATCTAATTTCAATACGTTTCATTCTGTTTTGAAGTTTTAGTTGAGCAGGTGATTTTAGGGTGTGCGTAGTCGCAGCGGAAAAATGTGGAATTTCGTAATTTCAGTTTAGCAGATATTTAGTGTAGGTATGACGTCGTGTAATTGTGTATGGTAAGTATACAAATTTGTGCATCCAACCATTGGGAAGCTATTAAACAAAAACTATTTCCGCTGGAACTACGTCATCCTAGCGGCACTTTTTTACCCGACTGCTGAATGAGGGTAATGTGTTTAGCAGTCTATGTATGTATGTTTGTTCCTATGTGGCGATCTAGGGACCAAACGCGTTGGCCGATTTTGATGATTCTTACGTCAATCAATTCGTCTTAACCCTGCAAGTGTCACTGGCTACATTAAAATTGAAAAAGATAGTAGGGATCTTTTTTTCTTCCGAACCCATTGTGTGGTGTATCAAACTATAGAGTTTGAAGAGGTCATTTCTAAAATATATGACACTTATGTCATTGTGTGTTTAAATGTAAAAAATTCTTAAAAAAAAAATATAACTAAATAGTTGTAAATAAAAAAAGTTAAATATAATTAAAAAAAAATAAAAAAGCCCTATCGCTTAAAAAGCGAACTAAAAAGACGTAAACAAGAATCAATCAATCAATCATTTATTTTGTAAAACATAGGTATGGTTACAGATAGTATTGTTATAATATGTGCACTATGTTTTGCCAATATCTGGCGTACAAAATTGACAATAGCATGCAAATTAAAATTAGCAAGCAACAATAAATAATAAATAAAATAATACAATTAAGGTAACATGTCAATTTACATGTCAGATTACATTAAAAATATGTCAACAAAAATAAATAATAAATAAAATAATACAATTAAGGTAGCATGTCAATTTACATGTCAGATTACATTAAAAATAAATCAATTTAAAATATGTCAATAGGTAAACAGGTTATTATAATTATAGATTAATAAACACAATTATACTTTATCAATAAATCAAATCATAATTAAATGTCCAATTGGCAAGTCGGAATCGTCATACCTCTGTTTATCAGTAGTAAACTCAGTGACGGAGTAGTAACATCTATCTACAAGGAATTTAAACAAAGACCTCTTAAAGGATCCCAGACACTCTTTATTTTTAATAGCTGCTGGTATACTGTTATATATTTTTGGGGCCATACCTAGCACACTTTTGCCGAAAAATGCGGTTTTATGAGAGGTAACATGAATGGTATTCTGATAACGGCGAGAGCGCAGTTTCTCAAATAAATGCAGGTTACAGCGAACAAACACTCCCATTTCATATATGTACATAGACGGTAGAGTGAGCAAACTAAGTTCCTTAAACAATGGTTTACAACTATCAATCGATTGCAATTTGGTAAACGATCGCAAGCATTTCTTTTGAGCTTTAAAAGCAATGTCTCTGTCAGTGGAGTTGCCCCAAAAAATTATTCCGTACCTAATGCCAGAAACCACATAAGCATTATAAGCTATTTGTACTGTAATGCGGTTAACCGTTTTTGAAAGTTTGTACAGAGCATACGCAAATTGGCTAAGCTTCTTTGACAAAGCGTCGATATGTTGTTTCCAAGTTAAACGATTATCTATGTAAAGACCCAGAAATTTTGTGATGTCACATTCAGAGATTGCTACGTTACCATATTTTATATTCAGTTTCGGTTTATTTGTTCTTTGATTAAATGTCATTATTTTAGTTTTGTTAAGATTTATTTTCAGATTATTATTAACTAACCAATTTATTATATTTTTAAGATCGTCATTTATGTCATTTTCAAGAATATTAATGTCATTACTAGAGAATAAAATAGTGCTGTCGTCAGCAAATAAGACCATCTGATGTTTACTGACCTTAGGCATATCATTTATGTAAATGTTAAATAATGGAGGGCCAAGAATGCTACCTTGGGGAACACCAAAAGTAGTTTTTCTAGGACGTGACTTATATGTTCTTTCAACTTTCGAGCTCGCACAAAGCCTATCGAGTGCTGTAATTTGAGTGCGATTAGAGAGATAAGATTGTAACAGTTTTAATGCAGTTCCTCTAATCCCATATCGCTCTAATTTGTTCAGCAGTATACCATGATCTACATGGTCGAATGCTTTAGACATATCCATGAACAAGGCCGCTACTGGAATTCTAGCATCAACATTAGAAACAATTTTCTCGATTACGTCATAGATGGCCATATTAATGGATTTACGTTTCCTAAATCCAAATTGCTCTCTGACTATGAGATCATACTTTTCAAAAAACGACGAAAGGCTATTGTATATTACCTTTTCTATAATTTTGGAAAAAATACAGTAATTCAGATTTTGCTGGTGATCATATGAAAAGAAAGAGCACTACAGGCTATGTCATAATGCTGGCAGGTGGACCAGTGACAGTGTACGTCCATAAAATCATGTTGTGCAGTCGGAGGATACATCTGGTTTGGTCAGCCAGCTCGCGAATATGTTTCCTCCGTCTGCACAGCATGATTTTATGGACGTACACTGTCACTGGTCCACCTGCCAGCATTATGACATAGCCTGTAGTGCTCTTTCTTTTCATATGATCACCAGCAAAATCTGAATTACTGTATGCAATTATTTCCAGGTCATCATTTATTCTCGATGCGTATTGAATTCCCATCTTGGTACTTCCTTTCAGATATCAAAGTGTTCGCTCGACATTCTGTACATCTTGATCTGTTGGTTTCTCCATGGATCTAGCTGTTTTCAAATATAAAATTTACGACAAATATAACATTATCCCAACAACTAGTCTATATGGGTATTCTGTCCTCTGTTGCACCTGTCGCTTCTTTTAGATTAATTGGAGTTTTAACTTCTTTGCATTATTGCATGCAATGTTGTATCACATTATGGTCTATATATCTCTTGAGAAATGAAGATTCCATCTTCTGTTCTTTTTAAATCCATCCCCAAATAAGTTTTGGGTGTATGTGTTGTCTCCATTTTAAAAGTTCTCTCAAGTTTAGAGTCTCTATCATTTTTTGGATGCCTTTGCCTATCAAGACGTCATCGTCCACATGTATTGCCAGAAACAGACTGTTCTCAGCATTCTTGAAAATGCAGGAGTCTGACTTGGTTTGGTTTCTTTCCAGATTTTGCCAATAATTTCTAGAAATCAGATAAATGCAATTAAAGAAATCAACATCTAAGGTTCTATCTCTAAGGTTTTGAGACGTCTTTCGATAGGTACAAAAATTAATACTGTTCGTTTCGACTTACGCAAATGTCTTTAAAAGTAGGTTTATTGACTACAATTGTTCGTAGAACGGAATCTTAAGTTCATCTTGTCAAACAAAAACATGAAAAAACTTTTAATTATTTGATTAATTCACAAAAGTTCTAGAAGAATAATAAAACTGTAATAATTCATTAATGAATATTTGAATGTTATGAACTAGTGAGTAATTTCTATACATTCTAAGGGCAGTTGTTTAGCCATGTCCATGTCGTATAAAAGTAGTTGCAAAGATCATAATTTTATCGACGTCACCATCTTGGCAGACAAGAATTTTTTGCACTATCATTTCCGGGACAGAAACTGTTTCAAGGCTGGTATGCTGAAGTCGGTCGGTGCCTATTTAGGAATTTGAAATATTTTTGCGCACCCTATATAGAGTATCCCTAATCGAGTGAAATGATGGCAACATATCATGATCTGAATTCGGCACTTTTCTACGTAGCTTTTCATACTTTTCTTTAAAGATTTGTTGGATGGGTCTGAAACCTTTACATACAGCAAATATCCGACGTGTTGACACACAATATTATTGAAATCGTATGCCTAGTTTCTCTTGTGATGATTTTCCTGGTCTTGTCCAGTGATTTGTGGTGCGCACGCACCACAAATTAGCGTACTTTGTCCCTTTTAGTTATTTTCTAAATAAAATTCTTCACTCATTGTAATTTTTACTTGAAAAACCGCAAATGATTTATTTAGATTTATTCGCTGACAGAAATAAAAACACATTTTTTACCTAAGTCCCTCATACTCGATGATGTAAATATAATTTTGTGTTGCCAGTTTATTTTTAATGTTACTACTAGTTAATAGTAGTAATATTGGATGCGTTCCGTGTCATCTCTCCTTTTCAGCGGTTTCAAAGGCGAAGCTGGAGCTGGCATCTCTACTGTGGGCTCCTCTACCGGTAGCACTTTAGTAGAATTTGCTGGCTCAGGACCTTGGTCTGTAAGGGTGGCAGCGTGTTTTAAATGCCACACATTTCTTTTATAGGTAGCTCCATCTTCAGACTCTACTTTGTACGAGCGGTGACATCTCTCGGCTCTCAATACTTCTGCTGGAACCCAGTTTTGATGACCCTTCCTTAACATTACTTTGTCATGACTTAAGAACTCCTTGTTTGCTCTTTTCCGTCTGTCTGCATACGTTTTTTCGTTTTCTTTCAGACTTTGCAGTTTTTTTTAAATGTTTCTTATTATTTTAGGGAAAATAGTTTGTTGTTAGTAAGAAGTAAAGTATTGGTTCTTCTATTGAACAATCTTTGTGCTGGTGAACCAAGATCTAGTCGAGGAGTTTTCCTGTGATGCAGTAACGCCAGTTGGAGATCTGTGTTATCTTCAAGACATTTTTTCATAAAAATTTTAGCATCTTAAACATAGCGTTCCGCTAAACCAATGGAAAATGAAGACTCGAAATCCGCTGTTCGAAATTATTCCACTTCTTTCTGAACATTCTAAATTCTTGGCAGTCATATTGTTTACCACCATCTGTTAGTAGTGTCTGGTATTCCACGCGTTGCAAACCAATGTTTTAGATTGTTAATTATCTCAGAGCTGGTCACGTTTCTCAATTCACGCATGTCAAAGAAGCCTGAATAACCATCTGCTATCAATATATAATCCTTGCCTTTAAGGTGAAATAAATCTGTTGCCACTAGGTTCCATGGTCGATCTGGTGCAGTTTGCACAACGATGGGCTCCATTGGGTTATCTTTCTGTATTCTTGTACATGTTTTACACATTTTTACATAGTTTGTTAAATCAGTTGTCATGTCTGGTCAAAATACATTGTCACGTGCAAGTTTTAGCGTTCCTTGTATGCCTTCATGACATAGGTGGCACTGTTTCAATACTAAGTGAATCATAGATTTCGGTACCAGCACTTTATCATCTTTGAAAATTATGTCATCGTAAACGCTAAGCATTTCTCGATAGTACCAATACTTTTTCAAATTTTCCGGCAATTGTTCAACTTTTTCAGGCTGTCCTTTGAGAATAACTTTCTTCAGGCTAGTAAGCTCTTCACTTTTTTAAATTTCTACCTTAATTGATTTTTTTCAATTTCTACATTTATTTCTACCTCTTCTCTGCGTGTTTTTCTGAATGGTTACAGTACCATATTTGCAAGTTTTCTAGATTCAGATCTACACAGGTAAGTTTTCCACAGTCGCTGCTCAAGGTGTCAGCTACATACATCTCTGAGCCTTTTTTATGTCACTTTGGGGTTATATGGTAAAATCTGATAAAACATCCTTTGTAGTCTTGTTGGTGCACTAGTGAGTGGTTTTTTGAAGATAGTTTATAATATTCTGTGGTCTGATTCTATAGTCAAATCTTTGGATCCCCAGATGTAAGTATGAAATTTCTTACATGCTACCAAGATTACGTTTGCCTCTTTTTACAAATGACTGTATTTGTTCAGTTCTAGTGAAAGCCTTAGCGTAGTAGGCTATGCGTTTTCCCTTTTGGATCATGACTACTCCACATATATAACTACTGGCATCTACTGAGAGTAGTATTGGTTCTTTGGGATCATAGAATCCGAGTATTGGTGGGTTTTTCAACAGCTCTTTCAGTTTGATGAAGGCATTTACCTGGTGCCAAACCCATGCAACCTCTTTTTGTAGTAATTGTCTTAATGGGCTGGTGATATCAGCAATATTTTTTATAAAGTTTGGTATGTAAGTTATTAACCCGAGGAAACGCTCTAGTTCTTTTACATTTTTAGGTCTCTTGATCTTTGAGATGGTTTCCAATTTCTGAGGGTCTGGTTTTAATCCCTCATTGGTTACTATGTGCCCTAAAAATTTTACTTCTTGTGTTCTGAAAACACATTTCTCTTTATTAAGCTTAAGGCCGGATTTCCTGAATTTTTCTAGTGCCTTTTGTGTGATTTTTTCCAGTTCTTCTTTACTGGGAGCATGCAGTAGTTCATCATCCATTGACACCTCAGTATTATTTAAGGGGAAATTATTAACCGGGCGAAAAATATACTGAATGGGCGACTATAGTATAATACGCGGCGACTATAGTAACTATTTATCCGGTTTGAGTAATAGCTTTTAGGAGGTTTTTGTGGGCTTCGGTAATAATATTGTTACATACCTTAATTTTATTTGGGGCTCTATTTTTTCTATTTTGGCATATTATTCTTTTGAAAATAGCTGAACAACCATCGAGGTGACATCGCTGTGCAGCGCGGGAGTTCGGGTGTATTCGTGTTTTCAACGAATTAGTCCAAGAGCGAGCGAAGCGAGCTCGGGAGCTTAGAGAACCCCGACACGGATAGGTCATCTCCTTCATGTCAGGTTACTTTAGACCCTGCAGATTTTCAAGTCGCTGTTTTAAACATTTGTATTCGCCCACTGTTTGTCGCCCATTTAGTATTTCAGTAAGTCATATTCAGTATTTTATACACCTTTAATTTGTATTTTCGCTCGTTTAAATACTCTCCTTTTTTAAGTCTACTAATAGTGAATTCATAACCTGTTGAAAAACCTCTGGAGCTGAGGCCAAGCTAAAGGGCATTCTCAAGCAGGAATACCTTTCAAAGGATGTACTGAATGTTAAGTATTCTGATGCGCGGGGAGTTACTTGCAATTGCCAAAAGCCTTATCTACAATCGAGTAGTGTGAACCATATTGAACCGTGAATTCTTGCAGCAATTTCTTCAATAGTGTTAAGCGGGTAATGTCTTCAAGTTTTTATTTATTTCTAAACAAAGCCTTATTTTATTGTTTTTTCTGCACCACAAACATAGGTGAAACAGCTGGAGTAGTTTCTGTCACTGGATTAAATATTTTCCGAGCTACGATATTGTCCAAGTCTTCCTTAACTTGCTGTCTTATTGAATGAGGAATATTACGTGCTGGACATGTAGATAATTTTGGATTTTCCACTAAATCAATATCATATTTGTATTGTTTCAGGCAGCCAATTCCATCTAACAGCTCATCAACTTTGGAAAGTGCTTCTATGCGTCTCACTAACTTTATATTTACACATTTCGATTTGCCCTCTACAGGAGTAACACCTTCTTCAAAAATTAGGTATTGTATCAGTATATGCTGTCCTTTTACAATTGTGGCTATTTTAACTTCTCCTAAGACGATCAATTTATGATTGGAGAATGATGTTAAATATCTTGTATTGGACGGGCTGAGTTGTGTTTGGGTTCTGTTCATTATTTGTCGACGTATAACGTTGTACTGGCTTCCCGAAAATGACACCGTTTGGCAGAGTTGCTTGCTCATACCAGTCTTCTACATCAACATCAAAATCAATTGTTTTTTTTATTTCACATAGGCCTACATGGGCACTTGTAAAACGTCGACAAAAGGTGCACGGTTCGGGTTGGTCGTTTCCTGTGGAGAAGAACCGCCAAGAAACTCCACGGTTACTCTTTTAAAAAGATTGGTTTGTTTTTACAATATTTCCTTGTTATAGCATTAGTGCTTAGATATGGGGGGACAACGTAGGACCGACAATAAGCCGTAAGAAACTTAAAAAAAAAATATAAACAAGATAAAGAGTTAACAAATGTTAACAAGCATCTAGAAATCTAGAAGGCCAACAATGTTCACACATTCACAAAACAATCGGTAAAAGAATCTATACAAAGGAAAAAAATTAAATAAAAATATAACAAGACTTCAATTTTACCTCCTAAATTATCCTTCTCAGCATCTACAGCTGATACCATAAATCCATCATTATTATCATCATATTCTTAATTTCTGGCAGTTGAATCAACTGCCTTTGTTTTGCAGCATTTTGTGAAGTGGTATTTTCTTTTGCATTTCAGACATGTGTTTCGAATTGCAGCCCTGCCTGCCGCCTGCTGCTTTTTATCTTCTAGATTGGTAGCTATTGCATACGACTCAAATTGTTGAAGCCACAGTTTCCATGCTCTCGCCACATCTTCATTATTTCGGCGGCTTTATATTGAAGTCCTGTTTCTCAGTGGCCTTTGAGAAAACAATTTTCTTCTGTTGGTATATTTTTTTAGAGGAGCTCGTGGCTAAATAATAACAGCCGCACGGGTGGATCTTCAAGGATAAGCAACGCTTGACAAGGTCGGTCCGTAGATGGGTGACCATTTCAACATACCGAGTTTCCTCCGTGCCTCGGAAAGCACGTTAAGCCGTTGGTCCCGACTGTCATTTGAAGATCTTTGACAGTCGTTACGGGTAGTCAGAAGCCTGAGATCTGACACCAGTCTTGCCAAGGGGTATCGTGTTACCCAGTTACTGGGTTGTGGAGGTCTGATACGCAGTCGCTCCATGTAAAACACTGGTACTCAGCTGAATCCGGTAAGACTGGAAGCCGACCCCAACAATAATTGGGAAAAAGGCTAGGCAGATGATGGTATATTTTTTTTAGGTTCTGATTTACCTTGTTTATTTTTCAACTCTTCTGTCGAAGTAAGCTTCAACTTGCAACCTAGAATACAGGTTCTCTATGATCCTGGAGGTCTCTAGAGTCGAGCCCGATGTTGTTCTGAAATGATTATATTCTTCAGACAGCACGCACAGGATCTTGTAAATCAGCACAATCTCATCAACTCTCTGGACCAGTATGTTCAGTTTGAAAGAGATGTTTTGGAGATCACTTATATCTTATATTGCTCATCATATCCTTCTTAGCATCAAATTGGAAGTTGTAGAGGTTTCGTAGCAGCAAGCATTTTTAACCGACTTACCAAAAAGGAAGAGGTTCTATGTTCGTATTTATTTTATTTTATTTGTTTTCACCGATATCTCCGACAATTGTGGACCGATTCTGAAAATATTTTTTTTGTGTGAAAGAGTATGTTCCGAAATTGGTCCCATTTTAATTTTGTGAAGATCTGATGAAGAGTTTCGGAGATATACAACAGAACTTTTCAATAAATCTCTCGGGATTGCAGCAATCGCAAGTCTTTGTTTTTTTGGGTGGGATATCATCCAATGACTTCTCCCGCTCTGGGTGAAGCGGGAGGGAGTGTCAGACTTTTACTGACTAATACCCACCCGTGTTCCTTCAGTTGTTTGTGCCAGGGCCGCGGTAACTCTCTTTCAAATTTATCCGCGACCCAGACAGGCATCGGCCCTATCGGACCCCGTCACTTTGCTGACATCTCTTTGAGGCGCGCGTGGAACACAACGCGCCGTAAACTCGGGCTTGGTCCTTATCGGACGGCGAGCTACCCATTACTTTCTGTCCGCGAGCCCGCGCCTACGGTGGCCGGGAATCAGCTTGTGACTCCCGACGCCCGGGGCGTCTCCTTTGCGTCTCCCTCACGCGTTCCGGCCACTCTTTTGCGAGCATTACTGCTTCGCAGAAGGAGGAGACAGCTTCCCATGCCCTCTCGCTCCGTACCATGGCCTGCATCAGGGCCGGACGCGAGAGGTCGCCACCGCCGATCGCCTCCATGAGAACACGGCGGTGCTCCGCCTAAGCGGGGCAGATCTCCACCGTATGCTCCATCGTTTCCTCCCGCCTTATCCTAAACAGGAACCTCCGTGTCCGGTGAGGACCTGCGTCAGGTGGAAGGTGAGGACTCTCAAGCCACTCCTCAAAGAGGGGCCTCACCGCCGCAATTGTGGCGTGCCCAGCGCTGGGTTGCGACAATCGACCTCTCCATGTCGCCATGAGATCCTGCTGGAGCTCTGTCCGCCGATCCGCGATCGTGGCAACGGAGTTTCGCCCCGGCATTTCGCCTCCTCGCGCCACTCCCATATTTGCGCGAGGACTTTTGCTTCCAGATCCCATGGCGAGCAATCGCATGTCTGTATATTGTTTATACCATTTCATAACATAACCACGCCAGTACTCTCTAAAGGGGTAAGCAGTTACAGTTCACCTGTTCACCGTTATGATCAGTTTCATGATATTCGGGTAATATATTCTGGCATTATAGGTACCTTACTTAACTACTTGCCTATTAGGTAGGTACAACTAAAAAGTGAAAAATAACTTTATTTCTTATTTGGAAGTCGGTAGTATTTTTTGGTAAAAAAGATTTTTTTGTTGGTTCGAGTCCCTCTGGTAGATGTTTTGGAGACTGAGGATCATCTCTTTAGAAGTTGTGCAGGTTAGATTATGGGGCCTAACTTGTTTGTCAATGGATGTGACAATATAGTATCGGGCTCCTGCATCTCGAGTCATCCACTGGTCTGTTGAAGCTTGATTTCTGGGTGCCACTTCTGTTCCGTCGACGATTTTGATCAGTTCTTTTGCGGCAGTTGCGGCGGTGAGCTTCTCGACCTGTGCTACGTCCTCGGGTCGTGTGGCCATCTTGAACTTGACTGATTTTACTTCTTAATTGTTTTACTGTCGCTTAGTTTTATTTTGACTGGATTTTAGAGCCTCCTGTGTCTAACCTGTTAAAGTTTTAGTTAGGCAGGTAATTTTGGGCAAGTGAGCTGGGACGCCATATTTCATTAAAATTGAATATAGAAGAACAAAATTAAAATATATATGTATCAGTAGTACCAACGTATTAATTACGTATGAAAATTTAAGATTTTGTTATAATCATACAACCATCATAATTATTTCTTGACACTATAGCTAAAAATGTACTCAGATTGTTATTGTATTTATTTTAATACAATTTATAAAATCATGATATGCAGTCGGAGGATACATATACGCGACCAAAACCAGATGTATCCTCCGACAGCACATCATGATTTTCTTCTTGTTTACGTCTTTTTAGTCCGCTTTTCAAGTAGTCGGGTTTTTTGTTTTTTTTTATGCCGGGAGGGGACGCCCTAGAAAGACATACATAGACGGTGATGTTCTTCAGAAAGGCCAGGTGCGCAGTACTCATAACCGGCGTGTGTGTATGACTAGATGTATGAATGTGAGTGAAGCAAAAGGAGTATGTAAGGATCGTAGCAGGTGGCGTTCTGTAGTTTCTGCCTACCCCCATGGGAAAAAGGCGTGAGTTTATGTATGTATGTATGTTAATTAACTTTTTTTATTTACAAATTATAGTTTTTTTTTTAGAATTACGTACATTCAAACATATAAGTCTGTGTGTGTGTGTGTGTGTGTGTGTATTTTTGAAATCACCTCTTAAAACCCTTTATTTTGATACCCCACACGATGGGTTTGGAGGAAAAAAAAATTTTTGCCCCTACAAAATGGCGCCCAAAATCCGCATTTTTTTTAATATCCAATTTTAATGTAGAGCAGGGTTAAGACGAATCGATTGACGTAAGAATCATCAAAATCGGCCAACGCGTTTGGTCTCTAGAACGCCACATAGGAACAAACATACATACATACATAGACTGATAAACACATTACCCTACTTCGGCAGTCGAGTATAAATACAATTTTTAAAACTGCGATTTTTTACCCCTATGCATTCAAAAATTACATAATTTGACGTTGAAACAGACATACACATTTTTTGAGAAAAAATTACATTAAATAGTTTTAAATCACATAACTTGATAAGATCACTGCGCAATAGTGATTAAAAATAGTTATAATTCATCACTTTAAAGAACTAGTTATCTTTTTAGGGTTCCGTACCCAAAGGGTAAAAACGGGACCGTATTACTAAGACTCCGCGGTCCGTCTGTCTGTCTGTCTGTCACCAGGCTGTATCTCATGAACCGTGATAGCTAGACAGTTGAAATTTTCACAGATGATGTATTTCTGTTGCCGCTATAACACCAAATTTTAAAAACAGAATAAAATAAATATTTCAGTTGGGCTCCCATACAACAAACATGATTTTATTGCCATTTATTTTTGCGTTAATGGTACGGAAACCTTCGTGCGCGAATCCGACTCGCACTTGGCCGGTTTTTTGCGATAGTGGTACGGATAAAAAGCTTTTTTACAAAAAAATACTACCGACTTCCAAATAAGAAAACTAGAAAGTGAAAAATAACTTTATTTTTGGAAGTCGGTGTCTTTGGTAGGTACCAATTTTTTAAGTTATGGACACCGACTTCCAAAAATAAAGTTATTTTTCACTTTCTAGTTTTCTTATTTGGAAGTCGGTAGTATTTTTTTGTAAAAAAGCTTTTTATTTTTCACTTTTTAGTTGTACCTACCTAATAGGGAAGTAGTTAAGTAAGTACCTATAACGACAGAATAGATTACCCGAATAACATGAAAAATGAATATAACCGGTGAAATGAGAGATCTGCATACCCCTTTCGAGCGTACTGGCGTGATGTTATGTTATGAAATAGTATAAACAATAAACAGACATGCGTTTGCAGCAATCCCGAGAGATTTGCCGTTATTTATTGAAGAGTTCTGTTGTATATCTCCGAAGTTCTTTATCAGATCTTCACTAAATTAAAATGGGACCAATTTCGGAATATAATCTTTCAAACAAAAAAAGAATTTTCAAAATCGGTCCACAATTGACGGAGATATCGGTGAACATACATAAAAAAAAAAAAAAAAAAAAAAAAAAAAACATACATAATGTCGAACATAGAACCTCCTCCTTTTTTGGTAGTCGGTTAAAAATAAGCAGCAGCACGACAAATAATGCTGTAATTGTAATGTGTTTTATTTGTAGAAAGGTGATACCCGAGTATAAATAAGGCTGGGTACCCGAAAATCCTAGCTTACCATCTGTATGAGGATTATTGCATTACAATTTTATAAGATGCTATCCCCCTTTTTATTAAAATCAACCTGTATAGTAAAAAATGTACTTAATATAGGTAAATTATTTTTAGAAGAAATGTTACTCATTTATTATTATTTCTCATTGTCAATAATAATTATAATCTTTTAAATTATTTTTAATTAAGTATTGTCTAAGATTTTATTGTTGTAATCTAAATAAATATGATTTTTCTTCTTATTATTATAATAAATTATTTAATTTTAACAATACCTACAGTGTAGTTTCATTTATAAGATTGTCAATTCAGAACCTCTTCATTGGGTTGTATCTTTGGAACTCTTATACCTATTTCACTAGAATTTCTCACAGAATATGTGCAAAAAACACTAAATTCAGCTTTTCAGGGCGGTCCGTAGATGGGTGACCATACATTACTTACCGAGATGCCTCTGTGCCTCGGCAAGCTCGTCAAAGACACAACAAAACACACTTACCAACTCGAGCCGTGCAGTAATCTTTCTTCACACTAATCGGAATCGTAACGTAATCGCCTCGCTTCGGGACCCTCACGAACCGCGGTGCGGTGTGTGTTAAACAGCGGTCGGCGAGCCGTAAACGCGGCATCGCCTAGCCGTAGCCGCAAGGGCGGATACAGGATTTTTTTCTGGGTGAGGCACAAAGGGCGCACGGGCAAAAAAATCAACATTAGCTGTTACAATAGTACATTGTTCACCGAGAGGAGAAAGTGACCGATTACCGTCGAGGGTGTCGTTTGAAGCCCGAGCCGTAGGCGAGGGCTTTAAAACACCCGAGATCGGGAATCGCACTTTCTCTCGAGTGATACATAGTGCTTTATACTACACCTACGAGGAAAATAAAAAACTAAATCTTTACTAATTTAATTTATATTGAAAATGTTGCAGTTAGTGAAGCTTAATGTAACACTTTTTCCATTAATGTTTGTTTGAGATGTTTGCGACAATGTAGGAGGAATAACTGGCTGTGCTGTTGGCACTGCGCTCGTAGAAGGCTGTGGTGCCAAAGGGGCAACTGGCTGCTGAGCGGCATCTGGCATCGCCGCGCTCGTTGATGGTTGAGGAGATGAGTCTTGATGCACATTAATCGATCCCGGTATTTGGTTATTTATTCGTGTTTTGTTTTCTACGGAATTCTCTATGTAGCTTTCTGCAACAGCGGACGATTTCCAACCACCGTGACGTTTTATTGTGGTTAAATCAGCACCAGTATCGGCAAGAATAGTCGCTGAAGTTCTGCGAAAGCAGTGGCCAGTGTATTCTAGTGGATTGAGTAAATTAAGGTAGGAAGCTATTTCTCTTGGCACAGTACTTATTTTGTTTTTCCCAATTACTTGTTTCGTACATTTTTTGTTTTTATATTGTAGTAAAAACCGATTGGTTTTGGGGTCACTGGGGCGAATTTCGTTATATTTCTTCACTATCTCATAAAATAAGCCCGATATAACAAATGATCGCTAAATTTTGGTTTTTGTGTTAGGAATATTGACGATTATTCCATTTTCGAGGATTTCGATATCGTCTGTTGTCATATCCACAAGTTCTTGCGAACGACAGGCCCCATTTACTCCTAAAATCAAAATAACCTGTAAACAAAAATATCAAACATGAAAACCTAGTAGATTTCTACTCATAAATAGGTACGTAATAAATCATAAACCAGTGCATTTTGTTCATAAACTTACCTTCATCAACAAATATTTGTCATCTGGAGCATTCTGCAAAAAGTAATAAACATCCTTTGTAGTAAGCACTTTTGATTTCTTACTACGGAATCCCTCCGACTTTCTTTTCAGAAATGCTGTAAGTTTTTGGTATTCTTGAATATTAATGTCGTTTCTTGTCAATATAGTACTTTTCAACATTGAGTACATAGACCATAACGTACTTGGTTTGTATTTTTGGGCTTTTTCACTGATATAAGCTAGCAAAACAGTTTCAGAAAAAGATGCCGCATTTTTTTCACTTTTCCATTGCAAAAAATCGTCATAAGTTTTATTATATTTTTAATTGATTTCTGTGGTAAAAGGTTATCAATCAGTATTTTTGCTGTTTCCTTCAACTGCGGCGGAGTTAAAAAATCTTCATCATCACTATCACTACTTATCATTTTGATAGTTTTATTTTACTTTTCTACGAAAACTGAATCCTCAAACAACACACAAATTGAAAATGGCGCCAATGGCGTCTGCAATTTTCACATGTTCTTTTTTCAAATTGTTTGACACCATCCAACACACAGCTAGTGGCCAGTTTCATTTTGCGAACTTGGAGATAAAAACTCACTGTAAAAACTTTTTGGCTTTTGATATTTAGGTTACCAGCGCATAGTCTTACCCAAAATTAAAAAAGAAAAACCACGTAAGAAATGGATTTTCATACACTTTTCTCTCCCGCTCAGATGCGTTTTCTCGCCGCATATTTGTTCGATCTGCAATGACGTACTTTCTACCGTAAATTTGATAAAGTATCAAGGTACTTTCCGAGCAGGTGTAGTATAAATAAACTTGACGTATCATACTTCAAATTTATTTATACTAGTTCAAGTTAATAGGAAGGTTTATGAGAGTTTCAAAACAATAGAAATATTAAATGTTTAATAAAGACAGTTTTCTTTGTTTGAACCAAAAAATATAACAAAGGCTTCTTTGAACCCAAAGTATAGGAAACTGGTGTGAACTCAGGGTTATAATGTGATGATGGAACATAGTTTTGGTTTACGTCCAGTGTGCTCCATAGCCCAGTTGGTAATTGGACGATGGAAACATGCAATTTTACCCCATAGACCAATTGGTCTACGGAGCACCGACGGTATTTCCTGCTAAAGATGTACAGCATTTCATTAGCGTCCATTTTTGCCGCAACGTCTTGATGGATATACATTAAAGCCAATCCATTCAAACGCTCTTCTGTCATCCTGTTGCGAAGACATGACTTTAATGGGCGCCATCTTTCATTTGCAAGTGCGTGAAAAACAAGAGTTTCACTCATGTTCTTTCTGTTATTTTATTCATATATTTTAATAGCTCTGATAATTTAATTTGCTTCTAAGTATGTACTGTGATGGAATCTCAACATTACACAAAAATACCGTCTGGGGGGGGCACGTGCCCCCGTGCCTCGCCCCTTAAATCCGTCCTTGCGTAGCCGAATCAACTTTCCGGAGCTGCTGATCAGCATTGGTTAGGTACTTACGTTATTTACGTAACTGCTTGACGGAGTAACAAAATAGAACCCAAGCTCAATATTGTTCAACATAGTCCTCAATATCAAGCAGTTCGGATTTTTAACAGGTTGCCATTGGACATAAAAACCATAATTTACAAGAGCTCATTTAAGTCGACACTCAAGGCGTTCCTATTGGAGAAATGTCTGTACTCGCTAGATGATGACATATCCACGCTTTAAATTTGATTTTGGTAATTGTGTAATAAAAAATATGAAATGGTTTGTAATGTAATCGAATTCTTAATTGTATTGAATATTTAAATTGTATTGGGAAAATGATTGTATTGGGAAAATTATTGTATAATGAATGTATTAGTTTTATAATTTTAATGAATGTGATTTTATTTATTTATTTATTTAGATTAAGAGTTCAAACACAATGTTAATTGTTCATGAATAAATTGAATTGAATTGAATTGAGAGGCGAAAGGCGATACGGATACAATCCCTTTTCGAGTTGATGAGTGTGCTATGACCTTAAGCCGTTGCTCTCGGCAGTATTTTTGTAGATCTTAACACAGTGGTAGCCAGAAGCTTGATAGTCTAGCTAACAAGCACTCTTACCAAAGGGTACCGTGTTCTCTAGTAACTGGGTGTCAATCAGATAGGCAGTCGCTCTATATATAAAATACTGATACCACGGGGTCCCAGCGCTAAAAAAAGAAAATTTGGTTCAAATAAATGTCACTAGATGGCGCGATATGCATCGATTTGTTATTGAATTGTGAGTACAACTAACATTTTCTAGAATTGACCATAAACATTGTATGTTCTTGTTTAATCATTTTTCTTTTCTTAAAAAATTTAGGCTTCTTCTAGCTCAAGCTTACTCCATGGTCGACTTTGTATCTGTCACCTCTGACCTAGACTAGAGTCAAGAGCAAACCAATAAAAAAAAAGTTAATTAAAAAAATCAAAAAACCCGACTGCTTAAAAAGCAAACTAAAAAGACGTAAACAAGAAGCAAATCATGCTGTGCAGTCGGAGGATACTTATTCGCGAGCTGGCGGACCAAAACCAGATGTATCCTCCGACTGCACAGCATGATTTTCTTCTTGTTTACGTCTTTTTAGTTTGCTTTTTAAGCAGTCGGGTTTTTTGATTTTTTTAATTAACTTTTTTTATTTACAACTTTTTAGTTATTTTTTTTTAGAATTAGGTACATTTAAACATATAAGTGTTATATATTTTTGAAATTGCCTTTTAAAACCCTTTATTTTGATACCCCACACGACGGGTTTGAAAGAAAAAAAAATTTTTTTTTCCCACAAAATGGCGCCCAAAAGCCGCCATTTTTATTTTTTCCAATTTTAATGTAGCCAGTGACACTTGCAGGATTATGACGAATCGATTGACGTAAGAATCATCAAAATCGGCCAACGCGTTTGGTCTCTGGAACGCCACATAGGAACAAACATACATACATACATACATACATACATACATACATACATACATACATACATAGACTGATAAACACATTACCCTCCTTCGGCAGTCGGGTAAAAAAAACAATTCTCCTAAGTACAAAATTATGAAATATGTGGCTCTTATTCACATTTCAAAGATTAAGTGAACAGATCATTTAATTTTTTTTTCCAATATATGGCACGGTTTTAAATTTCTGAGACATGGCATGCCTCAGATTCAAATTAGTATTATAACACATTTTGGTTGTCACGTCAGCCTGTATGAGATTAGGATGGCTCTGAAACAGCTTAAGAACAACAAGGCGCCGGGTGATGACGGAATTGCGGCCGAACTCCTGAAGGCGGGTGGAAAACCAGTACTTACGGCCCTTCAGAAGCTGTTTGATTCCGTCATACTCGAGGGGAAAATGCCACAGGCATGGTGCAGGGGTATGGTTGTACTCTTCTTCAAGAAGGGTGACAATGCCCTACTGAAGAACTATAGGCCTATCTCACTTCTTAGCCATGTCTACAAGCTGTTTTCAAGAGTCATCAGGAATCGTCTCGCGCGTAGATTTACGATTTCTAGCCTCCCGAACAGCTTCGGCTTCAGCACCGTAGACCACATACATACGCTGCGGCAGGTTATACAGAAGACCGAAGAGTACAAAGTGCCTCTTTGTTTAGCGTTTGTGGACTACGAGAAAGCCTTCGATTCGATCGAGACTTGGGCTGTAGGTACTGCAGTCTATCCAACGGTGCCAAATTGACTACCGTACATCTAAGTGTTGAAGCCAATCAATCAATCTGCCTAGCCTTTCCTCAACTATATTGGGATCGGCTTCCAGTCTTACCGGATTCAGCTGAGTACCAGTGTTTTACATGTAGCGACTGCCTATCTGACCTCCACAACCCAGTAACTGGTTAACACGGTACCCCTTGGCAAGACTGGTGTCAGATCTCAAGCTTCTGAGTACCCATAACGACTGTCAAAGATCTTCAAATGACAGCCGGGACCAACGGCTTAACGTGCTTTCCGAGGCACGGAGGAAACTCGTTATGTTGAAATGGTCACCCATCCACAAGAGGTCAACCGTCGAATCCGACTCGGCTGGGCAGCGTTTGGGAAGTTGCGCGGTATCTTCTCGTCCAACTTACCACAGTGTCTCAAGACGGAAGTCTATGACCAGTGTGTGTTGGCAGTGATGACATGGCTCTGAGACGTGGTCGCTTACAATGGGCCTTATCAGAAAGCTTACAGTCACTCAAAGGGCAAAGGAGAGGGCTATGCTCGGAGTTTCCTTGCGTGATCGAATCAGAAATGTAGAGATCCGCAAGAGAACCAGACCAGGGTTACCGACATAGCCCGAAGAATTGCCAAACTTAAGTGGCAGTGGGCAGGGCACATTACTCACAGAACGGATGGCCGATGGAGCAGAAAAGTTCGGGAGTGGCGACCGCGAACCAGAAGACGTTGCGTTGGAAGGCCTCCCACCAGGTGGACCGATGACCTGGTGAAGGTTGCGGGGATCTGCTGGTTACGAGACGCACGAGATCGGTCAATGTGGCGACGCTTGGGGGAGGCCTATGACCAGCAGTGGACGTTTTTCGTCTGATATGATGATGATGATGACATTTAGATTCATTGAAACTGTAAAATCGTCACTGTATTTGAAGAAAAAAATCGTCACGAACCGAGAAAACCCTTTTACTTGCACATCGCTGTAACACATGCTATGTTTGGTTCCGTGCCATTTTTTTTTTAATTTTTTTTTACCTATTATAGGCCCGCGCTTGACCACTATCTCACCTGATGGTAAGCGATGATGTGGTCTACGATGGAGCACGCTTGCCTAGTAGTAACCTATTCACTCTTGACTTAAAGACCCCTAGATTATAGCTATCGGGAAACACAGACTCCGGCAGAGAATTCCACTCCTTAGCTGTACGCATAATAAAAGTATTCTCAAAACGTTTAGTGCGTATGGGTGGGATGTCCACCATGTACCGATGGCGCATCGCCGTGCGTCTGGTAGTCCGATGATGAAACGGGCTGGGCGGAATTAGATCATGCAATTCCATCGCACACTCCCCGAAATGTAATCGATAAAAAACCGACAAGCTGGCAACTCGGCGACGATGTTCAAGACTCTGGAGCTTTGACTTAACCAGTGCCTCATCGCCGATGAGCCTCTTGGCCCGCTTTTCGATCGACTCTAGTGCATCAAGCTGGTATTTGGCAGATCCGTCCCAGAGATGAGAACAGTACTCCATGCATGATCGAACTTGCGCTTGATACAAGCTGAGCAGCTGTTCTGGCGTGAAGTACCTTCTCACCTTTGCAAGGATCCCCAGCTTTTTGGCAGCCTGCTGAGCTTTTGCCTCAATGTACGGGCCAAAATTGAGAGTCGATGTCAACGTAACGCCAAGAAGCTCAAGATGGTCAGCTATTGGCACGGTTACATCTCGTAAAGTTGGAGCCGGGTGAAATTGGCTCTTTTTAGCGGAAAAAAGACACGCCTGGGTTTTAGCAGCATTAAACTTGACCAGATTGGCATCGCCCCATTCGGAGACTGCCTGCAAGGACAAGTTCAAGCGCTCCACCATGGCCTCCCGGAGAGACTGGATCAGAGGCCCGGTAGCACGAGCGTCAGACAAGTATCTCTCAGCAACAGTGCTGTCGTCCGCATACCCAAAGGTGCCGGGTTTTAGCAGATCGTTAATGTGCAGCAAGAATAAAGTTGCTGAGAGTACCGACCCCTGAGGGACCCCGGCATTAATATCCAAGTGGTCCGACGTGCAGCCATCGATAACCACTCGAATGGACCGATCTCTCAGGAAGTCAGCAATCCAATCACACAGACCACCGGGCAAACCGAATGAAGGAAGCTTACCAACAAGGCTTTCGTGCCAGACCCTATCGAAAGCCTTTGAGATGTCTAGGGAGACGGCAAGCGCTTCCCCGTGCCTCTCGATGGCCTCACTCCAGATGTGAATGGCATACGCTAGAAGATCCCCAGTAGACCGATTTCGGCGGAAGCCGTATTGGCGGTCACTTAGGATATCGTTTGCTTATAGGTATGCCAGGAGCTTAATATTGAGTACACGTTCCATACTCTTACAGAGTATGGAGATTACAGATATGGGTCTGTAGTTGGCTGGGTCAGCTCGACTTCCCTTCTTGGGCACGGGCTGTACGTTAGCCTGCTTCCAAGCATTCGGCACTTTTCCAGCCTCATAAGAAAGGCGGAATAGGCCAAGATCGGAGACAATTCAGGCGCACAGGTTCTAAGAACAATTGCTGGTATTCCGTCAGGGCCGCTAGCCTTGTTCACGTCGAGGTTGCGCAACACCCTACGGACATCTTTTTGATGGATACGAATGTCCGACATACTTGTCTCGCATCCATCAGAAGAAGGAGGGGGCCGCGCGCCACCGGGATTCAGACGTGAAGATTCCGCAAAAAGAGAGGCTAATAAATTTGCCTTCTCCTCAGCGGAGTGGGCCAGCGACCCGTCGGGTTTCAGCAGTGGTGGTAGTGAGGGACGACAGAAATTCGATTCGACCGACTTAGCCAGAGACCAAAACGCTTTACTACCTGCTGGGTAAGAAGCAAGTTTGGTCCCTATTCGGCCAATGTGGTCGAACCGAGCCCTTCGCAACACCATCTTGCAGGACTTGGCAGTCCTGTTGAAGGCCTTCTTCTTCTGACCCACGTCACCCGCCTTACGCGATCGAGCGTCGACCCAAGCCAGGTACGCGTCATGCTTAAGCGCGTTGGCGTGCTTACATTCGGCGCCAAACCAAGGCCGGTCTTCGCTAGACATTGATACGTCAGAGAACGGAATGTAGTACTCCATTCCATGATCATGCTAGCCATGGAACGGAACCAAACGCAATCGATGTGCTTATAAAAATAATCATCTTAATCAGACGAAAAACGCTAGTTACGTCGGTAAATCAAATCAAATCAATCAAATCAAATCAAATCAAATGTTTTTTATTTCACATAGGCCTACATGGGCACTTATAAAACGTCGACAAAAGGTGCACGGTTCGGGTTAGTCGTTTCCTGTGGAGAAGAACCGGCAAGAAACTCCACGGTTACTCTTTTAAAAAAATTGGTTTGTTTTTACAATATTTCCACGTTACAGTATTAGTGCTTAGATATGGGGGGACAACGTAGGCCCGACAATAAGTCGTAAGAAACTAAAAAAAAAATTGTATAAACGAGAGAGTTAACAAATGTTAACAAGCGTCTAGAAATCTAGAAGGCCTACAATGTTCACACATTCACAAAACAATCAGTAAAAGAATCTATACAAAGGAAAAAATAAATAAAAATATATAACAAGACTAAATTTAACATGTGGCACAAATGTTGTTATCAGTGCTGTAACTATTCATAGCAAAGGGCTATAAAGATTATTGAAAACATTGTAAAAAGTCTAACCAAAAGAAAGAAAAAAAGTAAAAATGAGATTGAGAATAGTTAGAGACATCCACATATTTGTGCCGTTTATGAGTTACCAGGGAAGCAGCATGCGCAGAAGGAGCTAAAATTTTTATCTTCAACGTAGTCCTTGATTTTGTAATATGCTTTTTTAATAAGGACACGTTTGATGTAGTTTTTGAACTTTCCATCGGTCAATTCTATAACTGGCTTTGGCAACTTGTTATAAAAGCGTATACTGTTTATAAGAAAAGACTTGCTAGTTTTCGTTAGGTAAGGTTTCTATGTATGGGATGAGGCATCTGTATGCTAGTATTGTATTATCTGTACTGCTACTCAGTTGCATCCGGATATCCGGATACTGATGTTGACCCCAACATAGTTGGAAGAAAGAGCAGTTGATTATAAATTGTTGAAACCTTCGATTGTGGTACCAATTTTATGGTTTATGCTTTGATGGTTTGCAATCAACAATATTTTTATGGAAAATCAGTCATTATTTTTGATTGAGTTTATAATTGAAATACATATCAAAGCCGATGTGAAAAATATTTTTATTCCAGTGAAAATTCGAAGAAATGAAAAATTCCTTTTTGTTTTAAGTATGCTACATACATTTTTCACAGTTGGTTTTCTTGCGATTATTTGTAAGTTTTATTTGTCTACACTACTATAATAATATATATATACTAGCTGTTGCCCGCGACTTCGTCCGCGTGGTTAAGAAGATATAAAGTTTAATGATGGTTAACGGAAACTATTTTTATATTTCAGTCAACAGAAAATGCCTATCATACTAAGCATATTTTTTTAAAGCACGAATTAGGCAAAAAATATATAGAGTATCACAAAATTCTTTCTTAGCTTATACAACTCATAAACTCTAGACTTGCTAAATTTCAGGCTTTAGATGGCTTTAGATTATTATTCAGGCTCATTTTCAGATGATCCTCTTTTGGTTTCAATAATAAATTACATAATTGTATAAAAAATAACATATTATTTAAATTAAATCCAGTTTCTAAATTTCGAAATTAGGGGTGTCAATTTCGAAATTAATAAACATGCAAATATGGTCCGAAATTTCGAAACAATGAAATTTCGAAATGCATGCCCTACCTTAGACCCCTAAATCCGGCCCTGTCGCAAAATCCGTTCTTTGCGGGCGTTTCCTAACTATGAACTACCTCCATGCCAAATTTCAAGTTTGTAGCACAAAAAATTAAGCACTTTCATATAAACTTGCGAGAGCCCTTTGACCTCCTTTATCCGGCCCTGTCGCAAATCCGTTCTTAGCGGACGTTTACTAACTATAAACTACCTCCATGCCAAATTTCAAGATTATGGTTTAAATAATGAAGCACTTTCATATAAACTTGCGAGAGCTCTTAGACCCCCTAAATCCGGCCCTGTCGCAAAATCCGTTCTTAGCGGACGTTTACTAACTATAAACTACCTCCATGCCAAATTTCAAGATTATGGTTCAAATAATGAAGCACTTTCATATAAACTTGCGCGAGCCCTTAGACCCCCGAAGTCCGGCCCTGTCGAAAAATCCGTTCTTAGCAGACGTCTACTAACTATAATTTACCTCCCTGCCAAATTTTAAGTTAGTAACTCAAAAAATGAAGGACTTTCATATAAACTTGTGAGACACCCATAAATCCGGCCCTGTCGCAAAATCCGTTCTTAGTGGACGTCTAATATCTATAAACTACATCCCTGCCCATATTTTAAGTTAGTAGCTCAAAAAATTAAGCTCTTTCATACTAACTTGCGATAGCCCTTAGACCCCCTAAATCTGGCCCTGTCGCAAAATCCGTTCTTAGTGGACATCTACTATCTATAAACTACATTCCTGCCAAATTTTAAGTTAGTAGGTCAAAAAATTAAGGACTTTCATACTAACTTGCGAGAGCCCTTAGACCCCCTAAATCCGGCCCTGTCGCAAAATCCATACATAGCGGAAATCTACTAACTATAAACTATCTCCCTGCCAAATTTTAAATTAGTAGCTCAAAAAATGAAGGGCTTTCATACAAACTTGTGAGAGCTCTTAGACCCCCTAAATCCGGCTCTGTCCCAAAATCCGTTCTTAATGGACGTCTACTATCTATAAACTACATCCCTGCCCATATTTTAAGTTAGTAGCTCAAAAAATGAAGGATTCTCATACTAACTTGCGATAGCCCTTAGACCCCTAAATCCGGCCCTGTCGTAAAATCCGTTCTTAGCGGACGTCTACTAACTATAAACTACCTCCCTGCCAAATTTCATCTTTATACGTCAAGCAGTTTTCGATATTTCGTGATAGGTGAATGAGTGACCGAATCGCTTTTATATAGATATAAATAAGATTCATCAAAAAAACTTTAACACCCCCTAAATCGGATTTTGGGGGTAGGTTCGAAAAACTTATAATGACAACCTTTATTGTTTACTCAGGTTGATATTTGTGTCAAGTTTCAAGTTTATTAACCCAAGAAGTAAGATTCTTCAAAAAAAAAAACGACTTTTTTGAAATACTAATAATTGCAACCTTTTGTTGCTTACTTAGTTGGGTATTTATGCCAAGTTTCAAGTTTATTAACCTAATAATAAGTTTTTCAAAAAAACGACTTTTGGGGGTAGTTTCGAAAAACTAATAATAACAACCTTTATTATTGTTTTATTTTGGTATTTGTGTAATTTTTCAAGTTTAGTTACCCATGAAATAAGATTCTGCCATACAAATTTCAACACCCCCTAAATCCACTTGAGGGGGTAGTTTCAAAAAACTATTAATGTCAATCTTTATCATGTACTTAGATTACTGTTTGTGCCAAGTTTCAAAAATATTAGCCGAAGGAGTTAGATTTTTCATACAAACTTTGCCCCCCTTTTTAACCCCCTTAGGGGTAGAATTTCGGAAAATCCTTTCTTATCGGATGCCTTCATCATACAAAGAGTACACCTTTCAAGTTTCAGGTCTCTACGTTCAGTGGTTTGGGCTGTGCGTTGATCCGTCAGTCAGTCATTCAGGACAAAGCATTTTATATATATAGATATATAAGTTTGTTTGTAATGGATAAACTCAAAAACTACATAACCGATTTTGAAAATTCTTTCTCTACTAGAAAGCTACATTATTCCTGAGTAACTTATATTACTTATATTAAAGTTTGCTCCCGTGTGTCGGGCAATTTCGATTATTAATATCATCTCTCAGCGATTGGACATTTTTTCCTGCTCTTTGGCAGAATTCCAGAGGGTGACAGTGAGTGTATTGTCTTCTATGTAACGTGTCATCACTGTATGTAATAGTCGCATTGTGTGACTACTTTTACTACCTTGGGTTTTACTTGTAAAAATAAATGTATGTGTAAATTAATAAATAAATATTTTTTGTCCCGAAAACGGGTCCTGTGGGGTGCGCCACGGGAGCGAAGCCGCGAGGAAAAGCTAGTTTATTATACAGGGTGGCCAAAAAGTCGTGGATCAAACGCAACTATAATTTAGATGGGGCCATCAGCTGCAAAAAAATTGTTCTACGGGCGGCCCTTAAGGTCAACCCCTGCAGAGTTATAATTTATTTTAACATATTTTTAAACGTCCAAGTCGTTTTGGAGGATTAAGCAAAAGAAGCGAATAAATATGTTATTGTTAATTATTTTTAAAGCAAAAGGTCAGTAAAACCACAGATAATATAATACTAGCATACAGACCGTGCCGACGTAACTAGCGTTTTTCATCTGATTATACCGATTATGTTTTGTAAATCGATCGCGTTCGGTTCACCACCACCACCACCATCACCATCTATATCCGTGGAACGGAACCGAACGCGATCGACGTAAAGTACGTCGGCACGGTTTCTTTGTATGTGATGAGACACCACTGGTAATACGAAAAATCCATGTTTCACAAATATTGTACATGAATCAATTTTTTTTTTTAGGAACTTAATTTATTTTCAAATAAATAATAATAATAATAATAAATTGTTTATTTGTACATTTACATTAAAATGATTCAATAAACAGATTTTAAAATAATAAATGTTGTACAGAGAGACATGAACAAAGGCGAACTGCTGCCTCCTAAACTAGACCTCAGACTTGAATCAATAAATATATATATTTTTAAACCTTTTTACCTAGCCGTTACTAAAGAGTATGTATTAGAAAGTAACCGTTTTACAGCACTAAAGCTGAATACCCCTATTAATCTATATAAACTGAAATGCCCACGTTTATTTCTCCGTCTCGTGACAATACAATATTTTGTATGAAAATAAAAGATTGTTTAAAAAAGATTGTGTCTTGTTATAGAATAGAATCATTAAATAAACATTAATATTCTCTTCCCCAGCAACAACCGTATATACAAATAACCTAACTACACAACAAACTGAAGCTGAATTAAAAGAAGTAACAGAAAAACTGTCAAACGAAAATGACAGTGCACTAAATAAAATTAAAACAGACAAATTTAACATAAGTCTTATTGTGTATGAACATAGACGTCTGTTTAACATTTTGACGAATGAAACCAAGTTGATAAGTTACAATGCTTACGTAGATCCCGAGGTGGATAAAATATGGAGACAATTTTTAAAAGAAAAAAATTATCGGTTGAAACACAATTTAAAATGGACAGTTGCAATGAACAAAGATGAAGCAGTTACAGAAAGGTTGGTAAAAGTAGAAAACTTTATTTATACGATCGTATTTTAAGGAATACTTGTGGTTATAAAAATATTCTCTATACAAATTTTGGTCAGACAACTTTGTGTGTTCTAATACCGCCGAAAACAATTTAAGTGAAAGGGGGTGTCCCTTGTCGTCATTGAGATAGAAAATACATGGAGGCGCCACAATGTTCTAAACATACATTAGCTTATACAAATATGAGTAAAATACGATACAGAATGTGAAACATGGTTTTGTTTCATTCTTTCTAATGTAGTTTTCGTATTTGATACAAGAGACAACAATATTTCAGTTGTTGCTCATTATGGCAACATTTTGTTATGACGTAGTGACAGTTGTAGGCTTAGATACCTACAACTGTAGTACTACAACTGTAGTACCTATAGATTAAGCCTTATAATGACCTTGATTGATAGAGCGAGATGGCTAATTGGCAGCTCCATGTAAATAATAAGGACAAAAGATTATTTTTTGTCTTTGTCACCGTGGCCGGTTTCTGTTGTTTTTCAAACTCTAATACAATGGCAGGTTTGACAAACAAACTCGGTTTTGTTTGATTTTCTATGATTTCGTGGTATTATGTGTTAATTGAGACAAGGAATTTGGGTTATTTATAGATAATAAGTGTCAGTGCGATGGTGGGTTGTAGTGTTCTTGTTCTTGTTGTAACACCAGAACTAACTATTGCTGTCTCATGTGCGGCCACGCTAGTGCTTAATCTCTAAGTACTTTATCTAAGGTTGTAGGTAAGTGCCATATTCGCCATATTAGGTGACGAATTTTCTGGGTGTGTTCGTGGTAGTCCTGCTGTCAAATGGTTGTTTACTTTTTGTAATATTAATGTGTGTGTGTTCCGTGATTGACACAAATATAGCATCGGCAGCCATTTTAAGGTTTAGGTAGGCACGTTTTTTTTGTAGGTATTTCCAGTCCATACTATTTAATATGTCTATGAAACATAACAACCCTCATGTGAGAAAGTGGTCAAGCGCGAGCCTACAGGCTACAAAAACAAAATTAACCCACTGCGGATTGGTGGATGTTACATATGATTGATTTGAATAATTTACCTAATTCAAGGGGTCAAAAAAATATCAGCAGAAGACAATCGAAGCAAGAGAAAGTAATGCAAAAAATTAAACAGATGAAAGGGTCAATGGGCAATAAATATGAACGTTATCGAGAACCTTATTGGCAATCTGGAGAATACGTCTTTTTGAGGTAAGTAAAGGCACCTTTTAATCGGGGCGGTACATTTTCGTTTCTGTGCTGTGGGCTTTTTACTTAAGTTGAGAACGTAATTTTGTGAGTTGTGAGTCGCGTAAAATGAGTCGCGGCATTTACGTTAAACTGAAATTCGGTTAGGCGTCTGGGTAGACGGACGGACGTTATTTCAGTTGCTATTCTACGTTTGTATGGGGCGCTGACGCTTGCCTCACTCCCCTCCCTCACCTCGAGCATAATTCGGTTGAAACAACGTGCGTGAGTCAGCAGGCAACTCATTTTGCGTCAATGTCACGTTTGTGCCGTGTGGCACAAACGAGACATTAGTATGAAACCGAATGCAGCGTATATTCCGCGACGCATTTGACGCTACTCACAACTCTCTAGATTACGTTCGTTTGGCCTCACCCGCGTTTACGTAAACGATCTCTTATGTCAATTTCTATTCAAAAAAAGAGATTTCTCCTCACTGACGGCGCTTATCCAGTTTTAAATTCAATACGAATTGACGTTTAAATTTTTTTTTTTATTTTTTTTTTTATTTTATTTTTTTTTATTAATGGTTCACAAATCGGGCAATACAATTACAATTACAATTGATACAATAAACTTACAGAATATCCTAAACTGCATGCCTTAAAATAGTGAACACAGCATGCATTATTAATAAATTTACAATTTTACTTTCAATTTACAAACAATATACAATATAAAATTAAGTAAACCTAATCATCATGAACCTATTTGACTACTTATTTATTAATATTTGAGTTGCTATGCAAGCTCTTCTTTATTCTAATTTTGGCTGACGCCAAGTTAATAGAAAAGATGTCAAATCGCTGCCGCACCCCATTGTAACTGGAAAACATTCTGTAAAAAGGAGCATGTTGTTTTAAGTTGGTTCTACAATGAGGCATCACAAATGTACGCCGATTGCATAAACGACTATTCTGGCGTGGAACAGCGAGTTGAACTCTCTCCAGCAAGCTTTCACAATCTACGTGTGCATTTACTAATTTATATAGGTACATAATATCCGCAGCTTTTCTTCTAGAACATAAAGTCGACATTTTGAAGTGCTCCAATCGCGACTCATAGGATTTGAGGTTCTTACATTGGTTATTTACATAGGCTAGTTGGTACAGAAAACGTTTTTGAACTCGCTCTAATTTACTGGAGTAAACATCATAAGTAGGATTCCATACTGGACTTCCATACTCCAACACACTACGAACGATGCAGTTAAAAACTGGAATTGTGACACTAGCATCCCTAAATGCTTTGAGTTGTCTCGATATGAAACCAGCCAGACGCGAAGCTTTCAGAACTATGTTATCTATATGGTATCTAAACTTAAATTGGCAATCCATAATTACACCTAAATCGCGAATCCGCGACACTGCTTCCAGAGGTACATTATTAATTGAGTAAGTTGCGTTAGTGGGATGTCTTTTTCTAGTAAATTTGATATGCTTACATTTACTTACATTCAAAATCATGTGGTTCTCAGTGCACCATTTTGACACTTTATCAATTTCCTTTTGTAGTTTTACTATGTCTTCAACACCGTCTACTATTTGGTACAATTTTAGGTCGTCAGCATACATGTTAAATTTACACTCTATTTTACTTGCCAAATCATTAATAAAGATTAAGAACAACAAGGGCCCCATGTGAGATCCCTGTGGTACTCCGGACGGTATAATATTTGTCTGAGATTTAAAACCTTGAACAACTACCATTTGTGACCGATTTTTCAAATAAGATTCGCACCAACGCTGCAAAGACCCATGAATACCCATGCCCACTATCTTATTCAGAAGCATATTGTGATCAATGAGGTCAAATGCCTTACTGAAGTCTGTATACACAGCATGCACCTCTTTACCCTCATCGAGTGCATCCGCAATATCACTGGCAAAACACAAAAGATTTGATGTAGTTGACTTTTTTGGCAGAAAACCATGCTGCGCAGGATGCAACTGTTGTTTAACATGCCAATAAATTTTCTTCACTACGAGTGATTCAAAGACTTTGCCAAATGATGAAAGTATAGAAACGGGTCGATAATTTGAGACATCAGACACATCGCCATTCTTGAAAATCGGGGTAATGCGAGCCAATTTCCATTTACTTGGGAATATACCTAGACTCAGGGAACAATTATAAATCTTGGAGAGCGGGTATAGCAAAAATTCTGCACATCTTTTTAAAAAGATAGGTGGAATACCATCCAGGCCTGCACCTTTATTGACGTCTAAATCTGTGAGCGCTTTGAGTATCTCTGAATCAGACAACACTATTTTACAGAAAGAAGTAGCACTACTAGAATCCATATATTCTTTGTTTGGATTAGTAGGAGCAATTCTTAACGTTCCATACACTGATTTGAAATGTTCTGCGAAAAGTTCACATATCTCTTGACCATTATTAGCATGTTTGTGATCAAGTGTCATACGGTTAGGCAGCGAAGTGCTATTGGACTTTTGGCCATTTACATACGACCAGAAATATTTGGGCTTAGTACGGAGGGTATCAGCAGCATTATTTTTAAAACTTCGGAGACATTGTTTAATCATAGACTCACATCTATCTCTAAGCAGCTCATACGTAAACTTGTCCATCAAATTTTTATACTTTTTGAAACGTTTATGGTGTTTTGATTTTTCCTTTAGACATTTTATTAGTGGTTTATTGTACCAAGTTGGATATCTCTGGTTACGCATGCGTGTAATGGGCGTGAATTCAGTGATTATTGCTTGAATTGTATTGTAGAAGATCTCTACTTTATTATCTACATCCGTATCCACAGTGTCTTTCCATACTTCATCCCATGCAACAGCAGCCAGTTTTTTATTTAGAGCATCGAAGTTACATCTGTTAAAGTTAAGCGAAGGAGTACGGTCCGACCGGAGACACTTATTGTTATTATAGAGGTTTACTGTAAATACAATTGGTGGATGGTGCGGATCCAGCTTAGACAAAGGTTTAGATACTTCAGATACTTTAACGCGCTCAGGGATGTTTGAGAACAGTAAATCTAATATACGTTGGTTTCCGTTACAAATATGATTGCTCTGATCCAAACCACAAAACATCATTTCATCCAGAAACCTTCCCTCAACATGGTCTCCACTAGGCAACGGCGAGCATATTCCTAACGAAGCATTCCATTGCCATGTTATATGGGGTAAATTAAAATCTCCTATTAGTATTGTGTTTGAATTTTTAACAACTTTATTGTGATAAACATCACTGAAATTATTAATAAACGCTTCGAAATGCTGGCCATTGACAGGCGGTGACATATAAACGGAACATATATTTAGCAGATACGCATTTTTGTTCAGTCCCATTTTGAGAGAAATCCACAATTCCTCCGACCCAGATTCCCAAGCCTTCATCCTTAAAACATTTATAGTTTTTAGGACTGCAACCAAAATACCACCACCATCCTTTTTACAGGACTGCATAGTAGAGCCGCGATCCCGACGAAATACATTATATCTATCGTCCAAAATCTCGTGGTCAAAAACAGTATCGTTGAGCCAAGATTCGGTAATAACAATTACGTCGAACTCTTCAATCAAAACTTTTGTGAAAAAATCCTCTGTTTTGGTCCTGAGACCGCGTACATTTTGATAATATATAGAGAGATTGAATTTTAAAACTTGAAAACACATTTTAACAATTTATGGTACAACTAATATTCACCGCTACAGAGACTTTAAAATTTCGTTGTTTACAACAATAGGCTTACAGTTTATGTCCTTACGCATCATAACTCGACCCCCACGGACCCAGACGAACTCGTATTTCTTTTCTTTAGCGACGGCTCTCGCTGCAGAGTGGAGCTTTTTATTGGCCAATGAGAGATGCTCTGTCACATATACTGGTTTCTTGTCACCTGCTATACCAAGATGACTTGTGTTAAATTTAGCATCTGAATGATCCTTATTATAGTTTCTAACCGATGCCAGAATATCATCACGAACTCTAGGGCTATTGAATTTTACCACAATAGAACGAGGACGGTTAGATTCCTGATTTTGTTTTGGAACTCTGTGGTAATTAACGATATCCGACTCTTTTAAATCATATGAGACTACTTTTGCAAGTTGTGTCACAATAGTACATAAATTCTCATTTTTATGCTCCGGTACGCACTGTATTTCGACATTGCTGCTACGAGCTTGCTGATCCATTTGGTCGAGTCTCGAGTTTACAAGAGCAATCTCCGAGCGCAACTGTTCATTTTCGCTTTTTAGGTCTGCTATAGTATTCTTCTTCTCGTCTGTAGCTTTGAGGATATCATCGTACTGGGCTGATATAAAATCTACCGTTTTCTTCAATTCTGCCATAGCGGTATTGAGACTGTCGGTTTCTAGATTAATACTTGATTTTAGATCCGTAAGAATTTTTGTTGTAGCCTCATTGATTTTTTGGTTTATATGTTCCTTCAGTTCCTCGACAATAGCGCTACCACAAAATGTTGACACGGCCGGAGACGCAATTAAATCATGCTGTTTGATAGGAGCAATCGACATCTTATTTCCGGTCTTGCAATCACTGCATTTCCACGCTGTTTTAGCCTGCTTGGATTCCTTTCCAAAATTTTCGCTCGTTATCCCAAGGCATTGGTAATGGTAGTTGTCGGAACAGTGGTTGCAACATTTCAACTCACTGGTTTTTACCACTTTTTCACACTTTTTGCACTTCATAATAGCACCAAGAGATACGCCTTCCAACGAAGCAAAAGCAAAAAGTTTCTTCTCGTCGAGTGTGCAACCTTACAAAAAGCTTATAGCAACAAGTTCAACTTATAACGCCTGATGATATTTTGGTGTCAAAATATATTGCGACAGTTAGGTGCTTTTCGATGTATTAAAATAACTTCTTATATAGAGGGTAATTGGTAGGAATTAAAAATATTGTCATTCACCAGATCACTTATTTTTAACGTTTTCACCAATAAATCGTATTCCAAATGTTGAAACTATATTACTGCAGTTCACTAGTCACTTCAAAATGTCCAGTCACACAAAATGTTTGCACTTTAATCCAGTTTTTACGTCAGAAAGTAATTATTTATAGGGAGCACTTTATTATGATCTTACTCACTGTACAATTTCTGACAGATGAAAATCTGAAATTAGCGCAATCCAGCGCGGCGTGAGTGAATACTCGCACGGCCCAGTTATTTTTTACATCCGTTTAATTCAACCAATGCTTAAATATGCTAACCGATGGTTAAAAATTTCGCATCACAAACGGTCAAATAATAAACTTGCCAGCTTATTTGGCCATTTGCGACGCTAATAATTGACGAAAACTGGCCAAGTGCGAGTCGGACTTGCGCACTGATGGTTCCGTACAAACAACTATTATAACAGTTCATAAATTATAAGGGCACCGAATTTTGCTTTAACAATAAGATAAACAGAATTGATGGACAAAATTAACTTTGCCGTTGGAAAACTAGTCCCCATACATCGACATAAGTTGCGGTCAGTTTACCAATTGCAAATTAGTTTTTTTTTTTTATGTAGGTACAAATTTACAGTTTTCAGATTTTGTCCTTTACTTGTGCTATAAGAAATTGCTTCTTGCCAAATTTCATGATTCTAGGTCAAAGGGAAGTACCATTGGTACCATATAGATTTTTGATTAAAATATGCATCATTAACAGCTGTATCTCTTGATTGCGTTAATCAAAAAGTTTGATTTCTTCACAGCTGCAAGGGATTACAAACTTGAGTATACGACATTAATTTCAACTCGATAACTCCACGCGTTCCCAAGATCAAGGCTCTTGACAGACAGACGAACAACTAAATTGTCCTATAAGGGTTCCGTTTTTTAACACGCTTTTATTAGCTTGTTCCTTTTAAGGTACGGAACCCTAAAAAACGCATACAACGTAAAACCATTGAGGACCATAATATTTAACTATTATATGTATGTGGTTTAAATTTTCGGGAAAACGCGGTTATTTTATCAATTGTTCTATAAGAAGATGTAGTGACACAAATTGAAAAGAGTATGCTAAGATGCTTTGGCCATGTTGTGAGGATGGATGAAAGGCGATTAACAAAAGATATTTACAAGGCAGAGGTGAATGGAAACGCCGGGCTTAGTAGGCGTTTCGGCCTCTGAGTTTCGCCCGATCCGGCCGAAACAGGAATTTCATTGTTTTAATATTTTTGAGTGGTGTTTCGGAAAATACTTTTAACTAAGCAAATTTTGTACAGTCAGAATGGAAAACCCTAGGTAGGGTTATAATAAAGTAAAAGTCAGGCAATTTTAAGAAAAAGATAAAGCTTAATACCATTACTACAATCAACAGTAAACATGATAAGTCACAATAATCAGTCTTATATATCAATTAAAAAGCGTACAAAAAGGCACCAAAGGTACGTTCACGTACGGCACCTATCGTTATTTTTCACAGGTGTTATAATTGGCATTTCACATTTGGCACCTACAGATCAGTAGGTGTGTTGGGACATTTATTTTTTTAGGAAACCAAAATCAAAAATTCAATTAAAATCAGTTGAGAGTCCTCTTTTGCTTTTTTAGTTACTTGTTGAACATCTATACACAAACTACCAGGAGGCCAGAATCATGAAGAAGTATTTGTGGGCCTAGAATCATAAGCGGTAGAGACTAACAGAGTACCAGGAGATCAGAATCTAAAATTTCAGCGTCGGTAATACTTCCTCATGAATATAATCTCCTGGTACTAAAGTTAGTCTTTACCGGTAATGATGCACTACATTTTTATCATGTTATTAAACTCTCTACCGATTATATATATACGTTTCTTTGCTTCTAAAAATGGATTCGTCCGAAACACCACACAAAAATATTAATAGTAATGAAATTCCTGTTTCGGCCGGATCGGGCGAAACTCATCGGCCGAAACGCCTACTAAGCCAAACGCCGCTGGGACGGGACGCCCTAGAAAGACATACATCTAATACCTTTAAACGAGAAATTCTTGAATTTACGTATATAATATATCCCACCCATACGCACTAAACGTTTTGAGAATACTTTTATTATGCCTACAGCTAAGGAGTGGAATTCCCTGCCGGAATCTGTGTTTCCCGATAGCTACAATCTAGGGGTCTTTAAGTCAAGATTGAATAGGTTACTACTAGGCAAGCGTGCTCCATCGTAGACCACATCATCGCATCTGAAATCTGAATCTCGGAAACGGCTACAACGATTTTCATGAATTTTAGTATGCAGAACCTTTCGGAGACGATAATTATGATTCTTACGTCAATCGATTCGTCTTAACCCTGCGAGTGTCACTGGCTACATTAAAATAGGAAAAGAAAAAAAATGGCGGAATTTGGGCGCCATTTTGTGGGGGGGCGGTTTCCTTCTGTAGCGGCACCGACGCCGCCACTTACAAACTAATGACATGACGTCACACAAATCCTGCATCGCGCAAGCAAAGTTTCGGCGCGATTTGAACACATACAACAGTCCGACAATAACCGTTGGGTAGTTGCCCGGACCAGACACAACACCCGTCTGGTCGGATGATCCTCTCTTTTCTATGGAGGTTTGCGGGACTTTTCACCCTGTTCCACTTACCTCCAAACTGGTGACCCTCGAACATGAACATCAGCGCAGCCTTCGTGCAGAGCTACTTCATCGTGACGTCTAAGACTCCACGGTCCGTCTGTCACGAGGCTGTATCTCATGAACCGTGATAGCTAGACAGTTGTTTTCACAGATGGTGTATTTCTGTTGCCGCTATAACAACAAATACTGAAAACAGAAAATAATAAATATTTAAGCGGGGCTCCCATACATCTCAAAAAACCGGCCAAGTGCGAGTTGGACTCGCGCACGAAGGGTTCCGTAACATTATCTAAAAAAAAAAACACGTTTGTTGTATGGGAGCCCCCCTTAATTTATTTTATTTTAATTTAATAATTATTATTTTCGAAGAGAATATACAACTAAATATTCTGTGAATATTTCAAGCGTCTACCTGTTGCCGTTATTAATATCGAGCAAAAAAAAAGACGTGTGGCACTCGGGGACTGCCGCGGTAAAGCTATTGCATAGCATTTTGTATCAACTTATGCAATTATAGTTCTCGAAAATGGCTTTATCACATTGTACTGGGATCGGTCCATCATCACTGACAGGACTATTGTAGCCAATAAGCCTGATATTGTGGTGGTGGACCGAATCGAGAGGCGTACAATGATTGTTGACATTACCGTCCCGCATGACGGGAACCTCGTGAAAGCCGAGAAAGATAAGCAAATCAAGTATCTTGACTTGGCTCGCGAGGTTGTCGACATGTGGGATGTGGACACAGCGATCATTGTACCGATAGTCGTGTCGGCCAATGGCTTAATAGCCACGAGCCTCGACCAACACCTTAGGAGGCTCTCGTTAGGCGGCTGGGTCAAGGGCCTGATCCAGAAAGCAGTACTGCTGGACACGGCTCGCATTGTTAGGAGGTTCCTCTCTCTGGAGCCCTGACCGCCGGTAGCTTGGACCCTGTTCCCGATACCGGTGGGCCTCTATTTTTTATATTTTTAAATGTTTTTGTTTTTTAATTTATTTTATAAAAATATTTAAAAATGTAGATAATAAGAAATGTATTGAATAAAGGAATTAATAATAATAATAATTATAACCTACCATAACCTAACTAACCAAAACCTAATTAACCTACCTACCATAGCTTGGCAACCCTAAAATGTCAACATGTCAATATTTTTTCCTGCACATTTTAATTATTTACAAATTCATAAAACCATCAAACTCAGAAAATAACATATACAGCAATAGAAACCAGTTTAAAAAAAAACCCATATATAATATACAGTTTTATAAATCCACAACAAATCTAATAATATTTCTGAAAATCACAAGAAACCAGTTGACGTCGTCACTGACAGACGTCAACCAAGCAATATTTACAATGGAAAAGTGTAAGGAAAATGATTAAATAATGTTGACGAGAGCAGCTGCCTATCGCGCACGCCATCCACCCCCGGACTCGTCGCTCAGCTCCGCCTCGCCGCCGCCGGACCTCGGATCACCAGTATCATCGGCGGCTGCAGTTGCGTCGAGCTCTAGCGACGAGTATTTTTCCCCGCCGACGTCGCCAACACCTGTACGTCGGCAGGGGAGAGGCCGGCCACCGAGGAGCTTGGGATCTAGGGGCCAACCGGCCCCGAGCCGGGTCCCCGCTGCCGGTGGTTGTGTGCAGCGCATGAGATGGACTCAAAGTATGAATGAGAACGTCATGCGCGCATATTACGGGTCTACAGAGGGGGGAACTAACCTCACTGCGTACCGTGTTAGGATGCTGTCTCTGTTTCAGGACCTAGAACCAACCGTAGACGTCTCGGCCCAACGACTGTCGGATCAGGTGCGGGTCATCCAGCGTAATCACAGGTTGGACGACGCCGCACTTGATAGGCTGCGCTCAGAAGTGCTGAGCAACCAAATCGTCTCAACCTTGACACAGACCGCGGCACCGCCAGTCACTATTGTGATCCCGCCGCGGTCCAATCATGATAACGAAGAGGCAGATGATAGGGTTGTTACAGTAAGTAGCCAGTGCAACGAAAGATTGAGGAGCGCACTGGAGGATGCGCTTCGCGAGTATAGGTCAACACCGACTGAGCTTAGACCCCGATTACCACGCTTGCCTATGCACAAGAAGAATAGGGCGCTGGTGTGTGCTTTGGACTCGCTGCTTAAGAACATCTTTGAAAGCAGCGAGAACCTCGTTGATACGCACTCAATCGTGTATTGCGGGGCTGTTGCGGCATGTCGTTTGGCCAATGTTAAGTTCCCAAACGTGACTATTCGGCCAAAGCCTGCCGTGCCAGCCTGGCAATGCAGGATCGAACGGCGTATCGATGGGGCTAGGGTACTCATCGGCAAACTATGCTGTTTCAGGGAGGGCAATACACGACCACGTGTGATGCGCTTTGTGAGGCGGGCATTTTCGGGGACTGGAATCAGTCCTCGAGAATACATGTCCCGTGTCACGGAGCGCATCGACTTCCTGAAGCAGAAAGTTTGTGCATGGGCCAGCCGTATTCGGCGGTATAAGCGGCGGGTTGACCGGTACTCGCAGAATCGCATGTTCCAGAGTGATGAGAGGTGGGTATACAGAACTTGGGAGCGACCTGAACAAAATGTGACTGACGTGTGCCGCCCGGATGATGACGCCACGAGCACATTTTGGCGAAGCATCTGGTCGGTGCCCGTCTGTCACACTGAGGGTGGCTGGATGCGTGATGTCGAGCGCGTGTGTGAAGCTATACCAGAAATGGAAAAAGTAATCATCAGTCCAACTGATGTAGCCAAAGCAGTTCGTCCGCTACCGAACTGGAAGTCTCCAGGACCGGACGGACTGCATAACTTTTGGCTAAAATGGTATAGCAGCTCACATGCGTTTCTGGCATCTCAATTCCAGTCATGTTTAGAGTCTGGGTCGCTGCCGCAGTTTTTGACAACAGGCATTACCCACCTGCTCCATAAGACAGGTAGTCCCGCGGAACCCAAGAATTATAGACCAATAACATGCTTATCGACGGTTTATAAACTTCTTACATCCATCCTGAGAGCAAAAATTGATAAACACATTGAGGGTAACTCGATAATGTCTACCTCTCAGAATGGATGTAGGAATGGGTCCCGCGGCACTAAGGAGCTACTCCTCATTGACATGGCTATAAGCCAGCTGGTTCGTCGATCCCGCAAGGATCTGTCGACATGCTGGATAGACTACAAGAAGGCCTACGACTCTGTGCCACATACATGGCTCATGAGGGTGCTGGAGTTGTACAAAATAGATGCAACTCTATGCACCTTCCTTGAGTCATGTATGGGTCAATGGAAGACAGTCCTTCGATATCCAGGATGTCGACCGATTCAGGGGGATGATAAGCCTGTATGGATTAAGCGGGGGATATTTCAGGGCGACAGTTTGAGTCCACTTTGGTTCTGCTTAGCCCTGAATCCTCTAAGTACACTGCTGGAGGATTCAGGACTAGGCTATCGGTTGAGAAGAGGTGGTCAGGTCATATCTCACCTCCTTTACATGGATGATCTGAAACTCTTTACCCCCAACAAATTCCAACTGATGGAGTTACTGAAGGTAACTGAAACCTTTAGTGAGTCCATCAGAATGGAATATGGTGTGGACAAATGTGCAGTCATGCATGTAAAGCAAGGGGAGATTATGGAATCCGAGGGAATTCAACTCTCTGATTCCATACACCTTAGACACCTCTCATCGACTGAAACTTACAAGTATTTGGGTATGTCGGAAGCGTTGGGCATCAACAGTACTGACATGAAGCAACTGCTGAAGGAGCGTTTCTTTGGCCGCCTGAAAAAGGTATTAGATAGCCTTTTGTCAGGCGGAAATAGGGTGCGCGCCTTCAACAGTTGGGTCATGCCGGTTTTGATGTACTCTTTCGGCATACTCAAATGGACTCAGACCGAGCTCGACGCCCTCGACAGGAGGGTCCGGACACTGCTGACCGCAAACCGGATGCATCACCCACGATCATCGGTGATGAGACTGTACATCCCGCGGAAGTGTGGGGGTCGAGGCTTTTTAAACGCCAAGACTCTTCACAACCGCGAGGTGTGCAGCCTCAGAGAATACTTTTTAAAAGCTGAAGTGGGTATGCACCGGGATGTGGTCGCAGTGGACAAGGGACTAACCCCGTTGTCCATGGCTAAAGAGAACTGGCGCAAGCCTGTAATACTATCGACTGATGAACGCAAAGAGGTATGGCAAGGCAAGGAGCTACACGGACGCTTCTATCGGGCTCTTCATGGGCCCGATGTAGACTTCCCAGCATCCGTATCCTGGCTACGTTTCGGTGACCTTTTCGGGGAAACTGAAGGTTTTGTCTGTGCAATTATGGACGAAGTTATCCTGACGAATAACTACCGGAGACATATAATGAAGGATGGGACGGTTGACGTGTGTCGGGCATGCCACCGCCCAGGAGAATCCATCCGACATATTATCTCTGGTTGTTCTCGTCTGGCTAACGGCGAATACTTACACAGGCATAACCAAGTGGCCAGGGTTATTCACCAGCAACTTGCTTTGAAGTACAATCTAGTGGAATCGGAGGTACCGTATTACAAGTATGTGCCCGACCCAGTTCTCGAAAATGACCATGTCACGTTGTACTGGGATCGGTCTATCATCACTGATAGGACTATTGTTTCTAATAAGCCGGATATAGTGGTGATAGACCGATTAGCGCGCCGCACAATGATAATCGATGTCACAATCCCGCATGACGAGAACCTCGTGAAAGCTGAGAAAGAGAAACAAATTAAGTATCTCGACTTAGCACACGAGGTTGTCGACATGTGGAATGTGGACTCGGCGATCATTGTGCCGATTGTCGTTACGGCCAACGGCCTGATGGCCAAGAGCCTCGACGACCATCTGTCGAGGCTATCATTGGGCGGTTGGATCAAGGGTCTGATACAGAAGGCAGTACTCCTCGATACGGCTCGCATAGTGAGGAGGTTCCTGTCTCTGGAGCCCTAACCACCGGTAGCTTGGACCCTGTTCCCGATACCGGTTGGCCTCTATTTTTTATATTTTTAAATGTTTTTTTGTAATTTGTTTTATAAAAATATTTAAAAATGTAGTAAATAAGAAAAGAAATCAATAAAAGACATAATAATTATTATTATTATATGTCCTTTATTCCTTTTTTTTTCTTATTTATTACATTTTTAAATATTTTTATTAAATAAATTACAAAAAAAAAACATTTAATAATATAAAAAATAGAGGCCAACCGGTATCGGGAGCAGGGTCCAAGCTACCGGTAGTTATTATTATTAATTATTATAATTATTAATAATAATTATTTATAATAATAATATTGTTATTATTTATATTATTTATTTTATTTAACCATTAATGTACACACACATAATAAATAGACAAGAATAAGGAACAGATAATAGGTACAAAGGTATGCTTATTTGTAACGAAATCTCTTCCAGCATACCTGCGAGAGGAGAGTTGCAAAAAAAAGATATGTAGACACCGTGTGTAGAACGATAAAATGAAAAATATATTAAACAATTCACAATAAAGAAGAATACTGTATAGATAATTATATCATATATATCATAAATACTTAAATAATAATACATATTAATATGCAACTAAGACGGAATGGAAAGATAATGCTCTTTCACTCTCTTTTTAAAAACTGCAAGAGTTTGGCAGTCCCTAATATCAGGCGGTAACGAGTTCCACAACCGCACCGCGTGCACAGTAAAGGAGTAGGAGTAAAAGTCGGTAGTGTAGGAAGGTATTTCAAGGAGATGCTTAAGATGCGACCTGCAAAGTGCATCGGAAGGACGGGAGTAGGAGAAGCGTTCGCGGAGGTAAGAAGGCATTTTAGGGTTGTGAAGGACTTTAAATAGCAAACACAAAATCCGAGAGTTCCTGCGAAGTCGAATAGGGAGCCACTTGAGCATTTTGCGAAAGCCTGAAACATGGTCATACTTTTTGAGATTGAAAACAAAACGAATACATATTATTTGCAAACGCTCAAGTTTATTTAAAAGCTCCTCGGTGGCATCCAAATAACAGGCGTCGGCGTAGTCAATGATGGGCTGAATAAGAGTTTGGGCAAGGGAAATTTTGGTGTTCAAGGGCAAAAAGCTCTGGAGGCACTTCAGCGAGTGGAAAGTGTAGTGCACCTTGCAACTGACTTCAGCGACGTGGGCAGTCCATGATAAATAAGAGTCCATGATCACCCCCAAGTTTTTAGCTGTCCTAGCGTATTCAATTTGAACTCCATTCAAACTGAGAGAAGACAGCACCGCAACATCCAGCCTGTTTCGCATATGCCTACCGCCGATAACCATGGCCTGAGACTTCTTAGGGTTGATTTGCAGCCCAAAGGACCGTGACCACTCCCCAATTAATTCCAGGTCACTGTTAATGGCGGTCACTGCGGCTTCTGCATCTTGAATAGGAAAATGATGGTAAAGCTGCAAGTCGTCAGCATAGAGATGGAAGTTACACGAGATTACTCTAGTGACAGAGTTAATAAAAATAGAAAAGAGAAGAGGAGAGAGAACGCCACCCTGTGGCACACCCGCAGTAAGAGAGCACCAATCCGAAGAACTCTCGTCGAGGTGTACCCGCTGCGAGCGGCCTCCAAGATAGGAGTTGAACCAATCAATAGTGGAAGAGGAGAAATTGAAAGATTTAAGGATCCCAAGAAGGATATCGAAGTCAACAGAGCTGAAAGCGCTGCTGAAATCGAGAAATACAAGTAAAGTAAGAGATTTGTGGTCCATAGCCCGGCGGATATCGTCAGTAACCTTTAAAAGAGATGTAACAGTGCTGTGACCGGGCCGGAAACCAGATTGAAAAGGACTAAGAAGATCATTATTAGAGAGAAACAGAGACAATTGCTGATGGACAATGTGCTCAAGAACTTTGGAAAGATAAGGAAGTATGGAAATGGGTCTGAAATCGGTCAGTGTGACCGGGTTAGGGATTTTGGGTAGTGGAATAATATGGGCTAGCTTCCAAGCATCGGGAACAGTGCAAGAAAACAAGGAGAAGTTAAAAATGTGGGTCAAAACGGGAAGTAATGTGGAGAGGATAGGAGAAATCATTCTTGAGCAAAGCCCGTCATTCCCAACAGCGGAGGAGGAGATAGCACAAATAGATTTTTTGACATCACTTTCACTCACAGGACTGAAATCGAAAGACGAACACCGCGGCACTGGCAAAACGGAAAGTTTATTTAATGTCGATAATTTGACGTGTGGATCCAACGTCACGGGTGAAAGTGAAAAATGTTTGTTTAGAGCACACACGTCAATGCCTTTGCTAGAAGCGGCAGGAGACTTACCAATGCCGACAGTTTTCAAAAACTTCCAGACTTCAGAGGAGTTCCGGTTGTCAAGAGAATTATGGAAGTAGCGTCTCTTTGCATCTCTACACATACGACTACAGCGATTACGCATCTCTCTACACGAACTCAGGTTGTGCTCGGAAGGACGGACCTCCTTTTAGCTCGGTCTCTAACTGCCATTGTTGAAAATGTGAAACTCAACTAATAAAACCACCTGCACGCTGTTGTTGGAAGAGATTTACAAAATATTAAAGATAAAAAAAGCAATCGAGAATATCAGTCATCACAACAAACTAAAATAAACGCACAGTGTAACGAAACGTAAAACAGGAATTATGAAATTGACAGATGTCAAATGTCATCATGTCAAGATTGTCAACTGTCAAGTAAAATATAAAGGTAAACAAATAAAAATAAAACAACTACCGGCAGACATTCAGAGTGAAAAGTAAATAAAATAGATGTTACAGCAAAGATTGTAAGGTTAGAATAATAGAAGAAAAAACAAGTCCAAAAGTGTACCGACATGACTTGTTACGTCATTACTAAGTGGCCGAATTAAAATATGTACGGGGATCAAACAAATGAAACCGTAGACTCAGCGACGGGTCTTCCTCATAATCTTCGCTCTAGGCGTAGCGGTTTTAGGCAAAGTGGCAGCGGCAGCAGGCCCAGGATCGTTGGATGAACCAGCACTGGCTACAGTGGGAAATAGCGCGATTAATGACTGAAGCTCACCTATTGATGCAATCTTCCGGCGAGACTTGTCAGGAGTTTATGATTATTATTATATTTATATATTTAGTTTCGTAGAGTCGTACAATACGTCTTATCGCACACAACGCCGTGTCGAAGACTGCCGAACTGAAACGACGTTAGACGATGCACGGCCTTCAAGCCACACCTCCTTGCCCGTCGTGAGTGGGGAGCGTGAGGTTTTTTTCGTTACGGAATTTCTGGATTCGGTCCCCGCGCTCAAGGCCCGCGATAGAAGCTATGCAATAGCTTAAAAACGGCAAAAATATCACGTTTGTTGTATGGGAGCCCCCCTTAAATATTTATTTTATACTGTTTTTAGTATTTGTTGTTATAGCGGCAACAGGAATACATCATCTGTGAAAATTTCAACTGTCTAACTATCACGGTTCATGAGATACAGCCTGGTGACAGACAGACAGACAGACGGACAGCGAAGTCTCAGTAATAGGGTCCCGTTTTTACCCTTTGGGTACGGAACCCTAAAAAACGGCAAAAAATCACGTTTTTACGTGATGTTTTGCCGTTTTTTGAGATAATGGTACGGAACACTTTGTGCGTGAGTCCGACTCGCACTCGGCCGGTTTTTAATTTAGCAGGGTTTGCAGATTGATTACTTATGTGTTGACTTGTGATTTAGTATCTAACAGTACGAAAAAAAATATACTTATTTTATTTTAGGACCGGTTCTCCTGCCACACCACTGCCTTGGGATGAAAGATATAAAAATGGTGAGTATGGTGTATTCCCGTTGTCCCCGTTATATTGTCCCCGTAACGGGGACAACGGAACGTCAAACAATTTCCTTCCCGTTGTCCCCGTTATGCACAATACATAACGGGGACAACGGGCATAATTTTAAAAGTATTACATTAGCGGGGACAGCGTACGGGGACAACGGGCAGTAATTTTAATTATTTTATAAAATTCCCGTTGTCCCCTTTAACGGGGACTTGGCTAACGGGGACAACAGGAATACACCGTGATTGCTGTATTCCCGTTGTTGCACAGCTTGGCTAAAAAGTCGTGAAAATAATGGTGGTGACACTATCGTGCATGTTTTAACCCTATAAAGTACGACAATAACGGTTTGACACTTAGTTTTTTTGACAATTAATGTGATAGTCCAGGAGGTAGCGTTGCAAATGAAAAATGGTTGGTTATTGATGTATTACGAAATCTACAACTATTTAATAATAATATTAATAATATATCGCTATTAATGTATGTTCGATATATTATTAATATTGTTATTAAATACTTTATCCATGCCGTGAAACTCTATCATCACGCTGTCACTGTGCAGTGTAAGCAGACACTAAGACGCTAGTAACTTTGACGCAACTACACTACGGGCTGTACATTGATAGTGTGGTGAACATTTTAGATCTAGTTCTTACATCAATTTTTCTACAAAACTAGCAGACCCGGCAAACTTTGTTTTCCCATAAAAACACCAAACATTCATCTACCCTACCTACCCTACCCTACCATCCTACCTACCCTACCTACTCTACCTACCATACCCTACCTACTCTACCTATGTAGGTAAGGTACTTTTTTCTTTTTCCATTTTTTTTTCTTAAGAACCTTCTTCTAACAATAACAAACACAACGAAAAAAGAATTAGTGAAATCGGTTCAGCTGTTCTCGAGATTTGCGCTTAGCAACACATTTAGCGATTTATTATAGAAAAGAAGTTATCCATGGGCGTACCCAGGGGGGGCAGGGAGGGGTAGCTGCCCCCCCTGGAAATCTCGCAGAACATGTATGAACTTGCCTAATTACTAATCAAAGTGTAAACGGGGCCTTATGCTCTAACTTTTAAATAAACTGCGCAGTAGACACTGGCAAAATGCACGTTGCAATTGCCAAAAAACCGCGCACGACGATGACGCACGAAGATTACCGAATCTAGCCGAGCGTTGAACGCTCGGCTGTGTTCGGTAATCTGGTGATCTTCGGTAGCGAGTTGCGAGCTGAGGTTGCGAGCGACTAGCATTTATTTGAAATAAATTATTTCATTTGAAATTTTATTGTTTTGAAGGAGCTAAAACTAAATCAAACGTAGGTGATCAAAAAATATTCATTCAGTGTCTATATTAAAGTATAGAAATCTGTCTGATTGATATTGTGTTGTGATTAAGACACGCACATACATTCTGCTGAGCAATAATAAAGATAGATATGGACATTCGAAAATTTACTTTTATTTATTTAACTACCTATAAAGCAGGATCATTTGCGGCTGTTTGCCCTACACACTACACTACATATACCTAATGTTTCATGTAGGTGTGTAGTGTGTATGACAAAACAGTCGCCGACGATCCCACCTAAAAAATCTGACTTGTCCCCCCATAGGTCAGAAGCTGGGTACGCCCATGAAGTTATCCTTTACTGTCACCAGACGGCGCTCTTCCAGTTTCAATACAAATTGACGTTTACGTTAAAGCGATCAATAATGATTAAAATTGTAGAATTGACCGGCAGTATCGTTCACTGATAAGATGCAACACAAAGTGCGCCTGAAGCAGTTTTAACTTCACTAAAAACTTATTTTATATTATTTTAGGTAAGGACAAACCAATAACCCAGAACCCAATGGAAGTATTTCGAGATTGTGACCGCACTTGTAACTATTACTTTAAAACGTAAGTTTTTAAATACTATGCCGTTTACGGTTAGCAAAATAAACTTATTAACTCTGAAAGGGATCGTCTTTCACCTCGTCGTCAAACAGGCGTCAACCTTACGTAAGTACGTAACCAAAGTGGATCAGCAGTTCCGGTACGTCGATTCGGCTACGGCTAGGCGACGGCGACGCCACCGCGCTTACGGCTCGCAGACTGGTCAGATCGGACGACGAATCGTTTAGGCCAGGTTCACATTTGGTCGGACCGACAATTTAACCGCTGGCCGATTATTGGGTTATGGTGTTCACATTCACACTATAAGCTGCCGGTCCAACGTGATGTGAACACCTCCGTCGTTAACCGCTGGCTTGCCACAAAGCCAACTCGCAGCAGTTGGCTTCTATGTCCAATGGACGACGACGACGTACTCAAACGCCTGTCTTCTACAAGAGAAATCAAAACTTCTATATTAATTTCGTCCTCCATCTTTATAAACGTGTCCTGCGTGCATGCGAAGCTTCTGGGGAGAGCGGCAGCCTAATTGCGTAAGTGAATTCTGCAAAGCAAACAAGTCGGAAACTTCCCAAAAACGACTTTACGTATTGCATATTACACTCTGAAAAGGAAAGGTTATGCTCCTGTCCATTACCAATATTTTGACGTAGAATTGATTGTAAAGAATGAACGAAAGCGGAAGAATCGAGATAAAACTTCACTATTGGTATTGTGTAATGAAATTATGTCCTAATTATTTGGAAATAAATCATTCGTGTTTGATGCAACATAACACAGTAGATGAACTTCAACTCAAAGGAGGATGTTTGTACTCTTTACAAATTAGTTTCACAATACCGAAAAAGTAGAAAGAAATGATTCTAATTCTTTGAAGGAATCGACTTGTTTGCTTTGCAGAATTCACTTACGCAATTAGGCTGTGGGTGGGTGAGCGGCGGGCGGGTGGCTTCGCCTCAACGAGCCGACAAGTGTGAACGGCGCTATACAAAGCAGTATGCCAATATTATATCCGACCCGACAGAAATCATAAACATAGAACATAAAATACATATGGAAATTTTCTTCCGAAAGCTTTGTCGTTCCGGTAAAACTGTCGGTCCGACCTAATGTGAACCCGCCCTAAGCGCGGGAACTGCAAGTTGACCATGCACCGCACCGCGGTTCGTTAGAGTCCCGAGGTGAGGATATTACGTTATGATTCCGACAACTGTGCATTGCAGTAGGGAGTTTCATACAAAGAATACTGCACGGCTCGAGTTGCAGTACGGTGACGATTCCTTTCCGAGTTGATTAACCCGCAGCCTGATTGCGTAAGTGAATTCTGCAAAGCAAACAAGTTGGAACCTTCCCAAAAACGACTTTTCGTATTGCATATTACACTCTGAAACGGAAAGGTTATGCTCCTTTCATTACCAATATTTTGGCGAAGAATTGATTGTAAAAGAATGAATGAAAGCGGAAGAATCGAGATAAAACTTCACTATTGGTATTGTGTAATGCAAATGTCATACATCTTCAACTCCGTAGTATCTCTAAGTAGTCTGTGTTCAACTCAAAGGAGGATTTGGAAAGCTAACGCTAGCTTTCAGAATTAGTTTCGCAATACCGAAAAAGTTGAAAGAAATGATTCTGATTCCTTGAAAGAATCGACTTGTTACCTTTGCAGAATTCACTTACGCAATTAGGCAGCTGATGAGGGTGCTATGACCCTAAGTGCAGTGATTTTTAAAGTGGGGGCATCGCTCTACTTTAGGGACGCGACTACATGTACTACTACAGCAGAGAGTTTGTAATTACTATACATACTCTAATAATACTACTAAATACTAATAAAACTCTCTGCCAGGGCAACACCGACCGATTTCTTCGAAAAATCGACCAATCACATAGACGGAAATCCACATCGCGTTTTTCATCTCGCATGTGATTGGTTGATTTTACTTTTTATGTTTTTTTTTTTTCACTTTGTCTTGCCGAATTAATTACACATTATGGCTGCTGATAGTTGAAACTAAATAGAGTCTGGCAAACGAAAGTAGACATTCGAATTATTTGCAAACTTTTTTATATGGAAATACTATACCTACTAATGACAACCTGATTTGTTATAGTCTTTCAAGTAAATTAACTGAAGTAATAAGATTCTTCAAAAAAACATTAACACCCCTAAATCGTCTTTTGGGGGTAGTTTAAAAAAATTATAACAACAACTTTTATTATTCATTTAGGTTAGTATTTGTGGCAAGTTTCTAGTTTGTTGACCCAAGAAATCAGATTTTTCCATACAAACTTCAACACCCCCTAAATCATAATTTGGGGGTAGTTTCGAAAAACTAATAATGTCAATCTTTATCATTTACTAAGATTACTATTTGTTCTAAATTTCAAGAATTTTGGCCTAAGGAATTAGATTTTTCATACAATCTATTAACCCCCTTTTTACCCCCTTACGGGGGGAATTTCCAAAAATCCTTTCTTAGTGCTCACCTACGTCACTCGAGGAACCTTTCTGCCAAATTTCATGCTTCTAGGCCTAGCGGTTTTGGCTGTGCGTTGATCGATCAGTCAGTCAGTCAGTTTCTTCTTTTATATATATATAGATAAGGTTTTTTTGTTTTATTCATCTGGTTACATAATATCTAAAGTATTACTTATATAAAGGACCTATAGTATTTTTATTCAGCCGAAGTAAAATAAATAATTCTAAAGTATCAAATTAGGTTATTCCAGGTATTTCATACTAGTTTTGAGGGTTGCTATGCTGATTTTTTTTTAATTAACTGCGCTTTTTCAGTCTCTACTTTCGTTTGCCAGACTCTAATAAAAGAATGGCTGGCTGGCTGCCAAAAAATTGGGGATCCTCGCGAAGGTGAGACGGTACATCACGCCAGAACAGTTGCTCAACTTGTATCAAGCGCAAGTTCGATCATGCATGGAGTACTGCTCTCATCTCTGGGACGGATCTGCCAAGTACCAGCTGGATGCACTTGAGTTGATCGAAAGACGGGCCAAGAGGCTTATCGGCAATGAAGTACTGGTCGAATCTAGGCTTCAGAACCTCGAACATCGGCGCAGAGTTGCCAGCCTTTCGGTTTTTTATCGGTTACATTTCGGGGAGTGTGCGTTGGAATTGCATGAACTAATTCCTCCTAGCCCGTTCCATCATCGGACTACAAGACGTACGGTGATGCGTCATCGGTACATGGTGGACATCCCACCCATACGCACAAAACGTTTTGGGATTACTTTTATTATGCGTACAGCAAAGGAGTGGAATTCCCTGCCGGAGTCTGTATTTCCTGATAGCTACAACCTGGGAGTCTTCAAGTCAAGAGTGAATAGGTTTCTTCTAGGCAAGCGTGCTTCATCGTCGACCACATCATCGCTTACCATCAGGTGACATAGTGGTCAAGCGCAAGCCTACCAAAAAAAAAAAAAAAAAAAAAAAATGTACAAGTAAAATTAAAAAATTTAAATAAACCCCGACACATAGTTATTTCATGCTACATAATTTATCTAGTATAGTAGACACGCTTCGATCGACAATCTATCGAATACAATGACACGATATCTTGTGAAAACACCTTAATTCAAACAGTAAAACACCCATAACTTTTGAACGGCTGAACTTATTTTCATCAAACATAGATAAGAAAACTCTCGAAAAATCACCTTTGAAACAAAAAAATCAGTTCATCCGTTTAGGAGCTATGATGCCACAGTCAGATACACAAACACACAGGTACACAAGTCAAACTTATAACACCCCTATTTTTCCGGCGGGGGTTAAAAATGGGATTGTCGAAGTATTAATGCTACGCAAACGAAGTCGCAAGCAAAAGTTAGTAACTAATATATTTTTAACTTATTGTTATTTTTGTTTTTCCCAGCTACGGACAAGTCTGTGGGCATCGCTACAATACAAAATTATGGATAAATCAATACCAAACATTTGACAATATTTGCGACATGGACCATGCAAATTGCGTTAACGCGACTGTAAGTAAGTACATTTTTAGGGTTCCGTACCCAAAGGGTAAAAACGGGACCCTATTACTAAGACTCCACTGTCCGTTTGTCTATCACTAGGCTGTATCTCATTATGTACCGTAATAGCTAGACAGTTGAAATATTCACAGGTGATGTATTACTGTTGCCGCTTTAACAACAAATATTAAAAAACCGGCCAAGTGCGCGTCGGACTCGCGCACGAAGGGTTCCGTACCATTTTCGCAAAAAAACTGCAAAAAAAATCACGTTTGTTGTATGGGAGCCCCACTTAAATATTTATTTTACTCTGTTTTTAGCGGCAACAGAAATACATCATCTGTGAAAATTTCAACTGTCTAACTATCACGGTTCATGAGATACAGCCGGGTGACAGACAGACAGACAGACGGACCGCAAAGTCTCAGTAATAGGATCCCGTTTTTACCCTTTGGGTACGGAACCCTAAAAATAATAAAATAAATATTTAAGTGGGGCTCGAATACAACAAACGTGATTTTTTGCGATAATGGTACGGAACCCTTCGTGCGCGAGTCTGACTCACACTTGGCCGGTCTTTTTTTAAAGGTTCTGTAGCCAAAAACTGTCTCGCTGGTCTAGTAATCGCAAGCTACTGCTGAGCATGAGGTCCACGGTTCGATTCCCGGATCCGACTAAGTGTTATTGTATTTTCCATCTGGAATTTCTCAGTTGCATGTGCCCGGTATACTTATGGCAAGAGGCTCGCCTCCTGTTAAATTGAACTTATACATTACTGGTGAAATGTGGCTGAATTATCGGTACCACTCTGCCCAGCCCTGGGGCCATAGAGGCGCGATGTTATGAATGTAGCCAAAAGGTGAAGACGGACCATTACTAAAGTTTCGCCCTAATAAAATGCAAACGTCGCGCGCCTACCGGTTATCGCCAACAAATGAACGCGACGGATCCTGTATGAAATGAATTCACGCGATGTTTGCTTTCTCCTTAAGGGTACACTAGTCGCCGGCACGAACTATTTTGTGCGCGGGGTTAAAATGCGTGCTATATCAACCGACAACACGTGCGGAACAGATAGATGCTGTTATGAGCAGTAAGAAGCTAGTACGCGTACGAATTAGCACTTTTGCAAATTTGTAGCAAAATGTATGATGATTTAGAACGAAAACGAGCGCGCGAAATTTTATAAACAGTCTTTTGGGAGTCTGGCTATCATGAAAAAACTACTGAATGTATCTGTTCAAAATAAAATTATTCGCATTGTTGAACTACTAATCTATCCCTGTATAGAGGCCGTTTTTAAAATTTCCTTCTTCTTATGGTACTTATTTGCGCCCAAAGATGTGTTAAAATTTGGAATTTTCGAAGCTCATAACTTTCAAGTAATTTTATTTTTTACTTTTTTTCTTTCATACAGGGCTAGATAATGATGAGACTAATTAATATCATTTTCTTATTTTGAACGTACATCGTCAAACAGTGGAGTAAAAGCCAGACTACGTTTGTATGGAAGAATTTTCGACTAGTGTACCCTTAAGCCTCGTATCCATTAGGGCTTAGGCAAAGGTTGCCTAGTCACTACTAGCAATATTTCACGCGCACCATGATTATTATGCTCATCATCTTGAAAGACAACGAAGAACTTTGTAACTTTGTTGTGTTTTGAATATTCACAACGAATCTTTGTGTCTCTGAATTGGCTGCAAAACCCTGCGCAGTAACTATTTTTGTGACAATATTGAAAGTGAAGATAGCATTGTATAACTGTCTCTTTCACTCGCTTACGTTTGTCGCTTCATGCTATCTCGCTTACTCTCTATTAAAAAAGTTTCTTGGGCAATAGTAGACAGAGCGAACTTATGCCGCCTCCACACGCTCGCCGAACAATTCCGAACAGCGAACAACAAACAACGAACACGAACGTGTGGGTGGGTTTGATTGTGTTTGGCTGTTTTTGTTTGTGTTCGCTCGTGTTCGGCGAGCGTGTCGGTTTTTGTGCACAAATCAAAGGGTGTTCGACGAACGTGTTGTTTTTGTGATGTATCCACACGCTTGTCAGTTCAGTAGTACGCGCGAACTTGCGGGCGACGGACGGAGTTAATAGTGGTGGTCAAATATACGAATCGTGACATTTTGTGTATTCTAAGCTAAATTGTAAGGAAAAATGAGGATTTTAACCCGAAAGTAATCGCTGCCACAACAAGCTCGTCGTCTGCCATGTTTGCAAATCCAGAATAGACTAGCATGTTCGCCAAACGTGTGGATGCCGTGTTTGTGTTGGGTGTTTGTGGTCAGTGTTCGGCACGTGTTTGCTGTTCGCCCTGTTTGTGGCAAACTCACTGTTTGCGTGTGGAGGCGGCATCAGAGACACAAAGATCCGCTGTGAATATTATATCTCGTCGCGTAATGTTGCGTGCCAGCTGGCAAGAGCGTCGAACATGTTGAGTGTCACGTGTTACGCGTTAAGTATTGCCTAGTGCATGATAGACTTCTGTAACTTCATTATCATCATCATTTCAGCCGAAAGACGTCCACTGCTGGACATAGGCTTCCCCCACGTGTGGCCACATTGACCGGTCCCGTGCGTCTCGCATCCAGCGGATGCCCGCAATATTCACCAGGTCATCGGTCCACGGCCTTGCATCGCAACGTCCTCCGATCCGCGGTTGTCACTCTAGAACTTTTCGGCCCCATCGGCCATCCGCAGCCTAATTGCGTAAGTGAATTCTGCAAAGGAAACAAGTCGATTCTTTCAAAGAATCAGAATCATTTCTTTCAACTTTTTCGGTATTGCGAAACTAATTTGGAAAGCTAGCGTTAGCTTTCCAAATCCTCCTTTGAGTTGAACACAGACTACTTAGAGATACTACGGAGTTGAAGATATATGACATTTGCATTACACAATACCAATAGTGAAGTTTTATCTCGATTCTTCCGCTTTTACAATCAATTCTACGTCAAAATATTGGTAATGAAAGGAGCATAACATTTCCATTTCAGAGTGTAATATGCAATACGAATAATACGATAAGTCGTTTTTGGGAAGGTTCCAACTTGTTTGCTTTGCATAATTCACTTACGCAATTAGGCTGCCGTTTTGCGTGCCCTGCCCACTGCCACTTAAGTTTGGCAATTATTCGGGCTATGTTGGTAACCCTGGTTCTCTTTATTTTTGCTTACGTACAAAATACATTCCAAAATATAAAGTGAAGGTAGAGTCAGTATATCGATCTCTACACTTATCGGGGCTACTTTTCAGACTGATCGATAAACATTTACTTCCTGGATTTTTTTACATTTACCTTTTTCAGAGAGACGACTTATATTCTTTTTTGGGAACAACTGTGCAGTTTAGGTAAATAAGCGCCCGATTACACTCTCACTGGTGATTAGAGAGGGACAGAATACAAAATCCTATTATTGTACTCATTCCAGACTTATACCGAATTTGTGGAATGAACAACATTCCGATATTGATTTCCGATATTAGATCTCAATATCGGAAATCAATATCGGAATTGAAAAACTTCCGATATTACATGCCCTAATAGGTACCTTAACTAAACAACTTGCCTATTAGGTAGGTTCAACAAAAAGGTGAAAAAAAACCTTCTTTCAAAAAAATAACCGACTTTCGAATAAAAAAACTACAAAATGAAAAATAACTTCCTTTTTGGAAGTCGGTGTCCATAACGCAAAAAAAATGTAAGACATAATACTATTTTTTTATTTTATGTTGAATTGAGATGAGCCTATAAATTCTTCATCAAAACTAAACCGATTTCCAAAACAAAACGCTACAAAGCGGAAAATTACTTTCTTTTCGGAAGTCGGTGTTAAAAACGAAAAAAAATAGGTACCAAAGACAAGACACCGACTTCCGAAAAGAGAAAGCTATTTTTCGCTTTTGTTTAGTTTTAGAAGTCGGAACTTTTATTTAAATTAATTAATTAATACATACCGTTTTAATATTTCAGGGCCACGTAAGTATACCTTAATAATTTCAAAAAACCTTTTTATGGAACAATGCTCCATTAGAAATAACATTAGAATTTTTTACAACCGCTGCTTACAGTCCTTTCAACTGATTTTGAGTTCTAAACCATGAGTTGCACAAGCATAATTTGTAGTGTTATTCTGTAAAAATATTACCATGAAAGTTAGGTGAAAATCTATCCAATCTAGATAAATATTGGCAGCCGGTCTATTTCACGGTAATTGTCTATTCTGTAACAAAACTCACCGTGTAAACTTGGGTGAAATGAACTATCATGGCGGTCAACGAACCTAAAATGGCGGTGCTTATCATGTTCTCTCGCTTGCACACTATAGACGGCACTAGTGTGCAAGCGAAAAACATGATAAGCACCGCCATTTTAGATTCGTTTCTTTAATGAACCGGGTTGTTTGTATGTTTTACTAAACACATTTCGTACAGATTGGCATCCCATGTATAAAGGCCCTTGTGGTGAATTGGGTCCATTCTTCGATATGCCGAGTCCGGGAGATGACGAAGTGGTAAACAAGATCCTGAGTCGTGCGAAAACGCTTGGTAACTACTCGTACACGCCTCCACCTTACACCGATCCTACGGCAGATCCTATCGAAGAAGAGCTAAGGAAGGAGCTGGCTCAGGCAAAAAAAGATGCTGAAAAAGCCAAAAAACCACCTAAACCCTAAAGAATAGATAACATAGGTGAAGTGCGCTTGAAGTGTATGTCTGTCCGGATGTCGGGCTTCTCAAGGGTCGCATTTCACACCCAGTTCTCGTGAATTTTTGGGAGCAGGTCCGATGATAGGTAATGGACCTTTTAGGCGCAACCGTGAAGCACACAATATTTATTATTTTTAAGACTGTCACATTTTGTTTATTATTTTGTTTGTGTCAAATAAAGGTTTTTTTCTTTCTCGATTTTTTTTTTCGTTCCTATCTAATGCGATAGGCGAAAGTAGACATCTTGAGGTAACGTGCAGCCTAATTGCGTAATATAAATAAGTACGCTTTCATTGGTGAAGATACTCTTTTCGAAAGACTCCAATATTTTTTGGCAATACTAAATTATTTAAAGAGCATTTGTCATACTCTCCCACCAGGTGGTCCGATGACCTGCAGCCTAATTGCGTAAGTGAATTCTGCAAAGCAAACATGTCGGAACCTTTCCAAAAACGTCTTTACGTATTTCATATTACACTCTGAAAAGGTAAGGTTATGCTCCTTTCCATTACCAATATTTTGACGTAGAATTGATTGTAAAGAATGAACGAAAGCGGAAGAATCGAGATAAAACTTCACTATTGGTATTATGTAATGAAATTATGTCCTAATGATTTGGTAATAAATCATTCGGGTTTGATGAAACATAGCGCAGTACATGAACTTCAACTCAAAGGAGGATGTTTGTACTCTTTCCAAATTAGTTTCACAATACCGAAAAAGTTGAAAAAATGATTCTAATTCTTTGAAGGCATCGACTTGTTTGCTTTGCAGAATTCACTTACGCAATTAGGCTGCTGGTGAAGGTTGCGGCGATCCGCTTGTTGCGAGACGCACGGGACCGGTCAATGTGGCGACGCTTTGGGGAGGCCTATATAAACGGATTTGCTTAATTCTTTTTTAGTTCGAAAGAAATTTATGCCGAAATAGTCCCATTTAAATATGGATCTGATGAAGAATTTCGGAGATATACAAAATAACTCTTCAATAAATGATGGCAAATCTCTCGGGATTGCTGCAATCGCATGTCTGTTTATTGTTTATACCATTTCGTAACATACCATCACGCCAGTATGCTCTAAAAGGGTACGCAGATGTGTACAGTTCACCCTGGTACACTCTCATTCCACCGTTTATGTTCAAGTTACATGTTATTCGGATAATCTATTCTGGCATCACTGTGGGCATTATAGGTACCTATAGAACTTGTCCGTTATGTACCACTAAAAAGTGAAAAATTAAAACACTTTTTAACAAAAAAATAAACCTGTCCTTGGTACCTACTGTATTTCGTTTTTAGTAGACACGTTTTTACGACCTCCTCGAAAGCAAACTGACGAGAGATGTGAATTATGGAAACATACACACACTTCATCACTCCGACAGAGAATCTGACCCCTGGAAACGAACTGCCAATCTGGAAATCCCTTAACCGATTGCGGACCCAGATTGGCCGCTGTAAAAACAACCTGGTCAAATGGAATATCATAGACCCATCTAAAACACAGTGCCAGTGTGGGGCCCCTTCACAAGATATGGCCCACCTCCATGTTTGCCCTTCATGCCCGACCACCTGCACCTTGCGAGATTTGAACGTAGCAAATGAAAGAGCTGTCCGAGTAGCTACATACTGGTCGGACAAAATCTGAATGGCTGCATTGTTTGAGTTAATCGACACGAGAAGAAGAAGATTACACACAGACTTCTGAAAATAAAAATATTTTTCGCTTTGTAGTTGTTTTTTTAGAAGCCTGTTAAATTTTTTTGTTAAAAAGATTTTTTCTTTGAGATTCAAAAAAAATTATTTAGTATTGATTCATGTACATTATTTTTGAAACAAGGTTTTTTCGTGTAAGTAATAGTTTTGCTTTAAAAAAATAATTAACAACATGATATTTTTTCGCAACTTTTGGAAACTCCTCCAAAACGACTTGGAAGTTTAAAAATATTTAAAAAAAATTGATGGCTGGCATTTCTTCATAACTAATATAGTATTTATGTTAATCAAATCACATCACATCACATCATCAGCCTATTAATGTTCCCACTGCTGGGACACAGACCTCCTCTCTGTGAGAGGGAATGGGCCGTAATCTACCACGCGGGCCCAGTGCGAGTTCTAGGACATGCTGGTTTCCTCACGATGTTTTCCTTCACCGTTTTGAGAGCATTAAATCAAATAATATTTTGCAAACAATACTGTTCAAAAGGAGGTTCAATATATTGACATTTTGGCATCGAGCGGGCGCACGGCCAGTACTGCGTTAACATTGGGGCGTATATATCGCCTTAAGTCCCTAACACAGATAACTATAGTCAGAAGTCTCTAATGGGAAGAGGAAGAGAATAGTAATCTTTGAAGAGACAACTTGACGCCTCAACGTAGTTTTATTTTCTCTGTGGACGCCTCTTTACAAAAGATTACAAATACAACAGATAATCAAAAAAGTAGCAGTAGTTTATGTTGTTTATACAATAACAACCCTATCAAAAAGGCATTAAATATCCCCGACCAACCGCGAGGAAGGGGACGAATGGTCAAATATGCAGGAGGTCTAGAGAGAGAACCTGGGTAGCAAGCTGGGTACCTAAGTCACCCCACCGGTGGGTCCCCGCAATGTCGAGGGGGGGGAGCTCAGTAACCGAGGCTTGGTCACCCACGGTGAAGCGAAGAGGAACACGAAGAGGGGCCGCTCGTCAGGGCTTTTGCTGATAAGCCGACGACGTAGCGGCCAACATGTAGGTTGCGTTGCTGCCTGGGCAACATCGCAACTGAGGCGGGCCGTGATGTCGCGGGCCGGTATTGCGGTGCGCCGCTCTCCCCACCTTCTGCGGCCTGGACGGGGTCGCCACCGTCTGATGGTGGACGTGGTGGGGCCGCAGGGGAGGAGGAGTGTCGGTATAGTGTTGGCCGCTCTCCCTATCCCCTGCGGCCGAATCATGGTAGGTGGCGGGGCCATTGACCTTGACCCGTCACAAGGGGACCAAGGCTGCCATACACGGGGTCGTCTGGCACCCATGTACTGGTTTGGTCCCTGGGGTGGTCACGGCGCACAGTGTGTTCTGTTGCGCCGGTGATGGGGGTAATCCCCAGAGGAGGGCCCGGTTGTTGGGTTGAGGTTTGAATAACAAACTCTTTAAAGTACTGGCTGAACATAATGTTCAGCATTTATTGTCAATCAATAACACTGTCGGAATTCTTTTAAATTGTGACTGCTCATGTCTTGTGACATGGCTACGCAATGAGATCAATTCGAGTGTTCGACCATACAGCATATATTTCAATTATCATGTAAAAGCAGAGTCTCTTAGAATAAATACGTCTTCCATAGCCCACCCTGTTTCCTTTCAACAGGTTATGGGCCCAGCACGCTTCCACTGCGCCACTCTGCTTTTATTGGAATCACAAAGTTTGACTTTTTACATACCAGGTCCCGGCAAAACTTCTGTATGTGGCCCTTCTTATTACAATTTTTACAAACTTTGATTGTAAAACAATTGTTAGATGCATGTCCTGTTTTTCTACAATGACAGCATTTTTCATTTTTACAGAACCTTGCAATGTGGCCTGGTTTACCACAGTTATAACATAGTTTCTCTGTTGATTTTAAAACTTCGTTATTACAAGCCGAAGTTTCCGGCATATCCAAATTTTAAAGGGGAAACATCAAAAGACCCTGTCCTCTCTCAAGTCCGACAATATTTGAAAACGGGATGGCGTAATATTCAATACGACAATCTCCTGAATCCATTCTTCCGCAAGCGAAATGAATTATCGATCGAAAATAAAATAGTTATGTGGCAGGGCAGGATAATAATACCGGAAACCTTACGTCATTCAACACTTACCTATCTTCATCGAGGTCACCCTGGCATATCAGCGATGAGGGCACTCTCACGTTTCTACGTATGGTGGCCAGCTCTAGATGAAGATATCGATACATTCGTCAAGAGATGTCGTAAATGTCATGAAAACAGACCGTGCAACCCAGAACTGCCAGTTTACTCATGGTCTATTCCGGAAAGAGTTTGGGAAAGGTTGCATATTGATTTTGCGGGGTCCTTTGAAGGAACATATTGGTTAGTTCTTTGCGATGCTCTGTCAAAATGGATCGAAGTTAAGCCCATGAAACATATCACAACAAGGAACCTATGTTATGTTCTGGATGAAGTTTTTTCCACATTTGGTCTCCCTGAAATGATTGTTTCAGACAACGGCCCATAATTCACAGCCCATGAGATCAAACAGTACTGTAGAAACCATGGAATCGTAAATGTCACGTCAGCACCATACCACCCGAGGACAAATGGCTTGGCGGAACGCCTTGTGAGGACATTCAAGACGAGAATGCTATCCAGTGAAGGAATTGCTAAAAATCGACTTAATGAATTTCTTTTTTCTTACCGGAATACCCCTCATAGTACCACAGGGAAGTCTCCATCACAAATGATGTTTGGTCGGCAATTGAACTGTCTTCTCTCAAACATCCGGCCCAACAATAGGAGAGAGCTACAATTTAAACATGTACAAGGCAATATTGCGTCAACTTCACCCAACTATCGTCCGGGAGAGAGAGTTTTCATCAAAACACGCTTAGATAAGATTTGGCAGCCTGCTACTATTTCAGCACGCACTCACCGATATTCCTATGTCGTTACTACACCCAGTGGGGAGGAAAAGCGTCGGCATGCGGATCATATACGGCCTCGCGTATTAGTTCTCTCACCCACACCTGAGCTGCCAGGAAATTCAACACCTAGAGACAATGATCGCGAACCAGATGATTTACCAGTTGGATCTTCATTTCAAACACCATCGATAGTTGAACCACCGATTGCTGAACTGCCAGTTGAGCCTACTTTCCAAACACCACCAACATCTGCTAATCTTGCTGTAACAGATACCAGTACCATGCCGCTGCAACCCCGTCGCAGCAAGCGTTTAGGCATGCCACCTCGCAGACTCATTGAGGAGATGTAATTCACTTAGGAAGGGAGAAATGTTGTAAACGCTTCTTTGAAACCTTCTTGCAGAAGGCAAGAAGGTTTCAAAAAAGCGTAAAAAAGATGAAGCATGTCACTAATTGTCACGTCATGTCAATTTATTATGCTTGGGAATACAAGTCTTAAAATGTTCTTTAATGAATTCTTATTTATCTTATCGCGTTATATCATATTCTATTCTATATTTTTATTTTGCAAGCAAAGCCGATCTCGACTATTCTGCTAATTGGGGTTTGCAATCGCGCAGTATTCCGTAATTCGCGTAGTTTCCAGCTGGAAGTTTGCGGGAAATTTGCCTTTCCAGCGGGATCCCGCTGGAATTCCCGCAATAGATTTAAAATTCTTATACATTAATATAATAATTCTATTACTACAGAATGATCTACCATTAATATACCAAATAAGTATAACTCATACTGCCACTTGAACAATATTCTAAAAATTGAAAAGTGTTAGGTGCCGATTTTTAAATTGATCAAAAACAGTTGCTGCGAAATTAAGTGTTAAAATCTTAATACTTTTCTAAATAAAAGTGGCTTAAAAGTCTTATAACCCAGGCAGTGGCATAGCCACAATTATTTAAAAACAAACAGGGTCAATGTTCACGCTGGTTCACGTCTTAACTCATAAGTGTCAAACGTCATTTTTTAAGCATTCGTAAGGATGTCGGCAGTGTTACAAAAGTATATCGATTATTTCAAATGGATTGTTTACGGTTTTGAAATTAAAGTTTTAAAATCAAATATCGAAACGTCAACATTTTTGATAAGCATTTTGGGTACTGTTTTTTATGGAGTTGAACTCCAGTCTTTCAAATTCAATTGTTTGTATTCTCAGACCTCAGTATGTAATTAATAACTAATAGTTGAGATCTTTTGAGCTAAGGCAAAACTGATTTCAATATATCGAATTATCGATATTTTTGACTATCATAGATAGAGCATCACATCATTAAGATACTTCATACTGGTATGGAAATAATTGAATTGTTTGTTGTTGTTGATTTCTCGAAGAAAAAAAAGGACTTTTTAAATGAAAATAAGTGAAATATTACCCATAATTATTTGATTAAAATGGCTTTCGAGCACGCGGGTATTATAGAAGAACTTGATTTTAATGTGGAAGTCAAAACAGAAGTTTTAGCTGACCCGATGGGAAATGATTCCAAATCCAATATAACAAACAGTAGAAAGAGAACCGCTGAACCAATACCATATAATACGAGGTAAATAGTTGTTTTATAACCTGGTACCTTCTATTGTTGATATTTTTTATGTATTCGCTTACTATCAATCCGCCGGGTGTTTTTTATTTTATTTTGGATTTTATTTAAGGCGCCAAAATGGTGTCACATGCATTCGTGTAGTTTTTTAATAATAATTATAACTTCTTTCTTGGTCTAAAAATAAAAATGATCAACTGTCATCCATCCTGGTCTCATATACTTATCTAAAATTAACTAAAAGATTACATGTCGAAATGTTCATTTTTCAAACAATACTGCTGCCTGGTTACTGTCCCATGCTGTGCAAAGCCCTCTTCTGATACAGAGCAGCCACAAGCATTAATCACCATGCTCAATGTGAGTATTTTTATTATTGACTAGCTGTCCCCATGGCTTTGCTCCCGTCAGCTGGCTAGCCTACCTACCTACCCACCTACCAACATACCTACCCTATCCTACATACCTATCTACAGTACCTTAGGTACCTACCGACCCGGTTTGGGGCACATCGGTTGGATGGTTTCAAAGTCTATAACGTACATAGGTAGAAATTTTTTTTGTGTTTTATATACATACATAGGCTAGCATTTGACCACTACCTCACCTGATGGTAAGCGATGTGGTTGACCGTGATGCATGCTTGCCTAGAACTAACCTAGTCACTCTTTAAGTATTCTTAACTTAAAGACTCCAATACAAAAAATATAAAATAGTGGCTTTTCTCATGTGGCCTGTCCTGGAACACTGCATTTTTTTGCCATTGATGATAGCCTGCCTCACACAACCATAGTATAGCTTACTATCAGTAAGCATTGGTGGCCCAGTGGTAACGGCTTACAAGTTGTAGGTCGTGAGTTCGAACCCAGGTAGGCGCTTTACTTACCCTACCCTACCCACCTACCAACATACCTACCCTATCCTACATACCTATCTACACTACCTTAGGTACCTACTGACCCGGTTTGGGGCACATCGGTTGGATGGTTTCAAAGTCTATAACGTACATAGGTAGAAACATTTTTTGTGTTTGCACACACACACACATAGGCTAGCATTTGACCACTACCTCACCTGATGGTAAGCGATGTGGTTGACCGTGATGCACGCTTGCCTAGAACTAACCTAGTCACTCTTTAAGTATTCTTAACTTAAAGACTCCAATACAAAAATATAAAATAGTGGCTTTTCTCATGTGGCCTGTCCTGGAACACTGCATTCATGGCTATTATATTATATGGCATTTCAGGCTATCTGATGATAGCCTGCCTCACACAACCATAGTATAGCTTACTATCAGTAAGCATTGGTGGCCCAGTGGTAATGGCTTACAAGTTGTAGGTCGTGAGTTCGAACCCAGGTAGGCGCTTGACTTTGTGTAAATTATTTCATCACCAATGCTCTCAAAAACGGTGAAGGAAAACATTGTGAGGAAACCGGCATGTCTTATAACCAAAAATCCGAAGACATGTGACATCCACAAACCCACACTGGGCCCGCGTGGTGGATTACACGCACAACGGACCAAATGGGAGTCGAAGTGCGGAAAAGGGAGTCCCTACCACTACTAGATGGACCGATGACATGTTTAAGGTTGTGGGCAGTTGCTGTATGTGAGACGCATGGGGCCGGGCATTGTGGTGACATTTGGGGGCGGCCTATGTCCAGCAGTGGACGTCTTTCGTCTGAAATGATGATGACTATTAGGCACGATATTCCGATTGAATACTTAGCAGTAAATAAAATTACCATTATAGAGTAAGGACTTTTAAACCATTTTTTAGGGTTCCATACATCAAAAGGTAAAAAAAGCAACCCTTATAAGATCACTTTCTTGTCCGTCTGTCGGTGTGCCACCACCGATTTTCTCAGGAACGGGTGGACCTAGCATGTTGAAATTTATACCAGATACTGAGTTCTATAGTCCCTATTAGGTGGATTAAATCAAGGTCCTGAGTCAACACGATAAAAAGATATAAGCAAATTTAGATTTTCGCGAAACTTGATTTACATTAATTTTCAACTTTTTTATTTTTCGGCATTTTCCCTTTACTTGTGCTGTAAGGCCTTTTTTAACCAAAATTGATATGATATAGGGCAACCGGAAGTACCCTATAGGTTTTGGGTCGAGAACCTATATGGTAGTTCCTCTTGACCTAGAATCACGAAATTTGGCAAAACGTAAGGTACAGCACAAATAAAGGAAAACTTCCAAAAAAAAAAGTACAAAATGAAGTTGGTAATTACAAGTTTTCGCGATAATCTAAATTTGCCCATATCTTTAAAACTTAGACACCAATAAAAATGATACCAATTTTGTTTTCGCGGTATAATGGGTAGGTACGGAACCCTCGGCGCACGAGTTCGAATCGCACTTGACCGGTTTTTATTTCATGTTGCAGACGAGTTACCTGCCACCAGCTAGACCTATTGTGGTACTTTCTGCACAGAAACCGGGATGTGGCCACTTCCTACAACCGGTCGATAACAGACAAGGCGCACGCGAAACAAAAATGGATTGAGATCACCGCAATATTGAACGCTCAGGCTGACGGCGGCGCTCATAAGGATTGGGCGGGATGGTGTAAAGTATGTTTATATATCTTTGTTTTTTAGGGTTCCGTACCCAAAGGGTAAAAACAGGACCCTATTACTAAGACTTCGCGATCCGTCTGTCTGTCTGTCTGTCTGTCTGTCCGTCTGTCTCCAGGCTGTATCTCATGAACCGTGATAGCTAGACAGTTGAAATTTTCACAGATGATGTATATCTGTTGCCGCTATAACAACAAATACTAAAAACAGTATAAAATTAATATTTAAGGGGGGCTCCCATACAACAAACGTGATATTTTTGCCGTTTTTTGCTCGAAATTAATAACGGCAGAAGGTAGACGCTTGAAATATTTACAGAATATTTAGTTGTATATTCTCTTCAAAAAATAATAATTATTAAATTAAAATAAAATAAATTAAGGGGGCTCCCATACAACAAACGTGATATTTTTGCAGTGTTTTGCGATAATGGTACGGAACCCTTCGTGTGCGAGTCCGACTCGCACTTGGCCGGTTTTTTTTAAGTATACATACACACGTCACTTTCCAGTAAAAAACTGATTTACATCCGTCACCTCACACATCAGGTCCTGTTGAAAACCAGCGTCAGGCACTAGTTGTCTGGCATTTTTGCTGAACTGGGCCTTTTTGGCGCAGCCGTGAGGCATACTTTCCAACTGATTTCTTACGTCAGACTTTACTATATTTTTATTTTATTTGTATTTTATGTTGTGTCTTTTAGTCTGTGCCAAATAAATATATTTTCTTTCTTTCTTTTTCTTTACCCAACTGCTGAAGGAGGGTTATGTGTTTATCAGTCTATTTATATATGTTTTTTTTTTCTATGTGGCGTTCTAGAGACCATACGCGTTGGCCGATTTTGATGATTCTTACGTCAATCGATTCGTCTTAACCTTGCGAGTGTCACTGGCTACATTAAAATAGAAAAATGGCAGATTGTGGCGGCCAAATATTTTTTTTTTCTTCCTAATCCATCGTGTGGGGTATCAAAATAAAGGGATTTAAGACGTGATTTCAAAAATATATGTTCAATTGTACATAATTCGAAAAAAAAATGTTAACTAAAAAGTTATAAATAAAAAAGTTACTTCAAAAAATCAAAAAACCTCTTCTGTCCCGGCGATCTTCCTTTAATATATCCTGTTTTTTTTTTCAGTACTGGGTGGATTTTAAGTCAAAATTAAAAAAGAGGGTTGCTACGACGCGGGCTACTAATGTGCAGGGTGGACGATCTTCCATGGAGAAGCCCCTAACGGAGATTGAAGAGAAGTTTCTCCTAATTCTTGGGGACGATTTTGGCCTAAATGCGCAAGGAGTTCGGGTGGAACAGGTAAGAATAAATACTACCAATTTATTTACAAGTGTAACGCTCAGTGTGCGACGCCTATGGTTAGGGTAGTCTCAGGTAGAGGGATCACGCTAACAGATGGTCACCAGATGGGCGGCATGCGCCCCCGCACTGGCCCCGGGCCCGCTGACTCGCTGGTAGAGATGGGTCGTCGACGTAATTTTCGTTAACGAAACTAGACCGTCCATTTCCGTTGATCGACGAGTCGATCAACTAGTTGAATTTATGGACTAGTTCATAACGTAAACTTTGTTAAGTAGACGTTCTTTGTAAATTTTGCGACGCGCGGCATCTACGGACGGCTCGACAACTAAACAACTTTCAACTTGCCGATTGAACGTAAACAAGTATAAACCGGTTTACCTCGCATCGTTCGATCGGTCAATCGCTTTATTCTTTTGCACACATGAAACTATTGGCGTCCTTTTCTTCTTAGCACAACGCATTTTTACTCCAAAATGGCATTCGGCCCATAGAAATATCAACTCTTTCTTTCAAGAGTTAGAGTTCAAATTAATTTGCTCGATGTTCGTCCGTTGTTGTTATTTTTTCGGACGTATGAACTTGTACTACCTACCCAACTAAGTCCTCGCGTCGGTCGTCGCGTTACAAGTCGACATGAACATAGTCGAGTCTCAGTTTAGCCGTCTATAAATTCAACTAGTTCGTTGATTATCGGTGAACCGTCGAATCGTTCATTGTCGGTCGAATTAACTAGTTCGTTCATTCAACGCCCATCGCTACATCGCTACTCGCTGGCCAGTAGACATTCGATTCGAGTCGCGCACGCTAGATAGATCGGCAATTTTACGGTTTTAGCTCGTTCCCGCCAAAACTCGTCGTAGCATTAAGTTTAGTTGTACGAGTAGTTTGTGATATACTGTTGTTAGCGCGTAATGACATTGATGTACAACGTGTTATCGGTGATTAAAGTGTTTTATCGTGGCATGAACTGAAATCGTTTTATTACGACACCAGCCGCCCTTATACTGGCGCCCAACGTGGGCCGCCAGTATATATGAATGTCCTTACGCGCTAACAACAGTATATCACTTAGGGCCTCGTTCACCATCTCCAAGTAGAGCGTTGGTTATTTACCTCCAAGTTAACGTTAAGTGGCACGTAAAAATTACGAGTATCTTTTATCAATTTCACAAACGAAAATAGAGCTTCGGGTAACAACTTGCTGGTTAAGTGAATGCCGTAACAAATCTTGCGTTTCATTCGTTCAATAATACGTCAATGTTGCTCGTCAAATGCCATTGCCAGATGTTAATAGTCATTTGTAGTTTTTTTTTAGTTTTTTTTTATGATATGCGTCGTGCCTGGCGCGTATAAACACTTTTTCTTCCTTTCTTTTTTTTATATTTATGGTGTTGGCGTCTGATTTGGTATGCATGTGATTTTAATGTTTTACTTTATTTAGCATGAATAATGTTAAAAAAGAGAGAACTGAATTATCTATTGTTCAGAAGTTCAGTAGATTTGATAGGTTATTAGTAAAACCACTTTAATAATGAAAAAAATACCAAATATCTTACGATTTATGGATTATTTTATGTTATATAAGGTTAAGCACTTGGTTTACTGCATAATTCAATAGACGAAATCTAGCAAAAATGAGTATTATCTAGGTCCGTAAAATAATCAACACGGCATTTAAATACACCAATCCTAGGTACTCGTAGCGTCGTAGAATGTTTTAATTCATCCAATTGATGAACAATCAAGTCAAATGAATCCATTTTTACCCGACTGCCGAAGGAGGGTAATGTGTTTATCAGTCTATGTATGTATGTATGTATGTATGTTTGTTCCTATGTGGCGTTCCAGAGACCAAACGCGTTGACCGATTTTGATGATTCATACGTCAATCGATTCGTCTTAACCTTGCGAGTGTCATAGGCTACATTAAAATTGGAAAATAGAAAAATGGTCGCTTTTGGGCGCCATATTGTGGGGGAGCAGTTTTATTTTTTCTTCCAAACCCATCGTGTGGGGTATCAAAATAAAGGGTTTCAAGAGGTGATTTCAAAAATATATGACACTTATATATTTAAATGTACCTAATTCGAAAAAAAAATTAACTAAAAAGTTATAAACAAAAAAGTTAATTAAAAAAATCAAAATACCCAACTGCTTAAAAAGCGAACTAAAAAGACGTAAATAAGAAGAAAATCATGCTGTGCAGTCGGAGGATACATCTGGTTTTGGTCAGCCAGCTCGAGAATATGTATCCCCCGACTGCATAGCATGATTTTCTTCTTGTTTACGTCTTTTTAGTTCGCTTTTTAAGCAGTCGGGTATTTTGATTTTATTAATTAACTTTTTTATTATTAATAAACTGTAAAATAATCTACACAAAATGACAACGGACAACTTTTAACTAATGGGTAAACACGCTAATGGGCAGATGTCGGGGCAAGTAAGTTATGGGCAGTTAATCTTATAATTAGTGCTACTCAAACGTCGTGAAATTCGCGTTACGGGTGACTTTGACTGGCGGTTAGCCTACTCGACACTTTAAATGCAGATGCTGAACGAGGCCCTTAAACTATTTGTATAACTATAACTTAAAGCTAAGACAATAGTTATGGCGGGAGTGAGCTAGAACCGTGAATGCCCAATCTATCTAGCGTGCGCGACTCGAATCGAATGTCGACTGACAGACTGACCAGCAGGCCAGCGTGGGCGCGTGGGTGGGGCTCATACCTATGGTTGCCAGCCGAACTATAATATATAGTATTGTACTATATTTCGGGTCGGCGTACTATATCATCTGCCTAGCCTTTTTTCCCAATTATTGTTGGGGTCGGCTTCCAGTCTTACCGGATTCAGCTGAGTATCAGTGTTTTACATGGAGCGACTGCCTATCAGACCTCCACAACCCAGTAACTGGGTAACACGATACCCCTTGGCAAGACTGGTGTCAGATCTCAGGCTTCTGACTACCCGTAACGACTGTCAAAGATCTTCAAATGACAGCCGGGACCAACGGCTTAACGTGCTTGCCGAGGTACGGAGGAAACTCGGTATGTTGAAATGGTCACCTATCCTCGGACCGCCCTCGTCAAGCGTTGAAGATCGACCCGTGCGGCTGTTATTATTTAGCCACGAGCTCCTCGTCGGCGTACTATATACTGTTGAAGAAATATATAGTATGCAACAATACTATATTTTCAAAACCGAACGAAATCTAACAAACAAATATTAAAAAAAAAAAATAACGCGCCTATGCATTAAATTTTGAGTGAGGCGAGTTCGTGTAACCGAATTCCGAACTCCGAACGATCTACAATCTTTTGTCTTTGGCTCCCACTGAGCTCTATACTAACTGGAGCTTAGATAAAGTACCTATAGATTAAGCCATAAAATGACCTTGATTGATAGAGCGAGATGGCTAATTGGCAGCTCCATGTAAATAATAAGGACAAAAGATTATTTTTTGTCTTTGTCACCGTGGCCGGTTTCTGTTGTTTGTCAAACTCTAATACAATGGCAGGTTTGACAAACAAACTCGGTTTTGTTTGATTTTCTATGATTTCGTGGTATTATGTGTTAATTGAGACAAAGAATTTGTGTTATTTATATATAATATGTGTCAGTGCGATGGTGGGTTGTAGTGTTCTTGTTCTTTTTGTAACACCAGAACTAACTATTGCTGTCTCATGTACGGCCACGCCAGTGCTTAATCTATAGGTACTTTATCTAAGAACTGGAGGCGCTGGCACCACGTCAAAGTTGTCAAATATCAAATTGACAACATCTAAAGAAGTTTTTGGTCTGTTTTAAAAAGTGTTGGCAAAAATGGCAGCATATTTAAAAAAAATATTGAAAATAACTTCCCCAATTTATTTAAAGTAATTTCATTCCTGCTTTCTATTCCCGCCATTTCGGCATTTACAGAAAGGATTTTTTCAGTTATGAATTCGAAATGGTGACAAGAGAGAAACAAGTAGTATCTCATTAAAAAACCGGCAAGTGCGAGTCGGACTCGCGCACTAAGGGTTCCGTACCATTATCGTAAAAAAACGGCACAAAAATCACGTTTGTTGTATGGGAGCCCCACTTAAATATTTATTTTATTATTTTTTTAGTATTTGTTGTTGTAGCGAGCGGCAATAGATATACATCATCTGTGAAAATATCAACTGCCTAGCTATCGCGGTTCATGAGATACAGCCTGGTGACAGACAGACAGACAGACGGACCGCGGAGTCTCAGTAATAGGGTCCCGTTTTTACCCTTTGGGTACGGAACCCTAAAAATGAGCTTTTGATTTATATTAATCTAAAAATTGAATGTAATAAAGCAAATCTGTCTGTGTTTCCGAACGCATACAACCCGAATCTCTTCAAAGTTAGAGTGAACAGGCTTCTTCTGGGTAAGCTCACTCCATCGTCGACTTTGTCTCCGTCACCTCTGACCTAGACTAGAGTCAAGAGCAAACCCATCATAAATAAAAAAATTAAAATATGAAACTTTTATTTCATGCAAAATATTGTAAAAAAATGCAATAAGTGCAAAGATTTTTTTTTCATAAAATACTATATTTTTTAGAAGTGTACTGTGAATGATATTTTTTATAGCTTATTTTGAAAAATACAGTATTTCGCTGAAAAAATGTTGGCAACCCTACTCATGCCGCACATCTGGCGGCCATCTGTTAGAGCGGTCTCTGTACCTGCGGCTCTCTACCATGACCGTAGGCGGCCCACTGAACGTTACACATCTTTTTATGTTAATTTCATCCGTGCTGGTGTCTGTAATCAAATCATGCAAGTTCATTTTTACCCACTTCTAGTTATTTGATTGAGATGAAATATTGCACATACGTTTGTTTTTCGTGCCAATACATTTTTAGGGTTCCGTACCCAAAGGGTAACAACGGGACCCTATTACTCAGACTTCGCTGTCCGTCTGTCTGTCTGTCTGTCACCAGGCTGTATCTCATGAACCGTGATAGTTAGACAGTTGGAATTTTCACAGATGATGTATTCCTGCTGCCGCTATAACAACAAATACTAAAAACAGTATAAAATTAATATTTAAGGGGGGCTCCCATACAACAAACGTGATATTTTTGCCGTTTTTTGCTCGATATTAATAACGGCAACAGGTAGACGCTTGAAATATTCACAGAATGTTTAGTTGTATATTTAGGTACTTCAAAAAATAATAATTAAAATTAAAATAAAATAAATTAAGGGGGGCTCCCATACAACAAACGTGATTTGTATGCAGTGTTTTGCGATAATGGTACGGAACCCTTCGTGTGCGAGTCCGACTCGCACTTGGCCGGTTTTTTAATGTATAAACTCATGATCTTTTTAGGGTTCCGTACCGACCCGAAGGGTCTAAACGGAGCCCTATTGCTGCCACTCTTGTGTCCGTCCGTCTATCACACGCGGTTTTACAGTCAAACGATTGGAGCTATTCTTCAAATGTTCACAGTATAAGTATCTGGTTGACCCAAAGCCATACAAATTGTCAAAAAATATTTTTAAATGTTTTTAATTGGGGCCTCCCATATGAGTAACGAAATGCCCGAAAAAATAATTACCTACCCCATCGAGTTGGCTATCGTTATTTAGAGGTCGTTGTAGGTAGATAAATACTGTATTTTCTGTTTTAAAATATTGGAAAACAAACGAATGAGAAGCCACCAAAGTCACCACTTTTTACAAAATTTTGGCCAAAGAATTTTTTAACTGCCCACTGACCTATGAACTTCAAATTTGGTGATAAGGTTTATTATTACGTACATTTTACTAACAAATACCAATATATTGATAAATCAGATTTTCCTATTAAAACTAATTTGTTTTTGCGGTTTGGTACGGAACCCTAATGTGCGAACTCCGACACGCACTTGGCCGGTTTATTATATAAAAGCTGGTTTAAAAAAAAAACTTGTTACACATTAGGTATTATTGTTGTTTATCTACACTCACAACGTAATGTTCCAAATATGTTTTCAAAAAATATTGTATAAACACGTATTTTATATTCGTGGATAGGTAAAATTAAAAAAAAAAACCCATTACAGTGCAACATTTTCCTTCGATTTTCAAACAACTGCATCTTAATAACTTTTTAATTTACTGGCGAGTATGGGCGCATTGACTTAATTTAGAAAACAAGTGTCATTGTCTATGGATGCGCGTGTTACGCAGTCATGCGCGATGAGAATATAAATTGCCCGCCATACCACATATTTTTCCGTTGCCACCTTTGTTTTATTTCAACTGTATGAGTGAAGATACAATAATTATTATAATTAGGTATTAAAACAACCGCTATTATATGACGATTGCATAAACTGCTATTACAATTTAAAGCAAGTACCTATTTTATCTCTTTTGCAGCCTCCAGAGAGTGGCGCTGTGCATTCACAAGACTCATATGAATCACAACCGTCCATCCTACAGAATCTGGTTGTTGAGATGAATGGCATAGATTCTCCTCAAGAATCTATACCACAAGTTCGACTGACCAGTTCCCCTAGCAGGACTCTACCTCAATCCCCACCGCCTGAAAATTGCTCCCCACGTTCTGCAACACTTTCCCCTGGTCTTGCCACACTTTCCCCTGATCCTGAAGCACGTTCCCCTGGTCCACTTTCCCCTGGTCCATCAAGACGCTCCCCACGCCGAAGACGTCGATGGCGTGAACCTCCAATGTCACAAGAGGCAGCGCGTCGCGCCCTCGTATATGCCTCGCAGAAGAGGGCGGAGGCTGCGGTCAGGATGAGCAACGCGATGGAGAATGCTGTGGATGTTCTAAGGAGGATAGAAAGGTAAGAATTTAAATTATAATAATTATAACTAACTAGCCATTGCCCGCGACTTCGTCTGCGTAGCATTCGAATCACGCTGCCCAAGTTGTGAGTCACGCTCACCACGTAGAACGTCACGCTCCACACGTAATACCTCACGCCCCCATATCTGACGTCACGCTCCCCACGACCGACGTCTTTCTGACCACTTCGTGCGTCCCGCTCCCCACGTAGAACGTCACGCTCCACACGTAATACGTCACGCCCCCATATCCGACGTGACGCTCCCCACGACCGACGTCTGTCTGACCACTTCGTGCGTCCCGCTCCCCACATCACGCTTCCAACTTCGTGTATCACGCTCACCACGACCTGTGTTACCATCCCACGACATGTTTCACGCGCGACACGTAGTGCGTCACGGTCCTTACATCCTTCATCACGCTTCTCACGTATATATCCTTGATCAACTAGGCATAAAAGACAGACTAACCACGCTCTGCTACCGAAGGATTTTCAGCTACTTTGGTCACATTGCCCGCCGGGAACCAGACAATCTAGAGAAGTTGGTGGTAATGGGCAAGGTGGATAGGAAAAGACCTCGCGGCCGGTCATAGGAGACCGGCCGCGAGGTCTTTCCCCATTCTCACCGCTGGTCAGACCAGATAACCGCCCTCACTGGACTCTCTGTTACAACCGCCCTGAGAGAAGCTGAAAACCGATTGAAATGGAAGAACATCGTGCATGAAGCCACGAGGGCCTTTCAGGGACACGACCTTCAGTAATGAAGAACGCGACCAAGAAGAGATGTATGTATGTTTGTTCCTATGTGGCGTTATAGAGACCAAACGCGTTGGCCGATTTTGATGATTCTTACGTCAATCGATTCTTGCGAATGTCACTGGCTACATTAAAATTGGAAAATATAAAAATGGCGGCTTTTGGACGCCATATTGTGGGCGCTATTTCGTCCGTCTCGAATTCACGTTGTGGTTGCATCAGAATGGGTCCAGGCTTATCTTCACTGCGACAAAGCTTTGTGGTCAACTATTATGAAAGCAACAACACAGCGTTCTTCGCATTTTTTTTCGTAAATATTTAGAAAAATACAAATAATGCTACATAAAAATCACCATTGTTATTTTTTGTTTCAGAATCTTCAGTGCCGCCTACCAACAGTAGCTGTACACTGTGTTTCTTTATGCCGTAATAAGTGGCATCTGCATTTAATTAATATTTCTACTCAATGCGCAGTACTCATAACCGGCGTGTGTGTATGACTAGATGTATGAATGTGAGTGAAGCAAAAGAAGTATGTAAGGATCGTAGCAGGTGGCGTTCTGTAGTTTCTGCCCCATGACAAAAATGCGTGAATTTATGTATGTATGTTCTACTAAATAACTAATTACAAATGCACGGAGTATAACTCCAGTCTTTTTTTTGTATTTACTATAAAGTATTTTTTTAGGTTGCGTACCCAAAGGGTAAAAATAGGACCCTATTACCAAGACTCCACTGTCCGTCTGTCTGTATGTCTGTCTGTCACCAGGCTGTGTCTCATGAACCGTAATAGCTAGGCAGTTGAAATTTTCACAGATGGTGTATTTCTGTTGCCGCTATAACAACAAATACTAAAAACAGAATAGAATAAATATTTAATTGGGGCTCCCATATAACAAACGTGATATTTTTGCCGTTTTTTGAGATTCCGTTTTCTTGATCTTGCCGCTCAAGACTCATAATAATAATTGGTAGAATAAAAACTGAGTGGAGTTTACTAGTGCATTTGTGCAATGAACTATTGAGTAGAAATCGTAACTAATATTATAAATGCGAAATTGACTGTTTGTTTGTTACGCCTTGACGCCTAAATCACTGCACCGATTTTGTATGAGTTTTGATACAGAGATGGATGGGACCTCCGAAACGGCTTTAGGCTAATTATTTTTGTATAGGATTACATTTCTTTATTTTATTATGTCGTCCGATTAGCTTACTTAAAAAGTACTAGAAGACCAGAACTAAAAGTGGTAAATCCGGGGCTGGTATTCTGAACGTTAAGTCTTTCAAACTACCAGGAGATCAGAATTATGAAGAAGTAGAACGACAACCACAATTGATTGACAAAAATCTATATCAACACGAGCGAAGGTAATAGGTAATTAATAAAATCCAGATATGACTTTTTTAGGTAAAAAAAAATACTGTGCAACATTCAGAGCAGCTTGTTTATATTTTTATAAATAAATTACCATCTAGTCTAGTACATTAAGGTTTTTTTTAATTCGTACTTCCTCCTTCACTCCTTCCCTTAGATCCAAGCCAAATCAAGGCACAAGAGAGCTCTATTGTAGAGTACCTGCGCACGTTATACCGCACCGTCTTGGCCAAATTAAGGATGTGAAAACCAGCCAAGTCAAATCTTGAGCTACAATTTATCTATCCTAAGTTATCTGCTTTATGTAAATAATTCAGTTTTACAAATTTAAGTTTTATTTAAAAATCTATACTAATATTATAAAGAGGTAAAGTTTGTGAGATTATGTGTTTATGACGTTTTAGGGGGTAATCTCTGGTTCTACTGAACCGATTATGAAAATTCTTTCACCAGTAGAAAGCTACATTATTCCCGAGCGTCTAATATATTTTCAAAATCAGAGATCCTTATGAAAATTGCAATTATGTAACCCAAAGCTTGTACTATTATTTATTCTGTGCCCAAAGTAGCAAAATGTTGTCTGTAAAATTCAAACTTTGGCGTTCGCTGAGCAAGGGCGTCGCCAAGGGGGGGCAGCTGCCCCCCCCCTATAGATTCTAAAAAAGTTGCCAAATGTAAAGCAACCACAGTCCTAAGTCTTTGACTTGACTTGATTGATTGATCATTCCCGTACGTCGCGAATGAATATATATAAACCAAACCCAACAGATCTAACCGTTGTTGATATCCTAAAATAGGCAAAAACCTTCTTTCCCGACACGGAAAGGCGTTGGAAATTTTGATCGCTCTTCCGTGCACAACGTGTACGGTAGAGTTGCGTAGCTTTACATGTTGGACTCTGAAATAGTGCTCGCCAAACTTCTGGGCCGCCCTGAAGTTGGCTTTCCGATGCGCAAGGCATGGATCGGTACTGTTTTGTATGATTTACTACTGCGCAGACATTGCAGCCAACTTCGGGACGGCCAAGAAGTTTGGCGAGAACTATACCGATATTATTACAATCGCTGTAGATGTAAGGCACGAGCCTTACATCTACAGCGATTGTAATAATATACTGCAAGTGAAAAGCTTCATGTGCTCTCTCGACTTTACCTACAATTCATACTAGGCCATCGGCTGGCGACGCCCTTGTCGCTGAGATAACTATTGATGATACATAAAAAATATTTAGGTACTTAGGTAGGAAGGGTAAGCTGGGTTGGCAGGGTAGCCAGTTGACGGGAGCGAAGCCCCGTGGGTCAGCTAGTAGAAAATATTTTTGTAGCAGAAAAAGCAAGGAATTGTGTTTTTAAATTTATTTTAGAATGTTTTATGTTCTTGTAAATAAATTTCAGGATACCTACCATTACTTGGGGCACCCATTTAGATCTCAATTATTTTGTAGGCCTAATCAACAACCGCGCATATTATTAGTATTAAACTTGGCTCCCTTTTTCACACTTATGTTTTTGATGGGATAGAACAATACGTTTACCCTCTGGAATTCTGCCAATGAACAATATGTCTAAACGTACCTAGAGAAACGCAGTTTAGTATCCTTACTGCTCGCCTCACGGTGCAAAAGTTAGGTAAGTATAGGGCCTCTCTGATCATCTAGATGTCGGCCTAAGCTTCCTAGATACCATTAAAATATTAATCACTAGCTGACCCGGCAAACTTTGTTCTGGCAAAAAAAACACCAAACATTCATCTACCCTACCCTAACTACCCTACCTACATACCTACCCTACCCTACCAACCCTACCCTACTTACCCTACCCTACCCTAAAGGGGATAAAAAGTCCTATGTCCTTCTCCTGGTTCTTAGCTACCTCCCTACCAATTTTCAGCCAAACCGGTTCAGCCGTTCTTGAGTTATAAATAGACTTATTTATATATTAGATTAATTTAGCAGAGCCAATGGAGTTGGCTAATAAGGAAAAACTATTTTTAGCAGGAAAAGTAACGTGTATTATATTTTACATAGATATAAGAAGTGCAGTGACAGATAATTTAAATAGCTGTCAAAACAGTAATGGCCAGGGTGTACTTATTAGAATAAAAAGGTTTTAACACCTCCCCGTAATACGGACACCCTGTATAAGGAATAAAATTTACAGAGAATTTACAAAAAAAATAAACATCATATGATCACTGTACACTTAACACTAACACACAAGAAAAATAAACGTACATACCTAACTATTACTCACTATATAAAACACAACTATATACATACCAACAAATTTAAAACACTGTACAAAACCTACACTAAAGTAAACCGAAGAGATTTGCACATCTAGCATGCTTAATCCTTGGTAAAGGTTTTGTGAGGATATCGGCAATGTTATCATTACTTGGTACATATTTCAGGGTTAGGTTGTGATGTGCAAGTGAGTCTCGAATGAAATGGTGTTTGATGTCTATGTGTTTAGTGCGTGCGTGATATGTGTTGTTGTGGGCCAGTTTAATTGAGCTTTGATTGTCTGAATTAATGACGATAGGATGAATGATGGCGAATATTTCTGAAATGAGCGATTTTAGGTATATTGCCTCCTTGCAAGCTTCTCCGAGAGCCATATACTCAGCTTCTGTCGTGGAAAGAGCGACTGTGCGTTGCTTGCGCGCTTCCCATGAGATGGGAGCTCCACTCATTAAGAATATGAATCCTGTGAAGGATCGCCTATCTATAATATTATTCCCATAGTCCGCATCGGCATATCCTGTTGGATAGGACTGACCTAGTTTGTATGACAGTTTGAGGTGTATAGTCTCCTTTAGGTATCGAAGAACTCTCTTAGCGGCTCTCCAGTGCACCTCCCCGTAATGTACGTTGAATTGAGACAAGTACGAGACAGCATGTGCAATGTCTGGTCGTGTACATATGGAAACGTACATTAATGAGCCGATAAGCTCTTGATAGGGGACTTCAATATTTTCCTCTTCTTTGTCAGGTAACGAAAGTTTAAGGCCGGGTTCCAATGGTGTAGTCAGGGGAATAGCGTCATTCATGCCAAACTTGTGTAACAGTTTTTGTATATACTTGGTCTGATCTAGAGTTATGAAACCTTCTTTTTGGATAACTCTCATTCCGAGACAATCCTTAAGGGGACCTAGATCTTTGACAGAGAACATTTTCTTGAGATCATTCTTGAAATTCTCTTTCAATTTAGCATTATTGCCAAGCAAAAAAAAGTCATCAACAAAAACTGCGACAACGAGGAAGTCATTGCCTTCTCTTTTATAGTAGAGGCAGTGTTCTGTCGTGGCTTGAGTTAGGGACAATGTTTCCATTGCTTCACACACCTTTTTGTTCCATTGGCGTGGAGCTTGTTTAAGGCCATAAATGGACTTCTTGAGAAGACATACTTTGCCCTTTGGATCTGTTGAGAAACCTTCAGGTTGTTCCATATAAATCTCCTCGTCTAAGTCTCCATTTAAAAAGGCAGTCTCCACATCAAGGTGTTCTACTTGCAAGTTGTTTTGGACAGCAACTGCTATTAATAGCCGTACTGAAGACAGTCTAGCAACAGGAGAAAAAGTTTCGCCGTAATCCACACCTGCTACTTGGGTGAATCCTTTTGCTACTAACCTGGCTTTGTATTTAGTTACCTGTCCACTTGTGTCCTTTTTAATTTTAAATACCCATTTACTCTTTGTAGTTTTCCTATCGGAGGGTCGGTCAACTAGGATCCATGTTCCATGCTTCATTAATGAATCATATTCAGCCTTCATTGCTTCGAGCCATTTTTCTTTTTGGGGGTGATCTGTTATTTCTTTATAAGTCTCCGGTTCGAGGTCTGAAGTCATGAAGAGGCCACACTGACTATATCGTTTAGGAGGATGTCGTTCCCGAATAGGATATCTTCTTTCGATGGTTGGCTCTTCACTGGGTTCAGCTTCGGGAGCGCCTGGAAATACTTCAGGCGTTACAGGATCATGTATGGCTGTCGGCTGATCAGAAGATGAAATTTCAGGTAGTGTCTCTGACTGTGAATGATGCTGTGTTTTTGGAAATAGTTGCTCCTCATCGTGAATGGGTACAAGGATTTCTTGCGACTGTGGCGGGGGTAGCATCTCGCTGGAAGAAGAATTTTGTGTATCTACCGACGTCTTGTCCTCTATGAAGACAGTATCTCTAGCGACTATTATCACTCGAGGATTTTCGGGGTTTATAAGACGGTATCCTTTGCTTTCTGTAGCATAGCCAACGAAAACACACTTTTGTGTCTTAGAATCCAGTTTGGTACGTTTTTCTTTAGGTACAAGAACGTGAGCTTCGCAACCAAAAACTCTTTAAGTGAGATAAGTTGATTTTGTTTCCACTCCACAGTTCTTCTGGTATTTTGTTGTTCAAAGCTTGCGTTGGTATACGGTTCTTGAGATAGATGGCCGTATTTACCGCTTCTCCCCAATACGCCAAGGGTAGTTTTGAGTCTTGGAGCATTGATCGAGCTTTTTCGATTATTGTCCGGTTTACTCGTTCGGAAACCCCATTCTGTTGAGGTGTGTACGGTATCGTCGTTTGATGCACGATGCCATTTTCCTTAAGAAAGGTACACATATCGTTATTTACATATTCACGACCATTGTCCGAACGTAGGACTTTTATTCTCTCACCGGTTTGATTCTCTACTAAATGTTTAAACTCTACAAACTTTGCAAAAACTTCGGCTTTTGATTTCAAAAGATATCCAAAAGTTTTGCGACTAAAATCATCGGTAAAAGTCAATAAGTATAACGCTCCGCCCCATGAGTGCGTACTCATAGGTCCACATAAGTCCGAATGGATTAACTGTAGGACTTTGCTTGATTTACTTTTAGAGTTTTTAAACGGCTTTTTAGCTAATTTACCTTGTAGGCAGGGAACACACTTTTCAGTGTAGCTACCGCTGTAATCTAAACCGATTGATTTATTTCTAAGTATATCCATACTTTTTGCATTTAGATGGCCAAGGCGCCTATGCCACAGCATTGCAGACTCTTTGGACGAAGAATACAACGCTTGTGAACTACTCAGATCCAACCTGTATATTCCATTAAGGTTTGATCCTGTAGCAATGACAGATCCTGTCACTTGACATCCGCCGTTTTGGATGATGCTTGCGCCTTTCGATGTAAACAAAACATCGAAGCCTTTTTTAACTAAATTGCTTACAGATAAAAGATTTGAAGCAAGGCCAGGGATATAAAGAACATCACTAATTTTATTTACACTATCGGAAATATGAATATTTACAGTACCTTTACCATGGCTTAGTAATTGCTCCTTGTTAGCAACTGTAATAGGGGTGACATGGGATGACATGTTTGCATACCAATCTTTCCTGTTACTCATATGGGAAGTTGCGCCAGAGTCAATATACCAGTCTTGAGAACCTGAGGGAGGAATGTTAGAAAAACAGGATGAAAGTATGAATTCGGATGTATAATTTGTAGAAGTGTTAGCCGAAACATTTTTGCCTTTCTTTTGTCTAAGCTTTCTACATTGCGATACTACGTGCCCTAGCTTTTTACAATAGGTACAGAACTTTTTCTTCTCGTCCTTCGTTTGTAGCGCTGCGTTGTTAGGTCCTCTGGTGGGAGTAGCTGTTGCGGTGCGCACATCCTCTTTGAGAAGTGCTGTCACCACATTTTCCGATGAAATCTTCGTGTTGGAATGTTCAAGAGCCATGACGAGTGGATGAAATTTTTCTGGAAGTCCAGCAAGCATAATAATGCCAAGAAATTCGTCATCTACTGCTGCTCCTATTCCCTGAAGTTCTTGCTGCGTTGATAACGCCTTGTTCACATACTCTTGTATGTTTCCTGTGTAAGTATTTCCTAGGAGACTCTTCATTAAAGCTAATCTCCTTGTAAGCCCGCTGTCAGCGTAAGCCTTCTTTATACAATTAAAGGTATCGTATGCGGTTTTTGCTGACCTGATTATTGGAAACACCGACTCGTCACACGTGAGGCAAATCTTTGCTCGTGCCTTCGCGTCTCTGCGCGTGGCGATGGGATCGGCGGGATCGACCGCTTGAATCACAACGTCCCATAAGTCGACGTCCGTCAGATAGCACTCCAAACTAAATGCCCAAGTGTTGAAGTTGTGACCATTTAGCTTACTAATGCTTATTGCATTTGTCATATTGGAAGAATTTGTTACCGCTGTACTGGAATCCGCTCCTGACTGCTGCACCGTGGTGGACGTTGGAGGGACCATAACCAATTATTTATATATTAGATTAATTTAGCAGAGCCAATGGAGTTGGCTAATAAGGAAAAACTATTTTTAGCAGGAAAAGTAACGTGTATTATATTTTACATAGATATAAGAAGTGCAGTGACAGATAATTTAAATAGCTGTCAAAACAGTAATGGCCAGGGTGTACTTATTAGAATAAAAAGGTTTTAACAAATAGTGTAACTAACACGACTTTCTTTTATATATATAGATTAGACTGTAATCTTGTAGCTTAATTCAGAACTACTTAACCTTCCGTGTACTGACTACATCTCACATACCAAGTGGGGTTTGATGGGTCGCGGATAAACTTGAAAGAGAGTTACCGCGGCCCTGGCACAAGCAACTGAAGGAACACGGGTGGGTTTTAGTCAGTAAAAGTCTGACACGCCCTCCCGCTTCACCCAGAGCGGGTGAAGTCATTGGATGATATCCCACGCAAAAAAAAGAAAACTTGGGGTTTGTTACACCCCAAAAATAAAAGGAAATAATAAAAAGAAATTAAATCTTTAGGGCAGTTATTAATATTAAATTCGTTGTAAAATTAATGGTTTTAAGTGAAACTCATTTAAATTTATACATTTTAATAGACTTTTATTTATTACAAAAAAAAACCACTTTTGCTTCAGCTTATAAACTAGTAAGTCTTTCCTTGAGTACTAAATTCAAATGGCACAATGCAATCAGTCTTTTTAACTGAGAAGACTATATATAGCAGGTACCTCTATCTAGTTTTAACATTTTATAATAAACAAAAAAAAATGTTTTATCGTCTTGTAAGAAGTGTCAATGAACACTTAAATACCTCGTAATCAGCAAAAAATTCTCTACGATCACTTATAAGTGTATTTTTCTACTATCAATAGTTGCCGGAAAAAAATAAAAACTCAACTAATTAACAAAAAAAATATGTGGGCGATAAATTAAAAGATCGACCCTGGGTCAAATGTTTATTCTTCTTCAACAATGCATACCAGAAACGCACCCGTACGACTTACAGTTGTTATACAGCATCGATTTTTAATACTCCGCGTTTTAAGCCTGTGCTACACGGTTGCCGACCGCGACAAAAACCAAGGTCACCTTGGTCGGAAGCGCGTCGGGCGATGCCGGCTACACGGTTTGCGACAAGCTCCCAACCTCAGTATGTTTAGAACGCTGCGCAGAGAGGACGTATTTACGCTCGTGCTGTAGTTTCATTACATCGACTTCATGTCGCCTTGCCTATCAAAACTTCAAAAATAATATAAGTACTAATAAACTTTAAAAACTAAACTCTAATCTTACTATCTTCTTACTAATATTTAAATGCGAAAGTTTGGATGGATGTATATATGTTTGTTGCTCAATCAAGCTAAAATTGTTGAGCGGATCAGGATGAATTTTGCCACAGAGATAGATTATAATCTGGAATAGCACGTATGCATCTTTTCATCCCGGTATAATGTTCCCTTGGGATAAGAAAACACTTTTCACGCGAGCGAAGCCGCTGGCAGAAGCTAGTATATTTAATATAGGTAGGTACATTTAAAGTAAAAGAATATAGTTACTTTAAAAAAAATATCCCATGCATTTTTTTTTCTTTTGCGTCTATTACATGACTCTGATGTCAAAGACAAGACAAGTCTCTGTATATATCGATAAGTTCCGTTATAACTTTTCGTTCGCTCAGTTGAGCCATATTTGCGCGTGCGTCTGCGCTCACCGCCTGCAGAAGCGCGACTGTCATACGCGTGGTTGACAACAAGCGTCTACAAGGCATCAAACAAGTCGCCGACCAACTCGTTGGCAACGCACGCACGCCGACCAAGGGCGTTGGAAGGTCATGCTAAATTTGGTTGGCAACCACTGTCTACACGGTCGGGAACGGCCGCTTCCGACCAAGGTGATCTTGGTTTTTGGCTTGGTTGGCGACCGTGTAGCACAGGCTTTAGTATATAACACCAATTATGATTTTGTCAGATCACGACTCACTAGCGGACGGGAGAATTGAAATCATTAGTCAAACATACTTTTTCAGCCACGCCCCATACAATGTGGGGTCTGTAATAATACCTAAGCGCACTATTAACACACGTGTCACGCGCTCTGAGGCAGACTACGAAATCACTTGCACTGATCGGAACGGCAACGTTGCATTTGTAGCTACTGAGAAAAAGAAATCGCTCGTCTTTAAGACTACGAGTTTTTAACCACTTGGTGAAACACAAGAGCAATGGTGGTCCAGTGTTAACGACCCCGACTTACATGTCGTAGGTTCGAACCTAGGCTGGCGCTTTACTTTGTGATAATTATTTCATCACCACTGCTCCAAGGTGAAGGAAAACATCGTGAGGAAACCGGCATATCCTAGAACCAAATATTCGAAGGCATGTGACATCCACCAACCCGCACTAGGCCCGCGTGGAGGAGACCTGTGTCCCAGCAGTGGGAACGTTAATACCTCGTACAAGAAAGGTTAAAATCTTGAAGTCCGGCTTTCTCACAGTCGCTGAACAAGAGCTTTCCTAGTAGCCAAACCTTGCTCTAGACCCTTATTATCACTGCTCGACATTACACTCACTATATTTTGTGACTGCAACTCTTCATTGCTTAAAAGTTCCACCGGCACGTTAGCCTTATTACAAATATTGTGTAAAATAACACAAGCATTTATTATCTGACCAGCGACTTCTGGTGAGTAATACAAGACTTTTTGAATCAGTAAGCAACGGAAACGTGATTTTAGAAGCCCTATAGTGCGGTCCATAGTGCTTCTTGCTCGGGCATGTAGGGCGGTATAGTGTGCTTCCGGTGAGTCTGCTGCTGCATTCAGTATTGGAGTCATCACACTCGTTGTCAGTTGGTATCCGGAATTCCCTGTTTATAAAAAGTATATGTAGATCTATAAAAATAAAAATGAATCCCTATTTCCCATGATCACGGCATCACGCATGAACGGCTGGACCGATTTCGATTATTCTTTTTTTGTTGTGTTTCTTATTGTTAGGAGAAGGTTATTATGAAAAAAAAAATTTACCTTACCTACATACGTAGGGTAGGTATGTAGGTAGAGTAGGGTAGGTAGGGTAGGGTAGGCAGGGTAGGGTAGGTAGCTAGGGTAAGGTAGGTAGAGTAGATGAATGTATGGTGTTTTTATGGTTTGCCGGGTCAGCTAGTCTATATATATAAAAATGAATCCCTATTTCCCTTGGTCACGGCATCACGCGTGAACGGCTGGACCTTTTTTGTTGTGTTTGTTATTGTTACGAGAAATTTACTATGAAAAGTGAAAAAAAATAAATTGGTACCTTACCTATACTGTGATTTTTAATTTCGTAGACTAAACTGACAGCTACCATTGACCTTATTTTTTAAAAATGTTACAAGCGCGGAGCAGTGTTGTAGGTAAGGCTCAATCATAAGTGATTCATCGAATCGATGTAACATGACTCCTCAATTTATTTTTACTAATTAGTGTAAATAAATGTTTTATGAATATAAACGTAATATATTTAAATATAATAGTATTCATACACATAGTACATGAACTTTTATTGTGTTAAATATGAAATCAACAATAAAATAAATGGAGTTTCTTGTGCATTCTTCTCCATAACAAGCTACTTTCCGAATGCACGGTAGAATCATTTTAATGTAACGTTCAAAAGTGCCGCTTGGTGGCCTAGTTGAAATAAAATATCTTTGTCTTTGTAATGCAATCGATAAAATTAAGTCTGACATAAATGAGTCAGACAGAAACTAAATAAGATCTATTTCGATTTTTGATTAACTTTCGATCATTTAGGATAGTTAGGGTACGACACTATTTTAATGTAACGATAAAGTGACAACCCCCCAAATGTCAGTTTAGTCTAATTAAATTAAAAATCACATTATATAGAGGTAGGGTAGGTATATAGGTATGCAGGTAAGGTAGGGTAGGTATGTAGGGAGGTTAGGTAGGGTAGGGTAGATGAATGTTTGGATTTTTTATGGCAAAACTAAGTTTTCCGGAAGAGAGATAATATAAGATAATAAATATAACATCACGCCTCCTGTCCGGTAAGGCCGGCTTTTTAAGTTCGAAGGCAATTTTTTTTTTCATTCTACCACGGCTATCATCATTCGAGTTCAAGTCGTTCACTGCTGGACATAGGCCATACCCAAGTGTCACCACATTGACAGGTCCCGTGTCAATGAGGCCGACGGCACATAGACGGAAATCCACACCGTCTTTCATCTCGCATATGATTGGTCGATTGATGGCGGTCAAATCCTTTGACCTGCCGAATTCACTTGCGCATTTAGGCTTTTTCTTTAATTCCGGCACCTTTTAAATTTTCGAAATTGAACCCTAATCGTAGATACCTACCAAGAAGCCAAATGCTAAGATCTTCCAAGTGAGGTCTTAGCGGATGAGCAGCCCATATAGCAGAATCATGAGTCGCACCACCATGACTTGGGTCTACGCTCATAATCTGCATGTTTCCATCACAAATCTGAAAGAAATGGTCTGAATTAGTACATACCTACATATTTATTTATTTCATATTTATAACATTTACCATTACAGGATTCCCCAATGCGATAAATGCGCTCATCCTAACATAAGTTAGTTTATGTTTAATAGTAGTATGTGTATAAATAGTTAGTATAATGTTAAAGACAGTTAATGTTATACAGACTTCAGTAAGGCATTTGACCTCATTGATCACAATATTCTTCTGAATAAGATAACTGGTATGGGTAATCATGGGTCTTTGCAGCGTTGGTGCGAATCTTATTTGAAAAAATCGGTCACAAATAGTAGTTGTTCAGGGTTTTAAATCTCAGACAAATATTATACCGTCCGGAGTACCACAGGGATCACACATGGGGCCCTTGTTGTTCTTAATCTGTATTAATGATTTGGCAAGTAAAATAGAGTATAAATTTAACATGTATGATTTTAAGTCCTACATAATACATGTTAAGTTGAAGGCTGTTACAAGTTGTAAGTGGAATTCCTATCAGAGAGCGTATAACAAAACCGCTTTTTGGGTCTTCGCTACCCTTTTGAGTGTTGAGGTTATCTTTATACCTACACTGATTTTTATGATAATATAAGATCCCACTGCAAGAATCTGCACTTTATATTTTTTATGAATGATTTAGAATTGTATGAATGATTTTATAAATAGTAGAATAGGTTTATGCAGGGTTACATGACAAAATCTAGCCACAACTGTAGCTTGGCTAATTCGTACGTGACACTCCTGTGGTCCGCGCGGGTGGCGGGACACGTTACTACCCTGTGACGTGACGGCTCGACGACGCTCCCGTCAGGAGATGCCATAGGAGTGTCACGTTAAAATTTCATCATCATCATCATTTCAGCCGAAAGACGTCCACTGCTGGACATAGGCCTCCCCCAGGCGTCGCCACATTGACCGATCCCGTGCGTCTCGCATCCAGCGCCTTCCCGCAACCTTAACCAGGTCATCGGTCCACCTAGTGGGAGGCCTTCCAACATATCGTCTTCCGGTTCGCGGTCGCCATTCCAGAACTTTTCGGCCCCAACGGCCATCCGTTCTGCGAGCAATGTGCCCTGCCCACTGCCACTTAAGTTTGGCAATTCTTCGGGCTATGTCGCTAACTTTGGTTCTCCTGCGGATATCATCATTTCTGACGTGATCTCGCAAGGAAATTCCGAGCATAGCCCTCTCCATTGCTTTTTGGGTGACTTTAAGCTTTCTGATAAGGCCCATTGTGAGCGACCACGTCTCGGTCCCATAGGTGATCACTGGCACTGGCGTTAAAATTTGCCAAGCTTTAATTATTCGTTTTTTTTTAGTTTGCTCTACACGAGGCATTTTTCCTGTATTGTGACTGTGAATCAACAGTATTAACGTAGAACGTACCGTAGAACCCCTACAGCAAATGGTCCTTCGAGCCGGATCTTTTGAAGAACGGGTCGTAACTCCGTACACTGATTCGCCGTTAGTAGGTTGGAGAAACACGTCACAGTTAAATCCACTAGTTAAATATATTTGAGTTAAACTAAATTACAACATAACTTAGGTGGAAGGCGACAATTTCTCTCGCCTGGTTTGGATAGCAACACGGCTATGAGATCACTATCAACGTTGGTTGCTTTGTTTAGTTTGCCAGTATGCAGAAAAATTTACAGTGATAAGACCGTACACATTGAGATTCGAGCATACGGATTTTGAACATATGAAGTAATTAATTGCATTCATTGCTTCCGAAAGGGTACCGTGCGTACGAGTATTAGGGTGCTGGAAACCCACAGATGCCACACAGTATCACAGGCCAGGTTTTTTTCCACCACATTCTTTCCACTGACTTTGGATTCACTTGAAATACTTATAGGTACAAATACTTATTGGGGGTTAACTATCTATCAGACGAATTTTTTATTTAACTGTGGCTAGATATTTCCAGACAACCCTGCATAAACCTATTTTATGCTCAAGAATCATACATCAAAAAATCAAAAACAAAATACTTACATGCATATTTTTACAGTGGGATGTCGGGTTATAACAACAGTTTAAATTTACTTACCAACTGTACGTTTAACATGTGGTAGCGCTTCCCACAGTAGTAGCGCATCTCATTTACTACCGGGCGTTTGATAGCCACTTTGCAGCAACCAATACAGCCGATTACCCCAGGAATTCCAAATTTATTGTAAAATCTGAAACAAATAAATGGACTTACGGTCTAAATTTAATCAATACTAGTCTATTAATAATAATATTATTTTATTTTTTTTATTTTATTTTATTTTATTTATAAAGAGGTAAAGTTTGTGAGGTGGTACGGGGTAATCTCTGGATCTACTGAACTGATTTTGAAAATTCTTTCACCAGTACCTACATTATTCCTGTGTCATAGGTTAAAATATATTAAAAAAAAAATAGAGATCTTTATGAAAATTGCAATGTAACCCAAAGTAGTAAAATGTTGCATATAAAATTCACTCTTTGTCGTGTGCTGAGAAAACTATTGATGATACATAAAAATTATGTACTACATGATTAGGTAGGGTAGGGTAGGGTATGATAGGTAGAGTAACCCTACCCTACTATATACCATATTTACGGGTAGAGTAGGTATGGTAGGTAGGATAGGTAGGTAGCCAATTGACGGGAGCGAAGCCGCGGGGGTCAGCTAGTTTAACATAATTTATGTTTCAACAAGAGCTCGTGGCTAAATAATAACAGCCACATAGGTCTAATTTCAAGGTTAAGCAATACTTGCCGGGGTCGGTCCGTGGATAGGTGACTTAACTTACCGAGATTCCTCAGTGCCTCGGAAAGCATATTTAGCCGTTGGCCCTGGCTGCCATTTTTAGCAGTTGTTACGGGTAAAATCTCCGCAAGGTAACAAAAAAAATATAGGTAGGTTAGGGTTAGGTAATTACGGAACTTGAAACATGATTTTTTATTTATGGAGATAATTTTGTGTCCCAAATGAAAGGTATAGGCGTAGAACCATTTTATCCGTTTAAATCATGTAAATCTGTACGCGTTTATGAGATATTAACTCTTTACTGAATGCCAAGTAAAAGGATCAAGTACGCCCCGTACCGCGATACGATTGTTTTGATCGTGTTAGCGACACTGCCTTTACATTTTTAAACGACTGCCGAAGGAGGGTAATGTTTTTTTGTCAGTCTATGTTTGTATGTATGTATGTTTGTTCCTATGTGGCGTTCCAGAGACCTAACGCGTTGGCCGATTTTGATGATTCATACGTCAATCGATTCGACTAAACCTTGCGAGTGTCATATGCTACATTAAAATGAGAAAATAGAAATATGGCGGCTTTTGGGCGCCGTATTGTGGGGGGCCAATTTTATTTTTTCTTCCAAACCCATCGTGTGGGGTATCAAAATAAAGGGTTTCAAGAGGTGATTTCAAAAATATATAACACGTATATATTTAAATGTACCTAATTCGAAAAAAAAATTAACTAAAAAGTTAATTAAAAAAATCAAAATACCCGACTGCTTAAAAAGCGAACTAAAAAGACGTAAACAAGAAGAAAATCATGCTGTGCAGTCGGAGGATACATCTGGTTTTGGTCAGCCATCTCGCGAATATGTATCCTCCGACTGCACAGCATGATTTTCTTCTTGTTTACGTCTTTTTTGTTCGCTTTTTAAGCAGTCGGGTATTTTGATATTTTTAATTAACTTTTTTATTTCGTATCGTTTTGAAATATTGGAATACATTGGTAGACAGGTGTTAATGACTTTTATTTTTTGTTATCTGGCGGTGACTTTAGTCAGAAGCCTGAGAACTGAAGGCGGGGATCTGAAGGGGTATTGTATTACCCAGTTATTGAGTACCTCCACGGTCAGATAAGCAGTCGCTCATTGTTTAACACTGGTACTCAGCTGAATCCGGTTATACTGGAAGACCCAACAAATTTCCCAACTATGTTGGGGTAGAGAACAGTGGTGGCCCAGTGGTAACGGCCGCGACTAACGTGTCGTAGGTCGTGGGTTAGAATCAGCACTGCTCTTAAAACGGCGAAGAAAAACATCGCGAGGAAACCGCCAAGTACTAGAGCCAAAAACTCTAAGACATGTCCATGTGTCATCCACCAACACGCACTGGGCCCACGTGGTGGATTACGGCCCATTCCTACTCACAGAGAGGAGGCCTGTGTCCCAGCTGTGGGAACATTAATAGGCTGATAATGTTAAGGTTGGCTTCCAGTCCAACCTAAAATGCTAGGCAGGCTGCTTGATATATCAGTAAAGTATGACACTGCAAGAGAGAACCAGTTTAACTTATTTGCGCACTAACGCAATACGGCTGCAGGGTTACCGACATAGCCAGAAGAATTGCCAAACTTAAGTGGCAGTGGGCAGGGCACATTGCACGCAGAACAATGTCATCATAGTCGGTTAACTATTCGAGATAACTTATACCGTTGACATACTTAGCATTAAGGAGTTCCAGCCAGTGGCCATCTCTGGTCTTCTTCATCAGTTCCACTTCTGTACCCAGAATAAAAAATAAAATAAAACTGGGCAGTGTTTGGGAAGTTGCGCGGTATCTTCTCGTCCCATTTACCGCAGGTAGCCGAAAGTCTATGACCAGTGTGTGTTGCCAGTGATGACATTTGGTTTTGAAACGTGGTCGCTTACAATGGGCCTCATCAGAAAGCTTACAGACGACCAAAGGGCAATGGAGAGGGCTATGCTCGGAGTTTCCTTTCGTGATTATATCAGAAATGATGAGATCCACAAGAGAACCAGGGTTACCGACATAGCCAGAAGAATTGTCAAACTGAAGTGGCAATGGGCAGGGCACATTGCTCGCAGATGGTCTATGGGTCTATTGAAAAGTTCTGAAGTGGCGACCGCGAACCGGAAGACGCTGCGTTGGAAGGACTCCCACCAGGTGGACCGATGACCTGGTGAAAGTTGCGGGGATCCGCTGGATGCGGGACGCACGGGACCGGTCAATGTGGCAACGCTTGGGGGAGGCCTATGTCCAGCAGTGGACGTCTTTCGGCTGATAGGGTGATGATGACTCTGCGACTCATAACATTGTAATCATAATAGGAACATACTCAGTTTTTACTACGCTCCGTTCTTGTTCAGTACCCGGGAATTTTATGTACTTCTGCCGCATCTCCGGGGAGTTCAGACACGTAGTAATTTGTGAAATGGCCGAGGACGCGGTCTGTTGGGCCACAAAATGACCCTCATTATTGCCTGTGGAACGTTGGTAGGACCCAGTTGCGTAGAACGACAATGCAATCAATACCTGGAAAGAAGAAATGTGACATTGTATGTATTGGCACTTAAGTGGTCGAACAGCACAAAAAGTACAATGTTTTAGTGCATTATTTGCATTAGGTAGGTACATATCTATAGATCTACTAGCTGACCCGGCAAACTTTGTTTTGCCATAAAAACACCAAACATTGATCTACTCTACCTACCCTACCCCACCTACCCTACCCTACCTACCTTACACTAACTACCCTACCCTACCTACACTACCCTACCTACCCTACCCTACCTAAGTACCAATTTTATTTTTTCATAAGAACCTTCTCCTATCAATAACAAACACAACAAAAAAAGAATTAACGAAATCGGTCCAGCCGTTCACGCGTCATGCCGTGACCAAGGGAAATAGGGATTGATTTTATATGTATAGACTAGCTGACCCGGCAAACTTTGTTTTGCCATAAAAACACCAAACATTCATCTACCCTACCTACCCTACCCTATCTACCCTACCCTACCTAACCTACCCTACCTAACCTACCGAACCTACCTACCCTACACTACCTACCCGACCCTACCCTACCCTACCTACCCTACCATACCTACCCTACCCTACTCTACCTACCCTACCTACCCTACCTACCCTACCTACCGTTCCTTACCTACCCTACCCTACCTACATACCTACCCTACCTATGTAGGTACGGTACCATTTTTTTTTCATAAGAACCTTCTCCTAACAATAATAAACACAACAAAAAAAGAAATAAGCGAAATTGGTCCATCGGTCAAACATACATCCTCACAAACTTTCGCATTTATAATATTACAAGCTGACCCGGCAAACTTTGTTTTGCCATAAAAACACCAAACATTCATCTACCCTACCTACCCTACCCTACCTACCCTTCCCTACCTACCCTACCAGAACTACCGTACCCTACCTACCCTGCCTACCCTAACCTACCTACCCTACCCTACCTACCCTACCTACATACATACCCTACCTATGTAGGTAAGGTAGCATTTTATTTTTATTTTTTTTTCATATGAACCTTCTCCTTACAATAACAAACACAACAAAAAAAGAATAAGCGAAATCGGTCCAGCCGTTCACACGTGATGCCGTGACCAAGGGAAATAGGGATTCATTTTTATATATATAGATAGATAGATAAGTAGGATACAAATAAATGAAATTTGTTATGTCAATATATCAGCTTTTTACTAAATGCATATGAAAGGAACTTTATTGCAATACCACAACTGTCTGTTTGTTGCGGGTAATTTCTGCAACAGCTGTACCAATTTTGATGGGACTTTTACTGACAGATAACTGTTGTTATGGAAAGTAACTTAGGATTATAGATTAACTTATTTCTATTTTGGAATATGAATTAGGGTTTTGCATAAAAAATCAAAAACCATGACTTTTTTATTTTGTCTCCACATTGATCGATCCCGTGCATCTCGCATCCAGCGGATCCCCGCAACCTTCACCAGATCATCGGTCCACCTGGTGGGAGGCCTTCCAACTGGGCGTCTTTCAGTTCGCGGTCGCCACTTCAGAACTTTTCAACCCCATAGACTATCTGCGAGCAAAGTACTCTGCCTACTGCCACTTAAGTTTGAAAATTTTTCTGGCTATGTCGGTAACCCTGGTTCTCTTGCCGATTTCTGCATTTCGGATTCGATCACGTAAAGAAACTCCGAGCACAGCCCTCTCCATTGCCCTTTGTGTGACTGTAAGCTTTCTGATGAGGCTCATAGTGAGCGACCACGTCTCAGAGCCATAGGTCATCACTGGCAACGCACACTGGTCATAGACTTTCGTCTTGAGACACTTTCCAAACACTGCCCAGTTTTTATTTTTTTTTATTAGTGGTACAGAAGTGGAACTGATGAAGAAGACCACAGATGGCCACTGGAACTCCTTTATGCTAAGTATATCATGGGTATAAGAAATATAGAATAGTTAACTGACTATGATGAAGCAAATACTTATAATTAAATTAAATAAATGTTACTGACGAAAATGATACCAACAAACTGATGATGAAGCCAGAAGGTAGGCACTGGAACTCTGAAATAAACTATGTACCCTAGTCGTGTTTGGGATTATTGAAATCGTCATGGAGGTACCTACCAAAACTAAAAAAGAGTTAAATAAAAAACATTTCAACAAAAAAATCAAACTACTTCCAAAACAAAACAATTCTAAGCAAAAAATAACTTACTTTTCCGAAGTTGGTGTAAAAAAATGGTAAACTACATACAGGTACCAGAGACTATTTTATGGGAACTATTATATATATGGGAAAAGTAAGCTATTTTATGCTTCGAAGTGTTTTGTTTTGGAAGTTGTTTGATATTTTTTATCAAGTTTAAGTGGCGGGCAAAAGCTAGTAAATTATAAGAAAGCTTACCTTCGTCTCCACAGACAAGTCAGTGGATCTTTTCGGGCTCTTCATGAGTGGCCTCAACTCATCACACAAGTTACGTACTAAATCCTTTGTCAGTCGGTAGCGTTTAATAAATTCTTCTTCATTAAGGTCAAAAGGGTTACTATCGTCACGTAGCTGCTTGCGGGACCGCTTTCTTGTGGTTTTTGTTGCTATATAGTCGGCTTCCAAGAATTCAAAAATTTCATATTCACTGGCCATTTTTGGACAACGGATTAAAGCTTGACTAGAAATAACAAGAAAATTAATTAAAACAAATGTTATGTTATTATGAACGATTATTATTGAATGACTGAATGTATGAAATACGAACATAAATTAAGCAAGAGGAGTATGTAAGAATCGTAGCAGGTGGCATTCTGAAGTTTTAGAGGTGCGAGTTACTGTATTTCATGTACTGAAATATACTTCATGGACCAAATGATTAATCAGGGTAGGTACTATCTATAATGCCATGGCTATATGAATGAGGTCAAGTTAAATTGGGCTATTTGGATGGTTTAAACTTCATTATTTATCACATTGTCTGGTCATTAAGAATATTCCTACTTAACTGTTGGGCAATTCGATGATTATGGTACCTACATTAGTAGGTTTACTTTAATTATTCGGTCAGCAAGAAAAATCTGTGAGAAATTTATTTACACAGCAATATATCCGTAGGAATGCATTGATCATCTAGAATCAAACAAGGAATACTTAATTACATATGTAGGTACTAAAATCGTTAACGTGAACGTTGCGGCAATACATTGGATAGACCGGATGACGTGGCGACGTTTGGGGGAAACCTATATCCAGCAGTCCAGCAGTGGACGTTTTTCGGCTGACATTATGATGATGCACCCGCATGAAATGAGGTTTACGACAGCATAAAATCACACCTGTACCCTCAAAGGTTTGAGAAAATCTGTAAAATCTATCCACTTAAGTAAACAAATACGTTTTACTTACCGTTTATGTCACGGAAATGTTTTATTTTACAATATTTTATTTTGGTAAATATTGATAAACTCAAGCAACTGTCAAAGAAAGACTGATCTGTCAAACAAAAACCGCGTAAAAACAATACTGCTAGCTGTCAAAATGTGTCATCAAAACCGTAATATTAGTCAGAGTCTAAAATCCCAATATGTTGTACAGTTGTATTAAGGACGTCATGGTACGAAAACGCGAAGTAAGGGCCCCTCCTTTAGAAGTGGCGAGCGGTCACGGTAGTATGCTCCCTGCCGCAGGAGCAACACCGGGGCTCACAACAATGAGGCCGTCCCTGTGTTGTCCTCTGGACACAGCTTCGTGCTCAGTTTGGAACTCGCGCACGCACGATGCTGTGTGTACCAGGCCAAGTAGGCTTGGGGCGTCCACTCGACGTCGGCTCCTTGAAGGGCTAAACAATATTGTTTAAGAGTATTTAGGCTTACGCTTGACCACTATCTCACCTGATGGTAAGCGATGATCTGGTGGATCAAGCTTGCCTAGAAGAAACGTATTCACGCTTGACGTAGATTGTAGCTATCGGGAAAAACAGACTCCGGCAAGGAATTCCACTCCTTAGCTGTACGCATAAAAAGTTTACCCAAAAACTTCAAAACGATTAGAGCGTATGAGTGGGATGTCCACCGTGTACCGATCACATCGCCGTACGTCTGGTAGTCTGATTATGAAACAGACTTATCAGATGATGAATTAGATCATTCAATTCCATCGCACCCTCCTTCTCGATATAAACCGACAAGCTGGCAAATCGGCGATGATATTCAAGACTTTGAAGCTTTGACTTGACCAGTGCCGATGAGCCTCATCACTCTTGGCCCGCTTATCGATCGACTCTAATGCATCGAGCCGATATTAGGCAGATCCGTCCCAGAGATGAGAACAGTACTCTATGCATGATCGAACTTGTGCTTGATAGAAGTTGTTCTAGCGTGAAATATAGCCCTCGCCAAACTTCTTGGCCGCCCTGAAGTTGGTTTACCGGATGCGCGAGGCACGAAACGGTGCTGTTTTTGTATGAGATTTACTACTGCGCAGCCATTGTAGCCAACTTCATGGCGGCCAAGAAGTTTGGCTAGAACCTACCTTTTACCTTTGGAAGCATCCCCAACTTTTTGGCAGCCAGCTGAGCCTTCCACAGATTACCTTTTACCACAGCTTTTACAAACACACTACGAATACCTTAAGGTCAGCTAACATGGAGACATTACTGACACAAGATTGTTATAAAGACATTAAAGAACTATAATAATTATTATAATTTACTTATATAGAATTCGGATATACCTTTCACCAGAGTTTCTGCCTTTCACTGACAAAAATGGTACATGATCTTGGCAACATTGGTTTGGGCTTTCAGATTCAAATGTCAATGTCAAATGTAATTTTTTTATGCAATCCTAGGGATATCGGCATGTCCAAAAGTATCGATTATTTTATATGGATTGTTTACGGTTTAAATACAATGTTTAAAACGACCAAAATTATTTCAAAACTTCAACAATTTCGAAAAACCTGGTTTGGTGTTGCGTTGTGTTTGTATTCCAGTTAGTAATTATTGATATATTTTGAGCTAAAGCAAAATTGAAATTGTGATATCGATATTTTCCGACAATCATAGAGCTGGAGCATCACTATGATAGAGGTATTGAATTGTATCATTGATTCGGTGTAAAATTTTTAGTTTCGCGAAAAAAAGGACTTTATTAATGAAAATGAGTGACAATGTAGACGTATAATTATTTGATTAAAATGGCTTTCGAGTACGTGGTTATAAAACAAGAACTTGATTTAAATGAGGACGACAAAACAGACGTTTTAGCTGCTCCGGTGGAAAATGATCCCGAATGCAATATTAAAAACATTAAAAAGGAAATCGCTGAACCAATACCAAATATCACGAGGTAAATAATTGTATACCTAATAATTGTAAATAATTGTACCTACCTGTTATCTTTTAGTGTATAAATTTTCATGTATTCGATAACGTTATTTATTTACGAGCGACCCGCTCCGGTTTTGCTCGGGTCTGATTTAATTCCAGTGTATTTTTCTAAACATTTTCTTTCATACCATTCTTGACCTGACAATAAAAAAAAAACTGTAAAATCGCTTGTGCCATTCTCAAGTTATGATCTTTCATACAGTGGAGAGGCAATTTATTTTTATTTTCAAATATTTCTGCTTAGACAGTCAAATTTATTTATAGCGCCAAAGTGGTGTCACATGCAATCTTGTAGTAATAATTATTATACTTTGTTCTATTTAATAATTATAACTTCTATCTTGTATAGTTCTCGCCAAACTTCTTGGCCGCCCTGAAGTTTGCTACAATGGCTAGTAGTAAATCTCATACAAAAACAGCACCGTTTCGTGCCTTGCATTGGTAAACCAACTTCAGGGCGACCCAGAAATTTGGCGAGCACTATACCACGAGTTTGCTCATGGAGCATACCCTTATGAACCATACGTTTTACCAACCTATAAAAAAACATATGAATAATACAATTTTACTTCTTCATAATATTATTTAAGTCTAGTTGTGCCTTTTGGTTTCACCCACACATACCATTATTTTGTGTTCGCTTAGAATTCTTTCTGTTTTTTTATTTTTGCTTAGGTCATAAGAACCATAGCATGATCATAAATAGACTATAGCCTTTCTCACGAATTGGGCTGTTATATGCAAAAAAGATTTGTTCAAATCCCTCCCTCTGGAGTTGCAGTGGTAACGGCCGCGACTTACAAGTTGTTGGTTGTTCAGTTCGTACCCAGGCAGGCGCTTTAGTAAATAATTAAACCCATTTATAGCCAGCACCTTAAAAAAATTACTGTTACATTTTTACTTATAATCTAGAATTTTTGAATACAATCATAGAATTTCTGAGTTGTCTGGTGCTGGAATGGAACCGCAGTCTGGGTAAAGGTCTACTCCAGTTAGGCGCTTTACTTTGTGTAAATTATTTCATCAACACTGCTCACAACACAAGGACACCTGTATTAGAACCAAAAAAATCTAAGACATCCACCTACTCACAGTTTTGTTTGCAAAATATTATTTGATTTACATATGCTATGTTAGTTATGAAGAAATTCCAGCTATCAATTTTAATATGTAAAAATATTTTTAAACATTCAAGTCGTTTTGGAGGAGTTTACATAAGTTGCGAAAAAATATAGTGTTGTTAATTATTTTTTTAAAGCAAAACTATTAGTTACACAAAAAGTGTTTATTTATTATGTACATGAATCAATAATATTTTTTTGTTTCAAACCTAGCCGTTACTAAGGTAAGGAGTATGCTTTATAAAGTTACCGTTTTACGGCACTATAGCGTATGTAGGCCCTTAATATTAATTTACTTTTCTCTGTAACCGAACATGTGTCAAAAATCTTTGAAATGTTAACCCTCAAAATTGGTACCCAAGATACAGGCTTTCCGAGTTTGGGTCCAATGTAAAGAACTTTATAATACTGTTCTTTATTAAATAAAAAATTATTTTTGAGTACCTATAATGTTTGAGTTTTGAGTACAACAATACGGGCGAAGCCGCTTCCAGAATCTATTCAATGCTAATTTATAATTTAGCTAGTCAAAAGAAAGCCAATAAAAGTCCATTTAAATTATGTTTCCGTAACATTTATTGTACACTAAATAAATTATAATAATAATTTTGAGATGTCATGTTTAGCACAAAATACAAAAGCAGTTTAATTCAACATTATCAATTTTACTTCTTACATTAGTTTAATTAATTGTTAAGTCTATGCATATCTTCTGTTTCTAATTTGGCAAGCCAGGAACAGACCGAAGATTAGGCAGACGCACTGTAAAGAGAGAAAAATATATAATTAATTACATACATATAACATCACAACTTTATTTCCCGTAGGAGGAAGGAGGTGAACTGGGACACCTAGGGACACGGTATTGAATAGAAAGTATCGATACTGTACTCATGAGTAGTATCGAAAAATAAATATCGTACTCATAAGAGTATCGATACTTTAAGTTATCGAGTGCTTTTCTTAGACTTCTTTTATTTGTTTTTTTTTATTTATTTTTTTTGGTTTGGTAAATCATCCAATGACTTCTCCCGCTCTGGGTGAAACGGAAGGGCGTGTCATACTTTTACTGACTAAAATCCACCCGTGTTCCTTTAGTTGCTTGTGCCAGGGCCGCGGTAACTCTCTTTCAAATTTGTCCGCGACCCAGACAGGCATCGGCCCTAGTGGACCCCGCCAGTTTTGCTGAAATCTCTTTGAGGCGCGCGTGGAACACTACGCGCCGTTGACTCGGGCCTGGTCCTTATCGGACGGCGAGCTACCCATTACTCGTCGTCCGCAAGCCCGCTCCTACGGTGGCTGGGAATCGGCTTGCGACTCCCGACGCCTTCTTAGGGCCCCTAATGCGCATAGAGCATAGGTCAATATTAGTCAGTAAAGAACATCAGTATAACTTCAGTAGGGCAGGACATGAAATACCAAATGGTATTGATACACAAATTTAATACAATAACAGAAAAAGACAACTGTAACATCAAAAATTAAAAAAAAAATAGAAACAAAATTAAAGTTCCCAGAAAGTTCAGAACGAGTGAACCAGATGGCGATGCCATAACCTTAACATAAGCCGTAAGGTTGCAAGTTTTAAATGGGTAATTTCTAAGATTACCTATTTAAAACTTAATTTCTTATTCGATACGATACCTGCCAAAAAGTACTCATTGAGAAAAAGTATCGAGTACAAAAGTATCGGTATCGAATGGAAATGTACTCGATACCACAAAGTATCGATACTTTTTTCGTGTCACCCACATTCCGCCAGTTATGATTAAGTACCATGTAATAAGGGCCGAGCCCAACTGGATTCACATTACACGGAGCTGCTACTGATAAATTTCAGATGGCAAAAACCGGCCAAGTGCGAGTCGGACTCGCGCACGAAGAGTTCCGTACCCGGGGTGGCGTCAACTATGTATGTAGGGCGACACTCATTAATGTCAAACATTTTTTATATTTTATCTCTTATTTGTGCTGTAAGGCTGTAAGACGTTACTTTTTGCCAAATTTCGTGATTCTAGGTCAGGGGTTCTTAAACTTGACGGAACACCAAACAAATACCATTTATTTTATGGAACCCAAATGAACTATCAAATGATTACAAATCAACACAGGAATTTATATAAGATGTTTTTTAAGAAATTGTTTATGTAATTGAAACAAAGAATGAAATTGATTTTACTGTTTTTTTAATAATTGTTTTAAAGTTCGGTATTATGTCCGACAATTGTATGTGTATATCAGGGGTAGCATCCAATCTTGACCTGTATTTGTTTTTTGTATAAACGTAGGCTAAAAAGCCTGTTTCACAACGACACAGATAATATACAACGATATGTTGTGACGAATGGGAGCAATGTTAGGAAAGCCTTTTTGGCTATATCAGGGTATTCACTCCTAACAGCATCCCAATACTCATTCAGTGATACAGATTCAAATGTGTGTTTTAATGTGGATGAACTTTGAAGATCTATGAATACTTCATAATCCAGGACGGTCAGCACCGCTGGTTGATTTTTTATAATAAATAGATGTTGTACCCATTCAATATCAATATAATTTTCAGGAAAGTAATCGGACAAAGATTTCAGGAGATTTACCAAATGTTCAGTTATAATAGTTTTTATTTCATTTGGTAATTCCAACGCGTTTTCTTGTAAAAAGTTATACACAAGCGGAAAACATTCAGTGTTTTCCTTTTCCACACAGGCAATCCAGAAATTTAATTTTATAATAAAGTATATAATAAATTAATAAATAACTCGTGAGCATTGATGTATTAAAAAGAGGTAGATACGGTACTGGACACAGCGCTTGGTCCTACTAAACTAAGTGAATGCCCGTAGCGGGCACTCAGTCGCGCACGGCACAGGGTTGATCTCACAGCTCAATAATTTCAGTGATTTTGTGTTTTTTTTGCAATAAATACGCATCAAAATGACTTCTTGTGTAGCTAACTAAACACTGTTTACATAATACTAGGAAGAAAAATAAGTCACACGGGATCACTAACCACTCATAATTACAGTCAAAAATGTTAATTTGTTGAAAATTACAATAATATTTAACGTTTGCTTTGCCATATTTGTGAGAGCGAGATAGATTATTACAAACATGCGTGAGAGACACGATACGTGTAATTTCATTCACAATAGTAAACATTCGGCCAACATTCGGCGGCAAACGCGATTTCGCTCGCACTACAGCGCCGTCTCCTATCTCTGTCTTTGTCTATCGGTAACTGTAGGTTTGGGACTGGTGATGACACTGAATACAGATGTGTGAGTTTCGGTGCATGTAGTCGTGCGCCGAGCCCAGGTTTTCTGATCGCGATGTTAGCGCGTAACGTATCTTCCTCTTTTTAATACATCAATGCACGTGAGTTAAGTTTTTCGTGCTTGTAAAAAGTTAGAACTACCCACCTCAACAATGATAACAACTATAAGAACTCCTCCGATTGCTTCGCCGAATGTTTCGAAGTAGTTGCCGACCCTCGTGATACAACCATCGTAGCTGTTCGTCAGTGTACACTGGGTTGCCACCATGTTGGGGTTATTACAGCAGGTTGGAGGCACAGCAAGGCCGATGGTGGGGTAGGAGGCAGCTCCGACTGTGCCGCAGCATTGGAACTGAAAATATTAAGAAAAATGTTGGTTAAAATATATAAAGACAGGTGGGGTATTTTCGTCTACAATCAATCTGGTTATGGCTTGCTTTGTCCCAACCATATTGCGGTTGGTTTCCAGAGTACCAGTGTTTTACATGGAGCGACTGCCTATCTGACCTCCACAACCTAGTAACTGGGGAAATTGGTGTCACTTTTTTCATGATATCTGTCACAGAAAGAAACGCATTTCTTAATTAAAAATGTGACTACACCAATCCAATTAAAGGAATTTCCTTCGATTTTTTTATTTTTATTTTTATTTATTATGGGTTTGCTCTTGACTCTAGTCTAGGTCAGAGGTGACAGAGACAAAGTCGACGATGGAGTGAGCTTACCCAGAAGAAGCCTGTTCACTCTAACTTTGAAGAGATTCGGGTTGTATGCGTTTGGAAACACAGACGCAGGTAGTGAGTTCCACTCTTTTGCTGTGCGCATTATGAAGGATGTTTGGAAGCGCTTGGTGCGAATTGGCGGAATGGCAACTAAGTGAGGATGGTAACTTGCAGTGAGTCTAGATGTCCGATGGTAGAAAGGGGCCGGTATTTTTTAACCGACATCCCAAAAAGGAGGAGGTTCTCAATTCGGATGTTTTTTGTTTCTTGTGGATGTTCGGGCATAACTCTGTCATATATAAACGGATTCGCAAAATTCTTTTTTACTCGAAAGGAGTTTATTCCGAAATGGTCCCATTTAAATTTGGTACAGATCTGATGAGAACTTCAGAGATATACAACAGAACTCTTCAATAAATGACGGCAAATCTCTCGGGATTGCTGCAATCGCATGTTTGTTTCTTGTTTACACCATTTTATAACATACCATCACGCCACTTGTGGTCGGCGCAACACCTTTTATTCTTCCATACCGTCCTGTTCACCATCACGCTATCACTGACTCCCTTTTCTCTCACACAGTCCATCTATCTTTTCTTTGGCATTCCCCTCTCTCCGTCCATCCTTTCTGTCTCCTCTTTATCCTCGAAATGAATAGAATTGTAATTTGGAACTCACCAGTGTCTCCATGGCATTGTAAGCGGGTCTTGCGTTAACGTTAGCGAAAGCTGAAGTTAGCCAACCGGAGACTGTCTGTAATGCGTCGCCCAAGAACTGGAAGATCACCACTGTGAAGTATATCTTAACGGCTGCCAGTATTCCCATGAAGACTGCGTACTGGAACATAGAAAGGTGTCTAAGTTAAAAAAAAAGTTACCTTAGTGGACATCCTACCTGTACATACAAAACATTTTAGGAATGCTTTCATTGTGCGCACAGCTAAGGAGAAGAATTCCCTGCCTGAGTCTGTTTCCTGATAGCTAGTAACCTGGGGGTCTTTAAGTCATGAGTGAATAGATTACTTCTAGGAAGTTCTAAGCATGCGTGCTACATCGTGGACCACATTATCACTTACCATCAGGCAGGGGCGGCCTTAACCTCTGCGAGGCTCCGGGCGGGCGGCAGATATTTGCGAGGCCCTTGTTCTTTTTACAATGTACGAGATATACGAGAAATGGAAAACATAGCACTTATTGTTTTTAGTATTAACTATCTTCTGCCTGCGGTTCGCTCGCGGGGCGTGTCGAAAATTTGCCCAAGGGAACATATTCCCGGGATAAAAAGTATCCTTTTACTATTCCAGATTGAAATCTATATCTGTGCCAAATTTCATCCAGGTCCGTCTAGCCGTTTGTGCGTGAAGAAGTAACAAACATACAAACACACTTACTCACAAACTTTCGCCTTTATAATATTAGTTTGATTATTAATACTTTACTATGAAATAATTAACCGACTAACTTTATTTTATTGTTTGCTAGGGATAAAATTGTAAGCATTTTGGGTTGTAGCATGAGGCCCCTGCAAGAGCGAGGCCCCGGGCGATTGCCCTGTTTGCCACCCCCTAAAGCCGCCACTGCCATCAGGTGAGATAGTGGTCAAACGCGAGCCTATCTACGCTTATATTATAAAGAGGAAAGATTTTATTGTTTGTAATGGATAACCTCAAAAAGAACTTAACCGATATTGAGAATACTTTCAGTAGTAGAAAGCTACAGAATGCCTGAGTGAGATAGGCTATTTTTTTTTCCCGAAAATGGCTCCTGTGGGGTGGGCCACGGGAGCGAAGCCGCGGTGAAAAGCTGGTCAATGATAAGAAAAAAAAATCTAATAAAAAAAATAAAAAATCCCGACTGCTTAAGAAGCGAACTAAAAAGACGTAAACAAGAAGAAAACCATGTTGTCGGAGGATACATATTCGCATATTCTTTTTAGTTCGCTTCTTCATCAGTCGGGTTTTTTGATTTTTTTAATTAGATTTTTTTATTTATAACTTTTTAGTTACTTTTTTTCGAATTTGGTACATAGAAATATATAAGTGATATATATTTTTGAAATCGCCTCGTAAAACCCTTTATTTTGATACTTCACACGAAGGAGTAGAAAGAAAAAAAAAATTGGGCCCCCACAATATGGCGCCCAAAAGCCGCCATTTTTCTATCTTACAATTTTAATATAGCCAGTGACACTCGCAGGGTTCAGACAAATCGATTGACGTAAGAATCATCAAAATCGGCCAACGCGTTTTGGTCTATGGAACACCACATAGGAACACATACATACATAGACTGATAAACACTTTTGCCTCCTTCGGCAGTCGGGTAAAAAGAATACGAGTTTCGATGTTATTGCATTAGCCTTGGCAACTATACCTTAACCCGAATCGATCGGTCCTTCGTCAGTGCAACATGTTGACTCATAAAATTTGGATAACAGATTATAAACTTTTATCTGATAGATAAGACCCGCCCAAAAGTACTAAATAAATAAACTGACTTTTTATTTATCATATAAAGTGTAATCTAACGTGTTTTTTTGCGGAACCACGCGAAATTATTTTGAATTTCTATGACTAGCATATCCGCATGGTAATATGACACATCAAGATTTAGAAATAGACTTATTATCATCGTCCTCTGGTCCTTATCCCAATCACAGATAATATAATACTAGCATACAGATACCTCATCCCATACAAAGAAACCGTGCCGACGTAACTAGGGTTTTTCGTCTGCTTAATCTGGCAATTTTTTGTACATCGAACGCATTCGGTTCTGTTTCACGGTGATAGATGGTGTTAGCAGCTACTTGCAAGTAAAATGGTTTACTAGGTTCGTGAATACTTTTTTCTTTAAATACAGTGAAGGTTTGTTTTCTAGTATTTATTTGCACGTTTTTACAGTTTTTTTTTCACCAAAATGTGTTAAAATGCAAACTTTAACAATCGAGTGGAATGCCTCAGAAATTTAAAAATGCGCCATCTATTGGCATCAATTTTAAATGATCCGTCTAATAATCTTTGAAATGTGAATTAAGAGCCCAATATTCCATAATTTTGTACTTAGGAGTGTTGATTAAACAAGAACATACAATTTTTGTGTTCAATTCCAGAAAATGTTAATTTTACACACATTCAATAACAGATGGAGGTGTATATCGCGCCATCTAGTGAGATTAATTTGAACCACGGGACACGGGGTCTCACCGTGTCCCAATGTATAAGTGGTCGGTGCAATATGTCTTCTTTTCCTGCACTGCTGATCAGTTCTAATCTCAGTAAAAAACTAAGTATTTCAGCCGCCAAGCAGCGTTGCTATGTTCCGGTTTGAAGGGTATGTGTGCCAACGTAGTTAGAGGGACAAGAGATATTTCAGCTTTGTCTTTGTGATTCTGAATAATTGTGATTGTTACGCATCTGAGATGTCTCTGGTATTGTAGATGTCCATAGCGGTAATTGGCACTAACCATCACGCTTTTAGGAAAGTAAATAGGTTCATGAGATAATGATTTTTTTACACACATACCATCAAGCCTGTACTCCCCGAAGAAATAAGCCGAGATATACGCCGTGAAATTCCTAATGGAAAATCCTACCTACTAAATAACACCGCTCGTCCCAGTAACCGGAAACAACAGCCTAATTGCGTAAATGAATTCTGCAAAGGAAACAAGTCGATTCTTTCAAAGAATCAGAATCATTTATTTCAAATTTTTCGGTATTGCGAAACTTATTTGGCAAGCTAGCGTTAGCTTTCCAAATCCTCCTTTGAGTTGAACACAGATTACTTAGAGATACTACGGAGTTGAAGATATATGACATTTGCATTACACAATATCAATAGTGAAGTTTTATCTCGATTCTTCCGCTTTCATTCATTCTTTTACAATCAATTCTACGTCAAAATATTGGTAATGAAAGGAGCATAACCTTTCCGTTTCAGAGTGTAATATGCAATACGAAAAGTCGTTTTTGGGAAGGATCCAACTTGTTTGCTTTGCAGAATCTGTCTGCTGGTCTGTCTTCCAAAAAGTGCTGAAGTTGAGCCTCATTTGAATAAATTACTTCTGGTCCTCATGCTCAGCAATAACGCCTGCGACCCCCTACAGCAGTGGTGGGCAAACTTTCTTAATGGGGGGCCTGAAAGTTTAAGAAATTTCAGAGGAGGGCCAGAATTTTCTTTTTAAACATATTTCTTTAACCAGATATGGTTTTTTTTAGGTATTCCGCATTCAACTTTATTCTGCGTCATTTATAAAAGTATATTTGGTTTTAGCATGCTTGGTGTTAAAATGGCGAGCGAGGTTAAAACCTTTAAATACCGCCACTGCTTCTTCATTACATATAAGACATACTGGCTTACCGTTGTATTCTGCGCTACCTTTACCTATGTGTCTATTATTCTACTAAGTAGACTCTACTTTATACTTCTGGACCGTCAAAATATAATTATCGCGGGCCATATATTATTGATGTTGAAAGACCGTCGGCGGGCCGGATTAAATGCTTTCGCGGGCCGTACTTTGCCCATCACTGCCCTAGAGCCACGAGCATTAAATATTTTTTTTTTATAAAACAACTAGCTGACCCTCGCGGCTTCGCTCCCGTAAACTGGCTATCTATCTACCTACCACCTCCTACCTACCCTACAAACAAACAAACTCTTCAGCTTTATAATATTAGTATAGATGTTGATAAAACTCCTTCGCAAATGAACTAATTTGATTATCATAAAAAAGGTTATAGTGAGCCAATCTTAAAAAATGCTTTATGCTGTCGTGGACTTTTTTTTAGAAATTTTAAAGAGGAACAATTCCATCATACATGATATTTGCGCAACTCAAAGCATTTACGCAGCGCACGCAACGGAAGCTCTCAAAAAGGAATAATTTTACCCGTTTTTCATTTATGCTCCGCTCCTATTGGTCGTAGCGTGATGTTATGATGCCTATAACCTTCCTCGATAAATGGACTATTTAACACAAAATAGTAGTTTATGCAATGGTCATATAATAGGGGTTATTAAAACACGAGCGTAGGTTTATCAAATGAGGCGAAGCCGAATTTGATAATAATATTACGCGAGTGTTTTAATACCTAATTATATGCTATTGCATACACTACTTTATCTTCACTCATACAGTTGCAATAAAACAAAATTGGATATTCGAATTATAAACTTCAAAACGAGTTTATATTGACATACTTTATAAACACAATACCGAAATTTAAAAATAGAATCTTATTATAACACTTTTTCTCTAACAAAATAATGCTATAATACAATTTTTTTTCTATTACGATACAGGACAAATCCAAGAAGTTAATCACAAGGAGTTTTCATCAATTATTTTTTGTAATGCCATTTTTATAGTACCTATTTAAAAAGATTTGATTCCAATTTTTACTTGTCTATGACAATGCCCGCTTCAGGCTTAGCACGCACTGCGATATTTATTCGCGCGAATTTTGTCTCTTTCTAGATGTTCATAGATCTCAAAATATTCGCGCGAATTAAATTCGCGCCGCGGTGCGGTGGATTCTGTGGCAAAACACGGATTTCTTGCGGTATTATTTCTGCACGATTTTTTACCGCAATGCGTGCAACTTCATACAATTCCATAGGTCGCAGAATAGGCGAAAAAAATTCGCACGAATAAAAATCGCAGTGCGTGCTAAACCTTAGCGCATGCGCAATGCGGTGATGTGCTGGGTTTTGGCGCCATTCATATTTTGCAGGTTTAGTTGTATTGAATTTCATGAGTTTTTTGAATTCTTGCTTAAAAATGTCTGATATCAGTGAATGTGAAGAATATTTGACTTCGCCCGATATTTTAGATGCGGCGAAGGAAATTACTCATAATTTTTTACCAGCAAAGTCGAGAAAATTATATGATAGATGCTATCACGACTTTATGGCATGGAAAATGCAAAAAAGGTATTTAGTAGGTTCAATCCCAATGTATGAGTGTAGATAAAGTAGTGTATGAAACTGCACATAACTAGGTATTAAAACATTCGTGTGAATACTATTAAAAACCTCGCCTACGGCTCGGTTTTTAAACACACACTCATGTTTTAATACCCCTTATTATGCAACAGTTTCATAAACTACTATTTTTTTAAATTTTACCTATCCATGAATATAAAGTACGTGTTTATACAATATTTTTTGAATTCATATTTGGAACATTACGTTGTGAGTGTAGATAAAGAATTTTTCAATTCCAATCAGTGGTTCCTGAGATAACGGACTTCAGCTTTGTAATTATAGTAAAGATGAGGGTACTCACAGATATAAGCATACAGCGGGACTCCCTGATGGCTCCGCAACAAGCACAGAAGGCGATGACGAAAATTATGCATCCTAAGACAATAATGCTGATGGTCAGGAAACTGAGGCTCACTGGGATCACATCATGCAGTTGGTTGAGCTGGACGTGGGCTGCTGAACCCAGTCCTATGATTGCTAGACCGGCAAGCTGGAAAAGAGAAGAAAATTGATTAAGAATTTAGTTAAAAAAAGTTAATTCAAAAAGTAAAAAAAGCCCGACTGCTTAAGGTTCCCCTAGTCGACGGCACTAATTATTTTGTGCGCGGGGTTAAAATGCATGCTATCTCATCCGACAACACGTGCGAAAGATATAGATGCTATGATGAGCAGTAGGTAAGAAGCTTGTTCGCGTACGAATTAGCACTTTTGCAAGTTTGTAGCAAAATGGATGATGATTTAGAACGAAAAGGAGCGCGCGAAATTTTATAAACAGACCTTTGGGAGTCTAGATAACATGAAAAAACGACTAAATGTATATTTTCAAAATAAAATTATTTGTATTCTTGAACTACTAATCTATCCCTGTATGGTGGCCGTTTTGCAATATTCCTTATTCTTATGGTATTTATTTCCGCCCAAAGATGCGTTAAAATTAGTGTTGAAATGTGGAACTTTCGACGCTCATAACTTTTAAATATTTTAAATTTTTACTTATTTGTTTCCATACAGGGATAGGTAATGATGAGACAAATTGATAAAATTTTTTATTTTGAATGTACATCGCTAAACAGCGGAGTAATCCCTAGACTACGTTACGCATGGAAGAATTTTCGACTAGTGTAACCTTAAGAAGCGAACTAATAAGACGTAAACTAGAAGAAAATCATGCTGTGTACTCGGAGGATGCATATTCGCGAGCTGGCTGACCAAAACCAGATGTATCCTCCGACTGCACAGCATGATTTTCTTCTTGTTTACGTACTTTAGTCCGCTTCTTATGCAGTCGGGTTTTTTTTAAATTATTCAATCAACTTTTTTTTCACTTTTTAGTTAACATTATTTTTTTTCAATTACGTACATTTAAACATATAAGTGTTATATATTTTTGAAATCACCTCTTAATACCCTTTATTTTGATACCCCCACATGATGGGCTAGGACGAAAAATGAATTTTAATGTAGTCAGTGACACTCGCAAGGTTAAGACGAATCGATTGCCGTAAGAATCATCAAAATCGGCCAATGCATTTGGTCTCTAGAACGTCACATAGGAACAAACATACATACATAGACTGATAAACACATTACCCTCTTTCGGCAGTCGGGTAAAAATAAAACAAACTAGATACTTACAGCAAACACAATATTAGCAATAATCAAAACATATTTCACAACGAATTCCGCAAAACAACACATTTTTATTTATTTTTAATAAACTACTTAAAAGAACCGTGTACGTCCGTTTGTCGACACCAACTAAATATCTTTTTGTGCTATTCCATATACAGTATCAGGAAAATAGATAAGATAAATACATAAAATGAGATATCAGTGCGAAAATACAAATATATCTTGAGCCATCAAATTGGTGCTAATCGAAGTTAAGGTGGATGCACCTAACGACCGTCCATACAATGTTTGTAGGGATTATACGCTAAAAATAGACACTCTTTGTTTACAATTAAAAATAAAAAAATCCAAATCCCCCAGCAATCCTTTTTTTTTATTTAATACTTTACAATGCATGTCCTCGAAAAGAGCGTTTTCCAAGCAGCTAAACTGTGCGAAAAGCGTCACTTTTTTTCACTAGTGCTTTTTATTTTACTGTTTTTTTTTTAATTTTTATCTCCAACGTCAGCCCGACGCATAGAGTTATATTATTTGAGAAAAGTTTTAAAAATTAGTTAAGTACAGATTATCATTCATATAAATGGTAAAATAAAACCAATTACTTCATTAAACGCGTTTTTAATTACTCTAGATTTAGAGTCTGTCTGTCACCAGGCTGTATCTTATGAAACGTGATAGATAGAAAATTGAAATTTTCACAGATGGTGTATTTCTGTTGCCGCTATAACAAATAATATTAAAAACTGAATAAAATTAATATTTAAATGGGGCTCCCATACACCAAACGCCATTTTTTTTGCCGTTTTTAGCGATAATGGTACGGAACCCTTCGTGCGCGACCCCGACTCGCACTTGGCTAATTTTTAAACTTTCGGGTACGAAACCCAAAAAAATAAGAAAATGTACCTATTTTTTTATCAAAATCAAAATTTTATTTATTTACATTATTTGCCGTTTTCTGTGTATTTGTGTCCATATTTTGCTGCAGGTCATTTTTAAATGGTTCATCGGTTATCTTTAGATATTGATTTTATATTTGTACTACGATTACTGGCTAATTCACAAGCCTACGTTATTTGTAATATCACTGATAATATAATACTAGCATACAGATGCTTCATTCCATACAAAAAAACCGTGCCGACGCAACTAGCGTTTTTCGTCTGAATAAACTGATTATTTTTTGTACATCGATCGAGTTCGGTTCCGTTCCACGACTATAGATGTTAGCAGCGACTTGCAAGTAAAAGGCTTTTCTCAGTTCGTGACTATTTTTTTCTTTAAATACAGTGACGATTTGTTTTTTAGTATTTTTGTGCAAGTTTTTACAGGTTCATTGTACCAAAATGGACTGGACATGGAATGGAATGGATGGTTCATTGTATAAATAAAATACAAATTTAATAAAAAAAGATCGAGGGTCATGCCTCAGAAATTTTAAATCATTGCAATCAATTTAAAATGATCCGTTCAAATAATCTTTGAAATGTGAATTAAGAGCCCAATATTCCATTATTTTTTTGCTTAGGAGTGTTGATTAAAAAAGAACATACAATTTTTACGATCAATTCTAGAAATTGTTAATGTTACACACAATTCAATAAGGAATCGATGCATATCGCGCCATCTAGTGACATTTATTTGAACCAAATTTTCTTTGTTAGCGCTGGGACCACGTGCCCAGGTCATCAGTCAAACTTTTTTTTTTTTGTTATTTATATAAGTACTTTATATTATCTTTACCTACCCTTCGAGTAATACGGGCGTGATGTTATGTATGTTAGTATGTTATAGGCTGACTTCATTGGTTCATTGGCATGCTGTTAGTTATGTTATTTTGGAAAGACCCTGCTTGATATCGAAATTATGTATATCCGCCGCTGTTCTTTTCTGAAATTTTGTTGTGGTATCCAAAACAGTGTCAGTAACCGTGGCAGTGGGCAGAGTACATTGCTCAAAATCTTTTTTTTTTTTTTTATTTCACGTAGTCCTACATGGGCACTTATAAAACGTCGACAAAAGGTGCACGGTTCGGGTTGGTCGTTTCCTATGGAGAAGAACCGGCAAGAAACTCCACGGTTACTCTTTTAAAAGATGGTTTGGTTTAGAATATTTCCATGTAACAGCATTAGTATGTTTATATGGGCGACAACGTAGGCCCGACAATAAGTCGTGAGAAATTAAAAAAATAAGGATTATATATTAAAAAAAGAAAACAAATGTTAACAACGAGATAAAAGAGTTAACAAATGTTAACAAGCGTCTAGAATTCTAGAAGGCCTACAATGTTTACACATTCACAAAACTATCGGTAAAAGAATCTATACAAAGGTAAAAAAAAACTGGCCATGTGCGAGTCGGACTCGCGCACGAAGGGTTCCGTACCATTATCGCAAAAAAACCGCCAGAAAATCACGTTTGTTGTATGGGAGCTCCCATTAATTTATTTTATTTTAATTTAATAATAATAGTTTTTTGAAGTGAATATACAACTAAATATTCTGTGAATATTTTAAGCGTCTACCCGTTGCTGTTATTAATATCGAGCAAAAAACGACAAAAAAGTCACGTTTGTTGTATGGGAGCCCCCCGCCTTAAATATTTATTTTATACTGTTTTTAGTATTTGTTGTTATAGCGGCAACAGAAATACATCATCTGTGAAAATTTCAACTGTCTAGCTATCACGGTTCATGAGATACAGCCTGGTGACAGACGGACAGACAGACAGACAGACGGATCGCGGAGTCTTAGTAATGGGGTCCCGTTTTTACCCTTTTGGTACGGAACCCTAAAAATACCTGTGGCACAAATGTTGTTATCAGTGCTGTAACTATTCTTAGCAAAGGTCTATAAAGTTGATTGAAAACCACTGTAAAAAGTCTAATTAAAAGAAGAAAAAATGAGATTGAGAATAGTTAGAGACATCCACATATTTGTGCCGTTTACTAGGGAAGCCGCAAGCGCAGTAGGAGCTAAAGCCAAATTTTATCTTCAACGTGCTCGCAGAACTTGTGGTCGATGGACCAAAAAGTTCTGGAGTGGCGACCGCGTACCTGAAGACGCTGCGTTGCTAGGCGGACCGATAACTTGTTTAAGGCTGCAAGAATCCGCTGGATGCGAGACGCAACACTTAGGAATGGCCTATGTCCACCTGTGGACGTTTTTCTTCTAATATTATGATAGTAATCCAAAACAGTTGAATCGGTTCTGCCGGACTCGTCGAGCTTCATTGCCTCAGCTTTTCCGGTGGTCGCCAGTGTTACGAGTAATTCTGGCTTACAGGAGTGGCAGTGGTTGGAAATAGTTGTCCTATAAAAACAAATTGGGAAAGACCCATGATGCATTGTGCTGACTCAAACAGCTGTGCTGGGTGCTGAGTCATCGAATTATCTAATTTGATATCGGAGTTATTTTGATTATTATCGCCTGTATCCGCTGATAATTTAAAACAAGTTTATTAGGAGTTCCGTTTAAGTTTGATTAAAAAAAAGACTGAATGTGAAGTTCTTTTAATAATAAAAACCGGCCAAGTGCGAGTCGGACTCGCACACGAAGGGTTCCGTACCATTATCGCAAAACACTGCAAAAAAATCACGTTTGTTGTATGGGAGCCCCCCTTAAATATTATTAATTTTATACTGTTTTTAGTATTTGTTGTTATAGCGGCAACAGAAATACATCATCTGTGAAAATTTCAACTGTCTAACTATCAAGGTTCATGAGATACAGCCTGGTGACAGACAGACAGACGGACAGCGAAGTCTCAGTAATAGGGTCCCGTTTTTACCCTTTGGGTACGGTACCCTAAAAATCATCATCATGATCAGGCTTTTAATGTTCCCACTGCTGGGACACAGGCCTCCTCTCTGTGAGAGGGAATGGGCCGTAATCCACCACGCGGGTCACGTGCGAGGAAATCTATTGAACACGTAATTATGACACGAAATCTTGCAAAAACACGCCCATAACTTTTGAACGGCTGAACCGATTCTCATCAAACATAGTTAAGAACACTCTCGATAAAGTTACCATTCAAACAAAAATTAAATCGAAATTGGTTCATCCGTTTAGGAGCTATGATGCCACAGACAGATACGCACAGCTACACACGTCAGACTTATAACACCCCTATTTCTCCGTCGGGAGTTAAAAATAGAATGAAGTTATTCAGAAAATCATGAGTACAAATCGGCATAATTTTCTTTTTAACCCAAAAATAGAAACCACCTGTTGTTTTAAGTTTTTTAACTGAACATATCAAAATATCATCAATATTTTCCTTATTCATAAATATGGATTTACGGCGAAATTTGATAACACTTATCTGTTCTTGTTGTGATACGGGTATCACGTAAGCATATTCCATCGTCACATTTGATGAATGAATGAACTTGAAACGGAACGTGAGTAACCGCTAAAATTTGTAGATATTTTAATGTATAAAAAATACACATCTATGAAGTTAACGCACGATGAAGGTTTTAGGGAAAATTCACCCCACCAGTTGGCGCCACTTTAGCGAGAGGTCTTATGTTTCGAAAACGCTACTTGTGACATAAACATGACGTCAATTTAACTAATTTCAGAAAACTTATGTGTTTTGACATGTGTCTAGACCTGACGTCTCATTGCCACCTCGTAGATATTTTTACCCGTCTGCCGAAGGAGGGTAATGTTTTTGTCAGTCTATGTATGTATGTTTGTTTCTTCCTATGTGGCGTTCTAGAGACCAAACGCGTTGGCCGATTTTGATGATTCTTACGTCAATCGATTCGTCTTAATCCTGAGAGCGTCACTGGTTACATTAAAATTGGAAAAGAAAAATATGGCGGATTTTGGGCGCCATTTTGTGAGGGATTTTTTTTTCTTCCAAACCTATCGTGTGGGGTATCAAAATAAAGGATTTGGAGACGATTTCAAAAATATAACACTTATAAGTTTAAATGTGTTTTTTACCTAATTCTAAAAAAAAATACTAAAAAGTTGTAAATAAAAAAGTTAATTAAAAAAGACAAAAAACCCGAATGTGCTTAAAAAGTGAACTAAAAAACGACCTGATTAGTCAATCAAAAAGTCGGAGGATACATCTGATTTTGGTCAGCCAGCTCGCGAATATGTATCCTGTTTGTTCTTATGTCGTAATGATCCAATTAGGAAATCAAAAGTGTTACCTAAATGACAGACTTTCAATAGGGACCATTTCAAAATTATTAATAGACACAATGAAAGCACCGAACATTGCTGTAACGAACAGATGATTGAGGGACAAAGTTAACTTAGTCGTTGGAAAAATGTTGTGAGGTACATCGACTTGAGTCGCGGTCAGTTTACCAATTGCAAATAAGTATTTAGTATATTTAGGTACAAGTATATTTTTTTGGGACAATCCCACTGCACTATTCCCAATCCACTGCAACTCCTGAAAGCCAGAATCAACAGTGGCGACCACCAGAAAAGCGCCGAGGCAATGAAGCTCGACGAAGTCCCGGAGAATGAATTTAAATGTCTTGGATCCCGCAACGAAATTAATCAGAAAATAATAAAGGAGTAAGAAAATTGAAAATAAATCCTTTACTTGTACTATAAGACATTACTTATTTCACGATTCTATGTCAACGGGAATTACCCTGTTGGTTTTGATTCCTTTACGAATGTCAATTATGCGTCATAAACGTGAGTATCTTTTGATTGCGAGAAGTTTGATTATTTCACAGTTCAAGGGGTTGCAGCTTTGAATATATGATATTAATTTCAACATGATACCTCCACGCATTCTTGAGAAAAAGGTCTTGACACACAGACAGACAGAACGATTTGAACTTTTTTTCCTTTTAAGGAACCGAACGGAACCCTTATAAAAACGTACTTTCTATATTGTTTGTGACAGCGCTTCTTATGTAAAATGGCGGAACATCAATATTGGCTTTTAGCGCCATATTTACGATATTTGAAATTGTGTTTTTGATGAGATTAGATAAAGATAAAATACATAAACGCACTGATATAAAAACATATTTTTACCCGACTGCCGAAGGAGGGTAATGTGTTTATAACGACTAACCCGAACCGTGCACCTTTTGTCGACGTTTTATAAGTGCCCATGTAGGCCTATGTGAAATAAAAAACATTTGATTTGATTTGATTATCAGTCTATGTATATATGTATGTTTGTTCCTATGTGGCGTTCTAGAGACAAAACGCGTTGGCCGATTTTGATGGTTCTTACGTCAATCGATCCGTCATAACCCTGCGGGTGTCACAGGCTACATTAAAACAGAATAAAAAAGTTAATTAAAAAAAATCAAAATACCCGACTGCTTAAAAAGCGAACTAAAACGACGTAAACAAGAAAAAAATCATGCTGTGCAGTCGGAGGATACATATTCGCGAGCTGGCTAACCAAATCCAGATGTATCCTCCGACTGCACAGCATAATTTTCTTCTTGTTTACGTCGTTTTAGTTCGCTTTTTAAGCAGTCGGGTATTTTGATTTTTTTAATTAACTTTTTTATTTATAACTTTTTAGTTAACATTTTTTTCGAATTAGGTACATTTAAATATATAAGTGTTATATATTTTTGAAATCACCTCTTGAAACCCTTTATTTTGATTCCCCACACGATGGGTTTGGAAGAAAAAATAATATTGCCCCCCCACAATATGGCGCCCAAAAGCCACCATTTTTCTATTTTCCTCATCAGCCTATGACACTCGCAAGGTTAAGACGAATCGATTGACATATGAATCATCAAAATCGGCCAACGCGTTAGGTCTCTGGAACGCCACATAGGAACAAACATACATACATACATACATATATACATAAATACATACATACATATATAGACTGATAAACACATTACCCTCCTTCGGCAGTCGGGTAAAAATAGGATAATGGCGGATTTTGGGCACCATATTGTGGGGGGCCAATTTTTCTTTCTTCCATACCCATCGATCGTGTGGGGTATCAAAATAAAGAGTTTTTAGAGGTGATTTAAAAAATAAGTAACACTTATATGTCTAAATGTACCTATTTGGAAGAAATATATACCTAAGATCTTATAAATAATAAAAAGTTAATTCAAAAAATCAAAAAACCCGACTGCTTGAAAAGCGAACTAAAAAACGTAAACAATGAGAAAATTAAGCTGTGCAGTCGAAGCAGGATACATCTGGTTTTGGTCAGCCAGCTCACGAATATGTATCCTCCGACTGCACAGCTTATTTTTCTTCTTGTTTACGTCTTTTTAGTTCGCTTTTCAAGCAGTCGGGTTTTTTGATTTTTTTAAATTAACTTTTTTTTATTATTCCATTATGCCCAGTACCATCCACAAAGATGATTTTCATGCGTTGGTGGGACAATATTTTACATTAACGCATTTACCTCAATAAAGCTACACATACCATTGTAACATATTATAATACCAGTCTGTTACTTTTCGTCTTCTCATACAGGGAAGGCATGAGAATTAATCACCACGCTTGCTGCCACCGTTCGCCACGCAATGATAGTAAAATAGAAAAATTATTTGGTTTCATTTGGGCGCCAATATGTAAAATCATCGATTTTTTTAAAACAATATATCACGGGAATTTAATGCGATAATTTCGATTATTTATTTACCTATTTCACCCGACGTTTCGGCCGTGTTGCAACGACCGTGGTCCCGGGTAGACTGGTGTCTCGGTGTACTGGCTCCGTTGGGGCAGAAAATTCTTCTCTACCCTCACATTTCTACACACAACACTAACCGTGAAAGTGCGAATGTTTTAAAGTCATCGATTTTTATACTCGAATAAAAAAATCTTTTCTTCTGAGCAGTCAAATTTTGAACCTTACTGGATGATTATTTTCAGCTGTCATGCAAGCCGGTGTTCTTAATTTTGCCCTGGGTGCTGGCGCACTTGCGCATTTAGTTACGCTCCCCGCCCAGGTAAAGGCAAGCGTTCATGCAGACCCTGTCACCTTTTGCAGCTATGCATAGCGGCAGTTTCTCTTGAGAAGCGGGCACCGATCACGGTGTGCCGCTGTCTCATACCTGAACAAAACAGACTATCAACCGCATGTCACAACCTATGGCAGCCGGAGATCGCCCTCCGGCGGTGGCGTCCGGTGTGTCTGCTGTGGATAGAGAGGGAGCTTGTATACTACTAGCGAGGAAGTTTTGGAAGAAAGAAAGTCATCATCATCTTCCTGCCCTTGTCCCATGTTACTTAGGGTCGGCGCAACAAGTTTTCTTCTTCCATACCGTCCTGTCTCCCTACCCCGTCACGCTATCACTGACTCCCTTTTCTTTCATATCACTCCTTGTGAGGAGTGATATGAAAGAAAAGGGAGCATCCATCTTTTCTTTGGCTGTCCACTCCTTCTCGGATCCACATTTATATTCACAACTCTTTTAGTTACATGCGTTTCATCCCTCCTCATCACATGACCATACTGTAACACCTTTTTTGTTAGATAAGAATCCTTCTTAAGGGAAGATTTGTTACCTAGTTCATAGCTGGAATACTTTTTTGACGCTTCATTGTTCTCACCTCGTCGCTAGACACAAACACATCCATTACACTAAAATTACTTTAAATAACTTCACATCTTACCTCTAATGTGTTGTTACTTTGTTTTGACAGTTTGACAGCTGACGTTTACTAGAGCTGTCAACGCATAGGAGTTTGATATCTAATGCCGCGGAGGCTGCGTTTCGTTCCTTCGTAGGTGATGTCTTTGTTATAATGTTTTTTGGAATTTAATTGTGGATTGAACTTGAATGCTTTGATGGATGGGTAATGTATTTCATTGAATGGTAATTGTTCCGTGTAAATTCTTCCAGAATTACAATTCTTGATATGGTTTATTGACATTCATATTTTAGTTTTCAATTCTGGTATTGATGTGTGCGAAACGCAACTTGACGTTTTGACTTGCTGGAGAGGCTGTGTTTTATTTTTCTTCTTCTTGGCAGCGGGCGACCGGGTGCTCGGTCGCCTGTTTGCCACGTGCTTTTTGGGGCGAAGCCCTGACAAATATTCGATGTCTTGCTGATTGTTGCTGTTGAGAGTGGCCGGTTTCGCTTTGGGACGCGTGAGTGCGTCCCGGCGACCAAAAAGGCTGCTTGTGTGCTGTTGGTGTGATCAGTGTTGCTTGGTCCACGTGTTCCGTGTGCCGGCGAACTGGGTGCTGTGTGTGAGGCTGTGTGATCTGGGCGTGGGCTTCTTCTTGTGACAGCGGGGATTCGGTCAGGCGTTGGCCCCGTTGTCTTCGTTCTTTCCACGCCGAGCTCATTTTCCTCGACGAACAACGTGGCGTCGAGTTGACATTGGGCCAACTCATCTACCCGACGGGATTTTCTGCCTCCGACAAGAGGTGTTTAGTTGGGGTCGACCGTATAGTGAAGGCAATCTGTTAAGTCGGGACCGATTGTTCGGCTAAGGCTGTTCGCCCGAGGCAGGGCTTCGAGGTGTGGAGTTTTCGTCACCGCACATGCATCTCAACATTCTCATCTCTGCTACATACAATCTCTTTTGATTCATCTTTTTCACTGCCCAACATTCTGATCCAAAATATAGTACGACAGGTCTAATCACAGATTTTCCCTTTTAACTTGAGGGTCATCCGTGGGTCGCAAGTTGTTCCAGTAACCTGTCCTTGAAAAGGCAATCCTAGGTACGGGAAGTCGGAGCAGATCGGTATGGGTGTTCCAGCGAGTGCTATGGGCACGGAACTGGAGAGACCGCCAGAATCTCAGAACAAGTATTCTGTTTTGGTTCTACTCAATTTCAAGCCAAAACTCTCCAGTCTGTGCCACCACACCTCCAATCTCTGGTCCTCAAGGCCACTATCGGCAACCAGCACAATGTCATCGGCAAACTGCATAAAGAAAGAAAGTATTACAATTAATTCTGATGGATACAGATCATCCAGACTGAATTTCAGCCACCGCGGCCAATCTCAGTGGAAATTAACGATCGGTGCGGGCGATATTATAGCGCATAAGCGTGTGCGCAATCACAGGTGTACACTTTGTTCCCTCACTCTCCTAGATAAAGATATGAAAATTATCCAACACCTCTAGAAATCGATTCTACATCCTATTACACAAAAGCTATATCAGATAAGCTATAATCTTTCCATGTATTTTTCCTCAACGAGTTACTGTAATAATGAAAACGTATTTACAGATTATCAGATATCGACAAAATAGTATGGTACGCGATTGTTTTTAGATTCTAATCATACTTATTGTAATTGGGGAAAATAATAACATTGTTATCAGGATATTGTTCAATTAGTAAACGCACTTTGAAAATGCCTATCAAATCTTAATGTACGACTATATTGATTGCTGCTTGGTAAAACGGATATAAAGGGTCTTTCAACAAGGACGGGTCGATGTTAAAATTGAATAAAACAAGATGTGTGTGAGATATTAACGAAATTTATTTTTTATTTAAAAGGCCCATTTATGCCATTATGGATGGAATATGACATCGTTCAAATGTCCGCCGCGGCTTCGTATGGTGGCACGAATCCGAGAGGTCCAATTTTTAATGACTCTGCTGCTCGGAAATTGATGCCAATAGATGGCGCGGTTTTAAATATCTGTGGCATTCCAATCGATTGTTTTAATTTGATTGTAACACATTTTGGTGTAATGATATCTTAAAAACGTGCTATAAAACAAATCGTCACTGTATTTAAAGAAATAATATTCACGTACCGAGTAAAGCGTTTTACTTGCAAGTGGCTGCTAACAACATCTATCTATCACCGTGAAACAGAACCGAACACGTTGGATGTACAAAAAATATTAGAATAATCAGACGAAAAACGCTAGTTACGTCGGCACGGTTTCTTTTTATGGGATGAGGCATCTGTATGCTAATATTATATTATCTATGGCATTACTATTCAACGCTTAGATAAAGTACCTATAGATTAAGCCTTAAAATGAGCTTGATTGATAGAGCGAGATGGCTAATTGGCAGCTCCATGTAAATAATAAGGACAAAAGATTATTTTTTGTCTTTGTCACCATGGCCGGTTTCTGTTGTTTGTCAAACTCTAATATAATGGCAGGTTTGACAAACAAACTCGGTTTTGTTTGATTTTCTGTGATTTCGTGGTATTATGTGTTAATTGAGACAAGGAATTTGGGGTATTTATAGATAATAAGTGTCAGTGCGATGGTGGGTTGTAGTGTTCTTGTTGTAAAACCAGAACTAACTGTTGCTGTCTCATGTGCGGCCACGCCAGGGCTTAATCTATAGGTACTTTATCTAAGATTCAACGTGATAGAATGTTGCCAGAGAGTGACAACGATTTTGACAACTTTTTTATGCGCAATTAGCCCCTTTCCCTCTGCCCCTTTTATGCGCACCTGTATATAGTTTATTAGTTAATTTTTTTTGTTGCATTCTGTTATAAAAAATAAATTTCTTTTTTATCGTTCCAGAATAAAGACTGAACCAATAGATCCTCCAGACTCTCCCGAACCTCCAGAAAGCCCACACACACCGACAGAATCTCCGGAAAGCTCACAGTCTAAAACCTGGTTGGTTCCAATCAAGCAAGAGATCCTCCCCGAAAGATTTTTGGAAGTCGTTGTCGATGAAGAAGTTCCGGGAGCCGAATATGTAAGTTTGTATTAGTAGAGCCTTTTATGTATTTGTTTTAGTCGGCAAATAGGGCTATCCCCCAATTACATTAGTTAAAAAAGATACACAAAAGTTCACACACTCATTTTCACAAAATACCGAACCTTATCGAGGTCGGTCCGTGGATGGGTGACATTACTGACAATACATTGCATTAAGAGACTCCTCCGTGCTGGGAAAGCACGATACGCCGTCGCGTTGGTCAGAAGTTAGTCAGAAGCCTGAAAATCTGGCAACAGTCATGCTAAGTGTATAATGGTACTCAGGAACTGAGTTGTGGAGGTCAGATAGGCCGTCGCTTCATGGAAAGTACTGGTACTCAGATGCCTCCGGTTAGACTGGATGCCGACCCAACCTAGTTGGGTAAAGACTTGGTGGATCTCATACGGATAAGGCATGAGCATTAGATTGATCTCATACGAAGAAGGCGCGAGCTTAAGATTGATCTCATACGGAGAATGCATGATTATAATATTGATCTCATACGGAGAAGGCACGAGCATTAGATTAATCTCATACGGAGAAGGCACGAGAATTAGATTGATCTCATACGGAGAAGGCACGAGCTTAAGATTGATCTCATACAGAGAAGGCACGAGCATTAATCACAACGCTTGCTCAATGCGGCGATTTTAAACTAGTAGGTAGAAGTATTGCTTGCTCGTTTCATCGCAATCGGTTCACTCTATCAAAAGCTATATTAATTTATAGTTTTCAAGAAGTAAAGTATATCAACACACGCAAAGGTACTCGGACAGTTGAACTCCATATTCGATAGATGGCGTTGAATGGCGGTGTTAAGATTCTCCGCGGAAGAATGACTAGAAAAAAAATTGGTACATAGGGTAGTAGGTAAGTACTGTAAGTAGGGTAGGTAGGTAATTAAGTAGGATAGGGTAGGCAGCTGACGGGAGTGAAGCCGCGGGCAAAGCTATTATGTAATAAGTATAGGTATGGGTTTAATTTATATAATTTTAATTACAGGACAAGCTGGCATCAAACGACCATCTATCTACCGGCCATACTTCAGATGATGACTACGCTGCAAACCAAGCTTCTTCTTCTGATGAGGGCTGTGGTAAGTTCTCCTAACAATACATTCCTGGATTGGAAGCTTCTGGGCGAAACTAGGCTGGATATGTTAGCCAGAGTTCTTGCTAACATAACGGATCAAATGGGAGTCTAAGTCGCGGAAAAGGTAGTCCCATCGACATCATCATCACATTCCTGAAGACTGAAGCAGACCAGAATCTCTAAACCAGGGGTCACCAATTGCGAAATTCATTCGAGGTCCATTTTTATCGTTCCGTACCTCAAAAGGAAAAAACGGAATCCTTTGTCCGTCTGTCTGTAAAAATCAACCCATAGCATATAGCATCAATAACAAAATTAGGATGGGTAGTGCACGGACAAGACGCGGCCGCATAATACTGTCGCGATAGGAATCACTTGCGACCCACACAGACTGTCGATCCCGCGCTAGAACTAATTGGAAACTTTTTCAGTAACGTATTAAATAATACAAGTAAATTATATACTGTTTATAAAGGGTCTTTCAACAAGGACGGGTCGATATTAAAATTGAATAAAACAAGATGTGTGTGAGATATTAACGAAATTTATTTTTTATTTAAAAGGCCTATTTATGCCATTATGGACGGAATATGACATCGTTCAAATGTCCGCCGCGGCTTCGTATGGTGGCACGAATCCGAGAGGTCCAATTTTTAATGACTCTGCTGCATAGATCCGGCTGAATCCGAGCGACGGCCTGCGTTATGTTGGCTTTCAGGGCAACGGTCGAATGTGCTTATTGGCATAGACCTGCGACTTCAGAAAACCCCACAAGAAAAAGTCTAGCGGAACTCTAACTCTACCCTCAAACCGTTCATGCAGAATGTCGATTGTGTCGTTCGCTGTGTGGCAAGTAGCGCCATCTTGCTGGAACCACATGTCGTTCACGTCCATATTGTTCAATTCAAGCCAAAAGAAATTGTTTATCATTGATCTGTAGCGCTCGCTCGATCTATGCAGCAGAGTCATAAAAAATTGGACCTCTCGGATTCGTGCCACAATACGAAGCCGCGGCGGACATTTGAACGATGTCATATTCCATCCATAATGGCATAAATGGGCCTTTTAAATAAAAAATAAGTTTCGTTAATATCTCACACATATCTTGTTTTATTAAATTTTAACATCGACCCGTCCTTGTTGAAAGACCCTTTATAAGAGGAAATCCGACTGAATTTCTCTCTCTAATAAAAAGCAAAACATAGGGTATCTTTATTTTTCAGTTTATGGAATATCTTTGAAATTGGTCCAATATTAGAGGAGGAAATAGGCGAGAGCCAAACCTCGAATTATGAATTTTACTTAGGATATTCATTCGGATAATCTGCGACCGCATTTCATCTTAAAGTCCACACAAAATGGGTCGGCGGTCCGGATCCGGACCGCGATCCGCCTTTTGGTGACCCCTGCTTTAGAGCCATCGCTTGAAATGCCAAAATGTGAGGGATTGATCATATGACATTTTTGACTTATTATTTCCAATCGCAATAGCGACGCCTTCGTTGAAAGAATGTTATTTGTCTAGAAGATATAGCGAAGTGCAGCGTAGTTAAACAAATATCAGTCGTGCGGGAATTGGAATAAAGTTCAAAATATATAAATAAACTTCACAAGATCAAAAGAGCACAACTTGGATGAAGATACCCGCGTTTTCCGACTTATTTTTCTAGGTGCACAATGTTGCTAATTGTTTGCCAGGGAGAATCGCTCTGCGTTTCGCCAGGTCTGTGCCAAAAGTCTGGCCTTAAGGTCGCCGCCAGATAACAAAAAAATAAAAGTCGTTGTTTTGACTCGTACCAAAAATTATAATTAACTAACTTGAAAACATGATTTTTAGGGTTCCGTATCCAAAGGGATAAAACGGGACCTTGTTACTAAGACTCCACTGTCTGTCTGTCTGTCACAAGGCTGTATCTCACGAACCGTGATTGCTAGACATTTGAAATTTTCACAGATGATGTATTTCTGTTGCCGTTATAACAACAAATACTAAAAACAGAATAAAATAAATACAAACGTGATTATTTTGCCGTTTTATGCGATAATGGTACGGAGCCCTTCGTGCGCTAGTTCGACTCGCACTTGGCCAGTTTTTGTTTGTTGAGATGCTTTGATAATTTTGGTCTCACATGAAAGGTATAGGCGTAGAACCATTTTATCCGTTTAAATCATGTAAATCGCTCCACGCGTTTATGAGATATTAACTCATTACTGAATGCGAAGTGACAGGGTCACGGACGCCCCTTATCGCGATACGTTTGTATTGATCGTGTTAGCGACACTGCCTGTACATTTTTTTCGTATCGATTTGAAATATTGGAATACATTGGTAGACAGGTGTTAACAGGTGGTGACTTTATTTTTTTTTGTTATCTGTCGGTGACTTTAGTATTCTTAAACGTTTAGTTCTTAAAATTGCGCTGTTCAGGCAACATGAATGGTGGAGCGCTACCTCGTACCTACCTAACCTATCCGTGTCGGGGTGCCTTAAGCTCCCGAGCTCGCTTCGCTCGCTCTTGGACTAATTCTCATTTTTTTACCCACAAAAAAACATAAAATTTCCGAGTCTTGAAAATTTTTAAAAAGCTTTCTATTGATGAGTACAACCTACAAAAAAAAATTAACTTCCAAATCAACGGCCCATAATGGAAATTTTATCCAATGTTTGTGTTCTATTCCAGAAAATGTTAATTTTACACACAATCAATATCAAATCGCACCATCTAGTGAGATTTAGTAGAACCAAATTTTCTATCTTAGCGCTGGGACCCCGTGACTCTACCGCACCGTCCCGGCACGTGAACGTTACCCCAACAGGAAAGTGACTCCTAGAGTGATATGAGTGGTACGTATACTTAGTGCGTAATCTGCTATGTGTGTGCGCTACATAAAAAATAAGTGCGCGTCGTAGTTTTTGAAAAAAACGGAAAAAACGATTCCTGCTAGGGTAACGTTGTTCCAGCAGGAAAATTCTAAACGAATGATCGGAATGAGAAATATTGTGCATGGGCAGAGAGCTTATAGTTGTGCAAAAAAGTGCGCCGAAAATATAATTGGTGCGTCATCAGGTTTTCGAGATATTGCATTTCCTGCTGGAGTAACGTTTTGAAGAATCGTGTATCTCTAAAACCATTGTACGTGCGCCTGTAGAATAAACATACACGAATAGCTCTTGATATGTGCGTATTTGTGCCGGAATTAGATTTAAGGAAATATTTATAATTTTCAAGAAAATGCGCTTTTTAGAAAACCCGAAAAAAGTTCGCAGCGCCTAAATGAGAAAACGTATAAGCTCGCTGAAAACTGTATTCAGTCCATCTTGACGCTTGTAATAACCATAAAAAGTTTCAAAAGCATAAATGCTTGCGTTATCGAATAATATTGATAAAAGTCAAAACGAGGTTGTCTTAACTTTGATGGCAAAATACAAGAAACTGACTCAACCCAAGATAGGTAGGTGTAAACCACAAGTATGTGCGTTTAGTCAAAAATATATAGTGAAAATATTCAGCTTGGAATGTTTTTTATTTAGTAGATTTAATGAAAAAGCTAAACATGTAAACAAAGGCTTGTTATCCGACCAAATTCGAATGACTACGAAAAAGCGACGGATTCATACATATCGATGACCTTCTTAATTGGACGTATTAAACCTAAGCTGTTGTCTGTACAGACACGTTCAAACGTTTGTTGGTAGAGTCTGGCAAATGAAAGTAGACACTCGAATTATTTGCAAACTTGTTATATGGCAATGCTATACTAATGTCAACATCAATTTTTGGTGATTTGTTGTGGTCTTGATAATAGCATTTATTTAAGTGAAAAATTAATAAAACAGTTCAAAGTGGATTACGGGAGATGTCGTTTTGCGTGATGTCTAAATATCAAGAAAAACATCAGGAGAAAGACGAATTAAAAAATAACCAAGATTTTTTACGTGTGGTGTTAGATTTCATAAGTTATTATGACGCAAATAAGTTGAATATACCAAAATTATTACAGAATACTGTTGTTTTTTTATTGAGATTGATACATAATATCGAAAATATTACCTACCTCAATTACCTATTGTATTTTTATTCAGACGAAATAAAATAAATATTTCTAAAGTATCAAATTAGGTTACTCCAGATATTTCATACTAGTTTTGGGGTTGCTATGCTGATATTTTTTAAATTTTCCGCCCTTTTTCAGTCTCTACTTTCGTTTGCCAGACTCTATGACCTAATTTTGGGGACTAATTTAAAAAATACATTAAATGCACCTTGTGACCATAACAAATGAAAGAGCTTGTTGATGTAGAAATTATTATTTTTATTCTCTTAATTTTGTTTCTTAAAGTAATTATGGCATCAAATCACAGATCAAATTACAAACCTATTAATATTAGAAAACAGTTCAATCAAATTATTTGTACCTTGTGTAGTCATTATTATTTAAAATCACATATTTGTTTTTCATTTACTTAAGTACTAAAATACAAACAGTAAAATTGGCTTTTTATTTATAAACTGGACCCAGTTAAGCAGAAAAGATCCAACCCACATTTTTTGTAAAATCGAGTTATCTACGTATCCATAATGTACTCATCAAGTTTCATATATGCACAAAAGATCCAGGCAGTTTGATCATATTAACCTAACAAAAGTTATACTGTGTCAAAGATACCATCCCCTAATCACCAATTTTGAAAAATGCAAAAAGTACCATGTTGCTTGGACACAGAAATTAATAAGATTTAAATTTTTTTAAAGATTCATGTTGCATGGATCTATTTAAAACTTTTAAAAGTCTCAATAGTTGTTGTATACTTTTCATACCACGCAGTTTGGATCTTTTTGCATAATAGATACTTCACTTTATTTCAAAAACTTATGGAGCCAAATGCTTTGGATCTAATTTGCATAATGTCAAATGTAACGTTTGCCTTTGTTTGACACATCTAGGATGTTTGGATGTATTCTGCTAATAGTATTTTTTTATTGTAATTTTAAATAAAAGATTCAAAGTAAACTTTTGATGAATCTTAAATATTTAAAAAATCGATATTATTATGTTATGGTGTTTTGTTCAGTATAAAACAAATATAACTTTATATTATCCGTTTACTTGATATTGATAATCTTTTTTTACTTGGTAACACTCATAGAATTCACTGCTCTACGGCCATTAACTACGTGACGTCTGTGTAGTGTAGCTGTGTAGTGTTCGTTTGGCGCTCATAGGTAGCTTTAATATTCGAATATGGAACGTGCGAACAAAGTTTTAAGAGGTGCCTACTTGGGATATATATATACATATTTCATAAGTATTGTTAAAAAGCTCCCTACGTACATTTCGCATTACTGTCGTGAGAAAGTAGGAGCTGCGAAATTTTCAAGATCAGATATGACATTTCCTAAACTTTACCAGATCTACACTGAAGAAGCACATTCCGCAGGCATTAATATCTTGTCATATCCAAAAGTAAAACAGATTTTCTTAACCAAATTTAATCTTCGCACCAAACCCCTAAATAAAGACACTTGTAACAAATGCGACTTTTACAAAAATAAAAAGAATTTGATTACGGATGAAGAAGCTAAGAGAAAGATTATAGAGGAACATAATGCCCATCTTAAAACCGCAGAAGATCTTAAAAAACGACTGAAAAATGACATGGCTCTCGCAAAAACTGATCCTTACACAGAAACGATTACATATGATTTAGAGAAAACGTTGCCACTTCCACGCATTCCCACGAATATTGTATTTTATAAGAGGCAGGTATGGGTGTACAATATGGGGATACATACGGGATCAGATGATCAAGGGCACTGTAACATCTGGGTAGAAGGTGAAGCTGGGAGAGGCTCCCAAGAAGTAGGTTCTTGTCTTATTAAGCACCTATCTGAAAGATTGAAAGAAGGAGTGACCAATCTTATTTTGTGGAGCGATTCCTGCGGCGGCCAAAATAGGAACATTAAGCTCACCCTTATGCTTAAAGCTTTTTTAAATGATCACCCAACATTACAACAAATTTGTATTAGATTTTTAGAGTCTGGACACAGCTTCTTGCCTAACGACACCGATTTCGGAAAAATAGAATGTGCTTTGAAACACCAACAAAGAGTTTATCTACCTGAAGATTATATGAACATAATGAGAACCTGCAAAAAAAATAAACCTCTTCAAGTGCACAGAATGGAAGCCAAAGATTTTCTTGGATCAGCAAATCTTGAGAATACAATCACTAATAGAAAAAAATCTATTACTGGTGAAAAAATATCCTGGCTTAAAACTAAAGAAATTTTATTGAAAAAGGAAGCAATGTTTTCCTTGTTTATGCGACAAAGTTTAGAGGATGATTATGAAGAGGTGGATCTGAAAAAACGTCAACGTGGAAGACAACGCTTAATTTCCAGAGATATGATGAATATGCTTTGGCCAAATGGTAAACCTATAGCAGCTGCGAAATTGAGCGATATCAAAAGCCTAATGCATTTAATTCCACGAGATGCTCACACCTTCTACAAAAATCTAACGGGCGACAATAATGTAGAAGACGACATTGATGGATTTGGTGTCGAACCTGATTTTGAGGTAGAGTTTGAAGCTGAGGAAAGCGATATTGCTTAAATAAATTGGAAAACCAACCAGTGATTGCCGATTCATTTTTTTTATATATTTTTTTATCTCAAAGTAACAATTTGAATTATTTTTTCTCATTAAACTGTTTTTATGTAAGTTCCGATTTTTATTTCCTTCCTTCTAAAATGAACCACACATTAAACTAATGTTTATTATTGTAATACTGTATTTTGCATAAAAGATCCACGCATAGTTTTTCAGGAATTACAGATATTCTTCATATGAAAATGTACAATATGCTACTTTCAAAATAATGTGTATGTTATGGCCTACTACACTACTAACTTTCAAATAGGTACAGTATCATACGATTTTTTTATTCTTTGCCTAACTTTAAACTGCATTTACTCAAAAGTAATGAAACGTTGGCTGGATCTTTTCTGCTTAACTGGGTCCAACTGTATCTGTAGTATCTTTTTTCTAGTCGGTATTCATCCCACATATCTTGAACGTTTTTTTTAAAAACAGCCGCCATCTATTTTTTGGTCTCTAAAGTACTTTTTTCTATTAATATTATAAAGGCAAATGTCTGGATGTGTCCACAAAATACCGAATATATTTTAATGAAATTTGGAATAAAGAAGATGGGTTATAACTTGGCACTATTTTTTCTAATGTACTTACCTAATCAAGTGCAAAGTCACGGAAACAGCTAGTAGAAAATAATCCAATAACAAGTTAATTTTTCTATAACTTTTCTACCTCAGTGTACTCGGGCACAACACGCTACAACCGGTTTGTGAGTATAGTTAAGAAGGTCATCGATATGTATGAATCCGTCGCTTTTTCGTAGTCATTCGAATTTGGTCGGATAACCAGCCTTTGTTTACATGTTTAGCTTTTTCATTAAATCTACTAAATAAGAAACATTCCAAGCTAAATATTTTCACTATATATTTTTGACTAAACGCACATACTTGTGGTTTACACCTACCTATCTTGGGTTGAGTCAGTTTCTTGTATTTTGCCATCAAAGTTATGACAACCTCGTTTTGACTTTTAGCAATATTATTCGATAACGCAAGCATTTATGCTTTTGAAACTTTTTATGGTTATTACAAGCGTCAAGATGGACTAAATACAGTTTTCAGCGAGCTTATACGTTTTCTCATTTAGGCGCTGCGAACTTTTTTCGGGTTTTCTAAAAAGCGCATTTACTTGAAAATTATAAATATTTCCTTAAATCTAATTCCGGCACAAATACGCACATATCAAGAGCTATTCGTGTATGTTTATTCTACAGGCGCACGTACAATGGTTTTAGAGATACACGATTCTTCAAAACGTTACTCCAGCAGGAAATGCAATATCTCGAAAACCTGATGACGCACCAATTATATTTTCGGCGCACTTTTTTGCACAACTATAAGCTCTCTGCCCATGCACAATATTTCTCATTCCGATCATTCGTTTAGAATTTTCCTGCTGGAACAACGTTACCCTAGCAGGAATCGTTTTTTCCGTTTTTTTCAAAAACTACGACGCGCACTTATTTTTTATGTAGCGCACATACATAGCAGATTACGCACTAAGTATACGTACCACTCATATCACTCTAGGAGTCACTTTCCTGTTGGGGTAACGTTCACTCCCGGCACCATTCCGCTAGTCGGTAGTCTCCGCTCGCGCGTGCGAGTGGAGTGCTTGGTTGGTGGGCGCGGGGGTCTTAGTTCAGCAGCCTCACAAGAAACGAGCAGTCACAGATCAACCCAACAGTCACGGACATTGAGCTCAATGTTGTGTTCTTGCTCTCGGAGAGTGAAATATCTGCTACGTAGTAACATCTCTACTTCTGTGCTTATAGTGCGATAGTTCTGACTCCGGCCTGAGAAATTCCAAATGGGAAACCCAATAAAACTCTGCTTGACCCGGGCATCGAACATCATTCAGCTGTAGCGATCGCTTGTCGCACTATATTTAAATTTCTAATAAATAACTTTATTTCCTTTCAGAAACCTTCCCTACAACGCCCTCAGGCGGCTTCCACTGCGAGATCTGCAGAAAAATCTTCGTCAACTCCGGCAACTTAAAACGACACTTACTACTCCATAATAAAGACACAATCAAATGCCCACAATGCAACGGTCAGTTCCTGAACCAAACCCGTTTAGACAGACATATTTACCACCGACATACAAAAGACTACCCTTGCGATGAGTGCCCCAAAAAATTTAAGACATCCTCAAACTTAAATCAGCATAAAAAAACACATTTAGTCAAGAAACCATACCAATGTTCCATGTGCCCTCAAAGTTTCTCTTTTAAGAGCAATTTGAAAAAACACGAAGGCAAAAAACGCTGTAAACGGCCTTCCGGAGAGCCTTTAATATGTACAATCTGTAATAAGATCTTTGAAAAGGAGTATCTGTTGAAATCTCACTTGGTCAAGCATGATCCTGACAGACCCTTTTCTTGTGACGAGTGTACTATGAGTTTTAAGCACAAAAGCACTCTTATGAGACATATGCATGTCCATAACGGCATCAGACCGTATCCTTGCCCACACTGTGGGAAGACTTTCACCAGCTCTGGTCTCCTAAAGCCTCATCTAAGAGTCCATACGGGCGAAAAACCTTACACATGCGAGCTTTGTGACAGGAAATTTGCTCACAAACATAATATGCAAAGACATATGTTAGGGCACGAGAAGATAAAACATACAAAGTGCGATATATGTCACAAGGAGTTTCCAAGAGAGAGTAGACTTAAATATCACATGAAAACTCACGTAAATGAGAAGTATTTCTTATGCAAAGTTTGTCCGAAAAGATTTTCGCATAAGCAGAATGTGATACGCCACTATAGTAGGAAACATCCAGGACAAACATACAGTTGTACTGAAACGGATGCAACTGTAGCTGCAATGGTTTGGGATACTATGAAGCCAAGATTTGAAGATGATGAACCGGAAGAAATTTTGGGTTGAATTGTACCATCGGTACTTCGTGGACATCCCATACCCTAACGTTTTGGGAATACTTTTATTGTGCGTGCAGCTAAGGAGTGCAATTCCATTTTCCTGGTAGCTAAACCCTGGGGGTCTTTAAGTCAAGAGTGAATAGGTTAGTTTTAGGCAAGCGTGCTTCACCGTCGACCACATCATCGCTTACCATCAGGTGAGATAGTGGTCAAACGCGAGCCTATGAGGAATAAAAAATAAAGAATATTTAAATATTATTCTAGTTCAAAGTACAGTTTTTTTAAATGTGTAGAAAATGCTTTGGTTATCAAATGATATTATAGTACAACTATTGTCTTAGCATCCCTCGGCAAACTTCGTGTATCGTCAGTCGTCGAATTTTTATCAGTTGCCCTTTGCACTTGGTGCAGACCGGACGCTCTCAATCAACTTGGAAGTATATAGAGTTGTTAATACACTTTTAACTTGAAGAAAATAAAAACAAAGAAATCACATTTTTTTGATACAAGCCACTAGAGCACACAAAATAAACATAAAAAAAATAAAACTTAGACTAAACAACAATAAAAAAGAGAGATAACAATATAAATGTAACATTGTTGTGTCTTAATGTAATTTATTTAAAAAATGGGAAGAAAGCTGCTAAAGTCGCAGGCATAAATAGCTAATATACTGTTTTACAGCTCTATATAGTTCACAAGGAAATAAAAACAAAACAACAATACCGTACCTAGTTCTGTATTCAAAACATTATACACGATAAATTTAATAATTGATGGACAAGGAAATTAGCATTCACATATTACACAAGTAAATTGTCTTTGGCCTCTCACCCACAGATAACTGTGTATTGCTCTCATCAAGCAATAGACAAAATTGACAAACTTTTATAATTTTTCGTTTTTAATACGAGACATTTGGCTAATTTGTACCTTTAGTGAATGCCACTCTATGAGGAGCTCGTGGCTAAATAATAACAGCCGCACGGGTCGATCTTCAAGGATAAGCAACACTTGACGAGGTCGGTCCGTGGATGGGTGACCATTTCAACATACCGAGTTTCCTCCGTGCCTCGGAAAGCACGTTAAGCCGTTGGTCCCGGCTATCATTTGAAGATCTTTGACAGTCGTTACGAGTATTCAGAAGCTTGAGATCTGACACCAGTCTAGCCAAAGGGTTCCGTGTTACCCAGTTACAGGGTTGTGGAGGTCAGATAGGCAGTCGCTCCATGTAAAACACTGGTTGGTACTCAGCTGAATCCGGTTAGACTGGCGGCCGACCCCAATATAGTTGGGAAAAGGCTTGGCAGATTGATTGAGTGAATGACACTCTTTATTTTGTATTGTGCAGAATAAACAATTTTTCTTTCTTTTCTTTCATTCGTTTGTATTCGGAAATGCGATGATTGCCGAGTGACATAAAGTAAATAGTTTTACTGTACGTAGTAGTAGGTTTAGATTAATATATTAAAAAAATACTAATATCTCAAGCCTTATCTGTTGCGTAATGTTTATAGTCGTAAGCGATCCAATTCCTATCTTTTCTCCTAGAGGATATACGAGTGAACAGATTTTATAAAAAAAAAACTAATTCACACCAATATTATAAAGGCGAAAGTCTGTGAGTTGTATGTTTGTTACTTCTTCACGCTTAAACGGCTGGACAGATCTGGATGAAATTCGGTACAGAGATAGATTGTATCCTGGAATAGCACATAGGATACTTCTTATCCCGCGGGTGAAGCCGCTGGCAGAACCTAGTCTGTAATATAATATTAACAGCCTGTAGTGCTACTTGTATTCTGTAAAAATATCACCATAAAAACTTAGGCGATGTGAGCTGTCAACTCGTCCAATCAAGGTGGAAAGTTCACCTGAAACTCATTCCACCTAAGAGATAGCGCGCACAAGCACCTTTTGTCTCCGCAACTAATAATAATAATATAAAAAAAACCTTTATTTCCCAAAACAACAAACAACCTTGCAAAATTTATCAAAGCCTCGCAGATAGGCACGTAATAAGGCACAGTTCTTTCACAGGTAAAAGTTTTGTAGGTAGGCACTAAAAAGTTGAAAAAAACGGAACTGATTCATCCTGTTCCCCGTACTAGTTTAAACTGTATTACGGTATACGGATATAGCCATGTAAAGGGTCTTTCAACAAGGACGGGTCGATGTTAAAATTGAATAAAACAAGATGTGTGTGAGATATTAACGAAATTTATTTTTAAGCTATTGCATAGCTTCTATCGCGGGCCTTGAGCGCGGGGACCGAATCCAGAAATTCCGTAACGAAAAAATACCTCACGCTCCCCACTCCGACGGGCAAGGAGGTGTGGCTTGAAGGCCGTGCATCGTCTAACGTCGTTTCGATAATCACTTCTTAATATTGTTATTTTTTTATAAATGAATATTGTTTTGGTGTGTCATTACACTATTTATACCTAATTATTTATACCTATTATTTATACCTAGATATTTTCGTTTAATAAACAATATTAACTATTTTTATTTATTTAATAATAGAAAAATTTGTTTTCTTATCGGTCACCACGCTCAAAAAGTGTAACTCAAAGAAAAAGCAATACTGCATGAATAAAAAAAAAAAAAAAAAAAAAAATATAATTGCATAAGTTGATACAAAATGCTATGCAATAGCTTTACCGCGGCAGTCCCCGAGTGCCACACGTCTTTTTTATTTAAAAGGCCTATTTATGCTAATTATGGATGGAATATGACATCGTTCAAATGTCCGCCGCGGCTTCGTATGGTGGCACGAATCCGAGAGGTCCAATTTATATATATATATGTATAAATTTCGTTAATATCTCACACACATCTTGTTTTATTCAATTTTAACATCGACCCGTCCTTGTTGAAAGACCCTTTAGTTCAACAGTGGTCAGGCAGGGGCCCGTAATCCTCCTATAGTTTTAGACAACCGATCCACTAAGCCTACCAGACCCATAGCCCAATAATTTTTTCTCCATATTTTGCAATAGTCTTGCACCAACCGGGGATTGCCCATGGGTGCACTTGCGCAGTGCATACAGGGATAATCGTCGGTTGGTGTCACATTTTCTGATACATGCCTAACAAGGCCTCTGCGAGTTGACTTCGGCCCCTCGCATGCCTTTCAAAGGACCGGCAGGCATCTTACGTATCTTTTGCAAGAGCAAAACGATAGCGATTTTTGCGCAATAATTGCTCTTCCATACAGAAGTTTTACGAGTTCTTGGCGGTTTTCTTTTTAAATAAGTGCATTTGTCAAACAGCGAGCGATTAGCAAACGATTGTGTGGGACCTACCATACCTACACTGCACGTAATTCCGACTTTTATGACTTAAAGCGTTTGATCGCTATCGTTTTGCTCTTGCAAAAGATACGTAATAAGCCTGCGGGACCCCAGGGTCCCGAGACTGTCAAAGTCATATAAATATATAATAATAAAAATATATATTTCATAAAACAAGAGCACATTGCACTATATACATTGTAGATTATAAATTTTACATTTGTCACACTATAAGCATAATTTTATAGACTAATTTGACTCTCAATTATTTTTTAAATAAATATTGTCTCCCTGTTCAATCGGTGATTGGCTTCTGCTTAAGCGGGCGATCCTGTAGCGACCTACAACCACCTCAAATCTATGGTTTTATATGAAAAGTATAACCATAGACTTGACGTGGGAGATAAATTAGTTGCGGAGACAAAAGTTGCTCGAGCGCGCTATCTCCTAAGTTTATATAACAGCACAGGCCTCTTCTCATACGTGAAGTGGCAAATATTTCTCATTTTTGCAATAACAGCGCCATCTATTGGTCATATAGATAAATATTAATAGCGGCATCTAGTGGTAGACATACGAAAATACAATGGATATTTGAAATATATCATATTATAGTTTTAAATTTGTTCGTAATTGCTGTAAATTTGTTTTGTGTATATTTAATTTGACTCTTGTTCCTACAATATTTCGGGGGCGAAGTACTCATGAATATAAATAACTTTATCATCATAGATTTAAGTACAATTTCCACCAAACGGCATGCAACGCATCGGATCGGAACGAATTTTATAATCTTTAAACGAAATTAAATTGTGTACACAGTATTTAAAGTATTTATTACAAGCCGCTAACAGCAGCTTGACCTCGGATTTCTTTCGCGACACGCGTACGGATCTGAGGGCAAGCTGCGACGTCCGGTCGGCTCCGTTCGGGTGCCGTAGTATCCGATTGAATACTTTCGGCTGCCGTCGCATGCGCTCGTAGCTGTGACCGGGCGGCGGGTGGTGGCACCACTCATTCTTGAGAGTCCACTGCCATTTGACGTCACCCATGCAATCATGAATTAGAAGAAAAACTATTTGTTTGGTGCAAAAGCATACCACTACCAGAATTAAACATATAGGCGCAGATACGGATACGTAAGAAGGCGACGGAAGCCGTACTGAGCCGTTCGTATGCAGCGACATCCTGTCGGACGCGATCGGCTGTCGCCGTATCCATTCGTATCCTTTCCGATCCGATGCGATGCGTGCCGTTTGGTGGAAATTGTGCTTTAAATAGTAAAGATACGGCGTGGCAAAATCGCTTCGGTCTAGTATGACCTATGTATGACCAAATTGTGGCTTCAGAATAATGCACGGTTCGATCTGTCCTTACTATAAAGATGAGTCTATGTTTAATAATAAAATAAAAATTATAAATATAATAGATTTATATTTTATAGCATGTTTCGTTATTTAACATCGAGCACTATCTAACGCGGCTTAAGAGTCAGCTCACACCGAGACGCAACTATGTTTGAAGCTTGATAGGCTTCATAGGCGCCAAAAATTGAAATATTTAGTATACAGGATGGCTAAAAAGTCGTGGATCAAACGCAACTAGGGGTTGGATGGAGCTATCGGCTGCAAAAGGTTGTTCTACGGGAGGTCCTTAGGGTCAACCCCTGCAGAGTTATAATTTATTAGAGCCACTCACGGCCATGTGTTATACTTTTCCAGAATCCCTATTTAACAAAACTTGTAATAAAGGGTCACTTTTCGGTAGAGTATTTTTTTTCACAATGGGGTCCGAAGTAAATAAAAAATTATGATTTGAGAAAAAAAAACGTCGTATATCTTAATATTATCTTCAACACCCAATAAACAACCATAAATAGCATGTTTAACGCAAGGACTCACCAGTGCCAATCTAATGAAAATTATAAAAAAGATACAGGATGTAGATTTTTTCGAATATTAATAAGAATTAGTAAAAATTTCAATTTTCTCATAAAAACACAAAATAAATTATATCTCTGCGGGGGTTGACCTTGGGGACCTCCCGTAGAACAATTTTTTGCAGCTGATGACCCCATCTAACCCCTATTTGCGTTTGATACACGACTTTTTGGCCACCCTGTAGAGATCTCATTTAATATATTGACCCGACTTAGCAATTTTTGCGCAATAATATCTATTCAATAAAGAAGTTTCGAGTTCTTGACGGTTTTTTTTAGAAATTTGACAAACTGCGAGCGATTAGCAAACGATTTTGTAGGATCTACCATACCTTCACTGTAGGCAATTTTGACTTTTATGACATAAAGCGTTTGATCACGCGACGATTGCTGATTGCTGATTTTTACGTAAGAAGCCTGCCGGCTTCTAGATATAAATATCATCATTATTATATTCGTTTCAGAAGCTGGGCTTGTTTACTAATATTTTATTTATTTACCTAGTAATTAATGTAAAAAATATTGTGAATAATTAAAAAAATATAGGCATAGTTGATTTTGTTGTTATAAATTGTCTCTGATCTTATATGTAATGACTAATAAACAATAAAATGCGTGGTTTACTTGCTGTTTTATTTCGAGATTGAAAACATAAATGGGCTGCTTCCATGAGTTCCAGTTTTTTATTACCATTGAGTTTCTATTTCTTGTTTTACTTTTTAGGGTTCCGTACCCAAAGGGTAAAAACGGGACCCTATTACTAGAACTTCGCGGTCCGTCTGTCTGTCACCAGGCTGTATCTCATGAACAGTCATAGCTATACTCCATTTGAAATAACCTTAGACATGTTTACAACTCTTTTTACTCTTTTGTCCGTTCAACCGATTTTGAGTTCTATCCCGTAAACATAAATATGACATAAAAAGCAGAAACCTGTTACCAAATCTAAGTCAAAGTTTTGTTCCCATTCACCCCTGCATTCCTATTCGCCCCCTGTAATGGTACCTATTCAACTAGGTATTCCAAATCATAAAAAATAACAACACTTATGATTACGAAATTGTTCAGGAAGTGGTAACGGCCCTGACTTACGTGCCGTAAGCCGTGGGTTCAACCCCAGGCAGGTGAATTCACCAACATCATCCTATCAGCCGAAATACGACCATTGCTGGACATAGGCATCCCCCAAGCGTCGCCACATTGACCGGTCCCGTGCGTCTCGCATCCAGCGGATCAACGCAACCTTCACCAGGTCTGGAGCCTGGAGGCCTTCCAACGCAACGACTTCTGGTTCGCGGTCGTCACTCCAGAACTTTTCTGCCCCATCGGCCATCCGTTCTGCGAGCAATGTGCCCTGCCCACTGCCACTTAAGTTTCTCAATTCTTCGGGCTATGTCGGTAACCCTGGTTCTCTTGCGGATATCTACATTTTTGATTCGATCACGCAAGGATAATCCGAGCATAGTGTAGAGCATAATCCCATTGTGAGTGATTCTCAGACCCATAGGTTTTAACTGGCAACACACTGCGGAGCGAGCATGGGCGTACCCAAGACATTTGTGACAAGACATGATAAATTATGTTATGTCTTACAATTTGTCTTAAATGCTAGCACGGGTCAAACATGTGACTTATTTTAAACGCGCGACATGCCTTTCTTGTTGCTTCCCGGCGAGCACGGCCTACTGTGACATGGCTTGAGTCACACATTTCATCGCAGTTAGGACGATAAAGCCATTTTGTCTTAATTATTAGTACCGGCGGCGTGAGAAAATTTCCTGATGTTTATTTGGGACTCATCGGGTCTTAGTTGCTAATACGGGCGCATCCATTTTGTCACAAATTTCACATTTTGACAGATGATTAAGAAAAATGTATCATTTTCGTTCGGAGGTGGTGATAAAATTTTATAGTTGAAAAATAAATAAAATATTTTCCTTCTAATTACTGCACCAAATGGCAATCTATTTATTTTGTGTGTGTGGTGATCAATGCTTATTAATTAATTGAAATGTTACAGGATTATTAATCAATTCTATTTAATTACTTTTTTTATAATTGTTATTCCTATTATTAATTATTATTTTTATTATTACTTTTTTATAATTATTTTCATATACATATTCCATATTCTTCTTACTTTCTACATTTTAAATTATTTCATAAATAAAACCCCCAAAAAACAACTAAAATAAAAAAAATAGGGGATCACCGGTATCGGGAACTGGGTCCAAGCTATTATATTTTTTAAGTAATTATTAAAATTTTCAAAATAATTATATCATTCTAACAAACACTTAATATGTTAGCAAACAAACTAAGAAAAATAAAGTGTGCATAAGTCTATGGTCGTGGGTCAAAAATTTATTTGTTCCCAACTAAATAAAAAGTATTTTATCTGTATGAACGACACACTTTTATAAGTATTATTTTATTTGGTCGTCTATTCAGATTATGTCGCACTATGAAGTCAGCTACAAGAAAGCCATGTCGCGTCTTGCAACTATGTCACATGGTTGTCCCGTGCTAGTATTTAAGACAAATTGTAAGACATGACATATTTTATCATAACTTGTCATGACCCAAAATATTTTCTGTTAAGAATTTGTAGTTCAAGTCGAAAACCAAGCAAAGTAAAAAAAAAATTTTTTTCGTTCATAAATTCATGTTGGGATGCTGCTAGCATGGGTGTAGCAAAGGGGGGGCAAAATTTTGGTTATTTTTTGCCAAGGACATACCGTTTTCGAAATTCGGAGGCCCATAATTCAGAAATAGTGCGTCGTAGGGCTATGCTTTTCTGAACCTAAATGGTTTTTATGGCCAAGGTTAAACCTAAACTGCCGTATAATTGGCAAATTTCCGAAAAAGAAAACAAATAAATGTCAAGAAGTTATGCCACAAGTCAAGAAAATATCTCACGCCGCCGCACAGTGTTCGGAATGATTATTTTACGAGCTACTTTAATTTTTTATACTAATATTTTAATTTAAATGTAGGTAGGTACATGCGTGTGGACTTATATGAGAAAAACACATGTGTTAACTAAGTATTGATATATTTATAAGTCTTTAAATAAAAAAAAATATTTTATTAGAGTTAACTTTTAGATATTTGACATTTTTAGATAGGCGGCCCTGAAAAAGGCTTTTGGCTTTTGTCTACTCGCTGTCTGCCTCTTCATCGGATGAGTGCGTCCTTTCAGGCGCTTCAGGAGCTTTCAATAACTGTAAAACTTCTGGCGCCAAAGTACCCGATTTTCTCTTTGGCAATGGTCTGATACTAGATATTAATGGATCGGAGGAGATAAGCAGAGCATGTAGCAGGTCTTCAATAGTCTGCTTCCTTCCAATTTTTCTCGTGCTATGCTCTCTATAATAGCGGCAGTCTTTGTGTCTAGACTCCAGAGCTTCTTCGCTAAGCTGACCTATAGGAAGCATAAGAGATCCGATGACATCACCTCCGTGAATCAATATTTTATGAACACTAGAAGGCATTTTGTACCATTGGTACTTGGTGACGAAGAGTCTAGCCGTGTCAAGTGAATACTCCTTAAATGCCACTGGATTTACATCGTACGAGCACGAAAGCGCTTTGAGTATAACAGAGAATCTTGTAATAAGATCTTTGTCGACCCCAGTTATCTCAGCTGCGAGAGTAGGGTCTTCAAAGAATGTTCGTGCAGTATTCCCATCATTGGTTGAGCCACTACCTTGCTTTACTGTATCGACAAGGAGCCCAGTTCGACGACGATATTCTTCTATAATGGCGCGCTTCTTTTCTTCTACTGCTTCTTTGATGTTTTTAGTTACGCGCCATGTTTTATGTTCCGTCCTATACGATATGTGGAGCACACACTCAAACAGTCGAATATGAGCGTGTAATGTTGACAACCCATATGCATACAAATCTTTGTTGCATGGCCTCTGAATGACAGCATCAATATCATTCATATGATTAGGTGTTGCTTTGCATATGTTGCAAGTCTGGGAAGATTTATTGTCAGATAGTGCATTGGCGGCTTTTCCATCTAGCATTGTCTCTATTAAAATGTGCTCAATGTTGACCGTTCGATCCCTGATTTCTATTTGCGTAGGGTTCAGAGTAACTATTTGTCTGTTGATGTAGTCGTCTTCATCTTTTAGTACCATGTGACTTTCCTTCAACATCTGGTAACGTATCGGGCGACAGAAGCGAGTGGAGGAAGATCTCGGGTTTTGCCAAAGAATCGTCTCACTTTCCTCTCTCTTCATCACTAACTGTAGTGGAACTAGCGATGTGAGTAAGATATCTGCATCTGACGCTGCCGCATCTTCTGTAAACCGCTGCTTATATTCTGACTGGCTGCTGCTTCCGTCAAATCCCCACTTTGATTTAAGATAAAGTTTGCTGTTTTCATCATCGATCACTACACCTGCTATTACATCTAGCTGAACTTTAACTAATCTTTGTGCTGTATGATCAAGCAAACTCTGCAGCTTAACTTCACCTTTCGTCTCAGTTATTATAATGTCGTTTGGGTAACACTCTTTTCGTGCTGTCAGAACCCTATCATATGATGGGTATATATCACACCCTCTCTCTTTAGCCCCTCTGCGAATCGGTTTGTACTGGTCCACGCTCAGTTTGGAGTTTGTTATCAGAGCTAATGCTTCATCTGGAGTATATGGACGTATACTTTTTGGCGTTAGTTTTCTTCTTTTAATCATACGAAGTGATTTAGGTGAAGACACAGTTACTGACTTTATAACGGTGGCCATATTCCGCTTACCAATTTTTGTGAAACTTGTTTGAGTGGCATGGGCAAGCTCTTCCGGAGAATGGCCCGCCACCAACATCTTCGTCCGCTTTTTCTTTGCAGATGAACTTAAACCAACAAAATCCATATTTTGAGTTACAGCAGATCGAGCAGGTGTACATTCAGGTTGTCCGGCATCTTGGTTTTGTACTAACCAAAGCTCTTCTTGTAGCCAGTCGTTGCATTTCAAAACAAACTTCTCTTTATTCCTGATAGCACTCCATTTCTTGGTTAGCACAGCAGAAAACACCTTTATTTTATTTTTAATAACTTCTGCTGGAAGTCCTGGAATCTCTGAAGAGACATAGTCAACCATCCGAGCAATTGAAGATCCCTTATTCGCTTGATTGACCAGTTTATGCCGACATAAAAGGTCGAAAAGGTGAAGGCGTGTTATTCCTCGGGTAACACCTGGTGAACGAAAAAATTACATCACTCAAAAGTCGAGGCGAGTCGAATATTGAGACTAGATTCATTCGAGAGCTAGATAAATACTCGATAATCACAAAAAAACATGGACGGCTGGAATTGGCTGGGAAAAAGTTGGAGTCTATTGAACGTTTAAACTTTTTGCAAATTTCGTTATTTTTTTCAATTCAAATTTTATTTATTTTCTCATAATACGAATTTATGTAGGATTAACAAATTGGTTTATATCTTACCTGTGGATGTGGAACACATGATAAAGCAAAAAAAATATTTAAAAACTCGAAAACTGTTGCAAGAATAGAACGTAAACACGTGCGATAAGTAGCGGCTAACAAAAGCGACTGACCGGTTTTGTTATCGCGCAGGATTGGAGCAGTGCTGAGCGGCGAACATTTCTCGGAATCGGCAAATTGTTCGTGGAAAGAATTGTATAACTAATAGTGTACCCTATTCACTTGCAAATTTCAATTTATATTGCCATGATGTTTGTACCTAAAGTAGCTCGTAATATAATCATTCCGAACACTGTGCGCCGTGCTAGCATTTAAGACAAAATGGCTTTATCGCTCAAACTGTGATAAAAAGAGTGACTTAGGCCATGTCACAGTAGGCCGTGCTCGCCGGGCTGGTCATAGACTTTTGTCTTGAGACACTGTGGTAAGTTGGACGAGAACATACCGTGCAACTTCCCCAACGCTGCCCAGACCATTCTGATTCGACGGTTGACCTCTTTCTCGAATTACCCAAATTAATCGTTTTTCCCAGGTAGACATAGTTGTCGACAACTTCGAGTGTATAGTCTCACCCGTGTAAATTATTTATTATTTGTTTTTATTATTTACCAATGCTCTGCTCTAAAACGGGTGAAGGAAAACATCGTGAGGAAACCGGCATGTCACCAACCCGCACTGGGCCCGCGTGGTGGGCACATTGACAATTTTAAAACCTAGCTAAGTGTGCAACTCTTGAACTACGTTGGTTTTTAGGGTTCCGTACCCAAAGCGTAAAAACGGGACCCTATTACTGAGACTTCGCGATCAGTCTGTCTGTCTGTCTGTCCGTCTGTCACCAGGCTGTATCTCATGAACCGTGATAGCTAGACAGTTGAAATTTTCAATGATTATGTATTTCTGTTGCAGCTAAAACAACTTATGGGGGGCTCCCATACAACAAACGTGTTTTTTTTGCAGTGTTTTGCGATAATGGTACGGAACCCTTCGTGTGCGAGTCCGACTCACACTTGGCCGGTTTTTAAAATTGTTCTTTACTTACTATGTTTAGAATTTGTACTTTTGAGGAACCTATATTTCAAATTACCCCGACTTTCAAAATTTATAATTACAAAATTTGTATGAAAAAGGCTGTTTTAACAGACAAACCACTTAAGTAGGTATTTATGTCAAGTTAGGGCGGTTACACACTACACGTCCGTGTCCGTGATTGAGTTCAGAGTTCCATAATGTCCGGTATTATGACAGATTATCTCGGATATAGTTCGGATGTAGTGCTTATGATTCCCTACAAGAAGTACGCTACGACTGGGAGGTAAAAGAAAGACCCAAGATTTAGAATTGCATTGTTGTTTGTGTACTTATACTAGCTTACATCCAAAATTCAGCTTTCTAGGATTCCAAGAACTACTCTAAGAATTGATGATCATCAGTGGGTGAGTCAGTGACGAAATCGAGGTTTTTTAGATATCAATAATATCTAAAGTATAACAGCTATGCAATTGGAATTTTATATTTTAATAAGTCCTCTATTGACATCATATCTCTAGAATTTTATTTATCTCGCACTTATAGGTAATCCTAACCCAAGTTTTGAGGGTTCAAAAAGACGAAGCGCTTCGAGAAAAAGTAGGTAGTGACATATGCGCTTCGCTTGGCTCGTCTTGGCGAGGGCACTACCGTGCCCCCAGATATATTCTAAAAAGTAAAATTGTAGTTAGTAGCTAACCCCGTGTTATTTATGACATATTTTAATTTATACCTCGTGTTAGCAACTTTGTTAACTCTTTATCTCGTTTATACAAACTTTTTATTATATTTCTTACGACTTATTGTCGGGCCTACGTATGTATGCTTAGTTATGGGGGGACACCATATCTAAGCACTAATGCTGTAACATGGAAATATTGTAAAAAACAAACCAATTTATTTTAAAAGAGTAGCCCTGGAGTTTCTTGCCGGTACTTCTCCACAGGAAACGACCAACCCGAACCGTGCAAGACGTTTACGTTTTTTGTCGACGTTTTATAAGTGCCCATGTAGGCCTATGTGAAATAAAAAACATTTGATTTGATTTGAACTAACTCAAGTTTTTCGCTCAGTGTGATTATCCCGTTAAATAAGTAACGCCTATTTTAAAATTTATTTTATTTCGACATTTACAAAAACACATTATATTACATTCAGTACCATATTTATTTTTCATACATCACAATTTTTATCTTTCTTTCATATATTAAGGGCAGATTTTCAGTAGTCAAAAAACTTTTAACTGGGTATTTTAGGGTTCCGTAGCCAAATGGCAAAAAACGGAACCCTTATGCATTCGTCATGTCTGTCTGTCTGTCCGTCCGTATGTCACAGCCACTTTTCTCCGAAACTATAAGAACTATGCTGTTGAAACTTGGTAAGTAGATAAAACGAAAAAAAAAAAAATTACCCCATTAAAATTTTCACATAAAAATAGAAAAATGCAATAAATTTTGGGGGTTCCCCATACTTAGAACTGAAACTCAATTTTTTTTTCCTTGTACCCACACGTACCGGTACGTATGGGTATCTATGGATAGGTTCTAATATATATTTTTTCTAAACTGAATAGTTTGCGCGAGAGACACTTCCAAAGTGGTAAATTGTGGTAAGTTACAACCCCCTGTAACTTCTAAAATAAGAGAATGATAAAACTAAAAAAAATATATGATGTACATTACCATGTAAACTGCCACTGAAAATTGGTTTGAACGAGATCTAGTAAGTAGTTTTTTTTTTTATACGTCATAAATCGTAAACCGCAATTTACCAAGTACGGAACCCTTCGTGCGCGAGTCCGACTCGCACTTGGCCGGTTATTAAAATGGCTGAACGGATTTGAATAAAATTTTTCATAAATATAGTTCAAGCCGCGGGCAGAAACTACTAAAAAGTAAAACAGCCTCTTTTTTTCTTCAGTTAAAAAATATATGACTATTAGAAAATCAGCCCTAAATCTTACATTTAGTGTCCGACCGAAAGTTTGTTTCGGTTGAATTTCGGTTTAGTTTCGGTTTCGGCGGCAGACGTGCCGAAACTGCGACCGAAACCGAACTGCATTCGGGAGTTCTCGCACTGTGATCGGTCATGTTCAGCGCGTTAGATTCCATCCAAGCGAGTATTTCTTGCGAATATTTTTTTCTTAAATGTTTTATTGATTATCATACGGCATACCAATAAGCGAAAATATCAAAGACTGCATAGCTATGTTATTTAAAGATAAATAAAGACTGACTGATTATAATAACGTTTTCTTTATTTTTCCCTCAAAGATGATCTTTAAAGGAAGTTTCGGTTTCGGCCAAAACTGAGACTGCTGCCGAAATTCGTTTTCGGTTTCGGTCGAACACTACATTATACAAAAAAATACATTATATTCAGCCATTACCACAGTTATATTACAAACATTGCACTTAGATTTTATACTAACCTTCCAGGTATTTACCAACTTTGTTGTTTACTCATTCCCAGTCAAACTGGATACATTTAAAATATGTTTTTCATACAATACCATCTTATACTAAAATATTCTCCTAACAAGAGATTGGCAATCAACCAGGTTCAAACCTGGTTACTGAGTTAAAAATCCATTTCTATAGTCGGATAATTAACCGGGTTATAACCCGATTATTGGGTTTAAACCCATCTTTACTCCCGAACAAATTTGTACACAAATACACAAGAGATATTAAAGGTCACAAGTGTGTGCACGAAAACATTGTGTAACTTGCATAAAAGAGTGCAAGTAGCTTGTATACTACTGTAGCATTCACCAATCATAAATTATTATGGCACAGTGATATGCAAGGATGTTGAGGATATGAATTTTGTGATCTGGCGGATACGGATATAATATTATAACGGTTGCGGATACGGATATGAATTTAGTTCGGATTATCCGTTACTTTCGGTTGAGAATATTATATTTTACTAACAAACATGCAAGAGACGCTAGCGGCCAGTGTGTTGGCTCGGCCGGGCAGCAAAACCTGTCATAACGTGTCTCATTTAGACTCCGCCCCTATCCGAAACTTTATATATCTCCTATCCGGATAGATTTTTATTTCGGATATCCGATAGTTTCGGTTACGGAGCACCCAAACATCCCTGCATGCAAGCTAGTTGCACATTCTAAGTTACAGGCATGTATATTTTCGCCCAAACACTCATAGGCCGACACTACCGGCGATCAGACGCGGGACCGAATGTTTTACGTGGTCTTTGAGGCACGGTCAGGCTTCCATATAAGTATATTATATTAGAGTTTATAAACAGGCTGTAACGAGTAGTATCTAGTTATAGGCGTCGTCCTAATTAGCTAAATCGTGCTGATGAAAAGGCGATCCCGTGCTCGCGCGAAGAAAGCAAGCTTCAATTAGGACACTCTAAACAAATGTGTGTTAAATTTCGTCGTACGACAAAATGGCATCGTTTGCTCGTACGATCGTAGCCAATTAGGACGACGCCATAGGGAATTCCCAAAAAGAAATGGATTTTCCATACAAAATTGTCGTCAGCTGACCAAAATTTGTATGGAAAATCCATTCTTTTTTTTTTCAGAATTGTCTATGACGTTCTTGGAGAAAGTCGCTAATATACCTACATGGGAAGAGGCTGCTTTTTTAATATGGTTCACTTTTCCGTTGCACCTTGTATTTTACAAAAAAAGCTCTGCCCAGACCAAAAGGCCTGATGGTATTGAATAAGACACTTTATTACCAGTTTTCTGGACAGTATGTTACTCAACTGCTTCCCAGCTAAAACACTATAGTCCCCGCCACGACAAGCTATACGTTTTGTAAAATAAAGCTTTTTAATAAGTTACGTAGCGACAATTCAATCTACAACAAATAATACCAAATTTAAAAAGTGCTGTCGCATAATATTATGTGGTACTGGAACGTTCTATGAGCCAGACGCATTCCAGCACCACAAAACGTTAGACGACAGCGCTTTATATCGCTAAAATATAACCCGACCAAGTGAAAATGCTCGTTAGTTTCGTCAGTGATGTCTCATACCATACAAAGAAACCTTGCCGACGTACTGTGCTGAGTATACTGATTATTTTTTGTACATCGATCGGGTTCGGTCCCGTTCCACGGATATAGATGAAGATCTATCTATCGCCGTGGAACGGAACCGTACGCGATCGATTTACAAAAAATAATCGTTATAATAAGATGAAAAACGCTAGTTACGTCGGCACGGTTTCTTTGTATGGGATGAGGCATCTGTATGCTAGTATTATATTATCTGTGGTTTCGTATTACACGTATGTTAATTTGGGACAACCGTCTCATCGCATAATGTCCTTTCTAAAAAGGTCCTTTTCTCCAAATGTCTTTTCTCAAAATGTCCTTTTATCTAAATTTTCTTTTCTCTAAATGTCCCTTTCTCAATATGTTCTTTTCGCATAATGAACTTTCTTAAATTGAAAAAAAAATCCTTTGGATGACATAAATTTGTTTACAAAAAAGTAAAAAAAAAAAGAACTGTAATAATTACTCTACTGCTATTTAATTGACTTTTTTTGTAAACAAATATAACAAATGAATGTCAACCAATGCATTTTATTTTTTTTCATTTTGAGAAAGGGTAATTGCGAGAAAAGATAATATTGAGAAAGGGACATTTTGAGATAAGGAATTTAGGAAAAAGGACAATTGGCGAAAAGGACTATTTGAGAAAGGGCATTTGGAGAAAAGGACATTATGCGACATTGGAATTGACGCTACATAACTTAGTAGACGTTCTTAATTTATAAAAAGTATAGCTTCTCGTGACGGGGTATTTAGAAAGTTGTGACGAGCGAGCGTTTTGGGGGACTGGCTTTTGTACGTTATTCGAAGAAATGACTTATGATTTAAAAGTCCAAAATTGTACAAACATTGCATATATCAAATAGTTTCTTTTTTGTACTTTAAAATATTAAAAATAAGGTTTATTATTCAATGCCACCAAAAACCGCGCTCTTTCGGTATTAGAGCGGGTTTCTAAATTGAGTATTTGGAGTTAGGAACGTGTCAAACCTTACTATATTGCCAAATTTTGACAGGTTTAATTAAGTACTCAACTTCAAATACTTCATTTCAGAAATCGGGGGTAAGTCGACTCTAATTATTATAATATTAAATAAATACTTTGCTTTGTACAATATAATGTATAGACTAGAGCCAAAGGACGCTTCTGATTGGTAAAAATCCTAGCAAAGTGTACCAACATTTAGAAACTTCGATTTTTACAACATCAATATATTATTTAACTATATACATACTACATATTATTAAATTACCGCCATTTCAGACAGAGGAAGGCCTAATAAACGTTTTAATCAAAACATATTTTTTTTCTAAACTATTGACCATTGAATAGACTTTTTCAGTAAAGCCACCATACATTTTTAAATATATTTTTTGCAAACACTTTTATACAAATTATATAATATAATAAGACTGAATGGCGTTGTCTATAGCTTGAAAAGCCTGTGTCACGACTTCTAAATAAGGTCAGAATAATTTCGAAAATTTCCTGTACCATTTTTTAATTCTTCGGGTGGCTAACCCAATCAAAGGAGAATCAGGGGATTCCTTACGCACACTCAAAATAATCTTACTCTAAGAGCTTATAGTCACCCCCCAGGTTCTTAATATAAGACATCCAATATCTATCTTGTACTTAGCTTACAAAATTCGTAAGACATTTTTAATTATATGGTAACAGATTTTTCAGAACCTACATACAAACACATTAGGCATATACAACATGTGATGATATTATGTTTTAAAATATTTTTACAAACAGAATCAAATAAAATTAAACAGCGAAAAGATAATCCAACGTCCAAGTCATGATTGTTAGGTACATCATAATTTCGTTATCCAATTTAATTTGATACCCACTATACTGCAAAAATATTTTCACAACTACCCACTCCATTCATTACCAATTCTTTATCAAAAACGCGCTCCAGAAAATCCTTTTAATAAACTACTCAAGCGCCATCGTCTTCATCGAAGAAATCTCTTAGAAGAAGCTGCGGTTGATCTTGTCTGGGTATACAAGTTCCTGTGTGTGGGTATTGAGGGTGCCACCAGTTGCATACAATAGCCTTTACTACAGCATCTAGGATGAGCTCGCATTCCGGCACGATACCTTTAAAAAAAATAAGGCGTGTTTAATTGTTCAAATGACAAATAAAAATAATGCATGTCAGATGTGAAAATATCAATAAAATGTCTAATAACAATAGTACAGGGTGTACAGTCCCCTGCACGTAACTTGTGTTAGGTGTTCATTGATAAATATATATTGTATTTGTTAAGTATTAAATTATTTTTAAACATCTTTTTGAAGTGAAACTTCTTTATCGACGTATGGGAGAAATTTTGTACGTAGAGTCCGTCCAACGAAAAAAGTCCCGCGGAAATACATGGAACTAACATGATTTGTTAGAGGACAGCGTACAGTCGCATAGAAACTAGCGCCGCGTCTACGGGACTTCTTTCGTTGGACGGACTCTATCGTCACGTTTTTCGGTTACGCGCCATGTTGCTTTTTTTATCAAAGTTTAGTAAAAAGACTTATTCAAATTTAAGTGAATTTACAAGAAAAGTGAGTGATTATATATTTCGTTTTATAAATTCAACACGTATGAGCATGATTTTAATATTTATAAATTAATTAATTTATAAATATATATTATAATAAGAACAATGATAAAATAAATTACTCATTAATTGTATGCATGTCTATAATAATAAAATAGCTTTAATTTAATACGGAAAAAAATGATTTTCTTAAGGCTTAAGCCTTATCTACCCCATTTTCGTGAAGTTGCAAATAGTAGAAAAATGATATGTCGTAAAGAAGTTTCACTTCTTACCTGTGTACTCTGGTACACACACACATTTTTTTTTTCCTTTTAAATATCAAATAGTATTTAAAAGTTGTACAATTGATTAGATAGTATTGATTTTCCTAGAAAATATTCGAATGTCAAATGACGTCACATCTAACGACAGTTGACGATTGGAGGGGGATTGTTCAGACGCGAGGCGGGTTGAATCAGTTCGACACTAGTCTGACGAGCTTAAAAAAAAAGACCAAGTGCGAGTCGGACTCGCGCCTTCGTGCGGTTCCGTACCATTATCGCAAAAAACGGCAAAAAAATCACGTTTGTAGTATGGGAGCCCCACTTAAATATTAATTTCATTCTGTTTTTAGGGTTCCGTACCCATATGGTAAAAACGGGACCCTATTACTGGGACTCCGCGGTCCGTCTGTCTGTCTGTCACCAGGCTGTATCTCATGAACCGTGATAGCTAGACAGTTGAAATTTTCACAGATGATGTATTTCTGTTGCCGCTATAACAACAATTACTACTAACTACTAACCTAACAAGACAAATTTAGATTTTCGCAAAAGCTATTAAGTACCAAAATATACCTTAATTTTCAACCTTTCTTACTTTCCAGAATTTTCCCTTAACCAAAATTGACAATTCTAAGTCAACCGGAAGTACCCTATAGATTTTGGGTAGAAAACCTATATGGTATTTCCGTTGACCTAGAATCACATTTGGCAAAAAGTAAGGTCTTACAGCACAAATAAAGGAAAAATTGCAAAAAATTAAAAAGAGTCAACTCTTTTTAATTTTTATCAAGTATCAAGGTAAATATCTTTAAAACTTAACCAGCATTACAATGGGTAGGGTTCCATACCCAAAGGGTAAAAACGGGACCCTATTGCTAAGCTCCACGATCCGAATGTCTGTCCGTCTGTCACCAGGCTGTATCGCATGAACCGTGATAGCTAGACAGTTGAAATTTTCACAGATGATGTATTTCTGTTGCCGCTATAAAAACAGAATAAAATAAATATTTAAGTGGGGCTCCCATTCAACAAACATGATTTTTTGCGATAATGGTACGGAATCCTTCAAGCGCGAGTCCAACTCGCACTTGGCCGGTTTTTTTTATCCGTGCCATCGACAAAACAGCCACATCTGTGCCAATATACGGATTATGACGGGTTATCAATGTTATAATTACCTTTGACGCCGAAGCAGGAGCTGTTGAAGCCAAGGTGGAGCGTGTGATGCCTGTAACCGTGGGAGAGGACCATTTTGACCGTGGTCAGGGTCATGCCTTGTAGGTTTGGGATTTTGTCGAAGCCCTTGCAAGTTACCTGGAAAATATAAAGGGTTTTGTTTTGTTTGTGTACGTTTTTTGAAGCTATCACGGGGTCCCGAAGCAGCAGAAAAAAATTTCAAATAAATGTCACTAGATGGCGCGATATACATCGATTTATTATTGAATTTAGTGGAAAATTAACGTTTTCTAGAATTGATCATAAAAATTGTAATTTCTTGTTTTTTAATCAACTCTACGAGAGTCACAAAATTATGGAATATTGGGATCTTATTTCACATTTTTTTAAATTATTTGAACGGTTCATTTAAAATCCATACCAATAGATGGCGCGGTTTTAAATTTGTTAGGCATACCACTCGATAGTTTAAGTATTGTAACACATTTTGGTACAATGAAACAGTAAAAACGTGCAAAAAAGACTCTAAAACAAATCATCAATGTATTTAAAGAAAAAAATATTTACGGACCGCGTAAATCCTTTTACTTTGCAGTCACTGCTAACACTATCTATCGCTTGGGTGAAACCGACCGCGTTCGATATACTTTTAGTAAAATAATCAGTTTAGTCAGACGAAAAATACTAGTTACGTCGCCGTCGGCACGATTTCTGTGTACGGGATGAGGCATCTGTATGCTAGTATTATATTATCTGAGAAGTTGTTTTATATAATTTAACTTAGGTGGTACTTAGATTCACGCCTTTTTACCCGACTGCCGAAGGAAGGTAATGTGTTTATCAGTCTATGTATGTATGTTTGTTCCTATGTGGCGTTCTAGAGAACCAAACGCGTTGGCCGATTTTGATGATTCTTACGTCAATAGATTCGTCTTAATCCTGCGAGTGTCACTGGCTATATTAAAATTACAATTATTTTTTTGCCTACCCGGCACTAATTACAAAACGCCACCTTATGTATAATCTTTCGCTTTGTTTACATTATATATTATTAGCTTACATATATATTATTATACATAACTTATTAGCTTAAATATTTATTTATATGTACAGGTCTATTCAAACTTTATGGCGGCTGTGAAGTGAGCAATTAGTAGTACCACAATCCTCACTTTCGCTATCACATAAATTTACTACTGCGCAGCAACAAGCGGAGTGTTCTGTACCACCATTAAGTTTGATTCGAACTAGGGAATAGGGATGTTTCCTGAGTAGAAAAATGATAATTCTATTTAGACCGTCAGTGAGATTTTCAAATAATTTTGTAAGTACACGTATTTTTTATTTAAATTTTAATATAAATTGACAAAGATAAAGCGCATCTAAGTTCAGGAGTGGGGGCTTGTGACGTCACTTTCTCAGTATAAAGTGTAGCACACCGTGACGTCACACAATATTTCAACACACTGTATCGTCGTAATTTTTGTTTACGTGGCAAAAGAAAATATACGTGTCCAATATATTTGGTTTATCTAACTGACGGAATAAATAAAAATTTTTGTCAACTACCGAAAGGTCAAAATTCGAAAAATCAAAAAAAATATACATACCATCAAAACTTGCGCACCCTCTTCAGGATTAGCATCAACCCTTCCCATTTCCTCAATCATATCCTTTTCCACATACGGTTCAGTACTAAACAACGGAGGCTTCTTGAGCTTAAAATAAACGTTCCAGTAGGTTAACCCTCTGTTATACCAAACGTTCACACACACCCAGGTAACCAGCACATTTGGATGGGCATCCTTCCGACATACCCGATGGGAGAATTTGTCATAAGTGTGGTATAAGGCCCGGATGACTGTCTGCCTTAATCCGTAAGCCCTTAAACATTCTGTCCGGAACATATCTGGTAGATCCGGGTGGTTTTCACAGTATTTCTTGTACTGAAATATCCAGAAGGCTTTGCTTTTTGTGACCGTGTGAGCAGATTTGTTGATTGCGGCAAAAGTGCCAATGTCTTCAGGTTCTATGTACCTGGACAATAGATAGAAGACGATTTCAGGGTATACAACACCCGGCGTTTCTTCTTGGGTTTTGTCCTTCTTTTTCTTGGATACTACTTGTCTAGTCCCGTCTTCTGCGATTTTGGTGAAAAGTTCAACATCGTCCCCGAGTTCGTCCCATGAAGGTTCCATGGTCGGTTTAAGGACGGGCGCTGGTTTTCTGATCGCTTTCACTGGTTTTGGTGCGTTTGCGGAGTCGTTGATTGTGAAGTCTGAAAAGATTGTTGTTTTCTGATTAGTGATTTTATTTTTTGGGGGGATGTTGTTCACAACATTCAAGCGTTAATCACATTTTTGATAGCTTGCAAATTTTTGTTTTTTTTCTCTTTATATATATTTTATACCTTTTTAAAGTAATGTGTATAATTCTCTTCAAAAACCAATGATTGCTGTATGGCTTTATTCTTGTATGGATTTTAATTTCGCGATCAAGCTTATTGCTTTTGCTTTAACTTGTGCCATTGAAAGGACCTTAAGTTATACAATAGAGAATATGCATCAAAAAAATATTTATTATTTGGCCAGTTTATAGATAAAAGAATAATACTAATAGTGAAAATAGTTTTTTTTTTGACAATTGTATGGGCGACCACGATCTGATGTTAGATAGCATGTTGAACATCTCTTTGTAATCCTTATGCTTTATAACTTCATCTCTGATAAAGATATTTATTTGTGTCCTATAGTTAATAAGTATTAAAATTAGCAAAAAATTAAATTACATGCATATTCCCTAAAGGTCCTAATTACAAATATAACATCAGTCCCCCTAATGTTAGGCAGAGGCTTACCTAATGTAAAACAACAATTCCTTATAACTTTTAAGTTTTTTTAATGCCTTGGACTCTGATTACCAGTCTTACCTCAGAACAACGGCATTCCCCAGTAACTGGGTTGCAGTTAGAAGTCAGGCGCTGCTTCTAACATTCTGTCATACAGCCACGTCCCGTTAGACTGGATGCTGACCCCAATCTAGTTGGGAAAAGGCTACACTGGTAAACATGGACACTAAATTAATTGTTAGAGCCAGTTTATGTCTGAAAATCTGTGTCTTTAAGTCAAGAGTGAAAAGGTTACTTGTAGGCAAGCGTGCTTCACCGTCGACCACATCATTGCTTACCATCAGGCGAGATAGTGGTCAAACGCAAGCCTACTAAGCTTGTAGCTAAATGAAAAAAATTGTAATTTGCAAAGTGATGCTGGGTTTTTCTTGAATAAATCGTGGACATTGATGTAGAATACTGGTTTTCAACTGCATTTTGTTGCACTAGAAGCCGACCACAAATTAGTTGGGAAGAGGCTCGGCAGATCATAATGTAAGCATGAGATTAATTGGTTAAATTAATTCTTAGGTAATGTTAGAAGACATAATGTTGAAATCTTGAATGAATTGGACTTTACACGATTTGCCAATTTAAAATAAAACCTGACAGATGGGTAGCCAGCTGAGCTTTGAACGGTTGGTCCGTGAATGGGTGACTGCACATTAAGGCATTGGTCTCGGCTCTCATTTAAAGATCTTTGATAGTTGTTACAGTAGTCAGAAGAAAAAAAGTGTGACTCCAGCCTCATCGTGTTACCCAGTTACTGGATTGTGGAGGTCAGATGTGTAAAATACTGGTACTTAGAAGTAACTTAGCTGAATCCGGTTAGAATGGAAGCTATCCCCAACATAATTGGGACAAAAATAAAAAAATCTTATCCCTACATTGCCATATTATAGTTACATGCATCTGGGACTCCAAAATATAATCAGTACAAGAAAGACCTATGCTAAAATAACAAGGTGAAAAAAAATATATTTTTGTGGCAAAAATACTTTTTTCAAGCAGGATCGGCGCTTGAATCTCATGGAACCCAGATATTACATAAAGAAGTATATTATTTACCTTGCGATATCTTCTTTTTGTTCTTCTTCTTGGTCATTCTAGAAAATATTAAAATATCAACAAAAAAATATCTATTTAGTTTTTATTCCAATTCACTTGACCATTCTTGGTTATACAATCTGTGATTCTTCTATGTTATCATAATTATTTGAATAGTTTCGTTGTTTTCAGTGGTTTTTAGGCACAAAAACTAATTATTTACGAAATTATCAAGTTTTTAAATCCGACGAGGTGATGCCAAATTTGACAACTAATGTCATAATGTTATTGTCAAAATGAATCGATTTAGATTAGGGTGGACAGCTACTGTGTATGAAAATCTACCAAGCATGTGCAGTAGTTTCAAAAGTTAATGTGACCCGATAAATACAAGTTATCTTGTATTTTTGTTGATTAATAAATCGTAAAAATCATTTCATGCTTTTTTCAAGTAAAACTTGAGGCTAAATATGATAATGAAACATTTTTGTTCCAAAGTGCAGTTAGGCAAAACGTAAATGAACATTTGGTTACATCTAGTTACTGAAAAATTTGGTCCAGACTGAATGTATTGTTGATGAACATTTATTGACAATCGCTCGACTTTACACAGGCTTTATTAGTGTACATTTGTACCATCTCTTGCCTACCTGCCATATTTCAAGCACCTTAATGATTTTTTATTGGTAGGTCCCTACGCAGATCGTCGCTCACGTAAAGGTAAGAGTTCTTAGCCGACTGCATACAGCAGCAGCAAATGACATATCACTGCGACAAGTAGCAGCGTCATGTCGCTACAGTCATAATTCCGAACCCGACTGCAGACGGCAGCAGCAGATGGCAGCGCTCTATCTCTATTGGTTCTGAGTGTTCCATGAGACAAGATGTCTGACTACACTCACTCACTACTAGTCACTACTGATCTGCGGTCGGGTGACACAACATGTAGTCTGTGATCGTGGAACGTGTCGCTAGCTGCGGAAGGTATTTCATAGAAATACATAGAAACCACTAGTGTCGCAGCGACACGTCGACGTCTGCTGCTGCTGTCTGCAGTTGGTTACGAACTTGTTTAGTTGGTTTGTGAGCTACCAATATGTTGACGATGGGTGTGCTGTACATGGGAATTGTAAACATTGATAATTTCTTACAAGTTAAACTATCTCTCGATTAAATAATTTCAGGAGGTACTTCAAACTTCAAACCTCCTTAAACTTTATGGCGATATCATCATCATTTCATACTGGAATCATCCATTCCTAGGTAAAGGCCTCCTTTTGTGAAACTGTGATGGCGCAGAAGGAGGCCGCCGAGCGGGTTCGTGAGAGGGCTCGAAGAAGAAGGCGTCGGGGACGCAACCGCCTCGATGCCTAAAACGCAGAAACCCCGCCTGCGAAATAAGCAAGCGGGACTCCGGGGTCGCGGATGGTCAGATTGGGGACTCTGTCCACCCACCGAGTGACTTCAGGAAGGACGGCAGCACAGTGATCACGTGCTGCCGTGCACAACGTGGCTTGGGGGAGGCGATTCTTTCAGCCTCCCCAGGGACGTGCCCTGACAGGCGTTGCACAGAGGGGGTTCCGGGGTGGTCTTTTAAGAGGTGACGGGGCCCCTTCCAGGTGCTGATGGTGATCACCGGGGTGGTTTTAGTGAGGTAGAAATCCCACACTCCCTGGTCTTGTCTCCCCAAAAGTCCAGGCGCCTTTTGAAGGTTTCCCCCGCAAACAAAAAAAAAAAAAAAAGGTAAAGGCCTCGCTTATCATAGATGCTGCGGTTGAGTTTGCGCGACCGACCGAATGCGATCTGAGCATCTTTTTAACCGACTGCGCGATGCAAAGGAGGGTAATGTGTTTATCAGTCTATGTATGTATGTTTGTTCCTAAGTGGCGTTCTAGAGACCAAACACGTAGGCGGATTTTGATGATTCTTACGTCAATCGATTCGTCATAAAATTGGCGGATTTTGGGCATATTGTGGGGGGCTCTTCTAAACCCATCCAGGGGTTTAGGAGGTGATTTCAAAAATATACAAGAAATATATGTTTAAAAGTAATCCGTCGCTTCGCTTCGGGTTTGTCTTAGTGTGCCCTTGGGGATAAGATAAACAAAAAAATAAAATAATATGTTTTTATTGTTTCTTATACAATTGTTCTACAGCACAAAATTGAGGCAGCCCCGGTAAGTTATAAGGATACTTGTAATGGGTTTACCTCGCAACTTCCCGTGGGTTGCTTATCTATATAATCTATCTCTATGATTAACTGATGTATGTTATGATTGGATACTGGTTCTTATTTAGCACACTCTGGTAAATACATTTGTGACGCAACATGAGGTAAATATTCAATTTGAGGTTTAATCTATACTTACCTATAGAAGGTACTTATCTATACTAATATTATAAAGAGGAAAGATTTTTTAAGCTATTGCATAGCTTTTATCGCGGGCTTTGAGCTTTTATCACGGACTTTGAGCGCGGCGACCGATTGAGCGCAGTCCCCGAGTGCCACACGTCTCTTTTTTTGTTTGTTTGTACCGAATAGGCTCCGAAACTACAGGACCGATTTAAAAAAAAGTTTATTAAAAATATCAAAAAACCCGACTGCTTAAAAAGCAAACTAAAAAGACGTAAACAAGAAGAAAATCATGCTGTGCAGTCGGAGGATACATATTCGCAAGCTGGCGGACCAAAGCCAGATGTATCCTCCGACTAATCATTGTTTTTATTAAACTTTTTTTATTTACAACTTTTTAGTTTTTTTTTTTAGAATTAGGTACATTTAAACATATAAGTGTTATATATTTTCTAAATCGCCTCTTAAAACCGTTTATTTTGATACCCCACACGATTGGTTTTGAAGAAAATAAATATTTTGCCCCCCACAAAATGGCGTCCAAAATCCACCATTTTTGTTTTTCCAAATTTAATATAGCCAGTGACACTCGCAGGATTAAGACGAATCGATTGACGTAAGAATCATCAAAATCGGCCAACGCGTTTGGTCTCTAGAACGCCACATAGGAACAAACTTACATACATACATAGACTGATAAACACATTACCCTCCTTCGGCAGTCGGGTAAAAATTGTTTTATTAATAGAAAGCTACGTTATTCCTGAGTAACATAGGCTATTTTTTAATCCCGAAAACGGGTCCTTTGGGGTGGTCCACGGGAGCGAAGCCACGGGCAATTTATAATAAACTAGCTGTTCCCCGCGGCTTCGCTCCCTATTCGGTAATAGCCTATGTTACTTAGGAATAATGTAGCTTCCTACCGGTGAAAGGATTTTTTAAATCGGTCCAGTAGTTTCAGAGCCTATTCGGTACAAACAAACAAATATTTCCTCTTTATAATATATATAAGTATAGATAGATAGATATAAGTTGATTGAGTACTATACTTCCTCAATTCGGACAGGGGACAGGGGATCACTCCGGACAGGTAATCATTTTATTCTAGTTAAGGGTTACTATCATTTAGATTTGATATGTTGTTGTAAATAAAACAACAATAAAAATGACACATTTTTATTTAAAAATACAAGGTAAAGGAATAAGTACACGAGAAAGCTTTCAATAAATACAAATTTTCCTTATTTTAACATTCATCTGTGAAGAGCTGTAGAGTAAGCAGCCTTTATTATATCCATTTGTGTAGAGCAGCGAGGGTGAATATCCATTATTTATAATATACTTTTAACATTCGTATGTGATTCATAATATTTTTTAAATATTAAAAGAGAGTAGCAGCCTTTATAATATCCATCTGTTTGGAGCTGCGAGTAAAAACCTTTTAACCTTAATTTGTTTGAGTTGCGATAGTGAGCACCCTTTTTAATATTATTTTACAAAAGAAATACATTTTTGACACTTTGACTTATTTATTTTGAGCCCGATTTCAGGGTGTATAATCTATATACGAGGAGGGGTCTAAAAGTTAGTGGATTATTTTCCTTTAAAAATATCGATATTTCAAAGCAAATATTATTCCGCGAACTTGGACCTCCAAATGTATGTTTGCAGTGAGTTGAAAAGGTGACAGTATATACGTTAAGAGAAACCATATTTAATACATTAGAAACAAAGTTAACATATCATGTCGGAATTACAAAACAGATAGGAAGAGATGTAAAGGCTAGCTTGTAGCCACTAATCAAGAACAAATCAATCTACGCAGTCAAAGTATCTAAAATGTTTATATGAAAACCCATATTCTTAAACTATTTGATATAAAACTGTTTCTGTTAACTAAGCACCTACGTATAGCACAGTAAAAAACTTAATATAGTTACAAAAATAAAATATTTCTTTAAAATTAATATAAATCTGGACGGATTGTAAATAATATAGCTTAGAGTACTGTGGAAATGCTAAATAGTTAATTAATATTAAACACCTTATCTCTTTAAAGTGTTGGTTGACAGGATGGAATCAAATTCAAAAAGAAAACGTGATGCACCGACCCCAAGTAACATGGGACATGGGCAGGCAAATCATGATCTCTTTAAAGTTTTAAAGATAACATACACATAATTTTAGTGTTACAAAGATCGAGTGAAACAAGTGAAATTATACAAATCTAATGATACAGAAGTATGATGATAAAAAATGTAATTGTTGATACCGACAGAGCCCCTAAATAAAAGATTTAAAAAAAAAGTTGAAAGAAGTTGGTAAAGAAGTTCCGTAGATGAAAGCTGGTAGAAAAATTGCTGATAAAAATGGTTCAACCTTTTTTTTTAAGATACAGAGGTTAAAGAAAATTATAGTAGAAAACTAACTTTAACATTTCCACTTCTACATTTCATACTCTGTAATACATTTGACTCTGTTCTTTCAACTAATAAATATAATTCTTTTGTACGCTAAATTACTGATAACTGAAAAATCTTATGTTCCTAACGCCATGATATATTTAAAGACCTTTTATCTCCCATAATATATTACATAAAAAGCTTCAATATACTTTGTAAAAAAATGTATTTCCCCTATCATGGACAAGGAAAATAATGTTACAAAGTAATAATACATATAATCTACTATTACGTACATAAAAAAGCTACCATTTAAAAGTTACAGACAGCGCCATCTAGCAAAACTTAAAGTTCTATTTGACGCCACTAGATGCCAGTACAAGTCTATAAAAATCAGCTTGAGAAAGTTTTATAGTCTTGAAAACTTTTATAAATCGTGTTTCGTGCGGTTTTCTGGCAGTGAGCGTGTAATACCACATACATTGGACAGATACACTGACAATAATAACATCTTTAATACTAATAATATATTTTGTACGTAATAAATCTGCAAAACGGCAGTATACACAAGCTTTAAAATAAATTGGCGACATATTTTTTTCCGTTCCCACAACTTTTCTACCATTTTTCAAACGTTTAAGTTGTTACCAAGGTAGAAAAAAAGAGTTCGTAAATTTAAGAACTAGATAAAACTTGAAATCGCCAATTTATAAATATACAAAAAGTAATATCATTTAGAAGCACACACGTTTACATCTTAAAAATAATAATAATCGATAAAATAGTTTGCGAGATTACTCCAACTAGATCAAATTGACTTGTATAGTTTAGGAGCCCGTATCTATCACAATATACTCAAAAAAAATATTACTGTCGAAATTGGTCCCACTATCTACGATGGCTAGGCATAATTGTGTTTTCAATCGAAACTTACTGAAAAATTTGTCGACATTTCTTACATAGGTTTCTAGAATGAAATTATTAACGCGTCTTTGATTGGCTATTGGTAGCCACACACACCAATCTCAGCAAGCAACGCGTTCGTAACAATGAGTCTCATAAATTTTGCGATATTTTTTGTTCTAGTTAACTGGGTGTAACTACCCCGGTCTCTTAAACTACAAAGTCAACTTGTTCTAAACTTAAAAATAACTTTAAAACCTAATATAAAAGTAATATCTTCCTTATATTAAAAGAAAAGTAATAAATACGAAAAAAATAAAATTTGTTTCGGTGGATTATTCCAATACTAAATTAATATAAAATAAAGATTTTGTGATGTTAACTTTTTTAATTTAGACACTATTTTTTATTTAAAAGTAGTGAAATAACTGCGATTTATCAATAGCTGTCAAAATTCTATATTAGAAAAAGGTGTTGTCTTTTTAGAGTCAATAAAGTTATTTAAGTAAATTCAAAATTTTAGATGCCTATTTTCCATTTTAAATCAAAATATAAACAACATCTAGGCGAGTGTGTTTCACCGTCTACATCATCGCTTACCATCAGGTGAGATAGTGGTCAAACGCGAGCGAGAATATCTTTAAAAACAAAACTTGGTTATTTATTGGATTTCAATTGGTTTACAGAAATATTGTGTACTGGACTTTATAGTTTCAGATAATTTCAATCCATCGCCACCAATTCAAGTATCGACTTTAACATTATGTATTTTAAGTTGATTTTTAAATGTATTAAAAATGCCCTTTAAAAGTTGCAATGGAATTTGAACTTTGTCGTGTATGACATAGAGTTGATTGTTCCAATATTTAATAGTTATCTCGAATTCCTTCGAAAAGTTTATTTTAAATATGGTTTTATATATCTTAAATTAACAAAGAAGAGCTTGGTTCCTGTAACCATAGGTATATTTCTGGTTAACGTAACCAGAATTTATTTAATTCTTAATATATTTTAGATGTTTACTTTCTTAATTGGTTGGTAAAGCTGCTTTTTCATTTGTAACATTTCAACGAACAAAAATCCGTACAAATTACGCATAATATGACCGGCAGGTTTATTACGTATCTTGCAAGAGCATAACGATTTTTATTTACACTCACAACTAAATATAAATATGAATTCAATAAGTATTGTATAAACACGTACTTTATATTCGTGGATAGGTAAAATTAAAAAAAAACACCATTATAATGCAACATTTTCCTTCGATTTTCAAACAACTGCATCATAAAATAAATTTGACTTTTATAGCACAATTTTACTTTATAATTTATTGGCGCGTATGGGCTCATAGACAAGTTTCATTGTCTATGGATGCGCGCGGTACGCAGTCATGCGCAATGAGAATCTAAATTGCCCGCCATACCACATATTTTTTCCGTTTCCACTTTTGTTTTATTTCAACTGTATGAGTGAAGATAAAGTAGTGTATGCAATAGCATATTATTAGGTATTAAAATACTCGCGCGTATTGTTATCACATTCGGTTTCGCCTCATGTGATAAACCTACGCTCGTGTTTTACTAACCCCTATTATACTAAACTAAACTACTATTGCGCAGTAATTGCTCTTCAATACAGAAGTATTTGGCGGTTTTTTTTAGAAATAAGTGCATTTGACAAACCGCGAGCGATTATTAAACGATTGCGTAGCCTACCATAACTACACTGTAGGTAATACCGACTTTTATGACATAAAGCGTTAGATCGCGCGATTTGTGCGGGGTTGTAATAGTAAGTTGGTTATATAATGCGCATATAAGGTTCTCACTGCTGGGATACAGCAACCTAATTGAATAACACAAAGAGTATGAAAAATTGACCAATTGTATGCGAGATGAAAGACGCAAAGTGGATTTCCGTCTATGTGATTGGTCTATTGTTCAAACTCTTTGCGCTTTGCCTTGCCGTATTCACTTACACAATTCTGCCTACCCCATGGAAAAAAGGCATGAGCGTATGTATTAGTACATGAACGATTCTCTTTCCACTACCTGATGAGCTTACCTAATTAAATGCAAATAAGTTCCAACAAATTGAGAGGTAACAGGTTCAGTATCATTCTGCCAGTTACATAATGATCCATACAAAAGTCAATTCGTGTAATTTTGTTTTTTAATTAATTTTTATTTTATAATCTTGTGTCTAAATGTTCATATTTCGAAACGAATTTCTTAGGCAATGTTACATAATAGACAAGGGATTGGAAAAATATATTTCACACTTTAACCGGTTTCTTTCCGTTGAAATGTCACAAATTTTCGAGGCAGCTGTAACGTTTATAATAGACATATAAGGTATATATAATCTAGTTGGTTTCTTTAGTTTCTTTCGGCTGGTCGGTATATACGATCTCTGCGTACTCTGTTGAGGGAGGGGGTGGCTTCTCCGTTGAGGTCTGCTCTCCGAGAGCCAGTTCAGCGTAGACTACGCCCTTCTTGTCGTCTGAGAGAGGCTGGAATGAGAAAAATCATGATTTAAGTATGATGAAAATGAAAAAAACTGCACCTGTGTTCCCGTTTGAAAGGTTTTAAAGCCGGTGTATTTTATTATGCCAGACCTCACTCTACACCAGCGCCTCTAGCGGCATATTTAAACACGATAACCCTCATTTGTCGCCGTTAGTACCTGTAATGCCGGCTGTACATTCTCACACGAGAGTCCGTGGAAACGCTGTACATTGAGTTTTTAAACAAATACTTCATGATTGAACTTAGTACTGCGAGCACATACCTTATCTACTAACGAGAGAACTAACCTTATCCTCTGTATCAACTGTATGTGCCTCGGTAGCTTGCACCTAATCCTTGGCGCGAGGTAACACAGCCCTCACTGAGTGCCGCCAGGGGGCGCTACTAACGATAGAACTAACCTTATCCTCGGTATCAATCGTCTGTGCCTCGGTAGCTTGCACCTTATCCTTGGCGCGAGGGAGAACAGACGTCACTGTGTGCCACCAGGTGGCGCTACTAGCGAGAAAACTAACCTTATCCTCGGTATCAACCATCTGCAGCTCGGTAACTTGCACCTTATCCTTGGCACGAGGGAGGACAGACCTCACTGAGTGCCGCCAGGGGCGCTACTGACGAGAGAACTAACCTTATCCTCGGTATCAACCATCAGCAGCTCGGTAACTTGCACCTTATCCTTGGCACGAGGGAGGACAGACCTCACTGAGTGCCGCCAGGGGCGCTACTGACGAGAGAACTAACCTTATTCTCGGTATCAACCGTCTGCGCCTCGGTAGCTTGCACCTTATCATTGGCGCAAGGGAGGACAGACCTCACTGAGTGCCGCCAGGGGCGCTACTGACGAGAGAACTAACCTTATTCTCAGTATCAACCGTCTGCGCCTCGGTAGCTTGCACCTTATCATTGGCGCAAGGGAGGACAGACCTCACTGAGTGCCGCCAGGGGCGCTACTGACGAGAGAACTAACCTTATTCTCGGTATCAACCGTCTGCGCCTCGGTAGCTTGCACCTTATCATTGGCGCAAGGGAGGACAGACCTCACTGAGTGCCGCCAGGGGGCGCTACTAGCGAGAGAACTAACCTTATCCTCGGTATCAACAGTCTGCGCCTCGGTGGCTTGCACCTTATCCTTGGCGCAAGGGAGGACAGACCTCACTAAATGCCGCCAGAGGGCGCTACTAACGAGAGAACTAACCTTATCCTCGGTATCAACAGTCTGCGCCTCGGTAGCTTGCACCTTATCCTTGGCGCGAGGGAGGACAGACCTCACTCTGGCGCTGAGTGCCGCCATGCGTGATCGCTCCCGGCCGCCTACAGCACTCTCTGTGTCGCTACTAACGAAAGAACTGTGTTTATTGACTGTCAGAAAACATGTGTGACAGTAAAGGATGATGTAAGGTATGCTAGACCGAGCCAAGACGACTCGATTTCTGGAGGCCGTGTCGTTGAGCTCCTCAGTAGTGGTATACGACTGGACAGGCCCACTCAAATATGTGTGGTTATTTCCCCAAACGACTATCTAAATCAACAAACTTTAGTTGCATGGTTTTGATATAAATACAAATTTTAACTAATTTAAAGCCATGCTTCGTCCGTGCCCAGTTCGTATCACGGCTACCTTAGAACTCGCTTCGGTCCAGCATAAACCTTAATAGTTTTACTACTGATAATGAGTTATGGGACTACTGTGAAAAAATGGTTGCCGAGTTTAGTAGAATATGATCTGTATGTTAAGGGGCTGACTGATTGACAGCTGACTAGCTACATTTATAGTTCTCGCCAAACTTCTTGGCCGCTCTGAAGTTGGCTACAATGGCTGCGCAGTAGTTAATCTCATACAAAAACAGCACCGATCCGTGCCTTGCGCATCGTTTCCGTTTCATCGTTTGGCTTTCGCCAACTTCAGGCGCAGATACCACTAAGTAGCTGTGTTTCAAATGAGAATCACGTCTAAACTCTAAACGGCTTGTCATAATTTTTTGGGAAAAATATATGTTATATTAGACCATTTTCTCAATAATTTGATTTAAGAAAATTTTGAGTTTTATTCGTATAACATGGTGTAATTAATTTGCAAATTTATGTCTAAAACGGGCAAAAGCACGACAATCGCACCAAAACCGCTGGGCGTATTTTAATGAAATCGACACCATCTCAAATACAATTTAATTATCTACATTTTGATCTGATGCTTTTTTTAAGTTGTAGAATAGTAAGGAAAGTACAAAAATCTACTAAATTTTGGGCCGCGCGGGCACAGTAAAAATATACAAACAGTATGGAAACTGCTTACAAACGCTCGAAACGGCACACTCACACAAACATACGCACCGACGAGACCACTCGGGCACTTCTGCGGAGCTGTACTGAGAACCGCGACGCGACGAGTGGTCACGTATGGTTGTGTGAGTGTGCCGTTTCGAGCGTTTGTAGGTAGTTTCCATACTGTTCGTATATTTTTACTAGTTATTCAACTTTGTGATACATTTGAACATGAGAACTATCTTTTGTATATAAAATCTGTAAACTTTTCGTTGTTGATGCTAGTATGAGGGGTGCTGGAAACTAGTTGCTATTGCTCTATCTTCTTGCCGTTATTCCAGTTACAACTTAGATATGCAAAAATTTAGTTAAAATGAATTAAGTTCTAATTATTATCACTACTATAATAGGTACAAACAATTTAGCTATCTTTGCATGCAATACATATACTTCGTAAAAGATAGCTTGATCTCTGCGACATATGTCAAACTGACGTATACGTTATTGTCAGCCTGTCAAGCGCTATTGTTACTGTATTGACACTGACAGCTGTCGCAGAGATCAAGCTATCTTTTATAAAGTATAGGGGTTAAAGCTAATTGGTCCAGTGCAGACAACAGTGACTACCAAGTTAGGTTATTTTCCAACACACAGCATATTAGAACCTTGCCTCCACTAGACCAACGAGATATGGTAGAAATAAGTGTATACAATTATTATTGAATTATATAATATGATGAATTAAAGACCGCTTCCCAGATATAAAACGCTTGAGGTATAAATAGTTGAGCAGTGAGTGAAGCAAAGCTGTTTAAACAAATAAGACACATCGAACAAAATATGATAAAAATTGCCCACACAAAATTTTACAAACTTAATGTTAATTTTCGACAACTCAGGCTGCGACCCAATTCCTCTTACAGTGAGCAGGCCCGAATCCCAACAAAGGGAACATACGCAGAGTTACCAACTCCAAAAAAAAATACCCCTAAGATCAAGGTGAAATAGCCCTAAATGCAATATTCGAAAGCCCCAAAAATATCCCTGTATTGGGTACCTATTCAAGAGTATTGTTTAAATGAGTATCTCGTTTTACTAAGGTAAATAAAATATTACTTAGTTTTAATTACTTTTTTATTAGAACTTATTACATATCACATCACATCATCAGCCTATTAAAGTCCCCACTGCTGGGACACAGGCCAGGCCTCCTCTCTCTGAGAGGGAATGGGCCGTAATCCACCACGCGGGCCCAGTGCGGGTTGGTGGATGTCACATGTCTTCGAATTTTTTGGTTCTAGGACATGCCGGTTTCCTCACGATGTTTTTCTTCACCGTTTTGAGAGCAGTGGTGATGAAATAATTTACACAAAGTAAAGCGCCTGCCTGGGCTCGAACCCACGACCTACAACTTTAAGTCACTGGGCCAACTTATTATAACGAATGAAATGAGAAGCGTCAACATACTTCTTAGATTGTGACGACTCTAACCCACTACGCCAGTCGGCTTAATTTATTTTTAAGTTATAATATTGTATTTTCTCTGTAAGTGATTTTGTAAATATTTGAGAAAATAAATGCCTAAAACCGTATAACGAATTAAAGATCTACATTGTCATTAATTGTTATAAAATCTTGAAGTCATACATATTAACATTACTGGAACATTTTCGGAGACCGGGTAAATGTAATGAATGAGCCACCATCTTGTTTTAAAATTGATCGTGTTATAATTTTGCAGCATTTCAAGGGGCAATCAGTTTCGTTACTAATGCATAAAATATTAATTATTTATTATATACTTTATTGTACACCACTTAAATAATTACAGAAACAAAACATTATAAAGATAAGTGTACAATGGGTGGTCTTATCGCACAGGGCAATCTCTTACAGACAACCTTTGGATGGACTGAACGAGAGGAGATAGACATAGGACTGTCAGTGTACAAAACTATCTTAAATAATATTACTTAGATATTACATAAAATACAAATAAAATAATATACTAATAAATATCAAATATAGAACAGAGAAACATCGTGAGGAAACCGGCATGTCCTAGAACCAAAAATTCGAAGACATGTGACATCCACCAACCCGCACTGGGCCCACGTGGTGGATTACAGCCCATTCCCTCTCACAGAGAGGAGGCCTGTGTCCCAGCAGTGGGAACATTAATAGGCTGATGATGTGAACAGAGAAAGGAGAAGAATAGTTACAGACAAAGGAAATGCTACTTCACCATTTTTTTAAATGTAGGTAATGTTTGCGCACGTCTTACCTCAATCGGTATAATGCATTCCACAAATTTATGGCCCTAAAAATAGGCCAAAATTTTTTTGGGCCCTAAAAATGTCCCAACATCCCAAATTTGGGGATAAAAGCCATAAGTTGGCAAGCCTGGTCAACATAAGGCTGACTCTATGATGCTTTAGAATACTGAGTAAACAAAAGCGTAATTTTTCTCGCAGCGTCTTATTTGTTTAAATCTGTGTTCATAATTGCACAGAAAATAATTATAATACTGGGATGAGACATCTGTATGCTAAAAAAACCGTGACGACGTATAGTCTGCGCCAAACTTCTTGGCCGCCCTGAAGTTGGTTTACCGGATGCGCGAGGTACGAAACGGTGCTGTTTTTGTATGAGATTTACTACTGCGCAGCCATTGTAGCCAACTTCAGGGCGGCCAAGAAGTTTGGCGAGAACTATAACTAGCATTTTTCATCTGATTATATCCATCAGTATACAGTACGTCGGGACAGTTTCTTTGTATGGGATGAGACACCACTGATAATTGTGACATTTTAACGAAGAATAGTCCGAGTTTGAACAATGCCTTAAAAGCTTCTCTTCAAAAGGATTTTAGACATTGTTTTAATGGTCTTATTGAAGTGAATTATGTGACATGGAGATCTAGAGAGCTGTAAACAAGCTCTATCAAAGAAATCATGGCGACAACTATTGGAAAAATGTCATATGTTTGCTATGTTACATTATATAGTTACAGATTGAAGTAAAAGAGTACGGTCCGTTGAAATGTCACAAACGTACACGCAGCTTATTTTTGTGTACTGAAGCATAGCGAAGCTAGTTACATTAATGTTAGACGTACGTTCTAGGAAGCGAGTTGCCAGACTCTAAAAGCACATCCCCCGCCGGCGTCCTTGCGGGAAAAAATAATATTGTATATGGCAACAATTTTGAAAAAAGTCCGCTTGAAAGACCAATCAAGTGTTCAAACATACTTATAATAATTTAAAAAATATTATAGTTAGCACATTCATCAAAAAATAGAATTGTACAAAGATATTATGTAAAATAAGAAAAAATAAAAATTAATACGTAAAGAAAAATACCCTTTTATTTACACTAAATAGTAAAACAAGGCACATCGAGTTTCAGAAAATCTTCGGTTTTGTGGAATATACAGGGTAAAAGTTTTAACAAAACATCAAAAAAAGCAAAAATTTACTCGTAATTTCAAGAAACGGTTTACATACAGTCGATACAGCAGTCTTATTACGTAACTTGCAGGAGCAAAACGATAGCGATTTTTGAGCAAAAATTGTTCTTCAATCGCAAACTATCGGCGATAGCCACACTATAGCAACTTTGCGACACTGCTGTCTCTATGAAATAATCAGTTGCGCAATTCTTGCTTGATCACTATTGCCGATCTGCGGTATTTCTTTAATAAGTTAATTGTAGAAAATCGCGTTGCAATTTTTTGAAACATTAGCAATTTCGCGATAAATCCCAGCATTTTGCTGAGCGATGACCGTTTTGAGCAGATGTGATGTCACGCATACTTTGTATTTAAGTTTTTCTTATGTTCCTTTTTTGGTATGCGTCGTGCTAAGCGCAAATGAACTCATCTTGTTTCTTTCTTTTTCTAAAATTCGATGTGCCATGTTACCCCCAAGTATTGTTTAATTTACAAAAGTATAATATAATACAGGACATGTACAGAATATTTCCCATAATAAAGAAGTAACACTTACGATTCTCCGGAGCTCTTGGGGTTGTCTCGTCTCCTGCCTGAAATGTAAAATGTACTTATTCTAAGTTAATGTGTTGCTTCAAAAGTTTAGTACGATTCTGTAAATATGTGAAAACATAAAGCGCAGGCACAGTAAAAATATACAAAAAGTATGGAAACTACCTACAAACGCTCGAAACGGCACACTCACATAAACATACGCACCGACGAGATATTTTACATACTGTTTGTATATTTATTCTGTGGTGCAGGCCACTAGTAGAATAAAATAATTAGTTAATTAAAATTGTCGCTAATTAATCGGAATCTGTCGCCAAATATGAGAATCCGTCGGTCACTGGTTCAAAGTTACAGGCGTTTCTAATTGGCCGACCTGGGGAGAATCTCCCGAGACGGCTAGTTTTTTATACATAAATGTGGCCAAGCTGGGGTGATTCTCCCCAGATGAGCCATCTAGAAACGATTATAGCTTTTGAACTAGTGACCGACAAATTCTAAACTTTGGCGACAACTTTCGACGAATTTTTTGATTTTTCAAAATTAATATTCCTGAGGGTGACCATGCCTGTGTCAGTCACACAGTTTATTTAGCTTTAGGTTACCAACCCGCACTGTGCCTGCGTGGTGGATGCCCACTCCCTCCCACAGAGAGGAGGCCTGTGTCCCAGTATTGGGAATGTTATGGTCGAACGATAATGCTTAGATTCGCTCATGCGAAGTCATGGTCAATTCCCATTTTTTTATCCCCTAATTTTAGTTAGCTGATTATAACTTTTGTATGGCAACACTAAAAAAATAGTATTGACTATGACTTCTTTGAAGAAAATTATTCATTTCCATAAGCAAAAGCAGTTTTTAAAATGTGACTATCCCTTGCCGTTTGATGAAAAGTTGCGGTAGCTGTACAGCTAACGCCTCTTTTCATACATCAACAGTATAAAGTTCGCGGTGTCAACCGATGTAGGGGCAGAAGTAATCAAGTTCACCTTCCCTAATTTTCACGGTGACATTCCAGAATAGACCGGCTGATACTGGCGATTGACTATCAATGTTTTTTTTAATAAAGCAGAAATAAGCTCCAGAATGCATTTCATGTCTTTTGAAACATTCTCAATGAGGATGTGAACTGCCATTTTTTCACGATAGGTGGCGCATCGTCGCTATGGCTATCGTAAGCTGTCAAATCCATACATTCAGTAAATTTTAATATTCTCGAAATATGTCTCTGTGTGCTGAACCAGGATGTACCAACCCCGGTGTTAATTTGTTGCCCAAAGATACAACGTTAAAAATAAACTGGGAAAAGGCTATACATAATTATAGGCTATGTTATGCCTGTCAAAGTAACTCTAATTATGTTGCTTGGTAATCTTCGGCGATATAGTGGAGCTATTAACGTATAGATAAAGTTCCACAGCAGCAATGTCATTTGCTTGGCCTTCAGAAACTTGAGGGCTGGATTGCCGAAAATTAAATAAATTTCTAACCTAAAACGTAAAGAATACTAACAGATTAAAGTAATGTTCTCTAATTTTTTGTAAATTTTCCTACCAAGAGTCGAGTAAGAAATAACTCGTTACAACAAAAAAAATAGCCAAATCTAGAACATATACCGATGAAAAATATTTTATTATATAAAACTCTGCCTCTCAATAAGATCTGTTTTCTTTCCAGCTACCCTTGCTCCTCATTTCTTTAGTTCGCCTTTAAATTCCGTTAGCTTCCAGGGACAATACATATTATCAATAACGATGGTAGACCGGTATAAACCCAAAATAACAAAAAAACGTGATGTAAACAAAGCAAAAATGATTGGACAGCAGCCATTGCGCCGCCAGCGACATCTGCGCTCAGCTTTGCGTTCACATCCCCATTGAATGAAAAGTCATCATTTATCTAAACTTTTTCGTATCTTTATGTGTTTGCAAAACATTTTAGCCCAAAATGTCAATAAAGATAATTCGAAAAACCCTTTCGTTAATATCAAAAGCATTTGCGTCTGGGTATTTATATAATTAATTAATTGGTACATACTCGATCTAAATCGTTTGTGCGTCCTCTTCGAAATCGGCATGCGTGTGTAATTTCTCTGACCCTTGGCACTTTGACATAATTAGATGAATATCAGCCTTTTGGCCGAATGCTTAGCCTGTAGGGTCTTCACTGCGAGTTTGGAACGGATAGCGGATAATCGGGGTATTTTCGCAAGATATATATGTCATAATTACGTGTTCAATAGATGCGTGTCTACTTCTAGATACATTATGTAGCATAAAATAAAAATGCATCTGCGGTTTTTTTAGTTTTTAAATTTTACTTGTATATTGAGGTTTTTAAGCTATCTTATACAAGGTTGTCAATTTAAATAAAAAAACTACTTCGCAAACCTCCGAAGTTAATGGGCGAAAAAACACAGAACTATATAATATTAACGGGTTTACTGCTTGTTCCCGAATGTCATATCCCCGATGGCTTATTCCCCGAAGTCTAAAATATTAATAAGACTAAAAGAAGGAATATAAAATGGGATAAAATCAAACCAACAGGGTTTAATCTACATAATATCAATCAATCTACCTAGCCTTTTCCCAACTATCATGGGCGTACCCCGGGGGGGCAGGGAGGGGCAGCTGCCCCCCCCTGGAAATCTCGCAGAACATGTATGAACTCGCCTAATTACTAATTAAAATGTAAACGGGGCCTTCTGCTCTAACTTTTAAATAAACCGCGCAGTAGACACTGGCAAAATGCACGGTGCAATTACCAAAAAACAGCGCGCAACGATGGCTGACGAAGATGGCAGCCGAGCATTGAACGCTCGGCTGTAGTTATTCTTTAGTCGGCTGTATTGTTTCGTGTAGGTGTGTTTGTGTAGTATGTATGACAAAACAGCCGCGGACAATCCGGCCTAAAAAATCTGACTTGCCCCCCCTTAGGCCAAAAGCTGGGTACGCCCATGCCAACTATATTGGGGTCGGCTTCCAGTCTTACCGGATTTAGCTGAGTATCAGTGTTTTACTTGGAGCGATTGTCTATCTGACCTCCACAACCCAGTAACTGGGTAACACGATACCCCTTGGCAAAACTGGTGTCAGATCTCAAGCTTCTAAATACTCGTAACGACTGTCAAAGATCTTTAAATGACAGCTGGGACCAACGGCTTAACGTGCTTTCCAAGGAACTGAGGAAACTCGGTATGTTGAAAATGGTCACCCATCCATGGACCGACCTCGTCAAGCGTTGATTAACCCTAATGATCGACCCGTGCGACTGTTATTATTTAGCCACGAGTTAAAATTATGTTGATTAAATCCTGCTGGTTTGATTTTTATATCTCATTTTATATTCCTTCTTTTAGACTTCTTGAATGTTTCAGGTTGAATGGCTTTCGACTTACTGGCACGTCGGGCCAATAGACATTCGATGCATAGGACTATCGTTGCAATGGCTTTTCGGCGAAACGGACGCTATTCGAAATTGTGGTAAATCGATGCTATGGAATTTCGGTGATTCGGACGTTCGATCTGATGACTTCGGGGATATGACATTCGGAAACAAGCAGTAAACCCAATATTAACACACTCATGTTTTTTCCTATGCGGGTAGGCAAAAACTACAGACCCCGCCTGCTATTGCCCTTGCAAAATCCCTTTGCATCGTTAAATTTCGTCAATCTGGTCATACACTATATTTAAATAGTTCCAGCCAGAGGCTTCGCCCACGTGTTCGTCGCAAATTATCCCACGGGAATATTATTCCAGACTATAATATATTTCTGTGCCAAAATTTCATACAGATCCGTTCAGCCGTTCTGGCGTGATTGAGTAACAAATATCCATCCATACTTTTACTTTTATAATAGTAGCTGCTACCCGCGGCTCCGCCCGCGTGGTAATAGTACTTCTCCCAATACATTTATAAATTATAGCCTAGGTATGTGTTATTCTGCTGTATAAGCTATAGGTACATATTACTGTAAATTTTCATCCAAATCGGTAGGCTTATTACGTATCTTTTGCAAGAGCAAAACGATAGCGATCAAACGCTTTATATCATAAAAGTCGGAATTACCTGCAGTGTAGGTATGGTAGGTTCTACACAATGTTTTGCTAATCGCTCGCTGTTTATCAAAACCAATTATTAAAAAAAAAAAATCGCCGGCAACTCTAAAACTTTTGTATTAAAGAGCAATTATTGCGCAAAAATCGCTATTGTTTTGCTCTTGTAAAAGATACGTAATAAGCCTGCCGGTCAGCAGCTTTTGCGTGAAAAAGTTGCAATCAGAAAAATCTCTATCCTCACAAACTTTCACACATATCGTATAGGATGTATCGAACGAAACCAACCACGTCTGCGAAGTTTCGCTATTATACCTAATTTAATTTCCGTACTCCGCCTGGTAAGTTATTGCCTGAAATAAGAGTGAGTACCGTTCGTCTTTTTTTTACTGGAAATAGAAAGTTATCGGATTTCTTCTAAGCAGCTCATTCAAGATACTTCAATAGTCCAGGAGCTAGGGTAAAAGTCTCCCTAGTTATGACCCTATCTAACCCCTAGTTGCGTTTGATCCACGACTTTTTGGACACCTGAATAAATAAAAAAATGTAGCACTGCCGTGCCCTCAGATGGGTTGTATGTTTTTTGTTTGGTTTGGCAAATCTTCAGTTCCTTTTTAGACAGTATTCTTATTTATTTGATTTTTCTCAGTTTTATTGATTTACTATTGTATATAATAAGCCGCTCTCGTTAGGCGGCTGGGTCAAGGGCCTGATCCAGAAAGCAGTATTGCTGGACACGGCTCGTATTGTTAGAAGGTTCCTCTCTCTGGAGTCCTGACCGCCGGTAGCTTGGACCCTGTTCCCGATACCGGTGGGCCTCTATTTTTTTATATTTTTCTTTTTAGTATGTGTTTTGTAAAAATATTTAAAAATGTAATATAATAAGAAAAAAAATGAATAAACGAATAATAATAATACAGTTATAATATAGTTAGAATCTATACAATAATATATTTACTATTGTATAGATTCTAACTTAAAATACAGAAGAGTCGTTGAGGAGTTTGTTGCATTTCTTCTTCACTGGTAAAACACTAGGAAATGTTGACGGGCGGGCATTTCGAAATACCTAATGTCTTTCATATTGTTTGGCATTTTTTTTCTTGCTTCGTCTGTTTTGTGCATTTAGCTAGTGTCAAGTTTAGTTTAGCCAGTGTCAAGTTTTGGATGGTTGGCGTTCAAAAAGTGCTGATTCTCAGGCTGAATAAAATATATATTTTTTTTAGTAAAAGCTGGCAGTGTTACCTATTGTAAAAATGAAACATCAAATTCTTATTTAATAAATACTTTATATTCAATAATATTTCGTCATAACCTTTACTCATAGACATTGATAGTGATGAGACTAAACTATTATTAATTTTTATAAAAATTATACACACGACATGACAAAAAACCTTTTCGAGGTTTTTACTTAGGTACGTTAAAAAATTGAGAGATTTTTCAAGAAAAAAATTGGCTTTTTTGTCATGTCAAATGTTTTTTTTTAGTAAAAAGTTCGGCGGACATTAAAAAAAAGGTATAAGCTTAGAAATAATTTGAGCTTATAGATTCAAAAGACGCAATGTTTTGGCAAAAAGTGCAAAATGGCAGTGTCTTTAGTTTTTTTTTACATATTACTAGTAGACCTTATTTCTGTATGGAGCGCTAAGTAAAAATACGCTAGAAACTAAATTGGTACAAAAATAAATTCTTAATTATTATTTAATTACAAATACTTAAAAATCACAATCATGGTGACTTATAAAACTAACTTAAAAAAAAATGAAGAAAAATATCAATATTGTATCGATTGTACAATTTTCTTTGCATATTATGTTTTTTAAATGTAAAAGAGATATTATTTGATTTAAAGTTTTTAATGTACCAATAAAATAAAGTATAGTCAAAATGGATTAAAACTTATTTTTAAGATATTATTTCATTTAATACATAATATATACAAAAATATTAATATGGTGGTACGAACACATTGCAACTAAAATAAAAGGTGGATGCACCAATTGGCGGCCATTCTGATAAAACATTATTTAAGTAGAAGTTAAATATCATTCAGAGATAATGAAAATAATTCTTAAAACTGTTGATTTCAAGCAAATTTTTATATCCACTTCTCAAAAGGACGTCTAACCATAAATTGTGGTGGTAAAAAAGTCTTAAAAAGCCGACAATTGGTCTCCCCACCCTTCTTAAAACTATATGAAATCATTCGAAAGGTGAAGAAAACCTATTTATTTCAATAAAAATTATTTCGCAAAATAACTATTTAGTACACAATAAGCTATTAAGTTGCAAACTTGCAATAAGTCTCATTTTCAAAAAATTTTACAAAAAAAATGTGCTCCCAATTTTTTTTCTATTTTTATTTATAAATGCCTTAAATATACGCGTTGGGCTTTCGTTGTTACACAAGTATATTTCGAAAAAAAAAGTATATTTTTATAATGAGATTCTTAGTACATTTACCTACATATTTTTTTTTTATAACAGTGATTGCTATCGAGAAAAAATACTGTTTTTTTGTGCAAACGACGTCTGTCGTTCAATTTGTCACGTCTGTTATTGTTTTTTTATATCGTTTACTCCACGTCCGTTACTTTTCAATTACAAACTTACAATCAATAGTTTTTTTTAACGTAAGTATTTTTTCTCGATTCCAATTTCAAATTCTGTTGTACATAAGAGAGATAGATATACACGTGTGTAACTATTTTATTTCGTCAAATTACAATCCTATTATTCTAGAATTTGCTTGGAATGCTTTCAGAATTTACTTGCAAATATAATTATTATTGGGGGTTATAAAACTCAAATGCGTTTTAAAATGTTTGTCAGGGTTTTCTAAAACCTGGCAAGTGGCGTATTCAATTTTTGTTTTTTCGCAATATTTATATAAAAACCTTGCTTTTCACATAGTCTTAAGAAAAAATATTAAAAAAGAAATTGCAAGTAATTTCTGAACACGTTCCCATCATTTCTAATAATCTCTTTCTCAAAAAATTTCTTATTATTTTAGAATTTTACTTTTAAAAATTGCGTACATATTTATTTAAATACAATATTTATTAATAAGTAACAATGTTAAACACGTCTGGCACTAAACGACACTTAGGGCCGGTTTCTCAATTTAGAATTTAAAGTTTAGGTCGTGACAATCCCTACTTTGATGTCAGAGTTCGACATCTTCAGGTTAAAGTAGGTAGTTTGAAAGATACTCAATCCAAATTCTTAATTCAGAAATCGGGGATTAATAATAATCAAACGTTTAAGTCCAAAATAATTAATTCTGTCACTTTTTGAGGTCGAAGGTATGAGATTTCGAATTATTTTTCGGTGAAACTCGGGTACTTTCGTAATAATTATGAACATAACTATAAATTATAAGATAAAATATGCCTAGACAATGTTCTTAAATTAAGTAATTTTCAAAAGAATAAGTAATATTACTTACATATTTTAAGTAGGTTCAAATTAATATTTCATAGATTTTTTACAAGTACAACTATTAATGCTAAGTTTAAGTAGATGAAAAGTAGTATTTTTCTTTTTTTTACCCGATTTTGACGAGCCCAAAGGTACTACTATTTACCAGCTGGTATTATTAATTATGTCAGAATTTCTGTACCCGTCTAATATCTATGAAAAACATTGATTTGAAATTTGAAAATGCTTCGCAATCATTTGATGGGCAAGATTCACAAAAAAAAAACTGTTAAATTTCTCTCTGTTGGAAAAAAAAACAAGTTCGACAAAACATAAAAAAACTCCCGAGTTCCACCGTTAACCGAAGCGACAACTACCGACTTACGCTTAAACAGCCGTGTCTGGTTTTTTTTCCGGGTGCTTCGTGTCCCCATTGCCGATATAGTCGCCGTGGTCATGGGAGGGGTTCTCTGATCCCTTGATGTCCTCGTGGGAGGGGAGAGGGGCCTCAGAGTCCGCCCCGTCCGGAATGTCGGTTCGGTGTGAGCGTCCTGCCATACAATACATTAAGCGATCAAGAACTTGGCTATTTTTTTACAGTTTATCTTGTTAGAAGCTGTGTTGGTGCGGTGAGCATTTTGAAAAGTGTGATTGTGAGTTGGTTGTGAGGTTGGGCCTGTTGCTTATTCTATTAATGAGTCCTTATCACTATCTATGGCGGACTGTCAGTACATGGTAACTCGGTACCACTTCTTCCATTATCGAGACCGCCAACTTCCAAAAGAGCCACGAACAAAAGATGCTTGTGGGATGAAATCATGTTATGGGTCTCGAAAGGTCAAAACATACTATTGCTTTTGTATGAGTCTAATTGTGAAGTAAAACTCAGATATCTTGGAATGAGTACATTGACAATGAGTATATTGTAAGAACACAGTATTTGATAATTACTGTTATGTTTCATTTAGATTTGTCAGTAACAGAGTTGTGTGTAAAACAAAGCGTGACTTTGTTGAGATAAAAATAAATAATTAGAATCATGACCTAATAATATGTTGACTTGACTATCTTTTTTACACACACAATTCAAAAAACCATGATCGAATGAAAGATGTTGATGAACCCCAAAAAGAAAACCAAATATTAGATAATAGGAAAAATAAAAATTAAACACACTCCAATAGATTCCCGAAGTAATGAAAATAGTCTGAAATAAGCTCAAGGCCCAAAATACTAGCTACAACACGTGAAAACACCTGAACTACTTATTTATCTAAACCACCACCTCTTTGTGAAGTCTTTACCAAAGGGAAATTACTAGAAGACAAATAATAATATATTTTTATAAAAAAAAAAACAGGGAAAGTCACATGCAGATAAAATCAATCTTAATTCATGCTTATTATTGTGGAAAATCATAAATATAATTAATAACATTCACATGCGCCAAACAGTTATTATAAAAATAATAATAAAAAATCATGCATATTTAGTTTTTTTTCTATTTTTTTTTTCGTTCTTGATCGCTCAAAAATATTGTTATGCTGAGACACTTAATTTAAAACACTTATATTTACTACATATTAAAGCCAAAACACTGCCAAAAAGTGGTACTTTTAATTTTTGTTTTTACTAAATCTACAAACAGCCAAACATTTTTTCTAAAAAAAATATAATTTTAATAAAAAAATCTTTGAAGTTTTTCGATGAAAATCCAACCAGTGCGAGCCTCAAACAGTTAGTGTGAATTGTGTTTTTTTTTCTATTTTTTCTACTTTTTTCTGTTTTTCCAACGTTACCTATCGACCAACAGCCCGTGAGCCTGCCAGAAATGTATTACTTATTAATAATATTTATTTAAAAGGAAAAAGGAATTATTACGCATGCCTATGTTTGTAATAAAAGCGATTGTAAAAAGCATGGTCAAATCACAATGCAGATATCAATAAAAATATTTGAGCAAAAAATAATAATAATAAACTAAAAAAATATATTTTATTGATATGCCACGTTTTCAAGAAAATTATTATTAATGATGACGTAAATATTTTTATCAAGGCTCTTGGACTAATGGTATAAAAAAGAGAAACATGACGACACAGCTACATTAAGGATTAGTCAATATTCGTGGAGCAAATAATAAAATGATAATGAGTATTAAAAGTTACATAACAAAATGAGTAAAATTTTTTTACATTTAAAAATGGGCTTTAAATTTTGTCTAACGTAAGTTGGCATAGTAACCCTATCGCCAATATGATTTTTCTGCAAAGTTGCGGCGCACAATAAAACTGGTATGTATGGGTTGAGTATATCTAAACAAACAAAAAATACACTGTAACATTTAGGTCGTTTTAATTCCGTGGAGGTTAGTTCCGGTGCATGAAACAGTATCTCTTGTTTACATCATTTTGCAACACCGACTGTTTGATGTCGGTTTATTTTTTTGTGAAAAAGATTTTATAATTTTTTTATCTTTACAATTCCATAATGTTTTATGTACTGGATCTACACGCCACGGGATTAAAACGACCAAAATGTAACGGTATATAAATGGTATATGGTTTTCTAAAGTGTCGAGTTAGCGACCTTCCTGATCGACTCGATTTGATAGATATCACAAAGATAAGCGATATTACATGGACGCAATGAAATGCAATTTGACCAATTATAATTGCGTCGTAAACCAGGAAAGTCCCTTACCGAAATATTTGGAAGCAAAGGTAAATGAGAACGCTTTTTCCTAAATATTTCAGGAACACGGTACTTTAAGGCATATCTTAAGACATTTTTTGTTTGTTTAAGTTTAATTTCCTACCTATACCAGTATCATAGTGCATCGCAACTTCGAAGTAAAATCAAAATGGCGATAGCCTATGCCAATTTGTTTCAGTACCCTTTAATTTACACAAAATAATGCATGTTAAACCGAAATTAATTTCAACATGCGTACCATGCAGATGGGTAACAGGAAAAATATGCTCCAAAATATCAACAAATTCAACAGAGAATATAGAAGAAGTAATGCGACTTACCGGCGAAGCACCATCTGTCGGTGGCGAAGGCAAACACGCCTAGGAACACAGCTACTAGTAGGATTAGGATGCCAACTACGATGCCGACTATCGCTCCGGCATCTAGCTGCACGCCTAGGAAAAATAAAAGAGGTTATGTTAGCGAAGGGATGGTTCCTGAATAAAAATACAATATCACACAATACTGGAAACAAGAAATGGCTAAAAATCAAATGTTTTATAAGAATCCCAGAAAAATATAACTGAAAACATAACCATCCTAAAAAAGAACAGCTGAATTGTGAACCTCTTCCTTCTTTAGAGTCGGTTACAAAAAAAAATTAAAAAGAGGACGATGACTTAAGAATGAAAAGCTTATATGGTTATTTACAAATAAAAACATATTTTCTTAAAGCAGTTTAGTTACAAAGAGAATTCTGATGATAAAAAGATTGACAGAAATAAAATAGTAAGTTCGAAGAGAACAGTAACATAACATCACGCCATTACTCCCTGAAGGGTTACGCAGAGGTTTGTCATAGTACATACACATTTCACCAGTTATGTTGCCATCAACCAGGCACCAGTCCAGACAGTTACTGGGATATTCCAGATGGAAAAACCCAACAACATACTGCCTGACCCGGGAATCGAACCCAGGACCTCCTGCTCAGCTGCAGCACTGGCGACTACTATACCAACGCGGCAGCCAATATCCAAAAAAAAAATATTCATAAAAAATCTTTTTTTAATCATGCTTTTTTCGTATTCTTCTCACCAAACCCTTTCATTTGATACCCCTGTCATGGCAGTGCACAAAAAATAACTAGTCCGCCATCTTGGGCCGTCCGCCAGATTGGATTTAGAATGACGTCATTTAGCTAACCATACATTGTCATCTAAACTAAGGGAGCTTCTGAAAATTCTAATTTCGAGCACTATAATAAAAACTTTTATTTCAATTCAGAGCACTACTGATTTCTTAAATTTTCATGCATTTACAATGTAATCAAAATATTTCCTGGACTTAAGACAGAAACGAATTTCATGCTAACGATATTGTATGATTATCCGCTATTTTTAAAACATGCCTAAGATAAGAAGACGAAAAGAATTAAAAACAAAAAAAATACGTTTCGAAAAAAGTAAGAAAATGATCATGCTTCTAAAAGGCAGGAAAAAAAGAGATTTAGAAAGTTGAAATACGAATAGGAAAGTAGAAATTGGAAAATTTTAGAAACAAAAACTCATTTTCGAAAATACAATTCAGAAAAAAAATCACAATTCGAAAACAACATACTTTACCAAAAATCTACTCAGTCTCTTAGACTACAATCATTCGAACAAAAAACTTCGTTCATTCGCGAAGCATTTATTTACATTCATTTACAGAAATCATTCCTGAATGGAAGTCTTACCATAGATGTCTATTAAATATGTCGACTTCGCTTTCCGGGCTGTAGGGAACACAAAACTTATCAATATAGGTATTAGTTTATTTATATTTACTTATTTTACAGGTTTTAATATTAGTTGGTGCGACTTTTACAGACGTGAAAGGTATTGACATCTATATATATACTAATAATATTATAAAGAGGAAAGATCTGTATTTTTGTATGTAACGAATAAACTTAAAAACAACTGGACTAATTTCAAAAATTCTTTCACCGCTGGGAAGCAAAACTATCCCCGGGTGACATAGGCTAATTTTTATCCCTGTATTCCCACGGGAACGGGAACTACGCGGGTGAAACCGCGTTGTGGATAAAATAGCAATAACTCGAGATAATACATTTGCGTTGGTTCCATAGTATAAGTTGATCTAATGTTTATGTACCGGAATTATTGCCAATAAAGTAAAAGTAATCCTATACTTCTTTAACTACAACAATTTATTTCATTAAGGTTACACTAGTCGATCATTCTTCCATACAAACGTAGTCTGGCGATAACTCCACTGTTTGACGATGTACGTTCAAAATAAAAAATGATAGCAATTTGTCTCATCATTATCTAGCCCTGTATGGAAAAAAAAGTAAAAAAATATACATTTGAAAGTTATGAGCGTCGAAAGTTCCATATTTCAAAACGAAATTTTAACGCATCTTTGAGCGGAAATAATTACCATAAGAAGAAGGAAAATTGCAAAACGGCCACCATACAGGGATAGATTAGTAGTTCAACAATGCAAATAATTTAATTTTGAAAATATACATTTAGTCGTTTTTTCATGATATCTCGACTCCCAAAGGTCTGTTTATAAAATTTCGCACGCTTGTTTTCGTCCGAAATCATCATTTCGCTACAAACTTGCAAAAGTGCTAATTCGTACGCGAACTAGCTTGTTACTGCTCATCACAGCATCTATCTATTTCGCACGTGTTGTCGGATGAGATAGCAGGCATTTTAACCCCGCGCAGAAAATAGTTCATGACGTCGACTAGTGTAACCTTAAGGTTGCCAATGAAATAACTACATAAAAACCAGCCAAGTTCCAGAAGTTCCAGTGTCAATGTTTTCATCTACCCTAACTCATTTTCACAATAGCAAAAAATTCTCAACATACCAGCTGGTTCATCCATGGTACTGATCCTCACGGCGAACTCCTCGCGACCGAGTCCGTTGTCCACGCGCAGGTAGTACGTGCGCTCCACATCCTCCTTGGCGATGCGCGCCACGATCAGCGTGATGTTGTAGTAGCCGTTACCCTGGGGGAAGATGGAGGTGTTACAATTGGAGGTTTATTTTGTGATCCAAATACAAAAGCACAGTTAGATATAGTTCTCGCCAAACTTCTTGGCTTCTTGGCTACAATGGCTGCGCAGTACATGTTCGCGAGCCGGCTGACCAAAACCAGATGTATCCTCCGACTACATAGAAAACCCTTTATTTTGATACCCCACACGATGGGTTTGGAAGAAAAAGAAATTGGCCAGTGACACTCGTTAGCGGGTTAAGACGAATCGATTGACGTAAGAACCATCAAAATCGGCCAATGCGTTTGGTATCTAGAACGCCACATAGGACCATACATACATACATACATAGACTGATAAACACATTACCCTCCTTCTGCAGTCGGGTAAAAACAGCACCGATCCGCACCTTGCGCATCGGAAAGCCAACTTCAGGGCGACTCAGAAGTTTGACGAGCACTATACTAGGTCCATTACTACATATATATTATAGACAGATTTTACACAGACTCATCAAGTTCTATAGAATTTTATCTATGCAACACAGCAGGATAGACAAATGTCGTTGTCAATGTATGTAATGTCTCTCTTATAGTGGCACATGTGTTGGATCATTCGGTTCCCTTCACGATGGTTGATCTGAGTGGGGCCGATCTATGTGTCATGTTCGTGAACGGGCGCCATCAGTTGGGTTTGGTCATAACTTGGCTGCCTCGGCCTGTTTTTAATTACCTATGTTTTGATATTTTTTAATTGTTTGTTTTACTCTAGAAGCTTTTACGTGCACGTCTTTTTACATCGTTCTCACATATATGTATTTTTCCAAGAAGAAATGATGTAACCAAATACTTGTAAAACACTTTTTATTTTAAAAGAGTAAGTGTGGAGTTTCTTGTTCATTTTTCTCCATAACAAGCTTCATTACCGAATGGACGGTAGAATCAATTATTGTTACTTTTTTTTTTGACGTTCAAAATTGCCGCATAATAAAGAAATTTTGACTTTGTTTTTTTTTTTATTTTGTCAAGCCTGTGCAAATTCTGTGTAGTGTGAACGCACCGTAAAACACAATTGATAAAAATCATGCTGTGCAGTCGGAGGATACATGTTCGCGATCATCATTTCAGCCGAAAGACCTCCCCAGGTGTCGCCACATTGGTCGTTCCTGTGGGTCTCCGCATCCACCAGGATCCTGCAGCCAGGGTCATTGGTGTTGGTCCAACTAGAGAACGGCCTTCCAACGCTGCGTCTTCTGGTACGCAGTCACCATTCCAGAAATTTTCGGCCCACTGCCACTTAATCTTGGCAATTCTTCAGAATATTTCGGTACCCTGGTTTTCCGGCGGCGTTTATGGTTTAAACAACAAAAAACATACAAAAATCCACTTACCAGAAACAAAGGCTCAATGGCAGTGAACTCTCCGTTCTCGGTCCTTCTGGGGGCCATCAACACCTGGTCTCCGACGGTCCATTCTGCAGTGGGTTTGGGGTTCGCTCTCACAGTAACGTTCAGGCGACCTTCACCTCCTAACTTCAGGCCAAAGATCGTGATGGTGCCGGATTCTTGGCGTTTGGGTGGGTCTGTAATAAAAGAAAAAGTTAGAACACTATTGCTCAGCAAATACGGAAGAAAGCATGGTTTCTACAAACTGGTATTTGCAAACACCCTCCCTGTTGGGCTTCAACTTCTGTCAGTAAGCCAAGAAGACTTCTGCCTTAAAACGGACACACTTAAAAGACTTAAATGGAATCTACAAAGTGGTTCATACCGACGAGTGTTGGCCAGCGATTTATGTCTGAAAGCCTGAAGACTTTTTGCCTTAAAGAGGACACACAGAAGCCTATAATGTCCTCTCTGTGAAAGGAAGTAGGCCGTGATCCATCACGCGGTCACAGTGCGGGTTGGTGGATGTCGAATGTTTTTGAAGTTTTGGTTTCCACACGATGTCTTCCTACTGCTTTATGAGCAGTGGTGATGAAATAAACTGCTCTAAGTTAGTGTATTTGTCTGCGTAGGTAACAATATACTCAAATCTGAGTGGTTATTTCCTGAAGAGACCACCTTAGACATTAACTAACCTACATGGACGTCATAATGATCTGATCATGACAAGAATTTATGTCGTCTTCACGTTGTTTCGGTGTTTCTTCTGAGTATTCAGTTAGGAAACACCGACTTCATCTTGTTTAAATTGAAAGAACAAAATTCTCGTAGTCTCGTGTAGTCGTAGTTTGTTTTTAACAAATAATAATTTAGAAACTAAAAATAATAAATCAAATATAACTTACTTAGTCCCCCCGGAAAACTTAACTCAGAATTAGTTTCTAACACGAGGTTAAATTAAAATAATATGTCACTCATAATGGACCCGTGTTAGCTACTAACTCGGAGTTAGTAATATAACCGATAACCAATAAATGTTAATTGTTTATTTATTTATAGTTATATTCTTTGTATTTTGTGTTGTAATTTTTATTATCTTCGACCTAATTTGTACACCAGCCATGGTAAAACATGATGAGCCAATAAAATACTCTGTAACACTTATAATCATACCATGTATAATTGTATATTATCTACACAGTTTTTGCAAATAAATGAATCTGAATCCAGGGTGGCACAAGTAGGCCTAAGAAAAATACAAAATGTCCCGGGCCTAAAGAATCCGGGGATCATCAAAAGAATAAATAATAATATATAATCTATAGCACAACTTACACTGCACAATCAGCTGCCTCCGAGCCTCCTTAGGTTGTTCCAAAGCTTCGTGTTCCGCTCTGCAGATCAGGATCTTGGTGTCATCCTCATCCGACAGCGTCCGGCTTACGTTCTGACTGATGGTCTGGAGGTCAGACCCTGGCTCTGACGTGATTACCGGCTGGTGTTTGCCGTGGAGAAGCTCTTCGGAACCTGGAAATGAGAAGGGGATTTTAGAATGGTGATGTTATATGACAGTGGAGAAGATCTGGACAAAATAAAACAAATAATGGTTCACGTTTAAGGCTTTCTATCATCATTATCGTCATAACAGCCGAAAGACGTTCATAGCTGGACATAGGCCTACCCTAAGTGGCACCGGTGTGCAAGGTGTTCAAGTGCTGCGTCTGCGGTATGCCTTCACTCCAGAATCATTTCCCCTTACGTCTCGTATCCCCTAGTACAGCTGTGGTAAACAAGAAGTTCCGTTCTCGACCACATATTTGAGAAAAGACTATGCAGGTGATGTTCCAAACCAGTTATATATGTCGGGTTAAGTCAATAGTACGGACGTCAAAACAAATTGCAAGCACTCCATCTGGCGGCAAAGCAAGAACAACTACGCATTGGCGCGCTTTTCCTAACCACTTGCGTGGTGGAGACAGCAGAATATGGCAGTTGAGTACTGACAGCCTTAGAGCTAACACGTCGTAGAATCACAAAGCAAGATTGTAACTGTGAGTTTTGACTATTTGAATAAACCCAGTGTATCGAATAACTATACATCCTGACTTCTCTATGGTTTGCATCTATCGGTCAGCCTTGATGCGACATATAGTTTATCCAACACGGACTGCTTTAGATTGATGACGAAGAACAGGTCTACTTACCTAAGAACCAGGTTATCTTGGCCGCTGGTCTTCCGTTGGGCACGACACACTGGGCCATGAACTTGTCTCCATCCTTGAAGGTTGGCTGGTCTGAGGAGTACAGGACTGGTTCGCCGGGGGCACCTGAGGATATCAATGTAGGTGTTAACAGGCTGCTTATAAATATTTGTAGGGTAGTTTGTATATGTTTGTAAATATTTGTAGGGTACGCTATCGGTATTTGTATTTTTGTGTATGTTACAAAACTAAAATATGTGTAGCTGGTTCAATATACTACAGAATTTTTTATTTGTTTTTTTTTGTTTGCTTGTTTGTTCTGTCTTTCTAGTCTCCGTTATTATTTTCTGATTAATTTCGTTGCGGGATCCAAGACAGTTAAGTTCAGTTGAGCTTCATTGTCTCGGCACTTTTCTGATGGTCGCCACTGTTGAGTCTGGCTTTCAGGAGTTGCATTGGTTTGGGTATAGTGCGATGGGATTGTACCAATAAAAAAATAAAATACCTGCAGTAGTGCAGACTTTGGTTTGCGTTGTATTCTGCAGTTTTTTTTTTTTGTAATGTATTCTGCAGTCTTTTGTTTAGTAATGTATTCTGCAGTATTTTGTTTTGTAATGTATTCTGCAGTGTTTTGTAATGTATTCTGCAGTCTTTTGTTTTGTAATGTATTCTGCAGTATTTTGTTTTGTAATGTATTCTGCAGTCTTTTGTTTTGTAATGTATTCTGCAGTCTTTTGTTTTGTAATGTATTTTGCAGTCTCTTGTTTTGTAATGTATTCTGCAGTATTTTGTTTTGTAATGTATTCTGCAGTATTTTGTTTTGCTATGTATTCTGCAGTCTTTTGTTTTGTAATGTATTCTGCAGTCTTTTGTTTTGTAAGAATACATTACAATCCAAAGTCAGCAGAATACCTAGCAAAACAAAAGACTGCAGAATGTCTTTTGTTTTGCTAGGGTTTCTGCTGACTTTTGGATTGTTTGTCACAATTTTTAGACTAAAGATTTATTTTTAGTAATTAAATGGTACTTACGTGCAACGAGTAGTCTCATCATGCCAACCAACTCGATGTTTCCAGTCGGAGGCGGCAGCACGCATGAGATGTTACCGTTCCATTCCTCCTTGATGTTCTTTATCAACGCGCCGCATTCGCCAGACTGGGGGGAGAAGTTCATATGTTAGGATTGTCATTAGAAACAAACTTGATACTGCAATAAAACTGTATTTATGGTCATCAACAGAAATATTAACATCGACATCATATATATATGTTGATAGATGGAGAGGGAGAGGAAGATCGAAGAATAATTTAGTATTGAATTTAAGTATAAGTAGATCACCTGCATCTGAGGCTCTAAACGAAGTGTTACAATCAAAAATACAAGACTCACGGCGCAGTTCTTCTACAGCAAAAAGTAGTGAGATCGAATGTAAAACCAAATCGGATAATTTACCTTATTAATTAGGTTACAAACAAACGAATTAACCAAAATATTATATGGGATTACAAAGTTATTTATGCAGTTAGTATATCTAGGAAATGGGATGGAAATTGCAGTATCCTTTAGTTTTTCCTTGATTTATAGGCTAAACGCTAATTGAGTCTTGAAGCTTGTGATTCTACTAAAAGTACCTCAGAATTTTTATGATCGGTGAGTGAGTCAGTCAGTGACGAAATTAAGGAATTTTGACTTGCCATACTTCCTAAACTACAAGTGCAAATTGAATGTAATTCAGGATTATATATAAGTAATATTATGTTCTCTTAGACACTGAACATTCGGGCATCTAGCTTTATCCACAACGATGTTAAAGGGCGGTCGAAAATGTCCTGAATGGCTTCGAGAAAAGGATGGTACGGCTGTGCCTTTGTTTGTTTTAGATTCTATCAGCGATGGCGATAGTTGAAATGCCAAAACGAAAGGGATTGATCACGTGACGTCCGTCGCCCTCCACACATCAGAACCCGAGGTGGCGGCGCATAGTGTTCCACGCGCGCCCCTCTTATACGTCGCGGGGGGATCCAACACCTCACTCCCCCCCAACCCGAGATCGAGGCCCGCAGAGGCGGGCCGGCACTAGCTGGGGGTTGCAGAAGTATCGTTGTTCCCGCGACCCTCAGCGTAGGTGTGAGATGGAACACCGGGGTGGTTTTTAGTCAGTACAAGTCTGGCAGAGCCCTCTCTCTGGCAGGACATCCAATGAGGACTTTCCAAGGCGGAAAAAAAAATGTCTCTTTACATATCGAGAGACCTCTACGCCTCGGAAAGCACGTCGTTACTGGTAGTCAGAATCCAAAAAGGGTCTTCTACCAAGGGTTATTGTGTCATCCAGTCACTATAGGAGTTCTGGAGGTCAGCAGGCAGTTATCAAGTGGATAGAAATCCAGACTGCTTCTGACAAACGCTTGATGGTGATACCAAATAAGATATGCCGATCCGGTCCATACGATCCGGGGATCGTACCCAGGATTTGCTCATTAATCGCGCTCGAAATTATTACATTAATAAGAAAATCCATGGATGAGCAATGTATGTAATAGTAGTTTATGCAATGGTCATATAATAGGGGTTATAAACACGACACACTCGCGTGTTATTATTATCACATTCGACTTCGCCTCATGTCATAATAATAACACGCGAGTGTTTTAATACCTAATTATGATGCAGTTGTTTAAAAATCGAATAAAAATGTTGCACTGTAATGCTTTTTTTTTTTTAATTTTACCTATCCACGAATATAAAGTACGTGTTTATACAACATTTTTTGAATTCATATTTGGAACATTACGTTGTGAGTGACGATAAAAATACTTGATACTTTCTTTCGACACTTTTCTTACCATAAATTTTCAATGATATCCTTGAAACGTAACCCGCATGGCAATTAACAAAATTATCGAATTTATGCAAATTTTCACAAAAACTTGACATACAAACGGTTTGATAACACTTTCATTTCTTTATTATCGAATAATTTAAGTAATTGTTATTTTGTATTTAACAGAAACATACTCTCTCTGTTGAGAGCAGTGGTGGCCCAGTGGTATCAGCCGCGACTTACAAGTTGTAGGTCGGGGGTTCGAGCCCAGGCAGGCGCTTAACTTTGTGTAAATTATTTCATCACCACTGTTCTCAAAACGGTGAAGGAAAACATAGTGAGGAAACCGGCATGTCCTAAAACCAAAAATTCGAAGACATATGACATCCACCAACCCGCACTGGGCCCGCGTGGTGGATTATGGCGTATTCCCTCTCACAGAGACGGAATTAGATCGTGCAATTCTATCGCACACTCTTCGAAATGTAACCGTTAAAAAACCGACAAGCTGGCAACTCGGCGACGATGTTCAAGGCTCTGGAGCCTTAACTTGACCAGTTTCGTTTTACCCAGGTTCTGGGTTGTGGAGGTGAGATAGGCAATAGGTCCATGTAAAACAATGGTATTTAGCAGCATCCGGTTAGACTTGGAAGTCGACCATAAGATAGTTAGCACATCTAGGCAGATTAATTTAGGACCTCAATAGTTTTAGTCTAGTGCGTTCTTCTCATAGGAGAACACAAAGAGCTTTACAGTATCGACGAAGTGTTTTAAAACGGAAATACAATCTGTTAAGTATTGGTTTATCAGTTTTTATGCACCCATTGGTAGTTCGTGGTTGAAAATCGATCAAGACTTTAGGAGATAATAAAGCCTCCGCCATATAACACAAAAATAAAAGCATTGATCCGACTTGTACCAAAATAGTAGTTTATGCAATGTTCATATAATAGGGGTTATTAAAACACTCGCGTGTTATTATTATCCTAAACCCACGCGGTTAAGGATAATAATAACACGCGAGTGTTTTAATACCTAATTATATGTTGTTGTACACAATATTTTATCTTTACTCATACAGTTGAAATAAAAAAAGGAAAAAGTGGAAACGGAAAAATTATGTGGTATGGCGGGCAGTTTAAATTCTTATTAAGCATGACTGCGCAGCGCGCGCATCCATAGACAATGACACTATTTTTCTACATTAAGTCAATGAAGAAGAAAGTCATGCGTAGAACCATTTTATCCGTTTAAATCGGTCCACGCCTTTATGAGATATCAACTCATTACTGAATGCCAAGTGAAAGGTTCAAGAACGCCCCTTACCACGATACGTTTGTTTGTTATCAAGTTGTTTTATCGTGTTAGCGACACTGCCTTTACATTTTTTTCGTACCGTTTTGAAATATTGATATACATTGGTAGCCATGTGTTAACGACATTTATTTTTTTGTTATCTGACGGTGACTTTAGTAATGAAGGTTTTGGAAAAAATCTGCCAGGCTAAAATAGGATTGAGCGGGTCACGTCAGCCGGATTCATAGTGGATGTCTGAAGGTCGTTGCCGCTGAGTTGTGAGACGACCTAAACGCCTCTCGCAAGGGCTGGTTTGCCCATGAAAAACGATACCTGGATTTTGGGGGAAGCTTAAGCCTAGTGTAGGCTAATAAATAAAATTATGAGTTGAAAGCTTACCCGGAGCCCCTGACCCGCGTAGACGATATCTCCTTGCACGTTTTCAGGGATCAGTCTGTAGGAAGTCGTGCCTACTGTCACCCTGAAACATACAGAAAAGTAGCATTTAATAGACAGTTCTCTTTCTTCATAATAGGCTGTCGACTTGGACAAGTCCGCCATACTATTCCCCATCATTGTAACTCTTGAAAGCCTGCATCAGCAACGGTCACCACCGAAAAAGCGCCGAGACAATGAAGCTCAACAAATCCCGGCGAAACGTTTCAACTGACTTGAATCTCGTAACATTTTAATCAAGAAAAAGCAGTGGAGAATCAGAAAATACATAATTTCCACTTCCCTTCTTATCAAGCAGGGTACAGAACAGAGCTAGGCATTGGCCTAAAGCCCCTTTGTGCCTATTGAGGTACAAAAGAACATTTACAGCTGGGGTAAGCCTAGCCAAGCACCACGGAATAAAATTATTTACTTATATTAATGGATCCAAAATTGTGAGCTGACATTTAATGCTAATAACGTCGTCGGTTTGTTTGCCGTAAAATAAAATAGAAATCAACTAACCTGCATGAATCAATGGGGTAGGGCACTTTGCAGAGCACGTTGAGCTCGTCTCCGATCCGTCTAACCGCCTCGTGAGGTGTGATGTCCACATTTTGAGCTGTAAACAAAAGAAAAAGCAACATTAGAATAAGAACAAAGGGGTAGCTGATTATTTCGAAAATTATGCAGATAATGTACATGTAAAGTTAGGGAAATGATTTGTGAAGTAGATTGACCGAATACTGCAATTTGCCGCGCTGTAAGTCATTTCATACTATTTTCAGAGATTGGTAATATTGTTTGACTAGTAGAAAATGCCTATGGCATTTAGTTCGCCTCTGTTCATTGGTGTACATTAACTGTTAAATAAATATCGACATTTATTATTTTTTTAATAAGAAATAAGTAGTAGCACTTTTTTTCTTATTTTATTATTACGTGTAGAACTTAAGTTTTAATATGCATATTTATATCGTGGTTAACAATAATTTCGTTACTACTACAAACGGATCAAATATGAAGTTCAACGTGAGACATAAACATTCTATGAAAATCCAGTGAGAACCGGCCGAAATCGGATACAACCGGCTAAAAGCGGATTGTGCCAGTATAAACCAGTACAATGCAAATGGCGTACCGTGTAGTTGCAGATGCGATGCTCTTTGTGAGAGATACCTAGATATTTTGTGCGAAATTCTATGGCAATGACTAAACCTAGTATTAAACATATAATTATTTAAGCTAATGATGTTCGAATAATCTTAACGAATACAATAAATAAGTTTCATTGTTTCTTAATATTTTTGTAAAAGGTAACTTATGATAATTAAAAGTAAAAATATTTTTAAAACCAAGCTTTCAAAGGACTAAAAATAAAAAGTACGAAATGTAATATTATTTCTCAATACATATCCAATGAGCTCAAACACGATTGTGCTGTTGTGATCTTGTCTGGTAATGGTCACCTTTAGGCTGCATCATAAGACAAGCTCCACAGTACCATATAAATTAAATGTTTCCAAAGCTACATAAGTACGCCATAAGTTTCAGCTTAAGACGACGACAGTCGCCAACGACCTGGAGGGAATACAACGCGCATCATGTCATCCAAACTAAACGTGTACGCAAAATTTCACCTTAATCGGTGGAGAATAACTGCTTTAAATTTCAATTGCAAAATTTGACCCGAACACACTTACTTACATGCATAGCAAGTCAAATAAAAGCTTGTAAAATGAACCGATTGCGGAAATCCTTCCACTGGTAGAAAGCTAAGTTATCTCGGAGTATCATATGCTATTTTACCAGAAAAAATAATACACGGATCCTGTGGTATTGTTAAATATAGGAGCCGTGGGAGTGAAGTAATCAATCTGCGTAGCATTTCCCAATTTTAGGAACGACCAGTAATCTACATGGAGCGACTGCCGATCTGAACTTCACAACCCATTGACTGGGTAACAGGATACCCCTTTTCGAAAAGCTGTTTTACTTCATATTTAGAAGTTTACTCATATATAATACTTAATCCATTGCGTCAAGGCTTACTTCGCAAAATTACGTGTAGCGGTAGAACACAAAGTGCGGCACGCGCCACGATACCCCTTTGATACCGCTTTTAATATTGGTGTCAGATTTTCGGATTATTGTCTTCTGGCCACGAAAGTTACAAGAGACACGGTTGGCGTAGTGATTGAGGCATCGGCTACTGCGCTGCGAATAAAATGTGCTGATACTCGTATTATTACTGTCCTAAGAACTCCAATGAAACTAATGCAGTCTTGCCTAGTTTCAAAACTTAGGACATACGGAAGTTTGACGATATGGAATATTCTAGTTTCTAGACTAGTATGGATAAAGTTTGTGAGGAGTGTGCCGAACTTAGTTGGTCAGGGTACGATGTCTTGTGATTTGGTATAGGCAGATACGTTAGATAGTAGAGAAAAATAAGTTTATTATCAGTCAATCAAATCATATATTTGTAACGAAAGTAGATAGGAGTGAGCCATGTACATTGTGCTAGATAACAGGCACGCAATATTTATAAAAAATATAAAGAAGCTAAGTCACGTCTAAACGGCTAGTCGTAATTTTTTGGATAAATATATGTTTTATTATTTATTAGACCATTTTCTTAATAATTTGACCTATGAAAATTTTGAGTTTTATTCGTATATAGTGTATTATTAATTTGTAAAGTTAAGTCTAAAACGGACAAAAAAAAAACGACAATAGCACCAAAACCACCGGCGTATTTTAATGAAATTGTCACCATCCCAAAGATAATTTAATTATCTACATTTTTTTCAGAGGCTTTTTTTAAAGTCATAGAATAATAAGGCATGTACAAAAAACTACTGAATTTTGGGTCGAGTTTTGTTCCCTTAAGGTCGTTGGCGATTGTCATCGTCTTAAGTAAGAGAAACACAAGAATAATTATGTTATTCGAGTATATTTATACCGTTCATTTGTAGATAACCAATGTTATGTTATTTATTCCGAAGTAAATAAAACCTGTACCTAATAAAAAGACATGTTATTTATCTTCTAAAAATAAGAACAACAAATTTTGTGAAACCTAGCGTGTGCAGTATGTTTCAATAAAACGGACATTTTAGTGCGAAAATATTTAATATAGTTGCGAAACTTGCCACGATGTTGTTTCTCTGCATTTTGTTTTGTATAACATGTCGCCTGTATCCCCGGACGGGGTAGACAGAGTTCGAGACTGATATCGAATAAGCGGGATAAGTTTACAGTCAAGTTGCAGTACTATTATCTTCCCTGACTGTACTAGATAAACACGCAAGTTAGGGCGTATATATTCCACAATGTTTAAGCCGTGTGGCTCCAGAATATGAATATTAAACCTCCTTTTGGCCAGTTTTGTTTGCAATAGTACATTGTGATACAAGGGTGGAAAGTAGGTTATTGCAAACGAGTTGTCATTAACGAGCCCGAGCCGAAGGCGAGGGTTTTTAATGACACGAGTTTGCAATAACCTACACGCCCGTGTATCACACGATATTTTTCAATACAGTTGTGGGAAATAGTAAAAACAAATCAAAGAATTAGATTTGTTAATTGACAAAAAAATGGACATATTTTTTTTTACAACGAAAACAGCCTACACTGCCTATTCGATTTTTAACAAATGTTGATATGAAAATAATTAAATTGAAACTGGTAATTAAATATATTAAACAACCATTTAAAAGACTTTTGAGAATTAAATGCTAAAACGTACGGAATCATTAATTTTTCCTCGTATAAAATCTATTCCATTTTATTCTATGTATGAAAACTCCTTGCTACTAAACTTTTTTAAATTGACTTATAACTAAAGGCGCGTTTTTGCAACTGGAAATTTTTACAACGAAAACAGTCTATACAGCCTATTCGATTTTAGACAAATGTTGATGTGAAAATAATTAAATTAAAACTGGTAATTAAATATATTAAACAACCATTTAAAAGACTTTTGAGAGTTCAATGATAAAACGTACGGAATCATTCATTTATCCTCGTATAAAATCTATCCCATTTTATTCTATGTATGAAAACTCTTTGCTACTAAACTTTTTAAATTGACTTATAAATTTAAAACTAAACTGCAAAACTAATGATCGAGCTCGTAAACAAAAGTCACGACCGCGTAACAGAAAGATGCCTATGCATAAGATTTAATTTTCGAATCATAATTATAGCCTCTGAAAGCACGCCTTGTTTAACAACTGTATTGAAAAATATTATTTGATTCACATATTATGCTTTTACAGTTATGAAGAAATTCTATACATGATTTTTTCTAGGTATAAATATTTTAAACATCCAAGTCGCTTTGGAGGAGTATCCGTTAGCGAAAAAAGAAAAAAAAAACGTGTTTTTAATTAATTTTTGAAAGCAAAACTATTAGTTACACGAAAAAAACCATATTTCACAAATAACGTAGATGAATCAATGATAAATATTTCTTTTTCAAACCTTTTAACCTAGCCGTTACTAAAAAACCGGCCAAGTGCGAGTCGGACTCGCGCACGAAGGGTTCCGTACCATTTTATCGCAAAAAAACTGCAAAAAAAACGCGTTTGTTGTATGGGAAAAAATAAATTAAATTTATTTTATTCTGTTTTTAGTATTTGTTTATTTATTTATTTATTTATGTACACACAAAACACTTAACAGAGAAAAGAAATAATACATATAGAAGAGCACAAAGGTACTGCTTATTTCAAATAGAAATTTCAACTGTCTAACTATCACGGTTCATGAGATACAGCCTGGTGACTGACGGACAGACAGACAGACAGACAGACAGACGGATCGTGGAGTCTTAGTAATAGGATCCTGTTTTTACCCTTTGGGTACGGAACCCTAAAAACAGACATAAACCAAACCAAAAAGTAAAGTAACCATTTTACGGAGGCGGTGGAAAGCCTTTAATAAGTTAGTAGTCAAAATGCATTTCAGAACTTAGTAACAGATATGTTTGTGAATTGAATATTTACGGACAGCTTAAATATATCAAACGGCTGCACACACATCACATCACATCATCAGCCTATTAATGTTCCCACTGCTGGGACACAGGCCTCCTCTCTGTGAAAGGGAATGGGCCGTAATCCACCACGCGGGCCCTGTGCGGGTTGGTGGATGTCACATATCTTCGATTTTTTGGTTCTAGGACATGCCGGTTTCCTCACGATGTTTCCCTTCACCGTTTTGAGAGCAGTGGTGATGAAATAATTTACACAAATTAAAGCGCCTACCTGGGCTCGAAAGCACGACCTACAACTTGTAAGTTGCGGCCGATACCACTGGGCCACCACTGCTCAAACGGCTGCACACATAGATATTTTTTATATTCCTATCGCTGCACATTTTTTTTACCCTAACTGTACACCAAGACACAAAACAAAAGGCACTCTTAAATACCTGGGGCTCCCACCCCACAGATACAAGAGTAATGTAACATTTCTGGAAATCCTGGATGCCACTATACGAGTACAGACACACAACCCGAGGCGCACAGGATATTGTGAGAGGCAGTGTTTGTCAAAGATTTTTACAAGGTGAACGGGCGAAATATTATTAATTTATTAAAAATGTACTGTGGTTCTATGCAGGCGGTCTTAATGCCGCACAGTATTTTCTACCATTCAACCTTTGTGTGAAACAGGAGTACTCCGTGTTCGGTCCTGAGTTCAAGTCCGGGGTCGGGCAAAGTGGTTTTTACAAGCTTTTAATTAACATGCATTGTATGTATGTAAGTGTGTTCGGGTTGAATCTTGCAACTGAATTTTAAAGCAGTTATCCTCCACCGATTAAGATAAAATTTTGCATACACGTTTAGTTTGGATGACAATGCATGGTTAGATAAGTGACGTCATCCTAAATCCAATATGGCGGACGGCCCAAGATGGCGGTCTAGTTATTTTTTGTGCACTGCCATGATATGGGTATCAAACGAAAGGGTTTGCTGAGAAAAATACGAAAAAGGTTAATAAAAAAAAAAAAACTGAATTTTCTCAAAACGAGCCTCTGGACTTGATCCCAGTTGATGGCAAAAGGCTCACCCACATTTATCGATTATATTTAAGTTTCATGTAAAAGTTTTTATAACAGTACAAAATATGTAGGTGTATAATAGGTGCATTTCTGCTTTACAACGTATAAAACTAATGTTTTTAATTAAATGAAGTATACCCGCTTCTTTAGCAGAAATTTATTCGGTCACAAATGACTAGGTCATATCTTAAGGCGCCGATTCCCTTGAGTAGCTAATTTTAAAATGAGAATCACGTCTAAATGGCTAGTCGTAATTTTTTGGAAATAATATATGTTACCTTAGACCATTTTCTTAATAATTTGATCTAAGAAAAATATGAGTTTTATTCGTATAATATTGTGTAAATAATTTGTAAAGTTATGTCTAAAACGGACCAAAAGACGACAATCGCACCATAACCGCTGGGCGTATTTTAATGAAATCGACATCATCTCAAAGACAATTTAATTATCTACATTTTTATCTGCAGCTTTTTTTTAAAGTCATAGAATAATAAGGAAAGTACAAAAAACTACAAAATTTTGGGTCACGCGGGTGTGAAACGAGTGCGCGTTTTGTTCCCTCAAGGTCGTTGGCGTTTGTCGTCGTCTTAAGTGCACGAGCATATCAAAAAGGAAGTTCAGTATAAATCTCAACTAACACAACATTTCATAGAACGCTAGATGCATCCGCATAGCTCGCGGCACACGGGGTATTGTACGTACAGGAGACAGCGGCTCTCAACAGTTGTAGAACTTTGTTATATTTCGTACTAACGACCCGCCCCCCGGCTTCGTACGGGACAAATTATATATGTCATGGACCAAGTGATTGCCCTGATTGGATACTATGTATAATGCAAATCGGGCAATGTAGTGAATACTGATTTAAATTTCTATATTTATCACATTGACTGTTCATTGTCATGTTCATGTCTCCTGTGCGGATCACAGATAAATATATTTTTCAACACACTTGCTCATAAAGTGGATCTAATTTCACCGCAATTAGGCACATAATGACACCTGTTATCAAACTGTGACTTTTTCATTGCTATTATTCACAAGTGAGTTATAGTTTTTTTATTTTTTATTTATTTGTTTGTTTTGCTTTGTTCTTAAAAAAAGTTTCGATACAAAAAAGATCGTGCTCAATAGTACAAATAAATTAATGTACCTATTGTTTGCACATTTCATGCAACTTCGTATTTAAATAGATAATTTCAACTTGTACGTGTTTAATAAATAAAACTTTCACTCAAATATAACTTTTGTTTTCTCTGTAATAAAGAAAACTTGAAATTCCCCATTTTTACGTGGTTATAACGCTATCCGCGAAAAGCCAAAAAAAAAGAAACCTCATTCTTAAAGTCTATGGCCGACGTAGACGCGCGCGCATAGGAAACCTGATTATTTTTTCGCGCCATTGCGAAAAATTTTACACAACTCGTTTTCACTGTGAAAATGATTATTTAGTATTATTTACACGTGTGTATTGATGATTACCGTCCTCAGCTCTCTTAAGACTCTCACCTAACGGATCGGGTCTCAATGGCGCCTCAGCGGTAATCACCAACATTACACACTTGTACCATAATGTATTCTTTCTTTCATTTATTAAAGTATGTACCTAAATATTGTAAAATCTGTTTTTTTTTTAAAGAGTAAGTATGGAGTTTCTTGTGCGTTCTTCTCCATAACAAGCTAGGTACTTTACGAATGCACGGTAGAATAAATTTTTATTCCTTGTAAATTTTTATTGTGACGTTCAAAAGTGCAAGTGCAAATTGAAATAAAATATCTTTGTCTTTGTCTCGCTTTGCTCGCTCACTTCAGCTACAATAATCGAATATTGTTGTGATGTAAATCGAATCGAAACCATTAGGTTCGATGCGATTTAATTTATTGGCGACTCGTTTAGACCTTCCTGAAATCATTGGTCTTCAAGTTTCTTCAAACCAACTCCACAAGCATAAGACTAAAGTGTTCTAGATATGGCATACATGTTTGAAACTTAACGCAGGGAATACGCGAACTATTTCGATATCTCCTAACTAACTGGATACTTCGAGCAGATATGCAAAGTTTCTAGCGTAGTACACAGGTACGAGATAGTACGTAGTACGCAGATTCGAGTTTCTGCTAGACAAGATGGGAGTGATATTAAATAGTAATATTGTTGATGCGACTATATTTGCAGAGACAGAGATACATAGATTATTTATTGTACACAAAACAAACATAACAATAGGACAGTTTATGTACAAAGCCAAGCGCAACACATAATTGGATTCTCTAACAGCAAACCTCAGTGTCATAGAGAGATTTGCAAATTAGGATCTACTTTTTAGGGTTCCGTACCCACGGGATTATATTACTAAGTAAAAAAACTCCACAATCCGTCTGTCTGTCCGTCTGTCACCAGGCTGTATCTCATGAACCGTGATAGCTAGACAGTTGAAATTTTCACAGATGGTGTATTTCTGTTGCCGCTATAACAACAAATACTAAAAACAGAATAAAATAAATATTTAAGTGGGGCTCCCATACAAAAAACGTGTTTTTTTTGCCGTTTTTTGCGATAATGGTACGGAACCCTTCGTGCGCGAGTCCGACGAGATTTTGACATTTTACCAAACACTATTGCGACCCCTTCGTTGATATAATGTCTCTTCTCTAGACCCACAAATCAAGTAAAAATTAATTACATAAGCAACCCGAAACTGCTATTGATAAATTACTGATGGACACTTTGACAATAGAAATCAGGATTCGACACTTACGGAGGTGGACCACTAGAAGAACACTGCTGACACATTATTAAAAACGGATCAGCTCGGGGCGATGACCGAACATGGCCCAGCACACGCGAGGAAATTTTCAGAACGTAGTCACGATGTAGCCCGCGGCGGGTAGGATATTGTAGTTGGGGCAGTGGTGCTTAAAGTTTTGTCTGTTTGCAAGTTAGGAGAAATACAAAAAAATACTGTAGTAATTCATTTAGACTATTAATGCCTATAATATGTTGTTGTTTTTAAGGTTCCTTACCCAAAGGGTAAAAACGGGACCCTATTACTAAGACTCCGCGGTCCGTCTGTCTGTCTGTCTGTCTGTCACCAGGCTGTATCTCATAAACCGTGATAGCTAGACAGTTGAAATTTCACAAATGTTGTCGCTATAGCAATACAAAAAACAGAATAAAAACCAACGTGTTTTTTTTGCCGTTTTGTGCGAGAATACGGAACTATTCGTGCGCGAGTCCGACTCGCACTTGGCCGGTTTTTTATCCCAGTAAAAATGCACAGCTCCTTTGGGCCGGAGGAGTAAAAGATAAGATTCCATTTAACACCCTCATGTGCTCAACGAATTCGTTTATTTCTTTCCTCATATCACCATAAGAAACTACACTATTTTGAGGGAATATATATAATCGAAAACATTCAAAACAATACTTTCTCAATTGACAACAGCTCTGTGCCTAGAAGGTGCCTAGCCTTTTCCCAACTATATTGGGGTCGGCTTCCAGTCTTACCGGATTCAGCTGAGTACCAGTGTTTTACATGGAGCGACTGCCTATCTGACCTCCACAACCCAGTAACTGGGTAACACGGTACCCCTTGTCAAGACTGATGCATCTCAAGCTTCTGACTACCCGTAACGACTGTCAAAGATCTTCAAATGACAGCCGAGATCAACGTGCTTTCCGAGACACGGAGGCAATTTGGTATGTTGAAATGATTACCCATCCACGGACCGACCTCGTCAAGCGTTGCTTAACCTTGATGATCGACTAGTGCGGCAGTTATTATTTAGCCACGAGCTCTTCAATTTACAACAACTACATACTAGAAAGAAAAAGTATTTATTTGCCACAAAATGACATAAAAACATTCATAAATTTTGCTTAAATTAAACTCTTTACGATAGTAGTACTTCATCATTAGCCTATTAATGTTCCCACTGCTGGGACACAGGCCTCCTCTCTGTGAGAGGGAATGGGCCATGATACACCAGGCGGGCCCAATGCGGGTTGGTATAAGTACTTACAAGTATATTAATTTGAACTCAAGATACAATTTCTTATTCAACTCGCATTTCACACCAAAATGAGGCAGCAGCAGCAAGACACATTTAATTTAAAATATAAATAATCATTAAGCCCTTCCCTCCCCCAATAAGGGGGTGAAGGGACTAAATTATGTCCCATTAACGGAAAATGGGGATCATAAGATAGCTGTAATAGGGAATTACCTTATCAAAATAACCTGGGTCTTACGGAGCGGACGTTCACGTTCATATCGACGTGAGAAATGTCCACTGTTGGGAATGTGGGCAGTATCATTATTTATGACTTACTGACTGGTGCTTGTAACCGAAATATTCTTGTGCCATAGACATCGCTTACAGTAAACTTTTTCTATTAATTCTTTATTTTTTTGATGGTGTTGTGTTTTAAGCTCTCGACAGAAAACGAGGGGACGTGTGTACCTGTGTGTTTGTGTATTCTTTGTGGCATCATAGCTCCTAAACGGAAAACCCAATTTTGATTTGGTTTTTTTGTTTGATAGGTGACTTTATCGAGAGTGTTCTTAGCTATGTTTAAATAAAATCGGTTCAGCCGTTCTAAAGTTATAGGCGTTTTACTGTTTGAATCAGGGTGTTTATGCAAGATAGCGTGTCATAAATACGTGTTTAATAAATTGTCGATCGTAGCGTGCCTACTACTAGATAAATTACGTAGCATTAAATAAAAATCCGGCCAAGTAAGAGTCGGACTCGCGCACGAACGGTTCCGTACCATTATCGCAAAAAACGGCAAAAAAACACGTCTTTTGTATACCACTTAAATATTTATTTTATTCTGTTTTTAGTATTTGTTGTTATAGGGGCAACAGAAATACATCATCTGTGAAAATTTCAACTGTCTAGCTATCACGGTTCATGAGATACAGCCTGGTGACAGACAGACAGACGGACCACGGAGTCTTAGTAATAGGGTACCGTTTTTACCCTTTCGGTACGGAACCCTAAAAATGTATCGTGGTTTTTTGAAATTTTACTTGTCGTTTCTAACGAAAAATGATTTTTCCATTCCACGCAATTTTGCCTTGTTGTAGCCATTTCATATACGACTAATAAAGAAAGACAGGTGTTTTAAAATTACTCGAACATTTCAAAGCACATTTAATTTAACGAACAATTTGTTTACCTCACTGTACATGGTTTGTCGATTAGCGCAGAGGCAACTTTTTTTATGTGATATTTTGGTTGTTGACAGCTGTTGGTGATTTTGAGAACAGTACTTGAAAATATTTATTGCTAAAGGATTTTATTACTTGGGAATGATGAACATGGAAATAAACACCCAGCTTGGAAAACAAATTGTTGACCGCAATTTCATAGGAATTAGGACATTGGCAACAGGCGAAGACTTGGACAACCATGGTGATTGCTGATTTGATTTTATTATTAACCCCCGACGGAGAAAAAGGGGTTTTATAAGTTTGACGTGTGTCGCTGTGTATCTGTGTGGCTATCTGTGGCATCATAGCACCTAAACAGATGAACCGATTTTGATTTATTATTTTTTTTGTTTGAAATGTGATTTTGTCGAGAGTGTTCTTAGCTATGTTTAAATAAAATCGGTTTAGCCGTGCAAAAGTTATTCGCATTTTACTCTTTGAATCTGGATGTTTCGATAGATTGTCGATTGAAGCGTGTCTGCTACTAGGTATATTATATGTAGTTTAAAAAGGTATGACATAAAAATTTAAATCGGGTTTTTTTTTAATTTGTAATTTTATCTTGTTAAATCACCATTTGAATATATCTCATAGCTACAATCTACTGATTTCATATTGCGATTCCCGAACAACAGACCGAAGCTTCTTAATAAACAAAAAAACTTACTTGAAAAACTGCTTCACAAAACTTTTAAAATTTAATTCGAAACTAGTAAGTACAGTGTAGAACTTGGAGAACCGCTGTTTTCAACAAATAGTTTGTTCTGCCCCCGAGCTGGCTCGTAATAAAAGTAGTTTTATACCAAATAGTCTTTTTGAACATTTTATTTAGTTTTCAAGTATTGAAGTTTATTTGTATGAAATGACTATGCGTTTGGATCCTTCAGGTACCTACGGAACCCTATAAACTAAAGTCTCTTTTAACGTCGTTGACAAGTAAATTTAAAGTTTTTTTTTTTTTATTTGCGATGGGTTTGCTCTTGACTCTAGTCTAGGTCAGAGGTGACGGAGACAAAGTCGACGATGGAGTGAGCTTACCCAGAAGAAGCCTGTTCACTCTAACTTTGAAGAGATTCGGGTTGAATGCGTTGCGTTGTAGTTTGAAACCTTACAAAGGAACTATCTTCATCATCATTATCAGCCTTTTTATGTTCCCACTGCTGGGACACAGGCCTGGTCTCTGCGAGAGGGGATGGGTCTTAATCCACCACGCGGGCCCAGTGCGGGTTGGTGGATGTCACATGTCTTTAAATTTTTGGTTCTAGGACATGCCGGTTTCCTTACTATGTTTTCCTTCACCGTTTTTAGAGCAGTGGTGATGAAATAATTTACACAAAGTAAAGCGCCTGCCTGGCTACGACCACTGGGCCACCACAACTCACTAGGAACTAACACATCAAACAAATATACCATGTCGTTTAAAGACGTACAAATGAAGAATTAATTCACCCAACTGTACTTTTTACAAGCTTTTATTTAACTTGCAGTGTATGTATGTATGTTTGTGTGTTCGGGTCAAATCTTGCAACTGAATTTTAAAGCAGTTATCCTCCACTGATTAAGATGAACTTTTGCATACAGGTTTAGTTTGGATGACAATACATGGTTAGCTAAGTGACGTCATTCTAAATCCAATATGGCGGACTAGTTATTTTTTGTGCATTGCCATGATATGGGTATGAAATGTAAGGGTTTGCTGAGAAGAATACGAAAAAAGCTTGAGTTAAAAAAATATTCTTTAATGAATAATCTATACTAATATTATAATAAAAAAGAAAGATTTGTATTTTTGTATGTAACGAATAAACTTAAAAACTACTGGACCGATTTCAAAAACTATTTCACCGTTGGGAAGCTACACTATCCCCTGGTGACACTTTTTATCCTTGTATTCCCACGGGAACGCGAAATACGCGGGTGAAACCGCGAGACGTCCGCTAGTTTTATATATACTTCTGCTCAACCCCTGCCGGGATTGATGTTTACACATGTTGTTTTACTATGAACCCACATGTGGGTAGAAAGTAACTTTCGCGCAAGTTAATCCGAGGGTATTCGGAAAATCTTTTGTTTCCCCAGATTTGAGGTCCTCATCCGATTAAGGGATTGCCGGATCGAAATTGGTGGTAACTGGGTAGTTTGTTATTTCTTGTAGTTCAGAAAACATCGTGTTTTTTGTTTGGTTTACGTTTATTTCTGACTATCTTTTGCCATCGGCTTCGCCTGTGTGGCTGTCGGGCAATATAATCTGTAGCAAATTTCATCCAGATCCGTTCAGTCGTTCTGGCGTGATTGAATAACACGATGTGTGTATCATTCATCCAAACTTTCGCAATTATATTTTTTTATGATATTATTATTATAGAATATTTTCGTAGGTAGAAACCAGTAAACAGTTTCCCGGTTAGTAAGTTTTATGTTTCGTTTTTATTTAGGCAGGGCTCAAACGTGGACACTTTTTTGTGTATTGTGTCAGATACAAGCTACCGGTGAATATTTGATTTCTGTAGAACCAGTTTTTCGTGTCTAGTTGCTTCCACTTCATGACGATCAAAAAGTGTTTGGTGTCGGTAACTGGAAACTAAAAGTGTCTACGTTTATCAGCGCCTAAATATTGTGCCAATAAATGTACATTTCTTTTTAACCCTGTTTTTTTTTTATTGTCTACTAAATATTTTAAAAGTATACAGGGCGAATTTTGCTCTTTATGGCACTTCACTTATGCTGGCGATGTTCTAATATTCTCAAAGCAAATAGAAACACTAGTTAAAAACCGGACTCGCGCACGAAGGGTTCCGTACCATTATCGCAAAAACGGCAAAAAAAACACGTTTGTTGTATGGGAGCCCCACTTTAATATTTATTTTATTCTGTTTTTAGTATTTGTTGTTATAGCGGCAACAGAAATACATCATCTGTGAAAATTTCAACTGTCTAGCTATCACAGCCTGGTGACAGACGATACAATGGCGTTCTTATCGCTAACGGCGAAATCTACCAGACGACCTTTGGATGGACTGAATAAAATGTGCTAGGGAAGCCTTAAACAGTATCGAAATTTTATAAATGATGGTGTTTTTTTTATTATTTCATCACCACTGCTCTCAAAACGGTGAAGGAAAACATTGTGAGGAAACCGGCATGTCCTAGAACCAAAAATTCGAAGACATGTGACATCCACCAACCCGCACTGGGCCCGCGTGGTGGATTACGGCCCATTCCCTCTCACAGCGAGGAGGCCTGCGTCCCAGCAGTGGGAACATTAATAGGCTGATGATGTGATGTGTGTGTGATGTGGTGGTTCAGGAGAAACTTTTCGAGTTAATGTCATTAGGGGGTGACCGTAAGCTCTTAGGTTATTTTGAGATCGCGTAAGTGACAGATGTATACAAGTCATATACATTTGTCTCATAAACACACTCAAAATAACCTTACTCAGAGCTTATGGTCACCCCCCTGATGAGATATGACAATCTCGCAAGATCTGCGTGAGTGTGAGGCTTCGCGTCGACAATTTGATTGAGAGCATTAATATGACTTCGTTACCAGCTATTGGATCGACGAAAATCAGGATAGACGTGCGGTGGAGTCGACAGTTTTGTTAATATTCGTAATAATTAATTTATGGCCATTTTTCGGCTGCATTGCCCACATTCTTGGCCGTAGAATTAGTAGGTAACTTTTTTTTTGTATGAATATCTCACATACAAAAAAAAAGTTAATTAGCTTTTTTTATTCATTTCTTTTTAGTTATTTTATTTTTTAGAATTACATTTAAACATATAACTGTTATATATTTTTGAAATCACCTCTTAAAACCCTTTATTTTGATACCCCTACGATGGGTTTGGAAGAAAAAACAAATTTGGTGCCTCACAAGTATGGCGACCAAAATCCGTATTTTTTTTATTTTCCGATTTTAATGTAGTCAGTGACACTCGCAGGGTTAAGACGAATCGAATGACAGGATCATCAAAATCCGCAAGCACGTTTAGTCTGTAGAACGCCACATAGGAACAAACATACATACATACATAGACTGATAAACACATTATCCTCCTTCGGCAGTCGGGTAGAGTTTATTTACACTAGAAAAAGAGACGGTCTATCAGCTGTATTAATTTTCATCAAGTTCAGATTGTATGGAATTTGACATACACTACATAGAAGACACGTGGTTAGTTCCTTATATTTTTACTTTCTGACAGTCGTTATAAAATCACCGCCAGATAACAATAAAATAAAAGTCATTAACACTCGTCTACCAATGTATTCCAATATTTCAAAACGATACGAAAAAAATGTGAAGGCAGTGTCGCTAACGCGATCAAACAAACGTATCGCGGTAAGGGGCGTCCTTGACTCTGTCACTTGGCATTCACTAATGAGTTAATATCTCATAAACGCGTACAGATTTACATAATTTAAACGGATAAAATGGTTCTACGCCTATATCTTTCATTTGAGACCAAAATTATCAAAATATCTCCATAAAACAAAAAATTCTGTTACGTATTTATACTTTTTGGTACAAGTCCGATCAAATACTTAAATTTTTTAGTCGTTAGTCAGTCTGGTCGGAGGACCTTCCTTTTCAATCGCCCTTCAGCTCAAGCCTCCATACTAGGTTCCTTCCAACCAATCTATCCTTCCCAAGGGACTATTTCAAAACAACTGTGAAAAACCGTCAAGCCGTTTATGTCTCCCTAAAGAACAATATAGACAAGTTTGTGACAATCTCATTCATTATTTGACGATGTATGCTGATTGTGACGTTTAATGGTAGTGGACTGTTGGGGAAAAGGATTGTTAGGCAAATTGTCTATTAAACTTAGTGTCTGTTAATTTAAATCACGACTGTTATTCATTGGGGTTTTAAAATTGCTTGTCCCTTGATGTCCAAGACAAGGAATGAGCCATTAATAGTAGTTTATGCAATGGTCATATAATAGGGGTTATTAAAACACGAGCGTGGGTTTATCACATGAGGTGAAGCCGAATGTGATAATAATATCACGCGAGTGGTTCTTTTTTAATTTTACCTATCCACGAATATAAAGTACATGTTTGTACAATATTTTTTGAATTCATATTTGGAACATTACGTTGTTAGTGTAGATAAAATATTATTACTAGCTACTACCGACCGGTGGACCGACGACCTGATGAAGGCTGCGGGGATCCGCTGGATGCGAGGCGCACAGGACCGGTCGATTTAGCGACACTTGGTTGAGGTCTATGTCCAGCAGTGGACCTCTTTCGGCTGATATGATGATGATGACAAGCTTCTGCTAGCGCAAATTATTTCAAGGGATCGTACTAGGTATAGGTACCGGAATAAGAATTATTCTATGTTAGGACATTGTCTACTCTTGTGTCAAGTTACATCCAAACCCGTTCAGCCGTGGAGACATGTATGATTAACAAACAAGAAGACTTTAACATTTGCCAATTTTTTGGGGTGCATTTGTTTTGGCTCTCTCGGTCTGAAGCTGTTTAAATATGTTGTTAAATTATTTATTACATATTAATATATGATTATTTTTAAATAATTTTAATTATGTGTTATTGTGTTGTCTGGTATTATTTTAAATTAGATTATTTCTATTATTAATTTTAATTTTGTGTTATTGTGATGTCCGATTCATTTTAATTGTAAATTTGTAATATGGGTGACATGCCTGAGAATAAACGATTTTTTATCTTTTTAGGGTTCCGTACCCAAAGGGTAAAACGGGACCCTATTACTGAAACTTCGCGGTCCGTCTGTCTGTCTGTCACCAGGCTGTATCTCATGAACCGTGATAGCTAAACTGTTGAAATTTTCACAGATGATGTATTTCTGTTGCCGCTATAACAACAAATACTAAAAACAGAATAAAATAAATATTAAAGTAGGGCTCCCATGCAACAAACGTGATTTTTTTGCCGTTTTTTGCGATAATGGTACGGAACCCTTCGTGCGCGAGTCCGACTCGCACTTCATCAGTTTTTTTTATTTATATTATTACATGATAGGATGCAAGTCTCTCGAATCTAAAAATATGTGAGGTACCTTTTGGCAGTAGATTTGATCAGAGGCTTGATTAAGATCAAATATAACTGGACAAAATGACTAACAGAAAAATTTATAAACCAAGGCGACTCCACGCCTCCCTTTCTTCCCCAATATTTGCTAGTATATGTCATAAACTCTATTGCGGAACATACTATCGAGTACCGTGGTTCTGCTCGTTATGTTCCTTATCATAATGTAATAACTAGTAATAAGTCTATTAACTTTATTACTATCTGCCTTGTTAGATTCGGATCGATGGAGCGATGGATTCCTGGTAAGAACAGAAGATTTTAAGTATTACTGGGGGTTTTTCCATCTAGAATTTGTCAATATCAGCCCGAAGTCGGGCTTTGTTCATATCAGTCCGAAGTCTGGATTTATCCATATCAGCCGGCAGTCTGGGTTTGTACAGTGAAGGGTCAAAAGTGCAGCCACACTCTACCAAAACAGCAGCGGCCATTTTTTTTTAGGCAGTATAATTTCAACTTATCACGGTTAGTAGGTATAATCTGTACTTAAATTTTTATACAACATATTATTATTAAATCAGCTGTGGGTAATTTAACTTATTCTACAAAATCTAGCCATTTGAGTTTTGGGAGAGTAAGACTGCACTTTTGAGCCTTCAATGTACAAAGAAAAAAGAAATGCAGTCAAAAGAAAATAACAAAACTGTGAAGTCTGTTTTTTTAGGGTTCCATACCCAAAGGATAAAAACGGGACCCTATTACTAAGACTCCGCGGTCCATCTGCCTGTCACCAGGCTGTATCTCATGAACCGTGATAGCTAGACAGTTGAAATTTTCACAGATGATGTATTTCTGTTGCCGCTATATCAACAAATACTAAAAACAGAATAACATAAATATTTAAGTGGGGCTCCCATACAACAAACTTGTATTTTTGCGTTATATGCGATAATGGTACGGAACCCTTCGTGCGCGAGTCAGACTCGCACTTGGCCGGTTTTTTTTTTAATTATAGTTAGGCTCGCGCTCGGATTTGTCCGGTCGATGACGCTCGCCCGTATTGCAACGGACATAACGTAACTGACGATATTTGCTTCAGGGAATACAGAATTGTTATGATTTGATAAAAGAGTTCAGCATGACCTTTTATCATCTCTGCCTACCTTCAGGCAGGCTAGCGTGATGTTTCAGGATAAGCATAGAGAGCCCCATTCTCCATAAGTGCTATTCCGCACTCGGCACGGTTTAAAAGCTTAGTGTTAAATCGTTTGCCTGTACCGGCCAACTGGATAGTGGAGCCTTTAGTAAAATAGTCGTGATGATATACAGAGGACTGCTGGACTGGTTGGTTAAGGCACAGATACCCCTGAGTAACAGATTTTAAAATTAGAATCACGTCTAAACTTGTCGTAATTTTTTGGAAAAAATATATGTTACATTAGACCATTTTCTTAATAATTTGATCTAAGAAAATTTTGAGTTTTATTCGTATAAAATAGTGTAATTAATTTGTAAAGTTATGTCTAAAACGGACAAAAATGCGACAATCGCACCAAAACCGCTGGTCGTATTTTAATGAAATCGACACCATCGTCAAAGACAAATTAAATAACAACATTTTGATCTGAAGTTCCTGAGGAATAAGGAAAGTACAAAAAACTACAAAATTTTAGGTCGCGCGGGTGTGAAACGAGTGCGCGTATTGTTCCCTCAAGGTCGTCGGCGTTAGTCGTCGTCTACAGTGTGAAGGAATATCCAAAAAATAATCCCTAAGGCAGATAATATTTATGAGAATAGTAATGACATGCTCTGCTCTCAATTATTATTTATTTTTAACCCACGACGGAAAAAGAGGAGTGTATAAGTTTGACGTGTATTGCTGTGTATATGTGTGTCTGTCTGTGGCATCGTAGCTTCCAAACTGGTGAACCGATATTGAATTAGTTCTTTTTGTTTGAAAGGTGATTTTGTCAAGAGTGTTCTTAGCTATGTTGGTTGGAGTTGTTCTTTTGTTAGTTAACAAAAAGTTTTTCCCTCAGCGAATAGGGTGCGCACTTAAACATCCATGAATAATGTAGGCAATACTGACTGGCTTAAACAGAGCCCTATTTTTATTTACCTTTCACGTCTGTGAAGTTTCTGTGTGTGTTCCAGTCATCCGCCTGAGCTGAACTCATACAGTCTAACCCAGTGGTGGGAAAACTTTCTTAATGGGGGGCCAGAAAGTTTAAGAAATTTCAGTGGAGGGCCAGATTTATAGGAAAAATGCATTTTGTGTTGAAACTTTTAATCATATAAAAACATTGCAGCATTACAGACTTGCACACATGTTAAATTTTGAACCAAGCTCAAATGGCTTCCTATTCGCCTTCGCCGGAATGCCCACATACTTTCATTGCTATATAATGTGCTCTTTAATCCTGCTAGTCCTTCTTATCTTAAAGAACGCTTTCAGTTCCTCTGTGACACACATTCTCGGTCCTTGAGATCATCGGAAAACCTAAAATTAAGCATTCGTATGCATTCCACATCCTTCTTCGACAAATCTTTCACGGTTCAAGCAGCTCGTTTGTGGAATGCATTACCTATTGAGGTAAGACGTGCGCAAACATTACCTACCTTTAAAAAAATGGTGAAGGAGCATTTCCTTTCTCTGTAACTATTCTTCTTCTTTCTCTGTTCTATATTTTATATTTATTAGTATATTATTTTATTGGTATGTATGTATTTTATGTAATATCTAAGTAATATTATTAAGATAGTTTTTGTACACTGACAGCCCTATGTCTATCTCCTCTCGTTCAGTCCATCCAAAGGTTGTCTGTAAGAGATTGCCCTGTGCGATAAGACCGCCCATTGTACACTTATCTTTAAAAATATTGTCCTGTTACTATTTAAGTGGTGTACAATAAAGTATATAATAAATAAATAATAATATAATGTATTATCTTTTATTCGAAGGCCCTGTCATGGTAGGCGTGTGAGACATATGAAATTGCTTTTGATTTGCCATAATATTTTCGAATGCAGGTTCCCGCTGTGACAAACTTTCAGCAGCCCGAAAAGGTGTTCATCAGTAAGTCGGTTTGTAATCGAGATTTTGCGCACAGCGACCCGGAACTCAATCATGAACTACGCGGCTAGTCTAGCTGGCTCCTTTATCTATGCGTCTATTATTTTTCTAAGTAGACTCTACTTTATACTTCTGGAGTCTAACCGTCAAAATATAATTATCGCGGGCCATATACTATTCATGTCGAAGGACCGTCGGCGGGCCGGAGCTGGCCCGCGGGCCGTACTTTGCCTATCACTGGTCTAACCCGTAGAATAATCATTACACAAAAACAAATAATCGATAAAATACCATTATTTTTATTGCTAAACCACTTAGCAATTTCACTAACCCCTAACATCATAAAAAGTTAAATAATCGCCGTAGACTTGGAGCAATTGAATCTACGAGGTCCAACCCTAATCCCTTGGGTAGCAATAATGTTCATATATCATTCACAAATCGTACTATTTGTTTTTATTACGTGGCGACCATAGAGTATCGAAGGTTCTAGACAAGTAAAGAAAGAACAGAAAGAAAGACAAGTAAAATTTCAAAATTTTCCAATTGGCTGGGCACGAAGGGCAGACAAGGAGGTGGGGCATATCCTGCGACGGGGCCCCACACGTGCACTGTGTAGGAGATGGGCCTTTGAGACTCCATTTGGCCAGATTTTTTCTGCAGCGACCAACCTGTACCTGCAATAGGTTTAGGGATGTCCAGATTGGCCACTGCAGTTCGTGTTCAGGGGGCAGATGTTCTGCCGGAGTGATGGAGTATGGAGGGGCAGGATGTGCTTTTTTCTTGGTTAAATATTGGTATAGATTAGTCTATGACGCGGTTTGCGCGGGCGCGAAAATTATTATATATAAGCTTTTGCCCGCGGCTTCGCACGCGTGGATAGTGATTAATTATCCCAACATTATACCGGGATGAAAAGTGTCCTATATATTATTAATCCAGACTATAACTGTATGCAAAATTTCATCCAAATGCGTACAGCCGTTTTTGCGTGATTGAAACACAAAAATACAAACTTTTGCATTTTTAATATTAGTAGAACGTAATCTCTGTCTAGTCGTTGCGATTCCGTGTTCTGTGGTTTCAACCATTGGACAGTCAGGGTTGTCACGTACCAAAGTAAGTTTTAATTCATTTCGAGTGAGTTTTCTAATTTTCCGTTATTAATTTAATGTCGCGGTTACTTTAACTTTCCGGGAAAGGGAGATTTTCGGCGAAATTATAATTTAGTTTTGTTGTTTGTTTATGACGTAATTATTTAAGTGCGCCTAAAGCAGTGTCTGTATAGTCACAGATAATAGCATACAGATGCCTCATCCCATACAAAGAAACCGTGCCGACGTAACTAGCGTTTTTCATCTGATTATACCGATTATTTTTTGTAAATTGATCGCGTGCGGTTCCGTTCCACGGCGATAGGTCCACCATCTATATCCGTATCGAACGCGATCGATGTACAAAAAATAATCAGTATAATCAGTACAGTACGTCGCCACGGTTTCTTTGTATGGGATGAGACACCACTGGCGGTACTGCCAATCACCGTTTATTGAAAGTTTTATTTGTATTTTTGGTGCGTAGTCAAATATTATGATAATTTGCCACTAGACAATTTATTGGGGCAATGTTGGGCAGGCTGGTCAAGGTGATCCACATTCCACACATACTAGAATTTATATACATCAAAATTAACCCCTATTTCTCCTGTTCACGCTATAACTTGAGAACTTTACCGATTTCATTCATCTTTTTAGGGTTCCGTACCCAAAGGATAAAAACGGGGAACGGGGTATTACTAAGACTCCGCGGTCCGTCTGTCTGTCCGTTTGTCACCAGGCTGTATCTCATAAACCGTGATAGCTACACAGTTGACATTTCCACAGATGACGTATTTCTGTTGCCGCTGTAACAACAAATACTAAAAACAGAATAAAATAAATATTTAAGTGGGGCTCCCACACAACAAACGTGTTTTTTTGCCGTTTTTGCGATAATGGTACAGAACCTTTCGTGCGCGAGTCCGACTTGTACTTGGCCGGTTTTTAAATACCACGGTCTCAGACAAACTGGCATTCTATCTATATGGATAGTCGAACTGTCACAATGAGATTGACATGCACTACCGTGATGTCAAGTGGTCAATCCTAAACATTTTGGCATTTCGAAAACCACTATCGCTCTTATCAATCGTAAACTGTTTTTTAGGGTTTTGTACCCAAAGTGTAAAAAACGGGATCCTATTACTAAGACTCCACTGTCCGTCTGTCTGTCACCAGGCTGTATCTCATGAACCGTGATAGCTAGACTATTAAAATTTTCACAGATGATGTATTTCTGTTGCCGCTATAACAACAAATACTAAAAACAGAATAAAATAAATATTTCAGTGGGGCTCCCATACAACAAACCTAGTTTCCTAATTTGCCGTTTTTTGCGATTTTGCGAATGGTACCCTTCGTGCGCGAGTCCGACTCGCACTTGGCCAGTTTTTCTAAACCCTCATATTTGAAGAGCTTTTTAATATTTTTGCCGTTTTTTGCGATAATGGTACAGAACCCTTCGTGCGCGAGTCCGACTCGCACTTGGCCAGTTTTTCTAAACCCTCATATTTGAAGAGCTTTTTAATATCAGAAACAGCCCTATCCGTTTATTAAACTGCACTTACGTATATATTAACTATATAACGGCCACAGTATGTGGTAGAATTACTTATTTATATTGGAGAAATAATAAAAAAGTGCTTGTGTTGATAACTTTATACTTTGCGGATCGTAAAAGCTTTTTCAAATGAGCAGTTTGAGGGTATTTGCGAAGAAATATTTGGTGTAGATAGGGGTATTGTGGAATTGGTCGTTCTTTGCATTGGTTGTAGACTTGAAGCTTGAAAGTAATATTATAGAGAGGTAAGTGTTTGTTTGTTAAGGTCGACGGCACGAACTATTTATCGCGCTGGGTTATAATGCATACTATCTCATCCGACAACACGTGCGAAAGAGATAGATGCTGTGATGAGCAGTAAGAAGTTCGCGTACGAATTAGCACTTTTGCAAGTTTGTAGCGAAATGGATGATGATTTATTTAGAACGAAAACGAGCGCGCGAAATTTTATAAACAGACCTTTGGGAGTCTAGATATCATGAAAAAACTACTAAATGTATATTTTCAAAATAAAATTATTTGTATTTTTGAACTACTAATCTAGCCCTGTATGGAGGCCGGTTTTCAATTTTCCTTCTTCTTATGGTATTTATTTTCGCCCAAAGATGCGTTAAAATTAGTGTAGAAATCTGGAACTTTCGACGCTCATAACTTTCAAATATATTTTTTTTTACTTCTTTGTTTCCATACAGGGCTAATGATAAATTTTATTTTGTACGTACATTGTCAAACAGTGGAGTAATCGCCAGACTACGTTTGTATGGAAGAATGATCGACTAGTGTAACCATTTTTGAAAATTATTTCACTTGTAAAAAGCTAAACTTTGGCCGAGTGTCTTAGGCTACTTTTTATGCGGAACAAAAATTGTTCCTCTAATTTAGGCTACAGGTACGAAGCAACTGGAAATAGGCTAGTTAATACTGAAGTTGACAGTACATACAAACAAACACACCTACCACCTGGGAGTCGTTAAAAAAAGAATCAAGAGTGAATAGGTTACTTCTAGGCAAGCATGCTTCATCGTCAACCACATCATTGCTTACCATTAGGTGAGATAGTGGTCAAATGCGAGCCTATCAGCAATAAAAAAAAACCGGCCAAGTGCGAGTCGGACTCGCACACGAAGGGTTCCGTACCATTATCGCAAAACACTGCATAAAAATCACGTTTGTTGTATGGGAGCCCCCCTTTAATATTTACTTTATACTGTTTTTAGTATTTGTTGTTGTAGCGGCAACAGAAATACATCATCTGTGAAAACAACTGTCTAGCTATCACGGTTCATGAGATACAGCCTGGAGACAGACGGACAGACAGACAGACAGACAGACATACAGACGGATCGCGAAGTCTTAGTAATAGGGTCCCGTTTTTACCCTTTGGGTACGGAACCCTAAAAACACTTGTAATTTAGTAAGTAGGTAGAGAATTTAATAACTACATTTCTCCTGTAGTAATACAAATTAACTAACACAATATTACTTCCGAACAAAACAATAATGAAATAACTGAGAATATTTAATTTACATAAATATAATTATATTGCCAACCCAAAAGCACATTCCCAGAGACTTCATCAAATTACCGTTACAGACACAATTGCCACTTATACTTCTCAATAGATGGCGCTTTTACAAGTATTGCGAAACATTTGAATATAGAACAATTTGTTTGAGATGCCTGAATCGCGCAAACGACATTTTCGTAAAATTTTATTTCGTTTTCTGCTTTTGTGCGTAAGTATGTCTGAATTTTGCTTACTGATGCTTATTTTAGTAAAGTAATTTCATGTACGAGTTGCCTGTTGTTGTTTTTGGAACTCGTGGAAAGGTTATTTAATTTTATATACCTACTAAATATTTTTAAAAGCCTCGTGGCTAAGTAATAACAGGCGCACGGGTTAAGCAAGGTTAAGCAACGCTTGCCGAGGTGGTTCCATAGATGACTAATGGCTCATTCGTCAAGTCGTTGGCACCAGCTGTTATTCGTAGATCTTTTATAGTCGTTACGGTGGAAAGAAAGTCTGAAAGTCGGGTAAGAAAGTTTGACCACCAGCATTACTCCAGAAACGGTGCCTCATGTTAAAATGAATGGTGTACCTTTGTCGAGGGTACAGACTTTTAAGTACCTTGGGCACGTATTGACCACTAGCCTCAGGGACGATGACGACATTGAGAGAGAGCGGAGAGCGCTGTCGGTCAGAGCGAATATGATTGCCCGCAGGTTTTCACGTGCTTCTGCGGGGGTTAAGAAGACTCTGTTTAGGGCCTTCTGTACCTCGTTTTACGCCTGTAGCCTGTGGGTTCATTTTACGCAAAAATCGTACAGCGCCCTTCGCACATGAATCGTTGCTCCAGTATTTCATCTGGCATACTGAAGCAATGATGATGTTATTGTGCTACTAACATAGGTATAAGTTTGTATTGTTACTAACTCCATGATAATGTATGTTTAGGTTTAAGTTATTTTATATGGGCCCTGTCGCCTTAAATAAATGGATTAATAATAATAATAATTACTGGTACTCAGCTGCATGATAAGACTGGAAGCCGACCACAACATAGTTAGGAAAAGGCTAGGCAGAAGATGATGAAAACCATTAAGCGTAGGATCGAATAAGATGGGCAGGAAATACTAACATTAAAACGATGAGTACGAAAGTGGATCGTTGATTAGTTGCTACTATTAGAAAACAGTCGGGAAACGGAAATCTTTACTTAGAAAAGCATCTCGGGCCACTTATTGAATTAGTCTGGCCTTCAAAACATCCAACATAGAACTCTCGTTTATAGGGTTCCGTAGTCAACAAGAAACCTTTAGCGGTCCTACCTCCTGTACACGTAATGTGGGGATGTATTTTTTCTAGTCTGTCCCATGGTTTGTGGTATCTTTGGATAAGCCATTCAAGAATATTACGGGTCAGTGAAAACAATGTTGAGGCAGTGTCGCTAACACGATCAAAACAAACGTATCGCGGTAAGGGGCGCCCGTAACCCTTTTATTTGGCATTCAGTGATGAGTTAATATCTCATAAACGCATCGACTGATTTATAAAATGGTTCTAAGCCTATCCCTTTAATTTGAGACCAAAATTACCAAAATATCTCCATAAAACGAAAAATCATGTTTTCAAGTTACGTAAGGCACAAGTCGGACCAATGAATTTTTTTTTTTGGAGACCTTATGTTAGGTAACTTTGAATCCCATGTAACACGGCCGTCTGGACCCAGACCTTGAAACTTTCCATTTATATATTTTTAAATGAAAAAGCCCTACCTACATAAAAATCAATTAATTGAAAACAACACTGAAAAAAACCGGCCAAGTGCGAGTCGAACTCGCGCACGAAGGGTTCCGTACCAAAATCGCAAAAATCGGCAAAAAAACACGTTTGTTGTATGGGAGCCCCACTTAAATATTTATTTTATTCTGTTTTTAGTATTTGTTGTTATAGCGGCAACAGAAATACATCATCTGTGAAAATTTCAACTGTCTAACTATAACGGTTCATGAGATACAGCCTGGTGACAGACAGACAGACAGACAGACGGACCGTGGAGTCTTAGTAATAGGGTCCCGTTTTTACCCTTTGGGTACGGAACCCTAAAAACCAATTAATTGAAAACAACACTGAAAAAACATTAATAAAGACGTTTTCACGAAAAATTCCGCACAAAAAAATACTTCATCCCTTCAGTAATATTACAATTTACTAACCAATAAAAGTACAGAAGACAAAGAACGGAAAAAAAGCAATAAATAATATTAAAAACACCCCTTGTACTCCCGACCGGACTAATTGCTAATCGACCCCACCCAGTACAGCGCGCACTTAATAAAATCACTTTTGAAACACCCTTTGTGTTATATTGCGGGTTTTTGATTACGCGGCCCCTTTGACAATCTAGTGGAGTGGGGTGCAGCTTTGTAGGTACCGGGGTTCGATTCGGGGTTAGGGAATGCGATCATATTCGTTTTTGTTAAAAAGTTATGATATTGTAAAATGAACATTCATCATCTGCCTAGCCTTTTCCCAACTCTATTGGGGTCGGCTTCCAGTCTTACCGGATTCAGCTGAGTACCAGTGTTTTACATGGAGCGACTGCCTATCTGACCTCCACAACCCAGTAACTGAGGAACACGGTACCCCTTGGCAAGACTGGTGTCAGATCTCAAGCTTCTGACTATCCGTAACGACTGTCAAAGATCTGCAAATGACAGCCAGGACCAACGGCTTAACGTGCTTTCCGAGGCGCGGAGGAAACTCGGTATTTTGAAATGGTCACCCATCCACGGACCGACCTCGCCAAGCGTTGCTTAACCTTGATGATCGACCAGTGCGGCTGTTATTATTTAGCCACGAGCTGCTCCAAAATGAAGAACATTCAAGAATAGTATTCTAAGGCAGATTACTCCCACATATCTAGTACCTATTCGTATTAGAGGTCAGTTGTGCTCGTATGTTTGCCAACATCCGGATGCCGGGCCAACCACTTTGCCCGACCGGGGTAACGAACCCAGGACCCCAAATTCATCAGCAGAACTTGCAAGTTTCTACCACTATACCTACGAAGCAGTTTATTAAAATTAATACCTACGATCTGAAGAATACTCTTGACGGGGACACTGCTATGCCCCCAGATACTTGAAGTCTTACCAATATGTCAATTTGCAATGATGTAAAGATTTTGTACCTGAAAACAAGAAGATAAAATTATTAATACAATATTCAACGGAGACTTATGTAAAGGTACAGTCATCATATATCTTGAACAGCAGTCGCTATACATTTAATTTATAATATAATATAATATTATATTATAAAGAGGTAAAGTTTGTGATGTTGTGAGTTTGTGACGTTGTAGGGGGTAATCTCTGGATCTACTAAACCGATTATGAAAATTCTTTCACCAGTAGAAAGCTACATTATTCCCGAGTGTCATAGCCTGTAATATATTTTCAAAAAAATTAGAGATCCTTATGAAAATCGCAAAATAATTAGGTAGGTAGGTAGGGTAGGGAAGGTAGGATAGGCAGGGTAGGCAGGGCAGGCTGGGTAGGCTGGGTAGGCAGGCTAGGCAGGGTAGGCAGGGTAGACAGGGTAGGCAGGCTAGGCAGGGTAGGCAGGTTGGGCAGGGTAGGCAGGGCAGGCTAGTAGATTATAAAAAGTAAGAATCTTAAGGGTTCTCTTATAATAGAGGACGACAGTTGCACCCCATAGGTGCAACTGTTAACTGACACCTTGACCTACCCTGCACATCACCTGCCCTACAATTAGGGTCCTAAGTCCCTTATACCTCATCAGATAACAAATCCCAAAAAAAACAATACAAAATACCGGTTTTCAATATCAAGTTCACCACAAAGCGTGGTCAAAGTAGCTAGGGTGACTACAATGACAACCACACTTGCTAAACTAGGGTGAATATATTATTGCACATTTTATCTCGGACAGATCTCGTTCTGGTAATAATGTATTGTCATTATTAAGGGTGTATTCCCTTGTGAGGGGATGATATTGATAATTGAGTTATTGGTGGACGACAAATGACAGTGGTTTTGAGAAAATTGTGTGAATTGCACCGTTTTTGTTGTAATAGTTTTTCGGATGATACTCGTAGAAATTACCCGTGGGTGTAGAGGTCACAATCGCTATTGCTCTGCATGAGATCTCGGGTTCTATTTCGGAGTCTGACAGTGTTATTAGAAATAGAATAGTTTTTTTTTTGGGTATCCGTAGCCAAAGGGACCGGAACCCTTTTACTAAGACCCGCGGTCCGTCTATCTGTCTGTCAACAGGGTGTATCTCATGAACCGTGATAGCTAGACAGTTGAAATTTTCACAGATAACGTATTTCTATTGCCGCTATAATAAAAAATACTAAAAACAGAATAAAATTAATATTTAATTGGGGCTCCCATACAACAAACGTGATATTTTTTCCGTTTTTGCGATAATGGTACGGAAACCTTCGTGCGCGAGTCCGACTCGGACTTGGCCGGTTTTTTATTAATTAGATAGTAAGATCAATCAACAACAACCAAATCTCAATGATATGAACGTATAATGAACAACCACACATCAACGGCATCAAGAGAGTCCTTCATTAATTACAGTAGCCCATAATACAAAGGGCAGAAAGCAAATATATGCACCCTTTAGTGTGAGCAACCCTTAGACTCTGAGGTTTACCCTCAGCTAGTTAGCAACCATGGAGGATGTAACAAGATTTGTGTGTGTTCTTTTGTAGACTTCAAAAAGATTTCAAAGATACATGTCATTTACGCCTTTGGGCCTGGAAGGGGAAGGTGGTGATGTATGGTGCCAAGATAAAATTACAAATTTAAATAAACCCCGATTTTAAATTTTATTTCATGCTTTTTAAACTACATATAATATACCTAGTAGCAGACTCGCTTCAATTGACAATTTATCTAAACACGTAATAATGACACGATATCTTGCCAAAAAACCGAGATTCAAAAGAGTAAAATGCGGATAACTTTTGAACGGCTGAACCGATTTTAATCAAACATAGCTAAGAACACTCTCGACAAAGTCACCTTTCAAACACCAAATCAAAATCGGTTCATCCGTTAAGGAGCTATGATGCCACAGACAGACACACAGATACAAAGCAACACACGTCAAACTTATAACACCATTCTTTTTCCGTCGGGGTTAAAAATAGACATGCTTGTGGCAAGTTATGTTTTAGTTCATTGTAATAAGGAGCACGCCTATTCCTACTAACCGGGCGCAGGTCCACACTTGTGAATAATTACCGTAATTACCCTTCAGTAGCCGTTTTGGTCTCGCACGAGGTTCTTTTTACAAGCTTTTATTTAACATGCAATGTATGTATGTTTGTATGTAAGTGTGTTCGGGTCAATTCTTGCAACTGAATTTTAAAGCAAAACCGATTAAGATGAAATTTTGCATACACGTTTAGTTTAGATGACAATGCATAGTTAGCTAAGTGACGTCATTCTAAATCCAATATGGCGGACGGCTCAAGATGGCGGACTAGTTACTTTTGGTGCACTGCCATGATATGGATATTAAATGAAAGTGTTTGCTGAGAAGAATACGAAAATATGTTCATGATATCAGCCGAAAGACGTCCACTGCTGGACATAGCCCTCCCCCAAGCGTCGCTACATTGGCCGGTCCCGTGCGTCTCGTAACCAGCGGATCCCCGCAATCTTCACCAGGTCATCGGTACACCTGGTTGGTTGGTGGGAGGCCTTCCAACGCAACGTCTTCCAATTCGCGGTCGCCACTCCCGAACCTTTCTGCCCCATCGGACATCCGTTCTGCGAGCAATGTGCCCTGCCCACTGCCACTTATATTTGTCAATTCTACGGGCTATGTCCGCAACCCTAGTTCTCTTGCGGATCTCTACATTTCAGATTCGATCACGCAAAGAAACTCCGACCATAGCCCTCTCCATTGCCCTTTGAGTGACTGTAAGCTTTCTGATAAGGCACATTGTAAGCGACCACGTCTCAGAGCCATATGTCATCACTGGCAACACACACTTATCATAGACTTTCGTCTTGAGACACTGGTAAGATGGACGAGAAGATACCGCGTAACTTCCCGAACGCTGACCAGCCGAGTCGGATTCAACTTTCTCGAAGTTGGCCCTACCCAATTGGAATTGGAAAAAAATCTTGTTATAAAAAAATTAACTTTATTAAAAAAAATATTTTCTTGTCTGTACCTCTTGTGCGAGTCACAAATAATTATGTCTACTGTCTTTCATTGAAGGAAAACATCGTAAGGAATCCTGGACTTAATGGAAGTTTGAAATCGCCACCCATCTTAAGCAAGCGTGGTGATCAGTGCCCGTGCCTTCTCTGTATGAGAAGAGGCCTTTACCCTTCAGTGGGCGCAAAGCGCAAGTCCGATCATGCATGGAGTACTGCTCTCATCTCTGGGACGGATCTGCCAAGTACCAGCTGGATGCACTTGAGTCGACCGAAAGACGGGCCAAGAGGTTCATCGGCAGCGAAATACTGTTCCAATCTGGGCTCCAGAACCTCGAACATCGGCGCCGAGTTGCCAGCCTGTCGGTTTTTTATCGGTTACATATCGGGGAGTGTGCGTTGGAATTGCATTAATTAATTCCTCCTAGCCCGTTCCATCATCGGACTACAAAACGTACGGCGATGCGTCATCGATACATGGTGGACATCCCAACCAAACAAAGGAGTGGAATCCCCTGCCGGAGTCTGTATTTCCTGATAGCTAAATAATACACGAAAGTCAATAATCTTTACAAAATACTAAAACTAACACAAAAAATATGCAGAGTGACGGTAACAAACTGGCTTCTTACATTGGACTATGATATGACGGAATGTCTCTTGGCTTAGTAAAAACTCACAGTACACACATTGACAATTCACAAATATACACGTGCACTCACTAACATACTTATAACATACAGACACTTTCTTATAACACCAACACAACTGACATTAATCACTGCACCATGCATACACTCTTCTTTACCTATTTTTAAGATTTTAGATTGTGTCTTTTATAAAAATTGTTAACGGAACGAAGGAGCCTGGATCTCACGACACAGGGAATCCTAGTGTGAGGTCTAGGAATTCAATCCACTTGAATGTAACCTTATCAAATATAAATTTATTCTTATTCTACAACTTAGGAGTCTTCAAGTCAAGAGTGAATATGTTATTTCTAGGCAAGTGTGCTTCATCCTCGACCACATCATCTCTTACCATCAGGTGAGATAGTAGACAAGCGCAAACCTATGAATAATAAAAAAAAGTACGTGGTACTGTTACAGACAGGTATTATTATTATTATAAAGATTGTGACCCCAAATCTCTCCATAACATACTACAGTTTGCAGTGGGGCGATTTAATCTCTAAACAAAAAGATAATACCGTGACAAATCTTTTTATTGACAAAGAGATTAACAAAAAAATTGTAACGAGATAAAAAAATATGGCAAGTGCGAGTCGGACTTGCGTAGCGAGGGTTCTGTAGCTTGAAAAGATAAATGAAAATTTGTTTAGTTATTGTTTTGGGATCGCTGTAGTTGATTTGTTCTGTAATCTGTAACATAGTATCATCGTTTTATTATTCATGTAATATCTTCAAAAACTAATCATCATTCAAAAACGCATTATTTCGACTACCTATATCGATCTCTAAATTACAGTTACAATAAATATAGTTTAATTATTTTATATACACTAAATACTATAAAATTAAAGAGAAAGGCATTTGATTGTTTGTAATGGATAACCTCAAAAACGACTTAACTGATTTTAAAAATTCTTTCACCCAGAAAGCTACTTTATTCCAGAGTTACATAGGCTATTTTTATCCCGATAAAGGGTCCTGTCGGGTGGGCCTTTAGTTCGCTTTTCAAGCAGTCGGGATTTTAGATTTTTTAAATTAACCTTTTTTATTTATAACTTTTTTTGATCATTTTAGTACGGATCCCCAATAAATCCCTAAAAACCACATCTGTCCTTTACAAGTGGTTATTGTGACAATTTTCAACGAGCTACTGCCGGGGGGCGACAATAAACGACAAGGGATGTGTGGCATCGATCGAAAATTATCGATAATATTTAAAAATATAGTCATCCTAACCGAATTTCGGCCACAGAGGCCATATACCAGATGTTAGCCAAGTACGCAGAAGATATACACAGGCCTTCTCTCAGTGAGAGGGAATAGGCCGTAATCCACCAGGGGGCCCAAGTGGTGTATTACGGCTCGTTCCATCAGTGCGGGTTGTCACCTGTCTTCAAATGTTTTGTTCGAAGACAAGCTGGTTTCCAGTGGTGATGAAATAATTTACACAAACTAAGCGCCTGCCTCGGTTCGAACCCACGGCCTATAACTTATAAGTCGCGGCGGTTACCAATGGGCTACCACAGCTCTCTAGCAAAAGGAGTGTAGCGGCACCGACGCCGCCACTTACAAACTAATGACATGACGTCACACAAATCCTGTATCGCGCAAGCAAAGTTTTCGGCGCGATTTGAACACATACAACAGTCCGACTACAACCGTTGGGCAGTTGCCCGGACCAGGGGGTCTACTCCCGAAGCTCGAAGTTCGTAGTTTCGAGCTTAGTTACGGGCATTTCCTACTCCCTATCACCTACGGACGGATGATTCGTACGGGGCCCGAACGAAGAATGAATGACAACACAATTTGACAGTTGAACCTACTCCCTAAGCGTTTTTATCCGTCCGAAAAATTGAACTTGACACTTGTTTTATCGGACATTATGTCAGATATGACGACATCAAAATAGTTATCGTGCGGTCGACGGAAGCTACAATTCCAAGTGGTGGCTGCTTTTTCAATGCTCGAAGAAGCTCTACTGGAAGAGCAGAGGCAACGTCGATGATATTTACGCCAAAACATCCTGTTGGAGAGTATTATTGTTGTTCATATGGAACTATAGGCTCACTTGGGAATTATTCGAGGACTTGTGTGAGGACCTAATACCTCTTTTGCCTCGACACATAGGTACGACGAAGTGGTGTTGATCCAACAATGAAGGTAAGGATTTATTAAAGACTCTGCAACATTGAGCTGTACCAAAGCATCACACCCATTTACTGTTGTTATTGTTTTATTTCAGATCCCCACAGCTCTTAATTTTTATGCCTGGTGGGTTACCAAGGTGCAGTGGGCCTCATTAATAAAAAAGTATATAAGGTTTCCCCAGCATTTGGCTGGGAGGAACCTTATAAAAAGACAGTAAGTTTAAAAGCTTGTACCATTTTTTACCCGACTGCCGAAGGAGGGTAATGTGTTTATCAGTCTATGTATGTATGTATGTATGTTTGTTCCTATGTGGCGTTCCAGAGACCTAACGCGTTGGCCGATTTTGATGATTCATACGTCAATCGAATCGTCTTAACCTTGCGAGTGTCATAGGCTAAATTAAAATTAGAAAATAGGTAAATGGCGGCTTTTGGGCGCCATATTGTGGGGGGCCAATTTTATTTTTACTTCCAAATCCATCGTGTGGGGTATCAAAATAAAGGGTTTCAAGAGGTGATTTCAAAAATATATAACCCTTATATATTTAAATGTACCTAATTCGAAAAAAATGTTAACTAAAAAGTTATAAATAGAAAAGTTAATTAAAAAATTCAAAATACCCGAATGCTTAAAAAGCGACCTAAAAAGACGTAAACAAGAAGAAAATCATGCTGTGCAGTCGGAGGATACATATGGTTTTGGTCAGCCAGCTCGCGAATATGTATACTCCGACTGCACAGCATGATTTTCTACTTGTTTAAGTCTTTTTAGTTTGCTTTTTAAGCAGTCGGGTATTTTGAATTTTTTAATTAACTTTTTTTCTAAAATCTAAAAGCCATTTCAATAATGACTACCTATGCTTTGAAGAGTGTTTATACCTATAACTACTTAAAGAGTACACTTAAATAAATTGTATCACGGATCGGATCACCCCATGTTCGGGGATGTAAAAAGGTTGAAATAATACTCGGAAGTACGTCAGCGAAAAGTTTTTATTAAATAAAATATAACTAAGGTCATTAAACGGCGGAGAATCTTAACACCGCGATTTAACTTTAACGGAATCCGGTACAGCGCCATCTATCGGCCAGAATCTTAACTAAATTTACATAACGTTTTGAACTACTTCAAACACCCCAATAGACAATAACATGCCCGATCTAATAAACAGCGTATATTTGCCATTTTAAAAGGCCGATTAAGATGCCTCTTAGCAGCAAGAGAGCTGCTTTATGCACCAGTCATAGTTGGTATTTGTCACAATTTATACTAGGTAGGCTATGTTTTTCTAATAATGAATTGAACGGGTGAACAGTATTTTTTTCATCTATTTAAGAGCATATTTTAATTATTTTTTCAGGTAAAATTGTCATTGCCTGCTGTGTTTTACATAATATGTTTAATCAGGCGGACTTAGAAGCACCTTCCCTCAGCAAGAAGATCTACAATTTGAGCGCAGTAGCCTGGGAGAAGTGTCTACAAATATATTATCTGCCCATCAAGCTCTTTGCCCTTGCTTCAGCAAGCAAGCAAGCAAGAGCAATTGCTGGAAATAAATAGATATTTACGCAGTCTCACAAGAAAACTTTACAAATATAAATGCATTGGGTATGTGTATGACTAGATGTATGAATGTGAGTGAAGCAAAAGAAGTATGTAAGGATCGTAGCAGGTGGCGTACTTTAGTTTCTGCCTACCCACTTGGGAAAATGGCGTGAGTTTATGTATGTATGTATTATTGACTTTTCACAATAAAAGCATTGTTTTCATTACAATTTTTTTATTTTTCCATTCAAATCTGAATAAATTTAACAATTACAACACACTATGACTTATACAATAACTACAAAAATACAACTACAAAAGGCAAAAAAAAACGTTTAATTTCGTAATCAAAGTTGTTTTGATTTTGGCACTTGATTATTTACCGAAATTAAGTGTTGATAGGAAAACAACCTTTATGGGTATGTGACTTTACCCTATTTAAAGTACGAAAATCGCCATAATGTTGAAAGAAAAGAAAAATTATTTATTTGTGACCCGCAGAGGAGACACATGAAATAAGCAAAAAAATAAACAATAATAAAAATACAACCCCGTGCAAGACCAAAAAAGGCTCCTATCTCAGCATGTGAAGCGACACCCAAAAAAGAAATAATGCTGCGCTGATATTCTAATAATTTATATTGACACTTCAATATGGTTTTCCTTTTACTTATCAGTCTTAAATTATTGCTAGGACCTTAATATCTCTTGTCTACTGAGACTCAAATACCTAATAATCTGAATAAAATTAACACTTAACACACTATAACAATCAAAACATATATTTCCATTTATTTATCAGTCTTAGATTATTGCTATGGACTTAGTTTTTCAAGAATATTCAGCTTGACTTCATCGAGCATCTCATTTCTCCTAGTTTTGATTATAAGCCTTCACACTTCCACCTTCGGCAGGTGAAGCAGCATGGGTGGGTGTGATGGCGGCTGGCTCTCTTACTGGTGGACCCTGTACAACAAAAACTTAATATCATTGACAGATACAACAAAAAATATATATTGTGTGCCTGAAATTTATTAATATTTAGTAAAAAAAATAGTCTACTACGATAAATATAAATTTTGTTAAGTATACCATTGGAAAAGCTGGTTGGACTCTTGACTAGGTAACTCCATTTGGGAGCGGGTTGGTGCTATCAATGGACCTGTAGCACATGCTGACCGTCTGGCAGCTCCAGCAGCTTTCTAGGCCAAATATTTTTAACAGCCCGCACCTAAAATTTGGATATTTTGTTCATTTTAATTGCATGAAAGGTATAATATATAAAAACACTATACTCATAAGTACACCCACAGATAATAATCCAATCAGTAAATAAACAAAAATGCCTTTGCCAAAGCTGGGTTAGTAATGATTTTCACATATGTAATCGTGATTGTAACCCCTACTGACTGGGCTATAAGTATTTGCAGGATGACTGACTATGATTGTATGCACTTTACTGAGGACAAGACCTTAAAATCATATTAAATTATTATATATTAATGTATTAAACTCACCTTTTGCCACTGCTCCACAGAATTAGTGCAACTTTCCATTGAATTAAGTTAGTTGCACAGGTTTTCCCACAGCCGTTATGAGCGAACTTATGAAGTCGAAAAGGGCCTCAATTTGCGCGTAAATTGCTGCAGCGGTTGGGCCATTTTAATTAATTATGATTGAAAACTAAATTCTTTCAAGGTATTTATTATTTATTTCTTGACATTTCATTTGACAGTTGCCGTCATAAAGAAAAAAAAAGCAAAGGTTTTAACAGGATAATGCCGCTTTCCGGACAAAAATGGCAAAAGTAATTAATTTCTATATTTATAGACATAAAAAATGAAAATTGTTAAAAATATGGTCATTTCCTAACGTAAAAAATATTTAATTTTTTGTTTAGTAAGCTTGAAACCACAAACTAGGGAAACCGGTAATCGACCGATAAAATAGTGCAACTCTAACGTCATCCGTCGTTCGTTCACGAATATTGTCTATGATCCCGTTCGAAGCTCAATTATCCGAAATCGATAGGGGGTAGGGTTCCCTCCGAAGTTTCGGAATACTTTCGGACGGCCCGTAACTTCGTCGACGAAGATAGGGAGTAGACGCCCAGACACAACACCCGTCTTGTCGGAGGATCCTCCCTTTTCATGCCTCCAAAAGAGTATTTATGCATTATATAGCATGTGGCGTTCTGCAGTTTCTGATTACCACCATGGGAAAAAGGCGGGAGTTTATTTATGTATGTATGAGCTATATTTAACGAACATGAATGCTTAAAACAGTGTTTAATATCGTTAATACTCAGTTATCGATACTTTGAAAGAGTCGACATTTTTCGCATCACTATCCATAACAATGGATACCAATTGTTAGTAGGGATGTGGCTTTGATATCTGAGATTATTTAGAGGGCGGTTTACTGGCTGTAAGATGAGTATTTTTATTAATTGCCTGGATATTGATAGTCGAAATACGAAGCTTAGCTATAATAAACGTATTTCTTGGATGGTTCGGACTTCGGCGGAGTTGTAGTCCAGTTCACCCACATTTGGCAGGTTATGTTCAAGTCCCAAGTAATTAGGGGCCAACTACTAGCTCCGTACACACAGCCTCCCAGAAATCGCATGTGCATCAGGGTGGAGCCTAGACTGGCAAAGTTTGCAGGGACCGCACTACGGATCGAATGGGGGTCTAATTTCGAATGAATTAATCAGATGTATCTCGTTTTTAGTTTCTTACGACTTATTGTCGGGCCTACGCTGTCCCCCCATATATAAGCACTAATGCTGTAACATGGAAATATTGTAAAACCAAACCATTTTTTTAAAAGAGTAACCGTGGAGTTTTATTGCCGGTTCTTCTCCATACGAAACGACCAACCCAAACCGTGCACCTTTTGTCGACGTTTTATAATTGCCTATGTAGGCCTAAGAGAAATTAAAAAAAAAGTTTTTTTTTTATTTTTGATTTTAGGAGACATGATTTCCTAAAATCAAAAAAAAAAGGGGGCCAGTCAGTCAGCCTCTTGCCATTAACTAAATTCAGACTGCTATAATTGAGAAATCGGTAATTAAAAACATAATAGACGACCTAGGTATCGAACTCGGCACCCAATACGCTATTCCGACATTCCAGTAGCAAATCACATATAAAATAATAACACAAGTAAAACACCCCGTATAAAGTTCACAGTTTAAAACTAGGGTGACCACATCACACAACAAAAAGAGACAAAGATTCTCCAATAAAAGGATTCGCCCCAGTCTATTTGAATACTGGCGTAGGGTGACCACGCTTTGTACTGCACAGACCAGTAATTGGACACGGGACGCGCTAATCCGTGCACAAATATGTATTATTTGTGTGTCTCGGTTCTGTGGGGATTATGACTGGAGTGGCCACACGTGTGATCGGTGGTCGGATAGTGGTTCCGTGATTTATTGGATTTTTTTGTAGTCTGGTGCCTTTTTATTGGTGCGGGCTTTTATTGGACTATTTATTTATTATTGATAGGTTCGCGTTTGAACACTATCTCACCTGATGGTAAGCGATGATGTGGTCGAAGATGAAGCACGCTCACCTAGAAGTAATATATTCTCGCGTGGATCCACGTATTAGGCACTCAAAGGGTTAAATACTTCGAAGACTAGTTTCTGAGGAATAAATGTACTGTTTGAGAAATGAAATGTGTTTGATAATGTTTTTAATCTACATCAAATAAAAACATTTCGAAGTCGGTGTTGAAAAACTGTAAAACAAGAGATATCAAGGACACCGACTTCCGAAAAGAATGTTATTTTTGCACGTTTTAGTGTTTTGCTTTAGAAGTCGGTTTATATTTTGTGTAAAAGTTTTTATTTCTCTCTTTTTAGTTTTAGTACCCTGTCACTAAAAAGTGAGCAAAGTCTATACTAGATACCTAAATGATTGACAAAATACCCGTAATAACTTTATTTACTACATTACGTTTGTCGCTAAGGAGTTCGATTGTATGTTCCACATCTTGAAAACTGCTCAACCGATTTTGATGTAACTTGCACTGTTCCCTAAGATGAAAAAGAATGATCACGATCCGATGTTTCGGAGAAATGCGTGGACAAACATACATACACTTATGAAATGGTGTATATATTGTATTGGCACACGTGTTTAGAAGCCCGTACAGAAAACATAATTATGTGAATATTGTGCAATTCTAACAATATTAAATACATGAGTGTCGAATTGATTAACTCCTTTTTTTGAAGTCGATAAAAACAAGGTTATCAATTAATTTGACCCTTATGTATGTAGTATTGATGGAATAACATAATATTTATTATATTGTTGGGTTATGTGGGCTTTGGTACGCGTGTACCTACCTCGTATGTTTGTATGTGTGTCCACGTATTTCTCAGATAGTAGTAATATTTTTTTATTGGATTGGAACTCTCCAATCCAATAAAATAGATAATCGCGTCACTTATTGTTTTTTTTTCGTGCGTCCCTTTTTATAGGCTGCAATTTTTATTGGCCTATTAATGTTCCCACTGCTGGGACACAGGCCTCCTCTCTGTGAGAGGGAATGGGCCGTAATCCACCACGGGGGCCCAGTGCGGGTTGGTGGATGTCACATTTCTTCGAATTTTTTGGATCCGGTTTCCTCACGATGTTTTCCTTCACCGTTTTGAGAGCAGTGGTGATGAAATAATTTACACAAAGTAAAGCGCCTGCCTGGGCTCGAACCCACGACCTACAATTTGTAAGTCGCGGCCGATACCACTGGGCCACCACTGCACCTTTATTGGAATAGTTTTTGAAGAATTAAATAAATTGTTTTTTTTTAACATACACGCTTTTTTAACACACACTTTTCTGCATTATATTGTTGTCTCGCATAGGACGTCTTTCGACTACTTTAAAAGTGACGATCGGTTCAAATTTTAATCCAAAAATTAAAATTATTATGCCCTAGGGTTCCGTAGACAAAATGATATATTTTCAAGTCGCTCTTCATTCATCCGCATCACATGTCCATCTTTTACATAACAAAATACTAAATTGAATATAATATACTAAATAATTCCCCGAAACGAATTCCACGAACGTCAGTTAAAGTCGTTTACAAATAATGATGAATGCTGCGCAATTATGGCAGAAGTATTACAATCAATATACTATAGACCAGCGTAGCCATGGGGTGACATCACCGTCGGGTATGACCAAACGAGGGTGAATATGTAATTGTACATTATCTGTGGCTACTGTCCCTCGAGGACGTGAGATTAGCGTGATGGTATTATTTTCTGTTTTCGAAAAAAATAAAAGGTTTATAATGATCTTAGGTGTTTGTCATCTGTTGAGCACTTTTAATCCGACTGCCGAAGGAGGGTAATGTGTATGTATGTATGTTTGTTCCTATGTAGCGTTGGCCGATTTTGATGATTCATACGTCAAACGATTCGTCATAACCTTGCGAGTGTCACTGGCTACATTAAAATAGGTAAATAGATAAATGGCGGCTTTTGGGCGCCATGTTTTGGGGGGCCAATTTTCTTTTTTCTTCCTAAACCATCGTGTGGGGTATCAAAATAAAGGTTTTCATGATTTCAAAAATATATAACACTTATATGTTTAAATGTACCTAATTCTTAAATGTTCCTAACTTAAAAGTTATAAATAAAAAAGTTAATAAAAAGAAATAAAAACACGACCGCATAAAAAGACGTAAACAAGAAGAAAATCATGCTGTGCAGTCGGAGGATACATCTGGTTTTGGTCAGCCAGCTCGCGAATATGTATCCTCCGACTGCACAGCATGATCTTCTTCTTTTTTACGTCTTTTTAATTCGCTTTTTAAGCAGTCGGGATTTTTGATATTTTTTAACTTTTTTTCCAACTTTGTTGGGATCGGGCGATGGTGTTATGGTGCCATAATTTTTAAACTATTTCCTATTGATATAAAAGTGTCCATGGAGTTTCTAAACGTTATTCTCTATGCTGCCGAGCGAGGACCTAGCTTCATCTTTCTGACTGACAGTTCAAAAGTGCCAGTAAAGAGTTTAATTGAAATAAATGCTTTTGGAGTTCGATGTATAAAATACTAGCTTCTGCCAGCGGCTTCGCCCGCGTGAAAAGTGTTTTATCATCTAAAGGGAACATTATACCGGGAAAAAGTAGCCTATGTGCTATTCCAGACTATAATCTTTCTCTGTGCCAAATTTCACTCATATCCGTTCAGCCGTTCTGGCGTGATTGAGTAACAAACATACATCCATACATCCAAACTTTCGCTTTTATAAAATTAAGTAAGATTGATTTAAAAGTCCATGCAATTTCTTACACGATCTGCTCCAAATAAAAATCTTTTAAAAATAGATTTTCTGCTTCAGCTGTCTGACTGATCGACTCCTTGACAGTTCAAAAGGTAAATGATTTAAGGCGATATATACGCCCCAATGTTAACCCAGTACTGGCAGTGCGCCCGCTCGGAGCCAGAATATCAATATTGAACCTCCTTTTTAACAGTTTTGTTTGTAAAATATTATTTAATTTACACATCCTATTTCAGTTATGGAGAAATTCCAGCCATCAATTTTTATGTGTAAAAATATTTTTAAACATCCAAGTCATTTTGGAGGAGCTTCCAAAAGTTGCGAAAAAATATCGTGTTGTTAATTATTTTTTTATAAAGACTGACTGGTTATAATAACGTTTTCTTTATTTTTCCCTCAAAACATGATCCTTGTAAGGAAGTTCCGGTTTCGGTTTCGGCTGAAACTGAGACTGTTGCCGAAATTCGGTTTCGGTTTCGGTCGTAAAATCTAGTTTCGGTCGAGTACTAACACATTTTTGCATGTGTTGAATCTAGGTCTCTTGATCCTAATTAACCCCGAAAAAAAGAACATTAAAGACCTTTATAGAACTATTTCAAGATCCGAGAACAAAGTTTCTACCATTACCATACAGAAAGTAGTTTAAACTTGCTCTTAACAGTGATAGTATACTCGTAATAATTGTACCATGGAGAACTTTTAAGTGGTAAGTTGAACAAGTAACTTTAAAACTAAGTTTGGTCTTTAATTTTAACGGTGTCTTTACACGAAGGAGGAGCTCGTGGCTAAATAATAACAGCCGCACGGGTCGATCTTCAAGGTTAAGCAACGCTTGACGAGGTCGGTCCGTGGATGGGTGACCATTTCAACATACCGAGTTTCCTCCGTGCCTCGGCAAGCATGTTAAGCCGTTGGTCCCGGCTGTCATTTGAAGATCTTTGACAGTCGTTACGGGTAGTCAGAATCCTGAGATCTGACACCAGTCTTGCCAAGGGGTACCGTGTTACCCAGTTACTGGGTTGTGGAGGTCAGATAGGCAGTCGCTCCATGTAAAACACTGGTACTCAGCTGAATCCGGTAAGACTGGAAGCCGACCCCAACATAATTGGGAAAAAGGCTAGGCAGATGATGGTGTCTTTACACGAATGCTGTGTTCTTACTCCGTTTGATGGTCTCCCTCGACTCAGTTGCCATGGTAACAGAAAAAAACCCTTGATTAATATCACTAATTATCAAACTACTGCTAACTTGATTGAGTCGACTGGAAGAAAATATCTTTTCGAATATACTGACACACCGTTTTGTATATGTTACAGTCTGCCAAACTTTTTCGAAATTTCGATGTACGATATATACGATCGAGTACATACTGCAATTATGTTCTGGTATTCTGTTTGTTCTTTTACTGCTAAATAGTCAAAGTCAAATATATTTATTTCAATTAGGCCAATAAGCGGCACTTTTGAACGTCAAAAATTAAATGTAAATAAAAAATGAACAAGTAATAAAAATTTACTCTATCGTGCATTCGGAAAGTAGCTTGTTATGGAGAAGAACGCACAAGAAACTCCATACTTACTCTTTTTAAAAAAAATATGTTTTACAATGTTTACTTATGTACATACATTAATAAATTCATATATGTGAGGACGATGCACCCAAAAATAGCACTACCCACTATACAACGTACAGGTATAAAGTAATAAAAGCACTAACAGGTAAATTCATTAGTTTTATAAATAGGAACATGGTTCTACCCCTAAATACCCCACATTAAACAAACAAAAAGCCTAAATACAAAAATACTTGTAAAAACAAACTACACATCCAAGCTGCTAAGACCGCTCCCAGATTGGTCACATTTTTATCTAAATCTAGTTCTGATATTGAATCCCTTAAGAAATTTGAGTAATTCTTCAAATTATAGGCACAGAAAGATTTTGGCATTTCCACCAATCAGTCAAGATTTTTAACAATGCACTTGCAAACAATTTGACCAGCGAGGTCGCCATAATTAAACAAATTTGGCGTTAAGATATTTATGAGCCGTAAACCAATACACACAAAAAAATCACTTGAAAAACAACCCGCAATAACACAAAAGCTACCGAACCTTCCATTTGCATGGCGGCATCCCATACAAATATCCCATATACCCATTAAAACAAATCATTTCCAGCCCAGCAACTACTAAGTACTGCTAATTTCACACATCCATACTTCTATTGCTGCCTACCCCTCACCCCTGGCAGTGAACCGTGAATATACGAGGGCTGGTCTCTTTACATGTTCGAATTTCAAAATAAAGGGTTTGTAAAGAGATGTCGGTATGTAAAGTATTTTGTAAATTTTTGGAGGGTTATACCAAATAAGTAAAAGTGATCTGAAAGTTGAGGGTATGTAATAATTCGAAGAATTTTGTGGAGTGATTAATTAATTGTTTAATTATGCGTACATAATATATTAGTACCTGGACGACCGCTGCTCGGGTGAAAATAGAGAAAACGACGTTTTCTAAAAATGAACCTAGCTAGTTCGATTTAACGCCACCAAAAGGCCTTGCATACTAAATTTCATGAAAATCGTTGGCGCCGTTTCCGAGACTCAGATTATGTATTTACATATATTAAGGTATTAGAAGTTGGTTTTCTCTGTAAGTATAAATTCACATACATAACATACTTAATATCAAGCCTTTATTACTCGAAGGGTTAGGCAGAGGTCACCTATAGTACACCCACATTTAAAAGAAAGAAAGAAAAGAACGAAAAGAAAGAAAAGCAAAGAAAGGAAAGAAAGAAAAGCAAGAAAGAAAAGATAGAAAAGAAAGAAACAAAAGAAAGAAAAGAAAGAAAGAAAAGAAAGAAAGAAAAGAAAGAAAGAAAAGAAAGAAAGAAAAGAAAGAAAGAAAAGAAAGAAATCTAGTTTATTCACACACAGACACATTTCGCTAGTTGTGTTTAAGATCCATGTAATAAGGAGCGAGCCTATGGCCATCAACCGGGTAAAGATCCAGACTCCAGGCTGCTATAGAGAAATTCCAGATGGAAAAACCAAATAACACTTTGCCCGACCCGGGAATCGAACCGATGACTTCATGCTCAGTAGTTTTGTGACCACCAGACCAACGAGGAAGTACAGAAAACAAATTCCCTTTAACTGTATTCCATTTAACAGTATTAAACCCTAAACCCTTGCATGCGGTCAACATTATAACAAGATTACGGAACCCTTTAAAATTAAAATCTCCTATGAAAGAGAACCGTCATGCTTGCGGATCCCTAATCCTTTATTTATTGTTAAAAATTGTAAGCTTGGATTATCCTACGGTATTAGGTTCCGTACGTATGTCACTCTTGCGTCGTTTGGCGCCAGATTCTGGAGAATATTATTAGTTCACTAGCTAACTCCCGTGGCTTATCCCACAGTTCCCGTGTATTTTTTATGGGTTAAAAGCCATACAAAAATCATTTTTATACTACTTCTTACTTTTACTATTATAAACTTTAAAGTTTGTGAGGATGGATGAATAGATGTTAGTTACTCTTTCACGCAAACACTACTGAACGGATTTTGTGTTTATTTTACATCTGATTGACACAGGCTATTATTTTTTATAGTTATTTATGATACAAGTGCGGAAGGTAGGTGATTTCCGATGAGTGGCATTTTTATTCACGAGCGAGCGAAGCGAGTGAGTGGATAAATAGACACGAGTCGGCAATCATCTTACGTACGTGTATCATACAACATTTTACTATACATTGTGCGAGGAAATAAAGAAAGCAAGAAATTAATAAAATGGCGGGCTTATTCAAGCGCGTTCAGCATATCCACTGATTAACTAATAGTTCCTCGGGCTACTGCGCATGTGCAAATAGCTGTCACGTCGTAACGCAAAAAGGCACGAGCTAGATATACGTTCTGTCAAACATATTTAATAAATATTTTAAATCAATTTATTGATCAATATCTAAATCTAGAGTAATTAAAACGCCTTTACTGAAGTATTAGTTATATTTTACCTTTTATATGAATGATAATCTGTACTTAACTAATTTGTAAAACTTTTCCCAAATAATAAAAGCTCTATGCGTCGGTCGGGCTGACGTTGGCGTGAAAAATAAAAAAAATACAGAAAAGTAAAGTCAAAGTCAAAGTCAAAGTCAAAGTATTTTATTTGTTTAACATAGGTAATATGGTACATGGTATAAAATTTGTGTTGTATCACTATGTTTTGCCTTGCAAGGCGTACAAAGTAGGTGTAAAAGAAAAATAAAAATAAAACGACAAACCAAACAAACAAGATAGAATAACAAGTGGATCGGACATTTTTTATTTTAAGGTTCTATCATCTAAAAACTCATTGATAGAGTAGTAAGCCTTTTCAATCAATAATTTCTTTAATTGCGATTTAAAATGGTTTATATTGGTCATGCTTTTTAAGGTTTTTGGTAGTTTATTATAAATCTTTGGACCCATGCCAAGACAACTCTTCGAGAAAAGTGCAGTACTGTGTTTTTTTGACTTTAGTATGCTTTGGTGACGTCTAGTATTAAGTTTCTCAAATTTAGACAGATTCTCCTTAATAAATATTGATGTTTCATAAATATAGAGGGATGGAAGCGTAAGTATTTTTAAACTAACGAAAAATGGTTTGCAACTTTCGGTGGTTTTTAACAAACATATCGCTCGAAGACATTGTTTTTGGGCTTTAAATGCCATTTCTCTGTTGGTAGAGTTGCCCCAAAATATTATGCCGTAACGAAGAGTTGAGGAGACATATGCATGATATGCAGTAAGGACAGTATTACGATTTACAACCTTATTCAAATTGTGTAGGGCATAGCAAAATTGATGAATTTTTTTTATCATAGTCTCCATGTGTGTTTTCCATGTCATGCTTTCGTCTAGCCAAATACCTAGAAATTTGGTTCTTTCCGTTTTAATAATCTTATTTTGGTCATAATTAATGTCAAGAATTTTAGAACTAGTTCTTTGTTTAAATGTCATTATTTGAGTTTTATTAAGATTAATCTGCAAGTTGTTATTATTTAGCCATTGAATTATTAGACTTAAGCTACTGTTTATGTCGTTTTCATGTGAATCAATATTTTCACCAGAAAATATTGATTCAAGAAAAATAGTACAGTCATCAGCAAATAGGGTCATAGGATGTGGTATGGTTTTCGGAAGGTCATTTATATAGCATAAAAATAATAAAGGGCCAAGCACACTTCCCTGAGGCACACCATAGTAAATGTGTCTCTAAAAAGCACTAATGAAAAAAAGTGACACTTTCCGCACAGTTTGGCTGCTTGGAAAACGCTCTTTTCGAGTACATGCATTGTAAAAGATATTAGCTTCTGCCAGCGGACTCGCCCGCGTGAAATTCGAAAATTAGCCCTTTCACTCCAGGAGCTGCAATACACACCAGTTTATCGGCACATAATCTCGAATTATTATCTGTCTTTTGGCCTTAAGAATAAAGTAACAATCAACTTGGATTAAGGGCTTTTATACGTCTCTATCATTCATTCAATTTTAAAGGTTAAAATATTCAATTATCGTGAAGATGATATCTTATTTAAATACCAAGATGCGAACAACAAAGACGAACGGAGCTCGCTGTGGAAAAATGAGACGGTTCATTATTTGAAGACGGTTGACTGTCACACCGAGACCGAAGTATTGCATGATGTAAGATTCACTAAGGGATGACAAGTCATGGCAGTTATGGCTAGTTATTGTAATGCCAAGAGATACTCAGGGATCCTTTGTGTACCGAAGCTCAATGTGCTGAAACGTGCCAAACCCTGCTCAAATTCAAATTCAATTTATTGCATCCATAATGTACATACAGGTGTTAAATATAGGTTACAGAAACAATTGTGGACCCTGTCGGGCACAGCAACATTCTAGATACAGTCAGTGTCTAGGAGAGAGGAATAGCGCTTAATATTTTTGCATAATAACATTTCAGTTGTATTTCCTATGTTTTTATTTGGTATAATGTACCTACTAATATGTCTATGTTTTTTTTATTTTTATGTCATGTCATGTTATGTACTATTATCGTCTATTATTACCTAATTATTAATTTATTCACCTAAATTGAATTAAAATTAGTATATTTTAAATGCATAATTTATATTAAATAAAATTATTATTAATGCTTATTATGTCTATTTATTAATGTCGTTTTACATAACGAGTTATCTTTATTTTTGCTGTTTTTATGTAGCCACAGAAGCTTCCCTTGATATGTTTAGTCTAGATTTGAGCTGCTTAGTGGCAAAAGACTCGCCTCCAATATATTTGACTAAGAACTGAAGAATGCATTTCTTATGTAGGTGAAAAGTCTTCGTGACTTACAGACCAGATGTTTTAGAGGAAAGAAAGAAAAGAAAGAAAAGAAAGAAAAAGAAGAAAAGAATGAAAAGAAAGGAAAGAAAGGAAAGAAAGGAAAGAAAGAAAAGAAAGAAAGAAAAGAAAAGAAAGAAAGAAAGAAAAGAACGAAAAGAACGAAAAGAAAGAAAAGAAAGAAAAGAAAGAAAAGAAAGAAAAGAAAGAAAAGAAAGAAAACTAGTTTATTAACACACAGACACATTTCGTCAAAATGTCCATGGGTATCTTTAAACATTCACTGCAGCTTTTGAAATACTCTGTGATGTTTACACTGACTTCAGTCACCAAAAGCGTCTTAAATTCGCCTGCCTCAGAACAATTTCTCCGACAAGTTACGCGTCGGTGTGACTCCGTTTCACAAGTCAATGAGCTCTAATTTGCATCAGTCTTGGCGCCAATATCGCAGTAATTTGTTACTGCCGCCGTATTAGAAAGGAATCCTTTGTAGGACGTGTTAAATGAAAGATATTGTTATGTGCTAGAATGTTAACAGATGGTATTAACATCTCGCGAGATTCTATGAAGGTTTGTACTTATGCCGGCGACTACGTCAACGTGCTTTAAAATGAAAAATAGGTATTCCTAAGGGCACTCCGAAATATCGAACTATTATTATTTTATTTAACGATAGGCTCGCGTTTGACCACTATCTCACCTGATGGTAAGCGATGATATGGTCGCCGGTGAAGCACGCTTGCCTAGAAGTAACCTATTCACTCTTGACTTAAAGGCCCCCAGGTTGTGGCTATCAGGAAACAAAGACTCCGGCAGAGAATTCAACTCCCTAGCTGTGTGCACGATGAAAGTATTAGCAAAACCCTTTGTGCGTATGGGTGGGATGTCTACCATGTACCGATGGCAAAAGGGCTAGGTGGAATCAAATTGTGCAGTTTCAACGCACACTTTCCGAAATCTAATCGATAAAAACCGATAGGATGGCAACTCTATGTCGAAGTTCGAGGCTCTGGAGCTTTGACTGAACCAGTGCATCGTCATCAGGCAGGATGTCTTCATTTCTGATACGATCACGCAAGGAAATGACGATGAGCATAGCCCTCTCCTCTCTTTCTGATGAGCGAGGCCCATTGTGAGCGACCACGTCTCTGTCCCGTAAGTAATCGCTGGCAACACACACTGGTCATAGATGTTCCTCTTGATACACTGTGGTAAGTTGGACGAGAACATACCGTGCAACACCCAAACGCTCCCCAGCCGAGTCGGATTTGACGGTTGACCTCTTTCTCGAAGTTGGACCTAACTAACAAGACCGTTTCGTCCATCGTAGACATAACCGTCCACAACTTCGTCTTGCTGATATAATGTCTAGAATCTCTGGCTGCTACTGAATACTTCCTGGTCGAAATCAATGCACGACCAGGGAATCAAACTGAGGACCTTATACTCAGCAATCGCGATTTCGATCACAAGATTCGCGTCTACAAAACTAAAGTACCATTAACATAGCCATATATCTTAGCCATGTCACCCTTACACACATTACTTCTTTACCATAACAAAAGAATCGAACCCCCTACCCTAGTCTAATATCTTCCTTACTCCTTAACTACAGGAACCGGAAATCATTGATCTTCGGTCCATAAGCTTTGTGCATTTGTTTATGGGCTGTACATTCTTCATTTCCGGTTGATACTTGAGTATTTTTTTCTCGCCATTATGGGCAGAAAAGTACAATTATTTATATGAAACAATGTTGAATGAAAGAAAAGTAATTTATTGTGGACATCGGAAGGCTAATGAACAGGTCGAGACTTTCTGGGGGCATGAGGGCGTCTCCGCTGCGTCTCTCTCACGCGTTATGCCTCCTCCTTCGGGAGCATTACTGCTTCGCAGAATGAGGAGACAGCTTCCCATGGCCTCTCGCTACGTTCCATGGCCTGGACCACGCTGACGACACTGCTCTACTTTTTGACTGAACACACATTATATTGAAGAAAATTTCGTTAGGAGGAGTTTATAAGAGTAGAGGAAAGTCAGAGAAAAGATGACTGGCCTGATAGTGTCGAAACAACGGGCCAAGTGCGAGTCGTACTCGCGCACGAAGGGTACCGTACCATTATCGCAAAAAAAAACGGCAAAAAAATCACGTCTGTTGTATGGGAGCCCCATTTAAATATTTAATTTATCCTGTTTTTACTATTTGTTATTAAAGCGGCAACAGAAATACATCATCTGTGAAAATTTTAACTGTCTAACTATCACGGTTCATGAGATACACCCTGGTGACTGACGGACAGACAGACGGACCGCGGAGTCTTAGAAATAGGGTCCCGTTTTTACCCTTTGGGTACGAAACCCTAAAAAAGGGGGGCATTCTGCGCCCACCAGAAATACAAATTTAGATATTGACAGCCGATACTACATATCTCGACATATTATGATTATTGATTAGTTATATTCATTGTTTATTCAATGTTGTATCGTGTTACCAATACCTACCCAGTGACTGGGTTGTTGAGGTAATCAGCTGCACCCAATTGGACTGAGAGCCGACTACACCATAGTTAGGCAAAACAAGTTTGAGGACATCAAGAGACTAATGAAGATTTTAAGCCCCGATAGGGCCTCCTTCCATGATAGTATGGTATCAGAAAGCGTGTGTCACTTACGTGTCTGCCTACCTCACGTAGAAGTAGCAGTTACTCGGACCACATAGCAGATACTGGAAGCCGCCGACATTCCGTTAGGTGTGCATTTCCAGTGTCATACGGCACGGGAATTATGGTTTGAAGCCCCTGATAGTCGATACAGGGCACAGGAATCATTGTTTCTATTTTCTTTTGTGACACGGGATGGGATACATAGCCTTGGGTGTTCTTTACTTACACAAAATATCTATAACGAAATCTGTCATCTGTAGGATAGTGTAGACAAAGTGACATTAAGCGGAAAATAAAGTTGAAAAGTCTAAATAAAATGTATGAGATTGGCATGTGCTATCGCAATGTCAACGCTTTTGACAATCGTTATTGCTACAATTGGCATAGACGTATTATAAACGTAAAGTACATTTAAATAGTTGTTTTTAAGTCACATTGCAATTTACGTATTTGGGGACTATCCAGAATACAAACACCGGGCTGGTACTGACAAAATCCTAATAATAAAACTAAAAAATACTGGTGACTTTGGAATCGAATCCCAGGACTTTTTGTTCAGCAGTCGAGTTTGTTCAACGAGTTAAAGCTAGCCTGCCACACTATCTCAATCCCAAGTACTGCAATTCATGAAACTGTCTTGAAACCTATAAAGTAAAACATAACTTGCAATGAAGCAGTCACATATCATACTTCATTCAGAATTCTGTAATCGTATCTGCGACCTTTCAAGTCAACACACTATTCCCCAGTAGGTCAACGGCCGTCAGAAACAATGGACACAGTAGCGTCACAATATTATGCATTCGAGATCGCGGCCATGATTCCGATTCGCAGAAAAATGTATCGAAACGACAAACACACACTTATTTATGGGGCCTTTGTATTTGTGCATGTGTCCAGTTCCTATGAATAAGTTACTAATATTTGTGGTTGCTATCAAAAACTGTAAATTCTTTCCTTTCTAGTAGGTGCTTCTTCATTTAAAAAAGCTACATCTTTATGTACTGATTTCTGCTTTGCACTATTTTGAACCGTCTGATATACAATAGAATAAAGGGGAAGGCCAAAGAAAAAATGGATGGACTGTGTGAGGAGTGATATGAAAGAAAATGGAGTCAGTGATAGCGTGACGGGGGACAGGACGGTAAGGTAGCACAAGTAACATGGGACAAGGGCAGGAAGATGATGATGATATCCACGCGGTGTCTTTGTCCAGACCCTGATGGACTTTACCACATAATCTCAATATAGTACTAATCCTTCCATACTTTACATAATAGGATTTGGATAAAATTGCACTGGGACATAGTCTATGCCCTGGACATTATGGTACCTTTCGATTGCGTTAACCATGAGACACTATTGTTGAAGCTCGAGCACTATGGAATTAGTCATATGGGCCTTGAGTTACTTAGATTATATTTGAAAGCCAGACAATATGAAGTTCAGGGAAACGGCATAAACTCACTAGGGGCTGAAATGACAATGGGCGTTCTTCAAGGCTCGATATTGGGTCCATTCCTCTTTTTAGTTTATATTAACGATTTGCCTCAATTACTACAAAATCAACCAAAGATGGTGTTATTTGCTGATGACACATCTTCTTCTTGGTGGGAGTACGTTGCCTTGTGTTAATTACCGACCTTCACATGGGCGAAGTCGCTGACAGAAGCTATGCTATTATCTATACTACTAAGCAATACAGGGCAGGCAATATATAAAACGATCATGTTTCTTTAAGCTTCCATGAGTGGCAAAACATAAATGTACAGTTAGCAAGAATGATAGGTAAAATTGTCCATGAATTGAAATCAGATGTTCATACGAAATGGCTCTCTTATACGTCATCTGTCAATCTACTAGCCTTACCAAACTAAGTTGATAATTGGATGCAACTGATTACCAGCATTTCACATGAAATAAACTAGCCTATGCTCTGAGTACAGTTAGCGGTCGTTAATAGCACATCGAGTTACAGAACAGTAAAATTTAAAAAACCCGTGACACATTTTTAATGCATGCTACATAATTATTATTGGGGTTATAAGTTTGACGAGTGTACCTGTTGTTTGTGTGTCTGTCTGAGGTATCATAGCTCGGATACCGAACGGAACCGATTTAGATGTCGAGTTTGGTGACTTTAAACGTTCTTTAGTTATGTTTGATGAAAATCGGTTGGGCCGTTCAAAAGTTATGGGCGTTTAACTGTTTGAATCGGGGTGTTTTCGCAAGATATCGTGTCAATACGAGTATTACGTGTTCAATAGATTGTCGATCGAAGCGTGTCTACTACTAGATAAATTATGTAGAATGAAATAAAAATGTGTCAGGGTTTTAATTTTTATTCCCTTGGGAGTAAAAGTATTTTCTTAACACGTTACACGCGGTCAAAGCCACTGGCAGAAGTTAATAATTAATATTATAACGCGAAAGGAACTGTCTGTCTGTCTCAAGGACATGGTCTACTCGTGTGCCAAATGTATCAAAGTCAGACAAACAGACAGGCAGATTTATATACTTATTTATAATTATTTTAATATGTATGTACTTCTCAAGTTCATACTTAGTTCAGAATACAGGCTTTCTCACGCATGACTCATACGATGACAACAATGTGCAACCTACTTCGCGGACGAGAGGTTATGTTGCAACTGCGCGCGTTCGTGACAGAACTGCCGTTTAGGCGTTTTATTGTCTCTACAACGAGTTAGGGGACTTTGAGCCTTGTTGCAGATGAAAATTGGGTTTGTTTTCTAATGTTAGAGATTTTCTTTGTTTTATATTGTTGTATGTTATTGTTAGTGACAATCAGGAATGATAGTTAAATATACTTGACGAAATATTAATTACAACCATTCGAATTCTGTCCAGAAGTTACTAGTAGTCTATTTAACTTGCAATGTATGTATGTGTATTTGGGTCAAATCTTGCAACTGAATTCTAAAGCAGTTATCTTCCACCGATTAAGATGAAATTTTGCATACACGTGTAGTTTGGATGACAATTGCATGGTTAGATAAGTGACGTCATTCTAAATCCAATATGGCGGACGGCCCAAGATGGCGAGCTAGTTATTTTTTGTGCACTGCCATGATATGGGTATCAAATGAAAGGTATCGCTGAGAATAATACGGCAAAAGAATGTTAAAAAAAGAAAAAAAATAATATATGAAATTTTGCATACATGTTTAGTTTGGGTGACAATGCATGGTTAACTAAGTGACTTTATTCTAAATCCAATATGGCGAACGGCCCAAGATGGCCTAGTTATTTTTTGTGCACTGCCATGATATGGGTATCAAATGAAAGGATTCGCTGAGAATAATACGGAAAAAGAATGAAGGTATAAAAAAGGAAAAAAAAAAATGTGGCCTATGGAAGGATAGTGTAGCATTCCATCGGTGAAAGAATTTTAGTAATCGAATGCTTTTCTTCTTATTTACGTCTTTTTATTTCGTTTTTGTAGGCAGTCGGGTTCTTTTATTTTTTATTTGCAACTTTGTGGTTATATTTTTTTTATCGAGTTACTTTTGAACATAGAAGTGATATATATTTTTGTAATCACCACAAAAATGCTTCATCTTGATACCCACTCGATGGGTTTGGCAGAAAAAAAATTAGGGGTCGCCAAATTTTCATACACTTTTCCTAGGACCCTTGGGTTTTTAAGATGAATATAACGGATACCTTAACTGTCGAAATCCATCCAGCCGTTTGGAAGATACGAGGTCATAAATAAAGAACAATGGCGAAATTTTAGCTGACTTAAATTTGAGCGTCTGAAAGTGAGTTATATACGAAAGACATTGTATTAATTGTCTATGTTTTTTAAAGTATAATTAGGCCTGGTCCAAAATAGATAAAAAAAAAACATAATAAATAAAAAGTTATTTGATTTTTCAGTTCATTTCTTTAGCATAGTGTTGCCATTATATATTTTATCTACTAAGTGACAAGTAGTAACTATATTAAGTAATAATATCATTATTGTATTTATTGCAGTAAATGAGTTAACAATACTGTTTATGTCTAAGTGTAGATGTTCCTTGCAGGTAGGTAAGAATATTGTAGTGTAGTAGAAATAAATGAATTACTTTCAATTAATGATTGGCAAAAAGACTAGTACCCAAGTCTAAAAAACATATTGACGACAACCTTTTGATACACGTCAAAGTCACTTAGTTTAAATAAATATACTCTTTCCAAAGAGTATACTACACATTTCATGCTAAAATAACAAGGTAAGGGAAATACTAATGCGATATTCCCCTTTTACTTCTACGAAATTGAATAATATTACCTATTATACACATTATTAAAACTTACCCAGACATAATCAACAAAAGTTTATGACTGAATATCTATTATTCACTACATTCTCGAACAAAAATTCTTGCACAAACTAATTCAGAACATCACCCTGAGTTAAACCAGATATTTTTCATTTAAAGACTTTCGAATTTAATCTCAGCTAAAACAATGTATGGGCACCTGCCATTGTTCTTTACATACAAGATACGCGCGAAGAACCCTTCCTTGGCAGTCGGGTATAAACATGCAAATCGAATAACTAATACAAAACCTAGAATTATTATACAATTCAATCCAGACAGTGTTCAATCAACACTTAAACAGTTTAAACAGTTCACTTGAACCGTAGAGTTACATTCTCGACGCGGTACGTCTGAACTATAGTTAATTTCCTGAAGCAGTCGGCGTCGGTCGGTTAAGGGTACACTAGTCGACGGCACGAACTATTATTATATATATTTGGGAGTCTGGAAATCATGTAAAAACGACTGAATGTATCTGTTCAAAATAAAATTACTTGCATTGTTGAACTACTAATCTATCCCTGTATGGAGGCCGTTTTTCAATTTTCCTTCTTCTTGTGGTACTTATTTGCGCCCAAAGATGCGTTAAAATTAGTGCTGAAATATGGAACTTTCGAAGCTCATAACTTGCAAGTAAATATTTTTTTTACTTTTTTGCTTCCATACAGGGCTAGATAATGATGAGACAAATTGATATCATTTTTTATTATGAACGTACATCGTCAAACAATGGAGTAAAAGCCAGACTACGTTTGTATGGAAGAATTTTCGACTAGTGTACCCTTAAGTTAACATGCAGTTCTCGTAATATAACTACAGTTTATGTAAGTTCACTGCAGGTTACTTTACTCTTACTGTGCTATTGTATATCTTAGCGTTCGTGTTTTGTTTCTGAAGCAAATTCCTATTTGCTTAGCCGTTTCCCAATTACTGGGCAACTAGAGGTCTTTAAGTCAAGAGTGAATAGGTTACTTCTAGGCAAGCGTGCTTCACCGTCGACCACATCATCGCTTACTATCAGGCGAGATAGTGATCAAACGCGAGCCTACCAATAATAACAAAACGGCCAAGTGCGGGTCGGACTCGCGCACGAAGGATTCCGTACCGTTATCGCAAAAAACTGCAAAATGTCACGCTTGTTTGAATGGGAGCCCCACTTAAATATTTATTTTATTTTGTTTTTAGTATTTTTTGTTATAGCGGCAACAGAAATACAACATCTGTGAAAATATCAACTGTCTAGCTACCACGGTTCATGAGTTACAGCCTGGTGACAGACGGACAGACGGACCGCGGAGTCTTAGTAATAGGGTCCCGTTTTTACCCTTTGGGTACGTAACCCTAAAAAACCGGCCAAGTGCGTGTCGGACTTGGCACATTTAAGGTTCCGTACCATCCCGCTAAATTAAGTTGGTTGTAATAGGAAAAATGAGAAAATTTCAAAGAAAAATAATAATATATGCGTCTCGCATCCAGCGGATTCCAGCAGCCTTAACCAGGTCATCGCTCTACCTAGAGGGAGGCCTTCCAATGCTGCGTCTTCCGGAACGCCAGATTTTTCGTCTCCATCGACCGTACGACTACGTTCTGCGAGCAATGTTCCCCCACTGCCACTTCAGTTCTTCTGTATCAAAGGCTACTTTTATCTCAGAAAAATGCTCAGTTCCTTCAAGTTAGAGCTCTGGAGCGAAGCCACAGGTACAAGCTAGTACTAAACACAATCAACACACACAACCGTACAGTCGCAAGCACGTCTCGCAATAGTTCTCTAACTTTAATATCCTGGCGCCAAGTTTACGTCTAGTTGTGCCGAAGTTTCTTGACTTTCTGAATAATATGCTGGAACTGTCGACATGTCATGTTAATCTGGAGTTACGCTGGTTTGCGATGGTAATCAGAAATGTTTGAATTATGTAGTATTTAACCGACTTACCAAAAATGGAGGAGGCTCTATGTTCAACATTAAGTATGTTTTTTTTTTATTTATGTTCACCGATATCTCCGTCAATTATGGACCGATATTGAAAATTCTTTTTTTGTTTGAAAGGGTATATTCCGAAATTGGTCCCATTTTAATTTGCTGAAGGTCTGATGAAGATCTTCGGAGATATACAACAGAAGTCTTCAATAAAAAACAGCAAATCTCTCGGGATTGCTGCAATCGCATGTCTGTTTATTGTTTATACCATTTTATAACATAACATCACGCCAGTACGCTCGAAAGGGGTATGCAGATCTCTTATTTCACCGGTTATATTTAAGTTTCATGTTATTCGGGTAATCTATTCTGTCGTTATAGGTGCTTACTTAACTACTTCCCTATTAGGTAGGTACAACTAAAAAGTGAAAAATAAAATAACCTTTTTGCAAAAAAATACTACCGACTTCCAAATAAAGAACTAGAAAGTGAAAAATAACTTTATTTTTGGAAGTCGATGTCTTTAGTAGGTACCAAATTTTTAAGTTATGGACACCGACTTCCAAAAATAAAATTATTTTTCACTTTCTAGTTTTCTTATTTGGAAGTCGGTAGTATTTTTTTGTAAAAAAGTTTTTGTTATTACCACTGGATAGCCTGAAAGAGGTACATCCAATAACTTTTCGCCAATGGCTATAAAACAACTTAAGAATTATAAAAAAGTTAATTAAAAAAATCAAAATACCCGACTGCTTAAAAAGCGAACTAAAAAGACGTAAACAAGAAGAAAATCATGCTGTGCAGTCGGAGGAAACATATTCGCGAGCTGGCTGACCAAAATCAGATGTATCCTCCAACTGCACAGCATGATTTTCTTCTTGTTTACGTCTTTTTAGTTCGCTTTTTAAGCAGTCGGGTATTTTGATTTTTTTAATTAACTTTTTTATTTATAACTTTTTAGTTAACATTTTGTTCGAATTAGGTACATTTAAATATATAAGTGTTATATATTTTTGAAATCACCTCTTGAAACCCTTTATTTTGATATCCCACACGATGGGTTTGGAAGAAAAAATAAAATTGGCCCCCCACAGTATGGCGCCCAAAAGCCGCCATTTTTCTATTTTCCAATTTTAATGTAGCCTATGACACTCGCAAGGTTAAGACGAATCGATTGACGTATGAATCATCAAAATCGGTCAACGCGTTTGGTCTCTGGAACGCCACATAGGAACAAACATACATACATACATACATACATATATACATACATACATAGACTGATAAACACATTACCCTCCTTCGGCAGTCGGGTAAAAAGACACCGACTTCCAATAATAAAGTTATTTTTCACTTTGTAGTTCTTTATTTGGAAGTCGGTAGTATTTTTTTGCAAAAAGGTTATTTTATTTTTCACTTTTTAGTTGTACCTACCTAATAGGCAAGTTGTTTGGTAAGGTACATATAACGCCAGAAACTATCGAAACACGAAAAAATACAGATTCAAAGATTAAATTGCGAATAACTTTTGAACGGCTACACCGATTTTATTCAAACATAGCTAAGAACACTCTCGACAAAGTCACCTTACAAACAAAAAAAAACTAAGTCCGAAAACCGGTTCATCCGTTTAGACGCTATGATGCCACAGACAGACACACAGATACAGCAACACACGTCAAACTTATAACACCCCTCTTTTTCCGTCAGGGATTAGAAATAATGTACTATAAAGGTCAAAAGTGCCGTCACACTCTACCAAAACAGAAAAGGCAATTTTATGTAGGCAGCAGATTTTCAACTTTTCGCGGTTAGTAGGAATAATCTATGTTTAATTTCTATACAAAATATTATATCAGCTGTGGATAATTAAACTTCTTCAACAAAAACTAGCCAATTGAGTTTTGGGAGAGTATGACTGCACTTTTGACCCTTGACTGTACATGATCAATAATAAATATAATAAAACCTTTTAACCCAGCCGTTACTAAGGAGTATGCTTTAGAAAGTAACTGTTTTACGGCACTAAAAAAGAGGTACTTCTACTGTTTTTGTTCTTGTATTTTGCTAAAGTGTTTATGTCGTTTTGTGGCAATTAAATACCTATTCTTTATTTTCTTTTACCCGGAAATCGAACTCAGGAACTCACACTGAGCAGTAGCGCTTGCGACCGCTACACCAACGAGGTGTAATCAATCTCCAGATAATCCATACAATCAATAACTTATAACAATCCTAATCTTAACCCCTTCACCCCAATCAAAAGTACGATTTAATTAACCGAATGCCAGCTTGAACCTGTTTATACCCTTGTCACATCGAAGAGGAGATTAATTATATTTCAGTTAAGCCGATGGGATTAACTGCGATGTGATGTGACTTTGATCGGCAATGTCGTTATCCTATCAATGGAAGCTCATCAGCTGATGATGCTGTCTTTAGCAGTCAATGTGACAGTTGACAGTTCCACGGCACTACATCGTGCCACACTTCACCTCATCAGCCTATTAATGTTCCCACTGCTGGGACGCAGGCCTCCTCTCTGTGAGAAGGAATGGGCCGTAATCCACCACGCGAGCCCAGTGGTGGATGTCACATGTCTTCGAATTTTTGGTTCTAGGACATTTTTAGCCGGTTTCCTCACGATGTTTTCCTTCACCGTTTAGAGAGCAGTGGTGATGAAATAATTTACACAAAGTAAAGCGCCTACCTGGGTTCGAACCCACGACCAACAACTTGTAAGTCGCGGCTTATACCACTGGGCCACCACTGCTGTGCCACACTTCACATGAAGCTAATATTCACTTGCTATAAGGGTGTAACCCCTGTATGAAAGACAAATGGTATGGCTTGAGAGGGCATGATTAACATGCCAGCTGCACTGATCATCCGCCTGGAGGACACGGTGGAGCATAAGGTGGAGGTCTGCCCCGCTTGGGCGGAGCACCACCGTGTCCATGTGGCCATGGTACGGAGCGAGAAGGCATGGGAAGCTGTCTCCTCCTTCTACGAAGCAATAATGCTCGCAAAGGAGGAGGCGGAACGCGAGAGGGAGACGCAAAGGAGACGCCCTCACGCCCCTAGTCACCGCAGGAGATGCCCCAGGCGTTGGGTGAAGCAAGCCGATTCCAAGCCACTGTAGGTGCGAGCTTGCCGACGGCAAGTCATGGCTCGCCGTCCGATAAGGACCAGGCCCGAGTCGACGGCGCGTAGTGTTCTACGCGAGCCTCAAAGAGATGTCAGCAAAACTGACGGGGTCCGCTAGGGCCGAAGCCTGTCTGGGTCACAGATAAATTTGAAAGAGAGTTACCGCGGCCCTGGCACAAGCAACTGAAGGAACACGAGTGGGTTTTAGTCAGTAAAAGTCTGACACGCCCTACCGCTTCACCCAGAGCGGGAGAAGTCATTGGAAGCCCACAACAAAAAAAAAAGTCTGCTCTGATCATATAAATTGAAGGGCAATTGCAAGTCAGGTTTACCCAGCAATAATAGGCGATTCCGGGCTGAAATGATACTGAGATTTTTATTGGGTCAACCCACTCCACTATTATATTTCTTTAATTACCACTGCTACTCCTGAAAGCCAAAATCATTTGCAGCTACCAGCAAAGTGCCGAGGCAATAAAGCTCGACGAGTCCCGCAGAAACGATTCAATTGTCTTGGAAACCGCAACGAAATTAATCAAAAAACGTCAGCGGAGGAGTAAGAAAAAAACTGATGTCGACAACCAATTACTTTTTTTCAAATAAAGACTTTGTAATAGCTGAGTTATGCCTTGATTATGTCATTCCGTCTGCCTTTGAGCTGGCTGGTTCATATCGGAATCGTTTAAGTGACTAATGCACTATGCATGGGGTATTGCAGTTTTGTAGAAACATACAGGGTTGGGTGCTTCGGACGGGACGGTCTGGCTTGATAGTCAACTCTCTGCCAGCATCTCAGCGTCAGCCTTCAAAGCAAGAGTGAACAGGCATCTTTTGTGCACTCGTTCCATCGTAGACCTTATATCGGAATCGTTTAAGTGACTAATGCACTATGCATGGGGTATTGCAGTTTTGTGGAAACATACAGGGTCAGCCTTCAAAGCAAGAGTGAACAGGCATCTTTTGTGCACTCGTTCCATCGTAGACCTTATCAATCGCTTGCCATTAGGTCGGTATTGAGGCCAAGAACGAGGAAATAAAAATTAAAAAACTCTGCCCTAATCCCATGTTAATTCGTGTCCGGGCAACACATTTTCTTGTTCTAGTTTCCCCTTGCGAGAAAAGGAGTCTTTTGCAACTTTTACAAGCAAGGTTTACGCAAAAAAAACGTGTATATTGAAAAAAAGTTGTAAATAAAAAAAGTTAATTTAAAAATCAAAAACCCAACTGCTTAAGAAGCGAATTAAAAAGATGTAAACAAATAGAAAATCATGCTGTGCCGGAGGATATATATTCGAGAGTTGGCTGAGCACCTGATCCTCCGACTGCATAGCATGATTTTCTACTTGTTTACGCTTAGTTAGCTAGTAGTTCGCTTCTTAAGCAGTCGGGTTTTAGATTTTTTAATAATTTTATTGTTGATTGTCTCGCGTTATACCAACTATCTCACCTGTAGATAGTTAATATTCCTAGCCTTTTTTTTATTTTTTATTTTTGGGTGGGAAATCATCCAATGACTTCTCCCGCTCTGGGTGAAGCGGAAGGGCGTGTCAGACTTTTACTGACTAAAACCCACCCGTGTTCCTCCAGTTGCTTGTGCCAGGGCCGCGGTAACTCTTTTTCAAATTTATCCGCGACCCAGACAGGCATCGGCAGATATTCCTAGCCTGTAATTACTAGTTCGCCGTCTCCTTAGAGAATTGCACTACTAATGGTAAACGACGATGTGATCGACGGTGAAGCACGCTTGCCTTGTATTATGTGGTGTACAATAAAATCTATATATATAAAAATGAATCCCTATTTCCCTTGGTCACGGCATCACGCGTGAACGGCTGGACCGATTTCGCTAATTCTTTTTTTGTTGTTTGTTATTGTTAGGGAAAGGTTATTAAGAAAAAAAAAACTAAGAAAAAAAAAAATAAGAAAAAAAAATATTGCTGCCTTACCTACATAGGTAGGGTAGGGTAGGGTAGGGTAGGGTAGGTAGGTTACGGTAGGTAGGGTAGGGTAGGATAGGTACGGTAGGGTAGGTAGGCTAGCGTAGGTTGGGTGGGTTGGGTAGATGAATGTTTGGTGTTTTTATGGCAAAACAAAGTTTGCCGGGTCAGCTAGTATAAAATAAATAACCATGCTATTCACTCTTGACTTAAAGACTCCTAGATTGTAGCGTGCAAGCTCCAATTCTTCGTACCTATGTTTTCATCACAAAAGAAAATTCCCCATACATATTCTGGGGGTGAACGACGAACGTTGTATTACCATCAAATGGGGGTTGAATGAATTATTATGTATTCACCACCAGGGGGTGAAAAGGGGGGTAGACAGAAAATATACAGCCAGCCATGAGCCATGTGGTAATGTAAAATTTCTAATGCATATTCTGTATGGCTTCGATTTAGTTTGAGAGTCGTATTTTAATGCAACTTTTTATTAAAATGTCTGATACGAAAATGGAAGTGTAGAGGAGTAGATAAAAGATACAATATTTTGATGGATGTTCTTTTTTAGGGTTCCGTACCCAAAGGGTAAAAACGGGACCCTATTACTAAGACTCCGCGGTCCGTCTGTCTGTCACCAGGATGTATCTCATGAACGTGATAGCTGGACAGTTAAAATGTTTCACAGATGATGTATTTCTGTTGCCGCTATAACAACAAATACTAAAAACAGAATAAAATAAATATTTAAGTGGGGCTCCCATACAACAAACGTGTTTTTTTTTGTCGCTTTTTCGATAATGGTACGGAACCCATCGTGCGCGAGTCCGACTCGCACTTGGCCGGTTTTTTTATACGGGCCAAGGTATCAGAAAAATGCTGTAGCAATGAAGTTCGACAAGTCTCGAATAAATGATTTAACCGGTTGAACGCCGTATAAGTCGGTAAGACTCAGAAGAAGGCACTCTAGGGGTTAACTGTCTTGGATCCCGCAAAAGAACTGCAGAGGAGTAAGAAAAAATCCATGTTTTTTCTGTCAATTTTTGGGCCGAAAGAGAGTTACCGCGGCCCTGGCTCAAGCAACTGAAGGAACACGGGTGGGTTTTAGTCAGTAAAAGTCTGACACGCCCTCCCGCTTCACCCAGAGCGGGAGAAGTCATTGGATGATTGCCCAAGCAAACAAAAAAAATGTGCCCAAACTTGGGGAAGGCTTATGTCCAGCTGTGGACGTCTTTTGGCTGAAATGATGAGTAAATTGGATGAAGGATTAAACATTTAAAAATGGAGTTAACTGATTAATACACGTCTTTAAAAACAGACCAATTACAAAACGAATAAAACGAAATTGATAACCCTCTCAATAAACTACAACTCGATCAGTGGCTGTCAAACAGAACCGGTTTGTTTATCGTCTGTTACTCATTGTCAATGGTTACGGTCTACTTGTCTCTGGCGCACATCCGGCAGCCGTAATGTTGGTATTTATGACGGTATCTTAAAGACATGTTATGTAGTGGGTAGGCAGGATAACGATATATTGTCTTTGGTTTGTGAGACAGCTATTAGTAAAGATTGATAACCTTCCCTTTAACTAAGATATTGTCAAACTGAGACACTAACCTTTTTCCTAAAGGTGTCATCATCACCATCATCAGCGTTTTTTGGAAGTCGGTTTTTTTTTTAGGGAAAAATTTTTTGACTTCCAAAAATAAAGTTATTTTTTCAAGTCAAAAAAATTTCGTAGAAGTAAAAGTCGCTTTGTAGTTTTCTTTTTTGGAAGTCGGTAGTATTTTTTTGTATAAACCGTTTTTTTTTTCACTTTTTAGTTGTATTTACCTAATAGGCAAGTAGTTAAGTAAGGTACCTATAATGCCAGAATAGATTGTCCGAATATCATGAAACTGAACATAACCGGTGAAATGAGAGTGTACGAAGGTGAGCTGTACACATCTGCCTACCCCTTTAGAGCGTACTGGCGTGATTTTATGTTATGAAATGGTATAAACAATAAATAGACATGCGATTGCAGCAATCCCGAGAGATTTGCCGTTATTTATTGAAGAGTTTTGTTGTATATCTTCGAAGTTCTGCATCAGATCTCCGTCCACAATTGACGGAGATAATCAGTGAACACACACAAAAAAAAGTCGAACATAGAACCGCCTCCATTTTGGTAAGTCGGTTAAAAAACAAGAGATCATGCGTGTGAAAAAATCCCAAAAATGCACGCGTAGGCGACACTCCTAGCGCAAATAGTCCAAGAGCTCACAGCTTATGAGATGACTCGTAAATTAAGCCTATTAACATTGTCGCCTCATTCTGTAATTGATATCCAAGATTGGCCTCAATTGGGGTCTCCTCAACGAGTCTCCTCGACTATTCGTGTGAATACTTTTTTATATTGTGCTCAATTGATCCAGTGGGTCATTGTTGAAACATGTGATTGGATCATTAGCACGCCAGACTAAGCCAGGATTAGTCAAATAAAAAGACTGGGGACGAGTGAACACGGGCAATTTTTTGAGAATTATTGCCTGACTAGCTACTGCCAGCGGCTTCGTCCGCGTGAATGAATGAGAAAATAATCCCAAGGGAACATATACCCGGGGTAAAAAGTATCCTATTTGCTATTCCAGACTATAATCTATCTCAGTGCAAAATTTCATCGAGATCCGCCCAGTATTTTTTGCGTAAAAGAGTATCAAACATACAAATACACTTATGTACTCAAAATGTAATCTATCTCTGTGCCAACATCAAGATTCGCCGTCGATCCAGCCCTTTAAGCGTGAAGAAGAAACAAACATACAAACACACTTACAAATTTTCACCTTTATAATATTATAGTGTGAAGTAGGATAGGTAAGATTAGTAAGATACAACTATTTTCGGTAGTAGATGAAACTATATTTATATGCCGAATTAATTCATTACCTAGGTAGTTTTTTGTTTGGATAAATCAAAATCTATTCGGCCTCAATGGATGGTCCGTTCTGCGAGCAATGTGCCCTGCCAGCTGCCAATTAAGACGACGACTAACGCCAACGACCTTGAGGGAACAAAATGCGCACCCGTTTCACACCCGCGCGACCCAAAATTTAGTTGTTTTTTGTACTTGCCTTATTAATCTATGACTTTAAAAAAAAACTTCAGATCAAAATGTAGATAATTAAATTGTCTTTGAGATGGTGTCGATTTCATTAAAATACGCCCAACGGTTTTGGTGCGATTGTCGTGTTTTTGTTCGTTTTAGACATGACTTTACTAATTAATTACACTGTGTTTTACGATTAAAATTCAAAATGTGCTCAGATCAAATTATTAAAACAATGGTCTAATGTAACATATATTTTTTTCAAAAAATTACGGCTAGCCGTTTAGACGTGATTCTCATTTTACAATCAACTACTCAAGGGTATCTGCGCCTTAAGTTTGGCAATTCTAGAGTGGCGACCACGTACCCGAAGACGCAGCGTTAGAAGGCCTATCTAGGTGGAATGACGACCTGGTCAAGGCTGCGGGAGTCCGGTAGATGCGAGATGCACATACCGAACAGTGTGGCGACACTTGGGGGAGGCCTATGTCCAGCAGTGGACGTCTTTTGGATGAAATGATGATGAAATCAAAATCAAACATCATTCAAATTAGGGTAGGAATCAGCACTTTTTGAAATAAAAAAAAACTATTAAAGACACACAATATGATGTTTTAAATCGATAAATGCAATGCAATAAATTGCGAAATTTAATGGGATTTTATTAATTCCGTAAAAATGAAAACATTTTGTGAAAGTAACATCAACTTCATTAAAATACATGCAATTAAAAAATAACATTACTTTCCGAGGTTACCAATGACAAACATACTGATAGTGATAATTTCGTTCACTTGAACTACTTTCTAATTGAATGTACTAAAAACATTATTTATTATCATTTAAATTTGTGATCTGCCTCATTGGTAACAAGGCTGCTGAATGTGACATCACGAGTACGATCCCCAAGTCGGGTTAAGTGGTATTTGATTTTTCTAATGTGAACTTCTTATTTATTTATTATATACTTTATTGTACACCACAAACAAAAACGTATAGGACAAACGTTTACAAACACAAGTGTACAATGGGCGGTCTTATCGCACTAGGCAATCTCCATCCTTCTGCCAGCGGCTTCAACCGCGTGAATGTCGAAAATTATCCCGAGGGAATATATTCCCGGGATAAAAAGTATACTATGTGCCATTCCTGACTATAATCTATCTCTGTGCCAAATTTCATATAGATACGTCCAACCGTTTGAGCATGAAGAAGTAAGCTTTAGGAGTGCAGTGGTTGTGGTTTCAAACCTAGGCAGGCGCTTAAATTTGTGTAAATTATTTCACCGCCACTGCTCTAAAAATGGTGAAGGAGGAAACCGGCATGTCCTGGAACCAAAAATGCGAAGACATGTGACATCCACCAACCCGCACTGGACCTGCGTGGCGGATTACGGCCCATTTCCTCTCACAGAGAGGATGCCTGTGTCCCATCGCATGTATATTTATTGTTTATACCATTTCATAACATAACATCACGCCAGTACGCTCTAAAGAGGTACGCAGATGTGTACAGCTCACCTTGGTAAACTCTCATTTCACCGGTTATGTTCAGTTTCATGATATTCAGGTAATCTATTCTTGCATTATAGGTACCTTACTTAACTACTTGCCTATTAGGTAAATACAACTAAAAAGAGAAAAGTTTTACTAAAAAGTAAAAAATCTTTTTTTCCAAAAAAATATTACCGACTTCCAAAAAAGAAAACTACAAAGTGAAAAATAACTTTATTTTTGGAAGTCGGTGTACATAAACCAAAAAATTGTTACCTACCAAAGACACCGACTTCCAAAAAGAAAGTTATTTTTTCACTTTATAGTTTTCTTATTTGGAAGTCGGTAGTATTTTTTTGTAAAAATGTTTTTTTTATGTTATGACCTTAACGAAAACGGAATTAATGTTTAGGTCCCCTTACTGAAAACTAAAACTGCAATACATTTGGCGCTAAAGGAGTTTAAATGTTAGTTATATTGTAAACCAAACCACAAATAATATAATACTAGCATATAGATGCCTCATCCCATACAAAGAAACCGTGCCGACGTAACTAGCGTTTTTCATCTGATTAATCTTGTAATTTTTGTAAGTAAATCAATCGCGTTCGATCCCGTTTCACGGCAATAGATGGTGTTAGCAGCGACTTGCAAGTAAAAGGCTTTACTAGGTTCGTGAATATTTTTTTCTTTAAAAACAGTGACGGTTCGTTTTATAGTATTTTTTTGCACGTTTTTAGATTTTTGCAAAAAAAATTGTTACTATGCAAATTTTAACAATCTAGTGGAATGCCTCAGAAATTAAAAAATGCGCCATCTATTGGCATCAATTTTAAATGATCCGTTCAAATAATCTTTGAAATGTGAATTAAGAGCCCAATATTCCTTAATTTTCTACTTAGGAGAGTTGATTAAACAAGAACATACCATTATTATGTTCAATTTCAGAAATGTTAATTTTACACAATTCTATTGAATTATGTGTACATGTCGCGTTATCTAGTGAGATTTATTTGAACCAAATTTTCTTTCTTAGCAATCAATCTGCCTAGCCTTTTTCCTTAGGGTCGGCTTCCAGTCTTACCGGATTCAGCTGAGTACCAGTGTTTTATATGGGGCGACTGCCTATCTGACCTCCACAACCCAGTAACTGGGTAACACGGTACCTCTTGGCAAGACTGGTGTAAGATCTCAGGCTTCTGACTACTCGTAACGACTGTCAAAGATCTCAAATGACAGCCGGGACCAACGACTTAAATTGCTTTCCGAGGCAAGGAGGAGACTCGCTATGTTGAAATGGTCCCCCATCCACGGACCGACCTCGTAAAGCGTTGCTTAACCTTGATACATGATGATGATGACAGAATGATGTTTTAAATATGATTAACGCTTGTACTAACTACTCCTAAGTCCTAAATCAAATCAAAAAGTTCTCGCTGTTCTATGTTTTATTCAAATACCTTACTTCAGCATATACACCATACCGTGACGTCGTTCAATTAATTCTCCTGCACCATACATTAATCATTTACCTGAAACAAAACAGAAAAAATATCATTAATACATTTGCACAAAGTATAATCGCATTAAAAATCTACTTTTCTCATTCAATACCACTACACTACACTTCGGTCAATCAGATAAGGTACAGTTACACTGGCTCCTAAACAATGGAGTTATCTGTCAGAATGTACAGCAGATAAGCATCAGAAAGACTTTCTATTTTGATAGATAAATCCTCCTGACCGAATTCCGGTTACCGCGGCCAATCTCACTCAACGGGGATTAGCCAGGTACTCCGAAGATCTTGTAGTGCACAAGTGTGTGTGTAAGCGTGTGCTCTTTCCGTTTCTTTACTCTTGATGAGAGTCTGTTGGGCCTGCAATACGACATGCCTGGAGTGAGATCAGGCATCTCGGGGGTGAAACACTGAGGGACACCGCACTACACGTCTGTGTCCGTGATCCGTGTCCGTGATTTGAGTTCAAAATGTTCTGTATTATGATAGACTAGCGGAAGTTTGATAGACTCGGGGGTGAGACACTGAGGGACACGCACTACACGTCTGTGTCCGTGATCCGTGTCCGTGATTTGAGTTCAAAATGTTCTGAATTATGATAGACTAGCGGGATTTTGATAGACTCGGGGGTAAGACACTGAGGGACACGCACTACACGTCTGTGTCCGGGATCCGTGTCCGTGATATGAGTTCAAAATGTTCTGAATTATGATAGACTAGCGGGATTTTGATAGACTCGGGGGTGAGACACTGAGGGACACACACTACAAGTCTGTGTCCGTGATTTGAGTTCAAAATGTTCTGAATTATGATAGACTAGCGGGATTTTGATAGACTCGGGGGTGAGACACTGAGGGACCCACACTACACGTCTGTGTCCGTGATTTGAGTTCAAAATGTTCTGAATTATGATAGACTTGCTGTCCACCGCGGCTTCGCTCCCGTCAACTGGCTACCTACCTACCTACCCTGCCTACCCTACCTACCTACCTAATAATTTTTATGTATCATCAATAGTTTTCTCAGCACACGCCAAAGAATGAATTTTATAGGCAACATTTTGCTACTTTGGGTTACATTCTTGCAATTTTCTTAAGGTTATTATAGGCTATGACACTAAGGCATAATACAGCTTTCTACTGGTGAAAGAATTTTCAAAATTCGGTTCAGTAGATCCAGAGATTACCCCCTACAACATCACAAACTTTACCTCTTTATAATATTAGTATAGATATAGATTATGTCGGTTAGAGTTCGGATGTAGTACTCCGGCTACTTCGTAACGAAAATTTCACGGACCCGGATCGGATGTAGTGCGTTACCGCCCTGACAAGTGCCAGCTTCCTATCTCCGAGCTGCAACTGAGATTTCTATACAGAAAAACCCAAGAACTTTTAACCAGACCCAGAACTAACCTGGGACCTTATAAATTACAAACCACAGTCTTCCATCACTAATAAAGACAGCCCCTGTCCACAAGACCTACGAATTAGTCAACATTATTTTTGATAACTTCGTACAAAAGCACATCACATCACATCATCAGCCTTTTAATGTTCCCACTGCTGGGATACAGGCCTCCTCTCATACAGGGAGTGGGCTATAATCCACCACGCGGGCCCAGTGCGGATTGGTAGATGTCATATGTCTTTGAATTTTTGGTTCTAGGACATGCTGGTTTCGTCACGATGTTTTCCTTCACCGTTTTAAGAGCAGTGGTGATGAAATAAATTACACAAAGTAAAGCGCCTGCTCGGGTTCGAACACACGACCTACAACTCGTAAGTCGGACCGTAACCACCGGGCCACCACTGCCCCAAAAAGTACATGATCAACTAATTAATCAAAGAATTCAAGATATGAAGACTTATTTTAACAGATTCCAGCAGATAAATAACAACTATTCTTGTAAAACCAAAGCGAGAAAAATTAACGAGCTACTATAAAACAATAACTTCATACACAATGCACCACAGTACACAGGCAACTACAATACCGCAGAATAGTACAGAATACAGAAGGTCAGAAATATGCAACGAGCGGCAACGCAAGCACAAATAGACACGCTTCATGTACAGCCAGTGTGTGCGAACGGGCTTGTTCCATCATCGGACTACAAGAAGTATGGTGGACCCTGGACATCCCACCCATACGCACTAAACGTATTGGGAACACTTTCATTTAACGTTTCGTTGAACAGCTAAGGAGTGGTATTCTGATAGCTACAAACTGCAATCGTGCTTCACCGTCGACCACATCATCGCTTACCATCAGGTGAGATAGTGCTCAAAAGAACGCCAACATATCAATAACAAAAAAAAATGCTCTTTGACATCTTCTGTACTATTCTGAGACACAACAAACAGTACGCTCAAAACCACAACTGTCCATAGTCTGGGTGTTGTGGTTGTGAGTGTATTGTAGTGTGCTTGTACGCTGTAGTTTCACAGCGAACAAGTGTTTTTTGTTTCTTTTTTTCGATATTCTCGCGTTTGACCACTATCTCGCCTGAAGGTAAGCGATGATGTGGTCGACGGTGAAGCACGCTGGCCTATAAGTAACTTATTCACTCTTGACTTAAAGACCCCAAGGTTGTAGCTATCAGGAAAAAAAGACGCCGGCAGGGAATTCCACTCCTTAGCTGTGCGTACAATGAAAGTATTCGCAAAACGCTTTGTACGTATGGGTGGGATGTATTCATAAATTGTATTTAATAAGTTAAACTTCTGATATCTGCACTATTCTGTGACACTACATTCACGACCACAACGCAGACTGTACTCTGAGGGTAGTTTCAGAGCATACACTCGTTGTAAGGAGTAAACCTTCTGTAAGTACACCTATTATGTGACAGCACACTCACAACCACAACCCAGACTATGTACATTGAGGGTAGTTTCATAGCGTACAAGTAAATTTAATATTCATACATTTAATTAAGCTTTTTATTATTTTTCGCTGCAACGTTAAAAAGAATATTTTGCAGTAATGCGGCTGCGTTTCGAGGGTATTCGTTAACAGAAATGATATTTTTTTTCGTAAAAAATGTGGGTGGTTGTGATTTTTGAAATTTTTTGTTCGGCTAAAATTTTAAACTGAGGCATTGTTTTCGGTGGAAGGGATATTTTTGGTGCAATCTATACTTCTATACTCATATTATAAAGAGGAAAGATATGTATTTTTGTATGTAACGAATAAACGTAATAACCACTGGACCGATTTCAAAAAATCTTTCACCGTTTGGAAGCTACACAATCCTTGGGTGACATAGGCTACTTTTTATCCCCACGTGGGGATACACGGGAACGGGAACTACGGGGGTGAAACCGCGAGATGTCCGCTAGTGTTTAATATTTTTGAGTTCCTTTATAATTGAAAATCTGTTTCATGTACTGGTAGGTCAGTTTTGAACCACAAATGGGGACGCAGTTGGACTTAAACGAGTCCCAGTTCCGAACCAAGATGGGGTTATACACTTTATATTTGACCCATTCAGTAACAAGGGCCAACTTAGGTAACGTAGGGGCAGTTTCTAACCCAGCAGGCAGTAATGCAATTTATTTTCACTACTCTCAAAATGTCCAGAAGAAATAACATCAACCAAGCTATACCCGCGTGGTGAATTATACCCCACTTCCTCTCACAGAGAAGAGTCCAGTGGGAACATAATGTTAAGAAGTCTTAGACTAAGCTCTTAAGCCGATTCACTATTCTCTCATTCTTCTCCAAAAGTGAAACAAAAAGCACGAAAAACCCTCGGATCAAATACACGCGATACAATGAAAAACTTCGGAAAACTCCCTCGTATGTACAGTCGCGTATAAAAGCGTTCCCGTGTACAACACACTCGTTAGAGAATTTAACGAGTGCCAGAGTTTCACAAGAGCGTTTTGTTCGACGAACTCTCGAGCACTTTTGCTCGCGACGGTGCTTTGTTTGTTCGAATTTCGAAATAAAAGCGTTTGTGAAAGGTGTCTGGTTGTGAGTGTACTTTTGTTTTGCTGGACAGTTTTGTTGATGATTGTACTTTTTAGAATTAAAATGTTTATCTGTATTTAGTTGAACAAGGTAAAATTACAAATTAAAAAACCGCCGATTTTTATTTTAATTACATGCTTTTTAAACTACATGCTACGAAACACGTAATAACGACACGATATCTTGCAAAAAATCCAGATTCAAAGAGTAAAATGCGAATAACTTTTGAACGGCCAAACCGATTTTATTCAAACATAGCTAAAAACACTTTCAACAAAGTCACCTTTCAAACAAAAAAAACTAAATCAAAGTCGGTTCATCCGTTTAGGCGCTATGATGCCACAGACAGACACACAGATACATAGCAACACACGTCAAACTCTCACACACTCAAACTCAACACCCCTCTTTTTACCCGACTGCCGAAGGAGGGTAATGTGTTTATCAGTCTATGTATGTATGTATGTATGTATGTATGTATGTATGTATGTATGTTTGTTCCTATGTGGCGTTCCAGAGACCAAACGCGTTGGCCGATTTTGATGGTTCTTACGTCAATCGATTCGTCTTAATCCTGCGAGTGTCACTGGCTACATTAAAATTGGAAAAAACAAAAATGGCGGATTTTGGGCGCCATTTTGTGGGGAAAAAAAAATTTTTTTTCTTCCAAACCCATCGTGTGGGGTATCAAAATAAAGGATTTTAAGAGGTGATTTCAAAAATATATAACACTTATATGTTTAATTGTACCTAATTCTATAAAAAAATAACTAAAAAGTTGTAAATAAAAAAAGTTAATTAAAAAAATCAAAAAACCCGACTGCTTAAAAAGCAAACTAAAAAGACGTAAACAAGAAGAAAATCATGCTGTGCAGTCGGAGGATACATCTGGTGTTGGTCCGCCAGCTCGCGAATATGTATCCTCCGACTGCACAGCATGATTTTCTTCTTGTTTACGTCTTTTTAGTTTGCTTTTTAAGCAGTCGGGTTTTTTGATTTTTTTAATTAACTTTTTCCGTCGGGAGTTAACAACTAGTAGTTTTTCTCGAAAGGTACTATTAATTTATTTTTATATCTGCTATCTGTCTATGAATATCTGTTATACCAGAGACATCGTAGAAACATTCATTGCCATCACAGAGGCAAAGCTGGAATGTGGTACGTAAGCACCCACACCGGCGGCGGCAGTCATTTTGCGGGTGTATTGTGTGTGTGCTTGTATGTTGTGTGGATGTATGTTTGTTACTCAATCACGCCAGAACGGCCGAACGGATTTAGATGAAATTTGGCACAGAGATAGATTATAGTCTTGAATAGCACATAGGCTTTTTATCCCGGTATAATGTTGCCTTGAAAACACTCTAACGCAGGCGAAGCCGCTAGTAGAAGCTAGTAAATGAATACATGTCAAGAATTACATAATTCTTGATATGTATTTATTTCAGACTTCAGCCAATGTTTCTTTCACGGGAATTTTAACGTAAACTAGAGAGTCCAATTTATTTCTAACATAACTTGGCTTTCTACATAAGCTAACAGTTATATTTAAGGGCCTACAACCGCTTTTGTGCCGTAAAACGGTTAAGGTCTATCCACACATATCAGGGCCGTTCCCGGGACGTGCACGGGACGTGGATAGACCGTGCCCCGTAAGGCGCTCAAAAAAATATCGGTGGGAACATTTTATATGACATCGTTCACACACGTCAGTGCACGGGCCCGGGCACGTCCCGTTATAATTTTTTGAAAAAAGGTTTTTTCGTGTAACTAATAGTTATGCTTTAAAAAAATTATTAACAACACGATATTTTTTCGCAACTTTTGGATACTCCTCCAAAACGACTTGGATGTTTAAAAATATTTTTACACAGAAAAATTGATGGCTGGAATTTCTTCATAACTGAAATAGCATATGTAAATCAAATAATATTTTGCAAACAAAACTGTTCAAAAGGAGGTTCAATATTGATATTTTGGCATCGAGCGGGCAAACGGCCAGTACTGCGTTAACATTGGGGCGTATATATCGCCTTAAGTCGCACAGACTTTTACTGGTAGTAAATCTTAGTAAGGTTATCTATAATCTTGTTGAAAGGGGCCGACGGACGTAGCCCAGCCTCGAATGTGCAGTAGAAAGTCAGTCTCTGTACTAAAACCAACAAACTGTAATGTACTATTACTTTGTGCCAGCGGCAACGCGCACGTGTATTTAAAAAAATATCCCAATGGCACATATTTACGGGATAAAATAGTAGATTATTTATCTAGGGAGCAAACAACAGTTTTAAAGGTGAGTTTTTTTTTTATCCAGTGCAGAGCGAAGGATTCTAAAGTAGAATCCTGAGTACAGCGAGGGATTCAATGTACGTCACTCAAGCTTAAAATAGTGTTTTTTCCGAGGTGGACTCTCTACTTTTTATCACTCTCTATAAGTAAATAAGTAAGTGCAACTTATAAACAAGAACGTTACGTTTATTTATTTACATACAATTAGGAACCATAAGACGTAACATAGAAATAATTAGGGGCTAATGTTTATATTTGAACAATTATGGAATTAAATCGTAACAATTTATTAGTACCATCCTTTACAGTTGTAGATATTTTCTTTTATTTAACTCGCGCGCGGTTTTCCAGCCAATCACTTGTTCAGTACAATGTTCCCGTGCGGTCCGAAATAGAATTACAATCGCTCATTTGCCATTCTACTCATACAAGATGGAAAACCAAATTCTCCTATAGGATACAGAGCCTCTATTATTGTTAAATAACATTTATTATTTATTTATTACAAAGGCGGACTTAGTGCCTGAGGCATTCTCTACCAGTCAACCAAGGGTGGTGGAGAGATAACATGGCAGCAGAAAAAATAAATAAAAAAATGCTTCACCAACACCCGGGGCATTTTGTTATTAACTACTACAAATTTAGGTACGTATTTCAATTTTTTACACTCATATTTCATGACTCCTACTCTCATGCTTAATTTACGTGAATTATGAGCACTCCGCCAGCCTAAAAGCTGGGCTTGTTTCAGTAATGTCGTAAAATATGTGCCGTGTTTAACTTGGGACACATCGAGGTCACTAGGAGTGGTCTGTGTCCACAAACCACACGATTTACTTGACATGAGGACAAATACAAATTAAATATCTCATCGTCTGCCTAGCCTTTTCCCAATTATTGTTGGGTCGGCTTCCAGTCTTACCGGATTCAGCTGAGTACCAGTGTTTTACATGGAGCGACTGCCTATCTGACTTCCACAACCCAGTAACTGGGTAACACGGTACACCTTGACAAGACTGGTTACTTCTGGTTACTACTACCCGTAACGACTGTCAAAGATCTTCAAATGACAGCCGAGACAAACGGCTTAACGTGCTTTCCGAGGCACGGAGGAAACTTGGTATGTTGAAATGGTCACCCATCCACGGACCGACCTCGTCAAGCGTTGCTTAACCTTGAAGGTCGACCCGTGCGGCTGTTATTATTTAGCCACGAGCTCCTCTCAAATTACACAAATTAAATATCTAAACGCTCTAGAAAAATGGAACAGGTGGCTAAGTAAAGGTCGATCTTCAAGGTTAAGCAACCCTTGCTCAGGACGGTCTGTAGACAGGGGGACCATTCATCAAATAAAATACTGAGTGTAATATACCGAACACTCAAATGGTACTCAGTACTTAAGTTTTAAAGTAACGTGTATTTGTTGAATATTCCAGTTTCGCTACAAACTTACTAAAAGTGTTACAATCAATTTGCAAAAGTACCTCTTTCCGAGCAATAAAAGGGGGTTGTGTTCTCTTTAATGCATTCGGTGTACCATTTCATACTTTGTTTGGCACTCCCTAAGTGCCTAAGGCCGCGCCTATGACCTAAATGTACCAGGCAGCCATAACACGACAACAAGTTTGTTTAACTTCAAATAGAAAACTAAAAACATAGTTGAGTATGAATGTGGGTTGTGTATGACTAATTTTCTTTAATTTTAATTAAAAACAAAGTTAATTAAATAAAAAAAAACAATATTTATAGTTTTGGTCAGCCAGCTCGCGAATATGTATCCTCCGACTGCACAGCATGATTTTCTTCTTGTTTACATCTTTGCAGTCGGATTTTTTGATTTTATTAACTTTTTTATTTACAACTTTTAGGTACCTATACTTTTTTTAATGTCTTTTAAACATATAAGTGGTGTATATATTTTTGTAATCACCTCTAAAAACCTTTCATTGTGATACCTTACTTGATGGGTGTCGAAGAAAAAAAAAATTGCGTGACACAACAGGTGCAACAGGTTGTAGCTATCAGGAAATACAAACTCCGGCAGGGAATTCCACTCCTTCCACGGCACTGTCCCAGTTTAAATTAAATATTAAACCCCACCTTTTTGACCTAAAACAACTGTTTTCTAAAATCGGTCAACGAGCTAAAGGTGTGTCAATTCGAAATAACACTACAGGGTGCAGCAAAAATTTCCGTGTAACTCAAAACCGAACACACCTTCCGCCAAGTAGGTTAATTACATACAAACTGAATTCGCCCATTAGAAGGTGACATTCTAATTAATTTACTTAATTAAATAAATACTGACACTTTTTTTGCTAACGTGACATTTCTTGCGTGTGGTTAGCAAATAAATTCGTATTTTTTTTGTTCGCGTAAATAATTGTTTTTACACATGATAGAAAGAATTGGGTTGAGTAGTAAAAAGTTGAGGAATGTGGTGGTTATTGTTGTCGTAAAAGTAAGAGAATTTAGGGCAGAAATATGAATAAATTCACGCCCTTTTATTCCCTGATGGGTAGGGCATTAGTGTATAATTAGAACACTTATAAATCACGAGTTATGTTTAAGAAACATTTATGTAATTAGGGGCGAACCTATATCCGGCCAATAAGGATGTTTCCTGGGTAGAAAAATGATAATTCTATTTAGTCCGTCAGTGAGATTATCAAATAATATTGGACACGTATTTTTTACTTTACCAAATCAATAAAAAAATACAAATTTAAAGCGCATCAAAATTCGGGAGTGGGGGCTGGTGACGTCACTAAGGCAGTATAAAGTGTACTAGCGGCGTGACGTTTCACGATATTTCAACGCATTATATCGTCGTCACTTTATGTTTACGTGTGAAAAGAATCAATACGTGTCCAATATTTATTATTAATCCACCTGAAGGACAAAAAACAATTTTTCAGTAAACTACCGTATTGCAAAAACCAATATCAGGGTGCTGAAATAAGAAGTCCCTGAAGGATTGAAACGCTACTACTAAGCATGAAGTCTTGGGTTCGATTTCCGGGTATTATTGGGCTTTTCATCACTACATATTATAAAACAAAAAAAAATTAAATTTGCACATTCTTGTTTCATGCTACATAATTTATTTAGCAGTACATACGCTTCCATCTACAATCTATTGAACACGTAATTATGACACCAAATCTTGCGAAAACACACCGATTCAAACAGTAAAACGCCCATAACTTTAGAACGGCTGAACCGATTTTCATCAAACCTAGCTAAGAACACACTAAATCAAAATCGTTTCATCCGTTTAAGAGCTATGATGCCACAGACAGATACACAAATACATATTTTCAGAAATAAACAAACACACAGGTACACACGTCAAACTTATAACACCAATTTTTTTCCGTCGGGGGTTAATAAAGTCACCCGCAGCGTATGTACGCGATAAACTCAAAAACTACTGAACGGATGTTCATGCGCTTTTCACTCTCAATAGAAACAGTGAGAAACGAGGATGCTTTTTGTGTATAAATTGTCACGGGCGAAGCCGGGGCGGGTCGCTAGGCGCGTACGCTTACAACAAGACTAAACAATTTTAAACTTAACATTTCCATAAAAATACTCTCATGTTCCCCTATTGACATGGGTCACATAATTACCGCTTGCACCTCTGCCCACACCAGAGGGATAACCAGCACAAAGATACAGAGTAAATCGCCCCATGATACCACATTGACACATACAAATTGTCATGCTACAGTTAAGAACAGAAGGATAATTTCACACAGAGTTGAAATGTGTCATGTGCCTGTAAGAACTAGCACCCTACCCTTCAAACCGGAACACAGCAACTCTGCTTGGGGCAGAAATAGGTGGGGTGGTATTGTTTCCCCTTTTTATATGCCTTGCTTGCCTTGCTTTTAACAAACACGCACTGCGGATAAAATACCGCACGACTTTTGTCTCTTTCAGCCTGTTCATAGAGCTCAAAATATTCGCGTGGATTTTAAATCGCGCCGCGTTGCGGTCGATTCTGCGGCTGAACACGGATTTTTCGCGGTATTAAATCCGCGTGATGTTTCTACCGCAATGCGTACAGCTTCATACAATTCTGTATGTCGAAGAATTTGCGGATTTTATCCGCGCGGTTAAAAACCGCAGTGCATGCTTAGCCTAAGCAAGCAATGCGAAAAAAACTATAAAACCTGACAGGCCAATAGAATTAGAAAATTTTATTAATTAGAAAAATTTATAAAGATTTTGGCAGGCCTTTACAGTAGAGTAGTTTGTACTTTTGTACGACATCAACGGAACAACAGAATGACTTTATATTTTTTACTCGACTGTGCGACGTCAAAGACACGTTTATGTTTTTACTTATCATGAGTGAATTAATTATATTTTAGGAGTAGGAAAGAGACATAGTCCATTTTTTATCCTGGCAAAAAGAAAAGATTTCTTTGAGAAAAGCCACGGGAACGAAGCTGCGCCTAAAATCTAGAAGAATGGACCTTCTGCCATCTTCCCATACATTAAACAAATGTAACTTACATATGTGTGTGCCAGTATTTATCCCATGTCGCGGTAACGCTAATTGGGTTCACGCATTGTTGCGTCCATTTGTGAAAGAGTGATTATTTATTTCTATTTTTGACGGTACTTGAGGGTTATTAAGTTATTTTGTATTTAATTGTTAGTGGTTTTATGGAGTAGTTATGCTGTGGTCTTGTTTAGTGCATAGTGAGTAGGAAACATAATATAGTCGCGAATCAAGCACAGGTTTAATTTTAGTGTATTTAAGGCGCAGATACAATCGGTAGCTGATTTTAAAATGAGACTCACGTCTAAACGGCGAGTCGTAATTTTTTGAAGTTATGGAATGATAAGGAAAGTACAAAAATGTTCAATAGATTCACCTAAATTGCATCAATAATTGTACAAGTCCCAAAAAATGAGACATTCCGTGAAAAAATCCGGTAACATTAGCCCGACCTGATAAACAAACTCAGGATCTCATGTTTTGAAGTTTTGAACCCTCAAGCACGAGAGGCGAGGTCTTAGCCACCATGACATTCATATGATATATACCTATATTCCGGGCAAGTACTCGTTCCAATGTGTCTTTGGTAAGTACCAATTTTATGCGTTATGGACACCGACTTCCAAAAATAAAGTTATTTTTCACTTTGTAGTTTTCTTATTTGGAAGTCGGTAGTATTTTTTTGTACAAAAGTTTTTTATTTTTCACTTTTTAGTTGTACCTACCTAATAGCTAAGTTAAATAAGGTACCTGTAATATCAGAATAGATTACCCGAATATCATGAAACTGAAAGTTCACCTTCATGAACTTTACACATCTGCGTATCCCTTAAGAGTGCACTGGCGTGATGTTATGTTATGAAATGGTATAAACAATAAACAAACATGCGATTGCAGCAATCCCGAGAGATTTGCCGTTATTTATCGAAGATTTCTGTTGTATATCTCCGAAATTCTCTATCAGATCTTCACCAAAGTAAAACGGGACCAATTTCGGAACATACCCATTAAAAAAAATATGAATTTTCAAAATCGGTCCACAATTGACGGAGATATCGGTGAACAAACACAAAAAAAAAAACATTCATAAAGTCCCAACCAAACCCAACGAGGAATACAACCTCGAACTGTCTGCCTGCTCGATCGGGTTTCTGACTACCCGTCAACATCATGACTTTTCAAAACTTTTATAAGCCTTTTAAAGGCAAAATGGTGTGTACTTTTACAACTCTATCTACCCTCTTGGGGACTGTAAGCGTAATGTTATTTAGTAAGTAATTAAAAAGATATAACACAAATCAATCTCAGCGCAATTTTACAACCAATAAAGATCTTACTAAGTAAATTATTACACTTTTCCCCTACAGGGGTTCCGTAAGTCCCACAAAGGGTGTTTCAAAGGCTCGGCCGGTCTGTCACACCTTACCTCGTAAACTGGCTTTTAATAAACACAAACACGCGAACTTTTTACTAGTCCTACTAATATATAAATGAAATTGTTTTTCTGTTTAAACATGACATACATTCATAAACTCACGCCTTTTTCCCATGGGGGTAGGCAGGAACAACAGGACGACAACTGCTACGATCCTTACATATATATTAAACAAAGGAACGAGAAGCCACCAAAATCAGGATAAAAACAAAATTGTTCTGAAGAATTTTTTAACTTCAATTGACCTATGAACTTCAAATTTGGTGATTATGCATATCTATACTTAAAGAGGATAATCTATACTATAATATAATATTATAAAGAGGAAAGATTTGTTTGTTTGTTTGTACCGAATAGGCTCCGAAACTACGAGACCGATTTAAAAAAAATTTAATCCCGAAAACGGGTCCTGTGGGGTGGTCCACGGGAGCGAAGCCGCGGGGAACAGCTAGTTACGTATATTTTACTAACAAATACCAAAATATTGATAAATCTGTTTCTTTTTTAGGGTTCCGTACCTAAAGGATAAAAACGGGACCCTATTACTAAGCCTCTACGACCCGTCTGTCTGTATGTCTGTCCGTCTGTCACCAGGCTGTATCTGATGAACTGTGATAGCTAGACAGTTGAATTTTCACAGATAATGTATTTCTGTTGCCACTACAAAAATAAATACTAAAAAAAGAATAAAATAAATATTTAAGTAATATTTATTTCATACACAAACCTGACTTTTTTGCCGTTTTTTGCGATAATGATACGGAACCCTTCGTGCGCGAGTCCGATTCGCACTTGGCCATTTTTTTTTAATTCCGCTTTTTTCCTATTACAACCAACTTGATTTTGCAGTTTGGTACGGAACCGCAAATGTGCGACACGCATTTAGCCGGTTTTTAACCTATTCTCTCTTGAATTTTATTTAGATTTAGCATAGCATTTTCTCTCATTCATCTGTGTCATCTTTCACAATTTCCATCTTCTTAGAAAATTAAGGACTTTTCTTTAAATGCAAGATCTTTTGGGCGACTATGCGAGCGAAGTCGCGGGTATAAGCTATTCACTATATTATTTTTCTACGTAATTCAATGTGGGCGATTCCATTAAGAATTGCGTGTTTCAAGTTATTAGCTTTTGAGTGATTTAAATTGGATTAATTTCGTGTTAAAATAAAAATACTAGGAAAGGATTCCTCTATACAATGTCAGTTTTCATTTTATTCCATGACTTGAAAGAAAAAACCGGCCAAGTGCGAGTCGGACTCGCGCACGAAGGGTTCCGTACCATTTTCGCAAAAACGGCAAAAAAATCACGTTTGTTGTATCCCCACATAAATATTTATTTTATTCTGTTTTTAATATTTGTTGTTATAGCGGCAACAGAAATGCATCATCTGTGAAAATTTCAACTGTCTAGCTATCACGGTTCATGAGATACAGCCTGGTCACAGACAGAGAGACAAACGGACCGTGAAGTCGTAGTAATAGGGTCCCGTTTTTACCCTTTGGCTACGGAACCCTAAAAACGAAAAATAATATCATTCACCCCCATTCCATGACTGTTGACTGAGGAGAGCGAATGAATGAAGAACGCCGACCCGAAAGTAACATGGGACAACGCCATGAAGATGATGTTTTATTAATTTGAATAGAAATCCGACTTGGCGGCAGACAATGGTATGGTAGTAGTAAGTACTTACCCGGACGAGCTCCTAAACTAAGAACAACTAGGTACAGTTACTTACTATTCCCATACATTTGTCACCATAGTCGTAATTTTAGTTTTTCCATTTCCACGTAGTGATGCAGTATTTATAGAGTTGGAGTGAAAGCAGTGAACTGTGCCTATCGGCTTAAAACCGGTCACTAGTGATGTGACTTACTATCGATTAACACATTTTGCGTTAATATTTTTTTGTTGAAAAGGCAGACGTGAATGGACACGCCGGGAGGGGACGCCCTAGGAAGACATACATAGACCTTATAGGTGATGTTCTTCAGAAAGGCCAGGTGCGCAGTACTCATAACCGGCGTGTGTGTATGACTAGATGTATGAATGTGAGTGAAGCAAAAGAAGTATGTAAGGATCGTAGCAGGTGGGGATCTGTAGTTTCTGCCTACCCCCATGGGGAAAAGGCGTGTTTATGTATGTATGTCGTGGTCTGATGATTAGTTTTATAACACTCATAACGTCAGGAATTCAAGAGCATATTTCCCTAATAAATAGGCTGAGGTAATTATACACATTTCGCCATTAATGTACAAGTCCGATTCGCCACTAAATAAGAACACTTCCAGAATCTGGACTGCTAGTCACAGTTTCAAAATGAAATACATAACAAACTTTAACCCAGGTTTGCTTCTTATATATCTAACCTATGTTGAGCTCCTTAAAGCTCTTTTTTGAGCTACAGGATAACTGACACATGTTTGCAATGTCTGGACAGGCAGGGCTGGCAGACAGGGCCTATGAAATCTATGTGGTAATTGACTCAAAAAACCACATCAGACCTGCATGGTTATCATACTATGATCCAACAATTACAATGTACTTGTATGGACTTTGTGAGACCCTAAAAACTCTGAAACCAACTGTTTCGGTATTTTTTTTTCAGAGTACGTAGTTATTTAGGAAAAGCGACCACATAGTGTTAAAGAATTCTTAAAGAATGTACAAAATAAGTTTATTTATCATTAGGGGCAATCACAAAAGCGACCCAGGTCAATAATACAGTCTAGCTATTAAATAATTACCGATATCGACACTCGATACCTCGCCCCACTCTAGTCCAGGTCACGGGGCGGTCTCTTCTCACGATCGCATCGCATCGCACTCAATACACGAATCAAGTGATACATACATGCAATGTGTCTGAACGTTTATTGTACCAACTGGATACGGCTGACAAGTATAGCACATCAATTTGTAGAAAAACATTCGTGGAATGCATAACCTCATACTTTAATAAAGTCGGTTAAAAAGTTCGTGACTTATGATAGTCATATTTTTTAGGGTTCCTTAACCAATGGGTAAAAACGGGACCGTGATATCAAGACTCCACTGTCCGTCTGTCACCAGGCTGTATCTCATAAACCATGATAGCTAGACAGTTGAAATTATCACAGTTGATGTATTTCTGTTGCCGCTATAACAACAAATACTAAAAACAGAATAAAATAAATATTCAAGTGGGGATCCCATACAACAAACGTGATTTTTTTGCCGTTTTTTGCGATAATGGTACTGAACCACATACATGCGGTCAGACTGGCATCCGACCATGCCACTGTTAGGCAAAGACTAAGCAGATTATTTGAAGAACAAATTCTCCCTTGAGACGTCCTATTTCCTATAGATAAAAAGTTATATATATATCTTCACATAAGTCCGCGTGCACCAAACATCGCGTGTTCCAATCTATTAGTTAATTTGCTTTCGTACTCGTAGCTTACGTCTCCGTCAATGGGGTCCGTTGATGGCCCGTTGATTGGTGAGCGCAATGTCATTGTTACATTGTAAAAATAAATGAGTCTAAACATCTGCCTGTGTATTTTAGAAGCTTGTTTTAGCGTCTGCATGAAAAAGGTAACTGAATTTGTTTAACATGATAATAACTGCCAAGGTATCTGTGGAGTTTCTTGTCCGTTCTTCTCCATAACCAGCTGCATTTTAATTTTTGACGAGCAAAAGTTCCGCTTAAGGGTACACTAGTCGACGGCACGAACTATTTTGTGCGCGGGGTTAAAATGCTAGCTATATCAACCGACAACACGTGCGGAACAGATAGATGCTGTCATCATCATCACTTTTGCAAATTTGTAGCGATATCGATGATGATTTAGAACGAAAACGAGCGCGCGAAATTTTATAAACAGACCTTTGGGAGCCTGGATATCATGAAAAAACGACTGAATGTATCTGTTCAAAATAAAATTATTTGCATTGTTGAACTACTAATCTATCCCTGTATGGAGGCCGTTTTTCGATTTTCCTTCTTCTTATGGTACTTATTTGCGCCCAAAGATGCGTTAAAATGAGTGTTAAAATATGGAACTTTCGAAGCTTATAACTTTCAAGTAAATGTTTATTTTTACTTTTTTGCTTCCATACAGGGCTAGATAATGATGAGACAAATTGATATCATTTTTGATATTAAACGTACATCGTCAAACAGTGGAGTAAAAGCCAGACTACGTTTGTATGGAAGAATTTTCGACTAGTGTACCCTTAACGATATAATTGAAATAAAGAAGTTTTCATTTTGATTTTGTGACTTGCGATCTTTAAAGAGGTGGCTGGGACAGAGAGGATGTGAAGGCAGAGGATCGTGTTACTGTCCAGTTCGGAAGAGGCCTATGTCCACTAATGGACTTCGATATGCTAAGTTTATAAATGTAACTACTACCAGATCAGTTAACTGTAACTCATGCTGAGTTTGTGAAGCCGGGTATTTAAATAAAATGAACTGCGGTGGATGTCATTCGGCTACATGGTGATGATAAAAGGAGTGTCCATGAAGTTTCTAGCACGGTTTCCACCATTTTAAAGAACTGATTTTATGGAACATGAACATTTTAGGTTACTTCTAGGCAAGCGAGCTACGCCGTCGACCACATCATCGCTTACCATCAGGTGAGATAGTGGTCAAGCGCGAGCCTATCGACAGTAAAAAAAAACAAACGAAATAGCTTCAACTCTGACTATTCAACATACCGACTCCTTGACAATTCAAATGCCCGGAAATCGTTTAGTTAAGATAAATGCTTGGTAACGTTATCTCAGAAGACACATAACCAAATCTGAAGGTACACATTCGCCTTTCTTATACAAAAGCCCACGAAAACACCAACAAAAGACACTCTCGCCAGAAACAAGTACACTTTTAAAACCAACAAAACTTTTATACGAGGACTCTAAAGTTCTAACAGCCCATAGACACCGTTACTCGTTCCATTTCACGACCGCCGTCATACCAACATAATCATTATTTTACATCGCGTGCAACACGCAAAGATGGCGGCCACGCGACCGAAATTTTGAACAGCTTGGAGTACATCCGAGTATATCTAGGCAATCTTTTGTCTAGACTTGAGATATTTAGGTTAGATTCATTGAGAGGGATCTGGTAAGTCTAGATTAGACAATATTTTTGGGTTAACGACTTTTGTTAAGTTGATGGGGCATCCTATTTAGTGTTAATCTAGATTCATTATTGCTAAACGTACGGGTTAGAAACAGTAAAATCTTTTGCGACTGACTAGTTATTCTAAAATCTTTTAAAATAAAAACATCTTACATTTTAATATATATATACGGGTAACGCACCGGATCAACTCGGGATGGATGAAATAGCTACAGGTCACTGGAACAACTTGTGACCCACGGATGCCCCTCAAGTTAAAGGGGAAAATTTACAAGTCCGTGATTAGACCTATCGTACTGTATGGATCAGAATGTTGGGCTGTGAAAAAGATGGATGAAAAGAGATTGCATGTAGCAGAGATGAGAATGTTGAGATGGATGTGCGGAGTGACGAGAATGGACAAAGTGAGAAATGAGTATATTAGAGGAAGTTTGAAAGTGGCGCCAGTGGCAGAAAAGTTGAAAGGAAACCGTTTGTCATGTGAAGAGTTATGAATATAAATGTGGATGGATGGAGCGGGAGGAGACGGCCAAAGAAAAGTTGGATAGACTGTGCGAGGAGTGATATGAAAGAAAAGGGAGTCAGTGATATGGTGACGGGGGACAGGACGGTGTGGAAGAAGCAAACGTGTTGCGCCGACCACAAGTAACATGGGACAAGGGCAGGAAGATGATGATATATACGGGTGTTATAATTTTGACGAGTGTGTTTGTGTATCTATGTGTGCTATGTCATCATAGCTCGAAAATGAACGAACCGATTTTGATTTAGTATTTTTTCAAAGAAAATATTGATTATTTTTTTATGCTGGCTCCATACCCATTTCTGCCGCGTTGCAGGTGCCATTTGTAATTACAGGCACATAAGACATTTGAGGTTGGCACGGGAACGTGGTGATTGGTACAAGAAGAGAGAGGCCTATGCTCAGAAGTGGGCGAGGTCGGGCTGTGGATGATGATGATGATGAAGACATTTCAACTTTGCCCCTAGGGATGGCAACACATCAATTAATCTGCCTATAAATACACCCACGATACTTGCAAAATTCCTAGTGTGGGGCAAAGTTAAAATAAAACCGGCCAAGTGCGAGTCGGACTCGCACACGAAGGGTTCCGTACCATTATCGCAAAACATTGCATAAAAATCACGTTTGTTGTATGGGGCTCCCATACAACAAACGTGATTTTTATGCAATTACCCCCCTTTAATATTTATTTTATACTGTTTTTAGTATTTATTGTTATGGCGGCATACATACATCATCAACAGAAATACATCATCTGTGAAAATTTCAACTGTCTAGCTATCACGGTTCTTGAGATACAGCCTGGAGACAGACGGACGGACAGACAGACAGACAGACGGATCGCGAAGTCTTAGTAGTCCCGTTTCTACCCTTTGGGTACGGAACCCTAAAAAAAGAAAAAAATACTATAATGGGGTCGGCTTCCAGTCTAACAGTACGCATCTGAATACAACAATATGGTAATAACAACACAACAACAACAATGACAATATGGAATTTAACATGGAGGAAAAGCCTATCTGACCCACACAAACAACCCTAGGCGACGCACAAAATCGAACCAGCGAAATCATTAAAGTCGTTTCACCCCCCTTAACGCTATCAATTCATCGCCATTCCCCCAGACATTTCTTTTTTAAACGAACTACATTAACTTCCCTTAATAAGAGGGGAGAGTTTAAAAATGACCATAATTAGTAACAGTTTAAAGTTAACTGTCCAGTTGACAGTTAACAGGTTAACGAGAAGTTTTATTGCGGTAATCAGTCTATGTAGGTGTAGTTTTAATTAAAATAAAACGTGTTAAAGACTATTAAAGTTTAATGCTGTGGGGTACATTTTAATAACACCTTTATTGCAGTTCAGTCTTCTTTCCTACTTTCAAATAATAAACGGGAGCTTTTAATCCGACTGAAGCAAAAATGGAGGGTTGTGTTTTATTTTAATAGAGGAATTTCACAGGCATGTTAAGACGACGACTAACGCCAACGACATTGTGGGCCCTAAACGCGCACTCGTTTCACACCCGCGCGACCCAAAATTTAGTAGTTTTTTGTACTTTCCTTATTATTCTATGACTATAAAAAAAAGCCTCAGATCAAAATGTGGATAATTAAATTGTCTTAGAGATGGTGTCGATTTCATTAAAATACGCCCAGCGGTTTTGGTGCGATTGTCGTGTTTTTGTCCGTTTTAGACATAACTTTACAAATTAATTACACTATGTTATACGAATAAAGCTCAAAATTTTCAAAAATAACTTGAGGAACTTTTTGAAAAATAACTTTATTTTTGGAAATCGGTGTCCTTAGCGCAAAAAAAAATGGTACTAACCAAAGACACCGGCTTCCAAAAATAAAGTTATTTTTCACTTCGTAGTTTTCTTATTTGGAAGTCGGTAGTATTTTTTTCTAAAAAGTTTTTTTATTTGAAGTCCGTTTAAAGGGTAGTTCTCCTCGTTCTGTATAGCACCGTGTCTCAAAGTAGAATCATCATATTTTTGGCACGTCAGACTAAGGCTCCAGGTGGGCCGTCAGCTAGCATGCCATCAAATAATGACAAGCATGAGAAAAACGGTAAAAACAGAATCGTAAACACATACTTTCTACATGTTTTATGAATAGCTGTATTTATTTTGATTGATAGTTAGACGTGAGTTCAAGTGAAAGGGATATAGCGGTATGTACATGGGTACATGGTTAATTTGTTTTCTTTATGTATTTATTGTAATAAGTACATGATGGAAGGCTGTCTGGCAGGTTCAATGGTTGGAAGCACAACTATTGAGTTACTCCTACGTATTAATAAAAAAAAAACAAAAAAACCCGACTGCTTGAAAAGCGAACTAAAAAGATGTAAACAAGGAGAAAATCAGCTTTTCAAGCAGTCGGGATTTTTGATTTTTTAATTAACTTTTTTTTTTATAACTTATTATTACTTTTTGATACCTTACACGATAGGTTTGGAAGAAAAAAGATATTTGGGCCCCACAATATAGCGCGCAAGAACCGCCATTTTCATATTTTCCCATTTTAATGTAGCCAGTGACACTCGCGGAGTTGAGACGAATCGATTGACGTAAGAACCATCAAAATCGGCCAACGCGTTTGGTCTCTGGAACGCCATATAGGAACAAACATACATACATAGACTGATAAACACATTACCCTTCTTCAGCAGTCGGGTAAAAAGCTTGAAATTTTGGTACAACTTATTTTGTTGTTTAATTTAGCAACCCTAGAGAGCAGTGGTGGCCCAGTGGTAAGGGCCGCGACTTACGTGTCGCAGGTCGTGGGTTCGAACCTAGGCAGGCGCTTTACTTTGTGTAAATTATTTCATCACCACTGCTCTCAAAACGGTGAAGGAAAACATTGTGTGGAAACCGGCATGTCCTAGAACCAAAAATTCGAAGACATTTGACATCCACCAATCCGCACTGGGCCCGCGAGGTGGATTACGGCCCATTCCCTCTCACAGAGGGGAGGCCTGTGTCCCAGCAGTGGGAACAAGGCTGATGATGTGATGATGATGATGTTAGCAACCCTTATTAACCTGCGTGGTGGGTTACGCCACATTTCCTCCAAACAAGAGACCTGTGTCGCAGCAGCGGACGGAAGAAACGGTGGAAGTGGTGTTTAATAAACAGTCTATTACGTTTCCACTGCTGGCATAAACAGTGTTTAGTTTTTACTTTTTAGTTTTGATTGCTTAGTTGCCTATGATTAATAAATATTATACCTAAATAAACTTGTAACCTATCACGTTTACGCCATAAACAATGAGATCGTTCCCACAATTATACCGAACATATCCGACAGGTGTGACCACACCTCATACCCCAATTTAATTATTCCCGATAAAAATTCAGAACGCGCCCAATTCAAAAAAAAATATTCCCCCCATAAAAGTGAAATGACGCGACAAAACGCGGGAACCGTGACAGCTGTCAACTACCCAAGATGGCGGCCGAGACTCATTAGCGGGGCAAAGGATTAAACCCATTACGCCTTTGGGGACTGGCTTTGTGCAACCATAGAGCTCGGACCGCGGGAAATTCGTGTTAAAATCAACGATATTTCGCTTTTAAAGCTTATTCTGATTCCGTAGGGAGGATTCGTAATTACCAGCTGTATTGAGCAAATTATTTGGGCACAAAAAGTAATTGTATCCTTTGGGATGATTGGTAACTGTTATGGTAAAATCTGGCAAGTTTTCGGGTGATAAAGCTTTTATGATACTGCCATATTCTCGAGGCTGCCTGTAGTGATCGCAAGCGTCAAGAGTGAATAGGTCACTTCTAGCTAAACTAAGCGTGCTTCACCATCGACCACATCGAGATAGTGGTCAAGCGCCAGCCTACCTAAATAAAAAATATGAGTATGTGATGTTAAGGGCCTACAACCGCTTTAGTGCCGTAAAACGGTTACTCTCTAAGGCATACTCCTTAGTAACGGCTAGGTTAAAAGGTTTAAAAAAGATATATTATTTATTATTCATTCATGTGCATTGTTTTTAACACAAGGTTTTTTCGTGTAACTAATAGTTTTGCTTTAAAAAAAATATTAACAACGCGATATTTTTACGCAACTTTTGGAAACTCCTCCAAAACGACTTGGATGTTTAAAAATATTTTTACACAGAAAAATTGATGGCTGGAATTTCTTCATAACTAACATAGCATATTATGTAAATCAAATAATATTTTTTAAAACAAAAATGTTCAAAAGGAGGTTCAATATTGACATTTAGGCATCGAGCCGGCTGCGTTAACATTGGGGCGTATATATCGCCTTAAGTTCTTTTCTATCTAATATAAGCTTGGTATCTGTAGCTGATCAAGCAGCAAGCAATAAGGCAATAAGGCTGTGTTTGTCCAAGTAACGAACGTTCGTTTGTTTGTTTGTTCGTCAGTTCATTACCAAACGTGATTGCGTCTTGTATTATCAACATGTATGTGTGTGAAGACACTTAATATGATAACATGACCTAATTCCGGTTTCAGATGATGACAGTTCGTTTCGTGGGGAATCCTCATGTTCCTAGGAATGATTGGGTATTTCCACAGATGTAACTAGATGACGCGATGTTTGCGTGTCAATAAAGGAAGTAAATTACGATTTTAACATCATATAATTTATAAAAAAAATGGGAGGATAGCTGCTATTTTTAACAAAAAAAGAGTAAGTTCTATGTTCGACATTACGTACGTTTTTTTAATGTATTTTCACCGATATCTCCGTCAATTGTGGACCGATTTTGAAAATTATTTTTGTTTGAAAGGGTATATTCCGAAATTGGTCCCATTTTAATTTGGTGAAGATCTGATGAAGAACTTCGGAAATATACAACAGAACTCTTCAATAAATACCGGCGAATCTCTCGGGATTGCAGCAATCGCATGTCTGTTTATTGTTTATACCATTTCATAACATAACATCACGCCAGTACGCTCGAAAGGGATCTCTCATTTCACCGGTTATATTAAAATTTCATTATATTCGGTTAATCTATTCTGTCGTTATAGGTACTTACTTAACTACTTCCCCATTAGGTAGGTACAACTAAAAAGTGAAAAATAAAAAACTTTTTTACAAAAGAATACTACCGACTTCCAAATAAGAAAACTAGAAAGCGAAAAATAACTTTATTTTTGGAAGTCGGTGGTATTTTTTTGCAAAAAGTTTTTTATTACAGCTCAGCATTTCACAAGGAAATCAAAACAAAACAACAATAAAGTACTTAGTTCTGAAGTCGATTAGTGGCAACATTATACACGATAAATCTAAAAATGGATAGACATGGAAATTAGCATTCGTTTGTATTCGGAAATGCGATTTTCGCCGAGGGAAAGGAAGGAGGAAAATACGTTGAACTGTTCAAGATGGCCACTTATGCATGTTGCAGGCATGTGTATTTACGGCTATAAAGAAGAAAAAAAAAACCGGCCAAGTGCGAGTCGGACTTGTGCACCGAGGGTTCCGTACAAACCTCAGCTTAAAGGTATTATAGACCTGAGTATTTGATATGAATTTTAATTTAATACCTCTATGCGTTCATGAGGAAAGGGGAAGCAAGTTTAAAATTATTTAAAATATTTTTATTACCTATGTTACTAAAAAATTCCGGATTTCGCAATTTTTCCTTTTTCTGTGCTATAAGACGTTGCTTCGTACAAAATTTCAAGATTCTGAGTTCACGGGCTACTGTCCGTGAACTCAGAATCTTGAAAATCAAACTTAGAGTGTCGAAAATTTGTGGCATAAACGGCTGTATCTTATGATTGCGTTGGCTTAGAAGTTTGATTTTCACAGCTTTAAGGGACAGTAGACCTGAGTATTTGATATAAATTTCAGCTTGATACCTCCACGCGATCCTGAGAAAAAGGGTCTTGACAGACAGACGGAAAGACAATAAAGTGATCCTATAAGGGTTCCGTTTTTTGCCATTTGGCTAAGGAACCCTAAAAAAAGAGTGCAGATTTTCCACACAATAAATTATTGACACCAGCGAACTGTGTTCAAAGTAATTAATGATGTAAAACAATTTTTAAACACCAGCTTTCACACCCTAAGCGAGTGCGTTCATGGTAAAAATTGCCTTCATGTTACTGTTCATTATATACACTTGACTGAAACACAATTTAAGGAACTTTATAAATAAAAAATCCGTTGAATTTGGTTACGCAAGGTCGCTTGGGAGTGTTTAAAACTAGCTTTTGCTTCTGGCTTTGCCTGTATGTGTGTCTGTGACAAGTAGAGGATTTGGATCCCGACCGTAATCTAGTTCCAAAAACTTCGGGATTATCACAAATCTTGGGATTTACAGGATTGAAAACAATTTTTAAAACCGGATCCTACTCCTCGAATTTCTATCCTGATCGAATTATATTTTTTTAAGAAGAGTATCCATGAAGTTTCTGCATGTTTTTCTCTTTAGACATCTACGTTTTACAACGTGCAGACACATTCAACTTTTGAGTTTGTTTTTGACATAAACTGAAAATCCAGATACCGGGCTAGCTGCTCTGCGATATTCGTTATAGAAAAAAAACCGGCCAAGTGCGAGTCGGACTCGCGCACAGAGGGTTCCGTACCATTATCGCAATAAACGGCAAACAAAACACGTTTGTTGTATGGGAGCCCCACTTAAATATTTATTTTGTTATTGTTTAGGGTTCCGTACCCAAAGGGTAAAAACGGGACCCTATTACTGAGACTTCGCGGTCCGTCTGTCTGTCTGTCTGTCACCAGGCTGTATCTCATGAACCGTGATAGTTAGAGAGTTGAAATTTTCACAGATGATGTATTTCTATTGCCGCTATAACAACAAATACTAAAAACAGAATAAAATAAATATTTAAGTGGGGCTCCCATACAACAAACGTGTTTTTCTGCCGTTTTTTGCGATAATGGTACGGAACCCTTCGTGCGCGAGTCCGACTCGCACTTAGCCGGTTTTTTAGTATTTGTTGTTATAGCGGTAACAGAAATACATCATCTGTGAAAATTTTAACTGTCTAGCTATCACGGTTCATGAGAAAAGGTGACAGACGGACAGACAGACAGACAGACGGATCGCGGAGTCTTAGTAATAGGGTCCCGTTTTTACCCTTTGGGTACGGAACCCTAAAAACCAGCCAAGTGAGAGTCAGACTCGCGCACCGAGGGTTCCGTACAAACAGCTACATTTATACATTTACGCACTGGCAAGCACACACACCTCATCCAAAGGAGATAACAATATGCATAAAAATCTCCTGACATCCATGTTTGAGACAACTTACATAATAGATTCCCACATATTGTTGTATTGTCAGTGTTTCGTATGGTAACTTGTCTATGTATTTGCAAATAGGCTTAACATATCATAAGATGACAATTTTTAGGGTTCCGTACCCGAAGGATCCAAACGGAGCCCTATTGCTGTCACTCACGTGTACGTTTGTCTGTCCGTACTCCGTCGTTTGTCACACAGAGGAGTAACGGGTTAGAGCTAGTCTTCATAGACATGCAATTTTTTTTTTAATTGTTTTACGGGGGAAAAAATAAAAGTTTACCTAGCCCGTCGAGTGCGGTATCGTTATTTAGAGCTCGTTGAGTAGATAAACCTTGTATATTTGGTTAAAAAAAAATTGGAGTACAAAGGAATGAGACGCCACCAAAGTGATTTTTTTTACAAAATTATGTTCTTAAGAGTTTTTAACTTCCCATTGACCTAGGAACTTGACATTTGGTGATAATATTTCTTATCTATACTAATATTATAAAGAGGAAATATATTTTTGTTTGTTTGTACCGAATAGGCTCCGAAACTACTGGACCGATTTAAAAAATTCTTTCACCAATAGAAAGCTACGTTATTCCTGAGTAACATAGGCTATTTTTTAATCCCGAAAACGGGTCCTGTGAGGTGGCCACGGGAGCGAAGCCACGGGGAACAGCTAGTTACGTATAGAATAGAATAGAATAGAATACTCTTTATTATGTACACCATATAAGTTACAGAAATTATAGACGAAGAAAATATATATATTTCACTAACAAATTCAATACATTTATAAATCAGATTATTTCCTTATTTTTCCTATTACAACCAACATCATTTTGCGGTTTCGTCATCATCTGCCTAGCCTTTTTCCCAACTATATTGGGGTCGGCTTCCAGTCTTACCGCATTCAGCTGAGTACCAGTGTTTTACATGGAGCGACTGCCTATCTGACCTCCACAACCCAGTAACTGGGTAACACGGTACCCCTTGACAAGACTGGTGTCAGATCTCAAGCTTCTGACTACCCGTAACGACTGTCAAAGATCTTCAAATGACAGCCGGGACCAACGGCTTAACGTGCTTTCCGGGGCACGGAGGAAACTCGGTATGTTGAAAATGGTCACCCATCCACGGACCGACCTCGTCAAGCGTTGCTTAACCTTGATGATCGACCCGTGCGGCTGTTATTATTTAGTACGGTACGTTTGGTACGAAACCCTAAATGTACGAAGTCCGAAACGAACTTGGCCGGTGTTTTCATACAATTCGACGGCCAATCGCGATTATTTCCATTTCTCTAAACAGTTGTACAAAAAAATACTGTAGTTATTATAAAAGCATTATGTGACCACGTCTGCTGTAACCGGAAATACGTAGTGATTATAACGGACGGTACTTCCGGCCGACACGGTTCGCCTGGCTGCGGTGAGAAGGGTCTGAAACATCACGCTTTGGATGAAGGGGGTCTGCTAGATGTTTTGGATTGGACATCATGATACAACGGTTGTATTACCAAATAGGGAGAATTTCACCAGTTTTGTTAGTCTCATGGAAATTTGGGATTCCGGAATGCTACTGCGAAGTTTCAGAATAAATAAAAATACTGGCCAAGTGCGAGTCGTACTCGCGCACGAAGGTTTCCGTACCATTATCGCAAGAAACGGCAAAAAAAAACACGTTTGTTGTATGGGATGGGGCCACTTAAATATTTAATTTATTCTGTTTTTAGTATTGTTGTTATAGCGGCAACAGAAATACATCATCTGTGAAAATTTAAACTGTCTAGCTATCACGGTTCTTGAGATACAGCCTGGTGACTGACAGACGGACAGTGGAGTCCCCTTTTACCCTTTGGATACGGAACCCTAAAAAAACCGACGAATTGCGAACCTCCTCCATTTTTTGAAGTCGGTTAAAAACCCAATAACATTTGCCCGAACAGAGCATCGAACCCAGAACCTCTAGACCGACGAGCCAGGTTACACAGTAACTATGAGGTACAATCGTACCCCATTCAAAATAAAACAAATGACTCCACTTTAGGGTTGACCAATGTTACTTTTTTACGGTAAAAAAAGACCGTTATCTGTCCATCTCATTTCCCGCCCTGTTTTACGGTTCGCTGGTGCCAGCTCACGCTTGACCGTTTCGTACCCTTTTTGCAGGTAATTTTTGGGTTATAATAAAGGTGGTCCGTTTGTCTATTTGTAACGAGGGTGGACGAATTTATTTTGATTTTCGGGTTGGCATTATTTAAATGGAGTTTTTGTATTCGAAGAAAATGCCAGACGGACTAACTTGACACTTCATAAAAAGAACAATAAGATTTCTGAAGAATTAAAAGAAAAATTTAAATAACCCCCGAAATTTTTATTTCACACTATACTCCATTTGCGATAACATTAGACGTTTAAATTGGCCCATTTTACAGCCCGTTCAACCGATTTTGACATCTATTGCGTTGGTGATACGACAAATGGTAGCTGTAGTAAACAGTTGGTTTTGGTAACAGGTTTATGCTTTTTATGTCATCCTAATGTTTACGGGATAGAACTCAAAATCGTTTGAACGGACTGTAAAAAGATTTTGAAACATGTCTAATGTTATTTCGAATAGAGTTTAGCAAACTACGCGGGAGATATTATTATAGCGAATGAGTAGACAGACTTGTTGCACTGGCTTCTAATACATTTGGCTAACGACAGGATGAGTAATGAAGCACTGGTTGAGTCAAAGCTACAGGAGCCTTGAACATCGGAATAGCATGATTTAAATCCGCCTAGCCCGTTCCATCATCGGACTACAGGACGTAAGTACGGCTATGCGCCATTGGCACCCGATGGATATCCCATCCATAAGCATTAAACATTTTGGGAATACTTACCAGAATAGAATAGGAATAGGTTACCATCAGGTTGTAATCAAACAACAGAGAAAAATATCATAGATCTAAGATCTATGATATATCCGCCTGCCAATTTAAAAAAAAAATATTTTTCTTCCTTCCAACAACCAAAATTAAAAGTCTAAACCATTTAACGAAGCCTCAAGGCAACCATAAGTTTGTTCTACCAATATTGAACAATATAAAACCAAGAATTTCCTACCTTCTAGTCCCACCCAAAGAAGCCGGGCACAATATTAAAATTCGTTTTTTCACAAAAAGATTAGGCAGGTAGAGTATTAAAATTCAAATTGACCTACACTGAAAACCCAACCTTGCCACTAATAAATAGAGTAGGATTTCCTTTGTCAGGTAACCTCTAACCCGTATGGTGCGACAGGTGGTCAGAAAGACCCTTCTTTTTATTGTAAGAATATATTTTTTTGTTCTTTTTTTTATTTCTTCGTATATTTGGGTACATTTCGTCCAGCCGCCAGCGGGTGTAAAAAGGAACAGAGTTTTATGTGCGGAATGATGAAATAAGGAATAAACGATGTAGTTAGTAAAAAACCGGCCAAGTGCGAGTCGGACTCGCACACGAAGGGTTCCGTACCATTATCGCAAAACACTGCATAAAATCACGTTTGTTGTATGGGAGCCCCCTTAATTTATTTTATTTTAATTTATTAATTATTATTTTTTAAAGTTAATATACAACTAAACATTCTGTGAATATTTCAAGCGTCTACCTGTTGCCGTTATTAATACCGAGCAAAAAACGGCAAAAATATCACGTTTGTTGTATGGGCCACTTTAATATTTATTTTATACAATTTTTAGTATTTGTTATAGCGGCAACAGAAATACATCATCTGTGAAAATTTCAACTGTCTAGCTATCACGGTTCATGAGATACAGCCTGGAGACAGACAGACAGACAGACTGACAGAGAGACAGACAGACGGATCGCGAAGTCTTAGTAATAGGGTCCCGTTTTTACCCTTTGGGTACGGAACCCTAAAAAAGGCTTGAAATGTGTGATGAAATTTTGTCATTTTACATATTTTAGACGTTTAAACACACACATATTCTGAGGAGGGATCATAGAAACAACTGGCCGTAATCCACCACGCGGGCACAGTGCGGGTTGATGGATGTCACATGCTTTTAAATTTTTAGTTCTAGGTCACGCCGTTTTCCTCACGATGTTTGCCTTCACCGTTTTGAGAGCAGTGGTTATGTATTCATTTACACAAAGTGAAGCCTGCCTGGGTTCGAGCCCACGACTTACAAGTTGTAAGTCGCGGCCGTTACCACTGGGCCACTAATGCCTCCTATCCACAGATTATAAAAACAACAGTAGAACTGCTGTTTCTATGATCTGTGTAGCTAACCATGCATTGTCATCCAAACTAAACGTGTATGCAAAGTTCATCTTAATCGGTAGAGGATAACTGTTTTAAAATTCAGTTGCAAGATTTGACCCGAACACACATACGTTGCAAGTTAAATAAAAGCTTGTAGTAAACTTTTTTTATTCTCAACTTTTTAGTTATTTTTTTTTAGAATTAGGTATCTGCATTAAAACATATACCTAAGTGTTATATAATTTTGAAATCACCTCTTAAAACCCTTTATTTTGCTTATTTTTTACGATGGGTATGGAAGAAAAAAAATAAAATCTCCCCCCACAAAATAGCGCCCAAATTCCGCCATTTTTTTCTTATCCAATTTTAATGTAGCCAGTGACACTCGCAGGGTTAAGACGAATCGATTGACGTAAGAATGATCAAAATCGGCCAACGCGTTTGGTCTCTAGAACGCGACATAGGAACATACATACATACATAGACTGATGAACACATTACCCTCCTTCGGCAGTTGGGTAAATAGTACAAATTAAAAGGATTTTATTACCATCTAAAGTTCTAATGGTCGTGCTACAAAGTACAACACCATATTGTGCCTGCCAAAATGGGATTGAAGGAAGTACTTCCCCGGTTAAATTCCTTCACAAACACCAAAAGCTCTACCAAGATTATTTTAACGAAAAGTATATGAAAATGGAGTACCCTGACTCAATCAACTTGCATCTTAATTCTCGTAGAATATTCATGGCGGCACCCAACTTGACTGGGTGACGGCTGTGCATAACTAGCTTAACTCCAACTTAGGGGGTAAGTAGGCCACCAGGCTCCAGGCTAAGTTCTGACTAAGTTAGGGTTATAGGATTCATTTTGAGAAATATGAGGTGATTTTAGGTGGCTCCTAAGTTCTGACTAAGTTAGGGTTATAGGATTCATTTCGTTAAGAGAGAAATATGAGGTGATTTTAGGTGCACTGTTTTAAAGTAACTTGGATTTGGTTGTTGCTGTCTTTTTCTCTCTGGTAAAGCAAGAAAGAGATTATACTAAATCTTTTGAAAAGATGTTTTTAACCCCCGACGGAAAAAGAGGAGTGTTATGAGTTTGATTGTGTTGCTGTGTATATGTGTGTCTGTCTGTGGCATCGTAGCGTCGAAACGGGTGAATTACGAATTTAAAAAAACCCCGATTTAATTTTATTTACATGCTTTTTTAACTACATATAATATACCTAGTAGCAGACACGCTTCAATCGACAATATATCGAAACACGTAATAATGACACGATATCTTGCGAAAAATCCAGATTCAGATCGTAAAATGCGAATAACTTTTTAAAGGTTAAACCGATTTATTTCAAACATAGCTAAGAACACTCTCGACAAAGTCACCTTTCAAATAATAAAAACTAAATCAAAATCGGTTCATCCGTTTAGGCGCTATCATGCCACAGACAGACACACAGATACACAGCAACACACGTCAAACTTATAACACCCCCTCTTTTCCGTCGGGGGTTAAAAACATCCAGAGGTAAAAACCCAATAACATTTAGCACGACCCAGGCATCAAACCCAGGGCCTCACATTCAGCAGTATCCCTTATAACCTCTAGACCAACGAGTCAGTTGATTCTACAGTAATAATTTAGAAGAAGCTAATTAATTCAAGTATCAAGTTGTAACTTTTACGACGCCATCCGAACCCCATCGTTGGAATATTTTATGGTTGTAAAATTATTAACTTTATTCCTTAGAAATTGTTCATTAATTGACGTACGAATTTATCATCATTATCTTCCTGCCCATGTTACTTGTGGTCGGCGCAACACGTTTTCTTCTTCCACACCGTCCTGTCCCCCGTCACGCTATCACTGACTCTCTTTTCTTTTTTCATATCACTCCTCACACAGTCCATCCATCTTTTCTTTGGCCTTCTTCTCCCTCTCAATCCATCCACATTTATATTAAGTAAATTTAAAAAATCAAAAAACCCTACTGCTTAAAAAGCGAACTAAAAGACTTAAACGAGTTGAAAATCATGCTGTGCAGTCGGAGGATATAATATTCGTGAGCTGGCTGACCAAAACCAGATGTATCCTCCGACTGCACAGCATGATTTTCTTCTTGTTTAAGTCTTTTTAGTTCGCCTTTTAAGCAGTCAAGTTTTTGATTCTTTAAATTTACTTTTTTTATTTATAACTTTATAGTATTTTTTTTTTATTCATCATCTGCCTAGCCTTTGTTCCCAATTATTTTTTTTTATTATTAGGATTTAATTTAAAATTGATTTAAACATATAAGTGTCATATATTTTTAAAATCACCTCTTAAAATCCTTTATTTTGATACACCACACGGTGCGGTTGGAAGAAAACAAAAATTTGGGCGCCCACAATTTGGCGCCCAAAATCCGCCATATTTGTATTCTCCAATTTAAATGTAGCCTGTGACACTCGCAGGATTAAGACGAATTCGATTGACGTAACAATCATCAAAATCGGCCAACGCGTCGCAACAAACATACATACACAAATACATACATAGACTGATAAACACATTACACTCCTTCGGCAGTCGGGTAGTAACTCTTTTGACACAAAATAGAAGGTATAGCGCGTCGCCGCTTACGTACTTCGTTTAGTTTCAGATTCCTAATCTGATGTCACTTCTTAATAACTTCATGCATTAAAATACACACACATTCCGCCAGTTATATTTAGGTCCCATATACCTAATAGAAGCATGTTGCCATCAATAGGGAACAAATATTGTCTCTGGACTGCCACTGAAAAATTTCAGACAGAAAAACCCAATTAGCAATAACCCTTAGCGCAACTCTGGCAACGAACCCAGGGCTAGGACATCATGCTTAGCAGCTTAGCTTACCTTGATCTAAGACTCCTACAAGGAATTGGGAAAAAAAAAAAAAAAAAACTTGTAGTTTATTACAATCTTACCAACATTTCAGTTCGCAATGATGATTGTGCAAAATGTAAAGATTTAGTACCTGAAACAAAAAAAATAAATTATAAATACAAATATTCAAGAAAAACAACCATTGCATACATAGACTTTAATACCTACAACAAGAGGGAATTGGTCTCGAAATCCACCACGCGGACACAGTGTTGGTTTGTGCCACATATGCACATAATGCACATGTCATCTAACGACTGCTCAGCGACCGTATTACACTGCAGGGATCCAGCAGAATATCAGCGTCAGGTATATTTGCCTGACACGTGCTGAGCTGGACTCCCATTTGGTGCAACCTTGAGACGCACACCGCACTGTGTTTTAATCATTATAACTAATAATTGAAGTAGGTATGTTACTTGTGTCACTTTTATTTGTATAATGTATTTTTCCTGTTTCTTATTATTTGTATGTCGGCACCTTAAATTGTTTCCAAATACCTACATGTAAATTAAAAACATATTGTGATTTTGTGTGTTGTGCTGTGTCTTTTGTGTGCGCTGAATAAAGAGTTTATCTATCTATCTATATCTATATATGTATATCTATGTATGACCTCCACCCCGCGTGAGCGGAGGGGTCTGTCAGACTCTTAAGGGTACACTAGTCGACGGCACGAACTATTTTGTGCGCGGGGTTAAAATGCCTGCTATCTCATCCAACAACACATGCGAAAGAGATATATGCTGTGAGGAGCAGTAAGAAGCTAGTTCGCGTACGAATTAGCACTTTTGCAAGTTTGTAGCGAAATGGATTATGATTTAGGACGAAAACGAGCGCGCGAAATTTTATAAGCAGACCTTTGGAATTCATGAAAAAACGACCAAGTGTATATTTTCAAAATAAAATGATTTGCATTGTTGAACTACTAATCTATCCCTGTATGGTGGCCGTTTTACAATTTTCCTTCTTCTTATGGTATTTATTTCCGCCCAAAGATGCGTAAAAATTAGTGTTGAAATGTAGAACTTTCGACGCTCATAACTTTCAAATATTTTTCTTTTTACTTTGTTGTTTCCATACAGGACTAGACAATACAAATACAAATAGTTTATTTTCTGTAACAATTTTTGTACATAGCTAGTGTCAGAATTGTCCTTTTAAGCAAATAAATTCGTGTATTAGGACACTCCACTCTTCCGCAACTTAGATTTACTTAAAATAACAAAAAATTATGTCACTTTTTACTATTTATACATTTTAAGAAAATAAATTGAAACAATGATGAAACAAATTGATATCAGTTTTTATTTTGACGTACATCGTCAAACAGTGGAGTAATCGTCAGACTACGTTTGTATGGAAGAATGATCGACTAGTGTAACCTTAACTGACTAAAACCACGCGGTGTTCTGTAGCAACCTTTAGCCGGGGCGCTGTAGTTCTTGCGTCTGTCTCTTCACTATAATTTTCCATATAATGTATTCTAAACTAAACGATCAATGACACTTGAAGGTCTTGAAGTCTGTCCGCACATTCGCGATGACAACAGTCATGAGATATGTACCTACTTATAACAATGGTACACGTTTTTAGAAACGGCGTGCTATTCTTATGCAAAGCGGTGGTCAGAGTGTGGCCGTGAAATCAGCGGGGGTGGTAGCGGAGCGGGGAGCGATTGTAGCGAATAATGACGTTAAACTTAAGGGCCTACATCAGCTTTAGTGCCGTCACGGGGTCTCATTGCTAAGAAATGTGTAAGTATGTGATAAAATTACTAAACCACAATTTAAAAAAAAAAAAATATAAAATAAAAACCCGACTGCTTAAGAAGCGAACTAAAAAGCTGTAAACAAGAAAAAAACATGCTGTGCAGTCGGAGGATACATATTCGCGAACTGACCACCTGATCCTCCGACTGCACAGCATGATTTTTCTTGTTTACAGCTTTTTAGTTCGCTTCCTAAGCAGTCGGGTTTTTATTTTATAATTTTATAACTTTTTAGTTAACATATTTTTTCGAATTAGGTACATTTAAACATATAAGTGTTATATATTTTTGAAATCTCCTCTGAAAACCCTTTATTTTGATACCCCACTCGATGGGTATGGAAGAAAAAAAAATTGCGGCCTCCACAATATGGCGCCCAAAATCGGCCATGTTCCTTTTTTTTTAAAGGCACTTAGCTAAGAACACTTGGGCGGTCAAGACCTATCTAACGATAACATAATTATAAAAATCCGCCAAGTAGTTTGAAAGATATGAGGTAATAAAGAATATTACATACATACAAACATACAAGATACGCGCGAAAAACATATTACCCTTTCATTGCAGCCGGGTAATAAAAAGAAATAAGCCAAGATGTCACTAACCCTACTAATTCGCATATATTATAATTATTACAATTTATATTAATATTCACTTGTCGTCGCATAACTTTGACGTTTGTCACCAGTGAGCCGCAATTGCATTGTTTTATATGTTGGGCCAGGAAAGACGCGATTTTAATTGCGATATTCAATCCATCTCCGTATTTTTTTACAACTATGTTGGGGTCGGTAATGGGTTCGAAGCCGGGCAAGTAATTTGTCTTTTTCTATTCTATTTTTTAGGGTTCTGTACCTCGAAAACAAAAAAAACGGAACCCTTATAGGATCACTTTGTTGTCTGTCTGTCAAGACCCTTTTTCTCAGGAACGCGTGGAGGTATCAAGCTGAAATTTATACCAAATACTCAGGTCTACTGTCCCTTAAAACTGTGAAAAAATCAAACTTCTATGCCAACGCAATCAAAAGACACAGCCGTTTATGCAAATTTCCGAAAATTTTCGACACTCTAAAGGGAATCAAAACCTACAGGGTATTTCCCGTGAACTCAGAATCTTGAAATTTGGTACGAAGCAACGTCTTATAGCACAGATAAAGGAAAAATTGTGAAAACCATAAATTTTTTGTAACAACATATAATAAAAATAATTTTAATAATATTAAACTTGCTACCCCTTTCCTCATGAACGCGTAGAGGTATTAAATTGAAATTCATATAAAATACTCAGGTCTATAATACTTTTAAGCTGAGGTTTGTACGGAACCCTCGGTGCGCGAGTCCGACTCGCACTTGGCCGGTTTTTTTTGTCATATTATCGAGTGCTATGTACGCCTCTCTTAGATATCACTAACTTAGGTTAAGGAAAACATTGTGAGGAAACCTAGCCCAAGGGAACACACAGCCGGGATAAAAACAATCCCAAGTCCTTACCAGAGACTTAAACTATCGCCATACTAAGTTTCATCCAAACCGGTTCAGCCGTTGAAACGTAAAAAGGTAACTAAACACGCGGACTAAATTGAGGGGAGAGTCGCCGTCACCTGCTGTTCACTGCTATAAAACTCCTATCGGATACAGCCCCATGAAAAATGACATAAACAGTCTAACAGCTATCAAATGTCGTTTTTCCATTAGGGTATTAACTTCAGATAGCTGAATGCTCTTACTTTTATTAACCTTCAAAGCAAGATACATTCTACATTCATACGACCTATTATTAAATAAACGCACTGCGAATCTGTGAAGGCGCAGATTCCCTTGAGTAGCTGATTTTAAAATGAGAATCACGTCTAAACGGCTAGTCTTAATTTTTTGGAAAAAATATATGTTACATTAGACCATTTTCTTAATAATTTGATCTAAGCACATTTTGAGTTTTATTCGTATAACATAGTGTAATTAATTAGTAAAGTTATGTCTAAAACGGACAAAAACACGACAATCGCACCAAAACAGCTGGGCGTATTTTAATGAAATCGACACCATCTCAAAGACAATTTAATTATCTACATTTTGATCTGAAGCTTTGTTTTTTAAAGTCGTAGAATAATAAGGAAAGTACAAAAAACTACTAAATCTTGGGTCGCGCGGGTGCGCAACGGGTGCGCGTTTTGTTCCCTCAAGGAAGTTGGCTTTAGTCGTCGTCTTAATAGATATAATTAACTTGCTCCTGCCTGCGGCTTCGCCCGCGCTCAAAGTTAAAAAAAAAATGCTCTGATCGCCACCAAACTTTACAGGATTATCCGCTGGGTCAATCTAAAGATTGTCTGAAAATTTCATTAAAATCGTTTCGGAGTCTGTATGTATGATCCTTATGATCATACATACATACTCTCTGATAGATAGATAGATATAAGTCTGAAATAGCCAAGTCAGAGGCCTGTGGGGTTCCCAGAGACGACTTAATTAACTCTGACACCAGAGGTGGCCACACTCTCACACGAAAAATAAAAGAATAGACAATATCAAAATACTTGTAGACGTCAATGTCAATGTGACATATATGACATATGTCAAAGTAAGTAGTTCGGTGGTAACAGATCGCTTGTTTGTGAATTTTCTTTTTTCTTTTCTCTCTTGCGTTGCCAAGGCTACCCATGTTATCCTGTTATCACAATATAATATTTAAGTTGAGCATAATCAGGCGATAATGCTCCTTCAGTGAGAGAGGGAATGGGCCGTAATCCACCATGCGGGCCCAGTGCGGGTTGGTGGATCTCACATGTCTTCGAATTTTTGGTTGCAGGACATGCCTGTTTCCTCACAATATTTTCCTTCACCGTTTTGCGAGCAGTGGGGATGAAATATTTACTATATACTGATTGGGTTCGAATTGAGCCCACGACCTACAACGGCTACAACTTATAAGTCGCTGCTGTCCAGCTGTGGCACAAATAAGGGCTAAAATTGTGTGACAACAAACGACAATAACCATAAACTCCAATTATTTTTAATATTCCGGAATCCATAATCGACCTATTAAAGTTTGAAAGCATATCGTTCAAAATAATGTAACCGGCACTCTAGCCATCATGGCTGTCGTATTAAAATTAAAGTAATGTCTTTTACGAGGTCATTTCATCGGTTTTATCATTATTGTATCTATTTTATAGTAGTAAAAAAACTTTTCTACAAAAAAATACAACCGACTTCCAACTAAAAACACTACAAAGTGAAAAATTACTTTCTTTTTCAAAGTCGGTGTCTTTGGTAGGTACCAATTTTTTTCTTTATGGATACCGACTTTGAAAAAGAAAGTAATTTTTCACTTTGTAGTGATTTTTATTGGAAGTTGGTTGTATTTTTTGTAAAAACGTTTTTGATGGCCTAAATTAATAATATTTGTCAACTACCCTATTTCGCTCACAGCAAGCATGTCAAGACGTGATTATTTGATCTTATTTCTATTCAGAATAACATAAGCAATTTATTTTGATAATCAAATTCTTTATCCACATATAACCTAATACTATTTGCAGACACTAAGCAACACAAATCTACCACAGCGGGAGGGTAGTTATCAAAGCTTCTACGTCATCGAGTGGAGTGACGTCACCGAGTGCTTTTAGCGTCGCCAGGCGTTGGTGTGGCTGCCATGATGTCAGTAGTCGGGTTTATTTTGATTTTTGTTTGACTGTACTTGTAGGTATGTTGTTTTATTAACAGAGTGTGTTTGTTTGTGGTATAGAAAAGTTATGTTCGATTTCGTAGTAATATTTTATTTGACAATGGATAAATTGAGAATTGAGGATATTAGAGGAAGTTTGAAAGTGGCGCCAGTGACAGAAATGTTGAAAGGAAACCGTTTGTCCTGGTATGGTCATGTGATAAGAAGGGATGAAATGGATGGACTGTGTGAGGAGTGATATGAAAGAAAATGGAGTCAGTGATAGCGTGACGGGGGACAGGACGGTGTGGAAGAAGAAAACGTGTTGCGCCGACCACAAGTAACATGGGACAAGGGCAGGAAGATAACAATTCCAGATGAGAATATTTTCTTGTTTCATACTTCTTAGAGCGGGATTATTCAATAGTCGGGTTTTAGTATTTTTCCGTCGTTATAAATAACGTTTTAGGAACCGGACGTTTATACTAAAGTTTCACTGGTTTTCAGGCTATACGAGTTTGACTATAATCAACTTCACATTGTTAATTCAAAGTCAGAGAGGAAGGGAGTATGTTAATTTAAATTTTGTTGAGTAGTACTTTCTCGGACGAGTTCCTTTACTAAGATCTCTACTGCTATTGTAAAAGGATACCTACATATTTCCATGATATTGCAACCAATCAAACTCTCATCTCTCACTCTCAACTTTTTAACAGTGAAATACCTATATGATTATTTCGGATATTTCATCTGGCAGGGAGCCAGACAGCTCTCGTCTGACGAGATTCATAACATATCGGATTTTTAATTAAAAGCCCTCATTGTAAAGCTTTGGTTGCAGCTGGTTTTGTGCACGAGGATTTTTGAATATGTTTTAAATTTAATCAGTGAGGACTGAGAAATATAATCCGTACGGATCTGTTTGTAGATCTTTAATAGTCGTTACGGGTAGTCAGAAGCTTAGTATTTTTTGTGTACCATCCCACCGCACTATTCCCAAACCACTGCAACTCCTGAAAGCTAGAATCAACAGTGGCGACCACCAGAAAAGCGCCGAGGCAATGAGGCTCGACGAAGTCCCGGAGAATGAATTTAAATGTCTTGGATCCCGCAACGAAATTAGACCAAATGACAGTTATGCCTAGTATTATATTATCTGTGGTTATGCTAACCTTTGCATTATGCCAAAGTATTATTATGCCGCAGGATTATTATACAAATAAAAGTTATGCGAAAACGTTATGCCAAACAACATTATGCCTAAAAATATTATGCCAAGAGGGGGATTCCCCAATCGGCACCGTTCATCATTGCAGGTCTTACATATTATGTTTTGTAGGTTTTGCCCTTAACTTTGATCGCCATTCTTGAGTTTCAGAGGACGCCCGAGGCGGGGAGGCTCAGTAACCGTGGCTTGGTCACCCACGGTGAAGCGAAGAGGAACCCGAGGAGGGGCCGCTCGTCAGGGCTTTTGCCGATAAGCCGACAACGTAGCGGCCAACATGTAGGTTGCGGTGCTGCCTGGGCAACATCGCAACTGAGGCGGGCCGTGATGTCGTATGAGGTCTCCCAAACCCATACGATATCACGGCTGAGGGTTGGAGACCGCGGCGGGAGAGGAGTGCCGGTATTGCGGTGCGCCGCTCTCCCTACCTTCCGCGGCCTGGACGGGGTCGCCACCGTCTGATGGCGGACGCGGTGGGGCCGCAGGGGAAGAGGAGTGTCGGTATAGCATTGGCCGCTCTCCCTATCCCCTGCGGCCGAAACATGGTAGGTGGCGGGGCCATTGACCTTGACTCGTCACAAGGGGACCAAGGGTGCCATACACGGGGTCGTCTGGCACCCATGTACTGATTGGTCCCTGGGGTGGTCACGGCGCACAGTGTGTTCTGGTGCGCCGGTGATGGGGGGTAATCCCCAGAGGAGGGTCCGGTGACGGACAGCCGCGGCGGGTTCGCGGTGAGTGCTAACGCGTACCCGTGTTCCCGCCATAAGCGGCACAGGAGGACACCGTGGAGTTTTAGTGGGTTAGAGTCCCACATAACTGCGCTATCTCCCCGTGGTAGCGCAGTATGCATGAGCATTTCTCCACGCAAAAAAAAAAAAAAAAGGCATCGTCAAAAAGATGAATATAGCCAATAAAGAGCCATAGCCAATGGAGATGTGTGGAAGGTGACGTGTTGCTCCAACCACAGATAAATTGGTATATTCTCAGGATAATTATGAAGGGTTCTGTTGTATTGTCGAGCAGACTGGTTTATACAAACGCTTATAGCATTGGATTACATTGTCAAAATGATTTAGCTAACAAGTGTACTACGCAATGAGGGTGCGGAAGTCAGGACCAATCTAATGTACTCTCCGGAACCCTGTGAGGCTCGAGAGGTCACGGATAATAAAGGTCACGTGTCCTTGAACCCTCTTACTGTATTACGACATAAATATACAGCGAAGGGGAAGTCGTGGTTTAATAATAGGAGCTGCACGAGACGATTTTCAAGGTTAGGCAATGCTTGCCGTGGTCGGTCTGTGGGTTGTGACCGAAGCACGTTAAGGCGTATAATATTTCCCAATATATATAAAGTACTAGCTGACCCGGCAAACTTTGTTTTGCCATAAAAACACCAAACATTCATCTACCCTACCTACCCTACACAACCTACCCTACCCTACCTACCCTACCCTACCTACCCTACCCAACCTACCCTACCCTACCCTACCCTACACACCCTACCCTACCTACCCTACCCTACCTACATACCTACCCTACCCTACCTATATACCTACTCTACCCTACCTACTCTACCCTACCCTACTTACCCTATCCTACCCTAAACGGGATAATCCTATGTCCTTCTCCTGGTTCTTAGCTACTTCCATACCAATTTTCAGCCAAATCGGTTCAGCCGTTCTTGAGTTATAAAGTGTGTAACTAACACGACTTTCTTTTATATATATAGATATTTATTATTGATTCATGTACATTATTTTGAACACGTGGGTTTTTCGTGTAACTAATAGTTTTGCTTTAAAAAAATAACAACACCAAATTTTTTTCGCAACTTTTGGAAACTCCTCCAAGATGAAGAATGAAGAAATTCCAGCCATCAATTTTTCTGTGTAAAATATTTTTAAACATCTTCCTTTTGGAGGAGTAAGCAAAAGAAGCGAAACAATATCGTGTTGTTAATTATTTATTTAAAGCAAAAGCAAAGTAATGCGAAAAAAACCGGCCAAGTGCGAGTCGGACTCGCGCACGAAGGGTTCCGTACCATTATCGCAAAAAACGGCAAAAAAATCAAGTTTGTTGTATGGGAGCCCTACTTAAATATTTATTTTATTCTGTTTTTAGTATTTGTTGTTATAGCGGCAACAGACGATACATCATCTGTGAAAATTTCAAGTGTGTAGCTATCACGGTTCATGAGATACAGCCTGGTGACAGACAGACAGACAGACGGACCGCGAAGTCTCAGTAAGTAATAGGGTCCCGTTTTTACCCTTTGTGTACGGAACCCTAAAAAATTAACCGTTTAACGGCACTAAAGCAGAGTAAGGGCCTTAATCTGGCAGCAGATGGTCCCGGTGGTATTTCACAGTCACCCGACTGTGAAATACCACCGGGACCATCGGCTGCCAGATTAAGGCCCTTACACCCAGTCAGAAACCAGAAAATCCATACTAATATTTGTTCTGTGCGGGAATCAAACCCGCGACACGCAGCGCAGCAGTCAATCGCTCAACCACTGCGCCAACCGAGTCGTTTACTTCACAAATCTATCAATACCCACAAGCCAGCTCAAGAGAATAAAATAAGTTCAGTATCCTTTCCATCTTTCACTAAATGCAACTGCAAAGTTTTGGCAAGCTTCCAATGTTGAATTAAACACTTGAACGTTTAAATATAAGCCTAATAAACAATATGAAATATATCAGTTAAAATTTAAATGCATCTGATTGAGTGCGTTTGGGGTGCATTGCCCAATAGCCTTTACAAGAGGTGGTATACTCAAATGTACGTATGGTTGATATAATGCACGTCATTGTTTATAAAAACCCGACTGCTTAAAAAGCTAACTTAAAAGACATATTCGCGAGCTGGCTGACCAAAACCAAATGTATCCTACGACTGCATAGCATGATTTTCTTCTTGTTTACGTCTTTTTAGTTCGCTTTTTAAGCAGTCGGGTTGTTTGATTTTTTGAATTGACTTCTTTTATTTATAACTTTTCAGTCAACATTTTTTTCCAATTAGGTACATTTAAAGTGTTATATATTTTTGAAATCACCTCTTGAAACCCTTTATTTTGATACCCCACACGATGGGCTTGAAAGAAAAAAATATTTAGAGCCCCACAATATTACGGCGCCTAAAAGCCGCCATTTTTCTATTTTTCAATTTTAATGTAGCCAGTGACACTCGCAAGGTTAAGACGAATCGATTGACGAACGAACCATCTAAATCAGCCAATGCGATTGTTATCTGGAACACCACATAGGAACAAACATACATATATAAACTGAAAAACACAGTATAGTAGCTGCCTGATCATGATTCACATTCCGACTCCGTCCACTGCCACAATTCACAGTCTCTATTCTTGAGCCAATCTCCACGTTCCTGTGTCAACCTTATCCAGATTCTACCCCCGATGGCCTCAATCCCGTTTGCCCTTCTCGCCTCCGTTCGACTAACACTTATTTTTCCGTGGCGTCCTATTATATTGAAACCCCGTACTATATAAGCTCAAGGACAAAACAAACGAGGGTGTAAAGCCGCACCCTAGTCAGCAAACACAATTACACAGTTGCTAATATTTTTACCCCATACCCCTACTATAACCATTAGCAGGGCTGGTCAAGGTATATCTACCTGTAAGGCTGTAAACAGTTCTCACTGTTAAGTCTACCTGTTATGTTAGGTATACCCGATAACAACACTTTTTTGTTTTAAGTGTGACTGACTTTGGTCTAGTCATCGCAAGAGCGATCGTTGAGCAAGAGGTCTATCCACACACATCAGGGCAGTGCCCGGGACGTGGACGGACCGTGCCCCGTCAGGGGTTTAAAAAAATATCAGTGTGTACATTTTATATGAACTCGTTCACACACGTCCGTGCACGGGCCAGTGACGGAGCTTCAATGCCCATTTTTTTTTGGGTTGGAAATCATCCAATGACTTCTCCCGCTCTGGGTGAGACGGGAGGGCGTGTCAGCCTTTTACTCACTAAAACCCACCCGTGTGCCCTCAGTTGCTTGAGCCAGGGCCGCGGTAACTCTTTTTCAAATTTATCCGCGACCAGCTTCAATGCCTGGGCCCGGCTCTGTACCGTCCCGGGCCCGGCCCTGATGTGTGTGGATAGACCTTTAGGATCAATTCCCAACTCCCATACCCGCGATTGTTGAGCATGAGTTCTTAGAAGAGATTCCAAAAACTATTTACAAAAAAATACAACCAACTTCCAAATAAAAACACTACAAAGTGAAAAATAACTTCAATTTCGGAAATCGGTGTTCCTGTTTTCATTTCTTTGTTTATTGACTCCCGACTTCCGAAATTGAAGTTATTTTTCACTTTGTAGTGTTTTTTATTTGGAAGTTGGTTGTATTTTTTTGTAAATAGTTTTTGGAATCTCTTCGGTTGAATTTTTAAATAAAAAAATGTTTATTTCTCACTTTTTATGGTACTTAATGGACAAGTTCTATAGTAAGGTACCTATAATGCCCACAGTGATGCCCGAATAGATTACCCGAATAACATGTAACTTGAACATAACCGGTGAAATGAGAGTGTACCAGGGTGAACTGTACACATCTGCGTACCTGTTTAGAGCATACTGGCGTGATGTTATGTTATGAAATAGTGTAAACAATAAACAGACATGCGATTGCAGCAATACCGAGAGATTTGCCGTTATTTATTGAAGAGTTCTGTTGTATACCTCAGAAGTTCTTCATCTTAAATGGAACCATTTCGGAATAAACTTCTTTCGAACAAAAAAATAATTTACCAAATCCGTTTTATATGACGGAGTTATGCCCGAAAGTACCTAAAATAAATATAAACATCCGAATTAAGAACCTCCTCCTTTTTTAGCAGTCGGTTGAAAATCAATAGCAATGTCTTTTATTTTGTTCAACAAAACTGTTGTATCAATGTCAAGCGGACGAATTTTGTAAACATATGAAGTAGTGGATCTGGAATTTCCTGCAAAATACTTTGTATTATTACAGAGAGTGTTTTACTCAATTAATGTGCAGTTCAGGAAAAAAATCCGTGAACAAAACTATAAATATCCTCCGACTGCACAGCATGATTTTCTTCTTGTATACATCTTTGCAGTCGGGTTTTTTGATTTTATTATTGATTTTAATAACTTTTTTTATTTACAACTGTTTAGTTATACTTCATTTTTCTCGAATGAATTTTGAACTGTATATATTTTTGTAATGACCTCTAAAAACCCTTCATTTTGATATCCCACTCGTTGGGTTTCGGAGAAAAAATTTACAACCCCCACAATATGGCGCCCAAAATCCGCCATGTTCCTTTTTTTTAACGGCACTTATCTAAGAACACTTGGGCGGTCAAAACCTGTCTAACAATGTATTAATTATTAAAATCCGTCAAGTGGTTTGGACGAAAATCATAACCCTTTCCTTGCAGCCGGGTAAAAATATTATATGATATTTCATAAGATGTTTTCATTAGCTTTTCAAATATTTTCGACTTTTAGAAAGGGACTTTAAGTTACCCTTCCTATAAAAACTACGGCATATATAAAGTTTAATAAAAACAAACTTGATACTTTCGTTGATACTCAGTTTTACAAATTCAGGCTGCCCTCAGGGAAATTATGAAGTAATCAATTCATGTTAGAAAAAGTAAAGGAAAGTATTCCTTTTTACGTAATTTTACTTATGATCACGACGGTAAAGGTACCCTTATTTTTCAGCCTTTCAAGGTGAATTTGATTTTCTTAAAAAATAAGGATAACCTACTTGATTAGCAAGATAAAATAAATTATGAATACTATAAAAGCAAAGTGTAGAATGAGCAGTGGTGGCCCAATGGTGTCGGACGAGACTTACAAGTTTTAGGTCGAGGGTTCGAACCCAGGCAGGCGCTTTACTTTGTGTAAATTATTTCATCACCACTGCTCTCAAAACGGTGAAGGAAAACATCGTGAGGAAACCGGCATATCCTAGAACCAAAAACTCGAAGACATGTGACATCCACCAAACCGCACTGGGCCCGCGTGGTGGATTAAGGCCCATCCTCCCCACACAGAGAGGAGGCCTGGGTACCAGCAGTGGGAAAATGACGATGATGATGTACCATACATTTCTGCTTACCCCTCCAAAAATATACGCGTGATATCATCTCCCCATAAACATTTCCCAATTAAGAATAATAGCTTAAAAATAAAGTTCCTTCTCACTAACCGTAAATAAATTACTCTAACTAGAAACCCTACGATTTCTGAAGAAAGTGAAGACAATTTACTTGCAGACTCGAGCCCTTGTCTTTTATTGAATCTCCCAGACTGGCTATGTACTTCATATACATAACGAAGTATATAAAGCTTGTCTGCTAGCCAAGGTGAATGTACCGTCAGTCGTTGCACCCAGATCAAGCGTATTTTACTAAACAATTTTGTATGTTACGTGTGAGTTTGGATTAGTATGTAAAGATGTTTGAGAAGAAAAGGTGGCCTAGCAAGCGCGCTCCATCATCGACGATGCCTATCAATAAGAATAAAAAACCAGCCAAGTGCGAGTCGGACTCGCGCCCGAAGTGTTCCGTACCATTATCGCAAAAAAACGGCAAAAAAATACGTTTGTTGTATGGGAGCCCCACTTTAAAAAATATTTTATTCCGTTTTTAGTATTTGTTGTTATAGCGGCAACAGAAATACATCATCTGTGAAAATTTCACCTGCCTAGCTATCACGGTTCATGAGATACAGCCTGGTGACACTGTGACAGACGGGCAGACAGACAGACAGCCAGACAGTCATTGTTTCACCAAGCAATGATGTGGTCGACGATGAAGCAAGCTTGCCTAGAAATAACCTATTCTTCTAAACATACATACACTAATTTATTTCGATTTTAGGGTTCCGTACCCAAAGGGTAAAAACGGGACCCTTGGATGTCACACGTCTTCGAATTTTTGGTTCTAAGGCATGCCGGTTTCCTCACGATGTTTTCCTTCGCCGTTTTGAGAGCAGTGGTGATGAAATAATTTACACTAAGTAAAGCGCCTGCCTGGGCTCGAACCCACGATAGGAGCCTCTGAACACAATACGCAGTTTATTCTTAAAGAACCCATAACTGAAGTAAACGCACAACCTAAGTTATTCATATGTCTACACACATAAAGATACGTTGTATAGTCTGCAAGGGCGTGGGTTTGAATTCCCGGTGAGTCACCCTGTGGCTTCAGACGGGTATTTTTATTAAATACCTCCCATTTTGTTACACGAGCCTTTGTTATTGTCAAGTTTTATACAAGCTTGTGGTTGGCTAAGAGTGGGACTAGATAGACATCAATATTGTAAGAACTAAAGAGGTGATTTTGTGTGTTTGTAGCAGGAATATTTAGGAGTAGGTACTGTTTGTAAAATTAATTCAAATAATCAAAAGTCGGAGGTATTCGCGAGCTGGCTGACCAAAACCAAATGTATCCTCCGACTGCACAGCATGATTTTTTTCTTGTTTACATATTTTTAGTTCGCTTTTTAAGCAGTCGGATTTTTTATTTTTTTAATAAAAAAATTTATTTTACAACTTTTTAGTATTTTTTTTAGAATTAGTTACATTTAAACATATAAGAGATATATATTTTTGAAATCACCTCTTAAAACCCTTTATTTTGATACCCCAAATGATGGGATAGCACAATATGGCGCCCAAGAGCCGCCATTCTTCTATTTTCCAATTCTAATGTAGACAGTGACACTTGCAAGATTAAGACGAATTCTATTGACGTACAAATCATCAAAATCGGCCAACGCGTTTGGTCTCTAGAACAACACATAGGAACAAACATACATACATTAAAATGTGTTGTATGGGAGCCCCACTTATATATTAATTTTATCCTGTTTTTACAATTTGATGTTGTAGAGGCAACAGAAATACGTCATCTGTGAAAATTTCAACTGTTTAGCTATCACGGTTCATGAGATACAGCCTGGTGACAGACAGACAGACAGACGGACCGCGGAGTCTTAGTAACAGTGTCCCGTTTTTACCCTTTGGGTACGGAACCTTAAAAACCCAAAAATAATGTTCCAACCTTCAAACATAGAACGGAACCGACGCTATCACGCTCAGCAGTCAAACTTTCAACCACTACACCAAAGAACCAGCGAAGTTATTTAAAGTTAAAGCGCTGAGCAAGTAATTCACACATTGCACACGTAATACTTAGAGTGTGAACGGCGATAAATCTCTATAATACAGTACATAAGATGTTGCGTCGTATATAAAGCAAATTATGTGTTGGTGGATTACGAAATACATACTGTCCTGGAGTTCGGTGAACTAAAACTTGAGCGTGTTTTCTTTTCGCCCAAGGGAGTAAAGTGTTACCCAGTATCTGGATTGTAAAGGTGAGGAAGGTTTCATGTAAAATACTGGGATTTAGTTGTATCTGACAAGTCTGGAATGGGACTCCAACATATTTAAAAAGAAAGAAAGAATAGGTAGACAAATTTGCGGTGCAACTGCTAACTGTCACCTTGCTCTGCCTTGCGCCCTGCTAATGAGTTGGCCTCAGAGTATAATCTCTAGACCGGTATCCAACTGCTATAATCTTGGGGTCCTGCATTGATCATTCAAATTGCTTGGTAAATCGCAGTTTCTATCACAGCTGAAAGGACTTTCTAATTTATTTAGACTTCATGCACAAAAAGGTACAAAGGCCTACGGAACTTATGCCTAAGGCATTCTCTACCAGTCAACCAAGGGTGGTGAAGAGATAACAAGGCAGGAGCATTGGCGAAGGTTGATTGGTTGATTGTTTTTTGGTCTAATTCATTGCTTTATATGTTAAAAAATTCGTCTACTTGACAGCGTAAAACGCACAATTTGAGTTAAGATTATTGACAGAATAATCCCAAATGAGTTTTTGGGATTATTCTGTCAAGAAATTCTCTCAAAGACCGTTGACGTTTTTAAGCTAGATAAGAAAAAAAAATCAGCGCCATCTTGAATTTAATCCGCCATATTGCCCGTTCTAAAGGCCCGTGTGTGCTATGGTTACAATCGTAGTAACAAATGTAATGCTACCTCTGCTTCGTATGCTACGCTGTGGTGAGGTAAGCAGAATAGTAGGTACCTGTTTGAATGAGTAGCGGAATGAAGATGGAAATCGTCTTTGAAGTTGAGTCTATAATATTTTGGGAAATACCCGCGGCACTATTCCTAACCATTGCAACTCCTGGAAAAATCAAAATAGGCAACCACGAGAAGAGCGCTGAGTCAATGAAATGTCTTGGATCCCGCAATGAAATTAATCAGAACGCAACAACGGAGGAGTGCAATGTTTCCATTTCACTCCTTCATTTTGATCATGATAAAATTCTCTTGCTAGCTCCAAAATGTTCAGAAATTAGCAAAGTTCCTTTAATAGGGTATTTCACAAAAAATAATTATCTATGTCCGTCAGTTGGATAACCTAAAAATATTGGACACGTATTTTTTCTTTTGCCACGTGAACAAAAATTACGACGATACTGTGCGTTGAAATATCGTGTGACGTCACGGCACGATGTGCAACTCTTATACTGACAAAGTGACGTCACAAGCCCCCACTCATAAACTTTGATGCGCTTTAACTTTGTCAATATTTATTAATTTGATAAAGCAAAAAATACGGGTCCAATTTTATTTGATAATCTCTCCGACGGACTAAATAGAATTATATTTTTTCTACCCAGAAAACATCCCTATTACCTCCAGTTCATAGTTTTAATATGGTGAACTTTTGGTTACTATTTTTTATTTTTTTTTGCTTGTCTATGGGTTTCTTACGTCAAAATATCGCCCATGCCCAAGTTTTCAGCAAAGGGCAGTTGCAGTCCAATAACCAATCACCATCCTAAATAGCTGTATCAAATGAGATGGAACTGTGAACAACAGTTAGCCCATTGTTTAGATTTGAACCGGGAACAGAGCATGCGTCTAATCGATCAGCCATTGACGATTCGTTACCGCTTCAAACAATGTTTAATTTCAATGTCAATGGAAAAGGATATTTTATGCCTTTTTTGTTGGTTTGAGAAGGTCGTTGCGTTTAAACTGGTAATTATTTCATGCTACATAATTAATAGTAACTACGCAAAAGTGTTAAATAATAAAATTCATTAAAAAAATCAAAAAACCCTGGTCAGCCAGCTCGCGAATATGTATCCTCCGAGTGCACAGCATGATTTTTTTCTTGTTAACCTTTTTTCTATTTCGCTTTTTAAGCAGTTGGATTTTTTGGTTTTTTGAATATTTTTTTTAATTTAAGCTTGTTTGAAAAAAAAAAATATATTATATAAATTGAAAACACACGGGTCATGTGTACCAAACCTTTCAGTCCAATGTAAATTCCATTTCACTCAATACAGCAACTATTTACTCTACAATCCAGTTGCATATGTAATTAAACTGCTCCGATATTCCAATACATATATTCATATCGAATGCTCTGGAAGCTGGATACATTTCTCTGGACGCTCGCCAAACGTCCCAACCCGTTATTGGAATACTTTTACAAGTGATATTATTTACCGGTTACGGTGAAGTAAATTGTACAGAGGAGCTCGTGGCTAAATAACAACAGCCGCACTGGTCGATCATCAAGGTTAAGCAACGCTTGACGAGGTCGGTCCGTGGATGGGTGACCATTTCAACTTACCGAGTTTCCTTTGTTGAAGCACATTAAGCTGTTGGTCCCGGCTGTCATTTGAAGATCTTTGACAGTCATTACGAGTAGTCAGAAGCTTGAGATCTGACACCAGTCTTGCCAAGGGGTACCGTGTTACTGGGTTGTGGAGGTCAGATAGGCAGTCACTCCATGTAAAACACTGGTACTCAGCTGAATCCGGTAAGATTGGAAGCCGACCCCAATATTAAGGAAAAGGCTAGGCAGATTGAATGCGCCTGCCTGGTATTCGAACCCACGATCTACGACACGAAAGTCAGGGTCGGCTTCCAATCTTACCGGATTCAGCTGAGTACCAGTGTTTTACATGGAGCGACTGCCTATCTGACCTCCACAAACCAGTAACACGGTACTCCTTGGTAAGACTGGTGTCAGATCTCAAGCTTCTGACTACTCGTAACGACTGTCAAAGATCTTTTAATGACAGTCGGGACCAACGGATTAACGTGCTTTCCGAGGCACGGTGGAAACTCGGTATGTTGAAATGGTCACCCATCCACAGACCGACCTCGTCAAGCGTTGCTTAACCTTGACGATCGACCAGTGCAGCTGTTATTATTTAGCCACGAGCTCTCACCAGGCAGGCGCATTACTTTGTGTAAATTATTTCATCACCACTGCTGACAACACAATGACATCCACCAAACCGCACTGGGCCCACGTGGTGGATTAAGATCCTTCTCACTGATATTAGGTCTGTGTCCCAGCAGTGGGGATATTAAAAGGCCGATGATAATGATGAATCGGATAAAATTGATAGAAAACCACATTATCGCTATGAATGCGCTTTTAATCCAGAATAAAATATATGTGGCAGGCCACAGGAACACGCGAAAAGCAACCTTATGTCACAGTCATACCCCTGATTTCCAAGTCCAATGCTAATAGTAAGTGTCACCACAACCTCTGCAAGTCCTATATTAAGTTAGCGACATGATACGCGACGTTCTTTCATGTAGTCACTGAATCGCTCTACATAATGTCAGGGTTGCCAGTATTATAAATATGATTTATATTAAACTAAGCCGAGGTAGTACAGGGCACGAATATCAAACGGTAAGAATGGTTTATATGAAGAAGTACATCAGGATTTTGCAGTTGAGATGTGATCTGCTTAAGGTTTCCCTAGTCGACGGCACGAACTATTTTGCGCGTAGGGTTAAAATGCATGCTATCTCATCCGACAACACGTGAGAAAGAGATAGATGCTGTAATGAGCAGTAAGAAGCTAATTCGCGTACGAATTAGCACTTTTGCAAGTTTTTAGCGAAATGGATGATGATTTAGACCTTTGGGAGTCTAGATTTCATGAAAAAACAACTAAATGTATATTTGCAAAATAAAATTATTTGCATTGTTGAACTACTAATCTATCACTGTATGGAGGCCGTTTTTAAATTTTCCTTCCTCTTATGGTATTTATTTCCGCCCAAAGATGCGTTAAAATTAGTGTTGAAATATGGAACTTTCGACGCTCATAACTTTTAAATATTTTTTTTGTACTTTTTTGTTTCCATACAGGGCTTGATAATGATGAGTCAAATTGATATAATTTTTTATTTTAAACGTACATCGTCAAACAGTGGAGTAATCGCCAGACTACGTTTGTATGGAAGAATTATCGACTTGTGTAACCTTAAGACAGTTTTGTTGCGAGCGTGCGATAGTATTGCTAATAGGCAGGCTTGATTCAGTCTGCAGTAAACTTACCTTGTCCAATATTCTTCTAGACAATCTTCAAGATACCGTAGCAAACAAAAGAAAACATAACTCACCCAAAAACTAACACCATAATCTATTTCTGTTTTGTTTAAAAGGTACTTAAGCCTGGCCTCTGGTATTGCAGATTTCCGAATCCGAGAAATGTCTGTCCAAATTTCCCATAGTAGGTAATTTTTTATTTCGGTTAGATCTTAGAATCATACACACAAAAAGTCTATGACCAGTGTGTGTTGCCAGTGATCACTTATGGAACCGAGAACAATGGGCCTTATGATAGCTTAAAGTCACCCGAAGGGCAATGGAAAGGGCTATGCTCGGAGTTTCCTTGCGTTATCACGTCAGAAATGAGGATATCCGCAGGAGAACCAAAGTTACCGACATAGTCCGAAGAATTGCGAGACTTAAGTGGCAGTGGGCAGGGCACATTGCTCGCAGAACGGATGGCCGATGGGGCCGAAAAGTTCTGTAATGGCGACCGCAAACCGGAAGACGATGCGTTGGAAGGCCTCCCACTAGTTGGACCGATGACCTGGTTAAGGTTGCGGGAATGCGCTAGATGCGAGACGCACGGGATCTCAATGTGGCGATGCCTGGGGGAGGCCTATGTCCAGCAGTAGACGCCTTTCGGCTGAAATGATGATGATGAGATCTTAGAAGCTAGATTTTCCTATTCGGATGACAGAAAACCGGAAAGATGGCAGGACTGGACGGAAGCCTTTGCTTAGCTAAGGGACAGTACAGGCTTGCTATAATCATAATTAGATTGAAGTTCTCGATTCGGATTGGAAGCCGTTCGCAGACGCTCTATCGAACAAGAGTTGGATGACGCAGAACCGGGAATATGAAAAGAAAGAGGGAAGCCAAGAAACCCAGATCTCTTTTGTCTCCATAGTGGTTTATTTATTATAGTTAAATAATAATTGGAATGGAACTCTGATTCCCATCGTAAGCAACGCGCAGGCATTCTATGGCATTCAGCTCACTTGCCATCCAATAACATAAAACATAATCCTCTAACTCGCCAGCCCTAACCCATCTGCCAGTGGCATGTCGTGCCGCTCCAAAAACCAACCAACAACGAGCCGTCACGCGTACTCGCCGCCGCCGAATTTATTCTTCATATCACGCTGCTCCAGGAAATGGAATGCCTTGTCTCTGCCATGCTGAGAGAGATGGCGTAGGACGTGATTTGAGACGACATTTTGTGGCATATTTTTTAAATGTTAAGTTTAAAAGATTGGGGTAGGTTATTGTGCTGGCGTACCTACGTTCCGCCAGCAAGTTTTGCATATTGTGAGTACTAGGTTTTTCCGAGATATAGCCACAAAGAAGGCCATACACAGACAGGCATGCGAGGCGGTGCGTGTCAACCTAAGCCTCTAATCTAGACACAGCGTCATTCTATATAAGCTTTCTAATGAGACCCATTATGAGCAACCACGTCTCAGTCATACACACACTGGTCATAGACTTTCGTCTTGAGACACAAGTAAGTTGGACGAGAAGATACCTCGCAACTTCTCGAACGCTGCCCAGCTGACGAAACAGGTTTACCGACATAGCCCGAAGAATCGCCAAACTTAAGTGGCAGTGGGCAGGGCACATTGCATGAAGAACGGATGGCCGATGGGGCAGAAAAGTTCTGGAGTGGCGACCGCGAACCGGAAGACGTTGCTTTGGAAGGCCTCCCACTAGGTGGACCGATGACCTGGTGAAGGTTGCGGGGATCCGCTGGTTGCGGGACGCACGGGACCGGTCAATGTGGCGACGCTTGGGGGAGGCTTGTGTCTAGCAGTGGACGTCTTTCGGCTGATATGATGATGATGGGAGTGTCAAGCCGTATCGAAATGTCACGTGATAAATACCTTACATTTTGGCATTTTGACCATCATGATGATATAATGTCACTTTGTATAGAGCCTCTGGGTAGGCCATATCTGCCGCATGTTGTAACAGAATTGGAAGAAAGTATTCCGGTATAAGAGTCGGTAGGCCAACAAGAAGATGAAGTGACAACTTAAGACTTCTGCCTAAGGTATATGCCAGGTATATTGGGAAAACTCGTCCTTTGGCCTGTAGGGGACAAAACAGGCTCTCTTAGATAATATATATAACTTAGTTTATGTAGATAATAGCTGTTGTCCTTCTTACCCTGGCCAGTCCCACAAAAACTGACCGAAAGATTTTTCTGAAGACTGGATTTGTTCCCATTCGAAGTAAATCTCTTACTTGTAGTTAAATCTTACCAATAGTTCAGTTGGCAATATTGATGTTTGCCTTTATATTCATTACCTGAAACCAAATAAAATAAAAATATTAACACAATGTTCAATGAAAAATTAAAATAGGTACCAAAGACTTGCGAAAAGGAAGTTAGTTTTTGATTTGTAGTGTTTTGTTTTGGAAGCCGTTTTAATTTTTTTGTTAAAAAGTTTTTTGTTAAAAGAACAATGGCAGGTGCCCATACATTGTTTTAGCTGAGATTAAATTCGAAAGTTTTTAAATGAAAAATATCTGGTTTAACTCAGGGTGATGTTCTGAATTAGTTTGTGCAAGAATTTTTGTTCGAGAATGTAGAGAATAATAGATATTCAGTCATAAACTTTTGTAGGTTATGTCTAATGGTAGGTAATATTATTCAATTTCGTGGAAGTAAAAGGGGAATATCGCATTAGTATTTACCTAGTTATTTTAGCATGAAATGTGTAGTATATATACTCTTTGGAAAGAGTATATTTATTTAAACTAAGTGACTTTGACGTGTATCAAAAGGTTGTCGTCAACAACCAAGCTATATTTTTTTTAGCCTTGGGTACTAGTCTTTTTGCCAATCATTAATTGAAAGTAATTCATTTATTTCTACTAAACTACAATGTTCTTACCTAGCTGCAAGGAACATCTACACATAGACATAAACTGTATTGTTAACTCATTAAATACAATAATGACATTATTACTTAATATAGTTACTACTTGTCACTTAGCAGTTAAAATATATAATGGCAACACTATGCTAAAGAAATGAACTAAAAAATCAAATAACTTTTTATTTATTATGTTTTTTTTAATCTATTTTGGACCAGGCCTAATTATACTTTAAAAAACATAGACAATTAATAGAATGTCTTTCGTATATAACTGAGTTTCAGACGCTCAAATTTAAGTCAGCTAAAATTTCGCCATTGTTCTTTCAACTTAGGTAAAATGATCCTGCAGCGAGGTGTCATTCCAACCAATACCAGTGGAACCTCGCTTCAATCCCACTTCACCTATTTTTTTCCGGTGAGATTTTATAGAATAGGCCGGCTGTTAGAAGAGTGAATAGTGACTCTCCGGAACTGTACACTCACGACAAAACAATACACCACTGCCGGTCCCCCAGCACAGAAGCGTGACGTTGTTTTCACGGTGAGTTGACCACCACGTGCAGACACAAATGGTCGTCGACTCCACTCAGTAAGCCCATTGACTGTAAAACTACCCACAATTGAAAGTATTATAGTTTCACTTGAGTTTTTTTTTATTTTATTATTTTGTTACGACAGCTCGAGAGCTAGCTAAATTATTACAGCGGCACTGCGGCAGTGATCGATCTGCAAGGTTAAGTTACGATTGCTGAGGTTGGTCTGTGGATGGGCATATGGTGGATGGTTTAATTATACAGAGTTGATACTTCGTCCTTGCCTCTGAAAGCACTCTGATCATTCCAATAAAAAAAGTTTTTTGAGTTTTTAGGGTTCCGTACCCAAGGGTCCAAAGGGAACCCTTTTGCTGTCACTCACGTATCTGTCCGTCTGTTTGTCACACAGGTTTTACAGCCAACCGTTACGCTGTAAAACCCGTGTGACAGCTACAATCTTAGAATTTTCACAGTAACAGCATCTGGTTTACCCAAAGCCATAAACATTTACAAAAAATATTTTAAAATGTTTTTAAGGGGGACAGAAAAAAACCCTTAACCTACCCCATCGAGTGGGGTATCGTTATTTAGAGCTCGTTGAGTAGATAATTACTGTAATTTTTGTTTTAAAAAATATTGGAAAACAAAGGAATGAGAAGCCACCAAAGTCAGTTTTTTTTTACAAAATGTAGTTTCCAAAAATTTTTAATTTCCCTTTTACCTATAGGAACTTCAAATTTGGTGATAATGTTTATTATTACGTATGTTTACTAACAAATACCAATATATTGATAAATCACATTTTATCATTGAAATTCTCCCATTTTTCCTATTACAATCAACTTGATATTGCGTTTTGATACGGAACCCAAAATTTGAGAAGTCCAACACGCACTTGGCCGGTTTTTATTTTGCTTACCGTGCATTGATATCCAAACTATACGTACTATGGGACAAAGCTATATCTGCTCACTTTGAAAACAAAATTCCTTGCACAAGATGACCACAGCTGCGTCCGCCCTTTTTGCGTCGACCACTAGTTTTTTTTGTCGTCTTTTTAGGGTTCCGTACCCAAAGGGCAAAAACGGGACCCTATTACTAAGACTTCGCGATCCGTCTGTCTGTCTGTCCGTCTGTCACCAGGCTGTATCTCATAAACCGTGATAGTACATGCAAATTATAACTCAATGGTTTGGGGATAACTGTTTAAGAATTCAGTTGCAAGATTTGTCCCACACATGCAAACAAACTTACAAGGCAAGTTTAATGACTTCTATCTTTTCCGCCACTTGTTGCGACCCTGGACCCCTGCCAAGCCCCAAAAGCTTAAGAGAATGCAATATAAAACACAGTAAAACTGCCGCCTTACCACAGATAATATAATACATACTAGCAAACAGATGCCTCATCCCATACAAAGAAACCGTGCCGACGTAACTAGCATTTTTCATCTGATTATACTGATTATTTTTTTTTTGTAAATCAATTGCGTTCGGTTTCGTTCCACGGCGATAGATAGATCACCATCTATATCCGTGCGCGGAACCGAACGCGATCGATGTACAAAAAACAATCAGTATAATCAGTACAGTAAGTCGGCACGGTTTCTTTGTATGGGATGAGACACCACTAGCCTTACATAATAAAATTAATAAACCGTTAAATTAATTAATATAGTTCTCGCTAAACTTCTTGGCCGCCCTGAAGGTAGCCATAATGGCTGCGCAGTAGTAAATCTCAAACAACAACAGCACCGTTTCGTGATTTCGGATCCCCGCTACCTTCACCAGGTCATCAGTCCGCCTGGTGGAATTCCTTCCAACGCAACATCTTGCAGTTCGCGGTCGCCACTCCAGAACCTTTCTTCCACATCGGCCATCCGTTCTGTGAGCAATGTACCCTGCTCACTGCCACTTAAGTTTGACAATTCTTCGGGCTACGTCGGTAACCGTGGTTCTCTTGCGGATCTCTACATTTCTGATTCGATCACGCAAGGAAACTCCGAGCATAGCCCTCTCCATTGCCCTTTGGGTGACTGTAAGCTTTCTGATGAGGTCCATTTTGAGCAACACACTGGACCATATCATCGCTTTCCATCAACTGAGATAGTGCTCAAGCACCAGCGTACCAAAAATAAAACAAAGGTCTTTTCCGCCACTTGTTGCAACCCTGCCTGGCCTCCTGCCAAGCTCCCCAAGACAAGAATCTAATATAAAACAGTGTAAAACTTCCGCCTCACTTAATAAACCGTTATATTATTAATTATTATAGAACTTACCGAGGAACTATGAACTAGTTCCGAGAGTTAGGAATTGAGTGAATCAAGTTAACGTTGTGCGCGGTTTAGGGATGGGGGAGTCGATGTTTTGCGAAAGTTATCGATAAAAGTTTAATCTGAATGGCGGGATATAGATGTAACTATATCATTGTATAGTTCTGGCCATCTAATGTGCTTGTTATCAATATCAATCAATACATATAATTAATTTGTAGAAAAGCCGTTTTTGTAGACCAAAAATATTTCCAAAAAAAATAGCCAGGGTGTTTAACACTTTCCGGGACAGACCGCCTCTTGACGTTATGTCGGTATATCGTTACGTGACAGTACGGCTAAGGGCGGTGAACTTTATTTCATGTAATTTGGCAAACCGTCGATAGCCGTTGCTTGCCCATAGTATTCCTAAGAAGCACATGATCTAGTGTCACATCACGCGACTTCATTTGTTCGTGGGTGTCACGGCAAACTCTTTTCGAGTCATTTTTCAACACACACATACGCAGTGCTTATGCACCAAAACAACACATGCACACCGCCGACAGGCGTAGACTGAGCCATACAAGTACAATGATGTTGATATTTAGTGTCATATCAAAAATTTAAAAATATATGTAATGAGGTAGTACGGCTGTAGACGGTATGACAAAATGTATGGGATTTTGAAGTGTCATATCATTACATTTGCAAATAGTCAAGTGTCCCGGAACGTGTTAAGCAACCAACAGAATCCATTACCAGCATTTTGGCATTTATGTCTGTTTACATGTAACGAAACTAATGTAGATAACTTATACATAAAAATTGTGCGTAACTTGAAGTTTTCCTTAGTTTTTGTTTTATCGCAATCGGTTCACTCTTTTAAAAGTTAGATGAATTTAAAGTGTTCAAGAAGTAAAATATCACAACACACGCAATTCAGATACTCGGACAGTTGAACTCGATATTCGATAGATGGCGTTGTGCATTTGTCGTCATTTTCTGAATGGCGGTGTTAAGATTCGCCGCGGAAGAATTATCCTAGAAAAAAATTGGCAGGTAGGGTAGGTAGCCAGGTAATTAGGACAGGTAAGGTAGGTAAGTAAGGTAGGGTAGGTAGGTAATTAGTATTTCAAAGAAGATGTTTTTCAGACCATACCAAATTTTCGTATGTAGATGTGCGAGAAATAATACAATTTCCGTCAAAAGATAGATTTTATGTTGATCCCAGACCAAAATAAGTAAATAATGGTCACTATAAATGGCAAACACGTAGTGATAAAATATGTCAGTTACTGCTAGCGTATACTTTCCTATGAGAAAATACTATGACAAGCAATGAGACAGTTTCTTACGATATCTCTAATATATATATCTCTATCTCTCTGTCGACGACACATCTAAATAAACTGCATTTTGGTTGTTTTTATGGGTTTCGTACCCAAAGGGTAAAAACGAGACCCTATTTCTAAGACTCGGACTCGGGGAGGAGCTCGTAGCTAAATAATAACAGCCGCACTGGTCGATCATCAAGGTTAAGCAACGCTTGACGAGGTTGGTCCGTGGATGGGTGACCATTTCAACATACCGAGTTTCCTCCGTGCCTCGGAAAGCACGTTAAGCGGTTGGTCCCGGCTGTCATTTGAAGATCTTTGACAGTCGTTACGGGTAGTCAGAAGCTTGAGATCTGACACCAGTCTTGCCAAGGGGTACCGTGTTACCCAGTTACTGGGTTGTGGAGGTCATATAGGCAGTCGCTCCATGTAAAACACTGGTATTCAGCTGAATCCTGTAAGACTGGAAGCCTACCCCAATATAGTTAGGAAAAGGCTGGGCAGATTGATTGATTACTAAGACTCCACTGTCCGTCTGTCTGTCTGTCACCAGTTGAAATTTTCACAGATGATGTACTTCTCCGCTATAACAACAAATACTAAAAAACAGAATAAAATAAATGTTTAAGTGGGCCTCCCATATAACAAACGTGATTTTTAGCCGTTTTTGGCGATAATGGTACGGAGTCTATATGTACAATACAATAAACAAGTACCATTTTGTTCAGCTAACCTTAATTCTCATTCCCTAAATATTAAAACTAAATAAACAACAAAAATTAACAGCATCTTCCGCATTTTAAACACCATTTGTGGGACATAAAATCGATTCTCTTCGTCTAACAATAGTGGTACAGAGTTTCGCATAATTCGGTAATAGGCCGTGACGGTTAGAACGATGTTTTTGACGAGTACTCGTCAGTTTACGTAAGGTTTGGGAAAATTACTGGTGGATTTGATGAAGACTCTAGCTGTAATAATATTACTTGCATAAATGCGAAAGTAACTAAAAGTATGTCTGCCTGTTTGTTTGTTCGGCATTCACGTCTAAACCGAAAGGGCAATTTTGATGAATTTTGGTATAGAGATAGATTGGACCTTGTTGAACGACATATAATACGACATATGAGAGTTCGTTTCTAAAAGAGTTATGAATATAAATGTGGATGGATGGAGAGGGAGAGGAAGGCCAAAGAAAAGATGGATGGACTGTGTGAGGAGTGATATGAAAGAAAAGGGAGTCAGTGATAGCGTGACGGGGGACAGGTAACTATAAGTAACATGGGACATGGGCAAGAAGATGATGATGACTGGGGATACGTTTTCCAAGGAATAATTTTGGACAATTAAGTGAATGAACCTACTGGCGCTAGTGTTGCCGAAAAGTTGATATAATTTTGCCTGCTTTTTCCGTGCTTACAGGCGTCATGTTAATGGTAATTAATGGCGGCAGATCGATTTTTAGGGTTCCGTACTCAAAGGGTAAAAACCCTATTACTAAGACTGCGGTCCGTCTGTCTGTCTGTCACCAGGCTGTATCTCATAAACCGTGATAGCTAGACAGTTAAAATTTTCACAGATGATGTATTTCTATTGCCGCTATACCAAGAAATACTAAAAACAGAATAAAGTTAATATTTAAGTGGGGCTCCCATACAATTTTTGCCCGTTTTTTGCGATAATGGTGCGGAACCCTTAGTCCGCAAGTCCGACTCGCACTTGGCCGGTTTTTTGCAACTATGTGAGGCTACAAAAGATTATAAAAATCCAACCAGCACTGGGCCCGCGTGGTAAATCATAGCCCATTCCCTCTCTCAGAGAGGGGACTTGTGTCCCAGCAGTGGGAATTATTAATATTATTACTGTACTGTTGTTTTTTATTATTGTTTTTGCGGCGAAAAAACTCTTTTCTTCTTTCTTCCTTATTATAGGCTGATTATGCCTATGTGAGGTTTGACATTGTACTTTGTCTATATCAAGAATGATGACAAAAAAGACTATTTATGGTTTAAGAACTTTATTATTCCTCATTAAGAATTAACAATAATTCACTTACTGAGAAACAAAATTTACATAGAATGTTTATGAGCGCACAAAAACGACGTTACAAGTAATTATATAATAATAAATAAGAGGGTAGTGATAGAAAAAATAAGTAAATATCAACCAACACCAACCGAGCAAACACGGATCCAAAGTAAAAGTGGATGTATTACTAGATGTGGCATACATGGCGTACTGACTAATAATGTTTTTTTTTATGTTATATTTTTATTTTATTTTTTGATATTGACACATTATATATGATTTAAGTTTATTTTTAAAAGAAAGCATACTTTTCGCTTCTTTTATTTCCATGGGTATTGTATTGTACATTGTATGTAATTTTATTTAGTCCCGTCAGCTAGATTATCGGAAAAATGGACAACAAACAAAAAATGATGACGATACAGTACGTTGAAGTATTACAAGCCCCCACTCCTGAACTTTGATGCGCTTTATCTTTGTCAGTTAATGTTTACTTGATAAAGCAAAAAAAATCAGGTGCAATATTATTTGATAATATCACTGACGGACCAAATAGAATTATCATTTGTCTACACAGGAAACATCCCTATTAAAGTAACTGGTTAAGTAGGTACCACAAGAAAGTAACATGGCAACTTTCTGGATTTTTCTCCAACTTTCATTTTCTGCGAACGCATTTACTTCGGAGTAAAGAGAAAATGCAGCAGATGCATACTATGTCACAAAAAGCCATGCTAGAAGCTCGGTGTTTAAAGTTCTGAAATAAAGCTGTTTATAATAGTGTCCAAAACTCAGTAAATCTCAACTAACAACTCGTTTCAAAGTTGTGTTAACTTGGATAATTTGTCAAATGGTATATAGTACCTACGGTATAAAATAGAATATACATGTATATATAGATTACTTCTTATTCTTAATCAGAACTAAAGAGCTTAGGTATTAATTAAGATTTTAAATCAAGAGTGAATAAGTTACTTCTAGGCAAGCGTGCTTCATCGTCGACCACATCATCGCTTACCATCAGGAGAGATAGCAGCGATCAAACGGGGTCCAAACTAATATTATAAATGCGCAAGTAACTGTATGTCTGCCTCATACGTTTTAACTTCAAAACAGCTGAACCAATTTAGATGAATTTAAGTATAGAAACAGATTTAACCAATGGAGAAAGACATAGTTTTTCGGGTTCCGTACCCAAACGGTAAAAACGAGACCCTATTACTAAGACTCCACGATCCGTCTGTCACCAGGCTGTATCAAATGAACCGTGATAGCTAGACAGTTGAAATTTTCACAGATTACGTATATCTGTTGCCGCTATAACAAAAAAAAAATACAACAAACGTGTTTTTTTTGCCGTTTTTTGCGATTATGGTTTTATTTACTATCCCAGAGATAATATCCGATTGATATAAATTCAATTTCAATTCGAAATGAAAATCGTTAAATTATTTTTCTTTTATACTCTCAATTGTGCATCAGAACGTAATAGCTTATCAATAAAAGCACCCAATAAAAATCTATCGATAAAAATCGCATCACTAACGCCCAACAATAGCGCTGATGAAAATTCTACCGGTAAAGGTTTATCGCTGCCGCAAATTGTGCCAATTTAGCCGTTTGTCACGGTAAGGCAAACGATAAGAACTGCAGTTGAACTGGTCGGAGATTATATATATACTGTATGTGCAGTACATAGGTGCTAATGTGGTGTAATATTAACGGGTTTTAGGAAAGGTTCGGGTTCGTAGAGCGTCGATTTTTACCCGACTGCCGAAGGTGGGTAATGTGTTTATCAGTCTATGTATGTATGTAAGTATGTATGTATGTTTGTTCCTATGTGGCGTTCTAGAGACCAAACGCATGGGCCGATTTTGATGGTTCTTACGTCAATCGATTCGTCTTAACCCCGCGAGTGTCACTGGCTACATGAAAATTGGAAAATAGGAAAATAGCGGTTCTTGGGCGCCATATTGTGGGGGCCCAATTTTTTTTTTCCAATCCTGTCGCGTGGGGTATCAAAATGAAGAATTTTTAGAGGTGATTTCAAAAATATATAATACGTTATATGTTTAAATGTACCTAATTCTAAAAAAAAAATAACTAAAAAGTTATAATTAAAAAAAGTATATTAAAAATATCAAAAAACCCGACTGGCGTACTAAAAAGACGTAAACAATGAGAAAATCATGCTGTGCAGTCGGAGGATACGTCTGGTTTTGGTCAGCCAGCTCGCGAAGATGTATCCTCCGACAGCACAGCATGATTTTCTCCTTGTTTACGTCTTTTTAGTTCGCTTTTCAAGCAGTCGGGTTTTTTGTTTTTTTTAGTTTTCTGAGTAACTGTGTCCAATAGACGTACCATCATCGGACTACAAGACGTACGGCCATGCGCCTTCGGTACATGGTGGACAGCCCACCTATAAGCACTAAACGTTTTGGAAATACTTTCATTGTGCGTACAGCTAAGGAGTGCAATTCCCTGCCGGCGTCTGTGTTTCCTGATAGCTACAACCTGAGGGTCTTTAAGTCAAGAGTGAATAGGTTTCTTCTAGGTAAGCGTGCTTCACTGTAGACCGCATCATCGCTTAACATCAGGCGAGTTAGTGGTCAAACGCGAGCCTACAGATTAAAAAAAAAACAAAAATAAAATTGTCTATAATTTTATACTAATATTATAAAGAGGTAAAGTTTGTGAATTGTGAGTTTGTGAAGTTGTAGGGGGTAATCTCTGGATCTACTGAACCGATTTTGAAAATTCTGTCACCAGTAGAAAGCTACATTATTCCTGAGTGTCATAGGCTACATTAAATTTTCAAAAAAAATTGAGATCCTTATGAGAATTGCAATAATGTAATCCAAAGTAACAAAATATTGCACAAAAAATTCATTCTTTGGCGTGCGCTGAGAAAACTATTGATGATACATAAAAAATATGTACTACATGTTTAGGTAGGGTAGGGTAGGTGGGTAGAGTAGGTATGGTAAGTGGATAGGTAGCCAATTGACGGGAGCGAAGCCCAGGGGGTCAGCTAGTCTACAATAAAGAAGATAGGAAGATATTTTCTCATATAAATACCCCAACATTAACAACAGCTAATCGTCTCGACCAACACAACACTATTATTTAGTCTGTGGAACGAATATATTATGTTATGTTGTTGTGATTGTCACAACAGCAAATTGAGTTTCCCATCTGCGATTACATTAGTTGTGTGATGGACACGAGATAGCTGTGTTCAGAAGATTCACTGAAGCTAAACTCAATTTGCGATAACATTACGTTTAAATTAGCCCATTTTACAGCCCGTTCAACCGATTTGGTCTTCTATTGGTGATACGACATATGGTAGCTGTAGTAAACAGTTGGTTTTGGTAACAGGTGTATGCTTTTTATGTCCTCCTTATGTTTACGGGATAGAACTCAAAATCGGTTGAACGGCCTGTAAAAAGATTTGGAAACATGTCTAATGTTATTTCAAATGGAGTATAGACTTGCATATAAATATATTACCTAAGTATGACACATCAAACTTAAAAAAAAACCGGTCATGTGCAAGTCGGACTCGCACACGAAGGGTTCCGTACCATTATCGCAAAACGGCAAAAAAATCACGTTTGTTGTATAGGAGCCCCACTTAAATACTACTTGCTAATTTCGTAGTTCATATCGAGTGGATATTCTGTCTCATCTACACCATGTTTAAAGTCCAATTTACATAGCTAAACGGTCCAATATGTCCTCATAACTTTGCCCGAGCATTCAGTCATGTTGACTAACATACTCTCACAAGGAAATAAGATGAAATCCTTTGAGGAACACGTTTGTTCTAGCAAAATAATAACGGCAGTTGTTGCTTGGCGTGACTTTGTGCAGTGGACTGGTATAGGACGGTGATCATCATCATATTCGCTGAAAGACTTACAGTGTTGGATTGGACATAGACTCATAGACCTCTCCCAAGCCTGGAGTCGGGAATCGTATCTGGGTTAATGCTTTAGCCTTATAATTATGGGATTTAAACATATCTGGCGAGGCGAAGGTGTATTACAGGTGCAACAATGCCTAACCACGGGGGCCCAGCGCATACAAAAAAAAATGGTTCAAATAAATGTCACTAGATGGCGCGATATGCATTAATTTGTTATTGAATTGTGTGTAAAATTATCATTGTTTTTAGAATTGATCATAAAATTGTATGTTCATTTTTAATCAACTCTTCAATTATGAAATATTGGGCTCTTAATTCACATTTCAAAGATTATTTGAATTGATCATTCAAAATTGATTCCACAAGATGGCGCTGTTTTAAATTTCTGAGGCATGCCGCTCGATTTTTTAAATTTGTATTGTAACACATTTTGGTACAATAAACTGTAGAAACGTGCAAAAGTTACTGTATTTAAAGAAATAAATAGACACGAACCGTGGAACGCGTCCGTTGTACTTATAAAAATAATCAGCATAATCAGACGACAAACGCTAGTTACGTCGGCACGGTTTGTTTGTATGGGATGAAGCATCTGTATGCCAGTATTATATTATCTGTGGCCTAACACTTCAGGGAATAGTTGCTTAAGTATCTATGTATCCTAAAAATACTCCCAGAGACAAGCTAAAAGCCGAGTGACACAAAAAGCCTGTGCCTTTAAAAATATCAAGTTTCTTACTCAAGGGTGCTGAAAACAAGTAGATATTTGTTTTTACGCTTTTTTTCTCGTAAAATTAGCGTGGAAGCTTCGCGAAGTTTTTGCGAAACAAATGGAAATTGTAGACTTATTGCTTGTGAAACGCAGAAAAGCAACATTTTCTGTACACTTTAATGTATTCCGAGTTTGTTTTCGTTGTAAGTACGGTACGTTATTTCTCGAAAATATCTCGGTCGGTTCATTAGCCTTTTATTCTAAACTATTTGTTGGCGTTTGTTAAAGTGACTAGTTATTATGCTTATTTATTTATTTAATTTTTCTTTTATCCTAGCACTGGAACGCTTCTCAGCAATTACACCAATGGAGCACAAACTTATATTAAATGTAATATCCAGTTTCCTAACGATGTTTTCCTTCACCGTTGTCACTTGATGAACTTAGAAAGTGTCACATTGAATGCCCGGATATGAACCCACGACCGAAGGCACGAGAGGCGAGGTCTAAACCACTGGGCCAACACGACAAGAAATTTACATATACCTACCATACCGTCTCATATACAAACCTTGTAGCCAACCAATCGTTGTTCGAAATGCAGCGATGTATTTTTGTCGGGAACGTGTCTAGCGGTCTGCCGAAAATTCCGGTCCAGAACACATTATTATATATATTTTCCCCCAATAACCCCCGACCGAACACGGGATTGAACGAGACCAGGAGACCACCACGGGGACAAATGTGAGTTGTAGATGTAAGTTGTGTATGCTTGTAGAATTGTAGGGCTATCACTTTCCAGTTATACGGGATTCGGTTTCCCAAAAAACAAACCCATAGTTACCGCTGCCGTGTATCGCGGTTTCGTGGATATAGACCTTGTAGATTCGCAACATTGCTCATGGGCCCCAGTGTCGCCTCTTGGCTTGTTTTCCGCAGGCCTGTATTCAATAAACCCTTCTTTCAAAATAATCCTACTAATAATACCGTACTAACGATGGAAACACTACTCTCGTACCGTATCGTAACAACAATGGACACGCTCCACTACGTGCAGTCTCGCCGTCATTATAGAGGGCGCCACTCGTTCATGCACACCCCACTAAATAAAACGGGGCTAAAACTAATCGCTGGAAGAATGTTTGACTTAACGAACATAAAAATAATAAAAAAAGATGGCGAAATGCTGGCTTTACGTATTTAGGGATCCGCACCATCATAGTTATCAATACCAGAGAAAGATAAAAACCGGCCAAGTGCGTGTCGGACTTTGCACATTTTGGGTTCCGTAGCAAAACGCACAATTAAGATGGCTGTAATAGGAAAAATGAGGGATTTTCAAAGAAAAAATCAGAGTATCAATTTATTGGTATTTCTTTGTAAAATATACAAAATCATAAACATTATCACCAAATTTCAAGTTCAAGTCAATGGGAAGTTAAAAATTCTTCGAAACAAGATTTTGTAAATAAGCTAACTTAGGGTTCCGTACCCAAAGGGTAAAAACGGGACCCTATTACTAAGACTCCACTGTCTGTCTGTCTGTCACCAGGCTGTATCTCATGAACCGTGATAGCTAGACAGTTGTAATTTTCACAGATGATGTATTTCTGTTGCCGCTATAACAACAAATACTAAAAACAGAATAAAATAAATATTTAAGGGGCTCCCATATAACAAACGTGATATTTTTTGCCGTTTTTTGCGACAATGGTACGGAACATTTTGTGCGAGAGTTCGACTCGCAATTGGCCTTTTTTTTTTTAAGGTACAACATTAAAGAATGTATTCTACCCTCAAAAATATTGATATCAAATCGATATGTTATATTTTGACACCTCCAACCCGCAAAAGAAAATGGGTGCAACCGAATGGTAATAAATAACGCCTCCAATATTTCAAACCTTGATATTTTTTATGTTTTCTGAACGAATCACGTTCATACGTCACATCCGTCGCAGATGGGAAATGACGTCACTTTCAGGGATCGAATAAAAGTCTATGATGTATGGAGGATATTGGAAATCAGGAATTTCACGCCTTTTTTTGAAGGTACTATGTTTTATAGGAAAAAGGCCTTTTGTTATAAATGCGAAAAGGTCCGCGGTTCCTGAATCTTGGATTCAAGGTGAACGGTCAATCAAAAATGGTAACAATATATCATAAGTTATGGGTGTCTTAAAAACGCTGACGCACCCCGAATAGTCACCACCTGTTCCAACCTAGCCGATTGGAGGTATAGACCACTCTATTACAATTATGCTGCATTTGTTTTTTTTTTAATTATTGATGGGCTCGCGCTCGACTAATATCTCACCAGTTGGTAAACGATCTAGGGGTCTAGGTCTACAATCTAGGGGTCTTTAAGTCATGATTTAATAGGTTACTTCTAGGCAAGCGTGCTTCACCGTCGACCACATCATCGCTTACCATCAGGTGAGATGGTAGTCAAGCGTGAGCCTATAGATTATAAAAACCGGCCAAGTGCGTGTCGGACTCGCGCACGAAGGGTTCCGTACCATTATCGCAAAAAAAGGCAACAAAATCACGTTTGTTGTATGGGAGCCCCACTTAAATATTTATTTTATTCTGTTTTTAGTATTTGTTGTTATAGCGGCAACAGAAATACATCATCTTTGAAAATTTGAACTGTCTAGCTATCACGGTTCACGAGATACAGCCTGGTGACAGACGGACAGACAGACAGACAGACGGACAGACGGACAGACAGACAGACGGATCGTGGAGTCTTAGTAATAGGGTCCCATTTTTACCCTTTGGGTACGGAACCCTCAAAATAAGTTCATACATAATTATGTCAATGGGAAGTTTAATAATTCTTCGGAACAAAATGTGTGACAGACTACAGACAGACAGATGGATACGTGAGTGACAGCAATAAACTCCGTTTGGACCGTTCGGGTACGGAACCCTAAAAAAATTGTTGCCCATCACCCAAAACATCAGATTATTTCTTTAATTTGGTTCTAAGTTCAAACGCAATTTTTTAAGACAATCTATTTATTCTATTGTTGCAGTTAGTGCACTCTATTTTTCGATGAATGTCGTAACAAAATGAAACTGCAGCCAAACTACCTAATGCTGAGACCACGTAATTGTCCGAGTGAGTCAATTCCGTGACTCGGTACCATTGGCACAATCTGCAACGCTGACTCATCCAATTGCACCTTTGTTTCGATCGCCCGATGCAGCCAAACACAACAATAAATTAAGGTTTTCGATCAGTATATTAACTCCTTTAAATTCCGTGTTGTAATCGACTTCCCATCTAACTGGATACAGCTAATCTATGGCTCTGAGACGTGGTCGCTCACAATGGGCCTCACTCATCAGAAAGCTTACAGTCACCCAAAGGGCAATGGAGATGGCTATGCTCGGAGTTTCCTTGCGTGATCGAATCAGAAATGTAGAGATCCGTTAGAGAACCAGGGTTACCGACATAGCCCCAAACATTGCCAAACTTAAGTGGCAGTGGGCAGGGCACATTGCTCGCAGAACAGATGGCCGATGGGGCAGAAAAGTTCTGGAGTGGCGACCGCGAACCGGAAGACGACGGAGGAACGATGACCTGGTGAAGATTGCGGGGATCCGCTGGATGCGGGACGCACGGGACCGGTCAATGTGGCGATGCTTGGGGAGGCCTATGTCCAGCAGTGGACGTCTTTCGGCTGATATGACGATGATGGATGCAGCTAAGGACTATTTCTTCACATGGAGCGACTGCCTATCTGACCTTCTCAACCCAGTAACTGGGTAACACGATAGCCCTAGTCAAGAATTGGAGTTAGCTTTCCTGACTCTGGCAACGGCTCGACTTGCTTTCCGAGACAAGGAGAAATCTAGGAACGATAAGATGGATGATCGTATTAATTTCTTAACACAACATCGAGCCTGTATTTTTAAGAGATAGGCAGAGGAGGTCACCTTGTTCGTCTTTTCTTGTCTCTTTAAATATTTTGGGCCTATTGGCCATGTTAATTGCAGCGTCAGATGGCCTAGCATATAGCATGCCTTAGGGGTTCCCCCCCTTGTTTTTTTTCCTCTATAGGCTTGCGCTTGACCACTATCTCACCTGATGGTAAGCGATGATGTGGTCGACGGTGAAGCACGCTTGCCTAGAAAAAACCTATTCACTCTTGACTTAAAGACCCCTAGATCTATCGGTATCTATCTAGTAGCTATCGGGAAACACAGACTCCGGCAGGGAATTCAACTCCTTAGCTGTACGAAGCCAGGGTACGCATAATTAAAGTGTCCCCAAAACGATTTGTGCGTATGGGTGGGATGTCCACCATGTACCGATGACGCATTGCCGTACGTCTGGTAGTCCGATGATGAAAAGGGCTGGGCGGAATTAGATTATGCAATTTCATCGCACACTCCCCGAAATCCCCCCCTTTGACTCAATCTATTTGCCTACCTGGTCTATTTATCCTATTTGGGAAACTCACACAACTACTCGACCTGGCGGGAAACGAAAGTAGGATCACACAGTTGCGCTAACGACCACTACACCGATAAAGCAGTTAAAATTCTTTGTTTCTTTTTCCCAAATGGGTCATACAACTTAACGGCTTATAAAAAGTATCGCGCTGCTATAAAACCTCATTGGTACATTTTTATTGACTACGGTCGATATATAACATGATTAGCAGCTCAGTGTGATTCAGATATTGACTCATTAGTGATTAAGCCAGCATCCGAACAGATGACACATAGAGAATTCTTCTAATAATTGCATAATTGAATGCTGTTCTAGGATATTGCCGGTTTTATGAGCCATACGGTCCACCGCACAGTCTTCCGGTGCAGGTGACCCTCAGGTAGATCCACGTGGAAGTATCTTCTCAAGAAGACGATCGTCAACCACAATAGAAGTCTTCGGTATGCAGTAGATCGAAATATGTATGGCCATTGGCCACCATTGAAGATGGCTACTATTATTTTTACGGACACAAATTTCAAATTCTGGTGCTATTCCGGTCGACCAAATGTGATCCAGTGGGTGCCATGGCATTGGCAACATTTGGCCGTCATCAGCAATATCATTGATCGTTGCTCATTCACCAGACAGGTCAGGCACTTACAGTTCACTGTAAGGACATACAAAAAGATATAGGTATATTTTTATGTTTTGTTCCGTGCGTCATTATAACCCTAAGCTGTGCAAAAATAGACCGTGCTGCCAAGCGTGGCGCTCACAGTAATCTGACCGTTCATTCAGAGAACAGCATTCGACAGTCAATACTTTTGTATAGAGGTCTTTGACTCTTTAGTTGGCAAATCCTCATAGATGGATCCCTTCTAGAGAGTATGGAGGGATCCTGCATACTATAAGTCCGGGTTTCCTCATCTCATCTTCTCCTTCACCATTGTCAGCTGTCTAAGATTAACTTAGAAAGTACATAATAATGAATTGAAAAAGTCACATTAGCACTTTCCCAAATTTTAACCCACGACCTAAAGCGCGAGAGGCGAGGTCTTAGTCACAGGGCCAAAAGACTATTACCCTACTTTAACCCCCTGCAACCATGAGCAAGGAATGTAAATGATCCACCGGCAAATACATCAGCACCACAGGCCCTTGTTCTGCCACAGTCACTTATTATTATTGACCTACAACGACCGTATCACCTCGCGGATCAATCGCGCGCAACTGGTCCACGACAGAGATGAGTCACAGACGCACAGCATCCAGTCATGCTGAACGTGACATAGCGGTGACTCAGCACGTGATAACGGGAGGTCTAAGTTAATTGCTTAATTGCACGTGACAGAAGTAATTAGGTTTCTTTTTAGAGTAATTTCGTGGGATACAAGTTTTAGGTAGGTAGCCTGGTTAGTTGGCAGTTGTGACCCATGCTGGCAGAGACAGACGATTGGAGGGAAATGGCCTGTTTCTGTGAGACCGTGTTGGCCCAGAATGAAGCCGCCGAGCGGCATCCAGCTCGAAGAAGAAGGCGTCGGGGAGGAAACCGCCTCTATGCCTAAAATACCAAAACCCAGCCTGCGTCATAAGCAGGCGAGACTCCGGGGTCGCGGGTGGTCAGATTGGATACTCTATCCGCCCACCAAGTGATTTCAGGAGAGACGGCAGCACAGTGATCACGTTCTGCCGTGCACAGCGAGGCTCGGGGCAGGCGTTTTTTCAGCTTCCCCAGGGTTGAGCCATAACAGGCGTTGCACAGATGGGATTCCGGGGTGGTCTTTTAATAGGTGTCGAGGCCCCCTTCCATGTGCTGATCCCCAACTCCCTAATCTTTTCCCCAAAAGACCAGGTGCCTTTTGAAGGTTTGCCCCCGTAAACAAACAATAAATAGCTGGCCTCGATGTTATAAAACATTCTGCCTTTTCACAACCATATAGGGCCGGCTTACGATCACGGCACGGTTAGACTTAAACCGTTCTATCAGAGATGTCGCCGCGGAGCAGTTGCATCATATGACTACTTACGAAACACGAAATTTGCCGAGGGACATTAAGATAATAGTTGTACAGTACAAGTTTTGTTGTTTAGAAGGCATCTTGCCTGTCTAAGGCCCAGCGCACACCTGGAGAGGCGCGGCGAAGATACTGAGAAGATAACAATTTAAATTAGACTCTAATTCTTATGTTATAAAGTTGAAAATGTCATGGCAATATTGACCAATATTGACATCTTATATTGACCGTATGTCAAAGTAGTTAAGGTTTATATTGAATTGTTGTCTTCAATTGCACTGCGCCGAGCCTCCAGCGGTGAGCGCAGGGCCTAAATAACATTTTTAGCAGTCGTCATCCATGTTAGCTTTGGAGCTTCGGCTAAAATGTGCGGTGTGACATTAAGACAAGGCTGCGACATTGCGACAATGGTGTGACAATGCGACAACTAGTTTTCATGGAGATAATTGTTCTACACAATTTCTTTGAGAACGCGTTTTGCGTCTAGTTCGATGTTCCTTAACAGCCCCCTTGAACTTGACTTACTGTCTTCTAAAAAGGAAGCAGGTATAGCTTTACTATCTGTTTCGTCTCAAGTGTGAGGTATGTTTACGTTGAGAGCACACACACGTTGACCGTGCCAGTGTGCCCCACTGCCACGGTCAGTGTCTGGGAACTACTGGGAAGTAACACCTGTGTACAGGATGTTTGTTTTAGCGCTAACAGCTGGATTCGAGTATGTTGTTGTAGAATTTAGAGACTTTATATATAGCAATAAGTAATGTAAATTAAATGTTTTCTAATTTTAATTACCAAGACACTTGCATGGACTCGTCGAGCTTCATTGCCTCGGCACTAAAGTCTTCGCCAGATAACAAAAAAAAAACCGGCCAAGTGCGAGTCGGACTCGCGCACGAAGGGTTCCGTACCATTATCGCAAAAAACGGAAAAAAATCACGTTTGTTGTATGGGAGCCGCACTTAAATATTAATTTTATTCTGTTTTTAGTATTTGTTGTTATAGAGGCAACAGAAATACATCATCTGTGAAAATTTCAACTGTCTAGCTATTACGGTTCATGAGATACAGCCTGGTGACAAACGGACAGACAGACAGACAGACGGCTCGCGGAGTCTTAGTAATAGGGTCCCGTTTTTACCCTTTGGGTACGGAACCCTAATTAAGTCATTGATCCAGCTTATACCAAAAAGTATAATTGCATAACTTGAAAACATTTTTTTGTTTATTGAGACATTTTGATAATTTTGGTCTCAAATGAAAGGTATAGGCGTAGAACTATTTTATCCGTTTAAATCTTGTAAATCGGTCCACGCGTTTATGAGATTTTAACTCATTACTGAATGCCAAGTGAAAGGGTCAAAGACGCCTCCTTACCGCGATACGTTTGTTTGATCGTGTTAGCGACACTGCCTTTACATTTTTTTCGTATCGTTTTGAAATATTGGAATACATTGGTAGACAGATGTTAACGACTTTTATTTTTTGTTATCATAAATATTGGCGGCAACGAGAAAATCACCGAGGACGGAGACGAATTCTGACTCATAAGAATTGCAGGGGTTAGGAATAGAACGGCCAGTGACAAAAATAAATGATGGCTTAAAGAATCAAGTGACAACATGACATGTCTTTTGTTACAAATAGAAGACCGTAGTTTAATTTTTCTTAAACAGAGCCTTAATTTCGTGTTTGTACACACTATGATGAGTGACACTGTTTGTTATTTACTTTGTGACAATGCTGCTATTAACATTTATTTTTATTTTTTATTATGGTGCTTGCAACAGCACCGAAATATCGGAAACTCGCAACAAACAGTAAACATGGTAAATATCCCGTTTCTAATGTTAATGTTAGTATTAGTGACCCTGACAGGCAGACATGACAGGCAGGCATGACAATATATTCGAGGGGTATATGAATTGGTTTGAGAAGTAATTTTATTATTAGGCCAATTGAACGAGACAGAACATACGTCTCTGCGTGTATGTCCAGTGCCCTGTTTATTAATCGCGACGCGACAGGCCACATCTGACAATTGACAGGTGACAATTTTAGCAGAATTCCCCAAAAAAAAAACCTTATTTCTTAACTTATTTTTTTTTTCAAATACCCAGAGCCGGAACAAGTATCTGTAGGTCATACAAATATTTGATCCGTGCGGGAATCGAACCCACGACACGCAGCGCAGTCTATGTATCTTTGAGTGTGAAAGAAAACGAAACAAAAGGATAAAATTGTAACAGGTGAAGTTCTGTAATTTTAACCATGGCAAAAATCTTTTCATTATTCAACTTCATCGTACCAATAAAAAAAACGTTTTTACAAAAATTACAACCGACTTCAAAACAAAAACACTACAAAGTGAAAAATAACTTCAATTTCGGAAGTCGGTGTTCCTGTTTTCGTTTCTTTGTTTTTGACACCGACTTTTTTTCGGTTGAAATTTTTGTAAAAAAGTTTTTTATTTTTCACTTTTTAGTTGTGGTACATAATGGACCAGTTCTATAGGCTAGGTATCAATAATGCCCAAAGTGAAGCCAGAATAGATTAACTCAATAACATGTAACTTAAATAAGCAAAACCGGTGGAATGAGTATACCAGGGTGAACTGTTCACACCTGCGTACCCCTTTAGAGCGTACCAGTATGATGTTATGTTATAAAATGTTATAAACAATAAACAGACATGCGATTGCAGCTATCCCGAGTGATTTGCGTCATTTATTGAAGAGTTCTTATGTATATTTCCGAAGTTTTTCATCAGATCTTAATAAAAATTAAATGGGACCACATGTCAAGGAGCAGCTTTCGAATAAAAAAAGAATTATCAAGAGGTAACACACATAAAAAAAGCATTCGAATTGAAAACCTCCTCTTTTCCGAAGTCGGTTACAAATACTCCAAAAATCAATCTAATACAAATTACTAACAAAACAAAATTAAAATACCCAACGATGTAACATACTAATTTAAAAAAAAACAAGCAACCTGTATCGGACTCCGTAAATGTTTACCTAACAAGTTTAAATCTGACTTTGTAAACACACCGACCGAACAGAGTCGTCTGTGGACGTTTACCGAAAGAAAAAAATAACATAACTAGGGTTGACAAAAACCGTAAAGGCAAAAATTACTTTTTGTTCTAAAATATACGGTTTGGCTTTCCCTGTCATGAAGTAAATAATTATTAAAAAACGTAAACGCAAAAAAAAGAATTACGTATTTTTTTCCTCTTTATTTATGGCCGATTGCCAAAAAAAAAGCGCATAGCTGTCATGTTTAATGAAGTTATCAGGAAAAAAGTACAGAAAAATATAAAAGTTGCGGTTTTTTTTTCGTTTTAAAATATCAAGCTGAATTACTTTCATGTATGTTTTTTAGGGCTTGATAAGGACAAGGTTTGGAAGGATTAAAATGCTTCAAAAGGGAAAAGCTATTGTAACGAGTGAATAGGTTACTTCTAGGCAAGCGTGCTTCACCGTAGACCATATCATTGCTTACCATCAGGTGAGATAGTGGTCAAACACGAGCTTAAAAAAAAACTGGTTTTGGTCAGCCAGCTCGCGAACATGTATCCTCCGACTGCACTGCATAATTTTCTTCTTGTTTACGTCTGTTTAGTTCGCTTTTTAAACAGTCGGGTGTTTTGATTTTTTTAATTGACTTTTTTTATTTATATCTCTTTAGCTAATATTTTTTTAGAATTAGGTACATTTAAAGACATACAAGTGTTCTATATTTTTAAAATCTCCTCTTAAAACCCTTTATTTTGATACCCCACACGATGGGTCTGGGAGAAAAAAAAAATATTTTGTATCCCACAATATGGCGTCCAAAATCCGCCATTTTTTTATTTTCCAATTTTAATGTAGCCAGTGACACTCGCATGGTTAAGACGAATCGATTGACGTAAGAATCATCAAAATCAACGCGTTTGGTCTCTAGGACGCCACATAGGAACAAACAAACATACATATATACATAGACTGATAAACACGTTACCCTTCTTCGGCAGTCGGGTAAAAAATGGGATGTATGCAAGAAGAGACATGCTCCGTTGTCTCCAAATACACTGGAACAAGGTTAGGAGAATGATAATCCCTAATAGATCTAAATCCCGATTGAATTCACTTTGAATAGTTCTCTTTCAGAATAGTACAAAATTATAATCTGGCTGTCAAACGGACACGTCTAAAGGATTATTCGACGGTCTAGCTTTCGACCCGTCTGCCAATATCCCATTTCATATGATATTCATCACTTGAAATGGTCTGTAATATCACATGGCGCTTTATTCCCTAAAGGGGTATATGAGGTGTATAGCACATCATATACCGCTAGTTATGATTCATGTGTCGATTTCAGGAGCTTGGTTAAAGGATATTAGGCGCACGGTTCTCATCATCTGCCTAGCCTTTTTCCAACTATATTGGGGTCGGCTTCCAGTCTTACCGGATTCAGCTGAGTACCAGTGTTTTACATGTAGCAACTGCCTATCTGACCTCCACAACCCAGTAACTGGGTAACACGGTACCCCTTGGCAAGACTGGTGTCAGATCTCAGGCTTCTGACTACCCGTAACGACTGTCAAAGATCTTCAAATGACAGCCGGGACAAACGGCTTAACGTGCTTTCCGGGGCACGGAGGAAACTCGGTATGTTGAAATGGTCACCCATCCCCGGACCGACCTCGTCAAGCGTTGATTAACCTTGAAGATCGACCCGTGCGGCTGTTATTATTTAGCCACGAGCTCCTCGCACGGTTCTATATTCTAGATTAACAATGCTAGCCGAGGTCGGTCCGTGGATTACCTTCATCATCAGTCTATTAATGTACCCACTGCTCGTACTCAGGCCTCCTGTCTGTGAGAGGGAATGGGCCGTAATCCACCACGGGGGCCCAGTTGTTGGTGGATGTCACATGTCTTCGAATTTTTGGTTCTAGGACATGCCCGTTTCCTCACGATGTTTTCCTTCACCGTTTTGAGAGCAGTGGTGATGAAATGATTTACACAAAGTAAAGCGCCTGCCTGGGTTTGAACTCACGACCTACATCTTTTAAGTCGCGGTCGCTACCACTGGACCACTATTGTGCGGTGCTTGGTAACTTACCCCCACTACGCCAAAACCTTGCCATTTACGTGCCGACAACTATACCAGCCTGCCTACCTTCAGTAAATAGTCGCAATATTCTCACTCGAGGTAACTTCAGGTCTTTGTTCTACAATAGAGCCATCAAGCAATACTGACGCATCGTACATTATGCATTCCTACCGCAACTGATCGTATCAGTCAAGTATGTCAGTCGGTCTCGATGGGCAAACCTGTGCGATGTATAAATGATAATTTTGATAGCCTTTTTAGGGTTCCGTACCCAAAGGGTAAAAACGGAACCCTATTACTGAGACTTCGCGGTCCGTCTGTCTGTCTGTCTGTCACCAGGCTGTATCTCATGAACCGTGATAGCTAGACAGTTGAAATTTTCACAGATGATGTATTTTTGTTGCCGCTATAACAACAAATACTAAAAACAGATTAAAATAAATATTTAAGTGGGGCTCCCATACAACAAACGAGATATTTTTTCCGAATTTTGCGATAATGGTACGGAACCCTTCGTGTGCGAGTCAACTCGCACTTGGCCGGTTTTTTTTTGTATCTATTTCATTAATTAGTCAAATTGCAACATTGCAAATTGCATTTAGGGTTCTACTGCTGTCACTCACGTGTCCGTCAGTCTGTCTGTCCGTCGTCTATCACACAGGTTTTACAGCCAAACGATTGAAGCTTACAGTCTTCAAATTTTCACAGTATAAGCATCTTGTCGACCCAAAGCCATGCAAATTGGCATTTTTTTAAAGTTTTTTTTTTGTTTTTTATTATAGATAGGCTCGCGCTTGACCACTATCTTACCTGATGGTAAGCGATGATGTGGTCGACGCTGTAACACGCTTGCCTAGAAGTCACCTATTCTCTCTTGACTTAAAGACCCCGAGTTTGTAGCTAACTGGAAACACAGACTCCGGCAGGGAATTCCACTCCTTAGCTGTGCGCACAATGAAAGTATTCGCAAAACGTTTAGTGCGTATGGATTGTTGGTAAGTTGTCACCTATACAGTAAAAGGGGGGGCCTAAAACAAAAAAAAATTACCTACTCCATCGAATGGGGTATTATCGTTGTTTAGAACTCATTGAGTAAATAAATACTATATATATATTTTCTTTTTATATTGGGCAATAAAGGAATGAGAAGCCACCAAAGTCAGCTTTTTACAAAAATGTGTTTCGATTTTTTTTTAACTTCCCACTTACTTATTTTTTGAAATTTTGTGATAATGATTATTATTACGTATAATTTACTAACAAATACCAATATATTGATAAATCTGATTTTTCTTGTAAATTCCCTATTTTTTTCTATTACAACCATCTAAGTTTTGCGGTTTGGTACGGAACCCTAAATGTGCGATATCCGACTCGCACTTGGCTATTTTTATTATTTGAGAGAAGTTTGTGCCCAGCTGTGTAACATTATTGGCATTAAAAATATATTATGATTTTAGGTAATAGTAGTACCAACCGCGTTTTCAAGTTGTACAAATTAACACAACATTTTTTTTATTTTCGACAACCCTATTCCAGAAAAAAAGCATAAAAAAGTTGTCGATGGTACACGGCGGAAGAGATTGTTTGTGTCTGTTCGCCTCGATGACAGAAATTATAGTTTTAAGGATAACAGTAACCGGACTTGAGATAATAAACTTGTGTTAGGTACACTCATTGATGCTTTTACAAGTGGTTCGAGACCTTGATGAGATTGTGGTAGAAAGCTCGTATCAAATAACTATCATTGTTGACGGGCGCACGCTTGGCGCAGTGGTTGAGCGATTGACTGCTGCGCTGCGTGTCGCGGGTTCGATTCCCGCACGGAACAAATATTTGTATGACCTACAGATAGTTGTGCCGGCTCTGGGTGTTGTATATGTGAGTTTATATGTTTGTAAACGCACCCACGATACAGGAAAAAATTCCTAGTGTAGAGCAAAGTTTAAAAAAAAAAAAAGAATTGCCTTCTGTGATCCATTACCAAATGCGTCTTACCCTTACAAAAAGAAACGGAATATGAACCTGTATACGCAGAAGAACATGGAGTGGAGTTCCATGCCGGAGTCTGTATTGCCTGATAGCTACAACTTGGGGATATTAAGTCAAGAATATAACCTTGCTTAGGGGGGGCCATACAAATAGAAGGCGTTAACGATTGTAGAAAGAGATTCAATACGAAACGTTTGTAAATTGGCTAGGGGATAAACCGAGGACCTCATAAATAGCGCTTCCAAAATCTCATTCATTCAAAGCCCTAAGCTTGTGCATTTTTGAAGTGAAACTTCTTTATCGACGTATGGGAGAAATTTTGTACGTAGAGTCCGTCCAACGAAAAAAGTCCCGCGGAAATACATGGAACTAACAAGATTTGTTAGAGGACAGCGTACAGTCGCATAGAAACTAGCGCCGCGTCTACGGGACTTCTTTCGTTGGACGGACTCTATCGTCACGTTTTTCGGTTACGCGCCATGTTGCTTTTTTTATCAAAGTTTAGTAAAAAGACTTATTCAAATTTAAGTGAATTTACAAGGAAAGTGAGTGATTATATATTTCGTTTTATAAATTCAACACGTATGAGCATGATTTTAATATTTATAAATTAATTAATTTATAAATATATATTATTATAAGAACAATGATAAAATAAATTACTCATTAATTGTATGCATGTCATGATACGGAAAAAATTGTTTTTCTTAAGGCTTAAGCCTTATCTACCCCATTTTCGTGAAGTTGCAAATAGTAGAAAAATTATATGTCGTAAAGAAGTTTCACTTCTTACCTGTGTACTCTGGTACACACACACACATTTTTTTTTATTGATGGACTTGCATTTAACCACTATCTCACCTGATGGTAAGCGAGGATGTGGTCGACGGTGACACACGCTTGCCTAGAAGTTCGTTCAAGGTAGGGGGAGAAGTGGGTAGGACCTAGCACTATCAACTCGGAACCTCTCCTTGCAAGTTCATCCGCGGCATCATTGCCTAAAGACCCACTAACACATGAAACTTAAAAATACAACAAGCGAAATGTGGGCCACCTCTGCCTCCTTACCCTTCAGTTAATAAAGTCGCGATATTATATTTATTTTACCCAAGAAAAAAAAACCGGCCAAGTGCGAGTCTGACTCGCGCACGAAGGGTTCCGTACCATTATTGCAAAAAACGGCAAAATAAGCACGTTTGTTGTAAGGGAGCCCCACTTAAATGTATTTTATTCTGTTTTTAGTGTTTGTTGTTATAGCGGCAACAGAAATACGTCATCTGTGAAAATTTCGACTGTCTAGCTATCATGGTTCATGAGATACAGCCTGGTGACAGACGGACAGACACACAGACGGATCGCGGAGTCTTAGTAATAGGGTCCCGTTTTTACCCGACTGCCGAAGGAGGTTAATGTGTTTATCAGTCTATGTATGTATGTAAGTATGTATGTATGTATGTATGTATGTATGTATGTTTGTTCCTATGTGGCGTTCTAGAGACCAAACGCGTGGGCCGATTTTGATGGTTCTTACGTCAATCGATTCGTCTTAATCCCGCGAGTGTCACTGGCTACATAAAAATTGGAAAATAGGAAAATGGCGGTTCTTGGGCGCCATATTGTGGGGGCCCAATTTTTTTTTTCTTCCAAACCTATCGTGTGGGGTATCAAAATAAAGGATTTTAAGAGGTGATTTCAAAAATATATAACACTTATATGTTTAAATGTAAATAATTCGAAAAAAAAATAACTAAAAAGTTATAAATAAAAAAAGTTAATTAAAAAAATCAAAAACCCGACTGCTTGTAAAGCGAACTAAAAAGACGTAAACAAGGAGAAAATCATGCTGTGCAGTCGGAGGATACGTCTGGTTTTGGTCAGCCAGCTCGCGAAGATGTATCCTCTGACAGCACAGCATGATTTTCTCCTTGTTTACGTCTTTTTAGTTCGCTTTACAAGCAGTCGGGTTTTTGATTTTTTTAATTAACTTTTTTTTTACCTTTTGGGTACGGAACCCTAAAAACCGTCTACTGCCATTAATATTCCAGAAAAAGCCAACAAAAACATTATGTAAGTAGAATGGTAATATCGTAATATTTATATATATGTATCTCCATTCCGTATTCCGGTAGCGGAGTCATAAACAGACTGTAGACTATTGTAATTTCTCCAAATTGTGAGCGGTGTATGTTTTTCTTGAACCGCGAACGTGCTGAATATTTTTCGAGGGTAATTTGGCGAATTTTTTGGGTTATTTGCTTTTATTTTTGGAGGCTAAACACGTAAATGTGAAAGGTTTGGGGATAGTGACTTTTAAAAATGGGTTAGAGCTGTGTTCAAACCTAATATTCCCGTGTTAACCCGATTGATGTTAAACGTAAACGAAGCAAAAGGTTCGAACCAGCGTTTTTTCTGTTCTGTGGGGTCTTTTCCCTAAGCATGAAACTCCGTAGTTTCGGCTTTTGTTACGGGCGTTTGCGTTTCCAACTCCGTATCACCTACGGATGGATGATCCGTTCGAGGCACGAACTAAGAATGAATGACAACATAATTTGATAGTTGTACCTACTCCCGATAGGTTTTTACCTGTCCGAAAAATGTAACTTGTTTTTAGGGTTCCGTACCCAAAGGGTAAAAACGGGACCCTATTACTGAGACTCCGCGGTCCGTCTGTCTGTCTGTCACCAGGCTGTATCTCATGAACCGTGATAGCTAGACAGTTGAAATTTTGACAGATGATGTATTTCTGTTGCCGCTAAAACAACAAATACTAAAAACAGAATATTTAAGTGGGGCTCCCATACAACAAACATGTTTTTTGCCGTTTTTTTGCGATTGCGATAATGGTACGGAACCCTTCGTGCGCGAGTCCGACTCGCACGTGGCCGGTTTTTTTCACTCCGAAGATTCGGCGTACTTACTTTTCGGACGGGGTCCGTAGCTTCGTAGACGGAGATTGGGAGTAGACCCCCAGGTTGCATTCTGTCGTTTCTTCCTACACTTACGGGAAATCAGCTTGAGTTTATGTATGTACTTTCTTATAGCCGCGGCTTCGCCCGCATGATAAGTGTTCTAGTACCCCAAGGGAACAAACGGGATAAGAGTGACCAATATCGTTCTACAAGGTCTTAACTATCTCTATCACCCCTGATTTTTGACGTGACAACGTCTTATAAATTGGTTTGCCGGGTGACACTTCAAGAAACTGCGTTACGCTCCGCTCACGTTATGCGCTCACAATGAGAGCGAGTGAGAGGCACGCGTCCCTTCCACTCGGGCATGGTTAGCCCGCCTAAGAGCGAGAGAGACAGACATAATCCTTCTTCCTACTATACGAATGAATATTCACATTAAAATTATTTTACCACTCAAAGTCGTTGTCACGTAAAACTTTCGCCCGTATACCGACTTTACAGGCAACCAATTTTTTATGACATTTTATGATTTTATTGTATTTTTTTTGACATTATTTTATTTTACTAACCACAATTCTCTATGACATTTTATGATTTGATTATACCTCTCTGACATTTCATATTTTTTTTTTTTTTTTTTGATTTTTTATGATAGATTTTATGACTTGATAAAGATGATCTATTGTTATATTTTTTGTTTTTTTCTGACATTAACTTAGTATCAATTTATTGTGATTTGTTTAAAGTTTATAATTAAAACGTTCAATATATCAATTTAATTAATATAAACAATTTTGTAAGATTTATATTTGTACGGCTCGATAGGCAAAACATGTATGTACTATAGGTATGTCAACACATGTTATGACAAATAAATTATCTTTATACAAAAATTAATCGAAATTGGTTTCGCGGTTTAGGCGTAAAAGCGTAACAAACAGAGTTACTTTTGCATATATAATATTAGTATGCAAGCATGAGTACGCACATTACGTAATGTTTTCGTGGCTTTTTTTAGGGAATAATAATGATGTCAGACTTGTTTTCATGTGGTAAATATATCAATTTGAATTTCGTTTTCTTTCATAGCGCAATACCAATTTTGTAAAGGTATATTAATCACCAATTCACCATGCTTGCTCACTATGTATAGATTATAGTGGACTATTTTCCTTTAAAATGTCACGTAACCCAAGTATCAGAGACAAAACTTTATTTTTAAGGTTCCGTACCCAAAGGGTAAAAAGGGACCCTTTTTACCCGACTGCCGAAGGAGGGTAATTATACTAAGACTCCACTGTCCGTCTTTATCTCATGAACCGTGATAGCTAGACAGTTGAAATTGCTACAGATGATGTATTTCTGTTGCCGCTATAACAACAAATACTAAAAACAGAATAAAATAAATATTTAAGTGGGGCTCCCATACAACCACCGTGAGGTTTTTGCCGTTTTTTGCGATAATGGCACGGAACCCTTCGTGCGCGAGTCCGACTCGCACTTGGCCGGTTTTTATTTACTATTACTTCTGTTACTTTGTGATTATTGTGTCTGTGTCTTGGTTGCCATCCTGATTTCCTGGGGGTGCGCAGAGATATTGTAGATGGAAAATCCAATAACAATTTGTCCGACTCGGGCATCAAACCTTGGACCACACGATCGGCTGTAGTGCTTACTCTCATTTTACATTACATATAACAATATATAATGTAAAATGAGAGTAAGCACTACAGCCGATCGAGTTGAGAAGAGAAGAGTTTCCAAAATACTAGACAGTAATCAACCCAGAGAACAAGCCGGTTTCCGACGGAATTATTCAACCATGGACCACATATTTACACTAACACAGCTTATCGAAAAATGCACGGAGTATAGGCAGGGTCTCTACCTTGCTTTCGTGGACTATTCCAAGGCGTTTGACTCTATTAAACATGAACACTTATGGTTAGCACTGCGAGATCAAGGAGTGGAAACCACATACATACAGATACTTCGAGAGATATACAGAAACAGCAGGGCGATCGTCAGGTTGGAGAGCAAGGGAGTGCCATTTGATATACAAAGGGGTGTAAAACAAGGTGATCCTATTTCCCCAAACTTGTTTACCGCATTGTTAGAACACATTTTTAGAAAATTAAACTGGGAAAAGTTAGGAATAAATATAAATGGCGAGTACCTTAATAATTTACGTTTTGCTGACGACATAGTACTTATAGCAAAAAATCACAAAGACCTGGTATACTTGCTAACAACTCTGGACATAGAGAGCAGAAAATGTGGGTTACAAATGAACACGCAAAAAACCTTTGCAATGACAAACAGTGAAAAATTACCTATTAAGACTGAATACCACACAATAGCTTACGTAGATGAGTATGTATATCTAGGTAAAAATATATCATTCGATGATCCATCACTGGGTGAAGTTGAACGAAGAATAAAGAAAGCTTGGAATAAATACTGGTCTCTGAAAGATATTTTCAAGTCCAAACTCCCCATAAAACTAAAAAGAAAGGCTATGGACTCAATTGTTCTCCCAACTTTGCTATATGGAAGCCAAACTTGGACGTTAACTAAAGCTATAGTACAAAAAATAAACGTGTTCCAGAGAGCTACCGAAAGAAGCATGTTAAACATTACCAGAAAGGAAAGAAGGAGAAATACAGACATAAGGAAAGTAACAAAAATAGTAGACGCCGTGGAACTTATGTGTAGGCTAAAGTGGAGATGGGCCGGACATGTGGCAAGAAACACCGACAATCGATGGACCGAGAGGATCCTGCACTGGTACCCGCGAGACGCGATGAGACCACGCGGACGACCTTACCGTCGGTGGGTCGACGACATCACTCAGGTAGCTGGACCTACTTGGACCCGTCTAGCCAGAGATAGGGATAATTGGAAGAGGTTGGAGGAGGCCTATGCCCAAATATGGGTACCTCACTTAATAATAGATAATTAAATAAATATTAAATGAAAAAACAAACCAAATGCAAATTTCATATTTAACAAATAAATATTAAAATTCAATAATATAATAATAATTTTACCAATTTGCTTAATTTAATGTATATTTATTTTGTATTTTGTATAACTTTAAATGTGATTAGTTTGTTGTGATTTTGAATTATGTTATTTAATTATTAATAATAATGTAATATAATAATTATGTCATGTAATATGCTAATAATGTTATGAATGTATGCATGTAATTAGTGAGAAATAAAGGCTTTATTATTATTATTATTATTATAACAATATATCACGCTTTTCCCCTAAGGGTGACAGAAGTGAACACATACCTTCAGAAAATAAAAACCCGAATTTCCCTTCTGCCTTTGACAGATTGGATTAATCCGAAATAATCCGAATCCTATAAAGGGGTTTCCGTTTTTTTAATCAAGCGGTGAAAAGCTTTATGTTTCTCAGGCACAGTCGGAGGGAAACTGCTAGTGGAGTATAAATAACGTGACCATTTTTTTTGCATCAGAGCGGGACACCCGCAGAATAAAAATAATATTGTTTATCTACACTCACAACGTAATGTTCCAAATACGAATTCAAAAAATATTGTATAAACACGTACTTTATATTAGTGGATAGGCAAAATTAAAAAAAAAAACATTACAGTTCAACATTTTCCTTCGATTTTCAAACAACTGCATCATAAAATAACTTTTTTATTTTTATAGCACACTTTTACTTTTTAATTTTCTGGCGCGTATAGGCTGTAGTAAAGAAGTTTCATTGTCTGTGGATGCGCGCGCTGCGCAATGAGAATCTAAATTGCCCGCCATACCAAATATTTTTCCCTTTCCACTTTTGTTTTATTTCAACTGTATGTGTGAAGATAAAGTAGTGTATGCAACGCTATATAATTAGGTATTAAAACACTTGCGTAATATTATTATCAAATTCGGCTTCGCCTCATTTGATAAACCTACGCTCGTGTTTTAATAACCCTTATTATATGGCCATTGCATAAACTACTATTTGATATTTTACAGCGTTTATTAGACAATGTGGAACACTTAATAATAAGTAAGTTTTAGGCCCACTGCCACAAAAAAACTTAACTGAGAGTTACTTGCTAACACAAGGTTTAATTGACAATATTGTATGACAATTGACAACCTGTCAATTGAACCGCTGCTAGCAACTAACTCTGAGTCAAGTTGTTCATGCAAAGTGGGCCTTAGTACATATTAGTTAAGTTACTAGTCTTAATCACAGGACTTCTAAGATCTAACTAAGCAATCATTTTGTTTATGTTTATTCGTAATTATAGACCAAAGTCTGTTCGCGATATCGAGACAATTTTGCTCTCGCTAGGGACAGCGGGACCGACAGCCTGAAAGCAGGACTGTCCCGCCCAAAATGGGACGTATGGTCACGTTAGGTATAAAACAAGTCATAAGCTGCACTGCAATATTGCTGGGGCAGTCTCGGGGTCTCCAACTAATTCCATCCGATGGACTCGTAAAAGTTAATTCTGTTTTAGGTGAAATTCGTCTTTGTGACCTTTAGAAGCTAATTTTGGTCGGTCAAAATTCTTAATTAAAAAAACGCAATTTGCGTCATCATGTTTTCAGACTTAAAATGTCCACTGCTGGCTCACACAAGTGTCTCCACAATGATCTGTCCTGTGCGTCTCGCATCTTGCTTGGGCCAAGTAGAAAAAATTATGTAAAATTATTGTCCCATGGAGTTTCTTGCACGTTCGTTCGTCTACTGTAATTAATTATATTATTATGGAATATGAATTTGATGAGCTCGTGGCTAAATAATAACAGCCGCACGGGTCGATCTTCAAGGTTAAACAACGCTTGACGAGGTCGGTCCGTGGATGGGTGACCATTTCAACATACCGAGTTTCCTCCGTGCCTCGGAAAGCACATTAAGCCGTTGGTCCCGGCTGTCATTTGAAGATCTTTGACAGTCGTTACGGGTAGTCAGAAGCTTGAGATCTGACACCAGTCTTGCCAAGGGATATCGTGTGAGTGTGACCCAGTTACAGGGTTGTGGAGGTCAGATAGGCAGTCACTCCATGTAAAACACTGGTACTCCAACAATAATTGGGAAAAAGGCTAGGCAGATGACAGTGTCCCATGGAGTTTCTTGCACGTTCGTTCATCTCAATAGAGATTCTACGCTTTGGAACGTGCAAAAAGCTTCATCTTTCTGACTTGTTGACCAATTCCTTGACAATTTAAAAGTGCCAGTGAATGGTTCATCTTCGATTTCTGAATCACGACTACATATTATAAAATGAAATCCCCCACCGCATCTGTACGCGATAAACTCAAAAACTACTGTATTCAAAAAATACAGATTCATGCGTTTTTCACCAATACAAAAGTTTTTGTGTATAATTTGTCAAAGGCGAAGCCGGGGCAGGACGCCCGTTAAGAATATTTGTCTAACTTTGGCTAGTTCATAACCTCAAATTGTCAATGCAGAAACCGGCCCTGTGTTTGAGAGCTTCACGCTTCACTTTGAGTTCAATTGAGTACGAAATTAGATGTGGTTGAACCTTTATAGTATCTCTTACCATCAGGTAAGATATTGGTCAAACGTGAGCGTTAAAAAAAGTAAAAATTCGTAAAAAAAAAAAAACAAATCTTACCTGACACAACAACAGCGAAAAACAGTCCAAAAAGCGCGGGAAGGACAGCCATCTTGATTCACTTTCTCAATTCAACCAATCACTGAACACTTATAGCACTCGAAATTCGAACTAGCATACTAGGCGTTCGAAACGGACACTTGGTAACCGGTTTTGATTCAAAACTTTCTTCTCGCTCGCACTTGTGTTGAAGCTATCGGCGTCTCCTTCACTCTGTAACAAGAAGGAAGAGATGTAAGGTTTTCTTTTTTTTCCGTAAAGGTGTAGGATTATTTCGTGTTACGTAATTTAAGGCTGCAACGAAGGGTGGGCTTCGAAGGAATTAAACGCTTTGGGTCAATCGCAGCCTTGAACAACAGTTGATTTACAAAAACCGTTCTTGTTGCTACGAAATAAGGTTGCTGTCAAAATAGATCCTACACCATAGACGTGTGGTTCTGTACGTTTATTTGTTTTTATTTTTATGTTCGTAAAGCTTTTTCTATTACGGATGGGACGGGACGGGACTTGCTTGGTTCGTCATTTTGTTTTTTGATTTAAGATAGGGAAGTAAATTTGTTAATCTAGCTTTTGCTAGCGATTTCGGAATAGAATAGAATAAAATAGATAGATTTTTTAAATGGAATATACTATAAATGTCCCTGTAATAGTAGTTTATGCAACGGCACATAATTAGGTATAAAAACACTCGCGTGTTATTATTATCACACTCGGCTTCGCCTCATGTGATAAACCCACGCTCGTGTTTTAATAACCCCTATTATATGACCATTGCATAAACTACTATTACAGGGACATTTATAGTATATTCCATTTAAAAAAAATGCCTGTTAATAGTCAATTAAAATAAATTATTTGACTATTACTTTGACAAAGGCTTAGCGGCTTCAACCGGTACCAAAACTTCGTTAAAAGGGCTGTTACAACAAATTAGAATACCCTATTTAATTTGTTATTCCGAAGGCGTGGATATCTGAGTACTAGAATTAAGACAAAACTTTTTAATTACGTAATTTTCTAAGCCAGTAAACTTGAAATAGTTTCAAGTTATACCTAACTTATTGTAAAGAAAGAAAATAAATTTAAATAGGTAGTTCATTTCGTGTCGAGCATAAAAAGTCGAGATTTTAACACGAGCGATGTAGCCAAAGTCAAAAGTTGCATGCGAGTGTTAAAATAAAGCCTTTTTATACGAGACACGAACGATTCTTTTTCCACTGCTTGAATTTCATCAGTTCCAACAACAATTTATTAGAAACGTTCAGGCTAAAAACCACAGACTATCAACGCGCGCTTTTTCGAGAGGTAACAGGTTCAGTATCATTCTGCCAGTTGCATAATGATATCAAAATTCCATACAAAGTAATTTCGTAACTGTTATTATGTAATCTTGTGTCTAAATGATCATATTTCGAAACAAATTTCTTAGGCAATACAATACAACAAATACAAATATTTATTGGAACAAAAACATACTGCGTTAATGTGTTACATAATAAACAAAGTAGTGGAAAAAATATATTATATTATCAGCCCGTAGCTGTCCCACAGCTGGGCAATAGCCTCTTCTCATACAGAGAAGGCACGAGCATTGATCACCACGTTTGCTCAATGCGGGTTGAAGATTTCGAACTTACATTAACTAATAAGTCCAGGTTTAAATATGGTGGATAATATGACACTACAATAATATTACAAAATGAATAAAAACTTAGTTTTTAATTAATTTTACAGAACGCACAAATTACTTTCGTTAAAGTCAAATCAGTACTGAATTGAAAATCTTTATTAATATTATCTGAATAGAGCACAAAACTAAACAGGAAAACCACTACTCAAAAGGCATTATAAGGATATCAAAACATTACACATACATACACCTAAATATGGGTATTTACGATGTTATTCACCACACAATGTTTACTGTGAATCAGCGAAACTTTCTAATGTCCATTGCTAGAATAGAATTAAATAAAACCACATTACCTTAAAATTAATTCGAACGAACTAAACCAAATAAGTACCAAAATATAAAAAAACTCAGTCAGGCACAAAAACCGTTATTTACTGAAAAGGTTGGTATACAACCCAAGCTTAAAGACGCGGTCAATCCCTACCTGCTCCTTTGTCTATGAAAGATGGCGGATCAAATTGGCGGGAAACAATTTTCAGGTTATGTTTTTATTAAAAGGTCAGATATGAGCTGGTTCTTTTATGTTCTTATTATAGTTACGTGGTGTTTTCGTAGGGGTTTAAAAGGAAGGTAAAAAAGTAATATAAGGTTTTTTGTTTTGAAAACGGTTTATATCCTGAACAAAAATATTGTTTTTCTTGTCCGTGATCGTGGCTAAACTACCTGAACCAGTATTTTAGGGGTTCCATACAGTAATATGTAAAATAGTAACCCTTACAAGATCACTTTCTTGTCCGTCTGTCCGTGTGTCACTACCGATTTTCTCAGGAACGGGTGGACCTAGCAAGTTGAAATTGTTTGTGTACACGTTTAGTTTGTATGACAATGTAAGGTAAGTTAAAAAGCTTGTTAAACAAATGGTTTTTAATTAGGAACTATTATTTATTTTTATAAGGCTCTACATAGAACTACTGATCCGATTACGCAAATCTTTCACAGATACAAAACCTAACCACAGATGCGTCTCCGCGGGGAAAACTAGTGTCAAATCTGGGCTATATCATATTACTGCTTCTTAGAAACCGAGTTTCAAACTTAGATCACAGTTCTTAAGATTAACAATTCTGTGTGAAAGCCCCAAGATGGCCGCCAAGTGTCTGTTATACTTGCTAATTGAATTCTGTTGCTGTCCCGTAATGGTGTAGATTAAGAGGAAAACTTTTGAACGGATATATTAATTAGAAGAGCGGGGCTCGGTAGTGTCGTTGTCAATCTGGCTGAAAACTTTTATTATCAAACTGTCTAGCAATGATATTATAGTAAACAGATATGTTATGAGCGCGCGCATTGTGAAAACTCTAACACGTCCTAATTGGGACGTATAGTCTAGTCTATGTCAATGTTTTTCAACCTGTGGGTCGCGACACCCTGGGGGGTCGCAAGAGATTGCGAGAACTACATCAGTAAAAAAACAATAAAGTAAAAAAATATAGACTTATTAAAAAAAAAATAACTATTGGATATAAACATTTGTATGTTAATACAAATTAACAAAAAATAACCTATGAGTACTCGTTCTGCGAAGGTTGGGCTTGTTTGTCATTAATAAATTTCTCCCAAAATGGATCCGTTTTTGCTATATTGAGAATTAAATCGTCTTCCTAATTTAAGGCGCAGATACCCCTGAATTGCTGATGTTAAAATGAGAATATACGAAAGACATTCTATTAAATCTCTATGTTTTTTAAAGTATAATTAGGCTTGGTCCAAAATAGATTAAAAAAAAAACATAATAAATAAAAAGTTATTTGATTTTTTAGTTCATTTCTTTAGCATAGTGTTGTGTCTTCTAAGTGACAAGTAGAAAAAACAAGTGAGAGTCGGACTCGCACACGAAGGGTTCCGTACCATTACCGCAAAACACTGCAAAAAAATCACGTTTGTTGTATGGGAGCCCCCCTTAATTTATTTTATTTTAATTTAATAATAATTATTTTTTGAAGAGAATATACAACTAAATATTCTGTGAATATTTTAAGCGTCTACCTGTTGCCGTTATTAATATCGAGCAAAAAACTGCAAAAATATCACGTTTGTTGTATGGGAGCCCCCCTTAAATATTAATTTTATACTGTTTTTAGTATTTTTTGTTATAGCGGCAACAGGAATACATCATCTGTAAAAATTTAAACTGTCTGACTATCACGGTGCATGAGATACAGCCTGGTGACAGACAGACAGACAGACAGACGGACAGCGAAGTCTCAGTAATAGGGTCCCGTTTTTACCCTTTGGGTACGGAACCCTAAAAACTATATTAAGTAATAATATCGTTATTGTATTTATTGCAGTAAATGAGTTAACAATACAGTATATGTGTAGTAGAAATAAATGCATTACTTTCAATTAATGATTGGCAAAAAGACTAGTACCCAAATCTAAAAAAAATATAGCTTGGTTGTTGACGACAACCTTTTGATACACGTCAAAGTCACTTAGTTTAAATAAATATACTCTTTCCAAAGAGTATACTACAAATTTCATGCTAAAATAACTAGGTAAGGGAAATACTGCGATATTCTCCTTTTACTTCCACAAAATTGAATAATATTACCTATTAAACACATTATTAGAAGTTACCCAGACATAACCTACAAAAGTTTATGACTGAATATCTATTATTCTCTAGATTCTCGAACAAAAATTCTTGCACAAACTAATTCAGAACATCACCCTGAGTTAAACCAGATATTTTTCATTTAAAGACTTTTGAATTTAATTTCAGCTAAAACAATGTATGGGCACCTGCCATTGTTCTTTTTGGGTCGCGCGGGTGTGAAACGAGTGCGCGTTTTGTTCCCTCAAGGTCGTTGGCGTTAGTCGTCGCCCAAATAAAAAGTAAGCAAAGGTATCGCTTAATACCTTTGCTTACTTTTTATTTGGGCCATTGATGAAAACTCAACAACACAAGTACCAGGAAGCTCAACGTTATGTTATCTCTAGCTATCTCTAAAACGATATACATCAGAGCATTGACTCTGAAACCCTGAATCGTGTATGTTTATTTGTCTGTCCCAACCAACGTTCTCACGAACATGTGGTGTACCGATAGCAAAACAAATCGGACCGTTGATTGAACTTCAACTGTTTGTTTTGCCGACGGTACACGGGTTTTTTAGGTAACTTAGCAAAATGTATATCGTGATTTGATTTTATTTTAAAAGTAATTTAGGGAGTTTCTTTTAGAGAGTAAATGTCAAACGCTGGATTGGATTAATTTTATTGTTAGTTTGAGTAAATTGTATACTTAAATAATAATTTGGTACAGGCAAATTTAGATTTATTTTTTCAGGATAACATCTCGCCTGTGTTCTTCTAAAAGATAGGCAGAGATGGTAGGAAACTAAGCTATGTTTAAAACCCATATTATAGGGGAAAAGCTTGTTGTCATCAACCGGAATGCTATTGAGAAATACCACACGAAAAAAAAATCCGGCCAAGTGCGAGTCGGACTCGCGCACCAAGGGTTCCGTACTATTATCGCAAAAAACGGCAAAAATATCACGTTTGTTGTATGGGAGCCCCACTTAAATATTTATTTTATGCTGTTTTCAGTATTTGTTGTTATAGCGGCAACAGAAATACATCATCTGTGAAAATTTCAACTATCTAGCTATCACGGTTCATGAGATACAGCCTGGTGACAGACGGACAGACAGACAGACGGATCGCGGAGTCTTAGTAATAGGGTCCCGTTTTTACCCTTTGGGTACGGAACCCTAAAAATAATAATATTTTGCCCGACGCGGGAACCGAACTCAAGAATTCATGCTCAGCAGTATAACTTGTTACTACAACCCCAACGAGGTTCTAAAACATCAATTTATATCGTTCCGATACGAGTAAAGACGAAATCCTCTACTGCGTTATTGCAGTCTCTCAGTATTAGAACTGTTAAGGCGCTATATACGCCCTAATGTTAACCCAGTACTGGCCGTGCGCCCGCTCGGAGCCAGAATATCAATATTGAACCGTTTAAATAATTTTGTTTGCAAAATATTATTTGATTTACATATGCTGTTTCAGTTATGAAGGAATTCCAGCCATCAATTTTACTGTGTAAAAATATTTTTAAAGACCCAAGTCGTTTTGGAAGAGTATCCAAGAGTTGCGTAAAAATATCGTGTTGTTAATTTTTTTTTTAAAGCAAAACTATTAGTTACACGAAAAAACCTTGCTTCAAAAATAATGTAAATGAAACAAACATAAATATATATTTTTTTCAAACCTTTTAACCTAGCCGTTACTAAGGAGTATGCTTTAGAAAGTTACCGTTTTACGGCACTAAAGCGTATGTAGGCCCTTAAACACATTGTTTACTATCAACAATGACAATTGACGACAATACCCGGTCACCGGTCACTATCAACACTAACCAGTAACCGTCAGCAAAACAAGGTTAATTAAATTAACCAATCAACCGTTAGCTGCTGACGGTACTTCGGCATCCGGCTACCAGAAATAAATACACAAATATTTTTGTTTTTTTGGTGAAGGATATTTGGGGGATGTTACAGTAGCCGAAGTTAAGCGACGCAAGCCGAGGTCGGTCCGTGGATGGGGTGCCTCGAGAAGCACGTTAAGCCAGTGATTCCAGATGTCATTAATAGATGTTACAGTCATTGCGACTTGTCACAAGCCAGAGAATTTGGCACCAATAGTCTTGCTAGGATGTTAGGTGGTTGTTCAATTACAAAAAATAATCAGTATAATCAGTACAGTACGTCGGCACGGTTTTTTTGTATGGGATGAGACACCACTGACGGACTGACTGAAAGAAATTCAGTCGGAGCTATCTGCCCGTATTTTTCATAAGCGGTGCAACTGTAAACAATCACCTTGACCCGGCCCTGCTAATTAAGTATGGTACTATTTCTGAATCTGAATACGTCTTTTGTGTTTTATTTATTTATTTATTGGCCTATCTACAATTGTTACACTAATAATAACCTAACAATACAAGCAATAATATAAACTAAGTGTACAATATGATGCGATATAATGTTTTTGCATGCTGTGTCTATATATATTGCATGCAAAAACATTATTATAACAGAAAGTTACAATAATAGTGCAGAAATAACACTCGTAAACAGTCAAGTCTTCAGAAATTAAAACAGCAAAATAAATTTTATGTAGGTAGACACAAAACAAAAAAACTGTCCAAGTGCGAGTCGGACTCGCGCACGAAGGGTTCCGTACCATTATAGAAAAAACGGCAAGAAAATCACGTATTTTTATGGGAGCCCTATTTAAATATTTGTTTTATTATATTTTTAGTATTTGTTGTTACAGCGGCAACAAAAATACATCATCTGTAAAAATTTCAACTGTCTAGCTATAACGGTTCATGAGATACGGCCTGGTGACAGACAGTCAGACAGACGGACCGCGAAGTCTCAGTAATAGGGTCCCGTTTTTACCCTTTGGGTACGAAACCCTAAAAACGGCAAGAAAATCACGTTTTTTTATGGGAGCCCCATTTAAATATTTGTTTTATTCCGTTTTTAGTATTTGTTGTTACAGCGGCAACAAAAACACATCGTCTGTGAAAATTTCAACTGTCTAGCTATAACTGTTCATGAGATACAGCCTGGTGACAGACAGACAGACGGATCGCGGATTCTTAGTAATAGGGTCCCGTTTTTACCCTTTGGGTACGGAACCCTAAAACAGTATGGTGATTATTTATTTTTGGTGGACTTGACGCTTGAGTTTTTGTAGTTACGTGCAACAAATATCAATTCCTTCATCGCAATTACAAACCCTGCAAAGTCTGGAAATGGGGGAGTTGGATCCTGATACAGTTTTGCGCAATGGGGGACTTTGATAGGGTGACGCGGATAGTTGTTTGTTTTTGTTTCTATACAATTAAATATCACGTAAAACAGCTGTTTGTACAGTTTATTAATGTTTTTACCTCATAATACGCGTGTATAGCAAATTAAATAAATGTATGACAAATTATATTGGACACAGTTTTACCTCGCATATTTATATTACACTACGGTATATTATAAATTGTAATGTAACATTTTTGTATTTGAGACGGCAAACTTTGACCGACATCTTTTATTTAAAATATTTTTTTTTGTCGACTTTACTTGAATATACAGTCATCATCTGCCTAGCCTTTTTCCCAATTATTGTTGGGGTCAGCTTCCACTCTTACCGGATTCAGCTGAGAACCAGTGTTTTACATGGAGCGACTGCCTATCTGACCTCCACAACCCAGTAACTGGGTAACACGGTACCCCTTAGCAAGACTGGTGTCAGATCTCAAACTTCTGACTACCCCTAACGACTGTCAAAGATCTTCAAATGACAGCCGGGACCAACGGCTTAACGTGCTTTCCGAGGCGCGGAGGAAACTCGGTATGTTGAAATGGTCACCCATCCACGGACCGACTTCGTTAAGCGTTGCTTAACCTTGAAGATCGACCCGTGCGGCTGTTATTATCTAGCCACGAGCTCCTCTACTTGAATATACAGTATGGGCAATAAATAGTTCATCATCGTTAGGTTGGTTTTGTTTTTAGGGTTCCGTACCCAAAGGGTAAAAACGGGACCCTATTACTAAGACTCCGCGGTCCGTCTGTCTGTCCGTCTGTCACCAGGCTGTATCTCATGAACCGTGATAGCTAGACAGTTGAAATTTTCACAGATGATGTATTTCTGTTGCCGCTATAACAACAAATACTAAAAATAGAATAAAATAAATATTTAAGTGGGGGCTCCCATACAACAAACGTGATTTTTTTGCCGTTTTTTGCGATAATGGTACGGAACCCTTCGTGCGCGAGTCCGACTCGCTCTTAGCCGGTTTTCTTTATTAATGATAAGCTCGTGTTTGACCACTATCTCACCTGATCGTAAGCGATGATGTGGTCGACGGTGAAGCACGCTTACCTAGAAATAACCTATTCACTCTTTGACTTAAAGACGTCCAGGTTGTAGCTATCAGGAAACAAAGACTCCGGAACGACGGGAGTAGGGAATGGAGATGAGTACTGCGATGACAGTCGATTGACGTTTGAAGGATGATGAAAATAAACTGGCTACATATACACTAATATTATAAAGCTGAAGAGTTTGTTTATTTGTTTGTTTGAACGCGCTGATCTCAGGAACTACTGGTTGGAATTGAAAATTCTATTTGTGTTGGGTAGTCCATTTATCGAAGAAGATTATAGGCTATATAACATCACGCTACGAACAATAGGAGCGGAGCATCAATGAAGAATGTATTCTTTTTGAGAGCTCCCGTTGCGTGCGCCGCGTAAACGGTTTAAGTAACGCAACAATCATGTATGTAGGGTAGCCAGTTGACGGGAGCGAAGCCGCGTGGGACAGCTAGTTACACAATAGTCTTTCTTGTTCAAAAGAAACAAAACAATACCAAAATCTTCAATCAGCCTTACAAAACAACATTAAACTACCAATTCAGCTGAAAACAACAACCCAAAAACAAAGTACGCCCCCTATAAATACGTTTCGATTGCATTCAAACGTATTTACATTCGTCTGCGCCTGCGCATCGCTGGTTATTTTCGACGTACCCGCTGTTTGGGACAAAGAGGGGTTATTTGTGGACCGACGGATGCCACACTCCCATCCTTGGTATTAATATAGACGGAATTAATCCTTGATGTTTTAGAAGGTATAACTGATAAGTTAGCGGAAAAAAATTATTAAAAAACTGGCTAAGTGCGAGTCGGACTCGCGCACGAAGGGTTCCGTACCATTATCGCAAAAAATGGCAAAAAAATTACGTTTGTTGTATGGAAGCCCCACTTAAATATTTATTTTATTCTGTTTTTAGTATTTGTTGTTATAGCGGCAACAGAAATACATCATCTGTGAAAATTTCAACTGTCTAGCTATCACGGTTCATGATATACAGCCTGGTGACAGACGGACAGACAGACAGACGGATCGTGGAGTTTTAGTAATAGGATTCCATTTTTACCCTTTGGGTACGGAACCCTAAAAACCTCCTTTTTAACTGACTTGCCGAAAAGGAGGAGGTACTATGTAAGACTGTTTGTATTTATTTTTTCGCCGTCAATAGTGAACCGATTTTGAAAATTCTTTTTGTGTCTATAAGGGTACTTTCCGAAGTGGTCCAATATACATTTGGTGAAGATCTGATGAAGAACTTTGGATATATACAACAGAACTCTTCTCTTATCTTCTGTTTATTGTACATTACTAAAGTCGCCGCCAGATGGCATAAAAATAAAAGTCATTGAACCGACTTGTACCAAAAAGTATAATTACGTAATTTCAATGTATGTTTTTTAGGGTTCCGTACCCAAAGGGTAAAAGCGGGACCCTATTACTAAGACTTCGTCTGTCTGTCCTTCTGTCTCCAGGCTGTATCTCATGAACCGTGATAGCTAGACAGATGAAATTTTCACAGATGATGTATTTCTGTTGCCGCTATAACAACAAATACTAAAAACAGTATAAAGTAAATATTAAAGGGGGGCTCCCATACAACAAACGTGATATTTTTGGCGTTTTTTGCTCGATATTAATATCGGCAACAAGTAGACGCTTGAAATATTCACAGAATGTTTAGTTGTATATTTACTTTAAAAAATAATAATAAATAAATTAAAATAAAATAAATTAAGGGGGGCTCCCATACAACAAACGTGATTTTTATGCAGTGTTTTGCGATAATGGTACGGAACCCTTCGTGTGCGAGTCCGACTCGCACTTGGCCGGTTTTTTTGTTTATGGAGATAATTTTGGTCTTAAATGAAAGGTATAGTTCCTCACGATGTTCTCCTTCACCGTTATCAGCGATGTCCAAGATAAGCTTAGAAAGTATATACGAATTGAAAAAGTCATATTGATATTTGCCCGGCTTAGAACCCAGACCAGTCAAGAGGTCTTAGCCTCTGAGGCACCGCGACATAAAAGTGAACAAAAAAAAACTCATTTTAGCTATCTATGGTACCTACAAATGAACGAATGAAGTGACAAGCTGAAAGTATTCAATCATTTAAATTTTTTCATCTATGTTGATGAATGATTGGCATCTCACATCTGACATTCCATCAATCCATCAATACTAAATCAATACACAAAACTTTCAGAATGACTTGGGAAATTGACAATCATTAGAAAAGTAATTCAAACGAAAAACTGATTGACAAGAGGCAAAAACTCCGGTAAATATGCTGCACGAGTAAAGTAAAAATAAATAAAATTGAAATGTCTGTTAACATAACAATACATTTTTTAAATGTTTGTCGGTCTGTTTGTTCCGTCTTATCTCCGAAACGGCTGCGCCAATTTTGATGGGACTTTCACTGCCAGATAGCTGATGTTATAAGGAGTTACTACGCTATTATTTTGGTACTGGTGGACGGAGTCTCGGACAACAACAACTCGGTCTTCTGTCTGACAGTCCCATCAATACTTAATCAACACACAAAACTTTCAAAATGACTCATAAAATTGACATTTATCAAAAAAAAGTCGTTGAAATGGAAAACTGATTGACAACGAGGTTTTTATGTAAAAACTCCGGTAAATACGCTACATGACCGAAGTACGCGTAACGGTGAGAAATTGGAAATGTTTGTTCATACAAAACAACGTTGTAATAATACGTGTCTGTTTTGACAGAAACATACGGGCGGGTAGTTGGGAAGTGCTAACAATTTTTTTTTATATTATCTCTCTTTTGAGTCAAATTGTCTTCTTCTTGGTCGCGTTCTTCATTACTGAAGGTCGTGTACCTGAAAGGCCCTCGTGGCTTTATGCAGGATGTTCTTCGACTTCAATCGGTTCTCAGCTTCTCTCAGGGCGGTTGTAACAGAGAGTCCAGTGAGGGCGGTTACCTGGTCTGACCAGCGGTTAGGTGACCGGCCGCGAAGTCTTTTCCCATCCACCTTGCCCATTACCAATAACTTCTCTAGATTGTCTGGTTCCCAACGGGCAATGTGACCAAAGTCGCTGAGAATCCTTCGGTAGCAGAGCGTGGTTAGTCTGTCTTTTATGCCTAGTTGATCAAGGATAGATTTGATATTTATATTCTAATAATATAGATAGTCATATTTTAATAATAAATAATTATAATTTCGATTATTATGGTAATATAACCCAATAGCTTTTAAATAAAACATATTTTTTTTTTATAAATACAAAGTTTGGATGAATGTATGTTTGTTACTCTATCACGCCAGAACGGCTTAATGGATCTGGATGAAATTTGGCACAGAGATAGACTATAGTCTGGAATAGCATATAGGCTATTTTTCATCTCGGTATAATGTTCCTTTGGGATAAGAAAACACTTTTCACGCGGGCGAAACCGCTGGCATAAACTAGTTACACATCAAATTAAAATATACAATGTCAATTGGACGCCAGCTCAGCTCAAGAACGTGCACAGTGGAGAAATAGGATAAAGGGGGCCGACCCTAAATAAACGTGATACGGTCGCGAAAGAAGAAAAAAAAAATATAAACATCTGAATTGAGAAGGAAGGTTCTCAATTCAGATGTTTTTTTTTTTTTTTTTGGGAAATCGGTTAAAAAGAAGAATATCAATCACATAAAAATAAATTCACATAAAATCAAATGATAAAATAACATCTAACCAATTTCATCAATATCAATGTTATATGCAAACTGAGGAAATATGTTTGTGCGGTAGGTAGGTAATAATGGTTTTTCAGGCAATCGGTATATTTCCCTAACATGATATTAAAATAACAGGAAACGCAGATCGATTGCTGTTGTTCTAATTATAAATTACGAATAAGGTTCAATGACATAATGTAAACAATTAAACAGCTTTATTATCCTGTGTTAAAAATAAAAGCAAAAGGCATCTAACAACCAAAAACACTCGTCTAATGCAACTCGGCTCAACTCTCAATTTGACATTAAATGGGCTAAACCAAAATTGATTACTGTGTCATTAGGACAAAAATCATGAAAGCCCGTAACCCAAACCAGCAGGTAGAATCTAGGACCCTCTCATGTCCCGCATTCAATCTTATAAGCACTTGACCGACGAGGAATTCACAAGGTCACCTTAGACAGAAACATATTCTATCAGCGAATAACGATTGCTGATGACCAGTGTGTGTTGCCAGTGATGACATATGGCTCTGAGACGTGGTTGCTTACAATGGGCCTCATCAGAAAGCTTACAGTCACTCAAAGGGCAATGGAGAGGGCTATGCTCGGCGTTTCCTTGCGTGATCGAATCAGAAATGTAGAGATCCGCAAGAGAACCAGGATTACCGACATAGCCCGAAGAATTGCCAAACTTAAGTGGCAGTGGGCAAAGCACATTGCTCGCAGAACGGATGGCCGATGGGGCAGAAAAGTTCTGGAGTGGCGACCGCGAACCGGAAGACGTTGCGTTGGAAGGCCACCCAACAGAAACACAACAAAATATTAGCATTGGCATGCGCTACCGAAAGGTCACGTGATCAAACCCTATCGTTTTGGATTTTTGGCGATTATTATTGCATGACAGAACGTCATTTTAACTATTTCCTAAGACCTTAGAATAAATAGAATTAGTCTTCAGTAAGGAATCTTCCTCCACTGCACCACGACAACTGAAAACACCGTGGACAAACGTAAATAAATATTAAGTTCACTGTTTAGTAAGCTAAAAAATACAGGGGTAAGGTGCCCGTTCAAAATACTCCTCCGTATATTTCCAATCCGCCGTCTGATTTCAATGGCTACATCGTTACACTGTGGCCACGGTTGGCCGCCCGCAAATTGCAACAGACTTTTACTTGTACCCCGGCCGTGTCACAGACGAGATAAATGGAAAAACTTTGCAGGAAATTTAGCAGAGGGATCACGAGTTGGTTATAGGAGAGTTTTCTGATTGATAAATATGCAATCAATCACTGGCTCGTACCCAATATTCCATCGTATTCAAGCGCAATTTCGACCATGCATGTTCTTTGTTCTCATCTCTGGAACGGATCTGCCCAGCTTGATGCACTTGAGTCGATCGAAAAACGGGGCAACAGTTAAGGAGTGGAATTCCCTGCCGGAGTCTATGTTTCCTGATAGATATATCCTGGGTGTCTTTAAGTAAAGAGTGAATTTACTTCTACGCAGGCACATCTCTTCATATTAGCTTTACGAACAATAATTTTTATTAAAAACACAGGCAAAAAATGACTGTTTTATGAGCGTCAAGGTTGAAAATAATTCAATTATTTTAATCAATTAAGTGTTCATTTAAGTAATGTAATAAATAATATTGTGCACTCGACTTAAAATAAACTATTTATAATAATTTTCTAATCAATGGAAATATATAATGTGAAATATTACAATGATAACGACACATTTAATTTATTACAATTTAAATAATTAATTCTTTGACATTTTCATAGATAGTTTACTTACGACATGTTTAGGCAAGATATGACACTTTTCTAGATTATTTCTGATTGCTTTTTATAAAGAAATCAATTAAAAATAAATAATTGGATGACGAAAAGGCGAAAGCCCACCTGATGGTAAGTGGTTACCGGCGCCTATGGGCATCTACAATACCAGACATCGCAGATGCGTTGCCATCACACAGTTGAAATGTTTCATGTGCCTGTAACTACACCGGCAGACATACCCTCAAAACCGGAACACAGCAACGCTGGCAGTAGAAACATTTTCGATGTTTTTAAATAAGGAACAACAGTCTAAGGCAACAAACTATAGGCAAGATTTAAAAAAAAATCCAATCCATATGGCCAGATATATTACAGAAACGATAAATGATACGATTTTCAAATAAGGAACAACAATCCAAGCATTTCTTTTTTCTGACAGCTTCAAAAAATAACGTCCATAATTTTATGCAATAGACAAATATATCTAGTCTAACCAGCCAGATACACGGGAACCTGTGTTGCGGTTTGAAGGCTGAAGGCTGGCAGTAGAAAATTATTATATTTTTAAATAAAGGAACAACAATCTAAGGATTATTTTTCTGATATCTTCAAATTAACGAACAATCTACAGGCAAGATTTAAAAAAAATCTAATCCAAATGGCCAGATACATTACAGAAACGATAAATGATACGATTTTCAAATAAGGAACAACAATCCAAGCATTTCTTTTTCTGCCAGCTTCAAAAAATAACGACCGTATTTTTATGCAATAGACTAAAACATCTAGTCTAACCAGCCAGATACATTGCAGACACGAAAAAATTCACAAACCTGTTACTTCGGTAACAACCTATCTCTATATTTACTAGTTATACCAGTTATATAAGTATATCGTAATTAAGTTTTATATTATACAAGCTCGAGGGTAAGTGACCCCGATCAATGGCTGCTAAGCAACTGACTGACAACAGTGACGTCATCATTTTAATATGGCCACCAAGGGTGGTAGGGTAGTGTTTTTCCGCTTTTTCTTGTTATTAATAAAGTGTATATTTCATTAATATAAGTCTTCCATGTTTGTTAGAACTACTGAATCCTACTTATGTTAGAAATGATAAAGTTTGTAGGGATGGATAGACAGGTGTTTGTTACTCTTTCACGCAAAAACTACAGAACGGATTTTGATGAAACTTAACAGCAATACAGATTATACATCAGAATATTGTCATCATCATCATCATATCAGCCGAAAGACGTCCACTGCTGGACATAGGCCTCCACCAAGCGTCACCACATTGACCGGTACCGTGCGTCTCGCAACCAGCGGATCCCCGCAACCTTCACCAGGTCATCGGTCTACCTGGTGAAAGGCCTCCCAACACATCGCCTTCCGGTTCGCGGTCGGCACTCCAGAACCTTTCTGCCCCATCGAATATTCTAAATATTATAAATTCTAAAGTGAGTTTGTTTGTTACGCGCCTTGAAAGGCGTAAAATCTGAACGGATTTGGATGAAACTTGGCATATCCTTTTATCTCGGTATAAGTATCCCTTAAGATAACAAACCACTTTAAACACGGGCGAAGCCGCGGGTAGAACCTAGTTATTTTATAATTATGAAAGAAAACATTTACAATGGACATAGATACAATATAGGTACAAATATAGGAAAATTATTTATAAAACAATAACATTGTATGACTCACGGTTGCGTCAAATAGCTGTATTTATGTACAGCAGAATAATTACAATACCAGACGCTAGTTTTCAACTGACCCTTGATAAATAGAAAGAAAAAAGAATTGTTTATTTGCGCCAGGCACGACGCATACGATAAAAAGAAAAAAAAAACCGGCCAAGTGCGAGTCGGACTCACGCACGAAGGGTTCCTTACTTGGTAAATTGCGGTTTACGATTTATGACGTATTCAAAAAAAACTACTTACTAGATCTCGTTCAAACCAATTTTCGGTGGAAGTTTACATGGTAATGTACATCATGTATTTTTTTAGTTTTATCATTTTCTTATTTTAGAAGTTACAGGGGCTGAGCGAGCTGGCTGACCAAAACCAGATGTATCCTCCGACTGCACAGCATGATTTTCTTCTTGTTTACGACTTTTTAGTTCGCTTTTTAAGCAGTCGGGTTTCTTGATTATCTGAATAAACTTTTTTTTATTTATAAGTTTTTAGTTACTTTCTTTAAGATTTAGGTACATTTAAACATATAAGTGTTATATATTTTTGAAATCAACTCTTAACACCCTTCATTTTGATTCCCCACACGATGGGTTTGGAAGAAAAATTTTTTTTGTCCTTTACAATATGGCGCCCAAAAACAGCCATTTTCCCATTTTAATGTAGCCAGTGACACTCGCAGGGTTAAGACGAATCGATTGACGTAAGAACCATCAAAATCGGCCCAAGCGTTTGGCCTCTAGAACGCCACATAGGAACAAAAATACATACATACATATACTGATAAACACATTACCCTTCTTCGGCAGTCGGGTAGAAAGTCACATTGGTACTAGCCTAGCCCAATCTTAAGCACGAGGGACGAGGTCTTAGCCAGTGGGCCACCACAATCTCCAAGTGAAAGCTTACTCGAAAATAAATGCTTTCAAATTTTTTCAATGCATAAGTTAAGTTTTTCTCTACTGTCTAAGTATACTCACTTAGATTTATTTTTCCAGGTCTTCTCCACGTCCAAACTAAAGCACTGTTACACACGAATGACCTATCTATCAATCCTATGTCTCGTGTCAAAGAACTAAATGATAAATGGGCAAGCGCGAGAGCAAAGTATTCAGTGAGAGTTCCGTATCTTATGGACAAGTTTCCGCGACCTAATGGTTGGTACTGTCGCCGACATTAGTGCAACGGGAAAAGTCGTCATTTTCTCTCAATAATTTTAAAGTATTTAGAGAAATCAATGCTGTGGGATTTTCTGCTGTTTATTTTGTATATTTTATGCGAGTTTTTATATGAAACTAGCTGACCTTACAAACTTTGTTTTGCCATAAAAACACCAAACATTCATCTACCCTACCTACCCTACCCTAACAACCCTACACTACCTACCCTACCCTACCCTACCTACCCTACCTACCCTACCCTACCCTACCTACTTACCCTACCCTACCCACTTAGGGGTATGAAAAATAGATGTTAGCCGATTCTCAGACCTACTCAATATGCTCACAAAATTTCATGAGAATCGGTCAAGCCGTTTCGGAGGAGTACGGGAACGAAAATTGTGACACGAGAATTTTATATATAAGATTGATAGTGAAAAGAGTAGATGACCAAATGAACGATGGATGAACTGTGTGATAGATGATACGGCTTGAAAATGACTACTGAGATAATGACGGATATTGAAGTATGGAAGAAAACACATACTGAGCCGACCCGAAATAATTAGGAATACCTTAAATGTGCGTGCAGTTGCTAAGGAGTGGAATTCATGAGTCAGTGTTTCCTGATACCTAGGTGTCTTTAAAGTCAAGAGTGAATTGAGAGGCATGCTTCATCGTCAACCACATCATCGCTTACCATCAGGTGAGATAGTGGTCAAATGCGAGCATACAAAAGTTTTTAAATTGGTATTTGGGCAAGAGGATGGCGACAATGTAACTAAATGGTTCCCTAGACCTTGACAATTTATTACGGAACCCTAAAAAACACCTGAAAGCATTACATTTTTAATTAAATACGTTAATTATAAATTGAAATGAGCATGGAAATAGGTAGGGTGAAACAATACAGTATTATAAAATCTCGTTACTTACTTAGAAAAGGAAGTTAAGTAACTAATCAAGTCCCAACTAGGTCTTAAGATAAACTTTACGAGTGTTGCCACACTAAGACTGAGTTATCGTGCGGGTTGTGCTATTTTCTTGTTGCTTTATCCTGGATTTTTATGTAATGTATGTTTGTTTATGAAATGTTAGGTTCTACCCGCTTTATACTCGTAATCAGGCACGTACTGTCGGCATAAAAAGGATCTAATGTACTGATGTTGAGCAGTGGTGGCCCAGTGGAATCGGTCACCATTGCTCTTAAAACGGTGAAGGCAAACATCGTGAGGAAACCGGCATGTCCTAGAACCAAAAATTCGAAGACATGTGACATCCACCAACCCGCACTGGGCCCGCGTGGTGGATTACGGCCCATTCTCTCTCACAGAGAGGAAGCCTGTGTCCCAGCAGCGGGAACATTAATAAGCTGATGATGTGATGTGATATGAATGTACTAATCCAGGTCAGGGTATGGCACGGCGATGCGCGATCAAGCGGATCAAATCCCTCGCGGACCGTCCGCGCGGTTTAATGTCAAGAATTGACGGATCACTGTCAGAAGAGTACTAGATTTTGATACTTGATCGTGTTCCGCTTGTAAGCGACGTCCGCTGTGATAATGAAGACTGTTTAAGACCCGGGGACGACATGACCGAGGTTTTAAGACAACGATAGTCACCAACGATCTTGAGAGTACAAAACGCGCGCTCGTTTCACACCCGCGCGACCCTAATTTGGTAGATTTTTTTGCACTTTCCTTATTATTCTATGACTTTAAAAAATAAAGCCTCAGATCAAAATGTAGATAATTAAATTATCTTTGAGATGGTGTCAATTTCATTTAAATATGCCTATGGTTTTGGTTTAATTGTGGTTTTTTTTCCGTGTTAGACATAACTTAACAAATTAATTATACTATGTTATACAAATATTCAAAATTTTCTTAGATATAATTATTAAGAAAATGGTCTAATATAACATAAATATAAAAAAAAAATACGACAAGCCGTTTAGACGTGATTCACATTTTAGAATCAGCTACTGAGGGATATCTGCGCCTTAAATGGAATATCTTTACCAACTTTGTTGTGGTCCGCATCCAGCTTAAACGTATAAAACTGGATTATGAGATTTGTTTTTTTTAATTTATCTTTTTGCGTATTCTTCTCAGCAAACCCTTTCATTTGATACCCATATATATATCATGGCAGTGCACAAAAAATAACTAGTCCACCATCTTGGGCAGTCCGCCAAATTAGATTTAGAATGACGTCACTTATCTAACCATGCATTGTCATCCAAACTAAACATGTATGCAAAATGTCATCTTAATCGGTGGAGGATAACTGCTTTAAAATTAAGTTGCATGATTTTACCCGAACACACTTACATACATTCATTGCATAAATAAAAGCTTGTAAAAAAATACATGAAATGACTGCCTATATAATTGCTGATTTTCTGAAATATGCAACAACTGTCGAAGACCTGCAAATGACAACTGGAGCCAACTGCTTAACGTGCTTTAATAAGGCACGGAGTAGACCTCCAGGTCAGTCTGTGGAATGGCCTCTAACTCAACCTGGAAGATTAGAAGAGGAGGTCGCTCCCGCCGCTATTATACAGCCACGAGCTCCTCGAATCATCTCTCCATCTATGTAGCCTTAGTACTTTTCCCATGGCAGACATACACATAATAATGTCCCCCAGTAACGGTGCTTCAACCAAACAATTTATATGGATGAGTATATAATTTGTACGCTCTGTGGCCAAGTCATTTACTATGCATTATCTCCCTTTAACCACAGTAAAAATATACAAACGGTATGGAAACTACCTACAAACGCTCGAAACGGCACACTCACACAAACATACGCACCAACGAGACCACTCGCGCATTTCTGCGGTGCTTTCAGTACTGAGCACCGCGACGCGACGTTGTGGTCACTTATGTTTGTGTCAATGTGCCGTTTCGAGCGTTTGTAGGTAGTTTCCATACTGTTTGTATATTTTTACTGTGCTCTAACGGTTCTCGCAGGGTCGCTCTTATGAATGTGGAGAAAGAATGGAAATTCTGTCTTTTCCGGATATGTGTGTGTGGTTATTATTTTCTACAAGTTTTTTTATTTAACTTGTTATGTATGTATGTGTGTTCGGGTCAAATCTTGCAACTGAATTTTAAAGCAGTTATCCCCCACCGATTAAGATGAAATTTTGCAGACACGTTTAGTTTGGATGACAATGCGGATGGCACAAGATGGCGGACTAGTTACTTTTTGTGCACTGCCATGATATGGGTATCAATTGAAAGGGTTTGCTGAGAAGAACACGAAACATACTTTGACCGCAGCGCACGCAACGGTCTGCTGTCAAAAAGGAATAATTTTGCCCGTTTTTGCAATATTTTTCATATATGCTCGGCTCCTATTGGTCGAAGCGTGATGTTATATAGCCTATAACCTTCCTCGGTAAATGGACTATCCAACACAAAAAGAATTTTGAAATTCCAATCAGTAGTTCCTGAGATTAGCGCGATCATACAAACATACTCTTCCGCTTTATAATATTAGTATAGATTCCAAAAACACTGCCCGACCTGGGTATCAAAACCAGGACCTGATGCTCAGTAGTAGCGCTCGCGACCACTACACCAACGAGGCAGTAATCGGAAATATCAATTTTTTTAAATAAAATAAAAACAAAAGCAAGAAGCACATGTTATTCCAATTCTCCAACAAAACAAAAGACACATGACAGAACGTTGTCTTCCTTGAGAACGAGACATGACATGTGTCGCGGAAACGCTTTCTGACGTCAGAAGTGGGATAGGATAGCAGAAGGGGGATACGTAACTGTGTTTGTGAAACAGGTGAGTTTTACTGATAGGGGGCCAAATTGTGAACCGAGGGGAATAAAGGGGTTATCAATTATTGTCAACGTGTTGGCAGTCGGAAGAAGTCTTCAAAAGTTTTGGAGGTGAAAATGTAAACAGTAATGTTACAATCGTTTTGACACTTAAACGATATTTATAATAATTTATTTTTGTATTAATAAAGCGTTATAAACGCAATGGAAATAAGTAATGTTATGCGAATCTATCTATATATATAAAAGAGAAAGAAAGTATGTAGGTATGTTCCTTATAGACTCCGAAACGGCTGGACCGATTTTATTGACATTTTCAGAGAATCTTTAGATTGACTTAGCGGATAATCCAGTAAAGTTTGGTGATGATCGGTGCAACTTTGAACGCGGGCGAAGCCGCGGGCAAAAGTTAGTTCCAAATAAATAAATAAGCAATGTGTAGTTGAGCTGTGAAAATAAAATTATTTGGTTGACGACTGCTTAATGATAACAAGATATTATTTACTTAAGGATGAAAACTCATGCTGACCACGAACCATGGTTTGGCCAACACTGGAATTTATCATAATTACAAATGATACGCAAATTAGCAAACTTATTTTTTTTCAAATAAAATGGCTGCAATAAAAACTAAGTCCTTTTTTTTTTGTTTCATTTGTAGATAAACTAGTATCAATAAATTTAACTACACGCTTCGAACTATTGAACACGAAAATTACGAAACGACATCTTGCGAAAACACCCCGATTCAAACAGTAAAACGGCCATAACTTTAGAACCGCTAAACCGATTTTCATCAAATTTAGTTAAGAACACTCTCGACTCGATAAAATCACCTTTCAAACAAAAAAAAAACGAATTCAAAATCGGTTCATCCGTTTAGGAGCTATGATGCCGCAGACAGGTACTCACGTCAAACTTATAACCCCTCTTTTTCCGCCGGGGGTAAAAAATAAAAGAAATGCCAAAGCAAACCCGCTACCCACGACTAGTTAAGCAGTCCTCAATCTGACCTACTTCAATAAGTGCAGGCGAAGCATAACAAACAATGTAGCACATAATAAGTACATAGCACATTATATACTAATACTAGGTCAGCATTACATGTACTCTATTTGTTAAGATTTACGATCTTTCACTTCGATCTTACTATATAATATAAATGCGAAAGTTTATATGGTTGGTGTATGTTTATTACTCAATCTCGCCAGAATGGCTGAACGGATCTGGATGAAATTTGGCACAGAGATAGGAATTTTTATCCCGAGAATATGTTCCCTCGGGATAATTTTCGACTTAAACGCGGGCGAAGCCGCTGGCACAAGCTAGTATTATAAATGTGAAAGTTTGGATGGATGTGTGTGTAGATGTATGTTTGTTACTCAATCACGCCAGAACGGCTGAATGGATCTGGATGAAATTTGGCACAGAGATAGATTGTCTGGAACAGTACATAGGCTACTTTTCACTCCGGTATAATGTATTTTTTATCCCGAGTATTTGTTACCTCGAGATAATTTACGAATTTCACGCGGGCGGAGCCGCTGGGAGAAGCTAGTTTTGTATATATTTTCTATCTCTCCCTATACCAAAATTAATCAAGTCATGTGAGAGACAGACCACTTTCCCATAAGTGGATGGAACGCGATTATGAGGGTATATTGGATTTTTTAAAACTATGGTCACCTTAGGCGACTGATTTAATTTTAGGAAAGGATATTTATATATTGCCTGCCGGGTTTTTTTGTGGTGACTATAAAGGGATAAATAACTAAATAATTAAAATATTAATTATGGTAATTTCCCTCCTCATTTTTATATTAATGCTGCTAATTATATTGAATATTTATAGGCAATTTTAGTTAACAATAATTTTGATGTACTACAACTATATGCAGTTAAGTTAAATAGCATTCAGACAAGCCTACATACAGAGGTCAGCGGCCTATAATGTGAGGTTATATTTTTTGTGGCAACATTCTCGATCCAAGATGGCGCTGCCCCTAATTGCGCGGGAGTTAGAACAGGATGCTTTGAGAGAACTATTAAGTTTTGTTGAGTATCTCTTTGTGGGGAATATTTTTTAACCGACTTTCCAAAAAGGAGGAGGTTTTAAGTTCGACTTTGTTTGTTTTTTGTTATCATTATTGGTACCTTATTAAACAACTTGCCTATTAGGTACGTACAACTAAAAAGTGATAAAAATTTTTTTCAAAAAAACTCTATCGACTTCCAAATAAAAAAAGTACAAAGCGAGAAAAAAATGTCTATTTGGAAGTCGGTGTCCATAACGCAAAAATTGGTACCTACCAAAGACACCAACTTCCAAATAGAAAGTTTTTTTTTTATTTGGAAGTCGGTAGTATTTTTTTGTTTTACATTAGACTAGGTTTTTGCCGCGCCTTCGCCTCCATGGCCTATGCCACGAAAACCATACTTCTTCCGGAACACTAAGTAGTATTGCACTCAGCGATCTGATCCCCAAGATACAGGCAAATGCCTAGTTTGGGATACCATGCTCAGCAGTCTCTAGAGATCATAGGATCACAAACAGAATTCCTTGACCAAAATAAACAACACTGCTTACCCTCCAAACAACTCTTCTAGCCAAAGATCTAAGCTACGATGCGCATGCGCCGGCCGCCTTTCACTCGCGAAGGGCAGTCTTATTGCAATGCTGTGTCCTACTGACGGACTGAGCCGGCCGGTCTACCGGTTTGAATGGTATTTGAGTATTTACATAGTATTTGCTTGCAGTTTAAGTAAATAAGTAGATACAGGATTATGGATGGAACTCGTAACTATATAGTTTAAAGATTCCGTACCCGTAGGGACCAAACGAAGCCCTATTGCTGTCAAAAGTCTGTCTGTCTGTCCGTCTGTCACCAGGCTGTATCTCATGAACCGTGTTAGCTAGACAGTTGAAATTTTCACAGTGATGTATTTCTGTGGCCGCTATAACAACAAATATTAAAACAGAATAAAATAAATATTTGAGTGGGTCTCCCATACAACAAACGTGTATTTTTTGCTGTTTTTTTCGATAATGGTACGGAACCCTTCGTGCGCGAGTCCGACTCGCACGTGGCCATTATTTTTTCTAATAATTATAGAATACATCTAGCGGCAGGATTCAGTTATAAGAAAGATTTACGTTTAAGTACTTAGCTAATTGAGTCTTGAACAAATGCATTGAATTTGAATGAGACACAAATCCCTAACCTCTAGGGAACCCTAATAATTTAACTTTTGCTTTTAAAAGTATAGGTATATCCATCTCCACTATTCCACATAGAAAACGGATATGAGAACCGTACATTGTTCTCAAAATTAACATATACATAAAAATCGGTCAGTCAGTCAGTACTTTCATTGGAATTACACCAATTCTTAGAATCTGCAGCCGTATGGGAAAGTATCGTAAGTAGTCATAATTGAGAAACGAATATTGCAGCTGGACAAAGGTGAAATGCATGTACAGTAAGGGCAGCATACAGCATATATCATACCGTCCAAAATTACCAAAGAAAAAAAATATTTTTTCGAATTAGATTGTATAGTTATGTATAACACGGACAAAAAAAAACGTCAATCGCACCAAAACCGCCGGGCGTATTTTGATGAAATTGTCACGATCATAAAGACAAATTATCTACAAGTTGATATAAGGTTTTTTTTAAGTCATAGAATAATACGGAAAGAACAAAAACGGGTGTGAAACGAGTGCGCGTTTTGTTTCCGAGTCGCCGTCTCTGGCGAAAGGGGGAGTAGTGTTTTATACCGGAGCCGCAGTGAAAATATACAAACAGTATGAGAACTACTTACAAACGCTCGAAACGGCACACTCACACAAACATACGCACCGACGAGACCACTCGGGCACTTCTGCGGTGCTGTCAGTACGACGCGACGAATGGTCACGTACATGTTTGTGTGAGTGTGCCGTTTCGAGCGTTTGTAGGTACCTAGTTTTCATACTGTTTGTATATTTTTACTGTGCTGGAGCTCACAATGAGCTCTACTACTGTTACAGTAATTTTTGCGTGAACACTAACTCAATTGTAAACAGTACAATATCCGTGTTGATTCGTATCTCGTACTATGAACTCTCCACGATCATTGGGCCGCAGTATTCGTGTCAGTCGGAGATTAACGATGATTACTCGAAGTGACGCATGGTATGTAGCTATAGCGGTTTTTGAAGTACTGAGAAATTCTTGTGTTGATACTGGGTTAATTGTTTGGTATGGCCATCGACTGTACAGCCTCTTCACGACGCTTACTTGTTTTATTTTGATATTTCTCTTTATAAATGAACTAGCTGACACCCGCGGCTTCGCTCCCGTCAACTGGCTACCTACCGACCCTAACTACCTACCAATTGGTTAAATTATTTATTTAAATAAGAATTAATCTATACCAATATTATAAAGAGGAAAGATTTTTTACCCGACTGCCGAAGGAGGGTAATGTGTTTATCAGTCTATGTATGTATGTAAGTATGTATGTATGTATGTTTGTTCCTATGTGGCGTTCTAGAGATCAAACGCGTGGGCTGATTTTGATGGTTCTTACGTCAATCGATTCGTCTTAACCCCGCGAGTGTCACTGGCTACATGAAAATTGGAAAATAGGAAAATGGCGGTTCTTGGGCGCCTTATTGTGGTGGCCCAAATTTTTTTTTTCTTCCAAACCTATCGTGTGGGGTATCAAAATACAGGCTTTTAAGAGGAGATTTCAAAAATATATAACACTTATATGTTTAAATGTACCTAATTCGAAAAAAAAAATAACTAAAAAGTTATAAATAAAAAAAGTTAATTAAAAAAATCAAAAAACCCGACTGCTTGAAAAGCGAACTAAAAAGACGTAAACAAGGAGAAAATCATGCTGTGCAGTCGGAGGATACATCTTCGCGAGCTGGCTGACCAAAACCAGACGTATCCTCCGACTGCACAGCATGATTTTCTCCTTGTTTACGTCTTTTTAGTTCGCTTTTCAAGCAGTCGGGTTTTTTGATTTTTTTAATTAACTTTTTTTTTTGTTTGTTTGTTTGTACCGAATAGGCTCCGAAATTACTGGACCGATTTTAAACATTCTTTCACCTATGGAAAGCTACATAATTCCAGAGTATCATAGGCTATAAAATATTTTTGCAAAAAAATAATTAGGGCCCAGCGGCAGTACTCATACTAAGAAAACCACTCTTACTGCTACGAATAAAGTACCTATCGTAGTAAAACTTAAGTTACGATAGACGTGTGCTATTTTTATTTATTTATTTATATATGCTTTATTGTAGGTACACCAAGTTAAAACATAGAACAGGAAACTTAAAACTAAAATACATACAATGGGTGGCCTTATCGCATACCGCGATCTCTTCCAGGCAACCTGGAATGGACAGTGATAGCCTGGACATGAAATGGGGTTGACATTGGTGTAACACATAACATTACGAAAATTATTTACACTTGTACTTGCTTTGTACACTTGTACAGTCGAGCAGATTGTCACAATATTGTTGTGCCGCTTTACTTCTTCATAACCAGCTTCATGTTTTGTAATTACCTGAAACAAATAAGAAAACAATCGTTAGAATACTATTCATTGTTTTGATTTAGAAAAATATTTTGTCACTTTATTTTTATCCAAACGATAATTATAAATTACTAGCTCTCCCACGCGGCTTCGCTCCCGTCAACTGGCTGCCTACCTACCCTACTCTACCCTACCTACCCTACCTACCCTACCCTACCCTACCTACCCTACCTTACCTACCCTACCCTACCTACCCTACCCTACCTACCCTACCCTACCCTACCTACCCTACCTTACCTACCCTACCCTACCTACCCTACCCTACCTACCCTACCCTACCCTACCTACCCTACCCTACCTACCCTACCCTACCTACCCTACCTTACCTACCCTACCCTACCTACCCTACCCTACCTACCCTACCTACCCTACCTACCCTACCTTACCTACCCTACCCTACCTACCCTACCCTACCTACCCTACCCTACCCTACCTACCCTACCTACCCTACCTACCCTACCCTACCCTACCTACCCTACCTTACCTACCCTACCCTACCTACCCTACCCTACCTACCCTACCCTACCTACCCTCCCTACCTACCCTACCCTACCTACCCTACCCTACCTACCCTACCCTACCTACCCTACCCTACCCTACCTACCCTACCTACCCTACCCTACCTACCCTACCCTACCTACCCTACCCTACCTACCCTACCCACCCTACCTACCCTACCCTACCTACCCTACCCTACCTACCCTACCCTACCTACCCTACCCTACCTACCCTACCCTACCTTCCCTACCCTACCTACCCTACCCTACCTACCCTACCCTACCTACCCTACCCTACCTACCCTACCCTACCCTACCTACCCTACCCTACCTACCCTACCCTACCTACCCTACCCTACCTACCCTACCCTACCTACCCTACCCTACCCTACCCTACCTACCCTACCCTACCTACCCTACCCTACCTACCCTACCCTCCCTACCCTCCCTACCCTACCTACCCTACCTACCCTACATATATGAATGTTGCGTAACTTTAACCGCTTACGCAGCGCACGCAGCGGAAGCTCTCAAAAAGGAATACTTTTCCCGTTTTTGCAACATTTTTTATTTATGCTCCGATCCTATTGGTGATGTAATATACACTATAACCTTCCTCCATAAACGGCATATCCAACACAAAAAGATTTTTCAATTCCAAACAGTAGTCCCTGAGATTAGCGCGCACAAACAAACTCTTCAGCTTTATAATATTAGTATAGATTAGCATATTACTTCGATCGTAAAATTAGCTCATAAAACTCTTTTTATAAAACAAAAATACTCTTTTACTGCTAACTGTCACCTATACCATTGTGTGACAGTTTCTAATTCGATGTAAAAGTATAAATTAGTCTATAATGTTCTCACTGCTGGACACAGGCCTTAAGGTCGCCCTAGTCGAACGGCACGAACTATTTTGTGCGCGGAGTTAAAATGCATGCTATCTCATCCGACAACACGTGCGAAAGAGATAGATGCTGTGTGATGAGCAGTAAGAAGCTAGTTCGCGTACGAATTAGCACTTTTGCAAATTTTTAGCGAAATGCATGATGATTTAGGACGAAAACGAGCGCGCGAAATTTTATATACAGACCTTATGGAGTATGGATATCATGAAAAAAAAACTAAATGTATATTTTTAAAATAAAATTATGTGCATTGTTGAATTACTAACCTATGTAATGTATGTTGGCTGTTTTGCAATTTTCCTTCTTCTTATGGTATTTATTACCGCCCAAAGATGCGTTAAAATTAGTGTTGAAATATGGTGCTTTCGACGTTTATATATTTTTGTTATTTACTTTTTTGTTTCCATACATAACAGTACTAGATAATGATGAGACAAATTGATATCATTTTTTTTATTTTGAACGTACATCGTCAAACAGTGGAGTAGTCGCCAGACTACGTTTGTATGGAAGAATGATCGACTAGTGCAACCTTAATCGACCACGCGGGCCCAGTGCGGAGTGGTGGATGTCACATGTCTTCGAATTTTTGGTTCTAGGATATGCCGGTTTCTTCACGATGTTTTCCTTCACCGTTTTGAGAGCAGTGGTGATGAAATAATTCACTGGTTCCAACCCACGACCTACGATTCGTAAGGTGGGGCCGTTACCACCGGGCCACCATTGTTTTCAAGTAAAAAAATATAATCAGCCTATAATTTGTCCACTGCTGGGACACAGGCCTCTCTGTAAGTGGGAGTGGGCCGTAATCCCCCACGCGGGCCCAGTGTGGGTTACCACTTGGTATATTAACTCTTTATTGGTATTAAGTGGACACCCAATGATATAACATGACGTATTCAGTTCTGTAGGTCAGAGATAACACGTGGATAGCGTTGATAAGCTGATAATGATATCGATAACAGATAAGTACAATTATCATAGAAAGTAAGGTATTTAGTATGGTGGATCAGCTGTTTTACTTCAAATTCTACTTTATTTAACATAAAATTACAAAGACAGTTTAAAAATAAGACATTTTTAAGAAAAATGTAGTTTCTTTGGAAAGATTTTATGTGTAAGTATGAAGATACTTTTTAAGGTTCCGTACCCAAAGGGTAAAAACGGGACCCTATTACTAAGACTCCGCGGTCCGTCTGTCTGTCTGTCACCAGGCTGTATCTCATGAACCGTGATAGCTAGACAATTGACATTTTCACAGATGATGTATTTCTGTTGCCGCTATAACAACAAATACTAAAAACAGAATAAAATAAATATTTAAGGCTATTTAGGGCTCCCATACAACAACCATGTTTTTTTTTTTGCCGTTTGTTGCGATAATGTTACGGAACCCATCGTGCGCAAGTCCGACTCACACTTGGCCGGTTTTTTAAGAAAGATGTTTGCCTCTATCAAGCGATGAGTCAACACAATAATAAATATGGTTTTTGGCACGCGTCCCGGCAAATCCTGAATCCTCTTCAACAGGTTATAGTTAAGAAATATTTTTTCTCAAACATGCTTGGAAATGTGATCATTATTTTGACAACCTTCTTCGAGATAAATAGAAATTGCTGTACTGGTCAAATACATGCTCGCAGCGGCCGGCAAAAGTTGTATGAAAATCCATATCTGTCGTGTCTAGCGGCCAAATAAATTCCATAGTAAACTCATATCTGTCGTGTAGTTTAAAAATGGAACGATGTTTTACTCCGAAACATGGCAACCAAGGAGGTAACTTATCAAAGGTTTTATTTAAATTTCGAACTGGCTTGCAAATAGAACGCTGTTTATTGAAAAAAAAACAAAGGAACACTTTAACGCGGGAACAATTATTGTTGTTCGTCATTGATTTTGACAAAATGAGTTCTAGGTACTACTTAGTTTTAATTTCCGCGCATTATTTGAGAAAAGTACTATACAAGCCTTGGCCACAACTAGGCATTGATGGACTTACGTATGTGTGCCTCGGCTTCGCCTCGGCCCACATTTACACGTTCGTCCATCAATGCCTATTTTGCTGGCCGCTGCAGTAATGTACTATTATTAAGTAAGGATAAACTTATGTTGTCAAATAAGGATCCCATATTGTTAAATCATTTCCGTCTGTCTGTCTGTTTATGTAATTTTACTATCGACCAACGTCGATTCATTACTTATTAGTAAAAGTTCAAGGGCTGAACGCCCTTCTTGAACGAATCGAAGTGAGACGATACTTCTGAAGAAATGGATTGAAGATAGACTAACTTTTATCAAACTTTGCCTTTCAAACTATTTAAGGGTGACCAGTCAGACAGAAAGTTATCTTCCATTTTGTAAATGTATATAAGACTTTCACTCATAGATTTTTTACGTCTAATTAATCTACGTCAGTGTTCCCTTTTTTTAGCGTGTAGAAATGCCCATGCATGCTGCGCCACCACGAGGAGATAGCGCAGTTATGTGGGGCTCCAACCCACTGAAACACCACGGTGTCCTCCTGAGTCGCTTATGGCGGGAACACGGGCACGCGTTAGCACTCACCGCGAACTCGCCGCGACTGCCCGTCACCGGACCCTCCTCTGAGGGGTAACACCAATCACCGCTCCAAAACACATTGCACGCTGGACCACCCCAGGGACCAAGCCAGCACATGGGTACCAGACGACTCCGTGTATGGCTCCCTTGGTCCCCCTGTGACGGGTCAGGTCAGTGGCCCCGCCACGTCCGCCATAAGACGGTGGCGACCCCGTAAAGTCCGCGTAAGGTACGAAGAGCGGCGCACCGTAATACCGGCACTTCTCTCCCGCCACGGCCTCCAACCCTCAGCCGCTGTATGGGACCTGGCACTCTCCAAACGGCATCACGGCCCGCCTCAGTTGCGATGTCGCCTCTGTAACCAAGCGGCAACCTACTTGTTGGTAGCTACGTCACCGGCAAAGCCCTTACGAGCGTCCCCTCCTCGGGTCAAGCCACGGCTACGGAGCCCCCCCGCCTCTACAATGCGGGAACCCACCGTCATTGTTCCCTAGCTGACTACTCTAAGAAGACACAAGCTCAGGGGTCAAAGTCCCTTTTAAAGTCTAGTAGATTATCACAATGTAAGGGTCAGTGATTGGAGCTCGTTCTATTAAGATTTCTTAGTACTAATGCACTTACTTTATAAGAATACAAGAAATTGCAAGCATCAATGAAAGAATGTACTGATAAAATTTTACGAAGATAAGGCTATATGATAAATAATGGGCGTATTCTATCCTTAGTATAATATAATATTCACTTTTTGATAAGCTTGATAAAAATACGATGGTACAAGAAAATGTATTTGTTGTAAATTTATAAGTGGGGGTATATATTGAACTATCACAGAGATTGTTGGGTAAGGTAATGAAGATCAGTACATATAATAAAACAGTAAAAAAGTCATTTTTGTACAGCGAAAATATTTTCAAAAAAATTGCCAGGGTGTTAAAGGTTAACCAACAGAACCCATTTCCAGCATCTTTGGATTTTTTGTCTTTTTGTCTGTTTAGTTGTGCACGAATCACGTAATATACGAACCTGTAGATAACTTTTTAAGTATTACTTAGTTTTTGTTACATCGCAAACGGTTTAGTCTATCAAAAGATATATGAATTATTTAAAGTGTTCAAGAAGTCAAATATCACAATACACGCAATTCAGATACTCGGACAGTTGAACTCCATATTCGATAGATGGCGTTGTGCATTTGACGTCATTTTCTGAATGGCGGTTTTAAGATCCGCCGCGGAAGAATGAACTTAGAATAAAAATTGGTGGGTAGGGTAGGCATTATAATGCCCCATGGTAGTTAGTAAATCCATACTAATATCAGTGGGGTCTCATCCAATACATAGAAACTGTCCCGATTTACTGTACTGATTATACTGATTATTTTTTATACATCGATCGCGTTCGGTTCCGTTCCACGGATATAGATGGGGATCTATCTATCGCCTATCTAAATAATCGGTATAATCAGATGAAAAACGCTAGTTACGTCGGCACGGATTCTTTGTATGGGATGAGGCATCTGTATGCTAGTATTATATTATCTGTGCTAATATTATAAATGCGAAAATGTGTTTGTCTGTTTGTTACGTTTTCAAGGCTAAACCGCTAAACGGATTCTGATGAATCTTAGCACAAGGATTGATTGTGACCCGGATTTGGGCATAGACCTTTCATTGAATTACTAATTTATCTTGGTACAATAAAACACTGTCCACGCGGGCGAAGCCGCGGGCAGAAATTAGTAAATTACCAGTTCTACTTTCAAAAATCAGTGTAAGTACCCATAAAAAAAAATCATCCCGCATACCATAGTGTAACAAAGGATAACCCATTAAAAAACCATCAACCATACGTACAACTAACAATTTTATTAATATCACCTCTATTACGCAGTTAATAAGGTTGATTTTCGTAAAACATGTGTTACTTCGATTGTTTCATTGGTTGTAGTAAGCCTTTATTGCGTTGTAGTAAGGTCGATTTTTGCAGTTCATAGTGAAGTTAACTGTACATTATACAAGTTAAATCATAATCAAAGTCATGACTTCACGACGGTTTTATTATGAGTAATGTACTTATCAGATGTAGGTCGTGATAGAAACGGTGACGTCACAAATTGGGTTATTTGTACCCCATCTTTTATTAATCTTTGGGTTAAGAATTTGGTGCGTGTACGACTAGATGTATGCACGTAAATGAAGCAAAAATAGTTTAGTAAGGATCATAGCAGACCAATCTGTAATTTTTTTTTGGTCATCACGACCCCCCGGGTCGTGATGGCCAAAAAATTACAGATTGAAATTAAAAAAAATCTGACTAAGAGAGATTAAAATTAACTCTTGTCTGGAGTTCCGCCTTAACCATATCCAAGGTTTCGCGGTTTCGTTGTTTTGTCCATAAGTTACACATAAAGTTAAAAAAAAATTGTTTACCGGGACATTTTACTCAATGCCGGGACCCGGGACATACATTCGCATTCCGGGACAATTCCAGTGGGTCTCAGCCAACTGGCAATTCTAATCTAGGGTGAGTTAGGATTTGGTAGTTCAATGTAATTACTACTTGTTCGGTAAAACAGTGGGCCGACGGTTCAATATTCAATTCTCACTGGGATCAAATCTTAATAACGGTTTAGTTAGGATGTAGTATTATATTATCTGTGGTGAGGATAAACGCATTTATCGCACATTATTTAATAAAAACCGGCCAAGTGCGAGTCGGACTCGCACACGAAGGGTTCCGTACCATTATCACAAAACACTGCATAAAAATCACGTTTGTTGTATGGGAGCCCCCTTAATTTATTTAATTTTAATTTATTAATTATTATTTTTTGAAGTAAATATACAACTAAACATTCTGTGAATATTTCAAGCGTCTACCTGTTGCCGTTATTAATATCGAGCGAAAAACGGCAAAAATATCACGTTTGTTGTATGGGAGCCCCCCTTTAATATTTACTTTATACTGTTTTTAGTATTTGTTGATATGGCGGCAACAAAAATACATCATCTGTGAAAATTTCAACTGTCTAGCTATCACGGTTCATGAGATACAGCCTGGAGACAGACGGACAGACAGACAGACAGACAGACAGACAGACAGACGGATCGCGAAGTCTTAGTAATAGGGTCCCGTTTTTACCCTTTGGGTACGGAACCCTAAAAACGATGGTTAACTAAATAAAGACAAAATAAATAATTACATCGTACAGATATTATCCAATGTCTCGCTTTGTGTACAGACAAGGAATGTAAAGGTTAAGCATATTTGTTTAGATAAATGCTAACTTGACCGTTGTTCCACCAGATAGTCCAATACAATACAAAAGATGGATGGACTGTGTGAGGAGTGATATGCAAGAAAAGGGAGTCAGTGATAGCGTGACGGGGGACAGGACGGTGTGGAAGAAGAAAACGTGTTGCGCCGACCACAAGTAACATGGGACAAGGGCAGGAAGATGATGACATAACGCAGTTTTTATTGAAGCATTTGGCAGAGATGGACCCATTGTATGTCAATCAATCAATCTGCCTAGCCTTTTCCCAACTATGTTGGGGTCGGCTTCCAGTCTTACCGGGTTCAGCTGAGTACCAGTGTTTTACATGGAGCGACTGCCAATCTGACCTCCACAACCCAGTAACTGGGTAACACGGTACCCCTTGGCTAGTCTGGTGTCTGATCTCAAGCTTCTGACTAACCGTAACGACTGTCAAAGATCTTCAAATGACAGCCGGGACCGACGGCTTAACGTGCTTTCCGAGGCACGGAGGAAACTCGGTATGTTGAAAATGGTCACCCATCCAAAGACCGACCTCGTCAAGCGTTGCTTAACCTTGATCTTCGACCAGTGCGGTTGTTATTAATTAGCCACGAGCGTATGTAATACAGGTTATTATCATCAACCTAAACTTTGGGCTGTTATGCCAGAAATTACCACTTTGCTCGATCTGGCTGAACCTAAGACCCCAAGCTCAGCAGTCTAGCTCTCGAAAACTGAACCACCGACATCATCCATTTAAAATCCAAATAGCTTTTACAGAAAAAATAACGCATGAATAAAGATATAAAGGCATATCGGCTATCATCGGCTTATTCCGGCAGCGTTCGGCTATCGGATTATTTCCTTAATAGCTTTTTAATGGATACTTTCCAATGTATTTTTTACCTCCAACCTTTGTGTAGCAGTTTTAAAGTTTTTAGTAATAATGGAAGCCGGTTATGGATTATAAAATGCAAATTAAAATGGCTTTGCATTTTCTTTTAGGTTTTGTACAGTTGAGGGCGTGAATGGTACGTCTAGACTTAGAATTAGATAAATTATGAGTAACTGAGATGATTCTCTACAAAAAAAAGTGGAAGTTTGTGTGTTTGTTACTCAATCACGCTAGAACGGCTGAACGGATCAGGATGAAATTTGGCACAGACATAGATTATAGTCTGGATTTACAAAACGGTATAATGTTCCCTTGGGATAAGATACTAGTAAAGGTATAATACTCGTTCTGGCAGACAAATAAAGAAAACACTAACAATCATAAAGATAATATAAGAAGAGGGGAGAGAGCAGCTTCGAAAAACTGGTAATTGTTGGCAACACCGAAAGAAAAGAACACGAGGCCGGTCGCCAACACGATGGTCTGACCAAGTAAAAGAAGCTTCGTCGTCAAGCAAATTTTAGCAGCGGGGCGAGCATGGGCGTATCCAAGACGTTTGTGACAAGACATGATAAATTATGTGCAAGTCGCGCCTTATAACTATGTCACATGGTTGTCCCTTGCTAGCATTTATGACAAATTGTAAGACATGACATATTTTTTTATCATGTCTTTAACATATTATACAATTATTGAGAAAATATTAATAATTACCTACTTTATTTTAAATAGTTACAAAACATAATATTAGCTTGGATCCTGGTCCCGATAACGGTGGGCCCCAATCAAGTACCGGCCCTAAATATCCGAATCGGTTCGGTGGGCAAATGCACGACAATTGACTTTTTCCGATTCGGTCGGTTGGACGGTCGATTGGACGAAATAAACGTCAAGAAGTTATGTCAAAAGTCAAGAAATTATCTCACGCCGCCGTGCTAGCATCTATGACAAAATGGCTTTATCGGCCAAACTGTGTGACTCAAGCCATGTCACAGTAGGCCGTGCTCTCCGAGCAGATGGTGATGGCACTGTGTAACTTATGCTTCTATAAAGAGTTCCAGACCCGTTACTTAAATTTCATGACTACTTTTAAATAAATAATCAATCTATAATCTTTGGACGGATTCGATGGCGGCAGATTATTTATAGGTGTCCAAGCGATTGACGAAGATGAGAAAAGTGGTCAGTAGGAACTAAAAAGTATGTCAAAAATATTATAAAACCTCACCAGTTATCTAACCTTTTTAAAATTCAAAGCAGCAACCCCCGTTACATTTTACAGTATGGCAACACTCACAAGGTCGTCTTTACAAATGAATCACTCGCCGCTCACCTAAATGAGAAGTCATTGCCAGAAACAAAAAGTTTAGAAGGTCGCACTACAGTTATTTTAATTATCGTTTAAATTTCCAATCTGCGTGCGCAGTTAGGTAAACTTTTTAAATACTCGATGAGCGAGGTAAAGAAATACAAGGCTGATGAAAGCATTGCAATGTTGGTAGACTTGGTATTTTTTTTTAATAGTGAATATTGTTTTAACTTTATAGAGGAGGAGGTTCGCAATTCGTTTCTTTTTTTTACTTTTTCAAAGGGCATAAAGTAAGCAGTGTTTCTGAGCGGTTTTTATTAGTCTGTGGCAAACTTGTGTGACAATGACAACTGGCAACATTGCCAAGTGTCAGTTTTCGTTTTCAGTTGTTTTTCTTTTATTTCTATGGTTTCGAATTTCGACTGGCGAAAAAGTCGTTTACAGTTTGCCTTTTATTTTGAGTTCATTTTGTCGGACAAAACGATTAAATTCTAAAAGAAGGAACGAATATTTTACTGAAACTCTAGATATTTTAATGAAGTTGAACAGTTTAACTCTAATAAAAGCTGGCGTCAAATATTTTTTTAACCGTGAAATTGGCTTCAGATCGCGAAATTACGCAGTCACGTACGGAAATCGCAAAAAATACATGATTCAATTAAGTCTCACGATTGACGATTCACTCAAAGATCAAAAACCAATTCAATTATGTTAACAGCTAAAGATTTCGTCGCTTCAGACCGATTTCAATGCACAATGTTACCGATTACAGTTTTACTTCTTTTGTAAAGCTAACTTCTATTCCACTGACAGCCTTTACGTAAACATTGTCAACTACAAAGGAAACTTTAGCAAAAAAAAACACAACCTAATTAAAAACTCGTAAAAAAATCTTCACATTACCACAAAAACATATTCAGAGCACATTTTTTCAACAAACGAACATAACCTACAAACTTACAAAGCGAATTTCGCAAACAAAAGGTTAACAAAATTAAAGTTGACACAACAATCAAAATTGAACCCTGTACAGATTGTTTTAAAGGTTATGAAAGATGCAAATACAAATTGGCAGGCGAGGTCTTTAACCTACGCTAACGGAGAACACCGTTAGTTCCCGCGCAAACAATATGGCTGCCGCCGAGGCAAAGGCTCGCGTGGCGTAAGTCCTATATTTTTTTTATTGTGAAATCTATTTTTACAAATAAAAAAAGTGAGGTGCGGTACGGCTAGTAATTGTTTTATTTGTTGTCTTAGCAATTAAAAATGGCGGCTTGCGTTCTGTGGCCATTTTAGAAACAGGAAAACTTTTTATCTTTGTTTGAAAGTTGAATGAAAGTTATGAAAATGTAATGCAATCATTTTATACATTCATATTGTGTAAACTTTGTTTTAAAAAGCAAAATTCAAGGGGAATTAGACAGAAAGTTGGCAACATGTTTTCAGAATTCAAAAGTTCTTGTTCTATTTTCGAGTCGCAGACGTTATAACAACTAATCAAACTGTTTGGGACTCAGTAGTTGTCCACGCTTATTGCAGCGTAGGAAGCGTTGTTTCAGGTCATCCAATAACGGACATATGGCATATAGTCTGACCTCTAGACAAGTCATATTATATCAACGAAAGCGTCGTCATAGAGCGAAAGGAAAAAAAGTCAAAATATATGACATTTTGGCATTTCGACAACCGTTATCGCTGGTAGAATGAAACTTGGACTGGAGCCACAGGTCATTTAGAAGTTTAGGATGCAGATGATCGGATATTTGGGGCACTCCAGCAATTGGGAAATAGTCTGAACAGGAGTACCGCGCAAACACCACATGAGTAAACAAACGGAACTTGTTCGTTGCTTTACTCATGTGCTAGCACTGAGTATTTGACGGAAATTCGAAATTCGAATAGAAGAGTTTTAAACTTGAAAATAGAACACTTAAACTTTTGACACATTCTAGAAAATGGCCATGAATTAACAAAATTAATTTGCCAATACCTATTTAATTCAAATCTATTTAATGAGTAATTTATGCGAATTTGTCAAGCACGAAATATCAACAGTTGGGAAAGTTTGGCGCTGACCTGTCCGTTCCGTTACTACAGCAACGTTACAAAGTTAATTGGATTAATCAAGGGAAATATTTTCCAACGAGGAACGCAAAATGAGAAAAGAATATTGTTTTGGGTACTTTTAGACGAACAAAAATAATCTTAGCTCAGGTTAAATCAATTTAAACGGTGAACAAGATAAAATTACAAATTTAAAAAACTCCCGATTTTAAATTTTTTTCATGCTTTTTAAACTACATATAATATATCTAGTAGCAGACACGCTTCAATCGACAATCTATCGAAACGTAATAATGACACGATAATATCTTGCGAAAAAATCCAGATTCAAAGAGTAAAATGCGAATAACATTTGAACGGCTAAACCGATTTTATTCAAATATAGCTAAGAACACTCTCGACAAACTCACCTTTCAAACAAAAAAAAACTAAATCAAAATCGGTTCATCCGTTTAGGTGCTATGATGCCACAGACAGACACACAGATACACAGCAACACACGTCAAACTTATAACACCCCTCTTTTTCCGTCGGCGGTTAAAAATAGTAATAAAAATTGTGTATTCAATTCATGTACAGTCAAAAGAGTTAAACATTCCGCAGATTGATAAAACAAGAATTTTATGATTTGATTATAAGAATAATTTATCAAATCATCATGTTCCTACTCTCGTCCTGTTATTTCGGAGTGGACGTTTCCTTCTAATAAAACATTATTAAATTCAGAATTTGTCAAGCACGAAATATCAACTGGTTGGCAAAGTTTAGCGCTTGGCTTTATGTCCCGTTACTATAGCAACGTTTAACTTTACAGAAATATATAATTGGATTAATCATATTCCCTGTATTTTATACGAGGAACGTAAAATGAGAAAAAAATATTAGGTATTTTTAGAGAAAACGTTTTTTGGGTTCCGTACCCAAAGGGTAAAACGGAATCCCTTGGAATGACAAAACAATTATTACGCGGGCGAAACCACGGGTAGAATGACCATAAACTAAATCTGCTACACAAAATCACTCACTAAACAAGTAGGCCGGTTCGTCACTCACGGCTGACCTACGCTAAGCCTATTGTTACCAACAATAGTACAACAGTGTGAATCAAGCCTTTTAATTCACCGGTGGCCATTGTGGCCCGGATATGTTGTACTGTATGTAATAGATTATTGCATTATAGTGTTGTGTGTTGTCAATGGATATAAATAGGACTTGTTTGGTTGTCATGCTTTCCCACGTCATTAGCAACCTATAATGTATCAGCCTGTTAATGCAACTGAGGCGGGGTGCGATGTCGTATGGGAAGTGTCACGGCAGAGGGTTGGAGGCCTCGGCGGGAGAGAAGTGCCGGTATTACGCAGCGGAAGAGGAGTGCCGGTATTACGCGGCGGGAGAGGAGTGCCGGTATTGCGCGGCTTATCCCTACCTCCCGCGGCCTGGACGGGGTCTGATGGTCTGATGGCGGACGCGGTGGGGCCGCAGGGGAAGAGGAGTGTCGGTATAGCGTTGGCCGCTCTCCCTATCACCTACGGCATAAAAGTGGTAGGTGGTGGGGCCACTTTTCCTTTTTGATTTATGATACATTATCTGTAGAAGCACTTAGAACCCTCAAAAGATGCTCAAAATTGCGCTGTCAACAGCCTAGTGTACAAATTCGACAACTATAAATGAAAAAAGGAAATCATACGGGCACAGTATAGCTTTCTTTTTCAGTTCATGGAATATATATTTGAAGAGGAAATAGGCGAGAGCCAAAAACCTCGATTTATTACTTTTTTCTTTTTAATTCAGTCGGATGTCTGCGACCGTATTTCCTCTTAAAGGCACAACGAATGGAGGTACAACGGGTCGTTTTTCAAATTTCTATTTTTTTTTCGTGTTCCATCTAGGTGCAAATAGTAGTGCTGTCCCATAGTCGATTAGAAGTTTAATTCAGTTCAGTAATGCTAAGGTTGCATGTTCAACAGTCATAGTGTTGCCAGCTTATCGGCGAATAGCATCTAATGGTGAAGTTAACCCATTTCTTACCCCTACTGCTGACGTAATGCACAAAGTTTTGTAGGAACGTAGGAACTCATTATTTGTGCAACGAGAACTATGTCAAAAATCATCAGTTTTTTTTGGTTGACATCTGACGTCCCAACCAACCCGCTTAGTGTCATTGTGGTGGATTACAGCCCACTCCATGTTGCAGAGAGGAGGCCTGAGCCCCATTAGTGAGAATATTATGGTATTGGATTGGATAGCAGTCATCGAGCGAACGGCCCACCTGATGGTAAGCCGTCACCGCCGTCTTTGGACATACCAGAGACATTACAGATGCGTTGTCATCCCATAGACAAAGCTGACATGTGTCATGTGCCTGTAACTACACCAGCACACATACACTTCAAACCGGAATACTGCAATGCTGCTTGGTGGCATAAAGTTAAGATTTTTTAAATAAAGAACACAAATCTCAGGATCTCTGTTGCGTTGCCATCACAGAGACGAAGCTGAAATGTCTCCTGTATTTGATTGTCTCCTGCTTTTTCCCCCAATTTATTATCTTGAAAGCTATTTTGAATCATTTCAACAAATCTTTGAGTGAAAGAAAGGGGTGCCCCCAATTCCAACAAAGGCCACAGGATCTCTGTTGCGTTGCCATCACAGAGACGAAGCTGAAATGTCTCCTGTATTTGATTGTCTCCTGCTTTTTCCCCTAATTTATTATCTTGAAAGCTATTTTGAATCATTTCAACAAATCTTTGAGTGAAAGAAAGGGGTGCCCCCAATTCCAACAAAGGCCAAACGGTTTGACATAATCAAAAATATCTTCTTATTACGCAAACAGCGATATAACAATAAAATATTAAGACGACAATAACTTCGACTTCACATTTGCAGGAAAGTATCGTTTTTATTTTCAACTTTACCATTTGAAATAATTAATCTTAAGTAAAGAAAATGCGGAGGCATTTTTCGACGCCTTATTTTAGTTTATTTCAACATTTGCCCTTTTAAATAATTAATTATTTAAAGATAACCTCAAAAAGAAAAACTCTTTTGTCTTTGAATTTCTCGTTTGGCGGGAAACCGTAGCTCTTCTTTATTTATGGTCCTTTAATACTTCGAAACGTAAAGGATCTCTTAGTAATTTGAAATTAGAAAGGATAGATGCGATTTTAATGACAAAATGTCTGATATTAAATAAATATTAAGCTTTTTAGAAGTTTTTTAAGTACAGAGGAGCTCGTGGGCTCGTGGCTAAATAATATTGTACAAGTAAGCCGTACAGGATAATCTACCAAGGCGCAGATACAATCAGGAGCTGATTTTAAAATTAGAATCCCGTCTTAACGGCTCTTAATAATTTTTTGAAAAAAATTAGGTCTAATTTTTTTTTAGCTTTTTTCGGAAAACATAGTGTAATTAATTTGTAAAGTTATGTCTAAAGTAAACCGCACGGGATAATCTACCAAGGCGCAGATATCCCCATCAGTAGCTGATTTTAAAATTAGAATCCAGTCTAAACGGCTCGGCGTATATTTTTGGAAAAAAAAATACCTATGTTACCATACATTTAGACCATTTTCTCAATAATTTTGTCTAAGATTTTTTTTAGTTTTATTCTCCCGCGGAGCGTCTGTCTGTCCGTCTATCATCAGGCTGTATCTCATGAACCGTGATAGCTAGACAGTTGAAATTTTCACACGTGATGTATTTCTGTTGCCGCTATAAAAACAAATACTAAAAACAGAAGAAAATAAATATTTAAGTGGGGCTCCCATACAACAAACATGATTTTTTTGCCGTTTTTTGCGATAATAGTACGGAACACATCGCGCGCGAGTCCGACTCGCACTTGGCCGGTTTTTTTATTGTTTTTTAGTGTAAGTTTTCTTTTTTATGTTCATGTTGTGTGTTCTAGTGGCTTGTGTCAAATAAATGTGTTTTCTTTTATTGTTTTCTTTCATTTTACATGGAGCGACCTGACCTGGTGAAGGTTGCGGGGATCCGCTGGTTACGAGACGCACGGGACCGGTCAATGTGGCGACGCTCGGGGGCGGCCTATGTCCAGCAGTGGACGTCTTTCGGCTGATATGATGATGATGATGATGGTATGATGACATGGAGCGACGAACAATCAAACCTGCAAGACTGTTGACAGCTTGTCTGACTTCTGATTTCCCGTGACAACTGTCAAAGATCTTGAAATGACAGCAGAGACAAACAGCTTAACGATTCACGGAGGAATCTCGCTGTGTAAAGATGGTCACCCATCTACGGATCGACCTCGTATGCGTTGCTTAACCTTGAAGATTGACCTGTGATAGCCAAGAGCTCCTCAGTTAATATAAAACTTGTAAACAGAAACCTTTCTAGAATTACAGTCATGATATTATTAAATACGAAATCAAACAAACACTCGTAACGAAAAAGCAATTTAAATACAAATATGATACCGCAGCATCGCTTGACAACATCAGAAACATTCTCATTTAAATGCTAATTAATAAATTAACATGATTTTACGAATACGCGTTAATTAAGTAGGTCTGGGGGGGAGGCATCCCCCTATGAAGTAATTGATAATCGATATTATGAGACGGTGGGGTATGGAGTAGCTATAGAGCGCTTATAACCGTAGTCAATTGGTATTTTTTTTTATTTTTTTATTATTGCAATTATTCTCTGCACTCACAGTTATACCCAACACGTGCAGAAAGTCAATAATTATAAAAGACAAAAAAAAAAAAAAAAAAATTCACACAAGACTAAACACAGATAGGTAAATCAGTTAAACTAACATTAATAAACAAATCATAATTCAACACCACACACAACACCCACACCAAAACACAACACTACTATTAATTTCTATGTAGGTAAGTATTTATTGATTTTACGAGAGTCCGCGGAGTTTCTTGCAGGTTTTTTTCCAGAAACATCTAAGTTTTGGAACATGTGATTAAAATACTATATATATTAACATAATATAGGATACAATATATTATTATAGCTTCTTCTTCAGACAGAATCCTTGGGCCTACCTACTAAACAACGTGAAATTCTATCGGCGATAGCGGTTGTTGAAATGCCAAAATTTTTGGGAATTATCACGTGATATTTCGGTAGCACATGTCAATTGCATGCATTTTTACAAGCTTTTATTTAACTTGCAGTGTATGTATGTATGTAAGTCTAGTCTTCGGGTCAAATCCTGCAATTGAATTTTAAAGCAGTTATCCTCCACAGATTAAGAAGAAATTTTGCATACACATTTAGTTAGGATGACAATGCATGTTTAGCTAAGTGACGTCATTCTAAATCCAATGGCGGACTAGTTATTTTTTGTGCACTGCCATGATGTAGGTATCAAATCAAAGGGTTTGCTGAGAAGAATACGAAAAAAGCTTGTTTTAAAAAAAGGGTTTGTAATGAATAATTTTATTCTCATGAGGATTCGTTAATCGCTTTTAGAATGTCACTTTGTCTAGACTCTAGAAAGTCTTGACATTTGACAAGAGTACGTAAATGATTTAATTAATATTGCCTTGAGTTTGAGAATTCGATATCATAAAGACGACCATGATTTTGCTTAGGTCACAGCGAACACAGTTTACAATTATTTTAAAGTTCCTAAAACGTCAAATCGATGTGCCCAAAGTTGCAACCGTGTTTCCCGCCTTTCAACCTCTCTATTACTAATTTATACCCAAAGGCACAACATTTCATTTGGGATAAGCCATATTAACGGATATTAAGAAGGTTCTCTAAGTGCTTTGCTGAAATAAGATCCAACTCGGACTAATATAATAAATTGCTTTTAATTGGAGATAGGCTCGTGTTATCTGATATGGTCCTAATATCGGACAGTTTGATTACGAAAGTATTAATTAATATTCGTATTTTTGGGACGATGAAGTTGACTAAGTCAAGTTACATTTCTTTTTTTTTTCGATTCGCTCTTGGCCATTATCTATCACTGTCTGATGGTAAGCGATGGTGTAGTTGACGGTGTCACGCTTGCCTAGAAGTAACCTATTCACTATTGACTTAAAGGCCCCTGGGTTGAATGGCACTCCTTAGCTATACGTTACAATGAAAGTAAGTGATTTGTCTTTACTATTGCTTTTATTTTGACAGCAATGACATGTCGCAATTGTCAAAATAATGTAAAAAAAACACCAGTTAAATTTTAAACTTTCACAAATTCCGAAAAGACTGAAAATTCAATATCAGATTGTAAAATTAAAATACTTTCTACCTATTATTCTTCAAAATTCTCAGCCTCGCACATCCGCGCAGCTGACGACGTACCGCGCCAACGAACAGGAAGGAATTTTTAAAAAAGGAACCCTAAGTTTCCCGCGTGTCATTGACAGATGCGTCCAAAATGGCCGCTCGTGGTGTTGCCAGTAATAAATATTCAACGATTTATTGCGTGTTGTGTGTTTTAAGGTTTTAACAAATGGCCGGTTTTGTATTGTGTTTTTAGTATTGAAATTAATTAAGTTTCATGAGTTATGTATGTTAGCTGGTTACGGAGAATATCTAATGCGGAAAATAGTTACGTTCCGGTTCCCATGGGGGCCGTAAAACGTGAACATAGGTGCTCTGACAGGTGAATAGATATTAGAAAGTAACCACTTTTGTAATCCATCACTATGTACTTGTATTCAATCGATACAACATACATGTTTTGGCATATACTTCCTTCTCTGGTCTCAAACATATTTGGCATAACCTTCTTTCATTTTTTTAGGTTAGAAATTCTTAATTCTTCTTTCTAGGTTAGAAACATGGTTTCTGGGGTCAAAGTTCACTTTCGCTGCAATTTTTAAAGTAGAAACCCAGTCATTCAATAGCCGACAGTATCGTGAAAGGTCTTTCATCCATGAAAGCAGCCTTCTATGAAAGATTCTTTCTCTCTCTCAAAACAAATACCACAACCGCATAGAGGACTAAGCCCGTCTTATCAACGAAGCACAGCCACACTGAATACAATTCACACCTCTCCTCATTATTTTTAACCCTGGCAACTCTATTCAAATTCCATATTTTTAATTTTTAAATCGACTAACAAACGCAAACTCGTCGAGTCTTGTTTTCTTTTTTAGTCGATTTTTTTTCAAGATGGCGCCGAGTGGTGTCGCTATTCAGTTGGTCTTAATTAATGTTTGTAAAGCAATTTAATCGTTATGACGTCAGTTCTCGTGTGTAGAGGAATTCAGGGAACTGTTGTGATGTGCTGTTGGAGTAGTAATGTTATTAGGAAATGGATGGGGGAAGAAACTATGAGTCATAGTGTAGGAATTTAAGGAGAGTAGAGAAGGTTGTAGCTAAATTCAGTCACATGGGTTGATGTTTGAAGTTAAGCATCGGTTTCTTTCGAGGGACTTGCGTTTTCTAGTTACTTGTATGTCTTTTAACCAAGTTAAAGACATGTGCTTTGTCGCCATAACACACAGGAGCTTGGAAAAATAAACAAAACTAAACAAAACCCCGCTATTAATATTAATTAAAATCATTAATTACTACCACTGAGTAAACAAAGGAATAGAATTATTTAATTGAATTGAGATCGTTATTACGAGCTAATTGGGAGTGCGACTACTCTGCAAATATTAGGCTTTCATGTAACCTGTCACTTTATTAATAAAATATTAATTAATTTGTTAATGAGAGTACTTGGCAACGTGACGGATTTATATTTAGACTAGCTTATGCCAGAGACTTCGCCTAAGTGAGTGTCGCTATTATTCGTCCAAGGGATTATAACAATACTCTCATAATTCAGTTCGAACATAATCTCGAGAAAAGATACGCCCGGCATAAAAAGTGGCCTATGTTCTAAACCAGGATAAGGTCTACCCGTGCACCAAGTTTCATTTAAAACCGTTCTACTGTTTAGGCGTAAAAAGGTATCAGACACGCACACCGAGTTACTTTCGAATTTATAATACTCGTAGCAAAAGCTCGCATTTGACTAATACTTTAGCTGATGGTAAGCAAGGATGCTTCTAAGCAACCTATCCACTCTTTACTAAAAGACTTTCAGGTTGTAGCTATCAAGAAACAGACTCCGGCTGGAAAAAAGAGAGCTGATATTTTTTTTTAACAAAACGAAATTTAAAAGCACCTATTTGCTCTAGCAAAGCCTTTACAAGGAGCTTAACTTAATAAAAAGAAATTGGCATCAATAAGGTTTCGAGGTTTGAGTATTATAAAAAAAAAACCTTTTTACTACAGTCTGCTGCTTCCAAAGAAAAGGTAAAATACTTGTACTAACAAACTTCTAATTAATTCTATTGAGTTTAGAAAAAAATAAGGTAAAGTAAAAAACCTGAAAAAGAAGGCAACTTTTGATCCTACCTGAATTCAAATTAACAAATAAACTGGTTGGAATAAATCGTTATTAGGATGGGTTTACACTGAGCAACTAAAAGTTGCAGCAACGAAGAAACAAAACAAAGAAAGGATATTAATACGAATCAAGTAATCACACTAATATTAATACGCGAAGGTTTGTTGAATGGATGTGAAAGGCTGAACGGATCTGGATGCAATTTGGCACAGAGATAGATTATAGTCCTTCGGGGCTGGCAGAAGCTAGTAGATTTTATGTTTTTGCTTGTTTGTCTACTAATCCGATTACGAAAAGCTGCACTATACCGGAAGGCCTTTCAACCGGCAATTTCCTTCGGAATTGGCCATGGCCGCGAAGCCGATGTATAAAGTTCTTCTCCTTAATAAAACTACAGTTAAGTCAGTAACGAGCAAGAGTGTTAACAGAAACAATTCAGACACGCATTGCAAAGATTGACGAGGAGAACGGACCTTGTGACTACTGAGATGACGACTAATAGAGAAGAATGGAAGAAGACATGTGGTACCGAAACCAAAAAAATATAGGCTTTTATATAACCTGTCACTTTTTAGACGATATTATGTACAGTGGATCTTTGTGTCCCTGAAGTTGGCTGCAAGACCCTCCGCAGTTGAAAAAATTGGGCAACGATATAAAAATTAGTTTCAAGTTCATAATTTATATGTTTGCATGTCAGTTAAATACTGATATCACACATCATCTGCCTATTAATGTTGCCACTGCTGGGACACAGGCCTCCTCTCTGTTAGAGGGAATGGGCCTTAATCCACCACGCGGGCCTAGTGCGGGTTGGTGGATGTCACATGTCTTCGAATTTTTGGTTCTAGGATATGCCGGTTTCCTTGCCATGTCCGAAATAATAATAAATGTGTAATACTGATATACGAAATATATTTTCTTCTTTTGCAGGCAAATATCAGTCAATACATCATGAAGTTGCCGGCAACATTACCACTCAACAATCAAGTTGCCGCCTGCGCAAACACCCTAAATGCCTGACACTACCTCAATTATCTTAATTACGGCCTTTTTTCCTTTTCTATTACAACGTTTCTTTCTTTTACGAAAGCTCCCTTTGTTTCGCAATTAGCCGGCAACTGTTAATGAAATTAGAAGGTTTTTGCTAAACTTTGTGTGGTAGACAGGAATGTCGGAAAGATCGTTCAGGCTTCGTATGGAAGACAATTAAAATATAGACTGTTTCTTACGCACTGCAAAATTCTATAGGTATTTTTTTTAGTGAAGCTTGGTTTTTATGAATGATTCTTGATAGTATAATAGATTTCCGCAGCTTTGCCTGGCCGCATATTTAACTAAAGTTAACTTTCATGAGGCAAGAAAGAAAAACCTAATCAAAGTTTAATTCAAAAAAAAAAAAAAAAAATTTTTTTAATTAGCTTTTTTCGTATTCTTCTCAGCAAACCCATTCATTTGATACCCATATCATGGCAGTGCAAAAAAATAACTAGTCCGCACTCTTGGGCCGTCCGCCATATTGGATTTAGAATGACGTCACTTATCTAACCATGCATTCTCATCCAAACTAATCGTGTATGCAAAATTTCATCTTAATCGGTGGAGGATAACTGCTTTAAAATTCAGTTGCAAGATTTGACCCGAACACACTTACATACATACATTGCAAGTTAAATAAAAGCTTGTAACAAATATACCTACCTGCAGATTTTTGAGCAGTGGTGGCCCAGTGGTATTGGCCGCGACTTACAAGTTGTAGGTCGTGGGTTCGAGCCCAGGCAGGCGCTTTACTTTGTGTAAATTATTTCATCACCACTGCTCTCAAAACGGTGAAGGAAAACATCGTGAGGAAACCGGCATGTCCTAGAACCAAAAATTCGAAGACATGTGACATCCACCAACCCGCACTGGGCCCGCGTGGTGGATTACGGCCCATTCCCTCTCACAGAGAGGAGGCCTGTGTCCCAGCAGTGGGAACATTAATAGGCTGATGATGTGATGTGTGTGTGTGTGTGCAGATTTTTGCAGTGGGATCTTAGGCTAGGTTTTAGAAGAGGCAGTCTATCTGCCATAAGGATAAGTCTAGGTGTTTGACCGATGTGTCATTCGGTAGCGCTTTTGTCAAAATCCCAAAATCTAGATACACACACAGCGATATAAATACGCCCCAATGTTAACGCAGTACTGGCCGTGCGCCCTCTCGGAGCCAAAATATCAATGTTGAACCTCCTTTTGAACAGTTTTGTTTGCAAAATATTATTTGAATTACATATGCTTTGTAAGTTATGAAGAATTTCCTGCCATCAATTTTTCTGTGTGAAAATATATTTAAACATCCAAGTCGTTTTGTAGGAATTTGCAAAAGTTTCGAAAAAATATCGTGTTGTTATTTTTTTTTAACGCAAAGCTATTAGTTATACGAAAAAACCTTGTTTAAACAATAATGTACATGAATCAATAATAAATATATATATATATATATATATATACTAGCTGACCCGGCAAACTTTGTTTTGCCATAAAAACACCAAACATTCATCTACCCTAACTACCTACCCTACCCTACCCTACTTACCCTACCTACCCTAACTACCTACCCTAATACCCTACCCTATATCTCAAGTTGGACCAGACTGCTCACGGTGTGCCAATTTAATTTAAAATCGGTTATGTAGTTTAGGAATCCATCGCGGACAAACATCGTGACAGGAGATTTATATATATTAGATATATATTTTTAAACCTAGCTTTACTAAGGAGTATGCTTTAGAAAGTAACCGTTTTACGGCACTAAAGCGGATGTAGGCCCTTAACATGACGGATTAGTTAAAATTATAACCTTTGACCTTACCTAAGGCTACTCACGACAAATGCTCACACACAATGAGCGACCCTTTTATGTCATAATAACTACTCTAAAACAAAAACCTTTGTCTTAGCCCGTTGTTACTTAAAAGGACGTTGGTCATGTCATATCAAAAATTTAAAGTGTCAGAAAGATTACATAGGTACTAAAGAATAAAGAAAAAAAAAAAAATTGCTGTGCATTCAGAGGATACATGTTCGCGAGCTGGCTGACCAAAACCAGAAGTATTCTCCGACTGCACAGCATGATTTTCTTCTTGTTTACGTCTTATTGGTTCGCTTTTTAAGCAGTCGGATTTTTGTTTTTTTTATGTTTTTTTTATTTATAACTTTTTAGTTATTTCTTTTTTTAGAACACAGTTCATTTAAACATTAAGTGTAATATATTTTTGAAACCACCTCTTTAAACAACACAAAGAAAACAAAATTGGACCCCCACAATATGGCACCCTAAAGCCGCCATTTTTCTATTCTTTTATTTAAATGTAGCCAGTGACACTCGCAGGGTTAAGACGAATCGATTGAAGTAAGAATCATCAAATTCGGCCAACGCGTTTGGTCTCTAAAACGCCAACACATTACCCTCCTTCGGCAGTCTGGTAATGAAAGAAAGAGACTTCTTTTTTCCATTGAAAGATTTTATCACATTCAACTTAGCATTACGCCTGTACTCAAAGAGTTGGGTAGATGTGTACATGTAGTACTTCCACCCAAATTCCGCCAGTTCAGTTGTTTGAACAGTCAAGTTTCAAATCCAGCAAATCCAGACCCTGAGAAATTCCAATTGGAAAAACCCAATATTTTTTTCCTTACTCGGATATCGAACCCAAGACCACAAGGTTCAACATTGTAGATTTTTTTTTTGTATTTTCATATTCCACCGTGTGTGATTTCTGTAGAACTTACCATTAAAAACCTACATAGTAAAAAAATGTTCAGTGTCTTTAGACAAAAGATAATCTGTCAACGGTAGCGATTGTAAAAAAAGTCACATGACTTGCGATATTTGATGTCGCTTGTCATGTCACGGGGTCAATCCGTCATTTTGACATTTCGACAAAAAGTTAATTAAAAAATAAAAAAACCCGACTGCTTGAAAAGCGAACTAAAAAGACGTAAACAAGGAGAAAATCATGCTGTGCTGTCGGAGGATACATCTACGCGAGCTGGCTGACCAAAACCAGACGTATCCTCGGACTGCACAGCATGATTTTCTCCTTGTTTACGTCTTTTTAGTTCGCTTTTCAAGCAGTCGGGCTTTTTGATTTTTTAATTAACTTTTTTTTTTTTCTCGTGTCTCCTGTGCGGGTCACAAATAAATATTTTTCTTTCTTTCTTTCTTTTTATTTATAACTTTTTAGTATTTTTTTTTTCGAATTGGGTACATTTAAACATATAAGTGTTATATATTTTTGAAATCACCCCTTAAAATCCTTTATTTTGATACCCCACACGATAGGTATGGAAGAAAAAAAAGATTTTGGCCCCTACAATATGGCGCCCAAAAACCGCCATTTTCCTATTTTCCAATTTTCATGTAGCCAGTGACACTCGCGGGGTTAAGACGAATCGATTGACGTAAGAACCATCAAAATCGGCCCACGCGTTTGGTCTCTAGAACGCCACATAGGAACAAACATACATACATACATACTTACATACATACATAGACTGATAAACACATTACCCTCCTTCGGCAGTCGGGTAAAAAATGATCACTGACAGATAGAATGTAATTTTGTCTAGTTCTTGGGAACTGTACCAGTGGTGTCTCATCCCATACAAAGAAACCGTGCCGACGTACTGTACTGATTATTTTTTGTACATCGATCGCGTTCGGTTCCGTCCCACGGTTATAGGTGGTGATATATCTATTGCCGTGGAACGGAAGCGAACGCGATCGATTTACAAAAAAATAATCGGTATAATCAGATGAAAAACGCTAGTTACGTCGGCACGGTTTCTTTGTATGGGATGAGGCATCCGTATGCTAGTATTAAATTATCTATGACTGTACTAACTATAGCGCTTGACAAAAACCGAGCCAAAACGAGGTTTTCAAAAACAAATAGGTACATACTTGATTTTGGAAGAAAAATCCTTATAACACAGCCCAAGCGGGGGATCAAACCTAAGCCTGGCTAGCAACCGCGTTTATATAACACCAACCATAACAAAAACGAAACTTCAGACATATTTAATCCCTACATAATTAATCGGTTCCGGATTATGGCAAGAAATTCATAACACAAAAACCTGACCAATTTGGGCTCATGACCACACCGACCATTATACCGATGAAACGTTACAAAACAGTCAAAATCTGTCTTTCAAATAATTTAATCCGAACAAAACCCGCAAATAGCCTATTTACCCATAATTACTCGTCAAAATTAATCCAAAACCGTAATTAACAAAACACACAGCGTTTGTCAAACAATAATCGATTACGAAATTAGTCGATTTGCAAATCATTCAGCCGTTCGCCTCACTAGTGGACCATAGAGTATGCATAATTCTACTAATATTGTAAAATCTTAGATAAAGTACCTATAGATTAAGCACTGGCGTGGCCGCACATGAGTCAGCAATAGTTAGTTCTGGTGTTACAACAAGAACACTACAACCCACCATCGCACTGACACTTATTATCTACTAGCTGACCCGGCAAACTTTTTTTTGCCATAAAAACACCAAACATTCATCTACCTTACCTTCCCTAACAACCCTACACTACCTACCCTACCCTAACTACCCTACACTACCTACCCTACCCTACCTACCCTACCAACCCAAAAAAAAATTAGGGTGAACAACCCTTATCACTAAGGGGTATGAAAAATAGATGTTAGCCGATTCTCAGACCTACTCAATATGCTCACAAAATTTCATGAGAATCGGTCATGCCGTTTCGGAGGAGTACGGGAACGAACATTGTGACAAGAGAATTTTATATATAAGATAAATAACCCAAATTCCTTGTCTCAATAGAATAAAGAATAAGAATAATTATTTATTTGCTCAGAAAGTAGGTACAAGATTCAGAAGTTATTATAATATTAAGTGATCCTTATACTTTCTACCTTAACTAAGGCATGCAAAATAGTTTTATAAAACAAATCAAACTTAATTAAAACAATACAGGCATAACACAAGCATAGTACAAGCACAATGTCAAAATAAATTTAAATTAAATTTATAAATATACATTATTAATGATAAATTTTTAGGATGAATTCCAGTCGATAGCCATATCATTATTATTCTAGTCAGTCATCATCTTAGTTTGTTTAATTAGTCTGTCATTATTGAATTAATACATAGAAATTGGTACAGATGTCAGGATTAATCTAAATATTCATCGTTTAAAAATTCGCAAATCGAGTAATAACATTTCTTAGTCAACAAATCTGACAATTTCTTTTTAACACATAATACCACGAAATCACAGAAAATCAAACAAAACCGAGTTTGTTTGTCAAACCTGCCATTGTATTAGAGTTTGACAAACGACAGAAACCGGCCACGGTGACAAAGACAAAAAATAATCTTTTGTCCTTATCATTTACATGGAGCTGCCAATTAGCCATCTCGCTCTATCAATCAAGGTCATTTTAAGGCTTAATCTATAGGTACTTTATCTAAGTGTAAAATAATGTGAAATTTAAATGTGTTTCAATCACGCAAAAATGATTGAATTTTTGCACTCATATAGTTTATGATCTGAAGCTCTAGACAAAAATACTATCAACGAAATGTGGCGAGAGCGATAGAAAAATAAACTGGCAAAGTGCGAGTCAGACTCGTGCACGAAGGGTTCCGTACCATTATCGCAAAAAACGGCAAATAAATCACGTTTGTTGTATGGGAGCCCCAATTAAATATTTATTTCATTCTGTTTTTACTATTTGTTGTTATAGCGGCAACAGAAATACATCATCTGTGAAAATTTTAACAGTCTAGCTTGATAGTTAGACTGTTCATGAGATACAGCCTGGTGACAGATAGACAGAAAGACGGATCGCGGAGTCTTAGTAATAGGGTCCAGTTTTTACCCTTTGGGTTCGGAACCCTAATGACAAAAATGTATGGGATTGTGAAGCGTTATCGATATGTCACGTGATTAATCCCTTAATTTTTGACATTTCGACCATTGTTATCCATCGCTGACATCGAATGACAATTGGCTAGAGCCTTTCTATTAACACAGGTTACTTTATATCCCAACTAGATGACCCCCGAGGCTTCGCTCCCGTCAACTGGCTACCCTGCCTTCCCTGCCTACCCTACCTACCTACCTAAAATTTGTATGTATCATCAATAGTTTTCTCAGCGCATGCTGCCAAAGAATGAATTTTATAGGCAACATTTTGCTACTTTAGGTTAAATTATTGCAATTTTCTTAAGGATCTCTATTTTTTTGAAAATATGTTATAGCCTATGACACTCAGGAATAATGTAGCTTTCTACTGGTGAAAGAATTTTCAAGATCGGTTCAGTAGATCCAGAGATTACCCCCCTACAACGTCACAAACTTTACCTTTTTAGAATATTAAGTATTAAACTCTGTATATAATAATAATGAATACAATTTAAATATAGAAAATCTTTTCCGTATAAAAAAAAAACATGAAAGAAAGTGTGCCTCACAGTTGTTTATAAGTAAATAATGTCACGTCATGACTTCGAATTTTTAATTTTAGAACATAAAGTGTCCTCATAACGTTTTTCCTTTCACGACCACAGAGTTAAGAGAGTAAAATAAAACGCGGGAAACGTATTTTCTATTTTCTAACCGTCATTTATCATAGCTGCACGTGTTTCTTAGGGTTGCCACTTGAGAATTGCGAAATGGGTTAGAAAAAAATATGGAGATTAGTTTTTTGAGTTTACCTTTGGTGGTCTGTTATCTACGAGTACCTTTCTGTTCTATTTTGTAGAAAGAACACGGTAGAGTGATTGATTGACAGTCTGTGTTCTTTTTTCGGTAGTTTTGGCTGTGAGCTGTCTGTCAGTCAGTCGATCACTTAACGGTTTTTTTTTTACATTAAAAGTGCGCCGTATTCATAACCGGCGTGCGTGTATAGACTAGATGTATGAACGTGAGTGAAGCAAAAGAAGTATGTAAGGATCTTAGCAGGTGGCGTTCTGTAGTTTCTGCCTACCCCCATGGGAAAAAAAACGTGAGTTTATGTATCGTTAAGTTTATGAATTTGTGTAGGTAAATAAATATTTTTTATTTCTATATATTATGATGTACAAATTAAAAGATAGCCGTTTATGAGTACTATCGATATTTATTCGTTTTTGATGGGATGTTTAACGGGGCGGAATTTAATCCTCATAAAATGAAATAGGCACGGATATTGCGTTATAACTGAACCACTTTTATTGGATTTGTCATATCATTAACTTTGGAAATGAATAATAATAAAGAACTTGAGTGTTTTCAAAAGGCATGGTATTAGAAACCATAATTTACATTTCCCTCCATATCAAGCAGGATACAGAAAATAGCTATGAAATGCTACACAAATAAGACAAACATATTTTTAACCGACTTCAAAAAAAGGAGGAGGTTGTCAATTTGTCGGAATCAAAGACGCCTGGACCGATTTGGAAAATTCTTCTTAACAAAAAAACAAACCGACTTCCAAAAAAAAATACTGCAAAGCGAAAAATAACTTCGGAAAAGAAAGTTATTTTTCGCTTAGCAGTTTTTTTTTTGAAAGTCGGTTTGTTTTTTTGTTATAAAGTTTTTTTTTACATACACTTACGTATTTTCCATGAAAATGAATGCTGAAAATACAGAAAACCTGCTTACATACCTACTTGCTTCATCACATTCATAAATCTGGTCACAGAAAGTGTTTAAACAAAAGTAAAATTCTCTCTCTAGAAGTCTCCGAGGTACTAATCCGATTACTAAAATTATTTTATCCATGGTATGCTACACTATCGTTGAGTTCCACAGACAAAAAAAAACAAAAAAACATGCAGTTCAAAAATCATTTTCTTCTTGGTAACCCTACGTCTTCCACAAATGGAGGGAGTCTGTCCCGTTCCTAATTACTTGAGAACTTTGTTCTTACTCAGTTTATATTCCTACCTTCCGCTTTGCAGGACAAGTCGGGTGTAAAACGAAGCTCGGGCTTGTTTAATAGGTATTCAATAGCGGTATTACTCGACATTTTAAATATAATAAAAAATGTTTATCTTTTTTTTTGCGGTAAGTTGGTACGAATTTTGAAAAAAGAATGGCTGGATCGTTGCATGCGAAAAATTTGGATGGATGTTTTGTTATTCAATCACGCCAGAACAGCTGATCGGATCCCGATGAAATTTGGAACAGACATAGATTATAGTCTGGAATAGCACATAGGAAACTTTTATCCCAGGGATAAGTTCTCCTTGAATAATTATCGACATTCACGCGAGCAAAGCTGCTGGCAGAAGCTAGTTAGAAATATTTTACTTTTCACTCAACACTCCATACCTACTCCATAAAACGGAGTAAAACCGCTTCAGAAGCTAATACAAATACTTTTGAAGTTCGCTACAGAATTCTGTTCTCAGCAATGTTGAGTACTACAAAATTAACATAATATTAATTAGTGTTTGAGCGTACGCAGGGGCTATTAGTATGTAATTACGGAATTCTGGTGCTAGACTGAAACTCTAGCTGTAAGACGCAGCGCTGGAAGCCTAGACCTTCCAGCGCTGCGTCTTCCTGCCTTATTCCTATGTTATTTGGGACCGGCGCAACATGTTTTATCTCAGAAGGACAAAGAATTCTACAGATTTACGTAACACAGTTAAATCTGTAGCCAAATTGAGAACCACTGCAACTCCTAAAAGCCAGAATCAATAGCAGCAACCACCACAAAAGTGCCGAGCCAATGAACCACGATGAGTCCTGCAGAAACGATTTTGGATCTCGCAATGAAATTAATCAGAAAAGAACAGCGGAGGAGTCAGAAAAGAAAATGCAAGAAGGATACTAGCACCGAGTCGCTAAGAAAGTCCACGAGCAGCATAATTCCAAATAATTGATTACTGGTAATTATCACTAGGGGCAAAATTACGTAACAAAATCAAATTGGTAGGCATTTATGGCGATTCAATCAAAAAGACTTAAATACCGCCATAAAATAACATATTGTACACAAAATACAAGAGAAACAAAACATAAGAGATCCCCTAATCTTAAGTAAGTAAAAGGGTAAATTAATTATTCTACCCAAGTTCTAACCACTTAGTAAGGGTCAGCCCTGTTCATTATGCAAAGCCCAAGTAGTAACCTCAAAAACCGTAGACCATTGAGATAACTATCAGCCTTACGTGAAAAAAGTGGTATAATTACATAAGCTTGTTACACACAAGACAATAGTGCGGAACGACAGCCGTCTGGCTACACCTTTCATAGACAATCACTTTCCATGGCGCGTCAGTTTTTATTTTACCACCGAACGTGGGAAGTTTTATTGTGTTGGCAACACTGTTTATGGGCGGGAATGGAAATTGTTATGTTGGTATTTAGTTGAGTTTTTAATTTATTGTGTGATTTTTTTTGTGAGTTGAGGTAGGCTTTTTAAATGTGTCAGTTAGGTTAAGTAATATTGAGTTTGAATAGTACGGGGATGGTAGGATGACAAACTGTGCCGTTTCTGAGAAATTTCTTGATAGATGAACCTAATAAAACTTTTCTCGGCTTGGGGATTGAGATACAATACAGTCGCGCTTACGATCTCTAGAACAACTTGACAATCGTATAAATAATGTACTCACATACATAATATAAGCACGAATAAATTCTGAACGAAAAATTCAAAGGTCATTGCCCTCATTGTATAAAAGTAAAAAAAAGCCATTAGACTAGCAACATTAACCGCCAACAAATACATTTCATTCAAATCTTAAAAAAGAACCACCCGCTACCAACATACAAATGCCATTTTTTTTCAGCAGCAAAAAAAAAACAATAATTTAACCTGTTGCTCTCGAGTAGGCCTTTTAATGTACAAACTTTTTAGGGTCCCGCACGTTTCCCGGGGGAGGAGAATTCCGGTTGCCAGTATGATTTATTTGATAAGTTTTGTTTTATTTCAGTGTTGCCAAGATAAACATAGTATGTAAGTTGTAAAAACGTCAACGGGGGTTAGGAAGCGTGTTTTGTGTGGGTTCCACGTGATGTATGTGAATATTTTACTCTGGGGCTTTTCCATGATCGTATGGCAGTTGGAGCTCATGGTATTAAGTAAAAGCTGCATGGTATAAAGAACTTTTTGCAGGAGCTCGTGTCTAAATACTAACAGCCGCACGGGGCAATCTTCGAGGTTAAGCAACGCTTAGATGGGTGATCAATGATCATCAATTACGTATTATTCGAGATTATTCCTGGCTGTCATTTATAGATCTTGGTCAGTAGTTTCGGGTGGTCAGAAGCTTGAAAATCAGACACCAGTCGCGCTAAGGGGCATCGTGTAACGCAGTTACTGAGTAGAAGGCCATAAAGGCAATCGCTTCATGTAAAACACTGGTACTCAGCAGCATCCAGTTATAGTGGAAGAACTGGGGTCCCAGTATATGTGAGAAAAGGCTACCGATTCAAGGCAGATGAGGAGCTGGCTAGTCTCAACGTTGTGTCCGGTTGCTCAAGTTGGATGAGGAGCTGGCTAGTCTGAACGTTGTGTCCGGTTGGACAAGGTGTATGAGGAGCTAGCTAGTCTGGTCGATATGTCCGGTTGGTCAAGGTGGATGAGGAGCTAGCTAGTCTGAAAGTTGTGTCCAGATGGTCAAGGTAGATGAGGAGCTAGCTAGTCTGAACGATGTATCCGGTTGGTCAAGGTAGATGAGGAGCTAGCTAGTCTGAACAATGTGTCCTGTTGGTCAAGGTAGATGAGGAGCTAGCTAGTCTGAACGTTGTGTCCGATTGGTCAAGGTAGATGAGGAGCTAGCTAGTCTGAACATTGTGTCCGGTTGGTCAAGGTTGTGGTATTTCGCTATTTTAAACCACATATTTTAGTTATTTCACTGAGTGAGCTGGTTGTTCTCACCTAATTCACACTTAGGTCTCTTAATACTTACTTCATATTATTCCATGCCAATACATTTTACATCATATACTTATACTTCGCATCCTTTATACGTTTACATTATTATTCTGCGAATCGGTCTAAAACGATTCGTTTTCTTATAAAATAATCATATTTTTCAATGTTATGACACCTACGTCAGGTTGTCAAGCTGTCAATACTTTTCCTTTTTAATTTTCTGTCATAGAGCTTCTTACTAGCTTAGTCTATGAAGATTACTTTTGATTTATATAATTTAAATTCTTTTAATCAATATGGTTAGCTCAAATATTGTATTTTATAAATTGAAAATTAATTTACACGCTCTCAGAATTCATCGAAAAGGTTTGGATTGAAAATTACTGGCTGTTTTGAATACTGGCAGGTTACTTTTTTTTTATGACAACAAGATGTCACTAACTTAAATTCTGGTTCTGATTCTGTCAAGCGGTGGATATAAAAGACGGAAAGGCCGAGGGCTTGGCAGTCTTGAATTGAGTCTTGAATCTGGACTGAACGCTAGTAGTCCATTTTTCTGTTTGATACTATGAAGTTTACAATTGTATTTAAAATTTCTCTTTACAACTAATATAATAAATATTATCTATTGAGTGTGTTACTGGTTCTTTAACTTCGACGGTCACCGCTTCATATCAAAAGGGCTTGATTGATCGGCATAGTAAGCCACAGCCCGACCTCCACACTCCACATCTGCCTGTTCTTGCACCTGTGCTACTGTCTGTTAGCCTGACAATTGGTTCAAGCCTTGACCATCTAACTGTGTGCCAGCCCATTCGTCCTGCTGGCTACCCTACTGCTTATCCACGAGTAAGCGATTCATCTGCGAGCTCATCTGCCTACCTCGGGCATTCCACGCCTTCGTGTCCGTCCAGCTGCTTAACCTGACTGTCTGCTAAGAAATACCTGCCCACGTCGTGCGAAGCCGGATCTTCGTAGCTGCCCACGTCGTGTGAAGTCCGGATCTTCCTAGCTGCCCACGTCGTGTCAAGCCGGACCTTAATTTGTTATTTATATCCTTTTCTTAGTTTTAATTTATAGTTACCTTTAATTTTATTAACGTGGCTTACGTATAGTTCAACTGAGCTATACGTAACGCTACAAGGTAGATGAGGAGCTAGCTAGTCTGAACATTGTGTCCGGTTGGTCAAGGTAGATGAGGAGCTAGCTAGTCTGAACATTGTGTCCGGTCGGTCAAGGTGGATGAGGAGCTAGCTAGTCTGAACGTTGTTTCCGGTTGGTCAAGGCAGTTGAGGAGCTAGCTAGTCTGAACGTTGTGTCCGGTTGGTCAAGGTGGATGAGGAGCTAGCTAGTCTGAACGTTGTGTCCAATTGATGGCAATAGACTCGCCCCTTATTTAAATATAACTGAAGATATTTAATGTTGGTGTACTATATTGCACCTATTTCTGACTGGAATACAGGCGTCATGTTATGTATGTACATGTAAGTTGACGTGCAGGACAAGCCAAGGACTTATGACAAATAACAGTTGGTGTGCACATGATATAAAAATCGTATGACCTAATAATATTGACCTCTGTATTCGCACAGTTTGTGTTAAATTGGTGACTTTTTTGGTTTAGACGAGGTCAATCCATTCATTTTCTTGTCAAAACAGCGTGTTTTGAATACATTGGAATTTGTGATTGTTTTGTTTGTTTTCATTTGGTAATGTCGAAACATATTACGCAAGTAAATTGTCTTTGGCCTCTCACCCACAGATAACTGTTTATTGCTCTCATCAAGCAATAGATAAAATTGTCAAACTTTTATAATTTTTTGTTTTAAATACGAGGCTTTTGGATAATTTGTAACTTTAGTGAATGCCACTCTTTATTTTGTATTGTGCGTTTAGTTTGTGCAGAATATTTTTTATTTTTTTTCTTTGTTTGCATTTGAATTTAACTAGACTTAACACAAAATGACTCAACCATTATCATCTACTGGCCTTGTCCCATGTTACTTGTGGTCGGCGCAACACGTTTTCTTCTTCCACACCGTCCTGTCCCCCGTCACGCTATCACTGACTCCCTTTTCTTTCATATCATTCCTAATTTTGAATGTGCGTAGCCTTTCCCAACATTGCTTAAATCGGCTTCCAGTCTAACAACAACATTGTTGTTCATCCATTATCGGCAAGCATTGCCTGATCGATCGCACGGATCTACGGCTGTTTACTTACTAAGCCACGATCACCTCATATCTTTGCATCGACCAAATTCTGCAAATTCAAAACTCCAATCAAATGCTGTGGCTATTTCGCTCTCCGAACGCCACATACATTAGGTAGCCGTTCAAAGACACAGCATAATCGATTAGGTTTAATCAAAACGCGTATAACGTAGAGGCATAACCGTTCAGTATTCACGGCTCGTTCCGATCACGTTGTTGTGATATTTGACAATTGGCACTGAGTGGCAACGGCGTGTAATCAGACATTCGACAGCGTGCATGTTTAACGGAATTATTTTGGGCAATAGCTTTACTAATACAACATTAAATGCGAAACCCACGCAGATAAACTCGTAAAAAAATATAAAAAAATATGAAACTGACTTCCAAAACAAAACACTACAAAGCGAAAAATTACTTTCTTTTCCGAAGTCGGTGTTGAAAAACGGAAAACAATAGGAACCTACCAAAGACACCGACTTCGGAAAAGAATGTAATTTTTAGCTTTGTAGTGTTTTGTTTTGGAAGTCGGTTTAATTTCTTTTTTTAAGTTTTGGTCCCTGAAATTACAATAAAAATAATTTATAGTAATACATCTCATGACGATTTTTGTGTGCAAATGTTTGCATTGTTGATGAAAATATCAACCCCATATTACGTACGCCTATAATATTTGAGAATTTCCCTCGATTTCTCCAGGATCCCATCATCAGATTCTGACCTGATGACCATGGTACCATCTGGGAAGTATACTCTTTCAAACAAAGGAAGAATTTTCCAAATCGGTACAAGCGTCTTTGAGTAATCGGGGAAAATACATTAAAAAAAATATGTTCCGACGAATTGAGAACACATAACATCACTTCTCTATTCGAAGGATTAGGCAGTTGCACTTATTGCACACTCTGATTCAGCCAGTTATGTTTAAATTCCATGTAAAAGAGCCCAAAGCTACTGACGTCAACTAGGCACAAGGTCACACTCCGGGAAAATGCAAATGCATACTAATGTTATCCTCGTATTGTGAATACGAAAGTCAGAAGTCTGTTGCGTTTTCACACATAAAGCGCCTCCTTGGGGATAATTTTGAGCTCGTGGCTAAATAATAACAGCCGCACTGGTCGATCATCAAGGTTAAGCAACGCTTGCCGAGGTCGGTCCGTGGATGGGTGACCATTTCAACATACCGAGTTTCCTCCGTGCCTCGGAAAGCAACGTTAAGCCGTTGGTCCCGGCTGTCATTTAAAGATCTTCGACAGTCGTTACGAGTAGTCAGAAGCTTGAGATCTGACACCAGTCTTGCTAAGGGGTACCGTGTTACCCAGTTACTGGGTTGTGGAGGTCAGATAAGCAGTCGTTCCATGTAAAACGCAGGTACTCAGCTAAATCCGGTAAGACTGGAAGCCGACCCAATATAGTTGGTAAAAGGCTAGGCAGATTGATTGGGGATCATTTTCTACTTTCAGGAGGGAGAAGCCGATGGCAGAAGCTAGCAGCTTTATAAAAGCAGATACGTGTGAAGCGATTTCAATACGAGAGTTTTGTCATAAAAGTCGGGTTTTGTCGCTATAATAAAACGTAAAGTTGACAGTGAAGGCATGGGAATGCGGTCATGACTTCATGGCATAACAGACAGCATAATCAGTCTAGAATGCCTCACTGCTGGTGTTCAGGCCTGCTTTTGTTAGAGGGAGTGGGCCGTAGTCCAGCTTTGCTTAGAAGAGGTGGTGTAAAACATGATAAAGCAATCTGCATGTTCTAGAATTTCCAACAGACATTTTAAACTAGATCAAGGGTACAGACAAAAAACAGGGCATGTCCTAATTAATAGATTTTGAAAAAACGCAGTTGAAAGTTTATAAGTGTGTAATTTTTATCCTTCTCTTTACCGGTACGTACCGGTATGTCATGGACATTTTCGGTTCTTTTCGTTTCGGCCATAAACAAAAACGCCTTTTTGGCGCCTTACGTGTACTTTAAAAAAAAGTTAGTGATTGAGAATAAAACTACCATAAATAAAGATTTGCTTGCCAATAAAAAAATAAAACTTGTGACATTCCCTGTTCTTTTATTTATTTATTTATTTATGTACACACAAAACACTTAACAGAGAAAAGAAATAATACATATAGAAGAGCAAAAAGGTACTGCTCTTACTGCTGCTACTGCTGGTACTGGTTCTTTGTCTGTACCCTTCAGATATTTTTTCATGTAAGGTCTTTTGGTAAGACGTTATCAGTGGGACTCTTGAATCCTGAAGTGGCGGGTAATAAAGTTTTAACGAACACAAAATCAAAACGTAGTCTCAAGCAAAAATTTTGATTTAAATACAAGAAATCCAATATAAATACATTACAATTCCAGACATCGTTTGACATTCTAATTAAATAAGAAGACCGTGTTATACGTACAATTAATTAAATATCTTGAGCATAAGTTAATAGACATTTCCTAACGTTTAAATTCTCTCAACCAAACCTACAGACCCAATTAAAAACCCGCTTCCCGCGCTTGCCGCCATTTTTTATTCCTTTTTCAAACGTACCTTTTTTTACGGACGCCCGGTAGCCATAGATAAGGAGCGGGAAGAAAAATATACTTTTTTTCTTTACTAATGTGGTCTCGGCTAAGACTTTTTTGTTATTGTAAGTGTTAATGTCTGCGTTATGTCATTTGGAAGGTTCATGATTTGTCCCTGGGTCGTAGACGAATCTCAAGACGAATTATGGGCGAATAAATAAGGTTTTGGAGTTCGTGGGTAAGTGATAACAACCGCAAGGGTCGATCTTCAAGGTTAAGCAACCACTGCCGAGGTCATTCCGAAGATGGATGACCATCCATTTCATACAGAATCCTGCGTGGCTCGAAATGTACGTTGGTATTATTATGTCACGCGGCCGAAAATTGATATCAGTCTAGCCAAGGGGTAACCTGTAACCCAGTTACTGGGTTGTGGAGGCCAGATAGGCAGTCGCTCCTTGGAAATATTTGTATTCAGCTGCTTCCAGGTAGACTGGAATCAGTCCACAACGTATAGTAGTTGGGAAAGACTAGGGAAATTGACAGATGTTCTTAAAGTATTTGAAAGAAGAGCAGACTTTGTTGTAGGAAGCAAACCCAAACATAGTTGAAAGATTACGCAGATTGACAGACTTAAAATATTTGAAAAAAGAACAGAATTTATTTAAATGCTTTTTGTCATTTGTTTTTTTCCTAGGTTATCTTTCAAGTGCATTTGGCGGGAGAAATACGCGCGTAAAATGGAGTAGCCTAGTCAACGTGTGGGCGGATAGTATCTCGACTAAAATATCTTGTTTTTGGTCAGTGTACGGAATAGTTAAAGGTCAAGGTTTTAGTTGGACATTGAACTCTCTTTTCTGCGTCCAAACTGGTGAAGACAGAGCAAGCATTAGTTCAAATTTTACTTACTTAAAATGGTAGAATAGAACTCCATACTATCCGAATTAAAGTTATAAATGCGAAGTAAATCTGTATTTTTGTTTGATACATTTTCACACCCAAACCGCTGAACAAATTTTGATGAATTTTGGTAAGAGGGATAGATTGGTCTTTGTAGAAGGAGATAGGACAATTTTTATCCAAGAGTACGTTCTCTTCAAATAATTTACGACCAGCAAAAGCGAAGCCAGTGGCATGAGGCTACATACAGAATATACCTATTTCTGAGTTCTCTCGCTGGATATTGAAAAGACGGTTTTGACGTAAAAATGATTGCTCTATGACATGTTATTATTCGATAAAGCAATGGGATGTGTCAGGGATCCATTGGAGTGAACATGGTTTGATATAAGTAGTAAATAAATACCTACTAAATTGAGGAAAGAATAATATTATTTCCATTAAGAACTTCTCAACAGCAGCTTAACCCTGGATGCAGACCACAAAAAAGCTAAGATAGTTTATCTAAATTTATCGCATAGCTAAGTTATTTTTTTTGTTGCTTAGGTACATAGTTTGAGGCTAAGAAACTGTCTCTGGTCTTTCATCAGTCTTCTGGCCAAACTTCCACTGGTTTTGGGCAGTATCTTGTGACAAGGGATAGGCTTGCGTTTGACCACTATCTCGACTGATGGTAAGCAATGATCTGGTCGACGGTGAGGCACGCTTGTCTAGAAGTAACCTATTAATTATTTATACCGATATGTGTTTTTTTTCTAATATATTTGTTATCATTAATTATATGCATTTTTACTTTAATACGCCTCTCGTAATCAAGGACGCCTGGACCAATTGCGAATTGGACTAATTGCAAACTGGACCAATTGCGAACTGGACCAATTGCGAATTAGACTGTTGGACGTTTTGCGAATTGGACAAAATGCGCCCAAACGCTATCTAGTAGCGACGACTTGAAGAATCCATTGCGTTCTTTACTTTTTTAAATCTTTTTTTTTACGAAAGCGTGTGGGTAGAACATATGTTCATTTCTTTGTACATTTATAATTTATTGATATCCTTAAAAAAACCTTACCAGGGTTCCGAAGGTCAAATGTCGATTGTACATGAGCAAATAAATTTTTCTTATTCTTATTCATGAACGAAGCCAAATACAGGTAGGTATATTATATCATTGAATATTCTTAAGGGAAAGTTTTCGTACATAAATTATTTACAAAGGCTCTTAGTTGTTTTGTGAATATTACAGTAGGTTGTAGAATACTACACTAATATAAATAAATAAGAGAACCTTATACATATATGACATTTGCTGGTAATTCCCGTGGATTCGCTACCATAGCCTTACAACAGGAGCAGTAAATTCTTAAAAACAGGATATAATATAATATGAATCTATTGGTCTGTATTTTATTAACACGGACCTTCAAGCCTTTGCGGCACTTGTAAGGCTGGGTTAGACCTTATAGAAATTAGATCCATCACGCATATCAAATTCCTAAACATGCACTCAAGGTCCCTACCATTGCCACGAAAAAAAAAACAACTAATAATAGACAACACTATACCTGACGGTTGGGTTCGAAATTTAAATCTCGGAGCGAAAGCCACGCGCTTATTACTGGCCATAATCTCCTAGCATCTTGTCAGACAAGAACCAAAACTGGTTTCCTGTTCGAATTATTTTTAAATCTTCCTAGGACATCGGACCTCTCGCTCGGGGTATCGCCGTCTCTTTCCGGCAAACTATTCGTTGCTTAGTGACCTTTTAAGCAGTTTATTGGCTTAATAGTCCGACGGATAGTAAATTGGTTGTATAGTGTTTGAATAGATATCTTTAAATATATATTCTGTGTTGTATTGACAGTTTGTTTTCTTTTCTAGATTTGATTGCCTCTTTCTCTATGATCCGGTTAAGTTCAAACTAAGTTATTTGGAAGATTATCCATCTATACTATCAATATTATCAATATTATAAATGCGAAAGTAACTCTGTCAGTCTATTTGTAACGTTTTTACGTCTGAACTGCTGAACCAATTTTGATTACTTTGGTGTAGAGATTGATTGATTCATTAGACAGGAGTCTATGGATATAATTATAAAGGAAGCTGCGGAGTCTACTTTTGTACAAATTGTCTTTGGTTTCCTATTTTGAATGTGGAGTTCCGGTAAATTAAATTATATTACAATGGATATAAAAACGAATGAAATGATTTAATAATGTTGATAATAGTAGGTAAAGTTTTATTTATAGTTTTGCAGCAACCGCTTCTTATCTTTTCCGGGTAAATTCGTCGAATGATGAACGCATAATTGGCATTTGGCGCCAATAAGGAACATTACGCAATGGGGCCACAAATAAAGAGTACACAGAACAAGTTTAAAAAAGCGCGGCGAATATTTTCCTTTTTAGGGTTCCGTACCCAAAGGGTAAAAACGGGACCCTATTACTGAGACTTCGCGGTCCGTCTGTCTGTCTGTCACCAGGCTGTATCTCATGAACCGTGATAGTTAGACAGTTGAAATTTTTACAGATGATGTATTTCTGTTACCGCTATAACAACAAATACTAAAAACAGAATAAAATAAATATTTAAGTGGGGCTCCCATACAACATATGATTTTTGCCGTTTTTTGCGATAATGGTACGGAACCCTTCGTGCGCGAGTCCGACTCGCACTTGGCCGGTTTTTTATTTTTCTCCTCCTTGATTCAGCGAGCCTAGGCGGGCGAAATTGGCAGTAAGGTTCGCTATTGACAATACCAAATGGTTAAAAAAATGGACATGTGTATTTCAATTTTCAAACACAGGCTAATTTTAAAAACTGTGACTATTAACCATAGACGATAGATGCCCTTTTTTTCCTCCTTGATTCAGCGAGCCTAGGCGGCCGAAATTGGCAGTAAGGTTCGCTATTGACAATACCAAATGGTTAAAAAAATGGACATGAGTATTTCAATTTTCAAACACAGGCTAATTTTAAAAACTGTGACTATTAACTATAGACGATAGACGCCTTTTTTTTCCTCCTTGATTAAGTGAGACACCTAGCGGGAGAAATTGGCAGTAAGGTTCGCTATTGACGTGTCATAGGTGGTTCCATAAATGTCTGTACCGATGAAAAGGTTATCCGTAATCGCAGAATATTATGTAGAAATCGTGTTCGTGGAAGTATACTTTGTATGGTCAGCTAAGGCTGAACGTAAGGCCTAGGGCTGCAAGAGACCTGCTGTAATCATTCTTAGGCAGGCGATGTGCAATTGCATCGCGCATGAAACAATATCGTGCGGCACTTTACTTTTCTTCTGGTATTGAAATGCTATTTAAGAGTCAATAACCCCAAGGAATTGTGTAAAACATTGATTGACTCTTCATAATTACCTACTTCACCTACTTGTTCATTTGTATCGGGTAGTTATAAGTTATAATAACACTAGTTTACCTGGATTTAATGTATTTATAAAAAAAAAATATATATAGTTGTTTTTTAAATTTTCTATCATTTTAATTTTGTTTCACTCTAGATAAATAAATTTTATTTAATTTTTTGACATTTCAATTCTGTGACATTTTTACTTTTTGACAATTTTATTGGAAATTTAAAACGGTGTCTTTCTTAATTAATTTATACTTGGATCCCTGTAATTATTATAAATTCATAAAATTGTTTTCGTGTCATGTACTGAACTGATTACTAGCATTAATTATAAGGTTGTGTACTAACAAAAATGGACTGTAAAATTGTCTGAATTTGAAATAAATTGAATTTATTTAATTTAAAATTGTTGTTTTCTCATTGGCAATCATTCAGATGAGGTCTTTCAACTTCCTCCACAAATGAGTTAAGCTAGATCAATCGTGTTTTCGTGATAAAATTAAACAGTGTTAAGTATTTTAATGGACTCACTGCCAAGGTAACGGATATAAGAACAACGGTGTTTCTGAGTCTCATGCAGTCGCCATTTTTTGTCGGATGTGGATCAGTAACAGTTTCTACCTGTTTTTATTTAGTTTTATAATTGTGTGAAACTTCAAGTTGCCAGGCGGACTTATTTTTTTTCTGATGGCAGACATTTTGGGTCACTTTAAGGCGATATATACGCCCCAATGTTAACGCAGTACTGGCCGCGCGCCCGCTCGATGCCAAAAGATCAATATTGAACCTCCTTTTGAACAGTTTTGTTTGCAAAATACTATTTGATTTACATATGCTATGTTAATTATTAAGAAATTCCAGCCAACAATTTTTCTGTGTAAAAATATTTTAAACATCCGAGTCGTTATGGAGGAGTTTCCAAAAGTTGCGAAAAAATATCGTGTTGTTAAATATGTTTTTAAAGCAAAACTATTAGTTACACGAAAAAACCTTTGCCAGTGTAGCATTATTTTATCACACGACGTGCGGTGCAACTGTTAACTGTCACCTTGACCTGCCCTGTGCTACACCTGCCGAACCTGATGATACGGGTCCCCGACTCTCAATACTTAGAAAGAATTGTATCCCGAATATATTTAGCCTGCCCGAAATAACGGTAACCCGGATCATTCTGCTCAAATGAACGCTGGCAGGGATAATAAGACAGTAACAGACACATACAGTTCGGTAGGATCTTCGAACGATAGTATATTATTGACCTATTGTAGGATGTAGGAATCGAGTGAATAATAGTAACTTTGTAGGTCAAATGTACTTTCTTAGTTTATCTTGGACATCAGATGGAAAACATCACGAGGAAACCTGCACTTATCATAGTAATCATAATAATTTCAGCCGAAAGACGTCCACTGCTGGACATAGGCCTCCACAATGTGTCACCACATTGACCGGCCCTGTGCATCCCGCATCCAGCGGATCCCCGCAACTTATAGTTAGCAAGCATGGTGATGAATGATCATGTCTTCTCAATATGAGAAGAGGCTTTTGTCCTGAAGTGCAAGAGTTACAGGCTGGTTAAAGTTTGTTGGTTTGAAGCCCAAACATGCGCTTTAGTTTCTTTTGTAATTTATTTCATGACCACTATTCTCAAAACGGTTAGAAGAACATAGTGAAAAAATTCGAAGACATGTGACATCTACCAAACCTGCACTGGGCCCGCGTGGTGGATTACGGCCCACTCCCTCTCGCAGAGGAGGCCTGTTTGAGTGTCCCATTAGTGGAAACATAACAGGCTGAATACGCTACTTTTAATGTAACCAACATTCGAATTTCGAAACATCAAAGTCCTAGTGGCTGACCACTTCAAAAAAAGAACGCCATTTAAACGCAAGTCCATCAAATTGTTCCATCTTCAAACGCGGTTATGACATGTGTTTAACGCACTCTTTACTTATGGTTTTGCCATAGAGATACATCATAGTTTTTTTTTTAAAGTAGTACTGTATTATTTTTAAGTCGTTATTTTGTAAGCAGTAAGGTCTGTTTTGCATTATTCGTTGTGGTTGGGTGACCGTGCTTACATAAACCGTTATACATTAGGTAAAGTTTTATACAAGAATTTATTGTTTTACTTACGAAGCGTTTCACTTGTAGTTTTACTTTTAATGTAAGACCGGCTTTGTTTACAATTTATTAACGGAGAACTTTTCATTTTAGTATATAAGTAACTTCTTTGAGAGATTACAGCCTTCTTTTGCTTTTGTTGATAGATCTGCCTAGGAGTAACCTATGTTCACCACATTTGTGGAATCTATTGGAAAACTAGAAGACAGGCTTTTTTCGGAATTGAAACATACTAGTTCAATTATTAAGTCTTATAAAAAAATAACACAACGTAACGACTCGCTCAGAGAGGGACGATGCGACAATGCGACAACTCCTTTTCATGACGACATCTATTCTAGGGAAAAGCGTTGTAGCACTATCGCAAAGGAAGCTAACGATAAAAAAATATTGTGCCAAAGAAAACGAAGCGTCTCATTTTTACGAAATTCCGTAACAGGTATAAAATACAAAATGAGCATGATGGAAATATCTTTATACCTGCGGAAACTTCTCATTTTTCGTGAATAACCAAGAAGGTACGAAAAGAGGGTAGTTTGGAAAAATATTGGCAGAAAAAGGTTTTTTTTACCTTCTCCGTTGTTACCTAGTAATAATGAATATTGTGAGGGCAAGCAATTTCGCCAAATAACAGCCGCACGGGTGGATCTTTCAGGTTAAGCAACGCTTGCTGAGGTCGGTCCGTGGATGGGTTACCATCCGTTATATACCAAGACGTCGTTGTTGGTAAAAATCTAGGCAGATACTGCTTTGTTACTTTTATATTAACTAATTTTTATGTCGATAGCTTTGACGACTTATTTATTCTAAATTACACCTAGAAAACACTCAAAATTTTACTTGTAGAATTGTAAATACCTGTTGAACCCTGGACTCGGAGTTCATTCTCTCTCTCAAAATCTGCACTTGAAGTATGTAGAATGTCAAATCGAAACCATGATTTTTAAAAAAAAATCTGTTACTTTTTTTCCGATTTGAACTCAAGTCTTTTCGAATTCAGCCAGGTAGGTACTTTTTAACCGACTTACCAAAAAAGGAGGAGGTTCTATGTTCGACATTATGTATGTTTTTTTATTTCAAAGATCTTTGAATTAAAAAAAGTCGAATTTAAAGTACGTCGTTTTTGAAAAGTTTTCGGTACCTACTCGTTATTTTGTCATCGACATATTATCCATGCATATCAACCTTTATTGATCCCACTGCTGGGATACAGGCCTCCACGTGTGAGAGGGATTACATATATAGAAAAATAATAATATTATCATCCTTATATTCCAGTTTATGGTTACTAAAAGCGTGAATAACCACACCTTGCAGACTGTCAGTAATTTAATTGCAAACCAAACTAGTTACCTATATTTACATAGGTATGTCAACTATAATTACATATTTATTAGGTTGTCTAGCTACCTAGATTAATAGAAAGATCTTGATAGAAAATCCCATTTTTTTTTTATTTTGACTTTACAGCCAAGTGCGAGTCGGACTCGCGCACGAAGGGTTCTGTACCATTATCGCAAAAAACGGCAAAAAAGAACACGTTTGTTGTATTGTATGGGAGCCCCAGTTTAAGATTTATTTTATTCTGTTTTTAGTATGTGTTGTAATAGCGGCAACAGAAATACATCATCTGTGAAAATTGCAACTATCTAGCTATCACGGTTCACGAGATACAGCCTGGTAACAGACAGACGAACAGTGGAGTCTTTGTAATAGGGTCCCGTTTTTACACTTTGGGTACGGAACCCTATAAATTATAACTCATCAATGACGATAAGTCTATGGTACCTAATATTTATAATTCATCATAGGCCGATAATAACCACACATTGCGTCAAACTTGCTGTACTTTTCTTACAAAGTATCTATACCTCGGTATGTAAGTATGATTACATATTTATTACGTTGTCTACCGCTACATATTCTGTTGCAATATCTAACTTACCTGCAGCTACCTGCGCTGCGCGGTTTTTTGCTTCGTTAACTTTACCCACTTCAAGCAGACATGAGACGGGCTTACGTGCCTAGACTTACGTGCGTATACGACAGATATTTATTAGTTATGTACCTATCTTCATTTCTGTGCTCAGATCAAATAAAAAGTCAAGATGGAACGTTTCAAACAACAAGGTGACGCCGGTTAAAACTGCACCTTGCGCGAACACATACACGAAACTACGCCTTAAGGGCTTATTACACTACACGGTATTCAGGGCCCTCTGAATACCGGGTCACTAAATCATTCCGTGTCAATAAGATCGATTTTTTGGGAACCCTAAAATCCTAACAGCTATTACACTACCCTAAATTAGGGTCTAGGGCCCTGAATACCGTGTAGTGTAATAAGCCCTTTAGCTTGTCTGTAGAGCTCTCAGATCAAATAAAAAGCTCGACTGAGTTATTTGATCTGAGTTTCTGTGAAATAATTACTTGTATACCGGGTGATATTATTCATGTGGGCGTGGATGACAAAATCCGAAAATATGAGGCATAGCGAAAAACACTCAAAGGAGTCACGAGGCCGATTTTGATGAAAACAAAAACTGCATCATTGGATTTTTGAAAAATCTACTAAAAAATATCGTGCTGTATTATTAAACCATTCAATAGTGTCGCTAATAAGTATCAAATTCTGTGAAGTAATGACTGACGGTAAACTTAAGGAAAGGGCTCATTTTTAACAAAGTACGGTCAGTGGGTCGTCTTAGGGTCGGAGTTTTGGGAGTTGGAGTATACGCTTATGCACTATGAGCAACAAATAAAAACAAAATATTTTTTTTTAGGTTAAAATATATTTTTGGACATTCGGAAACAGTGCGTCGTAAGAGTAAGATTCTCAGAACCTAAATGGTTTTTTTTTATGGTAAAGGTTAACCCGAAACTGCAATAAAATTCGAAAACTACAGAAAAAAAAAAGACGATAATTAGGGTACCGTACCCAAACGGCTGTTTTTAGTATTTGTTGTTATAGCGGCAACAGAAATACATCATCTGTGAAAATTTTTATTGTATAGCTATCACGGTTCATGAGATACAGCCTGGTGACAGGTGGACAGTGGAATCTTAGTAATAAGGTCCCGTTTTTACCCTTTGGGTACGGAATCCTAAAAACACATCTTAAACATTTGAGTAAGTAGGTTGTACACAAACTGTGCGTAACAGATGCCTAATGTATATAACTGGAGTTAAATCGAATTTCGCCAGATATTTTTGTCCCATGTAATAAATAGTGGCAAACCTTTTGTCCCTAAACCGGGCACACATTCACACCTGTTACTGAGAAATTCTACATGGAAAACCAAATCACAAGCCCAAAACGAGATTCGAAGCCAAAACTTCATGCATAGCAGAAACGCTTGCGGCGACTAGACCAACGAGTACTATAGAAGTACCAAATCGTTAGATAACAAAAGCACACCCACCCGCAAAACACGTACCGTCATAAAAGTACCTTAGAGTGAACATTCTACGTACATAAGTACTTATAAAGACGTTAAAGACAAAATTGAGATAACGTACAAACTCTGCAAGTTATCCTAAGTACTTGATAGAGAAAGTTCAGATTTCTGAGCAGTATTGAAACTAAAACAAGCAAAGTTTATTTGACTTTCACCGATTTTGTTACCCTGCAAACGTTTCAATGAGAACCTATAGAATACAGATAATTTGTTGAATGTTGCGCAAAACTCGCCGTTTGGAGAATATGGTCTGCCACGATGACACACCCAAAAGGTATTTTTATTCGTCTTAAATTAGACAAGGATGTGGTTATACGGTTCTAAGAATAACTAGTATCTTCCTACTTACCATTTAAGTTTGTTACGTAGGTTGAAAGTAGGAAAAATTGTTAGAATTGCAACTTCGCAGTTTAAAAAGTACCCTACTATAACGCGCTAAGTTGGATACAACATGGCGAAATGATGAAAATAAATTATGTAGACGTTTAAAAATATTTTTAAAGTCGTATACGGCACAAAGACATTCCAATCTAATGACTATATTTGCTAAAGTCAATCAAAACCAGACGAAAAATTCACAAAATCCGTTGCAGTGTTCAAAAATTGCACAATCTATTTTTTCTTAAAAAAATTGAAACAAGCAACGGCGACCGGCTTTTTGACACAAATGTACGATTTCTTTCGGTAAAAAGAGGTTCGTTACTAAGAAACGAAATGATAACAAAAGAGTTTATTATCTATATTTTGATTACCTCGATTGATAGCGCAGGGATCCGATTACTCACAAAACACTGTAAAAGTTATTTTTCAAACACAAAAAGTTAAGTTTTGGAACTGTAACAAGAGTATTTTATGGTTGAACGCGGCACTATTCGCCCACGCCACACCTCAGGCACTTTCGAACCGGTTTATAAGAACCACGTAAAAGTATCACGTATCACGAACGGGGAGCGACGCGTGGCCTCCCGACGAACAACACAGTGGAACTGGCTTTACAAAAAAAAAGATAAGCTGGGTTGCCAATGCGCGTGTTTCGAAAACGTACGTTTGCGTAATTGTACGTTTTTGAATAATTTGTGCATTATCTGTTGAAATTAGTTTAAATTATTAGTGTAATGTTTTGTTCATGTTTGGCCTTGACTTTTTTGCTTTTCAAATATTTGTTGCACCAGTTCCGATGTGTTAACGGATCCGACTTTTACTTTTGCTCTCGCTTTATTAAAAACAAAGTTAGTGACTTTTTTTAACAATTTATTCGTGTTTACTTATAATTTATTTAGGGTCAGCCCAAATAGTGGACCTATTTTGTGTGGACCTTAAGGAAACAGTACAATATAATTTACTTGTGTTACTTAAGTAAGAAATTTAACAATTTAGCCCGCATTGCGTTTTTTCTTTACTGCTGTCGATTCGACAACGGAAGAGCGCAGAGTGCGAGATTGTGAGTCGCCGGTGGAAAACAAAGAGAACTTACATATGAACATGTCCAAGATTAATTACCAACTTTCGTCCAAACTTCTGACGGATAGATCAAGGCATAAAAAGATCATCATGCACATCAATAATAGAAAAAATCTTTAAAATATATTCAGGTATCCTTGATGGGGGAAAGGGTGCTTTGCACTTTTTGGACCGCGATGGTCATTTTATTTTAAAAAGCAGATTCCAAATGAAAGTAATTTGTGACCACTGACCTAGATAAATATAAAATGCTTTAAGAAGAACAACGATGACGAGTTGGTGTATTGACGTGACAACGTCTTATAAATTGGTTTGCCGGGTGACACTTCAAGAAACTGCGTTACGCTCCGCTCACGTTATGCGCTCACAATGAGAGCGAGTGAGAAGCACGCGTCCCTTCCACTCGGGCATGGTTAGCCCGCCTAAGAGCGAGAGAGACAGACATAATCCTTCTTCCTACTATACGAATGAATATTCACATTAAAATTATTTTACCACTCAAAGTCGTTGTCACGTAAAACTTTCGCCCGTATACCGACTTTACAGGCAACCAATTTTTTTTTTTAAAGGTGCTTTACATTGTACTGTCTATATTTCAATTGTGTGGATTTAAACCAGACATAGCTTTTCAATGAAGCTGCAAAGTTCTAGAAATATTGTATTTTTTCATTATTAATAGAATTATAACAATAGGGTTATTGTTATTTGGTCCAATTGATAGATGTCTTTTCACTTTATTTACTTATTCATTAGTTCGATTTGGCACAAAGGCATAACAAGTTACAGCTGATCCAAAAAAATCTTTGCGTGACAGACGACAGACAGACGCACACGCGGGTGACAGCAAAACGGCTCCGTTTGGACCCTTCGGGTACGGAACCCTAAAAACTAGAATTGAATTATCATCATCATCATTTTATCCATAAGACGTCCACTGCTGGACATAGGCGTCCCCCAAGATTTGATAAGATTGAATCCATAAAAGGTACAAATAAATATTTTAGCAATTTCGCAATTTATGACTCGTATAGCAAAATCCTACTAATACTTTCTACCTGGCAACCCAAAAATACAACTTTCAAGTCCCGCTCGGGCAACTTCGTATGATTCCGGCGGAGTTCGGCTGACGGTTCTCGACTCCAACGGTCAGTCTCTTACAAAAGAAAACAAAAGTATTTTTTATTATTTTTTGTTAGAGTAGAATATAACTCTTCCTTGAGATCATTTTAGATCAGGTAACTTTGTTCTATCCGCATTCTTTTGTACCATTTTGAACTTAGAATGTGTTAGAAAATGAACAAACTTTATTGGTCAACTTTGAATTTTATTCGAAATTTGAATATTTGTAACGCTTTTTTTACGGTTGAATAGTCAAACAATCTGTCGTATGTTAATTTTTGGATCGTTGTAGCAGGTGACATTTTTTTTATTATTGTCTACCCCCAATGGAGAATGGCGTTAACATAATTTTCTGTAGATGTGGGTGGATGGAAATTATTATTCTTCGTTTAGTCATGCAATGCATAGACAGATAGGCAACATATAGGTATTTCCAATGGGTTTATTCCATAATGGGTCATTTTATTATTTCAGGACGGTTCTATATTCCATATTAAACTTACTATGAGTACCATAGATATAATATTTTATATTTCTATGATGAGTACTTATCGTACTTACTACACAGTAGGTATTGCTTTTATCCTATTCTGTCTATCTCACTTTTAACTAACTAGCGTGATGCCCATATAACTTTTAAAACATCAAAAATGCTGCCATTTTGTGTAAAAAAAGTTAGATTGACAGATAACCCAAAAATGCGAGTGTTCTTTATTCGAACAACAGTTTTATATTTTTTCATATCCATGTGCGTTACTGAGTTAGTTTACCTAGTAATCTAGTTCACATGTGAGTTCTAGGCATTTATACCATTACCAGGCATTTTCGTTTCGGCTAAAAAAATTCTTAGCATTTCTCCGTCGCGCCTTCGTAACAGGTATGAAACCGTAGAAGATGTAGGTAAAACGATGGTTTGAAAAAAAAATGGGGTCGGTGACTCGGCGGAACATGTCTGTTTCCATAGATAGGTATTCATCTATTCGTCATCTCAATAATCACTACCTTTCTAACCAATAGGTATATTACGGATGACGGTGAAGGAAAACATCGTGAGGAAATCTGGACTTATAGTTTAGTTTATTATAAGTTTGTGCTTCATTAGTGTGCGTTCCAGTGCGAAGATAAACGAATAAACAAACAAATAATAAATATGTAATCGTTTCCTTGATATTTCCGATCTCTCAAAACCATTCATTTTTGTAAATTTGAGTCTGTGGAAGTACAATTCATTTTTATAAATTTGAGTCTGTGGAAGTACAATTCATTTTTATAAATTTGAGTCTGTGGAAGTACTATACTGTAATTTTTCATTTCGTAGACTAAACTGACATTTGGGGGGTTGTCACTTTATCGTTACATTAAAATAGTGTCGTTTCCTGACTATCCTATGTGATCGAAAGTTGATCGAAAATCGAAGTAGATAGAAAATGGAACTATTTCACAGCAAAAAAATTACATTTGTTAAGAAACGAGCGGTCTTTATTTAGTTTTTACTCATTTATGTCAGACTTCATTTTATCGATCGCATTTATTTTATTGTTGATTTCATATTTAACAAAATAAAAGTTTATGTACTATGTGCATGCATGCTCTTTTATTTAAATATATAACGTTCATATTCATAAAACATTTATTTACGCCGATTACTAATATTAAATTGAGGAGTCAAATCTCATCGTTTCGATGAATCACAGATTAAGTCTTACCTGCAACACTATGCTCCATGCTTGCAACATTTACAAAAAATAAGGTCATTGGCAGCTGTCAGTTTAGTCTACGAAATAAAAAATCACAGTATAGCCCTAATATACAATTTTTTTTTTTTCTTTCGTCGGCCTACAAGACGTACGGCGAAGTTTTAACGATACATAGTCTCTTGAGTATTATTGTTCTGTTTACATAATGGACATCCCACCCATACGCACCAAACGTTTTGGGAATACTTTTATTATGCGTATAGCAAAGGACTGGAATTCCCTCCCGAAGTCTGTATTTCCTGATAGCTACAACCTGGGAGTCTTTATGACAAGAGTGAATAGGAATCTTTTAGGCAAGCGTGCTTCATCATCGACCACATCATCGCTTGCCATCAGGTGAGATAGTGGTCAAGCAAGCCTATCTATACTAATACTAATAAACTAATTACTAATATTACTAATCTTCTATACAAATAAATAAAATTGAAGTGTCTGTATGTAATATCAAAATAACAACGTTTTATTGAATGCACGTGAAAATATATACGGTACTAACAACAAATAAGCAATTTTTAAGATTTTTGTCTGTCTGTCTGTATTTATTTATTTATTTATAAAACTTTATGCACAAGTACAAAGGCGGACTTAATGCCTTAGGCATTTTCTACCAGTCGACCATAGGGTGGTGCAGAGATAATGTATGTCTGTATGTCTGTTTGTTCCGGGTAATCCCCGAAACGGCTGGACCGATTTTGACGCTGCGACGAAGTCGCGGGCAACAGCTTTACTAATCTATACTTAATATTATAAAGAGGAAAGATTTTTTTGTTTGTTTGTTTATACCGAATAGGCTCCGAAACTACTGGACCAATGTAAAAAATTCTTTCACCAATAGAAAGTAACGTTATTCCTGAGTAATAAAGGCTATTTTTTAATCCCGAAAACGGGTCCTGTGGGGTGGCCCACGGGAGCGAAGCCGCCGGGAACAGCTAGTATAATATATATATATATGTATATAATATAATATAATATATAATCTATACTAATAATATAATATTATAAAGAGGAAAGATTTTTTTGTTTGTTTGTTTGTACCGAATAGGCTCCGAAACTACTGGACCGATTTAAAAAATTCTTTCACCAATAGAAAGCTACATTATTCCTGAGTGACATAGGCTATTTCTTAATTCCGAAAACGGGTCCTGTGGGGTGGCCCACGGGAGCGAAGCCGCGTGGAACAGCTAGTCTATACTAATATTATAAAGAGGAAAGATTTTTTTGTTTGTTTGTTTGTACCGAATAGGCTCCGAAACTACTGGACCGATTTGAAAAATTCTTTCACCAATAGAAAGCTACATTATTCCTGAGTGACATAGGCTATTTTTTTATCCCGAAAACGGTTCCTGTGGGGTGGCCCACGGGAGCGAAGCCGCGGGCAACAGCTAGTAATATATAAAGAGGAAAAATTTTTTTGTTTGTTTGTACCGAATAGGCTCCGAAACTACTGGACCGATTTAAAAAATTCTTTAACCAATAGAATGCTACGTTATTCCTGAGTAACATAGGCTATTTTATAATCCCGAAAACGGGTCCTGTGGGGTGAACCACGGGAGCGAAGCCGCGGGGAACAGCTAGTAAACAAAAAAAAAAACGAACATCACCGAATCTTCCCGAGCCCGACCGCAAGATTGTAATTACAAAATTGCCCAATCATTCAAAACTTTCTACGCTACAAAAACAACGCGCTTACCTGTCAAAAAAGTTGACGATTACGGAAATTAACCGCAAAAACTAATGGACAAAGCGTTTTTTTTTTTCAAGTAAGTAGGTTCTCGTTGACGTGATGATAACATTTTTAACAGTATTTTCTTAATGACACTGTTTTTGTTTTATGTACTTATAATTAATTGTAATTATTTTATTAAAGAAGTGACATTGTTTTTTTAAATTTCATTTTATCTGATGTTTCCATCGATCAATAATACAGTTTATTGTATTATTGATGGAATGGTGTTCCAGTTTTTACCCGACTGCAAGGAAAGGGTTATGTTTTTCGCGCGTATCTTGTATGTATGTATGTATGTAACTTTCTTTATTACCTCGTATCTTTCAAACCACTTGACGGATTTTTATAATTAATATATCGTTAGATAAATCTTGGCCATGGCCGCCCAAGTGTTCTTAGATAAGTGCCGTTAAAAAAAAGGAACATGGCGGCTTTTGGGTGCCATATTGTAGGATTTGAAGAAAATGGAGATGGGCAGTTCACGCTGGGAAGACGACATCAAGAAAATAGCCGGATCAAACTGGTATCATACTGCTCAAGACCGAAATAAGTGGCAATCTCTGGAAGAGGCCTTCACCTGAGAGGGTTTCCTGTTCAAAAATATAAATCTAATTTAAGAATTACTAAAAAATTGTAATACAGGAAATAAAATAATAATAATAATAATAATGTCGACATGTGGGATGTGGACACAGCGATCATTGTACCGATAGTCGTGTCGGCCAATGGCTTAATAGCCACGAGCCTCGACCAACACCTTAGGAGGCTCTCGTTAGGCGGCTGGGTCAAGGGCCTGATCCAGAAAGCAGTACTGCTGGACACGGCTCGTATTGTTAGGAGGTTCCTGTCTCTGGAGCCCTGACCGCCGGTAGTTTGGACCCTGTTCCCGATACCGGTGGGCCTCTATTTTTTATATTTTTAAATGTTTTTTCTTTTTTGTAATTTATATTATAAAAATATTTAAAAATGTAAATAATAAGAAATGTATTGAATAAAGGAGATAATAATAATAATAATTTCTTTATTTGTATAGAATGCAGGTATTACAATAATGGTGTTAGTTTCAAATATATTCCCAGTACATTCTGCCTTTTGGCATACAAAAATATAGTGGTTAACTTACAGATAATTAAGAAACTAAAATTAAATTAATTAGTACTTAAATTCAAAATGAGATCATGAATCAGCTAAGTCTAAATAATTTACATTATAAATAAGATAAAGTGAAACAATAATTACAATTCATCATTTATAAAATCGGTAACAGAGTAATAACATTTCTCTATCAGCAACGTCGATAGGAGTTTCTTGAATTTTCTAAATGGCTGATCCTTAATACAATTTGGCAATTTGTTGAATATAATAGGAGCCATACCAATAATGTTTTTTTTAAGCAATGCAGTGTTATATCTACCAGTACACAATAGACTCTGATATTTTGATCTCATGACATTAGTTCGCATCCTTGTATCATTCAATGTAGGGAATAGATGCTTGTTAGTTTTAACGAATATAGCTACTTCGAGAATGTATAAACTAGGAAATGTTAGTATTTTGTGTTTCTTGAAAAAAGGAATGCAACTATCTGTAATCTTGAGATTAAAAATGGATCTTATGCACCGTTTTTGGGCTTTAAATATAGATTCCCTTTCGGAACAATTACCCCAGAATACTACACCAAATCTTAGAACAGAGACCACCAAACCGTGATATGCAACCATTAATGTGTCAACGTTAACTTTCTTGGACAGATTGTAGAGAGCATACGCAGACGTGCTTAATCTTTTGCAAACTTCTTCAGCCTGCGGTTTCCAAGTTAATTGACTGTCAATCAATATACCCAAGAATTTAGCCACGCTAACGCTATCGATAGTTTGTCCTTTATAATTAATTTTTAGGTTTAAAGGAAGAATTTTTTGATAAAAATGCATTATATTTGTTTTATTGAGGTTTATAATTAGATTATTGTCGTTGAGCCAGTTTATTATTAATTTCAGAGAATCATTTATTTCATTTTCGTAAAGCTCTTTGTTGAGGCAGTCTATTAGGATTGTACTATCATCGGCAAATAACACACAAGGGTATGGGATATGTCGGGGTAGATCATTAATATATAATAAGAATAATAATGGCCCAAGAACGCTACCCTGCGGAACGCCATATTTAATTGCCCTAGGACCAGATAAATATTTGACCTCACGTTTTGATTTGATGCATATTTTAGAGATTTCTGTATACAAAAGGCCTTTTATTTTTTATTTATTTATTTTATATAAGGTATAAGTACCCATAATATTAAAAATATTGTAAACTAATAGGTAGTGTTACAATTTTGATCTGCAATAGACTTTAGTAAAGGTTTATTAATCTGTCTCTTTATCTATCTATCTTCCTTCGACTTTGATGAACGATTTTACAATCGTTCGACGTAGCAAAAATATTAAAAGGAGTAAGTCAGGATCTGTCAGGATTATCTGAGGATTATCTGTAGAATGTCGCGTCTCTGTCCGACATCCTACTCGTAAAACAATCCCTTTCATTCATTTTGACAAGTCAATAATGTCCAATGACTGCAGGCTTTTTACCCGACTACCGAAGGAGGGTAATGTGTTTGTCAGTCTATGTATGTATGTATGTTTGTTCCTATGTGGCGTTCTATAGACCAAACGCGTTGGCCGATTTTGATTATATTTACGTCAATTGATTCGTCTTAAACCTGAATTTTTTTTTGTCTTCCTAACCCATCATCTGGGGTATCAAAATAAAGGGTTTTAAGAGGTGATTTCAAAAATATATAACACTTATATCTTTAAACATAATAATAATAAAAAAAATGTTGTAAATAAATAAAGTTAATTAAAAAAATCTCCGACTAATCCGACTGCCTAAAAAGCTTAAACAAGAAGAAAATCATGCTGTGCAGTCGGTTTTGGTCAGCCAGCTCGCGATTATGTATCGTCCGACTGCACGTACAGCAGTGGACGTCTTTCACGTCCACTGCTATAGGCCGTCCCCAAGTGTCGCCACATTGACCAGCCCCGTGCATATCGCATCCAGCGGATCCCCACAACCTTCACCAAGTCATCCGTCCACCTAGTGGGAGGCCTTCCAACGCATCGTCTTCCGATTCGTGGTCGCCTCTCCAGGAACTTTTCGGCCCATAAGCTTTCGGCATATAGCCCATTCTGCTGATTTGGATTGATTTTACAAGAATTTAAATATGAAACATTCTTTGTACCTGCTGTCAATATCTGTCAGTTTAAACTTAGAACGTTCAATAAGGTCCAAAAGTATAGCTGACAAAGTTTGCTAAGTACCTACTAAGGGCGTGAATATCAAGTTTACATTTAAATCATATTTAATACCATAAGGTTACACTAGTCGATCATTTTTCCATACAAACGAAGTCTGGCGATTACTCCACTGTTTGACGAAGTACGTTAAAAAAAAAAATATCTATTGGTCTCATCATTATCTAGCCCTGTATGGAAACAAAAAAGTAAAAAAAATATTGAAAGTTATGAGCGTCCAAAGTACCTTTTTAACACTAATTTTAACGCATCTTTGGGCGGTAATAAATAACATAAGAAGAATGATAGTTGCAAAATGGCCACCACACAGGGATAGATTAGTAGTTCAAAAATGCAAATAATTTTATTTTGAATATATACATTTAGTCGTTTTTTCATGATACTACAGACTCCCATATAATAATCGCCTGTTTATAAAATTTCGTGCGCTCGTTTTCGGCCTAAATCATCATCCATTTCGTTACAAACTTGCAAAAGTGGTAATTCGTACGCGATCTAGCTTCTTACTGCTCATCACAGCATCTATTTCTTTCGCACGTGTTGTCGGATGAGATAGCATGCATTTTAACCCCGCGCGCAAAATAGTTCGTGCCGTCGACTAGTGCAACCTTAAGCACTGCCATTCATTGACCTGTAACTTGCCATAACTATGCTAGTATTATATTATCTGTGCCATAACTAATCTGAGGTATTGCAAAATATTCACAACAATTATATAATTAGGAAACAACAGTGGAGTTTGACATACCGAAAACCTTACGCTACACCAGCGCCTCTAGCGGCGAATTCATACGCGTTAGCTCCCATTAGGATATTATGCCAGTGACATGTTTTCAACACGACTTGCTTGTAGTTTACTATTCACCACATTGTTGTCATTGCACTACAATTCTTTGTATAAGCAACACAATGTTACAAGATTCCCACAGCATTGTATTGGTACTGATAGTAAAGACGGTTGTAACTTGTAATGAAAGTACTGAACAGACTTGAACTGACCACTTTCATATCGTTTAGCCTTTTATTAACTACTAGCTGACTCCCGCTACTTCGCTCCCGTCAACTGGTTATCTACCTACCTATCAACTTCTTTTCTACCCTACCTACCTACCCACCTACCTTCACATCACACCATCAGCCCATTAATGTTCCCACTGCTGGGACACAGGCCTCCTCTCTGTGAGAGGGAATGATCCGTAATCCACCACGCGGGCCCAGTGCGGGTTGGTGGATGTCACATGTCTTCGAATTTTTGGTACTAGGACATGCCGGTTTCCTCACGATGTTTTCCTTCACCGTTTTGAGAACAGTGGTGATGAAATAATTTACACAAATAAAGCGCCTACCTGGGCTCGAACCCACGTCCTACAACTTGTAAGTCGCGGACGACACCACTGGGCCACCACTGCTCTCCTACCTATCTTGCCACTACCAAATAATTAATTTTATAGGCAAAATTTGCTACTTTGAGTTACATTATTGCAATTTTCGTAAGAATCTCTGTTTTTTATAATTATTGTTGGCAACACCGATTCTACGGCGCGAAACTGCTGTCAACTGGCGGCAGAATATTTGAAAATCACGGCCGTTGACGTCTACAGAAGTTATATAAGGGCTGTGCACGAGCAGAGCGGCCTTTTTCTTGGACTGACGAACGGCTGAATAACATCTTCCTAAGTTCATTTTCGATTACTGTAAACTTGTATAAATAAATATAATATAGTTTTGATTTGCTTCTGAATTTTATTTTGATTATCATTGCTATAAGTACATAATAATACACTTATTAGTCTTTGCTAACATCAGAACTGGTAAGAAACTTTCACGCCATGGGTAAGCGAGCTAGTAAACGTTCAAGGCGAAAACGTACTCGCTCCAGCTCATCTTCAAGCTCCAGCACAAGCGCACGGACACCATCTCCGCCACCAAGACGGAAGGACAAGGTATCACATAGTTGTACCGAAACTGTGAGTAATTCAAATACTATTGCTTTGAACAACTTAATACCTGATTTTGATCCACTAAAAGATGATATCGATACCTGGCTTAGCATTATTCGATCTTATGCAAATACTTTTTCATGGTCGGATAAAATGATTCGCTATCAAGCTTTAAATAAACTAAAGGGGTCTGCTAAAGTTTGGTATGATTCGTTACTACGTACAGAAAGGCAGTGGCCTATGTGGAAATGGGACGATTGGCGGTTAAAATTGTCGGGTAGTTTCCAAATACGTAGAAATATGTTTGACCTTTTAAAAGAAATCATAGACAAAAAACCGATTGAGAATCAATCCCTGTATGAATTCTTTTTCGAGCAAAAATGCAGGATAGACCGTTTGTGTTTAAATTTTTCAGAACAAGACGTAATTTCAATTATAGTAGGAAACATCGGTGATAATAATATCGGTGCATCTATTGAAGCTAGTAACTTTAAATCAAGTGACGATTTAGCTAGTTATTTACATAGTCGAATTTACAAGAAAAATGTAAAACAAGAAAATAGTTCACGTGACGTACCGATTAAATCAGGATCTCTTAGTCAATCAACATCCATAAACCGAACAACAGTATCCACTAATTCAGCCATTTCAAATCAACCTACTTCTTCTAATGTTGGTCAAGATGGTAGCCGTAAAATAATCAAATGTTACAATTGTGGCGGTAATCATAAAAAGAACCAATGTGATACAAATAAGTGTGATTACTGTGGGAAAAGAGGGCACACAGAATCGATCTGTTATCATAAGAAAAACTTGAGAAAATCTGTAGTGAAACCCGAACAACAAGAAACAAAATTCGTTTCTACAAACCCACGTAATAAGTTTATTAAAAAGATTAACATATTTAATCATGATTACGAAGCGTTTATTGACACTGGTAGTAGTTGCTCATTAATATTAGAGTCTTTAGCTAATGAACTTTCTTTGCCTTATATCGAACTACCCTCACCCGTTATATTACAAGGTTTTTCAAAAGAAAATTATAAATACGTGACTAAAAAGGTTACTGTTAACTTAACTTTAGAATCTGTGGTTTTGAAAGATATAGATATGTATATTTTAGATGATATGGTTGGGTGCGATATACTGATTGGCAGAAATGTTACTGAGCGGTCTGATTTAGTATACTCGCGTATAGGCGACGAACTTAAATTTCAATATGCCAGTGAATTTAAAGAATTTTGCAACAATATAGCCGCCTTAGATTTAGACGCAAGTACAAATAAAAGTGAATTATTAGCTCTATTTAACCGATACAGTGATTGTGTTGCTACCGATATAAAAAAACTCGGGAAAGTTAGTAACTACGAAATGACAATTAATTTGTCAAGCTCGCAGCCAGTTCAATGCAGACCCTATCGAACCTCGTACACGGATAGGCAGATAATAAGAGATATGGTTAAAGAATTACTCGAGAATAAAATTATCCGCGATAGTAACTCTCCATACGCCAGTCCAGCCCTGTTAGTAGACAAGAAAAATGGCGAAAAAAGGCTCTGCATTGACTATAGGGCATTAAATAAAGTCACAATCAAAGATAAATATCCTATGCCACGAATTGAAGACTTATTAGATAGGCTTCAAGGGCATAAATGCTTCACAAGTTTAGACCTAAAAAGTGGGTATTACCAGATTTGTTTACATAAAGATTCGATAGATAAGACTGCATTCATAACGGAAGATGGACATTATGAATTTTTAAGGCTTCCATTCGGTTTGGCTAATGCTCCGTCTTGTTTTCAAAATATGATGAACAAAACTCTTGGTAATTTAAGATTTGGCAACGTTATTGTTTATTTAGATGACGTTTATTTAGTAACAGAAACAATAGCAGAAAATATTGAGTTATTGGAACATGTACTACAGATATTTAGAACAAAAGGTTTAACCTTAAATCTAAAAAAATGTCATTTCTTTAAACACGAAATCGAGTTCTTAGGGTATAAAATAAAACCAGGTTTCGTTATGCCAAATGATTCGAAACTGGAAGCGGTTAAGAGTTTCTCGATACCCAAAACGGTTCATCAACTTCGACAGTTCTTAGGATTAATTAGTTATTTCCGTAAATTCATACGAAATTGTGCAATTTTATCAGCTCCGCTTACGAAATTGTTGAAAAAAGATTCCGTCTGGGTTTGGGACGATGTACAAAATAGGGCATTTCATGTTTTAAGAGATAAATTAACATCTCAAAGTATTTTAGCTATTTTCGACCCCAATAAGGATAAAGTATTGTATACAGACGCAAGTAGGGATGGTATTGCTGGTATATTGACTCAGATAGATGATGAAGGCGAAAAGGTAGTACATTATTATAGTAGACAAACGAAGGCCAATGAAAAAAAATATCATTCTTTCGAACTAGAACTTCTAGCCGTCGTTTGCTCTCTTCAAAAATTTCGTTTATATTTATTAGGTAAGCAATTTAAAATAATTACAGACTGTAGTGCGGTTAGGTACGCGTTAACAAAAAAGGATATTATTCCGCGGATAGCTCGTTGGGTTCTATCTACTCAAGAATTCACATTCGACATAATTCATAGGGAAGGTTCCCGGATGCAGCATGTGGATGCTTTGAGTCGAAATCCAGTGCCATCCGGAGAAAAATCGGAATCTGAAATTATTATGTCAATCACGGAGGCAGATTGGTTGCTGTCAGTACAGATACAGGACTCGGAGATAGCTAAAATTAGGGATGTTCTAGAATCGGGAGAGGCCGATATAAATACAGATATTTTTGACAAATATGATCTTTTAGGAGGAAAGGTTTATAGGAGAACTAGTCAGGGTCGTAGATGGGTTGTTCCAAAAAAATGTATTTGGCAGATCATAAGATGCAATCACGATGATTTGGGTCATTTTTCTGTAGACAAGTGTGTTGAACGAATACGTACCCGATATTGGTTTTCACGGATGCGTAATATTGTAAAAAAATATATAAAAAATTGTTTAAATTGTATATACTTTAAAAATAAAGGAGGTCCAAAAGAAGGACAGCTATATCCCTTGCCTAAATATGCACAACCCTTCCACACTCTACATTTAGATCACTTGGGACCATTCGTGGCAACTAAAAACAAAAATAAATATTTATTAGTAATTGTAGACTCGTTCACAAAATTTGTATTTATATCTGCAGTACGGAAAACCAATACGGCTGGTGTTATTAAGGAATTAGAATGTGTATCTAAAATATTTGGCAATCCTAGGAGAATAATTAGTGATGCGGGATCTTGTTTCACTTCTAGTAAATTTACCCAATATTGTGCGAATAAAAATATTAGGTTACATATTGTAGCGACAGGTGTACCTCGTGCTAACGGACAAGTAGAACGATTTAACAAAACCATTTTAGAGGCCTTGAAAACCATGGGTGCTGACACCACCGACGATAGGTGGGATCAGTGTATCAAGGCATTACAACAAGGGCTTAATAGTACTATTCATAAAACTATTCAAGCCGTTCCTAGTGAAGTAATGTTCGGGTATAGATTACGAACAGATAGTGATAGCTTTGCCCCAGATCTTGATAGCGAAGCATTGGTAGACGTGTCAAAGTTGCGCGAAAGAGTAGACGAAAATGTTAAGACTAGTGCAGGAGATCAAAAGAAGAGATTTGACAAAACTAGGATCAAAGCCACACGGTATATAGAAGGGGACTTGGTATTGGTCAAAATACAGAGTCAAAGTAATGATGGTCAAAGCCGAAAACTATTACCAACATTCAAGGGTCCATTCCAAATTAAGAAAATCCTAGATAATGATAGATATGAAATATCAGATTTAAGAGGTAGTCAAAGAAGCTCTAAAATGTATAATGGCGTAGCTGCGGCAGAAAATATCAAACCGTGGATAAATATTGAAAATTGGAGCACAGAATAAAAAAAAATAAAAAAAAACCGTGTTGGCAAGGTATTGTTCTAATTATATTTATTATTACTTTATACAACTGTTTTAATGAAGTAACATTATTTACATCTGTACATAAGTAATACCTCGGATTTTTCTATAAATCTAAAGTAATATCAAGAGAAACTAATTTCCCATTTTATTTTCCCATTTCAATTATTTAGCGAGCCTAGATAGTATACTTTACCCATTAATATTTAAAGGTATTGCACAATATGTCAAAATGTATTGTATTGCCTTGTGTAAAATTCGAGATCAACTTGGTACGCTTGAGTGGGCGAAATGCTCTTCGAGTGCAGGTGATCTGAAGATAAAAACCTGGTGACCTAAGTGTGGCAAAAGCCCTTTAGGTGCAGGAAATGGCATTTCAATACATGAGTAATAAGTGTGCAATATGTTTTCAGTCGACCAAGAATGTTTTATTTGTTTGTCAAGTACTTGAACATGTGTCAATTTACATTTCAGTATCCTATCCAGACTCGTGGGGTGCCTGGGGCAGGCACCTTGCAGCATGGCCGTGTTGGCAACACCGATTCTACGGCGCGAAACTGCTGTCAACTGGCGGCAGAATATTTGAAAATCACGGCCGTTGACGTCTACAGAAGTTATATAAGGGCTGTGCACGAGCAGAGCGGCCTTTTTCTTGGACTGACGAACGGCTGAATAACATCTTCCTAAGTTCATTTTCGATTACTGTAAACTTGTATAAATAAATATAATATAGTTTTGATTTGCTTCTGAATTTTATTTTGATTATCATTGCTATAAGTACATAATAATACACTTATTAGTCTTTGCTAACATTATATACTATAACTAGCTGTTGCCCGCGACTTCGTCCGCCTGGTTAAGAAGATATAAAGTTTAATGATGTTTAACGCAAACTATTTTTATATTTCAGTCAACAGAAAATGCCTATCACACTAAGCATCATTTTTTAAAGCACGAATTAGAAAAAATATATAGAGTATCACAAAATTCTTTCTTAGCTTATGTCTCCGACTCATAAACTCTAGACTTGCTAAATTTCAGGACAGTAGTACAAAAAGACATCCGGACTTTCATACAAACATGCGAGAGCCCTTAAACCGCCTTAATCCAGCCCTGTCGCAAAATTCGTTCTTAGCGGACTTTTACTAACTATGAACTACCTCCATGCCAAATTTCAAGATAGGTAGTAGTTAAAAATATTAAGCACTTTCATATAAACTTGCGAGAGCCCTTAGACCTCCTTTATCCGGCCCTGTCGCAAAATCGTTTCTTAGCTGACATCTACTAACTATAAACTACTTTCATGACAAATTTCAAGTTTGTAGCACAAAAAATGAAGGACTTTCATACAAACTTGCGCGAGCCCTTAGACCCCTAAATGCGGCCCTGTCGCAAAATCCGTTCTTAGCGGACGTTTACTAACTATGAACTACCTCTATGCCAAATTTCAAGATTGTAGTTAAAAAAATGAAGCACTTTCATATAAACTTGCGAGAGCCCTTTGACCTCCTTTATCCGGCCCTGTCGCAAAATCCTTTCTTAGCTGACATCTACTAACTATAAACTACTTTCATGACAAATTTCAAGTTTGTAGCACAAAAAATGAAGGACTTTCATGCAAACTTGCGAGAGCCCTTAGACCCTTAAATCCGGCCCTGTCGCAAAATCCTTTCTTAGCGGACGTTTACTAACTATAAACTACCTCCATGCCATATTTCAAGATTATGGTTCAAATAATGAAGCACTTTCATATAAACGCGCGCGAGCCCTTTTACCCCCGAAGTCCGGCCCTGTCAAAAAATCCGTTCTTAGCAGACGTCCTACTATCTATAAACTACATCCCTGCCCATATTTTAAGTTAGTAGCTCAAAAAATTAAGGACTTTCATACTAACTTGCGATAGCCCTTAGATCCCCTAAATCCGGCCCCGTCGTAAAATCCGCTCTTAGCGGACGTCTACTAACTATAAACTACCTCCCTCCCAAATTTCATATTTATACGTCAAGCAGTTTTCGATATTTCGTGATAGGTGAATGAGTGACCTTTCGCTTTTATGTAAATATAAATAAGATTCTTCAAAAAATCTTTTAACATCCCCTAAATCGAATTTTGGGGGTAGGTTCGAAAAACTTATAATGAAAACCTTTATTGTTTATTTAGGTTGATATTTGTGTCAAGTTTCAAGTTTATTAAACTAATAAGTAAGATTCTTCAAAAAAAAAATCGACTTTTGGGGGTATTTTTGTAAAACTAATAGTTGCAACTTTTTGTTGCTTACTTAGTTGGGTATTTATGCCAAGTTTCAAGTTTATTAACCTAATAATAAGATTTTTCAAAAAAAAATTAACAACCCCTAAATCGTCTTTTGGGGGTAGTATCGAAAAACTAATAATAACAACCTTTATTATTTATTTATTTTAGTATTTGTGTAATGTTTCAAGTTTAGTTACCCATGAAATTAGATTCTGCCATACAAATTTCAACACCCCCTAAATCGACTTGAGGGGGTAGTTTCAAAAAACTAAAAATGTAAATATTTATCATGTACTTAGATTACTATTTGTGCCAAGTTTCAAAAATGTACGCCGAAGGACAAAGATTTTTCATACAAACTTTGCCCTCCTTTTAAACACCCTTAAGGGTAAAATTTCGGAAAATCCTTTCTTATCGGATGCCTAAATCATACAAAGAATACACCTTTCAAGTTTCAGGTTTCTACGTTCAGCGGTTTGGGCTGTGCGTTGATCCGTCAGTCAGTCATTCAGGACAAAGCATTTTATATGGGGGTATTTTTGAAAAAATAATTATTGCAACCTTTTGTTTCTTACTTAGTTGGGTATTCATGCCAAGTTTCAAGTTTATTAACCTAATAATAAGATTTTTCAAAAAAACTTTAACACCCCCTAAATCGTCTTTTGGGGGTAGTATCGAAAAACTAATAATAACAACATTTATTATTTATTTTGTTTAGTATTTATGTAATGTTTCAAGTTTAGTTACCCATGAAATAAAATTCTGCCATACAAATTTCAACACCCCCTAAATTGACTTGAGGGGGTAGTTTTAAAAAACTAATAGATTCAATCTTTAGCATATACTTAGATTACTATTTGTGCCAAGTTTCAAAAATATTAGCCGAAGGAATTAGATTTTTCATACAAACTTTGCCCCCCTTTTAAACACCCTTAGGGGTAAAATTTCTGAAAATCCTTTCTTATCGGATGCCTACATCATACAAAGAATACACCTTTCAAGTTTCAGGTTTCTACGTTCAGCGGTTTGGGCTGTGCGTTGATCCGTCATTCAGTCATTCAGGACAAAGCATTTTATATATATAGACTGGCTGTTGCCCGCGACTTCGTCCCCGTGGTTGAGAAGATATAAAGTTTAATGATGTTTAACGCAAGCTATTTTTATATTTCAGTCAACAGAAAATGCCTATCACACTATGCTTAGTGATGCTTCATTAAGCACGAATTAAAAAAAAATATAGAGTATCATAACATTTTTTTCTTAGCTTATGTCTCCTACTCATAAACTCTAGACTTGCTAAATTTCTGGACAGTAGTACAAAAAGACATCCGGACTTTCATACAAACATGCGAGAGCCCTTAAACCGCCTTAATCCGGCCCTGTCTCAAAATTCGTTCTTAGCGGACGTTTACTAACTATGAACTACCTCCATGCCAAATTTCAAGATAGGTAGTAGTTAAAAAAATGAAGCATTTTCATATAAACTTGCTAGAGCCCTTACACCTCCTTTATCCGGCCCTGTCGCAAAATCCTTTCTTAGCTGACATCTACTAACTATAAACTACTTTCATGACAAATTTCAAGTTTGTAGCACAAAAAATGAAGGACTTTCATACAAACTTGCGCGAGCCCTTAGACCCCTAAATCCGGCCCTGTCCCAAAATCCGTTCTTAGCGGACGTTTACTAACTATGAACTACCTCTATGCCAAATTTCAAGATTGTAGTTAAAAAAATTAAGCACTTTCATATAAACTTGCGAGAGCCCTTTGACCTCCTTTATCCAACCCTGTCGCAAAATCTGTTCTTAGCTGACATCTACTAACTATAAACTACTTTCATGACAAATTTCAAGTTTGTAGCACAAAAAATGAAGGACTTTCATGCAAACTTGCGAGAGCCCTTAGACCCCTAAATCCGGCCCTGTCGCAAACTCCGTTCTTAGCTGACATCTACTAACTATAAACTACTTTCATGACAAATTTCAAGTTTGTAGCAGAAAAAATGAAGGACATTCATGCAAACTTGCGAGAGCCCTTAGACCCCTAAATCCGGCCCTGTCGCAAAATCCGTTCTTAGCGGACGTTTACTAACTATAAACTACCTCCATGCCAGATTTCAAGATTATGGTTCGAATAATGAAGCACTTTCATATAAACATGCGCGAGCCCTTTTACCCCCGAAGTCCGGCCCTGTCGAAAAATCCGTTCTCAGCAGACGTCCTACTATCTATAAACTACATCCCTGCTCATATTTTAAGTTAGTAGCTCAAAAAATTAAGGACTTTCATACTAACTTGCGATAGCCCTTATATCCCCTACATCCGGCCCCGTCGTAAAATCCGTTCTTAGCGGACGTCTACTAACTATAAACTACCTCCCTCCCAAATTTCATATTTGTACGTCAGGCAGTTTTCGATATTTCGTGATAGGTGAATGAGTGACATTTCGCTTTTATATAGATATAAATATGATTCATCAAAAAATCTTTTAACACCCCTAAATCGACTTTTGGGGGTAGTTTCGAAAAACTAATAATAACAACATTTATTATTTTTTTTTTTTAGTTTTTGTGTAATGTTTCAAGTTTAGTTACCAATGAAATAAGATTCTGCCATACAAATTTCAACACCCCCTAAATCGACTTGAGGGGGTAGTTTCAAAAAACTAATAATGTCAATCTTTATCATGTACTTAGATTACTATTTGTGCCAAGTTTCAAAAATATTAGCCGAAGGAATTAGATTTTTCATACAAACTATGCCCCCCTTTTTAACCCCCTTAGGGGTAGAAATTCGGAAAATCCTTTCTTATCGGATGCCTACATCATACAAAGAATACACCTTTCAAGTTTCAGGTCTCTACGTTCAGCGGTTTGGGCTGTGCGTTGATCCGTCAGTCAGTCATTCAGGACAAAGCATTTTATATATATAGATTTATAGCCTATGTTACTCGGGAATAATGTAGCTTTCCATATATGAAAGAAATTTTAAAATCGGTCCAGTAGTTTCGAAGCCTATTCGGTACAAACAAATAAACAAAAAAAAAAACCTCTTCATAATATTGGAATAGATGTTGGGTACGGCAGCCAGCCTAACCGGATGGAGTTAATTCCTAGTATCTTACATGAAGCAACTGCACATATGACCTTGTTAACCTAACTGTGTAACACCATAGCCCTTGACAAGACTGTTGCCAGATTGTCTGGCTTATGACTAAAATCAGCGCCAGATAACATTAAAATAAAAGTCGTTAACACCTGCCTACCAATGTATTCCAATATTTCAAAACGATACGAAAAAAATGTAAAGGCAGTGTCGCTAACACGATCAAACAAACGTATCGCGGTAAGGGGCGTTCTTGACCCTTTCACTTGGCATTCAGTAATGAGTTAATATCTAATAAACGCGTGGGCCGATTTACAAGACGCCTATACCATTCATTTGAGACCAAAATTATCAAAATATCTCAATAAACAACAAAAAAATCATTTTTCGTAATTATACGTATGTTCCCACAGTAGTCACAGCAGATATTTGTGTCTCTGAAGTTAGCTGCAAGTACCTGCACAGTAGCTATTATTGTGTCAATGTTGAAGATGAAGATAGCATTGTATAACTGTCTCTTTCACTCGCTTACGTTTGTCGCGTCGTCCTATCTCGCTTACTGTATGCAGTATACTGGATGACAAACTTATGTTTCTTGCGCAATGGTTCGCAGAGCCAACTTCAGAGACACAAAGATCCGCTGTGAATACTGTACATAGATACAGATCTGTTGTAAACTTGTAATGAAAGTACAACTGACTTGAACTGACCACTTTCATATCTGCGAAGATAATTACTCAGACAAAGAATGGTATGGTTTGATTCCCATACTGTCACTTTTCTATAGCCATGATGGGGTATTTGCGTACCAATCCATGGCCCCAATTAGAAGTGCGGTCTACATGACTGAGAAATGACCTCCTTTATGTCCTCGTTTCCACTTTTTATCATCATTTCAGCTGAAAGACGTCCACTGCTGAGTTTAGGCCTCCCCCAAGTGTCGCCACATGGACCGGTCCCGTGCGTCTCGCTTCCCGCAACCATCACTAGGTCATCAGTCCACCTAGCCACTCCACCTGCAAGCAACTCGCATGCAAATTTAATTACATTGCAGGGCACGACCAAACGATTGATCACATTATACCTCGGCATGCGAGCTGGTAACAGGTGGAAACGTGGCCTTAAAATGCTTTTGAAATAGACCAGGTACTTTTACGCTAATTAAATTGCTATCTTCAGCTTCTTCTTTTCGTGTTCTTCATTGAATCATGCTGCTTGGGTCCAGTAGATGGTGGCGGTCCACGTTTTTTGCAACGTTGGAGGCGTGGTTCAGGTCGTCTAGGGTAGGGATAAATGGACATTTGGGGCAATCCAGCAAATTGCCATAGTCTGAACAGTAGCACCGCACTCGCACTGGGTGTTTAATGGATCAATAATCCCCCACATCTTCAAATTATGTTTGCAGCGACCTTCTTGGGTTACAATTGATTCAATGTTTTACATATAAAATTGCAATTAACGAACGACAGACAGGTGTTCATGTTTAGCTAATCTCTGAAAACATGAAGATCGGAGGTCCTCATAAGAAGACTCAGCTAGAATCACAAAATTGACTTCATCGTCGTTGCAACCGGGTCCTTATATTGTTTCCATTATCGTCATATCAACAGTTGCTTGACAAATTGAAGAATTTGGTGACGAAAGGACCCTGCAAGACTTCATCAGCTAACTATATTCTTCATCATCATGATTACAACCGAAAGACGTTTGCTACTGGACACTGGACATAGGACCCAAGCATCGCCGCATCGACCGTTCCTGTGCATCTGTCAGTTAACTCCTGTGGCTATTACCAGGTCGTCGGTCCACCTTGTGAGGGAGGCCTTCCAATGCAGCGTCTTCCTGTACGCGGTTGCCATAACTCGGATATAATGCAGCGTCTTCCTGTACGCGGTTGCCATAACTCGGATATAATGCATCATTTTCCTGTACGCGGTTGCCATAACTCGGATATAACGCAGCGTCTTCCTGTACGCGGTTGCCAACACTCGGATATAACGCAGCGTCTTCCTGTACGCGGTTGCTAAAACTCGGATATAACGCAGCGTCTTCCTGTACGCGGTTGCCACAACTCGGATATAACGCAGCGTCTTCCTGTACGCGGTTGCTAAAACTCGGATATAACGCAGCGTCTTCCTGTACGCGGTTGCCAAAACTCGGATATAACGCAGTGTCTTCCTGTACGCGGTTGCCAAAACTCGGATATAACGCAGTGTCTTCCTGTACGCGGTTGCCAAAACTCGGATATAACGCAGCGTCTTCCTGTACGCGGTTGCCGAAACTCGGATATAACGCAGCGTCTTCATGTACGCGGTTGCCAACACTCGGATATAACGCAGCGTCTTCCTGTACGCGGTTGCTAAAACTCGGATATAACGCAGCGTCTTCCTGTACGCGGTTGCTAAAACTCGGATATAACGCAGCGTCTTCCTGTACGCGGTTGCGACAACTCGGATATAACGCAGCGTCTTCCTGTACGCGGTTGCTAAAACTCGGATATAACGCAGCGTCTTCCTGTACGCGGTTGCCAAAACTCGGATATAACGCAGTGTCTTCCTGTACGCGGTTGCCAAAACTCGGATATAACGCAGTGTCTTCCTGTACGCGGTTGCCAAAACTCGGATATAACGCAGCGTCTTCCTGTACGCGGTTGCCGAAACTCGGATATAACGCAACGTATTCCGGTACGCGGTTGCCAACACTCGGATACAATTTCATCTTTCTTTTTACGCCCTTTTCGACACCCACGCGTATCCTCCGCTTTAACATATTCTTTCTCTGAAATCTCACAGTACTGTAGCAAACAATCCTCACGTTTAACAATTGCATTAATTAGTAAAGCTCTTGTCAGGACCAGACGTAAAATAAATATACATATTCCACCCACTTATCACTGAAAACTTGTTTACTGTATGTGTTTAAGCGTCTGGGTGTCCACCCACAGGAATCCTTTACGCATAGCATTTCAACCGCACCAACACTATTGCCCTGGCCCCAGGCAAAAACAGAATAAAATAGTTAATTTATTACCCGGCTGCGAGGAAAAGGTTATGTTTTTCGCACGTGTCTTGTATACTCTCACTCGGACTCACATTTATGGTTCTGCACCAAATGTTGAATAGTGGTATTTGTTAGTAAAATTTACGTAATAATAAACATTATCACCAAATTTCAAGTGCATAGGTCAATGGGAAGTTTAAAAATTCTTTGGAACAATGTTTTGTGATAAACGACGGACAGTAGACGGACAGACACACGTGAGTGACAGCAATAGAGCTCCGTTTGGACCCTTCGGATACCTACGGAACCCTAAAAAGTAAAGTGTATTGTACAATATTACGATAGAAAGTGTATAACATCCAATAATAAAAAATAATACAGGACGATGAAATTGCACCAAACGAAGTCATCATTAAATAATGATTATCATTCCAGGACGCACAGGATCGGTCAATGTGGCGACGCCTGGGGGAGGCCTATGTCCAGCAGTGGACGTCTTTCGGCTGAAATGATGATGATGATGATGATGATCATTCCAGGGTGATAAGGGTGAGCATTGGTGACGGCCGCAACTTACAAGTTGTAGGTCGAGGGTTCGAATCCAGGCAGGCGCTATACTTTGTGTAAATTATTTACATCATCACTGCTCTCAAAACGGTAAAGGAAAACATCGTGAGGAAACCGGCAAGTCCTAGAACCAAAAATTCGAAAGACATTTGACAGCTCGTGGCTAAATAATAACAGACGCACGGGTCGATCTTCAAGGTTAAGCAACTCTTGCCGACGTTGGTCCGTGGATGGGTGACCATCTTCACATAGCGAGTTTCTTTCGTGCCTCGGAAAGCACGTTAAGCCGTTGGTCCCGGCTGTCATTTAGAAGTATCGTGTTACCCACCAATACTGGTACTCAGCTGAATCCGGTAAGACTGGAAGCCGACCCCAATATAGTTGGGAAAAGGCTAGGTAGATGAAACCAGGGTGATAAGGGTGGTGGCCGTGGGTCTATAAGGGTGTTGGGCAATAGGTATCCAAACCTTTTTTATTTTATCAAGATTTCCAAAATGCTTTTTAATATAATTTTGTTACAAAACTTTTATCGAACGAGATAAAAACAAAGTAACCTATCTATGATGTAGGTATGTGTTTGTACTTTGCAAAAATTCTATCATGATTTCTCTGCAAAAATCCAATCAAATACTTTTTCATTTCTTCTAGCCTAGTGATGGGCTCTGTATGTTGGTCCACGCATTTCGTTAATACGTTAAAACGTAACAAACACACAGACAGAGTTAATTTTACATTTATAAGATCACTATGGATAGATTAGCTATAGTAAAAGCATTAAGCGATTGTGCGGGCACCTGTCTAACTAATCATTTGTACGTTTATTTGTTGAAGCATGATATTTTTGAGGTTTGTTTGTTACGTATTAACGAAATGCGTGGACCAACATACATACATACACTTATGTAATTTGGCACACGTCTTTAGAAGCCCACATAGAGTAACCAAATGTGAATATTGTGCAGTGCCAACAATATTACATACATACGTATTGATAACCTACATTTTTTTGAAGTCGGTTTAAAAATTCAGAAATAACGCTAAGTGTGACTGTGGATGAAACCGCAGAGTACAGCTAGTTTAAAAATAATAATTTCACTTTCATTCAACATCAAAGCTTTAGAATTTTTGATGGATTCATAATTAAGTTTGGAAGCCATGATAAATGGAAATTGACACTAGGTAATTGTATTGTAAATCAGAAAGTTAAAAGCTTGCTGTGTATTAAAAACCGGCCAAGTGCGTGTCGGACTTCCCACATTTAGGGTTCCGTACCAAACCGCAAAAACAAGTTGGTTGTAACAGGAAAAACCGGACAAGTGCGAGTCGGACTCGCGCACGAAGGGTTCCGTACCATTATCGCAAAAAAAGATCACGTTTGTTGTATGGGAGCCCCACTTAAATATTTATTTTATTCTGTTTTTAGTATTTGTTGTTATAGCGGCAACAGATATACATCATCTGTGAAAATTTCAACTGCCTAGCTATCACGATTCATGAAATACAGCCTGGTGACAGACAGACGGACCGCGGAGTCTTAGTAATATGGTCCCGTTTTTACTCTTTTGGTACGGAACCCTAAAAAGCATTACCCTCCTGCAGTCGGGTAAAAAAGCTGACTGTGGTGGCTTTTCATTCCTTTGTTTTCCAATATTTTTTAAAACCTAAAATACAACATTTATCTGCTCAACGAGCTCTAAACAACGACACCCCACTCGATGAGCTAGGACAAGATTTCTTTCGCGCTCTCTTGTTTCAAAATGCACTGTGAAACTTTTAAGACTGTAGCTCCAACCATTTGGCTGTTAAACCCGTGTGTCAGATGACAGACAGACAGACGGACAGACAGACAGACACGTGAGTGACAGCAATAGGGTTCCGTTTGGACCTTTCGGGTATAGCACCTAAAAACGTCAAAAATTTATGGAATTGTCAAGCGTTATCGAAATGTCACGTGATCAATCCCTTATGGCATTTCGGCCATCACCAACCTTGTCTGATCTACGTTATACTGTACATACCTAGATACTGACTTAAAAACAACAATCAACGTGATTCACAACTTTGCCCTCTAAAAACACGTGCTTTATGATAATTTGTATTAATAAATGCATAAACAAATCAAAACGAGAAATCTAATAGGTACCTATATTAAACTGGCTTACGTAATATGCGTCATTCTTAATAATTATTCATACAGGAGCCATAAATACCTACATTGAAGTAGGTACGTGTGTACCTAATATATAAAATATAAGCAATAATTACGTCATTACTTAATTTTTAATTTATTTACAAAGTAAATCGAATAGACTAATAAAAATCCTATGGCACTATTTTGTCAAGTCACTGTACCGACTTCAAACTTTATAAAAAATAATAAAATGCTTGGTAAAATATTACAAAACCGCCGCCTTTGCACTTGTCCGTAAAGTTTAATAAAATAATAAAACAAAATACTTGTAGTTGTTATGAATTAATAACAAATTGTTTGGAAAGTTTCGAGATGGCGCGCATTGAAAGGGTTAAGTCAAACTTTTTCATTATTGTAGGATGAGCAAAAGTAACGAAGCTTATACAGCCAAGCGTATTAAATTATTTTTATTAGTAGAAAAAATATCTATTCTGGAAGCTTGCATCTTGAATAAGCGTAGTTACAAGTAAAAAGGTTATGTTTAAAATTTCGGAACATCTTTTTCTTGCGGCTTTACTCTAGTGGCCTATCCGCAGGGTTCGTTCATTTTCTGAGCTATGTATTCTGAATTTCTGATGACACTCAGGATAATACAGCTTGTCTATTAGTGATATATTTTTCGTACTTCCAGAGAATTCATTTACAAACATATCATTAAACAAACAAATGTGTAGTTTAAGTATATGCATAAGTACCTTTTTTCCCGCGTCTTCGCTCTCGTGGCCCACCCCGCAGAACACGTTATTTTTTCGGGATAAAAAGTAGTTTAAGACACTAACTAAACAGACAGCAATAATTTAGCTTTCTACTGGTGAAAGAATTATCAAAATCGGTTCAGGGTTTCGGCGATAACTTCCTACAAAGAAACTTACAAACTTTACCTCTTTATTAATATTATATTTGTATAGATTATATTAAAAGCTTGAGTGTCCCACTGACGGGCAAAAGCATACCTATTTTCTTTCTACTCATTTTAATAAATTATATTATCTAATAATAATTAATAATCTATAAAACAAACGCAAACTAACAATGGCCGTCTCAGATAAAGTATTGTAATACTTACTTTAGTTTAGTAGTATTTTATCTAAGATGGCCGCGTTCCATATTTCAAAACACCATCATCCCAACCACAGACTACAAAGACCTCAACTTATTTTTTTGTTGTCGTTGATCCAAACAGCCAGTACTCACTACCATTTCTCCGTGTCCACAACGCCACAAGCCACATAATCTCGAGCTAATCCGACAAGTACTTGCGACAAGTATCGATAAATAAACTACTTTCACTGGCAGGGATTGGTGTGGGGCAAGGATTGGAGCGGTCGCGAGTATGACAGCGGTAAGAGAAGCGTACAAGCGTTGTATGGTATGGCGTTTTACCGCTGGCTCGGCACCGGCAAGACATTATTAGCAAAATAAGTACATAAAATGCTATAAAGAGTGTGCACTAATATGTTCCTGGGGATCCGAGTTTGTAACACCCGTGCTACTCCTTCTTGTCTGCTAAACACTAGGAAGATTGGTGACAAGACGTCGGTACGTGTTATTAGTGGACTAATAACATAACAAAGAAAATTTACAAATTATTACCAACTAGCTTCCGTCAGCAGCTTCGCCCGCGTTTTTGTCGAAAATTATCCCAAGGGAAAATATTCCCCGGGATAAAAAGTATCCTATGTGCTATTCTAGACTATAATCTATCTCTATGCCAAATTTCATACAGATCCGACCAGCAGTTTGAGCGCGAAGAAGTAACAAATATACAAACACACTCACAAAATTTCACAATATTAGTGTGATAAATAATATAAATAATAATAAGTGTGATGTGAATTGATATTTTTTATTCGCCTGTTTTCAGAAGAATACATAAATGTATGTAGTTTCGTAAATTTTTAAATGCGTCGAATACTATTCACCACATTATTTCTGCCGTAACCTTTGGGAAACAAAAGCATGTTGTAACAATATTTCACTCGAGGCGCCAATCTTTCTTTAGAATTAATATTTGTTTCGGGATATTTACCATGTATATTTTGTTTTTTGTTGAGAGCTCGATATTAATAAGGAAGAGGGTAGACAGATATGTCAGCTCGTAAATTTTACCCACCCGCAAAGACTTCAGTTCTCGTGATCATGGCGCTTGTAACGGTGCCGAAATATCGAGCTCTCAACAAAAAACAAAATATACATGGTAAATATCCCGAAACAAATATTAATTCTAATGATTGTGACCATGTCAGCTTAAAATCTTTCTTTATATTTCTACCGGCCATCGCTCACCTTCATAAACTCACGCCAAAACTAAAATGCTTGCAAATCGTTCACCTTTGCATTGTGGAGCAAAACTTTCGGCGTCCGCCGCGCCGCGCGCCGCCGCCGTGGGAGAGTTACAGCTTCCTTATTCATTGATTAATATCTCACTATCTTGAATTATCAACATAAATTGTAGATGGAAAGAAATAATAGATGAATTGTGGGCAGGATCTATTTTAAAACTTCATGCAACATAAAGGTACAAATGTGCACCTGACTTAATGCTTTGGAGGTACGGTACCTATGTGGAACAGGGTGTAAAATCTCGCAAACCTCCATTGAAAAGGGAGGATCCTCCGATCAATCAGGCGAGTGTTGTGTCTGGTCCGGGCAACTGCCCGAAGGTTATTGCTGGACTGTTGTATAAGATCGCGGCGAAAACTCTGCTTGCGCGATGCAGGATTTGTTTGACGTATATAACTAACATGAGAGCTTATGGATGGACCAAAGTAAAGATGGAATGATTGAATGAGAAATAGTGACAGAAAAGGGAGTTAATCACAGAACAGAAAAAAACGCCTTCTACAGCTGTTCTGTGGAGTTAATAATAGCTTGACGGCTGTCAGGAGTGAATGTAAGAAGAAAACGTGCTGCGCTGACACCGAGTGACAAGGGCAGGAAGATGATGACATAAAGAACAAAAGCGGCGGCACGATGATGATCATGACATTATCATGAAGATAGAGATGAGATGATAGAAAGGCGAGCATGAGCTTTGTCAACGCGTCTAACAGTGAGCTTGGACTGAAGTGCTATTCTCCAAAGATCCAGCCTTGAGCGCAGCGCTTCGCCAGTTACGAAACTACTAGTTTCATCGCTGTATTCTTAGAGAAGGCAGCACTACTGTATTGCTGTAACAGTAGCGCGAAACAGCAGCAGCGATGAAACTACTATAAAAACAGTATTTTCATAGTTGGCGCAGCGCTGCGCTCAAGGCTGTATGTATCCTTAAAGAATAGCACTACTAACGCTGTAACAGTAGTGCGAAACAGCACAAAAGAGCAGCAGCGATGAAACTAGTACAAAACTAGTATTTTCGTAGTTGGCGCAGCGCTGCGCTTAAGGCTGTATCCTTAGAGAATAGCATAACTGGACATGGATAGCATTGGGATGCTGAACGAATGTTGGCTAAGGTTGGGCTATCCCAGATAAACTATGTTTTCACGTCTGTACTCACTTAATGGTTAGGCAGAGGTGAATCGATACATTTACTTTTTATCCGAGTACGGCGAAGCCAAAAGAAAGTGTTACGATTTTAGCAGTCTATGTATATAGGTATGTATGTTTGTATTTACGTATGTTTCTTCGTACCGCCTAAACTATTCATCCGATTTTGATGAATAAGGTGTCATTCGATTCCTTATTATGGCCTGGAAAACAAAAGCGAAAAAAACCGTAGTCGACTTACAGTTTTTATCAAACCTTTTGGTTGCTATCCCGTGTAATATGGGGCGTGCTAAGAAGCCTGAAGTGCGAAGAACGGTAGCACTAAAATCGAAGTGAAACTGACATCCATGACGAAAGTTTCTGAAATTTTGGTCGGCGCCATCTTGGATTATCATTTTGATCCCATATTTGTAACAAGCGACCCCAAAAACCATGAAAATGACGCCGATTACGAGAGCTTCAAAAAATTCCCACGGATCTGGGCAGTACCTTTGGCAGGCATTTAATTTCATTTATTTATTCTCAAACAATTTGCATTGTGTCGAACATTACTTAATTAAAAATACAAAAAAAAATGAGTCACATTAATTTAAAATATGTAGGCAAGACGGAACGGACGCCTATATTATTTAACCAACAGTGGTTGTTTACAGGCGACATTTTTTTTTATTTATTTTTTTAAAACGTTGCCCTACACTACGAATTTCTTCCTGTATCGTGGGTGCGTTTACAAACATATAAACTCACATACACAAACACCCAGAGACGGAACAACTACCTGTAGATCATACAAATATTTGTTCCGTGCGGGAATCGAACCCGCGACACGCAGCGCAGCAGTCTATTGCTCAACCACTGCGCCAACCGTGCGTCCAATAATATATAATGGTACTCGTTTAATGAATGCGTTTGACGGAAATCGTTTGCCATATCTAGATATTCTAGCATCTAGTTAGCCATGCTAGCTTCCTACCATGCTACTAGGTAGGTACTTCCCAAAGGGTTTCTCTAATCTTGTTTGACTGTTAGTATTTTAATATCCTGTAGTATGCTGTATGTCCAACCTATAAACAAGGTTCTCAGTGCTGGGTTACAGGCCGACAATTACTCTCAGAGGCAGTGGGCCGTAAGAATAATAATAAGCCACGGCGTAATAGACCACTGGGCCAGGCCAGGTGAAATTGGCTCTTTCTAGCTAAAATAAAAAAAGATAACTAAAAAAATCAAAAAACCCGACTGCTTGAAAAGCGAACTAAAAAGACGTAAACAAGGAGAAAATCATGCTGTGCAGTCGGAGGCAGACGTATCCTCCGACTGCCGGGTCGGCAGTCGGGTTTTTTGATTTTTTTTGTTAACTTTTTTTATTTATAACTTTATAGTATTTTTTTTTTCGAATTAGGTACATTTAATCATATAAGTGATATATATTTTTGAAATCACCTCTTAAAACACTTTATTTTGATACCCCACACGATAGGTTTGGAAGAAAAAAAATATTTGGGCCTCCACAATATGGCGCCCAAGAACCGCCATTTTCCTGTTTTCCAATTTTAATGTAGCCAGTGACACTCGCAGGGTTAAGACGAATCGATTGACGTAAGAACCATCAAAATCGACCAACGCGTTTGGTCTCTAGAACGCCACATAGGAACAAACATACATACATACATAGACTGATAAACACATTACCCTCCTTCGGCAGTCGGGTAAAAAGACACGCCTGGGTTTAAGCAGCATTAAATCTGACCAGATTGGCATCGCCCCATTCGGAGACTGCCTGCAAGGACAGGTTCAAGCGCTCCACCAATGACTCACGGAGAGACTGGATCTGAGGCCCGGTAGCACGAGCGTCGGACAAGTATCTCTCAGCAACAGTGCTGTCGTCCACGTAGTTGGATGGTAATTTTTTCACTACTATTAAGCAAAGGCCGCCCCCAAGTCCTTCGGAATTCTTTTCCCGCGCCACCTCGTTTCAGCCCTCACGATAAATAAGAAGACAATCTTCAATTTCTACATGCCGGTTTCCTCCGAAAATAAAACATTTTCCGTTTTGAGAGCAGTAGCAGCCGCAGTAAATCATATCTAATATTATGTTTATTTGTAGTAGTAGCCCAGTGTATCTTTTCAAAATCTAGTGTTCATATTTTGTCGGCCAATCTTACTAGGTAGTGAAACATGATTTTGACATTGTGTGCTAATTGGCCTAAAATATGCAAGCGATCGAGTTGTTTAGACGTGTTAAATCAACATAAGAAATTTTAAAATGAGTATGTCTTTTTTTTCTATTAGAGTCTACAACAAAACGCATTAACAAGGCAGTTTACAATCCAAAATAGTAAAACTATGACCATAAATCAAGATCAGTTTAATTTTCACTAATTTTAAATGATATTTGCACATGTTATCGTCATTAAAAGTAAAATTAATAATTAGCATTTTATTCAGGAAGTAATAAAAGATAATTGGCTGTATGCATTAATACTCGAGTTTACAAACGTGAAAGTAGAAAAAGTTTAACTGTAAATTGCATTGTTGCCAGCGATAATAAATAAAGCTTTAAGTGCAATAAATTGCGACGTAAAGAACAACGTTATTGGCGTTTTAATGAATTTTATTTTATTGACTTTGTTCAGTTAAACGGATTTTAACCACTGGAAATTAGAAAAGAGGAAAACTGTTATTAATTTATATTACTTTTTGCAGATAAGGAAATGACGAAAGTTTTTATTTGTGTTTCAGATTGTAATATTTTTTTGTGTTCAAATCGAAATTCACAATTTGACCGAATACTTTGAAAAGGATAACGACAGCATAATTAATTTCAAAGCAGCATAGTTCAAGAGTCTTACAGTACGTAATTTTTTGACAAATCACAACGTCTCTAACTCACAAAGGTAGTCTTCCACTAAACGAATACCTTCCTTTCCTTATACAAAATGGACGTGACGAACTAACGATTGTCTACTGCATGTTTGTTATTGAAAAGATTAATTCATAATCTTTTAAACAAAGCAAAATAATCGAAGGATTCAGATGCAGGGAAATACTTAGTATCTTCTTTTTTTTTTTTTTTTTTTTTTAGCGTGGAGAAATGCTCATGCATACTGCGCTACCACGGGGAGATAGCGCAGTTATGTGGGACTCTAACCCACTAAAACTCCACGGTGTCCTCCTGTGCCGCTTATGGCGGGAACACGGGTACGCGTTAGCACTCACCGCGAACCCGCCGCGGCTGTCCGTCACCGGACCCTCCTCTGGGGGTTACCCCCCATCACCGGCGCACCAGAACACACTGTGCGCCGTGACCACCCCAGGGACCAAATCAGTACATGGGTACCAGACGACCCCGTGTATAGCACCCTTGGTCCCCTTGTGACGGGTCAAGGTCAATGGCCCCGCCACCTACCATGTTTCGGCCGCAGGGGATAGGGAGAGAGGCCAACGCTATACCGACACTCCTCTTCCCCTGCGGCCCCACCGCGTCCGCCATCAGACGGTGGCGACCCCGTCCAGGCCGCGGAAGGTAGGGAGAGCGGCGCACCGCAATACCGGCACTCCTCTCCCGCCGCGGCCTCCAACCCTCAGCCGTGATATCGTATGAGTTTGGGAGACCCCATACGACATCACGGCCCGCCTCAGTTGCGATGTTGCCCAGGCAGCACCGCAACCTACATGTTGGCCGCTACGTCGTCGGCTTATCGGCAAAAGCCCTGACGAGCGGCCCCTCCTCGGGTTCCTCTTCGCTTCACCGTGGGTGACCAAGCCACGGTTACTGAGCCCCCCCGCCTCGACAATGCGGGAACCCACCGGGGGGGAAATACTTAGTATCTGGCATACCGATTTTAAACCTAGCAAATAAATAGTTTTCATAATATTTAGTTTTTGAGGTTATCCCATTGAGTGCAATTGGGAACTTTGTTTCCCAGAAACAATTTTTTTTCTATTGTGTCTGCGCACTCAAGGGATTATGTATACAAAAAAAGCAGTAAACAGTGTTTAAAACTCTTTAAAGTTGCTTCTGCATCGTCGCCAGCGCTGCGGGAAGTGGAACCCCTTCATCCTTACGTAACATAAGATACCCATACCCATGCTTTGTTACAGTGGGCGGGGGTTGCTCTCCCTTCACGCCTCCGGTTTTTATATACACTCTAGGTTTAGCAGCCATAAGACTACGTGAGGTCGGGATGCTTCGATTCGGTTTTGGAACAGATTCGACCTATTTTAACCACAAATAATGTAAATGTAACTACAAGAGGTCTTCCGGTTCCGTTTCATGATCGCACTAACTTTAAATATAAATATAAAAAATAATAACGCTTTTAATTTAGTATTTTTTTTCTGAAATAATAATGGATTATTTTCAATAAAATAACAGTAATAATTATGAAACAACCGGCCAAGTGCGAGCCGGACTCGCGAAGGATTTCGTACCATTACCATCGCAAAAAAACAAGTTTGTTGTATGGGAGCCCCACTTAAATATTTATTTTGTTCTGTTTTTAGTATTTGTTGTTATACCGGCAACAGAAATACATCATCTGCAAAAATTTCTACTATCTAGCTATCACGATTCATGAGATACAGCCTGGTGACAGACGGACAGACAGGCAGACAGACGGAACGTGGAGTCTCAGTTATAGGGTCCCGTTTTTACCCTTTGGGTACGGGACCCTAAAAAACGAACATGTAGATAAACGCATAATGACGTAACTTTCCATACAAACCAAAAAAAAAACTACGCGTTTTCTAGGGATATAAACCAACCCATATAAAAAACAACTCCTAACCCTAACAACCCGAAAATCGGGATATGAATACTAAGGCCAACCCCATATATTTTAATATCCATCTAGATGCTAGATATTAACTTTAAGTTATGTAGTGAATACCTATATATCTGTATGATCACCTCTCCGCTCTACTAAAACCATGTATTGTATACTGTATTATTTGTGCGAATGGTGCTTTTTTTATTATTTTTTTTTATTTGTTATAGGCTCGCGTTTGTCCACTATCTCGCCTGATGTTAAGTGATGATGTGGTCGAATGTGAAGCACGCTTGCCTAGAAGTAACCTATTCACTCTTGACTTGAAGACCCCTAGGTTGTAGCTATCAGGAAACAAAGACGCCGGGCAGGGAATTCCACTCCTTAGCTGTACGCACAATGAAAGTATTTTCAAAACGCTTTGTGCGTATGGGTGGGATATCCACCATGTACCGATTCCGCATTGCCGTACGTCTTGTAGTCCGATGATGGAAAGGGCTAGGCGGAATCAAATTTTTCTATAAAATAGCTATTTCAATAATATATGACAATTTTATTGCAAAAAAAAGCAGTAAATCAAATAAAGTAGAATTAACAACAATTCGTAGTTATTCCTTTCTCAATCTGGCAACACTACAGCTGTCACTGTCAATTGCTATTGTCATAATATTTTTTGTTGATCACACTCATCACAGTCGTCACTCAATTTCTGTTAAAGAAATAAATAGGCAAACCATTTATTATTTTAAATTTAAAAAGTTTTAATCACAAGATAAACCTTCTAAGTGTGTAACAGTGATGTGAAAGTAGGATATTACGCGGATACGGTGAGTTATTTACCGTGAAAAGTTTATATTCACACTCATAAAGTGGTTTGATCATCAATTCAATAAACTATGTTGATTATTTGTATTATTTGATTCGCGGACGCTTGTAATTTTATCTCAATTGAGCGCACTGAGATCCGCCTACGTTTTTCAATTGTGATTTCGGCTGTAAATATGTTTTGTAATGATAAATGAGGTGACCTTACAACATTTGATACAAATTCATTGATTTATTATTCTGCATATACACACATTTTAAACAAGTTTATGAGATTATTTCTCAATTCTGAATAGTAATTACTAATAATTAAATAAAGTTTGCAACAACATTGTCTTCTATCTATCTTCTTATGGGATTATCTTGTCATATTTAAACCACAGTTATTTTCTTATTAAGGAAGTTTAACCAGTTAGAATATTTTTGACATAGTATTTGACATCATAGGTAACTTCATAATTCTTTAGGCAATACCGAATTAAATAGGTAATTGATTATTTATTTATTTAAGTAAGGCATACCAACAACTTATTTGCAAGTACACTATAGACAAAATGTAAACTATATAGTCCTGTACAAATAAGTCTCTTACAGGCTTGCACATCATTCTATTTAACACCAGGTATATTTTACACTGCGGATCTGTGTCTCTGAATCTGGCTCTGCCAACCATTGCTCAAGAAACAGTTTGTCATCGAGTATCCTGCATAGCGTAAGCGAGATAAGACGATGCGACTAACGTAAGCGAGTGAAAGAGACAGTTATACAATGATATCTTCACCTTCAACATTGACACAAAAATAGCTACTGAGCAGGGTCTTGCAGCCAATTCAGGGACACAAAGATCCGATGTGAGTATTATACATATTTTACTAAAATCACTGCCACTCCGGTAGATACATTATAAAGTTTGGACCGGAGCGGTCAATCGCTTATAAGATAAAAACAATTATATTTTTTTTGTATATGCACTATCTATTAAGCAAATATTTAAAAGAGGTAAAAATCTTTGTTTGTTTATATGTATGTAAAAGGTAATCTCTAAAAATACTGATCTAATTACAAAAAAACAACCATCGGAAATTACACTAGCTTTGAGTGTCCTTTTTGTCACAGTAAACTCACTACTTTTTGTGGGATATACCATGGGCAAGAACTAGTTTTTTAAATTGTTAATTTAAATAAATATCTCAAGTTTGGAATATTGTTTTACATAATTGTGATAAAATTCATAGATGGCTTTAACAAATATCAAAACTGGTATTTTATATACCACTTTTAAGTTGTTAAATACCTACCGGTTCTGGTAACTATTGAGTCTTTAAGTTATCATTTAGTACCCACTAACTTCTGCCAGCGACTTTGCCCGCATGAAAATCGAAAATTAATCCAATTGCTATTCCTGGCTATAATCTATCTCTGTGCCAAATTTCATCCAGGTCCATTCAGCCGTTTGAGAGTGAAGAAGTAACAAACATACACACTCACAATCTTTCGCCTTTACAATATTAATATGATATAGTGTGATTGGAAATTAAGATCTTTAATCTAGAATCAAGATTGTGTCTGTGCTTTACACTGCTCAACATTTGCTAAGCATGTTCCTTTCTATTAAAAAAACTATTTTGTTAATATTATGATTGTTTTGACAAAGCTCTGCTCAGCATAGAGAGGTGAAAATCCTACAACGAATTAATATAAATGTTGCGACTTCCTTGATGGCTCAAAGTGCTAATTAATTTTTACTAAGCAAAATAAAAATAAGCAAGTATATCAGTAGATTTCCTTACTAGACATAGAATTTTGACATATATGTCAAATTCCTACCTCTAGTAGGACTAGACTACTGATATTACATCAGATACTGATGGTGATATTATCAATATTGAGACCAACCATTGCAGATAACAGACGGATTGAAAGAAAAACATAAGCATTTTTTTATTATTATCTTTTTTACAGCATCCTAAAGTCCTCACCATGGATGATACCGGTACAGATGCACTGAGGAAGCTGGCTCCAAGCTGGGCCCTTGCTGGAGATGAGCAGCTACTTAGCATATTACAGAATACACATCAGGTATGACCCTGTTAATATCTGCTTATAATTTGATTTAGAAGGAGATGTTTGATTGTGTGTTTATAAATGACAATCTCCTAAAATAATGTATCAATATAAAACGTTGTCACTAGTAGACAGCTATGTTTAACCCCCAACGGAAAAAGAGGGGTGTTATAAGTTTGACGTGTGTTGCTGTGTATCTGTGTGTCTGTCTGTCTGTCTGTGGCATCATAGCGCCTAAACGGATGAACCGATTTTTATTTTGTTTTATTTGTTTGAATGGTGACTTTGTCGAGAGTGTTCTTAGCTCTCTCTCTCTTCAGTCGGTCCCTCATTACTGAGGATCGTGGTCACTGGACCCCTTTAAGCGGACTATCTGCCTCCATCGACTCCGGTCCAAAGTTGCCATCACCACCTGCTGGAATTTTCTTGAGGACGTAGCTTCCTTCACTTGGTCAGACCATCGTGTTGGCGACCGGCCTCGTGCTTTCTTTCCTTCGGTATTGCCAACAATGACCAGCTTTTCAAGGCTGCTATCTCCTCTTCGCATTATGTGGCCAAAGTAAGTCAAAATACGCTGTAAGCAAACCGTAGACAATCGGGTCTTGATATTGAGTTGTGAAAGGCCAGACACATTCGCGCGTTTGGCTGTCCATGGGATTCGGAGCATCCGCCTCCAGCACCACATTTCAAATGCGTCTATCCTCTGTCTTTCTCTTGCTCGGATTGTCCACGTCTCAACTCCATAGAGGAAAATCTGGAAAACCAGTGCTCTGACCAAACGCGCTTTGGTTTTGAAACTTACGCCACGATTTTTCCAGATGTTCTGGAGGCGCGTCATAGTATCTTTAGCCATGGCTATCCGTCGCATTATTTCCGGGACGCAGCTGCCTTCATTATTAATACTAGAGCCCAGATAAATAAAACTGTCCACGATATCGATACTCTGGATGCTATTGGCGCCCGCAAGCTTTCCCGCACGATCTATAACCATAAGCTTCCCCTAATTTGCCCTAATTTGCCGCTCTCCACCTCCAGTCTGTGCAGTATCTCGTTCATGTCGTCAAAAGTTGTAGCAAGGAGAACGGTGTCGTCTGCATAACGCAGATTGGAGATGCGCTTTCCACCAACAGCAAACCCCAAAGCAAACCAAAGTTCTTAGCTATGTTTGAATAAAATCGGTTTAGCCGTTCAATAGTTACTTGCATTTTACTCTTTGAATCTGGATTTTTTCGCAAGATATCGTGTCATTATTACGTGTTTCGATAGATTGTCGATTGAAGCGTGTCTGCTACTAGGTATATTATATGTAGTTTAAAAAGCATCAAATAAAAATTAAAATTTACAACAATATATTATATAACTAGCTGTGCCCGCGGCTTAACTCCCGTCAACTGCCTGCCCAATGCTGGGTACCTACCAACCCTACCTGCATACCTACCCTACCTACATACCTAATCTACTTTTTTTTTCATAAGAACCTTCTGACATTAAAAAAAAAACAAAATAAATTTGCTAAATCAGTCCAACCGTTCACGCGTGATGCCGTGACCAAGGGAAATAGGGATTCAATTTTAGGGTTTCGTACCCAAAGGGTAAAACGGGACCCTATTACTAAGACTCCGTGGTCTGTCTATCTGTCAGTCTGTCACCAGGCTGTATCTCATGAACCGTGATAGCTAGACAGTTGAAATTTTCACAGATGATGTTGCCGCTATAACAACAAATACTAAAACCATAATAAAATAAATATTTAAGTGTATGGGAGCACATATATACATTAAACGTGTTTTTTTGCCGTTTTTTGCGATAATGGTACGGAACCATTCGCGCGCTAGTCCGACTCGCACTTGGCCGGTTTTTGTATATAAAGATAAGACTTCTAATATGGTTTATGCAGTATGTTGTGGTTAATATTTAATAATAATTAGTCTTAAATGATACATGGAAAACACATTCATATCATACTTTTATTATTACTCATCTGCCTCTGCTATTGTTTCCGCAAGTTTGCCTTGTTATTGTTATTTATTATTGCAACAACATAAATAAACACATTCCATTGTTTACAATATTGGAATTTGGATTTTCTCAATACATAAATATGTTTGGTGGAACAAGAGACCAACTATCATTTAAATTTATTATTTAACTAGCTGTTGCCCGCGACTTCGTCCGCGTCAAACTCGTAAAAAATATTTTTTTAGTTTCCCGCCGGAACTGTTTTTTTTTTTACTCGTTATTACATCAGCTATCTACCAGTGAAAGTCCCGTCAAAATCGGTCCAGCCGTTTCGGAGATTACCCGGAACAAACAGACAGACAGACAAAAATCTTAAAAATTGCTTATTTGTTGTTAGTACCGTATATACTTTCACGTGCATTCAAAACTGAACAGCGGTTTTGGAATTTTTGTCTGTTTGTTTGTTTAGTTGTGCACGCTAGGGATGGGCGATTGTTGCATAAAAAACAATCGACTGAATTGAAAATTGTACTATTGCTCATTCGATTGTCGATTTAGTAGTTCCTCACAATTATTATTCGAATAACAATCGACATACTACTAACTACTAACGTGCGTTGAACTGAGTAAGGCCGTGCGGGGCGGTGCATGCGGGACGATATTGTGTCAATTGCGTTCATAAGTATTAGTACTTCAATTCGTTTACTTTAGTTGGTCTTGTGAAAAAACAATTTTAATAAAAATATTTTTTGAGTTTTATTCTTATTTTAGTCTACTCATCTAGTCGTAATTTCGTAATTAATGTGCCCTCAACTGATGGAGAATTGTAGGTTACTAGATAGATTGAATAATCTATTAGCTACAATCGCATAATAGCTGCAGTCATACGTAAGTAGTAGTAGCGCAGCGCACGCCATCCGCACCATCTTTTTACCCGACTGCCGAAGGAGGGTAATGTGTTTATCAGTCTATGTATGTATGTATGTATGTATGTATGTATATATGTATGTATGTATGTATGTATGTTTGTTCCTATGTGGCGTTCTAGAGACCAAACGCGTTGGCCGATTTTGATGATTGTTACGTCAATCGATTCGTCTTAATCCTGCGAGTGTCACTGGCTACATTAAAATTGGAAAAAACAAATATGGCGGATTTTGGGCGCCATTTTGTGGGGTGGTTTTTTTTTTTTTCTGCCAATCCCATCGTGGGGGTATCAAATTAAAGAGTTTTAAGAGGCGATTTCAAAAATATATAACACTTATATGTTTGAATGTACCTAATTCTAAAAAAAAAATAACTAAAAAGTTGTAAATAAAAAAAGTTTATTAAAAAAATCAAAAAACCCGGCTGCTTAAAAAGCAAACTAAAAAGACGTAAACAAGAAGAAAATCATGCTGTGCAGTCGGAGGATACATATTCGCGAGCTAGCGGGCCAAAACCAGATGTATCCTCCGACTGCACAGCTTGATTTTCTTCTTGTTTACGTCTTTTTAGTTTGCTTTTTAAGCAGCCGGGTTTTTTGATTTTTTTAATAAACTTTTTTTGTAATTACTTATTTAGTAGTACGCACTACGCACGTGTATAGTGATGGGTGCGCTGCGCAACAAATTAGTAGTTAAAGTTGACGCGGTAACCGTATCATTGTTGCTCGCCACACGCCGTTAGTCGATAACAATCGACTGACATCAATTGTTATCGACTAAGCTGAACAATCGACTGATTCGATTAGTTTTAGTAGTAATCGCCCGTCACTAGTGCATGCATCACGTAAAATGTATGAAGATTGACTTTGACTTTGACTTTGACCAATGTACTAACTTTTATAGAAAAAAATTGTGCGTTACTTGAATTATTACTTAGTTTTTTTTTATCGCAATCGGTTCACTGTATCAAAAGATATATGAATTTTAAGTGTTCAAGAAGTAATATATCACAACACACGCAATTCAGATACTCGGACAGTTGAACTCCATATTCGATAGATGGCGTTGTGCATTTGACGTTATTTTCTGAATGGCGGTGTTAAGATTCTCCGCGGAAGAATGACTCTAGAAAAAAAAATAAGTAGGTAGGTTAGGATAGGTTGACGGGAAGGAAGCCGTGGGCACAGCTAAGTCACCTATATGTGTATGTCCTTTTAGAGCGTGCTGGGAGAGGTTTCCAATCACGTCTGACTATCATCATCTACAGCTCGACTGCCCGCAGCTTAGCATGCCTAAGCATCTCTCTTCTTGTGGAAATCCCCACTTTCCTGTGCCAGCTTCATCCAGGTTGTACCCGCGATGGTCACTCTGCTCTCCGCAGAGAAGAACAGTTATGGGTGCTAATCCTCTCTACGCGAGATTTTGTAGGATTGTGAAGTTGCAGTGATCGAATCGACCTCCATTTTGACAGTTTGGGCAAATTGAAAGCCAGTTTTTATAAGTATCTGCCCGAACATTGAGTTTCCTAGCCCTGCATTATCACACTGCTGTAATACCTAGTTTAATTTGTTTTAATTTAGTTTAATTTCTTTGTTAAGTTTAATTTGGTCTATTTTCTGTGTTCTTGTATGTTACGACAACGTTTTGTGTGCATGCAGAGTTTACTTGTAAGTGATTGTTACACTCTATTCTGATTTTTTGCGTATGTTTAATTTGCTTATACCAGTGTGAAAATAAATAAATAAGTAACAAAGTCATCTGCCCATCTCGCCGCCGGGCGACTGATACTTCTTCTGCCAGTCCCTGGACGCCACTCGGTCACCGCCTTACTCCACTGCTTACAGTAGTAGTGTACCTCATCATCTTCCTGCCCTTGTCCCATGTTATCTGTATATTCGGCACAACACGTTTTCCTCTTCCATACCGTCCTGACGCCATCACTATCACTCCTCACACAGTCCATCCATCTTTTCTTTGGCCGTCCCCTCCCTCTCCATCCATTCACAATTATATTCACATCTCTTTTAGTAACATGCGTTTCATCCCTCCTCATCACATGACCATGCCAGTGTACCTCCTAAATAATATTCACTTATTTCCAGAGGCTCCTCTCAAAATGCCAGGAAGCCAACAGTCAGCTGGAACAGATGGCGACGGCGCTGAACGATGCCAGTATCAGCTTGCAGAATGTTAATAACCAGTAAGTGATTGATTTACAGAATTATTTAATAACACGGAGTAGGTACCTCGAGCTCTGAATCGCTGCGCAGGCAGTGACTGCTTATATACGCCATTACAAATGAAAATATGTGTGCTGAGGACAATTCCGGCTATCAATCTGTAGCCAAACTTAAGTGGCAGTGGGTAGGGCTCATTGCTCGCAGAACGGATGGCCGTAGGGGCCGAAAATGGCCTACAATCTAGGAGTCTCAGGAGAAAAGTATCTTTATCATTGGCCTGCTTGCCTTTTTCAACCGACTATGTTGGGGTCAGCTTCCAGTCTAAACGGATGCAGCTGAGTACCAGTATTTCCTACTGGTCTGACCTCCATAGCCCAGTTACTTGGTACACGGTACCTCTTGGCAATTGAAATATTTTCTGGCTTCAACCCGGACTGTGAAATAATGACAGCCGGGACAATTAACTGCTTAACAGAATGTAATGATGGTGACCCATCTACGAATCGCGAGCGTTGCTTAACCTTTAAAAGAAAACGTTTTGGGTACACTTTTATTATGCGTACAGCTAAGGAGTGGAATTCCCTGCCGGAGTCTGTGTTTCCCGATAGCTACAATCTAGGGGTCTTTAAGTCAAGAGTGAATAGGTTATTTCTAGGCAAGCGTGTCTCACCGTCGACCACATCATCGCTTACCAACAGGTGAGATAGTGGTCAAGCGCGAGTCTATAAAAAACAAAAAAGCTAGAATGGCTACCACATACCGGCAGACGCAGCATTGGATGGCCTTCCTCTAGGTGGTGCGAGGACCTGGTCAAGGCTGCGGGCGTACGTTGGATGCGGAACGCACATGACCGATCAGTGTGGCGCTGACGACGCTCGGGGGAGGCCTATGTCCAGCAGTGGACGTCTTTCGGCTGAAATGATGATGATGCAGTTAAATACCATTATTTTACTGGGAGCGACTGTCTATCCGATCTCCACAACCCAGTAACTGGATAACATGACACATCTTGATAAGACTGGTGTCAGATTAGCTGGCTTCTGACTACCTGTAATGACTGACAAACCAACCACAATTCACAAACCACTGCAAATCCTGAAAGCCACAATCAACAGTGGCGACCACCAGAAAAGCGCCGAGGCAATGAAGCTCGACGAAGTCCCGGAGAATGAATTTAACTGTCTTGGATCCCGCAACGAAATTAATCAGAAAAGAAAAATGGAGGAGTAGGAAAAAAAAACGCATTTCCACTTCCCTCCATATCAAGCAGGAGACAGAACAAACAAACAAGACCAATAGGCACAAAGGGTCGTTAGATAGGATAGTGTAGGATAAGCCCAGTTGTCTAGTACCACGGACCTGTAATGACTGCCAAAAACCTGCAAATGATAGCTATTACACAACGGCTTAACTTGCTTGCCGAGGCACGGAGGTATCATTTTTAATAGACTAGCTGACCCGCGGGGCTTCGCTCCTGTCAATTGGCTACCTACCTACCATACCTACTCTACCCATCTACCCTACTCACCTACCCTACTCACCTACCCTACCTACCCTACCCTACCCTACTCTGCCCTACCTACCCTACCCTACCTTACCTATCCAACCCTACCTACCCTACCCTACCTTACCTATCCAACCCTACCTACCCTACCCTACCTAATCATATAGTACATAATTTTTATGTATCATCAATAGTTTTCTCAGCGCACGCCAAAGAATGAATTTTATATACAACATTTTGCTACTTTGGGTTACATTATTGCAATTTTTCATAAGGATCTCTAATTTTTTTTGGAAAAAATATTATTATAGCCTATGACACTCAGGCATAATGTCGCTTTCTACTGGTGAAAGAATTTTCAAAATCAGTTCAGTAGATCCAGAGATTACCCCCTACAACGTCACAAATTCACAATTCACAAACTTTACCTCTTTATAATTTTACTATAGATAGCCACCCACAGATCAACCTGGGCAAGCGTTGCTTAACGTTGTAAATCTTTTTAGGGTTCCGTACCCAAAGGGTAAAAACGGGACCCTATTACTGAGACTTCGCTGTCCGTCTGTCTGTCTGTCTGTCTGTCTGTCTGTCACCAGGCTGTATCTCATGAACCATGATAGTTAGACAGTTGAAATTTACAGATGATGTATTTCTGTTGCCGCTATAACAACAAATACTAAAAACAGAAAAAAAAAATATTTAAGTGGGGCTCCCATACAACAAACGTGATTCTTTTGCTTTTTTTTGCGATAATGGTACGGAACCCTTCGTGCGCGAGTCCGACTCGCACTTGGCCGGTTTTTTAACTTTTTTTCTTACTCCTCCGCTGTTATTTTCTGATTAATTCCGTTGCGGGATACAAAGACAGTTAAATTCGTTCTCCGGGACTTCGTCGAGCTTCATTACCTCGGCGCTTTTCTGGTGGTCGCCACTGTTGATTGTGGCTGCCATTAGTTGCAGTGGTTGGGAATAGATTGGGGATCTTGTCTAACCGAGATAGATGGTAAAATCTTCAAAGATAATAGGTTTACATAACAGTACAAAATAATGCTAATTGTTAAGTGAAACTCGTCTCATTAGTAAGTCAAATTAGAGATAATTTTGGTTGAAAATCAACCAGTGTGAAGAATACTTGTGATAGCCTCTCTCTTTAGAATATACTAGACTAGCTTCCGCCAGAGGCTTCACCCGCGTGAAAGTTGGAAATTGTCTCATGGGGACGTACTCCTGGTATAAAAAGTATCCGACGTCCGTCTCTAAGGTTCGATTTATTTACTAGCTTTCTCCGGCGGCTTCGCTCCTGTCAACTGGCTGGCTACCTATCTACCTACCTACCTCTCTATCCTATCTACCTACCCTTCTCTACCCACCTACTCTACCTACCCTACCCTACCCTGCGTACCTACCTACCCGACCTACCCTACCGTATCTAACCTACCTACCCTACCCTGCATACCCACCTACCCGACCTACCCTACCGTATCTAACCTACCTACCCTACCCTATCCTACCTACTTCATCTGCCTAGCCTTTTTCCCAATTACGTTGGGGTCGGCTTCCTGTCTTACAGGATTCAGCTGAGTACTAGTGTTTTACATGGAGCGACTGCCTATCTGACCTCCACAACCCAGTAACTGGGTAACATGATACCCCTTGGCGAGACTGGTGTCAGATCTCAAGCTTCTGACTACCCGTAACGACTCAAAGATCTTTAAATGACAGCCGGGACCAACGGCTTAACGTGCTTTCCGAGGCACGGAGGAATCTCTGTATGTTGAAATGGTCACTCATCTACGGGCCGGCTTCGTCAAGCTTTGCTTAACCTTGTAGATCGACCAGTGCGGCTGTTATTATTTAGCCGCGAGCTCCTCGATATCCTACCTACCTACCAACAATATTTTTTTTCATCCCAAAAGTAACCTATGTTCCTGTGAGGAAGGCCTCAGGATGCCATCTATCGCCTTGCCAAATTACATTGAATTCCATTCAGTGGTTTTGGCGTTAAAAGGTAACAGACACTTAATGCCTTACCCATTCTCTAAATCCAGTTCTCTAGATCCGACCCGTCCAATCCAATCTATATAACAAAATTATCAAAATTGGTTCAGCGGGTTGGGCGTGAAAACGTTACAGACAGAGTTACTTTCACAGTATAAGTTAGTATGGTTTGTTAGACACAAGAATGTAATAAATTTTAAATGAAAGGAATTTTAGTCTGTTTGTCTAATTAGCCACGCTAGACCTAAATAATCAAGAAAAAAAAAAGTTAGGCATTGGCCAAACTCATTTGGTTTGCTTTTGACTAAAATCCGCTCGCTGTAGCCAAATCAGGCCATCAAAGTCCACAGCTGGACATAGGCCTATCCAAAGCTGCGCCACAATACCCAGTCTTCCCCTACCAGTCTATCCCAGCTACTTTTTTTAGGTCATTGGTCATTTAGGACCTTCGACTGTACCTCACAACATCAAAAAGTGCCTGAGTTAAATTGTCGCGCAATGAATGGAAATCCACCACGCGGACACAGTGCGGGTTGGTGGATGTCACATGTCTTTGAATTTTTGATCTTAGGACATGCCGGTTTCTTCACAATGATTTGAATTCTACAAATTTCAGTGAATGCCTGGGTTGTAATACACGACCTATAACTCGATAAGTCGTGAATTCGAGACCGTTACCGAAAGTACACATAATCTATATCTATACTAATATTATAAAGAGGTAAAGTTTGAGAATTGTGAGTTTGTGACGTTGTAGGGGGTAATCTCTGGATATACTGAACAGATTTTGAAAATTCTATTACCAGTAGAAAGCTACATTATTCCTGAGTGTCATAGGCTATAATATATTTTCAAAATAATTAGAGATCCTTATGAAAATTGCAATAATGTAACCCAAAGTAACAAAATGATGGATATAAAATTCATTCTTTGGCGTGCGCTGAGAAATTTTTTGATAATACATAAAAAATAATTATGTACTACATAAATAGGAAGGGTAGGATAAGGTAGGTAGAGTAGGGTAAGGTAGGTAGGGTAGGGAAGGTAAGTAGGGTAGGGAGGGTAGGTGGGTAGAGTAGGTATGGTAGGTAGGGTAGGTAGGGGTTATTCCCAGAGGTCCACGATTCTATTGTTCTCGAAAAATTTTAATCCATACTTTACTTCCCAACGGGTCCACGACATTTTAAAATATGAAATATTTTCTTTCCCAACGGGTCCATGAGAATGTTTGGTACAGTCAGCAATAAAAGCTTGGCTAAGGGATAAATGTTTACTATTTCTATAAATTAATTACAATGAATATAGATAAGTAAAAACTACATTTTTAATGTATCACATGAATGATCATGACCATTAAAAAATCAGGCTTAGTAGGCGTTTCGGCCGATGAGCTTCGCCCGATCCGGTCGAAACAGGATTTATTTATTATTATTAATAATTTTTTAAGCAAATTTTGTACAGTTAGAAAGAAAACTTTGGGTTATATTATTTAAGTACAATCAGGCAATTTTTGGAAAAGGATAAAGCTTAATATACCATTACAACAATCAGCAGTAAACATGATAAATCACAATAATCAGACTTATATATCAATTAAAAAATGTACATAATGGCATCTGAGGTATTCCACATACGGCACCTACCGATATTTTTCGCAGGTGCCATAAGTGGAATAATATAAAATTTTATTTCATGCACCTACGGATCAGATAGTTGGGACATTTATTTTTTTAGAAATCAAAAATTCGAGTAAAATCAGTTGAGTGTTTAAGAAAATGATAAAAATATAACTTCCTCTTTTGATTTTTTAGTTACATCTATACCAATATAAAGCTAAGCTAAGCTTAAGTATATTCTTATATTGTATGTCGTTTTGTGACAAATAAACACTTTTTCTTTCTTTTTCTTTTTTCTTTCTTTAATATTATAAAGAGGAAAGATTTTTTTGTTTGTTTATTTGTTTGTTTGTACCGAATAGGCTCCGAAACTACTGGAGAGATTTAAAAAATTCTATCACTTATAGAAAGCTACATCATTCCTGAATGACATAAGCTATTTTTGAATCCCGAAAACGGGTCCTGTGGGGTGGTCCACGGGCGCAAAGACGCGGGGAACAGCTAGTGTTCAACATTTATACACAAACTACCAGGAGAACAGAATCATGAAAAAGTATTTGCGGGCCTAGAATCATAAGCGGTAGAGACTAACGGAGTACCAGGAGGTCAGAATCTAAAATCTCTCGATACTCTTTTTACATCTCATGGTTCCAGCCTCGGAAATACTTCCTCGTGATTATAATCTCCTGGCACTTACTTAAATTAGTCTTTACCGGTGAAAATCATGAAGAAGAAGTCTTAATATTTGCGGGTCCAGCCCTGTAAATATTACTTCTTCATGATTCTGGCCTCCTGGTAGTTTGGGTATAAATGCTTATAATGTTCATCATCTAACTAAAAAAGGAAAAGAGGTAGCTTACGTGTCGTCACCATTCTAGACCGCATTTTATTTTGTTATGTTTTCAACAAGCTACTCCTTCTTACAATAAATTGTTTTTACTGACTGTACTTTGGATATATCTCGTGGACCCGTTGGGAATTTATTTAAGAACATATAAAACATTATTATAATTTTTCATGGACCCGGTGGGAAAAGAGGAACAATAGAATCGTGGACCTCTGGGAATAACCCTAGGTAGGTAGGTAGAGTAGGTAGGTAGCCAAAAGACGGGCGCGAAGCCCCAGGAGTCAGCTAGTATATTATAAACAGGTTAAGTTTGTGAATTTGTGACGTTGTAGGGGGTAATCTCTGGATCTACTGAACCGATTTTGAAAACACTTACACCAGTAGAAAGCTACATTATTCCTGAGTGTCATAGGGTATAATATATTTTCAAAAAAAAAAAATAGAGTTCTTTATGAAAATTGCAATAATGTAACCCAAAGTAGCAAAATGTTGCCTGGGAAATTAATTCTTTGGCTTGCGCTGAAAAAACTATTGATGATAAAAATACAAATTATTAGGTAGGTAGGCAGGGCAGGCAGGGTTGGCAGAGTAGCCAGTTGCCGGGAGCGAAGCCCCGGGGGTCAGTTAGTTATAAATAATTTAAATAATTATTATTTTCCTTACAGATTCATGGCGTTAAGCAGCAGTCAATTTATAGAAAGTCGTGTGTATGATGACGATGATCTGGCAACGGACGTCCCAGTAGTCAAGGTAAGAACTAATTTTTAATCTATCTGGCAGTAACACCATCTTATGGTCTCCGCCAAATAATAAAAAAAATAGGTAATTGATTCGAATTGTGCCTCACGTAACTTGAAAACATGATTTTTTGTTTATAGAGATATTTTGATAAATTTGGTCTCAAATGGAAAGGTATAGGCGTGGATTCCTTTTTAGGGTTCCGTACCTAAAAGGCATAAACGGGACCCTATTACTAAGACTCCGCGGTCCGTCTGGCACCAGGCTGTATCTCATGAACCGTTATAGCTAGGTAATTGAAATTGCCACAGATGATGTATTTCTGTTGCCGCTATAACAACAAATACTAAAAACAGAATAAAATAAATATTTAAGTGGGGCTCCCATACAACAAACGTGATTTTTTTGCCGTTTTTTCCAATAATGGTACGGAACCCTTCGTACGCGAGTCCGAATCGCACTTGGCCAGTTTTTTCCATTTAAATCATGTAAATCGATCCACGCGTTTATGAAATATTAACTCATTACTGAATGCAAAGTGAAACGGTCAAGGACGCCCCTTGCCACGATACGTTTGTTTGATCATGTTAGCGACACTGCCTTTACATTTTTTTCGTATCGTTTTGAAATATTGGAATACATTGGTAGACAGGTGTCAACGACTTTTATTTTGTTGTTATCTGGCGATGACTTTAGTAAAAAAAAAATAAACATCAGTTGCAAGGTTTGACCCGAACAAACTTACATACATACATTGCAAGTTAAATAAAAGCTTGTAATAATGTAAAAAAAAAAAAAAAAAAAAAAAACCCGACTGCTTAAAAAGCGAACTAAAAAGACGTAAACAAGAAGTAAATCATGCTGTGCAGCCGGAGGATACATCTGGTTTTGGTCAACTAGCCCGCGAATGTTTTTTGAGTTTTTTGAATTAACTTTTTTTATTTATAACTTTTTAGTTAACATTTTATTTCGAGTTAGGTACATTTAAACATATTAGTGTCATATTTTTTTGAAATCACCTCTTAAAACCCTTTATTTTGATACCCCACAAGATGGTTTTGGATGAAAAAAAATAATTGGGCTCCCGCAATATTGCGCCCAATATCCGCCATTTTTCTATTTTCTAATTTTAATGTAATCAGTGACACTCGCAGGGTTAAGACGAATTGATTGACGTATGAATCATTAAACTCGGCCAACGCGTTTGGTCTCTGGAACGCCACATAGGAACAAACAAACATACATACATAGACTGATAAACACATTACCCTCCTTCGGCAGTCGGGTAAAAAACAAGGCAGGTGAAGTTAAAAGCAGGTCAAGATGACAATATTAATAGTTGCTCCGCACACTTTTGATCAAACAAAAGTTCTTTTGAATTATCGAGTAAAAGACATAGCTCATCAGTTGGTCTAATATTGGCTAGAGTAAGAGTATGTGGTTTAAAAAGTAATCCTTTAATAAATAAATGTTGTGGGGTGCATAAAAGATTATTGGTCCGCCATATGGGGTATTAAATAAAGTCACTTATATCTAACCGTGCATTATTATCCAAATCAAACTTGGAAAATTTCAGCTCGATCGGTTGGGAATAACCGTTTTGAAATTCAGTTCAAGATTTAACCCACATATTAAGGGGAAATATTTTTTTCTTCCTGACCCATTGTGTGGGGTTATTAAAATAAAGGGTGTTAAGAGGTGATTTCAAAAATATAAAATACTTATAATGTTAAAATCTACCTAATTAAAAAAAAAAAACAAAACTAAAAACTTGTAAATAAAAAAAGTTAATTAAAAAAAAAAAACAAAAAACCCGTCAGGTCAAGTAGTCGGGTTTTTTGATATATTTAATTAATTTTTTTTTTCTTATTCAAATAAATAGTTTAACAAATTGGTAGGTAGGGTAGGGTAGGTAGGTAGCCAGTTGACGGGAGCGAAGCCGGGGGGATCAGCTAGTATAAAATAAATCTGAAAGCCCTGTTTGGTACTAAGGAAAACGAAAGGATAAGCGAAATCACTAACATTCGTGGTTCCATTCCCTATATTACTTTTGTAGAGCAACCTTATAAGCTGTTGTGTGTCAGTCAAATGTCAATCATTTTTTTCAGTGAATGTTTAATTGTTTGGTCAAGAAAGTTGAAAGTGATAATGAAATACTGACCCTATTTCAAAGTAACATTCTTATTAGTGAGTTCAATATTATATAATTACTAGCCGACCCGGCAAACTTTGTTTTGCCATAAAAACACCAAAATTCATCTACCCTACCCACCCTACCCTACCTACCCTACCTGCCCTACCTTACCTACCTTACCTACCCTACCTACCCTACCTACCCTACCTACCCTACCTACCCTACCTACCCTACCCTACCTACCGACCCTACCTATGTAGGTAAGGTAACAATATTTTTTTCTTATTTTTTTTACATAAGAACCTCCTAACAATAACAAACACAACAAAAAAATGATTAGCGAAATCGGTCCAGCCGTTCATGCGTGATGCCGTGATCAAGGGAAATAGGGATTCATTTTTATATATATATATCATAAGTACCTAGGCGACCGAGCTCTGCTCGGGTGAAAATAGAGAAAACGATGATGTTTTCTAAAAATTAAACCTAGCTAGATCAATTTATCGCCCTTGAAACCACTTGCATACTAAGTGTCATGAAAATCGTTGTAGCCGTTTCCGAGATTCAGATTATCTTTATATATAAAAATTGAATCCCTATTTCCCTTAGTCACGGCATCACGCGTGAACGGCTGGACCGATTTCGCTAATTCTTTTTTGTTGTGTTTGTTATTGTTAGGAGAAGGTTCTTATGAAAAAAAAATAAGTAAAAAAATAAACAAATTAGTAGTTTAACAAATTGGTAGGTAGGGTAGGGTAGGGTAGGTAGGGTAGGGAAGGTAGGGCAAGGTAGGGTAGGTAGGGTGGGGTAAGGTAGGTAGGGTAGGTAGGATAGATTAATGTTTGGTGTTTTTATGGCAGAACAAAGTTTGCCGGGTCAGCTAGTGTATATATATATATATACACATATATACAAGAATTGCTCATTTAAACATATTAGATTGTTGGAACTGCACTATATTCTATATGGGCTTCTGAACACGTGTGCCAAATTTCATAAGTGTATGTTTGTCCACGCATTTCTTCGAAACTACTTATCGGATCGTGATCATTCTTTTTGTGTTGGATTGAGTATCTCTCAACTTAGGGATTAGTGCAAGTTTCTCAAAATCGATCCAGCAGTTTTCAAGATATGGAGCATACAACCGAACTCCTTAGCGACAAACAGCACGAATGTGTAAATTGAGTAATTATGGGTATTTTGTCAATCCTTTAGGTACCTTACTATAGAAGTTGCAAATTTTTAGTGATAGTGTACTAAAACTAAAAAGAGAGAAATAATATCTTAAAAAGCAAAACACTAAAAATTCGGAGGATACATATTCGCGAGCTGGCGGACCAAAACCAGATGTATCCTCCGACTGCACAGCATGATTTTTTTCTTGTTTACGACTTTTTAATTTGCTTTTTAAGCAGTCGGGTTTTTTGATTTTTTTAATTAACTTTTTTAATTTACAACTTTTTAGTTATTTTTTTTTAGAATTAGGTACATTTAAACATATAAGTGTTATATATTTTTGATATCGCCTCTTAAAATAAATTTTTCTCTTAATTTTTTTTTACTTACAAAAAAGCCGCCATTTTTGTATTTTCCAAATTTAATGTAGCCAGTGACACTCGCAGGATTAAGACGAATCGATTGACGTAAGAATCATCAAAATCGGCCAACGCGTTTGGTTCTGGAACGCCACATAGGAACAAACATACATGCATAGACTGATAAACACATTACCCTCCTTCGGCAGTCGGGTAAAAAACAAGAGGTACCAAAGTTACTTCCGAAACGAAAGTTATTTTGCATTTTGCTTTGAAGTCGGTATATTTTTTGGAAAAATGTGTCACCGTTTTAAAAGCGGAGAATACGGCCGTGACTTTATGTTAGCTGATTCTGTGTTACCATCATCAACCTCCTGTTCATATTACTTTATACTAATATTATAAAGAGGTAATGTTTGTGAGTTTGTGACGTTGGGGGTAATCTCTGGATCTACTGAACCGATTATGAAAATTCTTTCACCAGTAGAAAGCTACATTACCTATTGCTGAGTGACATAGCAATAGGTAGAGCAGTGGTGGCCCAGTGGTATCAGCCGCGACTTACAAGTTGTAGGTCGTGGGTTCGAGCCCAGGCAGGCGCTTTACTTTGTGTAAATTATTTCATCACCACTGCTTTCAAAACGGTGAAGGAAAACATCGTGAGGAAACCGGCATGTCCTAGAACCAAATATTCGAAGACATGTGACATCCACCAACCCGCACTGGGCCCGCGTGGTGGATTACGGCCCATTCCCTCTCACAGAGAGGAGGCCTGTGTCTTAGCAGTGGGAACTTTAATAGGCTGATGATGATGATGATGATGATGAGTGACATAGACATTTATTTTCAAGAAAATAGAGATCCTTATGAAAATTGCAATAATGTAACCCAAAGTCGCAAAACTTTGCTTATAAAATTCATACTTTGGCGTATACATACAAATTATGTACTACATGATTAAAGTACTCATTATAACCTACAAAACAGTCTGCGAGTGAATATATCTCACTATCATAGTTATGTTACAATAGTAGCTTTTATGTTCTAAATTTTTATTAGATCGCCGGTAGCACAAATAATATAATACTAGCATGCAGATACCTCATCCCATACAAAGAAACCGTGCTGACGTAACTAGTGTTTTTCGACTGCTTATTCTGGCAAGTTTTTGTACATCGAACGCATTCGGTTCTGTTTCACGGTGATAGATAGATGGTGTTAGCAGCGACTTGCAAGTAAAAGGGTTTACTAGGTTCGTGAATATTTTTTTCTTTAAATATAGTGAAGGTTTGTTTTCTAGTATTTAAATGCACGTTTTACAGTTTTTTTTTGCACCAAAATGTGTTAAAATGCAAACTTTAACAATCGAGTGGAATGCCTCAGAAATTTAAAAATGCGCCATCTATTGGCATCAATTTTAAATGATCTGTCTAATAATCTTTGAAATGTGAATTAAGAGCCCAATATTCCATAATTTTGTCCTTAGGAGAGTTGATTAAACAAGAACATACAATTTTTGTGTTCTATTCCAGAAAATGTTAATTTTACACACATTCAATAACAGATGGAGGTGCATATCGCGCCATCTAGTGAGATTTATTTGAACCAAATTTTCTTTCTTAACAATGAGACCCCGTGCCGGTAGTAACAAAAGTTGTGTTTATATTCGTATTGTAATATTAATTCTTATTCAAATACATAATTTAAGAAATCGGTAGGTAGGGTAGGTATTTTTTTTTTGTTCTAATCCCACTAACGACGTTAGCGCCTAATCTGTGCAAATTCTTTCATCCCATTCCTCCTTCATGCTTCCCGTACTTTTATTCTTCATAGACGATGGTTCTTCTTGCATACGTCATTTTGTATACAGTGGGTGGGACTCCCACTTTGTTTAAATACATAAAAAGGCAACTTTATTTAGTTGGTATGAGGTCAAAAGACAAAAAGTGCTAAGTGTATGTATATGCAAGATTTCAAAAAAATGCTGTTGATCACAGTAAAATATGCAAAAAGTGCTGCAGATCACAGGTAAGGTACAGAAGTTCTGTTTATCACAGGGAAAAATCACAATATAACTTCTTACAAAATCTATTCAAATAAATAAAATTAAAGTGTCTGTATGTAATATCAAAATAACAACGTTTTATTGAATGCTCGTGAAAGTATATACGGTACTAACAACAAATAAGCAATTTTTAAGATTTTTGTCTGTCTTGTTTGTTCCGGGTAATCTCCGAAACGGCTGGACCGATTTTGACGGGACTTTCACTGGTAGATAGCTGATGTAATAACGAGTAACATAGGCTGTTTGATCACGAGAAAATTTATAGCTCCGGCGGGAAACTAAAAAAATATATGTTTTACGAGTTTGCCGCGGACGAAGTCGCGGGCAACAGCTAGTATTATAATAATACTGGTGCAGCATAGAGCCGCTTCAGCTTAGTTTTGTGCGATGACTGTGGAGGATAGGGTAGGTTTGTTAAGGTAGGTAGGTAGCCAGTTGACGGGAGCGAAGCAGCGGAGGTCAGCTAGTTTATTTATTAGTCGCAACATGTTCTTTTTTTTTTTAATCTTGTTTTATTTAGGGGCTTTTAGTCAAAATTAAGACCATGCCAGCCCCATCATAACCTAAGCTTATACACATACATAAATATACACTTATTCTAACTTATCTATTATTTTATAAACTAGAATGGCTGCTTCCGACAGCGGCGCTGACAGGATACTTTGGAAAATTCCTAAATCTATTATTTTAATATTAAATTTATTTATCAGAGCATCTCTCCCAGCTCTAGTCCTGACACATTCCACCAACAAGTGGTATACGTCCTCCACAACACCACACTCGGTACAGTTTGGGTTGGATTTATTCTCATAAGATGCCTAAACTTATTGCAAGGAATGTGTCCAGACCGGAGTCTGTGGGCTATTACGACAAATTTCCTATTAAGTACACTGTTGGCAAACCAGGGAACACGAGGGGGTTCACTTTGAATCGTTCTATACCAGATTCCTTTTTCTAGCGATCTTTCATTAAAATACTCTTTCCAATCGTTTCGGCATACAGTCTTAAATTTAGTTAAAATTTCGAAATAACTTGGATGGACATTGGTTTCGATACCATCTGATACGGCTTTTCTTGCTAAGCGGTCCGCTTCCTCATTTCCCGGTAAGCCAACATGTGACGGAATCCATTGCAATACCAACTTAACATTACTTAATGTGAAGGTATAAATCTGCTTAAGTACGGAGTAGGCTATCGAAACACCTCTGTAACCAGAGGCGCATCGAGCCAGATGCTGGAGAGCACTCTTGCTATCCACGAAAATAACACATTTATCACTTCCAATATTTCGAATATATACAAGAGCTTCTGATATCGCAACAAGCTCCGCCGTCATGATACATATTTGACTTGCAGACATTTTAAATATACCAGTAACTTTGTGTTTTGAGTCGTAAAAGGCGGCACCAAGATCATTATTTATTTTCGACCCATCTGTATACAATTTAAGCCATCCGTTATATTTATTGTGTAAGTCCTCCAATACAATAGTTTTTAATATATTAATATCGTACGATTTCTTAGGCAATTTTACACTATCAATCTGATCTTTAATTACGGTTTCTAAATTTATATTTGATATCCATGTATCTAGACCAAACATTTCTAATGGATAACTAGAGGATATAGATTCTTCTTTAATTTCGGTATATATTGTCGCTTATAATGGAATTTTTTTATTACGCCAATAACTATTGGTAGTATAATTACTTAAAGAGTTAAGTAGTTCATTTGTCAAATTGTTATCAAGAGATTTAGCTTTTAAGCAATATTTTATGGCTAAATATTTTCTTCTTAAAGCCAGATTAGGAATACACAATTCGGACTCCATAACATGGATAGGTGTTGTACGTATGAAACCTCCAATTATCCTCATGGCTTGATTTTGTACTTTGTCAAGCTACAATATAAAGCTTGCATAATCTATCTTACTCCTAATCAGCGCTATATATAATCTGCGAAGATGTTTAGGATGGACACCCCAGGCTGCCCCCGATAGCACTTTAAGTAGACTCAAGAATCTTTGTGTTTTTTTCCATGTCTCATTCAAGTGTTTGCCCCACCGCATCGCTCTATCTAACCACAGGCCAAGATACTTTATATGTTCTACTGAATTTAATTGCATTCCGTTTATATTTAAATTAATTTGTTGTCTTCTTCGCCCTCTGCCAAAAACACAAAATTTTGATTTATTGCTTGATAATTCTAATCCTAACTGTTCCAATAATATAAAAATAGAATTTAGCGCAGTTTGGACCTCGGCAACACTATCATTAAGGCTATTACAACTAGTATACAGTACAAAGTCATCAGCGTATTGTGAGACTATGACATTTATAACAGTTTGGCATATTTCATGGGTAATAATATTAAAGATTAAAGGAGACAATGGGTCGCCCTGGGCGATACCTTTACTTGTCCATCTAACTAAAAACTGTTTGTCCGTATTGTTGGTAATTCTGGATTTAAGATGTCTTTCTGTTAAGAATTTCCACAAATATTGGCAAATTTTCTTTCCTACATTAATTTTATCAAGTTTATGGATCATGCTATCTATTGTCACATTGTTATAGGCATTTTCTATGTCTAAAAAGCACGCTAAAGTGGGTATATTTCTGGAGAAACCTATTTGTACATGGCATACTAACCGAACCAGACTATCCAAACAGGAATGAGACCGTCTGAATCCTACTGTATTCATTGATAGGATCTTATTCCTTTCAACATACCATTCGAGACGTTTACATAGTAAAGTATGAAAGATTTTACAGATGCACGATATTAAAGAAATAGGTCTTAATTTGATCGTCCCCAGGAGCAGTGTCTTTCTTTTTGAGACACCTGTCCAATTCTTGACTAGTAAATTTTGTCTCTAGTAAAGTGTTAGTCGACGACATTGTAGGCATTGAAGGTATTACAAAATCAGGTGCAAGATTGCATAATAATTCCTCTATTTGTTCGTTAGTAGCGTAGGTTCTAGATTTAGTTTGTCCTTTTATCCAACGCATACGATTCCACATTTGTGAAGCCGATGTGGATTCATTTATACTACTAGTAAATTCTCGCCAATTTTGTGATCTAGCTACTCTCAATAATCGTTTTGACTCAGCAATTTGATTTTTTTAAATGTCTAGGTTATTCGGGGTAGGGTTTCGTCTAAATTTCGCCAGTGCCAATCTTCGTTTAGCTACTGCTTCGGACAAACCTGAGTTCCAATATGACTTAGGTTTAAATTTTGATACAGGATCTGTGCATAACTTTACCAAAGGAATACTTAAATTAGCGGCATGGTTAATTTGGTCAGCTAGAAAATCGTAACTTATTTGGACATTGCTCATGTTAACTACAGCGTTTGTTAAATTTTCTTTGAGGATTTCTTTGTATAATGGCCATTTGGCTTTTTTAAAATTACGCATTTTTACAAAGTTTTTCTGAAAGTTTGACAGTACTAATTGTATTTTAATAATAAGGTGATCACTGCCTAATGTCTCATTGGTAGTGTTCCAATTAAAGTGCAAAGCAATATCTGATGATACAAATGTTATGTCAGGAGATGATTCCTGCAGCACTCTGTCTACTAACTTAACTCTTGTCGGTCTACCGTTATTTAATGAAATGAAGGAGTTTTCAAGTGATGCATCCATAAGTTGCATACCTCTAGTATCATTCTTGTATGACCAGTTGGTGTGGTGGCCATTAAAGTCCCCTGCTATTAAAGTTTTTTGAGAATATGTACCAAAAAGTGTATCCCAATCTGACTGCGTGGTTCTAACATTAGAAGGACAATATATACTTACAATGTTTTCCACGTAAGAACAGTTATGTAACTTCAAATGCAGTACCTCTATACCAGAATTCCTTAAACTAAATGATGACACTTGAGTTTTTAGTGATTTATGACAGATAATCGCTACTCCACCATACGAATCAAACCTATCTCTTCTATATATATTGTAACCACTTATGTGCGCATGATATTCGGATTCCAACCAGGTTTCACTGACAATGGCAACATGTACATGTTCCTGAACTAATAGGCATTCAAATTCTGCTAATTTAGGTTTCAGACTTTGCGAATTCCATTGCAGTATGTTTAATGTTGATTGTTGGGTTGTGTTATTCATAAAAATTATTTAATATTAACTTTAACCACTCTCCGCCTTGGATTTTTCAATTAAAAAGTATTTAAGCTCTTCTAGAATTAATTTAGTAACATCAGTAATCCTTTCTTCTAAACTCCTGTTTGAAAGTAACGTGTTTTTAAAACGTTTCAATATTTCCCAAAATGAGGTACTTTTGTTTCTCTTTCTCTGCACCAATGACTCCTGTGGCTGAGTACTCTCAATTCCTCTACTTTCCTCTGAGTTCTGCTCTTCCATGCCCACGTTATTTTCAAACCTTTCTTTTCGGTTTCCTTTCTTATTTTCCTTCTGTGCTTTTGTAGTAATAATGTTCTTTTCCTGTCTGTTTTTATATTTATCTTTATGTATTTTCGAATCCTTCATCAAAATATCGCGATATAAGGTTTTGGATACCTGATCTATAGCCTGCTCTGCGCATGATTGAATGTCATCGATATATCTTGATTGATTACTATGATATTGTCCATTATTATTTAAAATTGGCTCGTCATCCTCTATAATACCGTCATCTCTGTTATTATTTCGTTTTATTCGGGCCTCTTCAAGATATTTTTCAAATGCATTTTTGTAAGTACAATTTTCTGATGACATAATTCGTCGAATCTCTTTTTCTTTTAAGAAAACGGGACATGCTTTATTTAATGACATGTGCTCCTTTGCAGTTCACACATCTATATTTTGTTGTTTCACAGTTCGCATGTGATTCCCCACATTTCGGACATATACTTTTTTTGGTGGTACATTGCCTCTTTAGATGTCCAAATCGCCAACAGTTTGAACACTGCGTCACCGGGAACGTATAAGACTCGACCTTAAGTTTACATCCGTATACTTCAACAAATTTAGGTATAACTGAGCTTTTAAAACAAACACGAATAGTCTCGCTTTCTTGCCATATGCCTTCATCCGTAGAACGTTTTAGTCTCTTGGCAGAGATTATATCATATTCGCTAGAAAATAGTGTATTTAATTCTTCGTTTGTAATATCTAGCTCGACGTTTTTAACAACTCCGTATGATAAAATCACTTCTTGAGCCGACTGGCATCTAAAATCCAAGTCTTTAATTTTCTCGCATAACAGTAATTTCTCAGCATTTTCACGGTTTTCGAACTGTATACATACTCTAAAAGGATTTTTATATATTACTCTGGAAACCCCTGTTATATTTTCTTGTTTTAAAAGTTTGGCCATGCCAATCTGTTTGGGCAAAGGATCTTTAGATGTGATGTAAACATCAAATTTGGCTTTGACATTTTGCGACTGTGATCTACCGCCATTATCATTAATATTTGAATAACTTCGGTGTAACCTTTTTGAGTTCTTTCTCACAGTTATAAAATCCCCATCATCGTCATCTGAATTTTCCTCACTCTCTTGTCTCCTCCTTTTCTCAGCTGTTTGTTTCGAGACATGGGTCTCAGCTTGCCTCTTATCTTTGTTGCTCAATATCATTGCCTCTGTTACTTGTTGCTCACTTTCCATATCACTTTCACTACTCAAACTTGATACACAAACTTCTTCTATGTTTTTACTCATTTCAAAATTTTATAATTATAGTAAATGAAGAGGGTAGATTTAAAAAATAACACATCGCAATTACGTAGCTACTAAGAAGCGTCCGCTCGCTACGATGCGTCACGCGCGAAATGAACATGTTCTTCTACCATACTTCTTTTTTAGCCGTCATATCAGTGACTTTTTATTTTTTATAATTTATTGGCTCGCGTTTGACCACGATCTCGCCTGATATTAAGCGATGATGTGGTCTACGGTGAAGCACGCTTGCCTAGAAGAAACCTATTCACTCTTGACTTAAAGACCCCAAGGTTGCTATCAGGAAACAAAGACTCCGGAAGGAAGTTCCACTCCTTAGCTGTGCGCACAATGAAAGTATTAGCAAAACGCTTTGTGCGTATGGGAGGGATGTCCACCATGTACCGATGGCGCATGGCCGTACGTCTTGTAGTCCGATGATGGAAAGGGCTAGGCGGAATCACACTGAGAAAAATTTCCTTTGCCGCGCTACGTAAAATAAGGACAAAAATCGACCACAATGACGTGTGTAACCCGGTCCATTACGCGTAAGTAGTCAGTCATACGTAGTCGGCATACTGACGCTCATCATGGAGCGGGTTACGTAATTTACTCGTGGTCGATTTTTGTACGTACGTACGTAGCCCGACGTCCGGTTACGTAATACGTAGTGCGCAAGTCGCACTGAATACTCCTGAAACTACGACTGCAACACCCGTATACTATTGTTGCGAGCACAGTAGAACACGGTGAACCTTACGTGTGTACCATGGCGGCTTACGTACGATACTGTAGCGGGCTAAGTAAATAATGATGAGCCATATGTGTGCACCGCGATGGCATACGTACAATACTGTGGCGGACACAGTAAATCACGATGAGCCGTACGTGTGTACCACGGCGGCATACGTACGATACTGTAGCGGGCATAGTAAATAATGATGAGCTATATGTGTGCACCGCGGTGGCATACGTACAATACTGTGGCGGACACAGTAAATCACGATGAGCCGTACGTGTGTACCACGGCGGCATACGTACGATACTGTAGCGGGCATAGTAAATAATGATGAGCTATATGTGTGCACCGCGGTGGCATACGTACAATACTGTGGCGGACACAGTAAATCACGATGAGCCGTACGTGTGTACCACGGCGGCATACGTACGATACTGTAGCGGGCATAGTAAATAATGATGAGCTATATGTGTGCACCGCGGTGGCATACGTACAATACTGTGGCGGACACAGTAAATCACGATGAGCCGTACGTGTGTACCACGGCGTCATACGTACGACACTGTAGTGGACACAGTAAATAATGGTGAGCTATATGTGTGCACCGCGGTGGCATACGTACAATACTGTGGCGGACACAGTAAATCACGATGAGCCGTACGTGTGTACCACGGCGGCATAGGTACGATACTGTGGCGGACACAGTAAATCACGATGAGCCGTACGTGTGTACTACGGCGGCATACGTAAGATACTGTAGCGGGCATAGTAAATAATGATGAGCCATATGTGTGCACCGCGGTGGCATACGTACAATACTGTGGCGGACACAGTTAATCACGATGAGCCGTACGTGTGTACCACGGCGGCATACGTACGATACTGTAGCGGGCTTAGTAAATAATGATGAGCCATATGTGTGCACCGCGGTGGCATACGTACAATACTGTGGCGGACACAGTTAATCACGATGAGCTGTACGTGTGTACCACGGCGGCATACGTACGATACTGTAGCGAGCATAGTAAATAATGATGAGCCATATGTGTGTACCGCGGTGGCATACTTACGATACTATGGCGGACACGGTGAATCATGGTGAGACACACGTGTACACCACGGCGGCATACTTACGATACTATGGCGGACACGGTGAATCATGGTGCGTCATACGTGTGCAGCATGGCGGCATACGTAGGATACTGTGGCAGACACAGTAAAGCATGATGTACCAGACGTATTAACTGTCGTAGTAGAGGTAAGGTACCGTTGCCGGTACAGTAAGGCATGATGAACCGTGCGTATGTACCACGGCAGTGGACGTACGATACTGGTGCGGGACCAGTAAAGCACGGTGAACCATACTTATGTACCACGCTAGCGTACGTACGATACTGCTGCGGGTATAGTAAGGCATACCTTACTATACCCGCAGCAGTATCGTACGTACGCTAGCATGGTACATAAGTATGGTTCGAAGGAACTCCTCAAATATTATAGGCAAACGGCTCGCGTGCTACATCGCCCGGTTATTGAGCAGGCGGTCGAGCGATGCGGGGCAGAGGGGATGAGACGGGGCAAGGAAAGAACGCTTGCTGACTTGCCAAGCTTTAAATTCGCTGCTAATTAACGACGGAACTGCACAATTTGCAAATTGTGCAGTTCCGTCGCACACTCCCCGAAGTGTAACCGATAAAAAACCGACAGGCTGGCAACTCGGCGACGATGTTCGCGGCTCTGGAGCTTTGAGGCGACCAGTGCATCGTTGCCAATAAGCCTCTTGGCCCTTCTGTCAATTGACTCAAGTGCATCAAGCTGGTATTTGGCAGATCCATCCCAGAGGTGAGAGCAGTAGTCCATGCAAGACTAAAATATCCTTCCTCTTTTCAGGAACAACCTAAACCTGAACTTCCAGATGAGCTAACATCTTTAAAACGCAGTATTTCAGTACTAGAGAACGCTCATGAAATAATAACAATACTACAAGACAGTGATACTGAATCTGATACCGACGATGAAATGCCTGCCAGGTGAGTTTAGACTTTATTCTAATAGAAGTAGAGCTCTTTTTGATATGGGTGTTAGATATTGTTTATACGGAGTCTGAAAGATTTTATGAAATGCCTGCCAGGTGAGTTTAGATCTTATTCTAATAGTAGCAGAGCTCTTTTTGAAAGACCTTGTCTGGGGAAGTACCTGATATTCTTGTGGTGTGTATGTTAGAGAATGCTCATGAAATAATAACAATACTAAAAGACAGGGATACCGAATCTGATACTACGACGAAATGCCAGCCAAGTGAGTTTAGATTAGACCTTATTTCAATAGCTGTAAAGGTCTTTTTGCATAACTATTAGATAGTTACAGAAGATTAATACTGACGACGAAATGCTTGACAGAGGAGTTTAGACCTTATTATTATAGTAGTAGAGCTCTTTTTATTAGTATGGGTATTCGGCTATAGTTATTCTGAGTCTGACAGTTATGATGAAATGCCTGCCAGGTGACTATAGACCTTATGTCAATAGTGGTAGAGCTCTTAGTGAAGGCGCTTGTCTAAGGAAGCACCTGGTACTGATGATGAAATGCCTGCTTAGTGAGTTTAGACCTTATTTCAACAAATTTAGAGCTCTTTTGAAGGACCTCGGCTAGGGCTGTATATCCCTATTTCTGCCGTCAAACAGCGTCGCTGTGTTTTGGTTTGAAGGGCTGAGTCTTAGTCCCGTTTTTAGGGTTCCGTACCCAAAGGGTAAAAACGGGACCCTATTACTGAGACTTCGCTGTCCGTCTGTCTGTCTGTCTGTCACCAGGCTGTATCTCATGAACCGTGATAGTTAGACAGTTGAAATTTTCACAGATGATGCATTCCTGTTGCCGCTATAACAACAAATACTAAAAACAGTATAAAATTAATATTTAAGGGGGGTCCCATACAACAAACGTGATATTTTTGCCGTTTTTTGCTCCATATTAATAACGGCAACAGGTAGACGCTTGAAATATTCACAGAATATTTAGTTGTATATTCTCTTCAAAAAATAATAATGATTAAATTAAAATAAATTAAGGGGGGCTCCCATACAACAAATGTGATTGTTTTTGCAGTGTTTTGCGATAATGGTACGGAACCCTTCGTGTGCGAGTCCGACTCGCACTTGGCCGGTTTTTACCCTTTGGGTACAGCACCCTAAAAATTATTTTTTGTTCATGTTCCAAAACATAGAATATCTATGTAGAAGAAGACCATGCAAGACACTCCATGGACAGTATTCAATTCTACCTGGATTGGAAAATTCATTGAAATTGTATTATATTTTAGTTAACTTGCAATGTATGTTTGTGTGTTCGGGTCAAATCTTGCAACTGAATTTTAAAGCAGTTATCCTCCAATGATAAAGATGAAATTTTGCATACACGTTTAGTTTGGATGACAATGCATGGTGACGCTAGATGACGTCATTCTAAATACAATATGGCGGACGGCCCAAGATGGCGGACTAGTTATTTTGTGTGCACTGCCATTATATGGGTATCAAATGAAAGGGTATGCTGAGAAGAATACGAGAAAGCTTGTTTTAAAAAAAGATTTTTTAATGAATGATTTTATTTATTTACAGAATGGTACTAAAACCCAAAGACATGTACGCGAACCGACCTCTCCCATACATTATCGGATCACAACCCTGGAAGAATAAATGGCATGCTGGTAAATCTACCTTCAACTTACACCTTATTTCAATAGCTGTAAAGGTCTTTTTGTATAGCAATAGATAGTAACAGAAGATTAATACTGACGACGAAATGCTTGACAGAGGAGTTTAGACCTTATTATTATAGTAGTAGAGCTCTTTTTAGTATGGGTTAGGCAATAGTTATTCTGAGTCTGACAGTCATGATGAAATGCCTGCCAGGTGAGTTTAGACCTTACTTCAATAAATTTAGAGCTCTTAGTGAAGGCGCTTGTCCAATGAAGCACCTGATACTGATGATGAAATGCCTGCCAAGTGAGTTTAGACCTAGACCTAGACACAATATTTTACTAGCGGACGCCTCGTAGTTTCACCCGCGTAGTTCCCGTTCCCGTGGGAATACAGGGATAATAAAAAGCTTTTTACAAAAAAATACTACCGACTTCCAAATAAAAAGACTACTAAGTGAAAAATAACTTTATTTTTGGAAGTCGGTGTCTTTGGTAGGTACCATTTTGTTGCGTTATAGACTTTTAGTTTAGTCTTTTTATTTGGAAGTCGGTAGTATTTTTTTGTAAAAAGCTTTTTATTTGTTTGTTTAAGTTTATTCGTTACATACAAAAATACAAATCTTTCCTCTTTATAATATTAAGTGTAGAGTTTAGATTAATTATACAACCAGATTAGGGTTGCCAGATCGGAAGACCAAAATATCTGAAGAAAATTTGAAAATGTCAGGATTTAGAGGTTGTTGTCGGGAGAAATAAATATAAAAAATATATTTTAATAGGTTAAAAAAGACTTAATATTGATGACACATAACTAAATTAGGTAGGTACCTAAGTACACTTAATTTTTAGGTTGCCACATGTATTTGGAATTTACTGAGTCCACTAATTTAGATCCTTTAATAGTATTCGGAAAAGATTAAAAATTAAAATAATTTACTTCAAAGTTCAGTCTAATTACTAACTCAGCTTTTATTAAATCAAAGGCTATACAATTTCTCTCTTTGGTATATAAGTTATTTAGCAAACTGAACATCCTTTTAAAGTAAGCATTGCATTGTTTGTGTTTTGCTTATCTCGTGTCTCCTGTGCGGGACACAAATAAATATTTTTTATTTCTTTCTTTTCTTTCATTGCATCAGCTCAGCAATTGATAACACAAATGATCTGAAAGAAAAATCTTGCTGAGAACTTGTTTTTTTGGAGAATTTGGGTTTTGTTGGGAGTCTGGAGATCCTTTAAAATGTTGGAAAAATCCAGACGAATCCCGACCATCTGGCAACCCTAAACCAGATACATAACGTCTTAGATAAAGTACCTATAGATTAAGCACCGGCGTGGCCGCACATGAGACAGCAATAGTTAGTTCTGGTTTTACAACAAGAACAAGAACACTACAACCCACCATCGCACTGACACTTATTATCTATAAATAACTCAAATTCCTTGTCTCAATTAACACATAATACCACGAAATCATAGAAAATCAAACAAAACCGAGTTTGTTTGTCAAACCTGCCATTGTATTAGAGTTTGACAAACAACAGAAACCGGCCACGGTGACAAAGACAAAAAATAATCTTTTGTCCTTATTATTTACATGGAGCTGCCAATTAGCCATCTCGCTCTATCAATCAAGCTCATTTTAAGGCTTAATCTATAGGTACTTTATCTAAGCATAACGTAGAGGCTACGTATGTTCCTCCTATCTCGCCTCCCTTGCTTGAGATCGTGGATTCAAAACCGGGCAGTGAAACTTCAATTTATATGTACTTTAAAATACAAGTTTATCTTCTAAAACTCGTGGAGGAGCTCGTGGCTAAATAATAACAGCCGCACGGGTCGATCTTCAAGGTTAAGCAACGCTTACCGAGGTCGGTCCGTGGATGGGTGACCATTTCAACATACCGAGTTTCCTCCGTGCCTCGGAAAGCACGTTAAGCCGTTGGTCCCGGCTGTCATTTGAAGATCTTTGACAGTCCTTACGGGTAGTCAGAAGCTTGAGATCTGACACTAGTCTAGCCAAGGGGTATCGTGTTACCCAGTTACTGGGTTGTGGAGGTCAGATAGGCAGTCGCTCCATGTGAAACACTGGTACTCAGCTGAATCCGGTAAGACTGGGAGCCGACCCCAACATATTTGGGAAAAGGCTAGGCAGATTGATTGATTAATAAAAAAAAAAACTATTTAGTCCATCAGTTAAGCTTATTGATTCGTTGTATTCTGTTTATGTGACAATTAAGTTATTTGTGATATTTTATTTTATATTCTGATGCTTATATTTTATGTATATTATCTTCAAAAAATAATGTTTTTGCATGCCGTAAGGCAGAATGTAGCGGAAACACCCAATTCTGTACCATCTCAAACTTGTACCTACATTGCTGGCAAATAAATAATTCTGATTCTGATTAGATTGCCTTAAAAATGTTGAACACGTGTTTTTTCTTTTGTGACGTTAAAAAATACATATTACGATACAATTCGTTATAATTTTGCGCGACGTTATGCCCTGGTACACGTTTTCACTGTCACAAGCCCCCACTCCCAAACTTGATGCGCTTTATATGGTGATTTTTTTCATTGATTTTTTAAAGCCAAAAATCATCATCATCAGCCGAAAAAGCCGAATAAGCCTCCCCCAAGCGTCGCCACATTGGTCGGTCCCGTGCGTCTCGCATCCAGTGGATCCCCGCAACCTTCACCAGGTCATTGGTCCACCAGGTGGGAGGCCTTCCAACGCAAATTCTACCTCTGCCCCATCGACCATCCGTTCTGCGAGCAATGTGCCCTGCCCACTGCCACTTAAGTTTGGCAATTCTTCGGGCTATGTCGGCAACCCTGGTTCTCTTGCGGATCTCTACATTTCTGATTCGATCACGCCAGGAAACTCCGAGCATAGCCCTCTCCATTGACCTTTGGTTGACTGTAAGCTCTCTGATTAGGCCCATTGTGAGTGACCACGTATCAGATTTTTTTTTAGCAACAAGTACGTGTCCAATATTTTTTGATAATTTACGATGGAATGATGGCGGACTAAATAGAATTTGTTTTTCGTACCGCTTCATAATCCCTATTTTATTAGATTTGAGATCATGCAGTAGAAGATGAATCAGGAGCCTTTGGCATCCCAAATCCTTTGAAACAGGAACTGGTTAAAGAAGTTTACGTTTTTTGTAGGTCTACTCCTCGAAGACAGCGACTCAGACAGCTCCGCCTCTAAAGTGGAACACGACAGCGAGCAGTATTCTCAATCAGAGCCCGAAGACACACACACAGACAAACTGCCTGTTCCTATACATACACAGAGCACGGTGAGTAATGTCTGCCTACCCCTTAACTAACTATGTTGGGGTCGCTACCAGACTAACCGGGTACAGTTGATTACCAGTATTTTACAAGGAGCTACTGCATCACTGACCTCCACAACCCAGTAACTGGGTAACACTGTACTGACGGCACCCCTTGACAATTGGTACTGGTAAAATACTGTTTATATGTAGCAACTGCCTATCTGTCCTCCACAACCCAGCAACTGGGTAACACGGTACTGACGGCACCCCTTGACAATTGGTACTGGTATTGTTTTTTACATGGAGCGACTGCCTATCTGACCTCCACAAACCAGTAACTGGGTAACACTGTACTGACGGCACCCCTTGATAATTGGTACTGGTAAAATACTGTATACATGGAGCGACTGCCTATCTAACCTCTACAAACCAGTAACTGGGTAACACTGTACTGACGGCACCCCTTGATAATTGGTACTGGTTAAATACTGTTTACGTGAAGCGACTGCCTCTCTGACCTTCAGAACCCTGGTGAACTCTCTCTTCCCTCACTCGTAAGTATCAGTAGTCTATAGCAATCCATTAGTTCAAAATAAATGTGGCAATACAATTTAAACTTTGTTACGTATGACTTAGAGTATTTTGTTCCATAACTTTAGAAACATCTAAGAAACTGAATTAAAATATTATTTCTGTTGCAGGTATCAGAAACCAGTTCAGAGCTACCTTCTGATCAAGGTTCTGTGCCGAAACTGACTCCATCTGACGTGGCCAGTGAGATAGCCAGGAGATTAGGTGCTAGAGATCCACCTAAGGTATGTTTATCATCTCGCCTATATGCCCCGACGGGGTTGACTGATGTATAGGTAGTATTGTTCCATTTCGCCATAGTGTCTGGGCAGCAACTGGAAATTAAAATATTGTGGATTTACTTTCAACACTACTAAGCAGAGTCATCTCACTATCTTCTTTTCTGTTACTTTATAAATATATGTATTTATCTTCTTTATATATATAATTCTACTGTACGTGTGTTTGTCACTGAACTCCTCCTAAACGACTGGGCCGATTTGAATGCAATATTTTGTATGCGTTTGGGTGGCGCCCTGGATGGTTTAGATTCATAATAGGGTAGGTAAGGTTGGCTTAGGTAGGGTAGATGAATGTTTGGTGTTTTTATGGCAAAACCACGGGGTCTCATTGCTAAGAAAGAAAATTTGGTTCAAATAAATCTCACTAGATGGCGCGATATGCACCTCGGTATCCACCTATATGTTATTGAATATGCGTAAAATTAACATTTTCTGGAATTGAACACAAAAATTGTATGTTCTTGTTTAATCAACTCTCCTAAGTAAAAAAATATGGAATATTGGGCTCTTAATTCACATTTCAAAGATTATTAGACGGATCATTTAAAATTGATGCCAATAGATGGCGCATTTTTAAATTTCTGAGGCATTCCACTCGATTGTTTGCATTTTAACACATTTTGGTGCAAAAAAAACTGTAAAAATGTGCAAATAAATACTAAAAAAACAAACCTTCACTGTATTTAAAGAAAAAACATTCACGAACCTAGTAAACCCTTTTACTTGCAAGTCGCTGCTAACACCATCTATCTATCACCGTGAAACATAACCGAATGCGTTCGATGTACAAAAAATTGCCAGAATAAGCAGTCGAAAAACGCTAGTTACGTCGGCATGGTTTCTTTGTATGGGATGAGGTATCTGTATGCTAGTATTATATTATTTGTGGCAAAACAAAGTTTGCTGGGTCAGCTAGTATACACGTACATATTATTTTCAATATATATGTACGTGTATTTTATCTATTTTAGCATGTTATGTAATAACTGAGTTTATTTTTATTATTAAAAAATGCATCTGCCATGTTAAGGTATCACCACCCTTGGTTGACTGGTAGAGAATGCCTAAGACATTAAGTCCACCTTTGTATCTTATTTTGCATGAAGTCTAAATAAATAAATACTTTTTTTAAACTTAAATTAAAACTCTAAAATTTGCTGCTTTTAGTTCGATCAGGGATTAAATACCGAGAACAGACCCTTAAGCGCAACAGTATGATCTAGACAAACCTGAAAAATGTCCTTGAGTCTAGCTAGAAGACCAAACAGGTTGTCACTATTTTAACAAGATAAAATTACAAATTTAAATCAAATCAAATATTTATTTGCTAGAAATACATTGTTCAGAAGGGAAGATCTTAAAGCCTAAAAGTAATTGTATTCTGCCTGCAAGCAAACGTGCAAATTATTTATAATATAAATTGTAAGACATTAATTAAATATATTAATCAAATTGCAACTGTCCATAAATCAATATTAAAATTTCATCAGCTCACTCAAAAGATATACTTAAACATGTGAAAATACATACATTAAAAATGTCATGATCAACTGGCTGCCAAAAAGTTGGGGATTCTTGCAAAGGTGGGACGGTACTTCACGCCAGAACAGTTGCTCAACTTGTACCAAGCGCAAGTTCGGTCATGCATGGAGTACTGCTCTCATCTCTGGGACGGATCTGCGAAGTACCAGCTGGATGCACTAGAGTCAATCGAAAAACGGGCCAAGAGGCTCATCGGCAATGAGATACTGGTCGAGTCTAGGCTCCAGAGCCTTTAACATCGGCGCCAAGTTGCCAGTCTGTCGGTTTTTTATCGGTTACATTTCGGGGAGTGTGCGATGGAATTGCATGAACTAATTCCTCCTAGCCCGTTCCATCATCGGACTACAAGACGTACGGCGATGCGTCATCGGTACATGGTGGACATCCCACCCAAACGCACCAAACGTTTTGGGAATACTTTCATTATGCGTACAGCTAAGGAGTGGAATTCCCTGCCGGAGTCTGTATTTCCTGATAGCTACAACCTGGGAGTCTTTAAGTCAAGAGTGAATAGGTTTCTTCTAGGTAACCGTGCTACATCGTCGACCACATCATCACTTACCATCAGGTGAGATAGTGTTCAAGCGCAAGCCTATCAATAATAAAAAAAAAATGTCTAAAATTAAAATGTCAATAAAATAAAATGTCTAAAATTAAAATGTCAATAAAATAAAAGTCAAAAATTAAATTAAAATGTCAAAATTAAAAAGAAAATAATAATAATAACCAATTAAAAATTCATGCACTGTTAACAATTAAATTCCTAGCATCCATTTTTATGTTCCAAAAATTCCCTAATGCTATAGAAACAACACTTTTGTAGCCACTCTGTCAATTTTGTCTTTAATTCCCCCCCAAGTTTTTAATTTTTAGTAGCAGACACGCTTCAATCGACAATCTATCGAAACACGTAATAATGACACGATATCTTGCGATAAAATCCAGATCCAAAGAGTAAAATGCAAATAGCTTCTGAACGGCTAAACCGATTTTATTCAAACATAGCTAAGAACACTCTCGACTAAGTCACCTTTCAAACAAAAAAAAAACTAAATCAAAATCGGTTCATCCGTTTAGGCGCTATGATGCCACAGACAGACACACAGATACACAGCAACACACGACAAACTTATAACACCCCTCTTTTCCCGTCGGGGGTTAATAAATCTGTATTTTACATAATATTGTGTTTTGTTCTACAGATGGTCGAAAGAGAGCCTGAAGAGGAGGAACCACCAAAACCAACAATTCGAAAGATTTACCGACCTCAGGATCCCGTGTCGAGTAAGTTATTTTATTGTTCATCATCTTTGCATCATTTTTACCCTACTGCCGAAGGAGGGTCATGTGTTTATCAGTCTATGTATGTATGTATGTTTGTTCCTATGTGGCGTTCTAGAGACCAAACGCGTTGGCCGATTTTGATGATTCTTTCGTCAATCGATTCGACTTAACCCTGCAAGTGTCACTGGCAACATTAAAATTGAAAAATAAAAAATGGCGGATTTTGTGCGCCATTTTGTGGGAGACAATTCTGTTTTTTCTTCCAAAACCATCGTATGGGGTATCAACATAAAGGGTTTTAAGAGGTGATTTCAAAAATATATAACACTTGTATGTTTAAATGTACCTAATTCTAAAAAAAAACTTCTAAAAGTTGTAAATAAAAAAGGTTAATAAAAAATAAAAAAAATACCTGACTGCTTAAATAGCGAACTAAAAAGACGTAAACAAGAAGAAAATCATGCTGTGCAGTCGGAGGATACATCTGGTTTTGGTCCGCCAGCTCGCGAACATGTATCCGTCGTGGTAATATGTAGGCGCAAATTTATAAACATAAATTCAATATTTCGCAAATCACAATGTAAAAATACAATAACCTGTGCAGCATTATACTTAGTTGTTAGAACTTTTGTTGTAACGTATAACTAATCCCTCTATGCATATAGGAAATGATTTGAAAACTTAAATCTTTTATTGAAAGAGTTACGAGCCATTTTCGAACACATAACATAACACGAAATAATAGGAAATACCTACTTTATGCCTATTGCATAACTCTTAAACTGTTAGCATTTTTGTACATAGCGTTGAATTCACATAAGGTATCCATCCACCCAGCGAAAATAACAAACTTTTAAATTATCAAAGGTTATGTGGAAATTAATTGTATCCCTACTGGACTATATATCATAATCATTGTATCTTTATTTATGTTCTATCATTTATTCTCAGGCACAATCTTCCCCGATGAACCACCCCCGCTATCCGAACAATCGGACACCGAATCAGACATATTCGCCGACCTGCACCGAACCCAACCTTATGCAAGAAGTCAACCGTACGAGAGTACTCGCGTGCCAGATGACCTGTTCGGTGGGGATCAGCAGGATAGCGATGAGGGGGATATCTTCAGCGATTTTGCTAAGAAGGTCAGTGGGAGTAAAGTATTTTTTTATCATTTATTTGTAGGTCAGTTTTTCCTGACTACGTTGGGATCAGCTTCCAGTCTAAGATGCAGTATTTTTCTAAAAGTAGCAACTCACAATCCAGTTACTGGGTGACACGGTACCCAGTTACTGGGTGTCTCGGTACACAGTTACTGGGTGTCTCGGTACACAGTTACTGGGTGTCATGGTACAATGTTACTGGGTATTACATTTTTAGGTTTCCACAACCCATTTATAGTTGCTCTATCTCACGAAGGCGGGTTACGTGACTTTTATGACGTCGAAATAAGAGTCATTTTGTTATGATTCACCCGGACACCCATTAACTGGGTGCCTCGGTATACAGTTACTGGTTGACATGGTACAAAGTTACTGGGTATAACATTTTTAGGTCTTCACAACGCAGTCATAGTTGTTCTATCTTACGAAGGCGGGTTACGTGACTTTTATGACGTCGACATTAGAGTAATTTTGTTTACATTTCCCGATTCAACCATCTTCGTGAGAAGGTTGTTCTATATTAGATAGCACTGAACCGAGTTACTGGGTGTTAGGTTTTCTGGCTTCTGACTACCCGGAACGACTTTTAAAGATCTACAAACTACATGGAGGAGTCTTGGTACGTAACGAATGGTCACCCATCCACGGACCGACCTCGGCATGCTTTGCTTAACCTCGATGATAGAACCGTGCAGCTGGTATTATTAAGACACTAGGGGTATGTTAGAATGGTCACCCATCCACGGACCGACCTCGGCAAACGTTGCTTAACTGTGCGGCTGTTATCACAGGCTACCAGCTAGCTACAGGTAAGCCAAATACCAGCTTGATGCACTTGAGTCGATCGAAAATCGGGCAAAGTGGCTCATCGGCAATGAGGTACTGGTCTGTCGGTTTTTTATCGGTTACATTTCGGGGAGTGTGCGTTGGAATTGCATGAACTAATTCCTCTTAGCCCGTGTCATGATTGGACTACAAGAAGTACGGCGATGCGTCATCGGTACATGGTGGACACCCCACCCATACGCTTCAAACGTTTTGGGAATACTTTTATGATGCGTACAGCTAAGGAGTGGAATTCCATGCCGGAGTCTGTATTTCCTGATAGCTACAACCTGGGAGTCTTTAAGTCAAGAGTGAATAGGTTACTTTTAGGCAAGAGTGCTTCATCGTCGACCATATCATCGCTTACCATAGGTGAAATAGTGGTCAAGCGCAAGTCTATCAATAATAATAAAAAAATAAAAAAAAACACTTTACAGGACCTGATGAATGTCACAGACGCTTCAATCAACCTGGCCACGTACGGGTCTAAAATATTTAAACAGTTTGGAAAACTTCAAAATAAGAATAAGAAGCATTCTATAATAAAATTATCCGTTTCTCTCCACAGCCCACAACAAATCCCAATGCCAACCCGACCTCTCTCTTCGACTCCGGCCCGGCACCCAACATGTTTGTCAAACACACTGACAACCGTCACCCCAGTGAACATCATAGACAACAAATACATGATGTTGGTCATAGACAACATATACACGATGATGATCATAGGAGACATGTTTATGAGAGTGATGATAGAGGGGGATCATACGATGATGGTGGTAGAAATAATGAAGATTCAAGGGCTAGAGGTGATACAGACGCTGAGAGGGGTGTTAAGGTATGTTTTATATTATTTTAACTAAAAAAACAAGACTATATTGTGTTCAGCCTATTATTTTACTTTTGACAGATGCACGCCTATGAAATGTCATAATTATACTTCATAAAAGATAGCTTGATCTCTGCGGTTTCCCTTAGGTTAAGACATCGTGTGTGGGCACAAAAGTAAAAATGAAATCACACAAGTTATTCGATACACTAGGTTTATTCAAATAGTCACAACTCACAGTTACAATCTTGCTTATTAATATTACGGATCGACACTGATTCTACGACGTCTTAGCTCTAAGGCTGTCAGTAGTCAACTGCCAACTGCCATATTGTGCTGTCCCCACCACGCAAGTGGTTAGAGAAAGTGCGTCAAAGCGTAGTTTTTCTTGATTTGCCGACAGATGGCGTGCTTGCGATTTGTTTTGACGTCCGTACTATTGACTAAACTCAACATATAAATATTGAAAAACAGCAAATAAAATACTTGCGGTTTTATTATGATGGATCGTTGAATTCTTCCCCATATAAACTGGAATCTTCACTTCATAAAATGATGTGTTTTCGTATGATAAATCGATTAAAATTTCTTCATTAAAAAGTCAATTGTTATAAGAAATCGAATCGGTACCGCTGTCAAAAGTAAAATAACAGGCTGTACGGACTGTAATTAGTTGGCGAAACTCCACAGGTATGATATAAAATATCTACTCAAGGTGGAATGGTCCTGAGACACAGGAACAAATAGAAGTTATGCCTTTTAAAAATAATACATACTTTTTAGGGTTTTAATTTTTACGTTTGGGTAAACCAAAGGGTAAAAACGGGACCCCATTACTAAGACTCCATGATCCGTCTGTCTTTCTGTACGTCCGTCTGACACCAGGCTGTATCTCATGAACCGTGATAGCTAGACATTTGAAATTTTCACAGATGATGTATTTCTTTTGCCGCTATAACATCAAATACTAACAACAGAATAAAATAAATATTTAAGTGGGGCTCCCATACAACAAACGTGATTTTTATGCCGTTTTTTGCGATAATGGTACGGAACCCTTAGTGCGCGAATTTGACTCGCACTTAGCCGGTTTTTGTTTTGATCATGTTTTCGGTAACTAATACAATTATTCTTATTAAATTTGCGATAGTGTCACTAATGGTCTATTGGTTGCAAGAGGGACTTTTGGACAAAGTGTCCTAGGTCCAATTCCTATTCCCAGTAATTTGATTTTTACTTAGACTTTTTTCATGGGGCTTAATTAAATCTGTCCCACAGAGAGGAGGCCTGTGTTTCAACAGTGGGAATCTTAAAATCATACGAATTAAAGATTAAGCTAACAAAACTCTGTTAAAATTTGGGTGCCACCTTCCTATTCGGAGCTTACTTGATGTTATGTTACTTTTGTACACAGAAACCAATTGGAGCCGTTTCCTTATTCGGTAATAAAGGAACCGAAAGCATTGGCGCCGCCATCTTGAAACGTAATCAACGAAAATCTTCAACATCCGGAGACGAAAGCGGAAGTGACTCTCGCTCTGAATCACAACCTACCCAGCAGATAAGAAAAGAAAAAGATATATTCGATGACTTATTCGCTAGGTCTGAAAGTAAAAATGTTACAAAAGAAAAAGATTTTAGCAATGATTTGAAAACTGAAATAAAAAAGAAAGTTGAAGTAAAAGACAAAAAGATAGAAAAAGAAAAACCAAAAGTTGATTTGTTTAGTGATAATCTTTTTGATGATATAGACGATATCTTTTCTACGAATGTTGTTAAAATGCCTGCTAAAAATACGGCTAAATCGAAATCTATATTTGAAGATGATGACGATCTTTTCTCTGAAATTGCTGCGACAAAACCGGTGAAAATAGAAGTAGCGAGTAGCAGTAGTAATAAGAAAAGCTTATTTGATAGCGATGATGAATTATTTTCTGAAAATAAACCTGTAGAGCATAAAGAAACTCCGAAACATGTAGAAATTACAAAACCGAAGGTAGCTGAAAGACCTAAAGTAAATGAAAATTTTAATGTTAAAAAAGAAAACACTAAAAGTATTTTTGATGAAGATGAAGATGAACTATTTGGTGATAGAAAAACTAATGAAGTTACTAAAGTACAAAATAAAACAGTTAGTTTAGAAATACCTCCAGTTATTGAAAAAACAAATACTTTTAAAAGTCCATCTCTTTTTGATGAGGACGATGAAGATGAGAGTGATCTTTTTGCTGAACCGGCTAAATCTTCAAACGTCCAAAATGTAATAGCAGCTCCTCTTAGAGAAACAAAAATTTCAAGCCAAACTGATATTAAAACTCCTACAAAACCGTCAAGGAAAACTGAAGTCATAATTCCTGCAAAACCGTCAAGTGAAATTGATTTCAAACCTCCTACAAAACTGTCAAGCAAAACTGATATTAAACCTAAAGATGTTGTTGATGTTAAACCTTCAAGCTCGGTTAAAACAGAAGAGAGTGAAGAAATTGTAGTTAAAAATAAAATTGTTGATATAAATAAAGATATAAGCAAACCTATTTTAGATAATACTTCTGAAACAGATAAAAACTTAGAAAATGAAGATCCAGTTATACCTGTAATTGAAAATGTAGATAGCAAAAAAGAAAATGTAGAACCTAATGCAGCTAGTATATTCGACCATATAAAAAATATAGAAGAAAGTTCTTCGGATACAAATAATGATTTCAGCGATCAAGATTTTGATGATTTACCTCCTAAAGAGGAAAGTAAACAATCTGTAGTTAACAATAGTAACATAGTCCCAAAAGAACACAATATTTTTGATAAAGTCACATTAGAAGAAGATATTGATGAGCTATTTGCAACTTCTCAACAAAAAACAGAAGATTCTAAAAACATATTTAATACAGAACCAGCTTTTACAGAAACAATTACTAAAAAGACTGAACAGGACAATAAGAAAGAAGAAATATCACCAAAAACAATAGAAGCAGATATTTTCAGTAATATTCTAACAGAACCACCAGTTTTCGAGAAACCGAAAGAACCTAAAAAGAGTAAAAACGTTAATGCTTTATTCGACGATGATTCTGATGATGAAAGTCTATTTTTCAAGAAAAATGATCCTATTTTTGTTGAAAATCCGGAAGAATTTACTCCTACACAAGACAGGATATTTGGTTTGTTTACAGATGAACCACCCGATGATGGATTTAGTAAAATCAGTGATGAATTCGATGATGATATGTTTTCTACTGTACCTAAGTCGAAAATACCAGAAAAGGTATACCCGCCGATACCTAATACTGAAATTTTCGAAGATAGTACTCCTACGAACAATAAAATACCTGAGATTGAAAAAGTAGAAGATATATTCAGTGACAAAATACCTGCCATTGAAAAATCAGACTTAGTCGAAGAAACATCCAGTGATTTACCTAAAGATGAAGCAAAACCAGCGACCGAAGTAGGAAAAGAATCTAGTTTAGATGCAAAAGAAGATATATTTAAACTACCCACTGAAGAAAATATTGTTAAAGGACAAAAATCTTCAGCAATATTGTCAGATGATGAACAACTATTTAAAGTCACTACTAAAGAATCTAAATCTGTTTTAGAAGAGAAACCCAGTTTAGATTTTCTATCTGATGATGAGAACCTATTTGTATCGAAACCTGCATCATCGAATCAAGAAATTCATATACCTAAAAATATAACTTCAAAAGAAACTAAACCTGCTTTAAAGCAGAAACCTGGCTTAGATGTTCTATCTGATGATGAAAACCTTTTTGCTACTTCATTGTCATCATCTGAAGATAAAAAACCTGTGCCTGAGATTAAAAAGCCTACTTTACAAGTAAAACCAAGCCTTGATATAACATCTGATGATGAAAATATTTTTGCCGCTAAACCTACATTAGAAAAACCTGCTTCTTTGGCATCAAATAAGTCTGAAAAATCTGTTACAGAAAATAAGAATCTAAGTTCGAAGGAAAAACCCAGCTTAGATCTTCTCTCTGATGATGATAATCTATTTTCATCAGAAAAACCTACTAAGTTCGAAAAACCTACTTCGTTACCAAAGAAATTAGAGAAACCTGCAAATATAAACTTATCTAAGCAAGAGAAACCTGTACTTGAAAATAAAAAAATTGAATCCCCAAGCAAATCTTCAGATGATGAGCTATTCTCGTCCTTAGAGAAAGCAGAACAACCTATAGTTAATGTAAGTAAATTACTTCAACAAGATTCAAAATCCGATGAAGACTTATTCAATAAATCTGAATTTATACCTAAACCTAAGCCTTCAGAATCAAAAGCAGATAAGAAGGTTGGGAAACTAAAAGTGGGTCTAAATATAAACGTAAATGCCTTACTGCCAGGAGCATCACCTAAAAAGGTCAAGGCAAACGACCAACCAGACGGCCAAAGCCAAAGTGTGTCTGACAGTCAAAAGTCAGAACCGAAAACCCATACTGAAGTACGAAAGTCAGAACCGAAAATCCACTCCGAAGTTCGAAAGTCTGAACCTGAAATCCCCAGTCATAATACAGATTCTAAGTTATTGAAATCTGTAAGTTTTGATGGAAAACCTGAGTCAGATGTGCTAGATAATAAATTGTCCAAAGAAAGGGCTAGGATCCAGGTCAAAAGACGACCATCAACTAGGAGAGCTAGGAGGGAAGCTGTCAGAAAATCTGGAATCGATTTTGGTGAAGACTCTACTGATAATTCTAGTTCTATAGATGATCCGCCTAGGAGACAACGTGAAGTTAGCAAAGAAGATACAAAGGAAAATAGACCTAATATACAGCCTGATAGACTAGCCAAATCGGAGGCTACAGCTAAATTGGGTGACACGACTGCACAGACAGAAATAGACTCTAAAGTAGCAGAAAAACAGTCTGAAATTGAATCTTTAAAACAGGCTGAAGTTGAAAAACCTTCTTACTCAAGAGACGTCAAATCAAAAGTAGTTTACATCCTAAACGACGAAGATATATTCAATACTAGTCCTGTTGAAAACATAAACAAAAATATAACAAAAAATCTAGACTCAAATACAGGTGTTTCAACTCTAGGCAAAGTCTATGATAAAAATACAGAAAATACTTCGAAAAAAGATTCGAAATCTTCACTTTTCGGTGAAGAAAATGATGAAGAGATTTTCAAACCTAAAACAGCAGTAAAAAAATCTGCCATATTCGATTCTGATAGCGAAGAAGATCTCTTTGGCACGACGAGTAAGAAAGAAGAGAGAAAAGTAGAGAAGGTAGAAGTAAAGAGAGAGATAAAAAGAGAAGTGGTGAAGGGATCTCTTTTTGGTGATGAAGATGATGATGATGACCTGTTTGGTGTTAAGACTAAGAAGATTGTTGGTAAGTAAATATGTTCATGAATTTTTACTTGTACAAGTTTGTCAAGCAAATATATCTGAAGAATTAAAATGACGGTTTGACTAAGTATAATTAAATTAAGCTCTGTCAAATCTTCAAAATTGTTTATCTGGGAAGCAGTATTCTGACTGTTGAAAAATCAGCCCTCAGGCCATTTGTTCACTGCGCGACACACAACACGACAAAATTTGGTCACGATTCAGAGTTCCATATAGTTGTATGGTCTGTTTGTTCATTGCACAACACCGCAACACACGCGACACGATTTACAAACGGTTTTTCGGCTATGGCGTCGCGACTTTTTGAAGTGACGATTTTGCGGCTGTACAAAACAAGTATGAGCTTGTTGACGACACGACACACCGCACCGCACCGCTCACGCACAGCAAAAATATACAAACAGTATGGAAACTACCTACAAACGCTCGAAATGGCACACTCACACAAACATACGCACCGACGAGACCACTCGGGCACTTCTGCGGTGCTGTCAGTACTGAGCACGTATGTTTGTGTGAGTGTGCCGTTTCGAGCGTTTGTAGGTAGTTTCCATACTGTTTGTATATATTTACTGTGGCTCACGCCTGGTTCGTCACTCACGCGCTGGTAGGACAATACCAGTACACTGCAGTGTCGTTGCAGAATCGTGTCTAGTGAACAAACGAACGGATGACAGACCGTCTGCAGTGTGTCGTGTGTTAATAGTCGTGACCGAAATTCGTGTCGTACGGTGCCTCGTGAACAAACGACCTTAGTCTATTTTGAGTTTTACTGCATAGCTGATTATGACCAAATCAGTATTCGCTTTTCTTGTTAGTCTATTTATATATCCAGTATCTTAGATGTTCAGTTTAAATGGCGTTGTGGACTTTTGCAGCTCTACTGCTGAGCGATCCAGGGTTCAATTCCCATATTGAACAATGTGTTATTGGGTTTTTCTTCACGATTTTCTTAGTATCGGCCCGGAATCAAGATTTGTGCCGAGTTGGTGTCAATACGCATGCATCCTATTACAACCTTATATATAGCTAGTATATTTTTTTCTTTACACAGACCTGCTTACTCAGCAAATTATATATAATGTTTTCCACAGATCTAAAACCCCAGCTATCCAGATCGACAGTTAAAGAAACTCCTAAGCCTGCGGAACCAGTGTTTGAAGACCCGCTATCAATGTTCGGAGATGACGATTAGTGTCACATTCTGAAGCTAAGTGGCGCTGGTGTTTATGGAGGTTTGAATAAGCCGGTTTGAAGGGTATAGTTACAGGTACATTACATCAGGCGAGGATACAAGGGGGGGTGCAACAGGAGCAATTGGTAAGCTCTTGGGCCTCGATCAAGCTGGTAGTATGAATGGTCAACAGAAAATATATCTAGATCCGAGATGGGGTGCTATAATTATCGACAGACATTCTATTAATCCTGATGCTTTTGAAGAATGGTCAAAACCTGAGCTATATCATCTATCTATGAAGTCCTCATATTTTCGTGAACCACAGTGTTTTAAAACCAATATGGGTTAAATTTCATCAAAAATTCTACTGGCTAACTAAATCAAGCAGTTTAGTAATACGATCCGAAATGCAGGAACAGCATTTTTTTTAATGACACCCTCCCCTAGATAGCCATTCCCCTCCATCTCCCACAGACGCCCTGAGCGAAATTCTTGATCCATGCCTACATGACACAGCTTTGTTTTGGCAACGCATCTGCGATGTCTGTGGTATGACAGAATCTGTCATACCACAGACATCGCAGATGCGTTGGTGGGTATATATGGTACGACCCATCTTATGGTACCAATTACCATAAGATGGGTCGTCGGCTTCAATCACTCTAAGCAGTTAGCCTCCATATCCCATCTATGTCAAATCAAAACAAATATTTTATTTTATTTTATATAGGCCTACATGGGCACTTATAAAACGTCGACAAAAGGCGCACGGTTCGGGTTGGTCGTTTCCTATGGAGAAGAACCGGCAAGAAACTCCATGGTTACTCTTTTAATGTTGGGGCGGCTTCCAGTCTAATCGGAAGCGGTATATCCATGCTATATGATTACGTTAGACTGGAAGGCGCAGAATAATTGCCAGTTTCGTTCGTTTGAGAAAGAAGCCGTATGTTACATGAAGTTTTAGGGAATGTTTCGGCCTGTGTGAGGGTCTCGATATTTCATATTAACGGCCTGGTATTGTGGGTAGTTAGCTTTTTAATTTATTATGCAGGCTGAGTTGATGGATTTGTTAACAATGCTTTGTAGTAGTATGTCTGTTAAAATGTAATTCGTTTTGGTTTAAACTATAGTTATTAAGTGAACCTATGAAAAAGAAAAGCAGATTAATAGGGATGTTTCATGTGTAGAAAAATTATATTTCTATTTAGTCCGTCAGTGAGATTATCAAATAATATTGGATACATATTTTATTTTTTTACCAAATCAATAAAAAATTACAAAGTTAAAGCGCATCATAGTTCAGGAGTGGGGCTTGTGACGTCACTAAGGTAGTATAGTATAAAGTGTACTTACGGCGTGACATCACACGATATTTTAACGCGTTATATCGTCGTCACTTTACGTGTACGTGTGAAAAGAAAAAAATACGTGTCCAATATTTTTTATTAATCTACCTGACGGACAAAACAAAAATTTTCTTTAAACTAACCTATTAATAGTCTTAAGCAGAGTATAGATTAGTTGACATTAAAATAGCCTTTTTATTAATGTACATTCACAGAAAAGGAAACTTTAGCAAAATTGCGGTAAATTTAGTTTTCTGCTGTTGCTATCCCACAGCTGGGCAAAAGCGCCAAAACCCTCCCAGCTACTCTTTTCTCGCGCCATCTCGAACCAGCCTCTTTGATACGCGTCCAAGTAATCTCGCCACCCCTTTCTGGATAGTCGGCGCCTTCCATCTTTGAGACTTGCCCAGTGGTCAATGTATTGTTTGTGCTGTACAATGATAAATTTGTTGTCTTAAAGACGTTGCAGCAAATAGTTTACTAGTAAACGTGGCCTTTTGGTGAAAAAGCACTTAGTGCAAGCATCAAGAAATTATTATTCAATTTCGCATAATTAGTATGAGATTATGAGCTTGAAACTTAATTAAAATAGTTTTAAAATAAGATGGGATGCTTTAGACATGTGACATTACATCAACGTGAACGTAATCGTCGCCATTGCGAATGGAAAAAAAAAACAACTTATGCTAGCTCTTGCTAGCTAGACAAGTAAGATTAGATGTAAAATGTAATGCCGGCTTTACATGCTTGCCTAGCCTTGGCAAACGTCTTCAAGCCCCAAGCGTTCACAAATCTCGCTTGACATTTGGAAGTCGTTTTCAAGCTTGTGAACGCGTCAGTGTACTACATACACCCAAGCATGGTGGACACCGAACTTGTGTTGGCTATTGCGTTTGGTTTACCATACTTTTATTTTAAATACAAGCAAAGTAAAAGTGACAAAAGCAAAAGTACACCTTGTTATCCCTGATTAAAAATAATAAATAGGTACACTGTAGAATACGATAAGAATTCTGTTTTTTTTTCAAATGCTTGCGGTATCTTATCAATATTTATTTTTTGGCTTGTTATTCGTTTATTGGCTTTCCCATTTTTTTTGTTTTTTCGGCAAGACGACTCCAAGCATCTGCAACTTTCTTTTCAATACAGTTGTTAAACATGGCGTACTTTCAGAGGCTATAATTATGGTTCGAAAATTAAATCTTATGCATAGGCATCTTTCTGTTACGCGGTCGTGACTTTTGTTTACGAGCTCGATCATTAGTTTTGCAGTTTAGTTTTAAATTTATAAGTCAATTTAAAAAGTTTAGTAGCAATGAGTTTTCATACATAGAATAAAATCGGATAGATTTTATACGAGGAAAAATGAATGATTCCGTACGTTTTAGCATTGAACTCTAAAAAGTCTTTTAAATGGTTGTTTACTATATGTAATTACCAGTTAAAATTTAATAATTTTCACATCAACATTTGTCTAAAATCGAATAGGCTGTATAGACTGTTTTCGTTGTAAAAAATGTCCAGTTGCAAAAACGCGCCTTTAGTTATAAGTCAATTTAAAAAAGTTTAGTAGCAAGGAGTTCTCATGCATAGAATAAAATGGAATAGATTTTATACGAGGAAATATTAATGATTCCGTACGTTTTAGTATTTAATTCTCAAAAGTCTTTTAAATGGTTGTTTAATATATTTAATTACCAGTTTCAATTTAATTATTTTCACATCAACATTTGTCAAAAATCGAATAGGCTGTGTAGGCTGTTTTCGTTGTAAAAAAAATATGTCCAGTTGCAAAAACGCGCGAAAAATTTTTTTTTTTTTTAATTAACAAATCTAATTCTTTGATTTGTTTTTACTATTTCACACAACTGTATTGAAAAATATCGTGTGATACACGGGCGTGTAGGTTATTGCAAACTCGTGTCATTAAAAACCCTCGCCTTTGGCTCGGGCTTGTTAATGACAGTTCGTTAACTACTTTCCACCCTTGTATCACAATGTACTATTTTATCTTTATGATTAACGTCTTTGGGCTTCCAGATAGACGATTCGCTGTGGTAATATTCCAGAAACGATAAACTCTCTTCGTTCGACCAGCCACTCATTTTAAACAAATAACTAAACATGCGATCGTCGTGAGCTCACAATGGCTACTAAACGCTTACCAAAGTTTGAATGCGTCGCAAGCGCTTGCCGCAAGCGCCCCTTGATCTGTGTCTAAAAACCGACACTAGACCGGATCGGAGACAAGCGTCCACAAGCTCACGCAAGCCAACCCAAACGCTCTCTTTACACGCTTGTACTTGTGGACGCTTGCCAAGCCTTGGCAAGTATGGAAAGGCACCATAAGGGATTGATCAAGTGATTATACTAATCGCTATTACTGACGCTTTCTTACACAGAATGTCACTTTTCTAGAGCCTCTTTTATTAAAATCGCAACTGTCATTATTTATCGCTTGTCATTCTTTAATGTCTGGATGACTTGATGTCGCGGCAAAATACACTTTTTTGAAAGTTTTTTTTTTTTTTCCTTTCTATAAGCAAACGTAGTGTGTCAGTCTGCTAAAAAAAATCGATTCTCCAACTATACATGGCAATGTGGCCAGGTTGGGTAAAATGGCGCCTAAATGCGTAATAGAGCTATAAATAATTAATAGTATTAAAAGAACAATTAATTATTTAAACGCCTTATTTAAAAATGCTTTTGCTACTAAATAAACATTCCAGTGTTATTTAATTTTATTATAAAAGTCTATGTTTGTTATGAAGAATAAAAAAAACAGATATTTTCTTTGTTTGAATAATGGTGTAATGAGAAATTTTGTTTATGGTTTACGTAAAATAAAATCATGACTTTTCTTCCCAATGAAATGAAATTATGGAGATTATTATAAAAAAATAATATTAAAATAACTATAAATTATGTTTTTTCTTAATTAATGTAATAATTATGAATGTAAATAATGTTGTCATCTATTGTTATTTCGTTATTGGCTCGTTACAGCTTGCTATACAAAGTGCCTACGGAATTATTCTTGTATGAAATGTAATAAAATGTTATACTTTTGCTTTTGGATTTTCATTTGAAGCTTAAACCCTCTTTTTAAAGTGCATTATTCAGTGAGGTGCCTGTGTCCAGAGCATGACACACTTGTTGGAGTGCCCCAAGTGCACTTTTGAGCACTTAATGAACGCTACTGATGCTGCTAGAAATATGGCCAGTGTGGCCACCTACTGGACCAAACTGTCAATGTCGGGTTAAATTACGATCGACTCGAAAATGGAAGTGCATGTTGCTGTACGCCTTTTGGTAAATAAGAATGTGCTAAAGTGCCCTATGTAAGTGGTTTGCAGATTACAGTGCCGTATGAGAGGCCTATTTCGAATAGTTTTCACAGTAGACTGCTCAAGGCTGATATGAATTTTGTCTCTTCAGGTTAAATTTTAAAACTTCTGCCCATATAAATAAACACTTTTCTCCAAAGGTCATAGTCAATTCTTAAAAAAAAATGCTTTACTAATTACGATAATATGACCACATCTTTTCGATACATTCTTTATGTCATAAGCAAACGTCAAAACTCCGGCGCTCCTAGATTTGTCTAGTCAAACCTGTCTGAGCAGAATTTCTTAGTCAAAGTTCAAATCAATAGCGCGTTTCACCCTTGAACCTTTGACCTATACTTCGTAGAAGATAGCTTGATCTCTGCGACATATGTCAAACTGGGTGTACGTAGTCGCAGCGGAAAAACGTCGAATTTATTAATTTCAGATAAGCAGATAATTAGTTTATGACGTCGTGTAATTGTGTATAGTAAGTACAAATTTGTGTATCCAACCATTGGGGAGCTATTCAACAAAAACTGTTTCCGCTGGAACTACGTCATCCTAGCGGCATCTTTTTTTTCCTATGCACGTAGATAAAAAAAAATACATTCAATAATTAGTTTGAAACGAGAGGTAAATGTGTATGCTTAAATGAAATTTGTGTGACATAAAACTGCGAAGATAATCAAGTTTCCGCTGCGCTGACGTTTGGCTATTTGATGAAAATCATATAAAACGGCTTAGTGCAGAGTTGATTTTTTTTACGCACTTTGCTTTGAATTTGTGTGTAATGATTGTGAAAACAGAATTTGAAAAAATCTTACCGTTCAGAAGATATACACGTAAAAGTAAAATAAGGTTTTTAGGTCCAAGTACTTAAAATAGGAACACTAGAGCCTAATTTATAACGTTTATTTGTATCTTGTAAGGGTCTACAAAGTCCTGCCAAGTTTCATGTATGTGTTCTTAGTAATTAATGAGCAGTCGCATAATTTACTACGACTGGACCACTATATTGTATGACAACCGATTTTAGGACATTTTAATGGAAATGCAACGTAAAACATATGGCGATAATTCGTGTATTAATGCAACTATTCACATGTAAAATTTCAGCTCATTACACTAAATAATTAAAGAGATATAATTAAAATACCAGAACAACCGCAATTCATAGATAAACCGACCAAGTTTGAATGGCTACAAAAAAGCGGCCGTGCAGTATATAGAGCTAACATTCTAAAATTTCCAGTGTCGTACCATTATTGGATTGATACAGGTGAGCACACAATTCTTGAACAAGTAACAAATAATAGTACTACTGAATTTAAAATATGGCTCTCTAATAGGTGTATAGGATGGCAACTAAAAACAAAATCAAAAAATGTCAAACAGCAAACTGTCATCTTACTGTCAATAGTGTCAATGTCAAGGAACATGTCAATGTCGTCAAAACTCAACTGAAACGCCACTGTCGCATGGCAATCACACGGTGGTCGATTGTTTTTCCAAATAAATACTGCTAAAATGAAGGTCCCAGAGAAAACTAAAGAAAAGAAGAATAAAATAAAGAAGAAGGAGAAGATAAAGCCCAAAAAAGAACATGTGTTAATTGTTGCTCAAGAGATAAAGTTTGCACGACTGTTATCTGGCAACGAGAAGAAGACTCGTGATAAAGTGCTAAATTCACTGAAAAAATGGCTTCTTAACTGCTTTGAGAAAGGATATGGTTAGTAACTATAATCTAGTAGATATATTTTATATATTTCTTGACATTTTGACGAAAAAAACTTCATCTAAATGTCAGTTAGAACTTAACCTCAAAATATCACAAATGTGCGTTCTATCTGTTTTTACACAACGTTTTCATGTAATTGGGCGTTTCAATGAATGAAAAATGCCATATATGCATACTAAATGCATATTTACAGGCTCATTTAGTAAAAGTATGTCGAATTTACTGGCCCAATGCGGGAAAATGCCATGCTTACAGAAACGTTAAGGAAAACAATTTGGTCTTTCTATTGATTAGTCCGCCAAATACTTGTTGCTATGTCTAGCTAGGTCTAAGATTGTTGTCCTGTATTCTGGTAGCGTTATAATAGTATCCTGTTGTGGTTTGATTCTCTTTGTGATGATTTTGAATGAATTTTAAACATCAATCTCTATACTGTGATTTTTAATTTCGTGGACTAAACTGACAGCTGCTATTGACCTTATTTTTTTTAAATGTTGCAAGCGCAGAGCATAGTGTTGTAGGTAAGGCTCAATCATAAGTGATTCATCGAATCGATGTGACATGACTCCTGAATTTATTTTTACTAATTGGTGTAAATAAATGCATAAATAAATAATAAACCATTATCAGTAATGGCTAATATGAACTTGGAAGGTATATTTGAATTGTTAGTCATATTTAGTCAGAATCTTAACAATGTTTGTGGCAAAATTGCTAAATAACACTACCTATCCAGTAGTCTCGTTTGTTATTATAAGTTTTAGGTTTTTAGGGTTCCGTACCCAAAGGGTAAAAACAGGATCCTATTACTAAAACTTCATGATCTGTATATGTATGTCTATCTGTCTGTCCGTCTATCACTAGGCTATATCTCATGAACTGTGATAGCTAGACAGTTGAAATTTTCACAGATGTATTTCTGTTACCGCTATAACAACAAATAGGTACTAAAAACAGAACAGAATAACATAAATATTTAAATGGGGCTGCCTTACAACAAACGTGATTTTTTTGCTGTTTTTTGCGATAATGGTACGGAACCATTCGCGCAGGACTCCGACTCGCACTTGGCCAGTTTTTTCATATTCAATCATGAATATGTTTAACAATGCTGCGATGACACCTTTATTCCAGAAAGGGACCTGCAGAGATGTACCAGTACACCCAAATCTGTTATGTTTAAATATTCTTGGATGATTTCAGAATTCAAAGAAGATGACTTTTCAAGAGTGTGGAAAGGATTATTCTATGCTGTATGGATGTCAGACAAGCCTCTTGTACAGGTAAACAGTCATACACTTTGTTTTAGTTGGTTAGAACAAACTTGAAAGCTCTTCATGAGTATCAGAAGTTGTGCAGATAGACTTTCCATCACATCACATCATCAGCCTATTCATGTTCGCACTGCTGGGACACAGGCCTCCTCTCTATGAGAGGGAATGGGCCGTAATCCATCACGCGGGCCCAGTGCGGGTTGGTGGATGTCACATGTCTTCGAATTTTTGGTTCTAGAACATGCCGGTTTCCTCACGATGTTTTCCTTCACCGTTTTGAGAGCAGTGGTGATGAAATAATTTACTCAAAGTAAAGCGCCTACCTGGGCTCGAACCCACGACCTACAACTTGTAAGTCGCGGCCGATACCACTGGGCCATTACTGCTCCATAATGTTACATACGCATAAAACAGTGAATTTATTACACAAGTTTTTAATTTATTAAATAAAGTTGTGTTTGAAAATACACATAATTTGGTAGGTATTAAAATAGTTCTTTTGTTATAAAATCAAACACTCTTCACACGTTCTAATAACCTCAGTTTTATAAACTACTACTTATAAATAATTACATAAATCTTATTTTTCTCAGGAGGAGCTATGTGAGAAGATAGCAGGGGTCCTAGACCTGTTCCCTGAAGAACACCTCCGTCATGCACTGTTGATGTACAAGGCAGGGCTTCGAATTCTTGCTACTGAATGGTACGGGCTGGACCAGCATCGCACTGATAAGTTCCTCATGGTATGTACTGTTTTGAGAAAGATATTAGCTATGTCAGAAGATAGCGGGGGTCCTAGACCTGTTCCCTGAGGAACACCTCCATCACGCGCTGCTGATGTACAAGGCAGGGCTTCGTATACTCGCTACAGAGTAGTATGGACTGGGCCAGCATTGGACTGATAAGTGTCTTATGGTATTTATTGATTTTGACACAATTTACAATAAAATTTCGGTGTGTTTGTGTAGTATATTGTAGCATTTGTTTTGCGAATAAATTTCTTTATTACGGGTTGAGCCTGGTGTCATTTATTAGGCACTTAAGCCTCGTCAAAAAGACAGCGGTTTTATTTTGAAATCTATGGTATCGTTTGAATCTAGTCACATATAAAAACGAAAGCGAACCGATACGTGCCGATACCGCGGCGAACTGAAAGGCGCGAGACGCCATGAAAAACCAAAGACGGTCGCGCGAAGCGAGGCGTGAGCGAGATAGTTGTATTAGTTGACTTTGTATGCACGACGACGTCAAACAGAGCGAATGCGCGAAGCGAAGCGATACCGAAGCGTGACGGTTGTTTTTATTTACAAAAATTCAAATCCATGCCGACACGTGGCATGATAGATATCGAAAAATGTATACAATGTGTCAAAAATATTAATTATTGTATAATACACGTAAAAAGGACTATAAAAATGCATTAAAAACACGAGTTCTTTGTACCTGGCGTGAATCGCGAGTGAGTGGTGTCCCACAACGACACTTCGCTTTCTACAAGAGTTCGGTTTGCTGCGTCTAGATTGACGGCGTCGCTTCGGTTCACATTCGCCACGTTTTCGGTTCGGTTCGGTTCGCAGAACCGACCATCTAAGTTCATATGACATGTGGAAGCAATAAATATATTGAGTATTGATTTTGTGTTTTGGTACGGAACCTTAAATGTGATGACACGCACTTGGCCGGTTTTTCCTGTTACAGCCAACTTGATTTTACGGTTTGGTACGGAACCCTAAAGGAGCGAGTCCGACACGCACTTGACGGGTTTTTGATACATAGATGTGAGGTTGTTTGTTTGTCGCTGTGAAGCGAAAAATGACGTCAATGTCGAGAGACGACAAGGCCCGCCTGTTTCAGATAGCAGTTGATTAAACATGTAATAACTTTGTCATTTCTCAAAGCATTTTCTTAATTTTATAAAAAACTAGCTGACCTGGCAAACTTTGTTTTGCCATAAAAAAACCAAACATTCATCTACCCTACCTACCCCACTCTATCTACCCTATCCTACCTACCCTACCTACCCTGCCTATCCTACCTACCCTACATACCCTACGCTACCTACCCTATCCTACCTACCCCACCTACATACAAACCCTACCTAACAACCAATTTCTTTTTTTCATAAGAATCTTCTCCTAACAATAACAAACAACAAAAAAAAGAATTAGCGAAATCGGTCCAGCCGTTCACGCGTGATGCCGTGACTAAGGGAAATAGGGATTAATCTATACTTCTATACTAATATTATAAAGAGGAAAGATTTTTTTGTTTGTTTGTTTGTACCGAATAGGCTCCGAAACTACTGGACCGATTTAAAAAATTCTTTCACCAATAGAAAGCTACATTATTCCTGAGTAACATAGACTATTTTTTTATCCCGAAAACGGGTCCTGTGGGGTGGTCCACGGGACCGAAGTCGCGGGCAACTGCTAGTTTAGTACTGTTTTAACAAGCGGCTTTTCTTCAAGTAATCTACTGTAAATGTCCACAGTTGGTGCGTCGCTACCTGCGCGCTAGTCTGCGTTGTATACAGCGCAGTGAGTGGAGTCTCAAGAGTTGTCAGATGTACGCCAAGACCTTGTCGGGCAGTGATGGTGAGTCACATTTCCTTTTGGCTTAGATTTTTAACCGACTTACCAAAAAGACCTTATGTATGTTTTTTTTTACCTATGTTCACCGATATCTTCGTCAATTGTGGACCGATTTTGAAAATTCGATTTTTGTTTAAAAAGTATATTCTGAAATTGGTCCCATTTTAATTTGGTGAAGATCTGATGAACATCTTCAAAGATATGCAATAGAACTCTTCAATAAATAACGGCGAATCTCTCGGCATTGCTGCAATCGCATGACTGTTTATTGTTTATACCATTTTATAACATAACATCATGCCAGTACGCTCTTAAGACCCCTTAAAAGCGTGAAGCGGAAAGGAGAGTGAACGCAGGGAATAAAGTGAATGGTGCTATACATACGGTTGTGACCAGCAAATCGATGTCTCCGGAAGCTCGACTCGCCGTTCACAACAGTGTGCTGGTGCCTACACTTATGTATGGAAGTGAAAGTTGGGTATGGCAAAAAAGGCATGAAAGTAGGATTAATGCAGTAGAAATGCGTTCCTTGCGAAGTATGTGTGGTGTAACTTTAAATGATAGATTGAGGAATGAGGTAATAAGACAACGTTGTGGTTTAAAAGAAGATGTAGTGACTAAAATTGTAAAGAGTATGTTAAGATGGTTTGGTCATGTTGAGAGAATGAATGAAAGGCGACTAACGAAAGGTATTTACATGGCAGACGTGAACGGAAACGCCGGGAGGGGACGCCCTAGGAAGACATACATAGACCTTATAGGTGATGTTCTTCAGAAAGGCCAGGTGCGTAGTACTCATAACCGGCTTGTGTGTATGACTAGATGTATGAATGTGAGTGAAGCAAAAGAAGTATGTAAGGATCGTAGCAGGTGGCGTTCTGTAGTTTCTGCCTACCTGCCTATAGGAAAAAGGCGTGAGTTTATGTATGTATGTATGGACTTGAATAAATAACATGTTGTTTATTTCAGGTATACTAGCTTTGAAGACCCCACATTACGCTCGCAACTCTATGTCAATGATTTTACACATTGTTGACTGTTATCTTGAAGAAATTGCTAAGGTATGTTCAGTTTATTTCTTTCATGAAATTTCCACTTAAGGCGATATATACGCCACAATATAACGCAATACACACAGTTCATAAACCGAATATATTAATATAATATAATAATTTTCCCAATATAAAATTTAAATTAATGCCTTGAGTGTCAGCAGGCCAGAGCTATTTTTTTCTTGACAGCTCCCTTGAAAAAACGAGGCTTTTTGACAGACATTCCATCAATGAATTTTGAATTTTTATTTTTAAGAGATCGCCAAAATGATTTGAACCAAAAAAAAGGTCGACATGGTCACAATACCCCGCCGCCCCTTGAAAAAATTTGGAGGTAGGCCGAGAAATTTGATGAGGAGAGGAAAAAAAAAAAAAAAAATTACAAAATGCTAAATTTAGAGATGGGGGTGATATTTACAATGTGAATATTACAACAGAGTCTGAGTCCTACAAGCACTCAATCATACAATCATACAACCTATCAATATTAGTCTTAGGTATAAAATATTGCCCTAAAACATCACGCAAATGAAGTAGCTGAAAACTGTGTACAGGCTACTCCGACGCAACTCTGCAATCAGTGTAGGCTTATTTAAAGAGTCACCATCCGCTCTATAATGGTGAATGATGTAAAGTATTTACAAAATGTGTGCTCAAATGCGCAAAAGGTCTTTAGAATCATTTCTTCTTTTATTATTATAGAAGAAAAGTAATAAGAGGGTGATGTTTTAGGTTTACATCATATAAATATAATTAAATTAAACTTGAGAAACTCGCGTAATATTAATTAATTAAAAGAAATATGTATAAATTAAGAAAAATTTGAGACAATGTTAATGAAACCGAAAGAAAATAAATGAATAAAAGAACAATTATTGTAAAACACTAGGTCTAGGTTTGATATCTTTAACATGCCATCGACCTATAGGACGACCTGTTCTTGTCTGCTAAATCATAAACAAGAGGAGAGATTTTTTGTATGATTTTGCATTTAATAAATTTGGGAGCTAATTTAGCTGAATAATATCTGCCGGCCGCACTTAGTGCGTAATTACGTTTCCACACTATGTCGCCTGCATTGAAAACTATATGTTGGCGTTTCTCATCGTACCGAGCAGCATTATTTTGATGAGAAAGCCAGAGCCTATTCTGAACTTCAGCAAGAATAGGGCTAAGAGAACCTACGTTATCAGCGAAAACGTCACGAGGAGCGAAAATCAAATCTTCCAAGGTGTCATGATTTGGGTAAATTGAACCACACGAAACGAGTTCACGACCATAAACAAGGAAGGCTGGTGTGAATTTAGTGACTTCATTTACTGCGGTATTTATTGCAAATTGTATTTTATGTAATTGTAAGTCCCAAGTCCTATGGTCTTGATCGACAAAGGATGCTACGGCTGTAATTATGGTTTTATTGTAACGTTCGACTGTATTGACTTGTGGGCAATATAGCGGTGTAAAGCTAATTTTTGGAATGTTGTAACGTCTAAGCATGTCGGCAAGTTCATTGCTAGCGAATTGGGGCCCGTTATCAAGGATAACCGTTTCGGGAATACCGTGGCTCATGAAGACTAGATTTTCTAAAATGTGTGCAATAATAGCAGAAGTTGCCCGCTTAATTGGAAACAAAAGGCAATATTTACTAAAGCAACAAGTAACAACGAAAATATAACGATTTAACTTCCTGGACATAGGAAGAGGACCAATCAAGTCAATAGATATAGCTTGAAAAGGTCTTGAACAAACCTTAGGTTTTCCCATTAGACCGATAGTAGCTTGTGTTTGATGTTTGTAAGCAAGGCATGTCTCACACTTGGCAACAAAATTTGCAACGTCCCTATACATACCTTTCCAGAAGTATCTAAGTTTCAGTCTGTTATACGTTTTAAGAAGACCAAAATGAGCAGTGGTAGGTGTAGAGTGATTTTCGACTATATGAGCCGTCGTATGCTCAGCCGGTATCACTTCTTTCCAATTGTACTCGGAAGTAAGAATAGTGCTAGTGCGAGTATACCTGTATAATTTGTTATTCCTAACTATATACTCAGGACAAGCAGCAGGATTGTTTATACATTTAGCCCTGATTTCATTATACCAAGCATCAGCTGATTGACTAGGGTCATAATTTATTAAAGAAATAGGAACAGAACGTGAAAGAACATCAGGAACCAGATGATCTTTACCTTTTTTGTGTTTCATTTCAAAATTAAAAGCAGATAATCGAATACTCCAGCGAGCTAAACGACCGGTAGGGTTATTTAAATTAAGAAACCACTGTAGAGAAGAGTGATCAGTGTAAATTGTAAATTTCTGGCCGTTGTCTAAATAACAACGCCAGTGTTCAAGGGCTGTAATAACGCTAAGTAATTCGCGCTCAGTAATAGAGTAATTCTTTTGAGCACCAGTTAATGATTTGCTCATGTAAGCAATAGGTTTTTCAACGCCATCGATGTCCTGCGTAAGCATAGCTCCAATACCAAAGCTAGACGCGTCACAATGTACCGCAAAAGGATCATTAAAATTAGGACGTGACAATACCGGGGTAGTAGTCAACGCTTGTTTTAGCTTAATAAAAGCATTATTATGTTCAACCGTCCATTTGAAAGGAGGAGCTTTTTTACTGGTAGAGGTTAACGCGTTAAGTGGTGCAGTTAAAGTACTGAAGTTTGGTAAAAACCTACGGTACCAACTTGCAGTGCCTAAAAATTTCTTAACTTCTCTTCGAGAAGTGGGGGCAGGTATGTCAAGAATAGCTTTGACTTTATCTGGGTCTGTGCGTAATCCGTACTCGTCAACGATAAATCCTAGGTATTTTAGTTCTTTCTTAAAGAATGAACACTTATTAAAATTGACGGTAATGTTCGCCTGAATAAGTTTGTTTAAAACCTTCTGAAGAAGAGATATATGTTCCTCAAAAGTATTAGAAACGATTACAATATCGTCGAGATAACAAAAGACTTTGTTATCAAATTCATCAAAAAGTAAGTTATCTATAAACCTCTGTTGTGTTGCAGGTGCATTAGTTAAACCAAAAGGCATAACTTTGAAACAAAACATCCCACGACCGGGAACGTGAAATGCGGTTTTCAACCTATCATCCTTATGTAAGGGAATCTCCCAAAAAGCTTTAGCGATGTCAATAGAAGACAAATATTTTGCATCTCTTAAATTATCTAATATATCAGCAATAAAAGGCAGTTTATATGCGTCTTTCATAGTAATTGAATTTAGTTTCCTACTATCAATACAAAAACGCCAAGAGCCATCTTTTTTAAGAGTAATTAAAACAGGACTCAACCATGGGCTCTCGCAAGGTTCGATTACATCTAGTTTAAGCATCATATCAACCTCGTGTGAAAGTGCTCTTAGCTTTTCAGGTGATAAGCGGTAAGTACGTTGCCTAATAGGAGCGTGATCACCAGTATCAATGCGGTGTACCGCTAAATGCGTCCTACCTAAAGGTCGTGTTTCCGTAGAATTTATTTTAAATTGTTCTATAATATGATCCGCTGCCATTTTTTGTACAGGGGTCAAGGTGTCGTAATGTGAAACTTTAGAAGCTTCAACAGTAGCAAGAAAGTTTGACGGGTTAGTATTTTTAGAAAAAGATATAAGTTCTAGAATATCAGTAGCTAGGTTAAAAGATTTCCAAAAATCCATTCCAAAAATAAGGGGTTGAGTAATAGAAGGAATCACGTGAGCAGTAATAATCTTAAATTGTTTTTTAAAAATAATAGGTAATTCAATCGTACCTATAGAGTTAATAGGTTGGCCGTTAGCTACCGAGCCACTTATTTTATATATTGTATTAATAATAAAATCATGTTTGAGAAGTTCTTTATAAGCATTATTGCCAATAATAGTAATCGGACTACCACTGTCGAGTAGTCCACAAAGAGTAAGGTGTTTAAGCTGAACATTGCAGTACGGTCTCAAAGTATCAGTATCATTTTTAAACAGGACTGTAGAGGTCTTATAAGAATTCATGAATACCTTAATGTAATTAAGCCATTGTTGCCACTCTCCACAATCCTGACTTATGCGTTTTTTGAACTTGGTTCAGTTTTACTAGTAACGCAATTAGGACAGTTGGTGGCTTTAAAATCCTTTAAACCACACTTAAAACAAACTATGTCCTTCTTCGGACATGATCTCAAAGAGTGTTGATTGTTCCTGCATCTGGGGCAGAACTGATTGTTAGAATTATTGACCACGTGAATAGAGTGAGTACCAGAGTAGCTTGGAGTAGATTGTACCCAGACTTGGCCTAAAGTCATTGATTCGTACCACTTGCACGCTTTGAATAGGTTAGAGACCGAAGAAATATTTTCCGGTAATAAACGAGATTTAAGAGACGGGTAGAGATTACGAACCAAAGTATCAATTTTCTTTTGTTCGGAAAGCGGCTCCTTAAGTTTACTAAATAAAGTTTCAATCTCAGTAAAAAAACAGGCGACACGTTCGCCAGGCTTTTGCTTCCGTTCATCGATTTGTTTGAGCACTTTATAGTCGTAGTCATCAATTTCAAAATCATTAAGTAATTGATTTTTAAAAGATTCCCAAGTAGTAAGGGTGTTGACCCTACAACGGTACCACTCGAGTGCCGTGCCTGCGAGGATATCATAAATGTACTTATGTAGTTTGTCGTATTTAATTTCCCTAGCAGTAGCGAATTCCTCAACTTGACGAATAAAATCCCTAGGGCAGGTATCACCTTTAAACGTAAATCGTTTTATTTCGTTAACACGAGGTCCGTCTTGCAGAGAGGCAAACGTCTCTACAAGTTTATCAACAACAGAAGTAGTATGATCTTTGTCCTGTGCCGACACAAAAGTAGCCTGAGAGGACGAAGAAGAAGGAAATATGGTCAAAGAATTAAAAGTTTTATGCAGTAGTGAAAGAGATTTGCAAGCTTCGTTAAATATGGTTAACACTTCAGTAGTAGCTTCAGAAGTGTCGATCCTGTTAAGCCGGTCTTGTAGGTGAGAAAGGTAAGTTAAAATTTTATTTTTCGAACTTTCTGTTGGTTTGTTTTCAAAGAGTAAGATTTTTGCGTTTAAATCCACCAAACATTTGTTTATTTGTAACAAGTCCTGGTCTAAATCGAGAGGACTTGCATCAGATACTACAGAATTGGTAGAAACGAGATCTGATAATTGTTGACGGAGTAAGTTCGCAGTAATCGCCGGAATAGCACCCCTTAACAAAACTTCGTAAGTTAGTTCATTTTTATTGAGTAAGTTTAAGTCCATATTTAAAAATTGGGTAATATTTTAAAGTTGTTAAAAATTACGTTAAGTAACGTTAGGGTGTAAGTAAGAAACGATAAAAGTCAGAATATTAAAAAGATAATACGCATAAGTCGTATGTACCGTTGTAGCAAGTGTGTAACTACCCTAATGCAACAAGTCCGTAATAAAAATTAAAAATTTCTTTTAAGTAAAAACTTTTTAAGAAAAGCGGCCAGCAGATATCAGGAATCAACAAACAAGAATAAAATATGTCAAATGTCAATTCAAATTGTTTACAATTTGATGTCGGTGTGACGATAAACAACAAAAATAAATTATGGTAATGTTATGGCATGTAAAATCCCTCAAATAAATTGTTGTTGAATTAATAGTTAATTACAACACAATAATAAAATCAACATAAAGGTACAAGTAGGTAAATCAAATTGGTGATTACGAGAGTGGGTTTAAGTTAGGTTCTTAAATTAAGTAATTCTATTTGTATATAGCTAATAGCTAAATAAAAGTATGCATCTATTGCCAAAGAAGGAGGGTCAGGAAAAAAAAAGGTGCGCAAGGCTTTTGGAATTTAGAAAATGAGGACTAACAGTTTGACTCCAGCGAAACAGTGTTGGTTCTTCAGTAGGTCCTGAGAGCCTTAAAAACGTTGAGGCGCCACTGCCACGGCCAGCCAGCGGAATTGATGGGCAGGGGAAGTCGGGTTCGAAATAACAAAACTGCGTCCAAATCTCCTCGTTTATTAAAGGTTTATAAAGGTGCCTAAAACAATAAAAATTATAAATGATTACAAAATGGATACTCGTTCAAGCCTCAATACATAGACACAATTTACAAAATAACTTACCCAAAGGGCACCTTGAAGTAGGTACTAGAAATCACAATATAACGCAATACACACAGTTCATAAACCGAATATATTAATATAATATAATAATTTTCCCAATATAAAATTTAAATTAATGCCTTGAGTGTCAGCAGGCCAGAGCTATTTTTTTCTTGACAGCTCCCTTGAAAAAACGAGGCTTTTTGACAGACATTCCATCAATGAATTTTGAATTTTTATTTTTAAGAGATCGCCAAAATGATTTGAATCAAAAAAAAGGTCGACATGGTCACAGGGTTCCGTACACAAAGGGTAAAAACGGGACCCTATTACTAAGACTCCGCGGTCCGTCTGTCTGTCTGTCCGTCCGTCCGTCAGTCTGTCACCAGGCTTTATTTCATGAACCGTGATAGATAGACAGTTGAAATTTTCACAGATGATGTATTTCTGTTGCCGCTATAACAACAAATACTAAAAAAAGAATAAAATAAATATTTGAGTGAGGCTTTCATACACCAAACGTGATTTTTTGTCGTTTTTTGCGTTAATGTTGCGGAACCCTTCTATCGAACACGTAATTATGACATGATATCTTGCGAAAATTCTCCGTTTCTAACAGAATACAGCCCATAACTTTTGAACAGCTAAATCGATTTTCACCAAACATAGCTAAGAACACTCGACAAAGTCACCTTTGAAACAATAAAATCTAAATCAAAATCGGTTCACCCGTTTAAGCGTTATGATGCCACAGACAGACACACAGCAACACACGTCAAACTTATAACACCCCTCTTTTTCCATCGGGGCTTAAAAATAGTAGTGGTGGCCCAGTGGTATCGGCCGCGACTTAAAACATGTAGATCGCCCATTTGTGTAAATTATTTCATCACTGTTCTCAAAACGGTGAAGGAAACCGGCATGTCCTAGAACCAAAAATTCGAAGCCATGTGACATCCACCAACCCGCACTGGGCCCGTGTGGTGGATTACGGCCCATCCCCTCCCACAGAGAGGAGGCCAGTGTCCCAGCAGTGGGAACATTAATAGGCTGTTGATGATGAATAAAGTAATAATTTAAAATTACAATAAAGTTAAGTAAAGTTAAAAAAATAATCAGAATACACATAAAATCAAAATAAAATAATATCAAAATCACAATTAATTAAAGTAAAATATAATGATATGAGAATGATGTTATTAATGTTTCCCTATTACAATATCATTGTTTCCAACACAGGTATCGAACGGCGACATCCCCGACGCCAGCTTGGTAGAGCTCCTGCGCCCGGTGTGCACGTACATGTGCGGGGGCGAAGCGCCCGTGCTGTGCACCGCCGCGCGGAGGCTCCTGACGGCGCTGGTGAGGCAGAGCGAGCAGGGCTTGCAGTACCAGCATGCGACTGCCGCGTGGCAGAAGGTGAGGCTTTGCTATTGAAACTTTTACAGGCAATTTTTAACTGTCTGACATGTTGGTCAGACATTTAATGTCCATGCTAAAAGATATCAAAATCAAAAATTATTTATTCAAATTAGGCGAGAGCCAGTAGTTTTTGAACGTGAAAGTCATAGACAGTCCTCCAAAATGACGTCCTGTCACCACTTCCTAATGTTTAAGGCCGGATTTCTCAATTATAAATTATCGCAGAATTAATGTGACAAATTGTCAAGCACGCGTTATCTGCTGTGGTTGATTGAATTAATTTTCAGCAGCCAATCACAGCAGATAACCGAAGATTATTCGTCGTTTATTTTAACAGCCCGATAATCGAGTGTTGAGAAACTGGGGGTAAGCTGGAAAAAAAGTGGCGTAACATACTACCCAATGATACTTGTCCTATTAAGTATCTTCCTGCTAAATATGAATTTAAATATCGTATAAAACTATAATGTCTATGATGGTAGGTGCTTATGATGAGGAGCTCGTGGCTAAATAATAACAGCCGCACGGGTCGATCTTCAAGGTTAAGCAACGCTTAACGAAGTCGGTCCGTGGATGGGTGACCATTTCAACATACCGAGTTTCTTCCGTGCCACGGAAAGCACGTTAAGCCGTTGGTCCCGGCTGTCATTTGAAGATCTTTGACAGTCGTTACGGGTAGTCAGAAGCTTGAGATCTGACACCAGTCTTGCCAAGGGGTATCGTGTTACCCAGTTACTGGGCTGTGGAAGTCAGATAGGCAGTCGCTCCATGTAAAACACTGTTACTCAGCTGAATCCGGTAAGACTGGGAGCCGACACCAACAATAATTGGGAAAAAAGGCTAGGCAGATGATGGTAGGTACTTTTTATTTGTTAGAAGTTTAGTGTACACTGTACGGTTCTAATTTGTAGTGTTTTATGGATAAGATCCAATAAGAAACTCCATGGTTACAATGTAAACATAATCTTTTTGTATGTATACCTAATAGTGGAAAACACTACTGCTTGGTCTTGAGTTCAATTTCCAGATTGGGAAAAGGGTTATGCCATAACACATATTTTTTTACTTCTGTAAGTTTTTTTTTTGTTAGATTTTGTTTCTATATTTGTTATATCGTGTATTTTTTAACCGACTTCAAAAAAAGGAGGAGGTTCTCAATTCGTCGGAATCTTTTTTTTTTTTTTTTAATTAATTTGTATTTAGATGTTATTCTGTCTTATTCTTGATAGTTTTGTTGTTTTGTTTTGTATAACTAAATTTGCTTAAATAAATAAAATATTTTACTCAATAGTAATCCAGAATCAGAATTTATCCTCCGCTTATGGCAACAAGCTCGCCGAAATCACACACATGACTAAACAATTAAAACTTTAAAATCCTCCGACACATTTTTATTTCATGCTACATAATTTATCCAGTGTAATTATGACACGATGTCTTGCGAAAACACCCCGATTCAAAGAGTAAAACGCCCATAACTTTAGAACGGATAAACCAATTGTCATCAAACATAGCTAAGAACACTCTTGATAAAGTGACCTTTCAAAAAAGAAACGAAATCAAAATCGGTTCATCCGTTTAGGAGCTATGATGCCACAGACAGACACAAATACATAAACACACAGGTACACACGTCAAACGTTATTTATACTAATGCGTAATATTGCGTGTTTGTATTTCAGATGGGCTGTCCCGTGGGTGGTCCAGAGGCATTAGAACTAGTGTCTGATTCAGAAGACGAAGGTGACGATCAACAAGATGACGGTGATAATAACTCTGATGATGAAGATGACAGGTAAATATTTAAGCGATGAACTTTTTAGGGTTCCGTAGCCAAAGGGTAAAAACGGGACCCTATTACTAAGACTCCGTGATCTGTCTGTCTGTTCGTCTGTCACCAGGCTTTATCTCATGAACCGTGATAGCTAGACAGTTGAAATTTTCACAGATGATGTGTTTCTGTTGCCGCTATAACAACAAATACTAAAAACATTATAAAATAAATATTTAAGTAGGGTTCCCATACAACAAACGTGATTTTTTTGCCGTTTTTTTGCGATAATGGTACGGAACCCATCGTGCGCGAGTCCGACTCGCACTTGGCCGGTTTTTTATTAGATGCCTAAACATTGACAGTCAGTACGTTTAGTCAAAGTTTAGGCATCTTAATAAAAAAGCGTTCCCCTTTAGCGTACTGGCGTGATATTATGTTATGAAATGGTATAAAAAATAAACTGATGATGTATTTCTGTTGCCGCTATAACAACAAACACAAAAAACAGAATAAAATAAATATTTAAGTGGGGCTCCCGTACAACAAACGTGTTTTTTTTTGCTTTTTTTGCGATAATGGCCCTTCGTGTGCGAGTCCGACTCGCACTTGGCCGGTTTTTTAGGACTAGTTAGAGCTATACAACAAAGTACAGTACTAATATTTTCTTAATGTCTTAGTTTCTATGTCCATCAATTACTAGATAAACCGTGTGTAATAATTTGAATTCAGAACTAAATACTTTATTGTTGTTGTGGTTTGATTGATGTGTGAAATATATAGAACTGTTAAAATAGCAGCTTTCCTCCCATTTTTTAAATTAATTACATTAAGTTAAAAGTGTATTAACAGCTCTATATACTTCCAAGTTTATTGAAAGCGTCCGGTCTCCACCAAGTGCAAAGGGCAACTCGATATATACGCCCCAACGTTAACGCAGTACTGGCCGTGCGCCCGCTCGGAGCCAAAATATCAATATTGAACCTCCTTTTGAACAGTTTCGTTTGCAAAATACTATTTGATTTACATATGCTATGTTAGTTATGAAGAAATTCCAGCCATCAATTTTTCTGTGTAAAAATATTTTTAAACAACCGAGTCGTTTTGGAGGAGTTTCCAAAAAATGCGAAAAAATATCGTGTTGTTAATTATTTTTTTAAAGCCAATCTTTTAATTACACGAAAAAACCTTGTTTCCTTTTAACCTAGCTGTTACTAAGGAAAGAAAACTTTAGAAAGATTTGGAAGGCTTTAGAAAGTAACCGTTTTACGGCACTGAAGCGGTGGAAGGCCCTTTAGAAAATGTTTGTAATGTTTGTTTGTTTGTACGGGGATAATGATAAGTATTATACTACTCAGCCAAAATAAATTGTATACGACATGTCAAACTCGCCCACTCCCTGGTACCCGCCCGAGCCTTGTGAGCCAATAGCGAGAGTCGAACGTCTCAGTGACATTGACAGTTCAAATTGCACTTATTATACAAAATAACTTTGACCGTGTAGTATCCACGGATTAAATAAAATTATTAATTAAAAATGTTTTTTTGAAAACAAGCTTTTTTCGTATTCTTCTCAGAAAACCTTTTCATTTGATACCCATACAGGCAGTGCACAAAAAAAACTAGTCCGCCATCTTGGGCCGTCCGTCATATTGGATTTAGATTGATGTTACTTAGCTAACCATGCATTGTCATCCAAACTAAACGTGTATGCAAAATGTCATCTTAATCGGTGAAGGATGACTGCTTTGAAATTCAGTTGTAAGATTTGACCCAAAAACTCTTCATGAGAAAGTTAAATAAAAGCTTGTGACAAGTAAAATTTCAATAACCCGCGACATTTTTATTTCACACTACATAATTTATCTGCTTCAATCGTCAATTTATCGAAACACGTAATTATTTCACGAGATCTTGCGAAAAAACCCAGGTTCAAAGAGTAAAATGCGGATAACTTATGAACGGCTGATTTTAATCAAACATAGCTAAGAACACTCGACAAAGTCACCTTTCAAACAACAAAAACCAAATCAAAATCGGTTTATCCGTTACGGAGCTATGATGCCAAAGACAGACACACAGATAACACCCCTCTTTTTCCGTGGACGGTTAAAAAACACTAGGATCATTTCACTAAGTTAAATTGATGGAAATTGGAAATGATTGATAAACATACGGCCTAATGCCGAGCAATACGAAACTCATTGTTTTATTGTTCTATTCTCCTTTCCAGTTCAGAGAAGCCCCTAGACCCCCGAGCCGGGCGCGTGAACGTGGAGCTCCCATGTCTGCCGGTGCCCGCCACGCTAATAGCCGATATGTTACGAGAAATGCTGGCCACAGCCACCTCCGGTAGGCACAAGAGAGTCAAGATTTGTTTGGAACGGTAAGTTGTATATACTTTTTATGTATTTAAATCGGGCTGGGCTGGTGTCTGCAACTTCACGTATAAGCGCATATTTTGCTTACGAGTGGCATAAGTAGGTCATTCGATCCATCCAGCTCCTCATGGAAGACCAGCAGCTTCTTCTTCCTTTTACCGACTTCATAAAAAGGAGGTAATCAATTCGACACGTATGTATGTAATATTGTTGCAGTTGCACAATATTCACATATGTTACTCTATGTGGGCTTCTAAACATGTATGCCAAATTTCATAATTGTTATATGTCCACGCATTTCTTCGAAAGTACTCATCGCATCATGATCATTATTTTTACCCGACTGCCGAAGGAGGGTAATGTGTATATCAGTCTATGTATGTATGTATAAATCATCAAAATCGGCCAACGCGTTTGGTCTCTGGAACGCCACATAGGAACAAACATACATACATACATACTTTCGCCTCTTTCATTCTTTCTATAATATTAGTGTGATACAACCGAACTTTTTAGCGACAAACAGCACGAATGTGTAAATTGAATTATTATGCCAATCCTTTACAAAGTCGGTGTCAAAAAATTATAAAACCAAGAGGTAGCAAAGACACCGACTTCCGAAACGAAAGTTATTTTGCACTTTTTTAGTGTTGCTTTTGGAGACGGTTTATTTTTTTGTGAGAAAGATTTTTCTGGTTGCTGGCACGACAGTCGATCATAATTCGCTAAAAAACTTAACCACTTCCACGGCGTAGAAGAGCCATTTGGGATGGGTCTTGAGAAAGACTGGTTTGTATCCTCGTTGGAAGACCAGCAGCATTCTGGCCCTGTATCCATAACGTGACCATACGTCCCGGTTTGGCCGGGACAGTCCCGGTTTCAGGCAGTCTGTCCCGGAGTCCCCAGCGAAGCCAACATAGTCCCGGTTTTGCAAGCAGACACAAATACGTTTAAAAAAAAAAAATCGTTCGAAATGCGTGGCCCGACGCCTCGCGCGGTGCTAACAACCTTCATTTAACAAACTTGTCCATAATTATTGAGTACGTTATGTGTCTGCCTGGTAGTAAGGCACCAGTCGAAAGAGTTTTTTTCCCAAATGAACAAAATATGGACCAGTAATAAAACACAGTTAAGTGTCGCAGTACTGAAAGCTATTCTGATTACGAAAATAAATATAAATAAATCATGTACTGAGTTACACATGTATCTAAAACAAGACCAAGTATTTTAAAAAAAATTGTTCAGCCGACAAATACAAAAATACGACTTAGAAGTCACGCCTCTACTGGGGGCTTAGTTAGTAAGTGATGCCAACTTAGCTATTTTGTGTTGCCAACTTAGCTATTTTGTGTTGCCAACTTAGCTATTTTGTGTTGCCAACTTAGCTATTTTGTGTTGCCAACTTAGCTATTTTGTGTTGCCAACTTAGCTATTTTGTGTTGCCAACTTAGCTATTTTGTGTTTAGAGCTTTGATTATTTTCTGTTATTCTATCTTCTATAATAAAATACTTGTTAAACACTAAAAACTTTTTTTTATTATATGTTGCCGCAGATGTGTCCCGGTCTGACAAAATAAATAAATGGTAACGTTATGTATCCAGCGATCACTGGCCAGTTTTGGAGCAGGTGTGCAGTCAACTTATTGTGTACAAACAAACACAATTCAGTGTATCATTTGTGTTCCAGTTTCGAGCAACTGGCCCGCTCGGAGTACCCTCTGCGCGTACAGACTCACGCTGAGGACAGCCCGGCGCCCAAGACCAAGCAGAAGAAGTCGGCGCAGACGCTGCAGGCGCTAGAGAAGAAACTCGTCGCGGCCAGCGATGAGTTGGCTTTACGAGGTATGTATAATAATATAGAGATGATACATATAACTTTCTTGTATGGCTCTGGAGCAGATCTAGCTCTGTGGACAGTCTTATTTTGTGGATAAATCAGCTCTATGGATAGTGTCACTCTGTTGAGTCTCGGTGTGTGAAATGTCCACTTTGTGGATAGCAATGCTCTGTGGATTGTCTGTGGTCAGTCACGCTCTGACTGTGTCTCTGCATACATTTTTTCATACAACGAGATGCGACTCCCGATGTCCAGGGCGTCTCCTGCGGCGGCTAGGGGCGTGAGGGCGTCTCCGTTGCGTCACGGCGTCGGAGCGCATCGCACCGCACCTTTAAGACGACGACTAACGCCAACGACCTTGAGGGAACAAAACGTGCACTCGTTTCACACCCGCGCGTCCCAAAATTTTGTAGTTTTTTGTACTTGCCTTATTATTCTATGACTTAGAAAAAGCCTCAGATCAAAATGTAGATAATTAAATTGTCTTTGAGATGGTATCGATTTCATTAAAATACGCCCGGCGGTTTTGGTGCGATTGTCGTGTATTTGTCCGCTTTAGACATAACTTTACAAATTAATTACACCATGTTATAAGAATAAAACACAAAATTTTCTTAGATAATTTTTTTAAGAAAATGGTCTAATGTAACATATATTTTTTCTAAAAAATTACGACGAGCCGTTTAGACGTGATTCTCATTTTTAAATCAGCTACTCAGGGGTATCTGTGCCTTACGTTACCGACTCGCGGTGGATCCAACGCACCGCCTGCGCTTCCACTGGCGACACTACACGATGCGTCGGTGCGGACTGATCCGCATCCGTCCGCACTATCACGCACCCCTATATACGCCCCAATGTTAACGCAGTACTGGCCGTGCGCCCGGTCGATGCCAAAATATCAATATTGAACCTCCTTTTGAACAGTTTTGATTTGCAAAATATTATTTGATTGACTATGCTATGTTAATTATGAAGAAATTCCAGCCATCAATTATTCTGTGTAAAAATATTTTTTCTTCCAACTGCGTAGTAATGTTATCATTAATCACTACAAAACTGATCACAAAGGACGTATTTTTTGTTTAGAACCAAAACAGTGCAGAAATGTTATATGAAATCTCATTGTTGCACAGTTTTTCATTAATGCACTGTTTTGTACTTTTTATCTATACTAATATTATGCCGAAAAGTAGGTAGAGTAGGCAGGGCTAGACCAAGTAGGCAGGATAGGCTAGGCAGGGTAGGTAGCACAGGTAGGTAGTGGTAGGTAGATAGGTAGCCAGTTGACGGGAGCGAAGCCGCGGAAGTCAGCTAGTTTAGATATAAATTTACCACATAGGTTTAATGTCTCCCATTAAGTTTAATATAAAGAGGAGCTCGTGGCTAAATAATAACAGCCGCACGGTTCGATCTTCAAGGTTAAGCAACGCTTGACGAGGTCGTTCCGTGGATGGGTGACCATTTCAACATACCGAGTTTCCTCCGTGCCTCGGCAAGCACGTTAAGCCGTTGGTCCCGGCTGTCATTTGAAGATCTTTGACAGTCGTTACGGATAGTCAGAAGCCTGAGATCTGACACCAGTCTTGTCAAGGGGTACCGTGTTACGCAGTTACTGGGTTGTGGAGGTCAGATAGGCAGTCGCTCCATGTAAAACATTGGTACTCAGCTGAATCCGGTAAGACTGGAAGCCGACCCCAACAATAATTGAGAAAAAGGCTAGGCAGATGATGATTAATTTTAATATAAAATGTATGCAGTAGATCAAAAAGACACTGTCTGAAAATAAACATCGGCTGTATAAAACAGAGAAGGTGAAAAAAAAAATGCCCCGCATTTTGTACCATTGTAAAACTTTGATATGTAGGTACTTCATATTTAGCAAGAAAAGTATAAAAGAATGGAAATAACAATGGAAATATATGAGGGGTAGATTGGTAGTTGAATGAAAAGTAGATTACGCACCTCGCTAAAGCGAGTAATTAATGCACTCGTGTTATTTAAGTGACCAGTGTACCAACATAACACTCAATGCATCAATAACTCACTGTGAGCTCGATGCAACAATCTACTATTAACATTCAAGTCGTTTTGGAGCAGTATTCAAAAGTTGCGAAAAAATATCGTGTTGTTAATTATTTTTTTAAAGCAAAACGTATTAGTTACACGAAAAAACCTTGTTTAAAAAATAATTTACATGAACCATTTATTTTTTAACCTTTTAACCAAGCAGTTACTAAGGAGTATGCTTGAAAGTAACCGTTTTACGGCACTAAAGCGGTTGTAGGCCCTTAATATCTCTAAATTGGCCTCCGTGGCCGAATTTGGTCTGGAGAACTATTAATTATTATTAATCTCCTTTCATTCATCCTCTCAATATATATCAATTTTATTACAGGTCTAAGTCGCAAGCACAGGAAGAGATTGTTAGCTAAGAGTCGCTCCGGAACTAGCATCGTGGAGGAAGTGGAAACCGTCCGGCAGAAGCTTAGCACTAATGTTACTGTGAGTAATATTGACCAAAACATTATTTTTAGGGTTCTGTACCTCAAAAGGAAAAAAAACGGAAACATTATAGGATCACTTTGTTGTCTGTTTGTCAAGACCCTTTATCTCGGGAACGCATGGAGGTATCGAGTTGAAATTGATATCGTATACTCAAGTTTGCAAACCCTTGCAGCTGTGAAAAAATCATACTTCTAGATCAACGTAATCAAGAGATATAGCCGTTAATATTTTACTCTCGCAAGGAAATCATAATCTACAGGGTACTTCCCGTTGACCTAGAATCATGAAATTTGGCAAGAAGCAATGTCTTATAGGACAAGTAAAGAAGGAAGAAGTTTTATAACTTCAAAAACTGAAAATTAGTACATAAATAAAAAAAAAAAAAAAATTATTAACTTATTTGCAGTTGGTAAACTGACCGCGACTTATATCGATGTATGGGGACTACATTTTTCCAACGGCAAATTTAATTTTGTCCCTTAATTCGAAGAGCAATGTTCGCTGCCCTCATAATTTATGAACTTCAGTAATGTTATTTAATTATTTTGGTGAATATAGCTGTTTGTACGGAACCCTCAGTGCGCGAGTCCGACTCGCGCTTGGCCATTTTTTTTTTCGATCATATACAAAATCAAAATTCGCCACAAACTGCTCCTTTGTCAGAAAACGAACTTTTTCTAGAACTGGACGATTTTTTTTTTTTAAAACGTTGCCCCACTAGGAATTCATGTTTATGTTTTTTTATGTTTCATGTTAATATCCGGGTATTGACCCTAATATAACATCTCATCTTACGTCTTACTATATAATATTACTAGCTGTCCCCCGCGGCTTCTCTCCCGTCAACTGGCTACCTACCTACCCTACCTTATCCTACCTACCCTAGCCTACTTACCCTACCCTACCTAGACACAAGAGACATTAGCCTATTTCCTTCCCCACGATGAATTCATTGATATCCGTTCAGTGATTTAAGCGTGAAATGGTAAAAGACAGACAGACGGAGTTACTCTCGAATTAATAAAATTAGTATGGATAAATGCGAAAGTTTGGATGGATGGAAGTATGTTTGTTATTCAATCACGCCAGAACCGCTGAACGGATCTGGATGAAATTTGGCACAGAGATAGATGGCATCGTGGGGAAGGAAATAGGCTAATATTGTCTCTTGTGTCTAGGTAGGGTAGGGTAGGTAGGAACCTATTATTAAATAACTAGCTTCTACTCGTGACTAGATGCGTGTGGAAGACATAAATCTCAACAACAACAACGATATAAACGTCAAGTGCGAGTCTATAAAATATTAAAAAAATAGTGTAACTTTAAATGAGTGAAAGAATTTTTTGAATCGGAGATGTGTTTGCAGCGATTACATGCTACAAACAAACAATTCAATTCAATTTACCTCTTAACAATATATGTTCGACTACAATTTTAATTTTCCTTTACAGAACGGAGGTTGGCAAGTAGAAGAAACAGCTGAACCCGAAGCGAAGATACCTAAACCTAAACAGAATACAGCAAATAAAGAAAATAAAAAGCGCAAAAACAATATTAATGATGCAGACAACGGCAAGAAACGCAAAGTCGATGCCAAAGTCAACGGCGACATCACACCCAAGCAACAAAACGTTACGAAGAAACAAAAAGTTGCTAAGGATAATAATAGCGTAGTAAATAAGGTAGATAATACTAAAAGTATAGGGAATGGTAAAAAAAAAGATAAAATAAGTCAAAAGAAAGAAAACGTGAGTCAAAATGGTCAAAAGAAAGAAAACGTAAGTCAAAATGGTCAAAAGAAAGAAAATGTAAGTCAAAATGGTCAAAAGAAGGAAAACGTAAGTCAAAATGGTCAAAAGATTAAAGTTAAAGGTAGTCAAAAAGCGGCAAAACTTACAGAAAATGGTGTCCAGAATGATAAAAATAAAATTAGTGTTAAAATACTAGATAGTAAGACACAAACCAGTGATAAAGACAGAAATAATAAGAAAAATCTTAAGAATAATGATAAAGTAGTAGTCAACGGTAAAATTGCAAAACCTGACAGCCCTTCATCGCCTAAAAAAACAAAAGCAGCGAAAAACCCGACTTTAGTAGTAAACAAAGTAAAACAATTCCAGAAGAAAACCGAATTTCAAAAGAAAATAGACAAAAATTCGGATAACAACAATTATGATACGCCAAAAAAGGTGAAATTCGTGTTAAAGAACAACTCAATGCAACAACCAGTGGATTACTATAAAAGTGTTCGCCAAAGTCCCAGTATACCGTTTGACAGCGCAAAAAAACCGAATAAGACGAATTTGAAGGTGTCGACCCCGTCACCTATTAATCCATTCTTTAAGAAAAAATTAAGATTAAGACAATGAATTTTGACTTAATTTTATTTGACTAGAAGTAACAATTAGTACATTCTGTTGGCGCGATGCAATTTAAATTGCGTTAAAATGCGATATCACGCACTTATTTTAAGTGCAAATATACCCAGTAGCCTAATTGCGAATTCGGCAAGGTAAAGGGTTTTGATTCGATCAATCAACCAATCACATGCCATATGAAAGACGCGATGTGGTGAATTCCCGTCTATAATCTGATTTTTCATTTCGTAGACTAAACTGACATTTGGGGGGTTGTCACTTTATCGTTACATAAAAATAGTGTCGTACCCTAACTATCCTGAGTGATCGAAAATCGAAGTAGATCGAAAATGGAACTATTTCACATTTGTTAAGAAACTAGCGGCCCTTATTTAGTTTCTAGTCAAATGACTAGAAACTAAATAAGGGCCGCTAATGAAGTCTGACATAAATATGTCAGACTTCATTTTATCGATCGCATTTATTTTATACTAGCTGTTGCCCGCGGCCTCGCTCCCGTGGACCACCTCACGCGCTTTCTGGATAAAAAAATTGCCTATGTCACTCAGGAATAATGTAGCTTTCTATTGGTGAAAGAATTTTTCAAATCGGTCCAGTAGTTTCGGAGTCTATTCGGTACAAACAAACAAACATACAAACAAACAAAAAAATCTTTCCTCTTTATAATATGTGTACGAATACTGTTATATTTAAATATATTACGTTTATATTCATAAAAAAATATTTACACCAATTAGTAAAATTAAATTGAAGAGTCATGTCACATCGATTCGATGAATCACTTATGTTTGAGCCTTACCTACAACACTATGCTCCACGCTTGCAACATTAAAAATAAATAAAGTCATTGGCAGCTGTCAGTTTAGTCTACGAAATTAAAAATCACAGTTTAAGTGACTGGTCGATTGATGGGGTCAAACCCTTTGTCACTTACGCAATTACGCTGCAGGTTTCCTCACGATGTTTTCCTTCACCGTTGTTATCGACATCCAAAATAAACTTAAAAAGTACAAATGTGAATTGAAAAAGACATTTTGTACTTACCCGGATTTGAACCTACGACCTCAAGTGTTCCACCCGTGGGATGATTATAGGCTGATGAATGCTGACGCCGGTTTCAAAGTCTCTGGACGAATAAACTACTGGATAAATTGATAACTTAAACTTCTCTGCCGATCCCTTTGGGATTCCTCAACACGAGCGTGATGTTATGTTTATGCGGAGATGACGTAATCAAATCAAATTATCGCAGAATTAACGTGACAAATTGTGAAGCACGCGTTATCTGCTGTGATTGGCTGTTGAAAATTCATTCAACCAATCAACAGTGAGAGCAGTGGTGGCCCAGTGGTATCGGCCGCGACTTACAAGTTGTAGGTCGTGGGTTCGAGCCCAGGCAGGCGCTTTAGTTTGTGTAAATTATTTCATCACCACTGCTCTCAAAACGGTGAAGGAAAACATCGTGAGGAAACCGGCATGTCCTAGAACCAAACATTCGAAGACATGTGACATCCACCAACCTGCACTGGGTGGTGCGTGGTGGATTACGGCCCATTCGCTCTCACAGAGAGGAGGCCTGTGTCCCAGCAGTGGGAACATTATAGGATGATGAACCAACAGGATAAGCGTGTTTGACAATTTGTCACATTAATTCTGCGATAATAGGTGGGCAACTCGGCCTTTTTCCTAATATGTACACTGCCTACCCTTTAGGAGCGCAACACAGGCGTCATGTTATCTGATAGATAATTTATACTGGTAATTTATCCGAAGTTGGTACTAAATTAGTTATTAAGGTTCAGGGTCAATTTTGACTCTGTATAATCTCGGGCAGATACAGAGTCAAACTTGACCTTGGGCCCTAGAAAAGTAACATTGTCACTTGTCTAAAAGCTAAGGACATAAGGTTGAGTTTAGCACAGATATACTCTTTCAATATCTTATGTGCGTGTGCTTGTATCTGTTTTAGCATAATTCTAATTATGGTTTAATTGTCTAACAAATTGAAGCCCAGAAAAATAAGCCGTAATCCCAGCAGTGGGAACATTATACACCGATTTATCATCGTTATCTGCCTGCCTTTCTCATCATGTTGGTGTCGGCTCCATTCTTACCTGATGCTGCTGAGTACCATAAAATGGGGTGAATGGGAACAAAACTTTGAAAGGGAATTTTCACGTTATTTAAAAATTATTTTAGTAGGTACTCCAATGTATTAAATAACTAGCTGACCCGGCAAACTTTGTTTTGCCATAAAAACACCAAACATTCCCTACCTACCCTACCCTAACAACCCTACACTACCTACCCTACCCTACCTACCCTACATACCCTACCCTACCCTACCTACCCTACCCTACCTACCCTACATACCCTACCCTACCCTACCCTACCTACCCACCCTACCTACCCTACCCTACCGACCCACCCTACCTACCCTACCCTACCTACATACCTACCCTACCCTACCCTAAACGTGATAAAAAGTATGTCCTATGTCCTTCTCCTGGTTCTTAGCTAACTCCCTACCAATTTTCAGCCAAATCGGTTAAGCCGTTCTTGAGTTATAAATAGTATAACTAACACGACTTTCTTTTATATATATAGATTATTTAAAAAACGCGATGCTTTGTTTGAAACCACAACATGGTATCAAAGTTGAAATCTAATCAAAGTTTTGTTCACATTCACTCCTGAGTTCCTATTCACTCCATTTTACCGTTACCATTATTTTAGAATTTTTCCATGGAGCGACTGCCTCTCTAACCTCCACAACCCAGTAACTGGGTAAAACGATACCCTCTTAGAGGCCGAAAATGCTGTTGAAAACTCCCAAGTGAAGATTTAAAGGGTTTTTAATAGTTGTCTTATTTTTCTGGACTGTCATGACATCTTTGTTACATTGTGTATTGAATTGTACTTTTTAAATAAATTGAATATGAAGTTTATAAATGCTGTTTATTATTTGGACACCCGATAAATTAACCCCAGGCCAGAAAAATAACTTTGTACTGATGGCAACGTGAACACAACTGATGGAAATGACGATGCGATTGCGCAGTGGTTGAGCGATTGGCTGCGTGTTGCGGGTTCGATTCCCGCACGAAACAGATATTTATGGCCTACAGATGTTGTTACGGTCTGGTTGTTTGTGTATGAGAGTTAATTCAATGTGTGGCTGACTCTGGCTTGTCCACCATCAGGAATTTAAATTTTGATAACACAAATGTTAAGCCTGGTTTCTCAACAATCGATTATCGGGCTGGTTATCGCCGGTTATCTGCTGTGATTGGCTGTTGAGAATTCATTCACCCAACCACAGCAGATAACGCGTGCTTGACAATTTGTCACATATCGGATTGGATCAGATAATTTAGCGGTGAGAAACCCAGCCTTAGTCGCTAATTTGTCGCCAGATATCAGTGTCGGTCCCTGATTCAAAAGTTAGTTGACCTGGGGGAAATCTCACCATTGGCCATGTTTATATCTCAGAAACTAAGGCACCTAGCGAAGATCTGTTTTCTCCTAAACGTTATCGCTAATTAGTCGGAATCGTTAAAGAAGAACTCGAGAGTATAAGGTGGCACGTTCTAGGGCTGAGTGAAGTCCGAAGAGAGGGAGAGGATACAATAACCCTCAAATCAGGCCACCTTATGTATTTCCGAGAGGGAGACCAGCTATCCCAAGGCGGCGTCGGGTTCCTGGTAAACAAATCCATCTGTGACAACGTTGTGGAAGTCTCCAGTTTCTCGAACAGGGTAGCGTACCTCATAATTAAGCTAACCGAGAGGTATAGCCTCAAGGTTGTACAGGTTTACGCACCGACCTCAGCACACTCGGACGACGAAGTGGAGGAAATGTTTGAGGACATTTCCAAGGCCTTGCATTCCACCACTAAGACCCACTACAGCGTTCTCATGGGGCATTTTAACGCCAAAGTGGGAGTACAGAATTGCAGTGATTCGGTAGTAGGATACTACGAGTTTGGTAGCAGGAATCATAGGGGGCAAATGCTTGTTAACTTCCTAGAAAGAGAGGGGCTTTTCGTAATGAATTCCTTCTTTAAGAAACAGCCCCAGAGGAAGTGGACATGGCGAAGCCCCGACAACGTGACCAAAAATGAGATAGACTTCATCATAACAGATAAAAAGCACATATTCAGGGATGTCTCAGTGATCAACAGGTTTAATACCGGCAGCGATCACAGACTTGTTCGAGGCTCCCTGAATATCAATTGCAAGCTTGAGAGAACTCGTTTGATGAAGTCTAGGCTCCGTCCAAATATGCTCCAAACAATGTTGGGATCTGAAGCGTTCCAGTCAGACCTGGAGAACCGTTTCGCTGCCGTGGAAACCGCAAATAGCGTTGACCAGGCGCTCAACCAAATGGTGGAAATCCTCAGGGAGGAAGGTGCGAGATTTTATAAGATGCGGCGTACGGGCAGGAAGTCTAAACTTTCGGAGGAGACTCTGAAGCTTATGATGGAACGACGTGAAAATCCACCGGTCACTTCGTCAGAACAGCGGGAACTCAATAAACATATAAGAAAAATGGTACGACACGACCTCCGACGAGCCAACACGCTCTCTATAGAGAAAGCGATTGAGCAAAACCGGGGGTCGAAAGTGTTTGTCCAGTCACTTGGGAGGAGCCATCTGACGAAGTTGACTACATCTAATGGGAATATCGTCGTTTCGAAGCCGGAGATTCTTTCGGAAGTTGAAAACTTCTACGGCAAATTGTACGCAACGCATGCATCTCGGCCTGATCCCGAAAATGAGGATTCTAGAGCCACCTTAACCCGCCATTTCACAGAAGACCTGCCTGAGATAAGCCAAGACGAAATCGAGGCGGCTCTCAAACAGCTTAAAAATGGAAAAGCCCCGGGCGAGGACGGGATTACTACCGAGCTACTGAAAGCGGGAGGACGTCCGGTACTGAAAGAGCTTGGGGAGCTCTTCAATTCTGTCCTGTTCTCAGGGAGAACTCCAGAAGCGTGGCAAAGGAGCGTGGTCGTTCTGTTCTTCAAAAAGGGTGACAAGACCCTTTTGAAGAATTATAGACCCATTTCGCTGCTTAGTCACGTATATAAGTTGTTTTCGAGAGTCGTCACGAATCGTCTAGCGCGAAGACTCGATGAGTTCCAACCACCGGAGCAGGCCGGGTTCCGAAGTGGATACAGCACCATAGACCACATTCACACAGTGCGGCAAATTATACAGAAGTCCGAAGAATATAATCGGCCCCTGTGCTTTGCTTTTGTGGACTATGAGAAGGCTTTTGACTCTATCGAGACCTGGTCTGTTTTGGAGTCTATGCAGCGATGTCAAGTGGACTGGCGATACATCCAAGTGCTGAGATGTCTTTATGCAAACGCAACAATGACCGTCCAAAATCAGGACCGGCAAACTAAGCATATCTCACTGCGTCGAGGGGTTAGGCAAGGGGACGTTATTTCCCCGAAATTATTTAGCAACGCGGTGGAGGATATGTTTAAGACGCTGGACTGGGAAGGACGCGGTATTAATATAAACGGCAAGTACATCTCACACCTGCGATTTGCGGATGACATCGTCATAATGGCAGAGTCACTGCATGACTTGCAGCTGATGCTGGACGGCCTAGCTGGTTCTTCTGCGCGAATCGGTCTCCGGATGAACTTGGACAAAACCCAGGTTATGTTCAATTCACACGTCACTCCGGGACCGATTGTGGTCAATGGCGGTGCTCTCAAAGTTGTTCGGGAATACGTTTACCTCGGGCAAACTCTGCAGTTTGGTAAGAACAACTTTGAGAAAGAGGCTAATAGAAGAATACAGCTGGGCTGGGCGGCGTTTGGAAAACTTCGTCGAGTCTTCTCGTCACGTATTCCACAGAGCCTGAAGACCAAAGTCTTCAACCAGTGCGTCCTACCTGTTATGACCTACGGCGCCGAGACGTGGACACTCACAATACGGCTGGTTCATCGGTTCAAAGTTGCTCAGCGAGCTATGGAAAGGGCTATGCTCGGAGTCTCTCTAAGGGATCGAATCCGAAATGAGGTGATTCGGCAGAGAACCAAAGTTGTCGACATAGCTCACAGAATAAGCAAGCTGAAGTGGCAATGGGCTGGCCATATAAGCCGTAGAACCGATGACCGTTGGGGTAGACGTGTCCTTGAGTGGAGACCGCGAATTGGTAAACGTAAGGTGGGGCGCCCTCAGGCTAGGTGGAGTGACGATCTTCGCGGGGTGGCTGGTAGCAGCTGGATGAGAGTTGCCGAAAATCGAGACAAATGGCGTGCTATTGGAGAGGCCTATGTCCAGCAGTGGACTGCTGTAGGCTGATGATGATGAATTAGTCGGAATCAGCCGCCAAATATCAGAATCTGTCTGTCACTGGTTTAAGAGATAGAAGCATTTTTAGGTGGCTGACCTGGGGAGCATCTCCCCAGCTTGGCCCAATTTGAATCTCAATAACTAGGGTACCTAGCGAAGATCTTGTTTTCTCCAAAATTGTGTCGTTAATTAGTCACAATTTTTCGCCAAGTCACAGACCAAAAATCAAAATCAAAATTCAAAATCAAAAAAAAAAAAATTCAAGTCAAAATTTGTCGGTGGACAGATGGACAGTGGAGTCTTAGTAATAGGGTCCCGTTTTTACCCTTTGGGTACAAAAAAAAAATAAAGCCGTGGGTTCGAAACCCTCTCATGTTCGTCGTTTTTAGGGTTCCGTACCCAAAGGATAAAAACGGGACCCTATTACTGAGACTTCGCGGTCCGTCTGTCTGTCTGTCTGTCTGTCACCAGGCTGTATCTCATGAACCGTGACAGCTACACAGTTGAAATTTTCACAGATGTTGTATTTCTGTTGCCGCTATAACAACAAATACTAAAAACAGAATAAAATAAATATTTAAGTAGGGCTCCCATACAACAAACGTGATTTTTTTGCCGTTTTTTGCGATAATGGTACGGAACCCTTCGTGCGCGAATCCGACTCGCACTTAGCCGGTTTTTAACAATACCTCTCGCCATAAAACAGTAGATTTTGATAAGTGCATATTTAAAATTACAAAGATGGTCAATCAACCGGGTTCAAACTCGGAATTATTGGGTTTAAACCAACAATGCACCCTCTATAGAAGGGCAGTCGACTTGCTTTAAAACTGAAAAAATAATATTGGGTTCCTAGGGGATGTTTTTTTGGGTGGGAAATCATCCAATGACTTCTCCCGCTCTGGGTGAGGCGGGAGGACGTGTTAGACTTTTACTGACTAAAACCCACCTGTGTTCCTTCAGTTGCTTGAGCCAGGGCCGCGGTAACTCTTTTTCAAATTTATCCGCGACCCAGACCCTCGACCCTCGCGGACCCCGTCAGTTCTGCTGACATCTCTTTGAGACGCGCGTGGAACATAACGCGCCGTCGACTCGGCAGAGTTACTAGGGGCGGGGGAGGGTTAGATATTGAATAGATCATATTAATATTAATACATAGTCTAATAAATCTGTAGAAAATTCGTTTCTGTACATCGAAAATATTTCCAAAAAAAATTGCCTGGGTGTTAAAGGACAACCAACAGAACCCATTTTCAGCAATTTTGGAATTTTTGTCTGTTTATTTGTGCACTCATCACGTAAAATGTACGAAACCGATATAGATAACTGTTATACATAAAAAATGTGCGTAACTTGAAGTATTATAGTTCTCGCCAAACTTCTTGACCGCCCTGAAGTTGGCTACAATGGCTGCGCAGTAGGAAATCTCATACAAAAACAGCACCGTTTCGTGCCTCAAGCATCCGGTAAACCAACTTCAGGGCGGCCAAGAAGTTTGGCGAGGGCTATACTTAGTTTTTGTTTCATCGTAATCGGTTCACTCTATTTATCGGTTAGATGAATTGAAAGTTATCAAGAAGTAAAATACCACGATACGCAATTCAGATACTCGGACAGTTGAACTCCATAATCGATAGATGGCGTTGTGCATTTGACGTCATTTTCTGAATGGTGGTGTGGTGTTAAGATTGTCCGTAAGTAGGGTAGGTACCAAGGTAAGTAGGATGTTTAGTTGACGGGAGCGAAGCCACGGGCACAGCTAGTCTTTAATAAAGACTTCAAATATGGTTAGTTAATTTGAATTATGGTACCTAAGTACGGTCAGCACGTCAGTTTGAATTACCAAAATCGTCTTTACTGCAACGAAATAAAGACGTAGTCACAGTCAAACTGCTACCAACGAACATTTAGCTGACTGTGGACGTGCGGTCGACCGTACATTCTAATCAGCACGTTTAGCAGATCCAATAGTACCTAATAAGGAAATAGAAAAATAATGAAAGAAACCTAGTGAGAAAGGGCACGTATTATTTGATAAGGTGCAACTATGCAATATCTAATACCTACTAACATTTGTATTAAATACCTCAATCGTGAGATAGCGAAGGAACACGAAAATTGACCTGTGTGCTATCATAAATAGCGCCACCTGTTGTTGGTCATCTAAACTTATCCTACTAATATTTTTAGATATGCAAGACCACATGTTTGTAAACAATAAAGCCTCAACGGCTGACCGGATTTGGAATACTCGTAGACCATGTCCTAGATTAGGACATAGGGTCCTTTTTACCCGACTACCGAAGGAGGGTAATGTGTTTATCAGTCTATATATGTATATTTGTTCCTATTTGGCGTTCCAGAGACCAAACGCGATGGCCAATTTTGATGATTCTTATGTCAATCGATTCGTCTGAACCTTGCGAGTGTCACTGGCTACATTCAAATTGGAAAATAGAAAAATGGCGGATTTTGGGCGCCATATAGTGGGGGCCCAATTTTTTATTTTCTTCCAAACCCTTCGTGTGGAATATCAAAATAAAGGGTTTTAAGAATTGATTTATAAAATATATAACACTAGTTTGTTTAAATGTGCATAATTCTAAAAAAAATGGGAAAAATAAGTTATAACTAAAAAGTTATAAATAAAATAAGAAAATTTAAAAAATCAAATAACCCGACTGCTTAAAAAGCGAACTAAAAAAAAAGACGTAAACAAGAAGAAAATCATGCTGTGCAGTCGGAGGATACATCTGGTTGTTTTTTTAAATTAACTTTTTTTTTACCCCGAGAGTAGGTTCTTTCCTTTGGGACACTTTCCGACTTTGAAGCAGACGAAACCGCTGACAAAGCCTAGTATTAAATTAAGAGGAACAAATGTTAAAAATGGACTGATTTAAAAAGGACAAGGTTCTCAATTCGACTGTAGGTATGTTTGATAGGAGAATTCTCCGCCAATTATGAACCGATTTCGATGATTCGCCAATTTTGACCCTTAATTGCAAAAAGTTAAAGGCACAGATAATATAATACTAGCATACAGATGCCTCATCCCATACAAAGAAACCGTGCCGACGTAACTAGCGCTTTTCGTCTGATTAAACTGATTATTTTTCTGAGAACATCGATCGCGTTCGGTTCCGTTCCCCGGACTATATCCGGAACTTGCAAGTAAAAGGGTTTACTCGGTTCGTGAATATATTTTTTTATACAGCGACGCTTTATTTTTAACCGACTTACCAAAAAGGAGGAGGTTCTATGTTCGACTTCATGTAAGTTGTTTTTGTTTTTTTATGTATGTTCACCGATGTCTCCGTCATTTGGGGACCGATTTTGAAAATTATTTTTGTTTGTAAAAACATGTTCCCAAATTGGTCCCATTTGAATTTGGTGAAGATCTGATGAAGGACTTCGGAGATAAATAAGAGAACTCTTCAATAAATAACGGCAAATCTCTCGGGATTACTGCAATCGCATGTCTGTTCATTGTTTATACCATTTTATAACATAACATCACGCCAGTACGCTCTTAAGGGGTACGCAGATGTGTACAGTTTACCTTAGTACACTCTCATTTCACCGGTTATGTTCAGTTTCTTGATATTCGGGTAATCTATTCTGGTATTATAGGTACCTATTATAAACAATAAACAGACATGCGATTGCAGCAATCCCGTGAAATTTGCAGTTATTTATTAAAGAGTTCTATCTCCAAATTTCTTCATCAGATCTTCACCAAATTAAAATTGGACCAATTTCGGTACATGTTCTTTCTAACAAAAAAATAATTTTCATAATCGGTCCGCTATTGACGGAGCTATCGGTGAAAGAAAACAAAAAAAATAACCGGCCAAGTGCGAGTCGGACTCACGCACGAAGGGTTCCGTACCATTATCGCTAAAAACGGCAAAAATATCACGTTTGTTGTATGGGAGCCCTACTTAAATATTTACTTTATACTGTTTTTAGTATTTGTTGTTATAGCGGCAACAGAAATACATCATCTGTGAAAATTTCAACTGTCTAGCTATCACGGTTCATGAGATACAGCCTGGAGACAGACGGACAGACGGATCGCGAAGTCTTAGTAATAGGGTCCCGTTTTTACCCTTTGGGTACGGAACCCTAAAATACGAACATAATGTCGAACATAGAACCTCCTCCTTTTTGGTTAAAAATAACGTCACCAAACCAAATTCAACGAAAACCTACGATAAACTTACGATGCAACACTATAGCAGTGTTACCAACATATTATTGCTAAGACACTGCGCAACTTTCTAGCGCCTCTGATAAAGAGTTCAAAATAATTATGTTACTAATTTACTATTGCTTAAAGAGACTGCGCAATTTTCTAACGCCCCGCGATAAGGGGTTGAATATAGGGCGCTGGAGTGGAACAGTGACATATCGAACTCAGCTGCTCTACTGACAATACAATGAAATCCTTCGTCGCTTTCGTTTGCTTCGCCGCTGTCCTGGAGGTAAGAATTTATAAGTTACTATGACCAGTATTCAGCCACGTCGATAGCCTTAGCGGTGGCCTCACAAAGGTCTTGCATGGTGCAGATATTTTTACATAAGGAGCAGGACGGGAGGTGGGGCATCTTCTGTGGGGTGGTTCCGCAGTCACACTGTGGCTGATTGGACCCCTCCCCCACATCTGACTAAGTTGAGCCTACAGCGGCCCACTTGACTTCGTAACCGGTTTAGGGATTTTCAGATAGGCCATGGCTGTTTATGGCCCGCTGGGAGCTTTTTTACCCGACTGCCGAAGGAGGGTAATGTGTTTATCAGTCTATGTATGTATGTTTGTTCCTATGTGGCGTTCTAGAGACCAAACGCGTTGGCCGATTTTGATGATTCTTACGTCAATCGATTCGTCTTAATCCTGCGAGTGTCACTGGCTACATTAAATTTGGAAAATAAAAAAATGGCGGATTTTGGGCGCCATTTTGTGGCGAAAAAATAATTATTACTTCCAAACCCATCGTGTGGGGTATCAAAATAAAGGATTTTAAGATGCAATTTCAAAAATATATAATACTTATATGTTTAAATGTACCTAACCCTAAAAAAAAATAACTAAAAAGTTGTAAATAAAAAAGTTAATTAAAAAAATCAAAAAACCCGACTGCTTAAAAAGCAAACTAAAAAGACGTAAACAAGAAAAAATGCATGCTGTGCAGTCGGAGGATACATCTGGTTTTGGTCCGCCAGCTCGCGAATATGTAGGTATCCTCCGACTGCACAGCATGAATTTTTTCTTGTTTACGTCTTTTTAGTTTGCTTTTTAAGCAGTCGGGTTTTTTGATTTTTTTTTTTTTTTTTTTTTGTAAGCTGAACATAGTCAGTTCGAGGCGGGTATTAGAGAAGACACAGTTTCTTGCGAGCTTCGCTAGGGCCGTTGTCTATAATAATTTAAGTCGACTTAAGGAAGCTCTTCCGATTCTTCAATCGCCGTCTCCTTGGTCGCTCCATGTTGTACTTTAGGTGTCGGTTGTCGGTCTCCTGTTTGTGCTTCTCGGAGGAACAGGCAACTTCTCTTAGAACTTCCGGAGGAGCTATTAAACCTCACTAATAAATAAAAAAATGTGTGTGTGTACCAGAGTACACAGGTAAGAAGTGAAACTTCTTTACGACATATCATTTTTCTACTATTTGTAACTTCACGAAAATGGGGTGTAGATAAGGCTTAAGCCTTAAGAAAAACAATTTGTTTTTAAAGCTATTTTATTATTATAGACATGCATACAATTAATGAGTAATTTATTTTATCATTGTTCTTATTATAATATATATTTATAAATTAATTAATTTATAAATATTAAAATCACGCTCATACGTGTTGAATTTATAAAACGAAATATATAATCACTCTCACTTTTCTTGTAAATTCACTTAAATTTGAATAAGTCTTTTTACTAAACTTTGATAAAAAAGCAACATGGCGCGTAACCGAAAAACGTGACGATACGTACAAAATTTCTCCCATACGTCGATAAAGAAGTTTCACTTCAATAATTATTTAAAACAGTCAAAATCTGAATCATGAATCAAAATTAAGAATCTGTCACCACAAAACCAACACAAACAAACCTAACCTGAATCTGTCAACACAGCCAAGGCCAACAGGCGCCAAGTTCCCGTCATCATCATCATCATCATTAGCCTTTTAACTCTGCTGGGACACAGCTGTCTTCTCTGTGAAAGAGGTAATCGGCCACAATCCACCACGCGGGCCCAGTGCGGGTTGGTGGATGATACATGTCTTCGAATTTTTGGTTCTAGGACATGCCGGTTCTCACGATGTTACATTCCTTCATGGTTTTTACATTAGTCATGATGAACCTTGTGGAAACTAGAACAAATTTCCGCGGGTTCAAGCGTTTTTGCCATACCTATTATTGGAAACAAATATCAGCAGAATGTTAGGACCCATTAATATTAATGCTAATTTTTATCCGTGGTGCTAGGCAACTGGGCTTATCCCAGTTGTAAACGATCCTTTGTGCCTATTGGCCTTGTTTGTTCTGTCTCCTGCTTGATATGGAGGGAAGTGGAAATTTGTATTTTTTCCTACTCCTCCGTTATTCTTTTCTGATTAATTTCATTGCGGGATCCAAGACAGTTAAATTCTTCGTCGAGCTTCATTGCCTCGGCGCTTTTCTGGTGGTCGCCACTGTTGATTCTGCCTTTCAGGAGTTACAGTGGTTTGGGAATAGTGCCCACCGCACTTGTAGCTTTAGCTTTGCTTTTGATTGTAGCTTAGAGAAAGTACCTATAGATTAAGCCTTAAAATGAGCTTGATTGATAGAGCGAGATGGCTAATTGGCAGTTCCATGTAAATAATAAGGACAAAAGATAATTTTTTGTCTTTGTCACCATGGACGGTTTCTGTTGTTTGTCAAACTCTAATATAATGGCAGGTTTGACAATCAAACTCGTTTTTTATTTTTTTTCTGTGATTTCGTGGTATTATGTGTTAATTGAGACAAGGAATTTGGGTTATTTATAGATAATAAGTGTCAGTGCGATGGTGGGTTGTAGTGTTCTTGTTCTTGTTGTAACCCCAGAACTAACTATTGCTGTCTCATGTGCGGCCACGCCAGGGCTTAATCTATAGGTACTTTATCTAATATCTCTATATCTATCTTTATCTTGTAGTCATTATAAAATAATTTACCCAAAGTAAAACGCCTGCCGTTCGAACCTACGAGTTACGACACGTAAGTCGGGGCCGTTACCACTGGGCCACCACTGCTCAAGTTGCCTTACGTACCCAGCATCTAAAGTGCTTGTAAATACGACAGTAGTGCAATTCATTATCAATTTTTTGAGGTTGATGTGATGACCATAATTTTGATCGAAATCTTCATTGATGCAAGCTTCTTACTCACCACTAGAAACTTTAATTGGCCACTTTTTCATATTTTATAGAATTTTTTTCCTCTGAAAGATGATATTTATATACGCAATTTACATGAAAATATTTGTGTTCCTTCCAGGTAGCGTACTCCCAGTACGCCTACGCTTGTCCAGGAGCAGCCCCGGCGCCACTTGTCCTGCCCGCCCCCGCCGCCCTAGCGCCAGCCAATCCGTGCGCCGTGCCCCCCGCACTCGCCGCCCTGGCGCCCGCTCTCCCCGTCCTGGCGCCCGCGTTAGCCAACACCATCTCTGCTTCCATCGCCGCGTCGCTGCCTCCTCTCCTTGATGCTGCCTTGCCTACCGTGTTGACTTCAGTGCTGTCTGCGGCTGGACCTTTGTTGGAAGCTGCTTTGCCTCCTGGCTGCGGTGGATGCGGCGCTCCTTTGGCCTTGCCCGCTCCAGCGCCCTATGCTTTCTCGGCTCCATTGGCACTCCCCGCCCCGTATGCTCTACCTGCCCCATGCGCAGCTCCTACTGTGACCTACGCCACTCCAATGTATGCCGCCCCAGCGCCTACTTCTTGCTTCTGCTATTGAGAAGTTAATGTGAAGTTTTAATAAATTTATCTTGTTTGTATCTATGATTTTTATTACTATTCTATTACTATTGGTTCAGTTTGGATAAGGTTCAGGGTCAAAAATCTATTGATTTGTCACGCAAAGCTTCGCCTGAAATGGCGAAGTAAAACGTGATCATGTGCATTGATCAGCAGTTTGTTCACTACAAAATGCAATGCGTAAGGCTTAACACGCATTGCGATTTTTATTCGCGCGAATTTTTGTAGTATTATTTCCGCGCGATTTTTTTACCGCAATGCGTCAAAATCAAATAGTTTATTTTAAATAAACCTTAGAGGTACTTTTGAATTTTCAAACAATAGGTATTTTTGGCAAAACTTAACCGTAAAGTATTTTGCATTTTGCAAATACAAAAAACATCTCGAAAAGTATTTCAAATAAAGTACAAAATGCTTTAAAAAAAAAGTATTTGAATAGAATATAGGTATATTTCATTTTCTATTTTCATTTTAAATACCTACAAGTTTTCAAATAAGTCACATCTCTGCTCATCACACAGCACTTGTTAGTTAACATTAAAATGCAGTTGTTTTAGTGTATGATTAAAATAGTAATTAATTACGATTGTAATTTGATTTTTCAATTCGTCGCAGTTCTTAGATTGTCACGAGTTTAGAATAGGTACTTCATTGAACTACAATCACTAGCAACCCGCCCGGCTTCGCTGGGGTCACTACCCATAAAGCATATATGATCCTTTTTTTAGTTCGATAGGTATTTTTAAACGAGGAATCCGTAATACTTTCTTTTCATATAACTCTATTGGTTTACACGGCGCACGCCTGAATAGCTCCCAGTCTGCATGATTTTTTCTGACCTCTTCAATTATTCAGCTTCTTTTCTCCATTTAATTTAGCCAATTTTCTACTATTACTAGGTATACACCTAAATCTTTCTCGTGAATCACTCATTGATGCAAACAGTATAAAATTTATTCAGTAGTTTTTAAGTTGAGAAAAGTGCAGCGAATTTGCTTTTCAACCGATCAAAAAAGTAATAGTAAAGTCTAGAACCAAAAAATAGCATTTCAGCATAATTTGGTCACAAAGGAACATGTGAAGTAGTCATTTATTGCAAAAGTGTGGACAATAAAACATGAAAACTTGTGGTGGACCCCAGTCATCAAAAAGAAAAATGAGTTTCAGGATTCAGACTCCTCAGTTACCAATAGTAAATAGTAAACTAAAGTAGTGCAAATACTACCATAGACTTAGAATACAATTCTTCTATACTTAAAAGATGAGGGCGCATGCCTGGTGATATTATAAACTTATATCTAACGATAAAAAAGTGTACATAAAACACAACACAATATTTTTAATAGAAAATCAACAAAAAGCATTTATTTAAATAAAGCATTTTGTAATATCTATTTTAAATTTATTTAAAATACAAAAAGCAAAACTATTTTGTATTTCGCATTTGAAATTGTAGGTATATCAGAAAAGTATTCGCATTTTGTATTTAAATACTTTCCGTAAACCATTTTGCACATCTCTGGATGAGCTATAGCCGCGCGTGTGCTCCATAACAGCATCAGTTCGAGACGTATACCGAAGCACAGATAATATAATACCAGTATTATTTATTCTGTGGTAAAGCCACGCGTCGCACATGAGCGGGACTCTCTGGATGTTGATGGGTGAAATGCCAAAATGTGCCAAGCCTTTGGCATTCACATTCATTTGTTCTATCTCACGACGCGCGACGGCGGGTTGGTCTTAGTGGAGTGTGTCTTAGATGCATATTGTTTCTGTGTGCTTAGGCGGTAATGAGCGCGCCTAAGCTTACGCATCGCATTCGTTACGCGTTGCATTTTTTACAAGTATGTGGTAGGTATGCAAATGCATACAAATTATGAGTTCTGCATAGTTATAATAGCTAGACTATATCTATTTACATGATCGCGTTTTACTTCGCCATTTCAGCGAAGCTTTGCTTGACAAATCTATTGGTTCAGTTAGTAATAAAAATCATAGATACAAACAAAATCAATTTATTAAAATATCACATTAAATTCTCAATAGCAGAAGCAAGAAGTAGGCGCACATCCACACGCTGGGGCGGCATACATTGGGGGTGGAGCCAATGGGGTGGCGTAGGTCACAGTAGGAGCTGCGCATGGGGCAGGTAGAGCATACGGGGCGGGGAGTGCCAATGGAGCCGAGAAAGCATAGGGCGCTGGAGCGGGCAAGGCTAAAGGAGCGCCGCATCCACCGCAGCCAGGAGGCAAAGCAGCTTCCAACAAAGGTCCAGCCGCAGACAGCACTGAAGTCAACACGGTAGGCAAGGCAGCATCAAGGAGAGGAGGCAGCGACGCGGCGATGGAGGCAGAGATGGTGTTGGCTAACGCGGGCGCCAGGACGGGGAGAGCGGGCGCCAGGGCGGCGAGTGCGGGGGGCACGGCGCACGGGTTGGCGGGCGCTAGGGCGGCGGGGGCGGGCAGGACAAGTGGCGCCGGGGCTGCTCCTCGACAAGAGCAGGCGTACTGGGAGTACGCTACCTGGAAGTAACACAAATATCGTCATGTAAATTGCTTTGATACAGGGGGACTTAATTCACTAGTATTTTTTATGTGGGTTAAAGTAGAAAAGAATATAACTTTCGAGACATACAGATTTATTCATACAACAACGAGTTTCACATTATAAAAAAAAGTTTATTGAATAATTAAGAGAGAGAGAGATTAAGAATAGTTGGATGTTGAGTACCCGCTTGCTAGCGCACGCTTTTTCTCACGCTCTCAGTTTTTAAATGCTTTACCTAGTAAAAGTGAATCACTAAGCCTAAAAGTTACAACAGTGCAAAGCTTAGTTCAAGTGCTATAAAACTGTGCCAGTGAATCTATCTTCAAGCGGCAGTTGCCAAAGATACAACAGTTTTAAAATCAGTGCAAAATACAAACTTTGAACGGCTGACCGGTACGGGTGAGTCACCGAGCGCGCGATCGCCGTAGCAACACAACATACTATAGCTGTCGCAGTCACTCCACAGCTACACGGTCTGCCGCTACCCTCCATACACTGTTATCACGTACCTAAATCGCACTCGCTCGTTTGTTTATCAGGTTTTTGTTTTCAAACTACCCACCGTAAAATGAATACGTTGTGCGAAACTTGTAAACAAAATATAACGGCCGATAGACTAATTACGTGTTCTAACTGCGATGCTAACCACCACAAAACGTGTGTAAACTTAACTTTGGCCGACTCTAACAGGAAAATCGATGCCTGGCTCTGTCCTTCTTGTCGGGCTAAGACACCTCGCACTGATGACGGCAAGAATCCTGTTCGTCCGGACGTGAATACCCAATCACGCGGCTACAAGCGTGTTGCTGTGGGTTCACCCGCTAGGGATATGACTGAGAACTCGGTGACTTTTGCTGATCTTGTCTCTGAAATTCGGCTTATGCGATCGGACATGGATGTGGTCAACACATCCTTGAAGTCATTGCTCGATGGAGTTGACAAATGCAATGCTCGTCTGGACAGCTGTGAAAAGAGAATTCAATCTCTCGAGCAGAGCTTTTCGCAAGTGGTGATTCTCAACGATACCATTACCAATCTAAAGGTTCAGCTAAACCATGAGAAGCAGACAACCTTGCGTAACGAGATAGAGATCATAGGGGTTGAGGAATGCCCCTCAGAAAACCTTCACCACATCGTTTTGCTGACTGCTTCTAAGCTTGGTGCTCGGCTGACCTTGGATGACATCGACTGGACAGCGCGTGCAGGACAAAGGAAAGCCCTCGTGTCTGACTTAAATACAAAGTTTCCTAGGCCAATCATCGTCAGATTACTTAGAAGATCGAAAAGAGATGAGCTGATAAAAGCATCCAAAATAAGGCACAATCTCTCTTCCAAGGACATAGATATCCAGGGACCTGCACGCAAAATCTTTGTTAACGAACATCTAACAAAGGATAACCGCATCTTGTTTCGTGAGGCGCGCACCCGTGCACAGAGCACGGGTCACAAATTCTGCTGGACAAATAACGGACGTATACTCGTCCGCAAGATAGAAGGGCAACCAGCCATCACTATCAAGAGCGTTAAAGAGCTCGATCTTTTTCTCGGCACTCAAAGTGAACCTAATCGCATACCAGATACCTCAACCTGAAAATTTTATAGTACGTTTACATCCTAAATGCCTTAATGGTATCTTAGCGTTCTATCTCTGGAAATTGTATACATTTTGGATAACAATTATTTGCTCGAGTTACTTAATTAATAGCTTAAACGAAATGCTTAATCTTTGGGCATTGTTTGGACATGTACATGTCAACTGTTTCTGCGTGTTTATTTCTGCAGGCAGGTCATGCATTACCCTATATGTAAACAACAACTTAACTTTGTATCATTCTTTGCTGTTTACTTTATTACACCTTAATTTTATAGTTTTTAAGCTCCATATCATATGCAATACAACAGCTACCACACCTAAAACACTTCAACACAAAAAACTACCATATGGAAAATGCTTTTTCCACTACACACTCGACCTACAACACATTTGTACCTACCACAACACACAGACACACATCTATGAAATATGCATCCCTGCTACATCTTATTGCATTTCACTCTTGCACTCCTCGCTTCTTTATGCTAGTCAAACAATATCAGGCAAAATTGCGGCTCCAATCGTATCCCTGCTTATTTTTACTCTCATAATAATTATAGACCATGGATAAAACTGACCTGTTGACCGAAATGGATGAGACACTGAGCATATCTTGCCGCACCGTTGAGAAACTAGAGCTGTGCGGGAACTTACTCCAGGAACACAACTTTAGGGTACTGACTGTAAATATCAGGAGCTTGCAGAAGAACTTCCTCAGCCTGCAAGCAGCGTTGTGCCGACTTGACTTTCTACCTGATCTCATTGTTTTGTCAGAATGCTGGCTAAATGAAAATTCCCTAATACATCAATTGCCCGGATACAAGAGCTACCACACCACAAAAATAATAAACAAGAGTGGCGGAGTTACAGTATACGTACGTGACATCTGGACTGCATCGGTTTCTGAACCAAAATTTGACGATGCTAACTGCCTGCAGATTGAGCTGCTGAGTAAAATAACAGTTCTCGCTTTATATCGCTCTCCTTCATTCACGAACACTGATCGGTTCCTTAACTCTTTGGATGATTCCTTAGATAAACTCAAAAACGTTACGCATGTCATTGTGACGGGTGACATCAACATCGACTTACTGAATGACGCACCTAATGCCGTCCATATGCCTTATCAGTGCTTGATGACTGAACATGGGCTACTACCGGCTATCACTCATCCAACGCGAGGTAGGGCTTGTCTGGACCATGGTTATATCAAACTCAAGGGTACTACCGCACAGGGAGTCGTCTGTGAGGTTGCAGTAACAGATCACCGTTTTGTTTTGCTCGGAATCAACTACTCTCACCCTAAAGTTCAAACTAAGAACCTATTCAGACTCATCACAGACTACTCCAAGGTAATTGAAGAAGTGAGTCAGCTCGACTGGGCGGACGTTAATTCCACATTAAACATTGACGAAGCAGTTCTTCTCTTTAACAAGACTCTGACAGATATCGTGACCAAACACACCTCGAAAATCAAAATCAGTCGCTCAAAATTTAATCTAAAACCATGGATCACGCCTGGTCTTCTTAGATGTATCCGTCATCGAGACACTCTTCACGCTCAGGCAAACCAGCAGCCGGAAAATGATGTCTTAAAAATAATCTACTCTAGATACAGAAACTATTGCAACAAAATTCTGCGCCAATGCAAAACCGACTACGATAGGAAAGAACTGGAAAGAAATAAAAAAGAACCCAAAAAGCTATGGCGGACTATAAAGGAAATTTGTCAGGTACCTAAACGATGTAACGATAATCAAGAACTGTTGAAGTATAAAGAAAACTGCAACACTTCTATCAACGCGTGTAACGAGTACTTTGTATCGGTTGGTCAGAAACTTGCAACAGACATTTTAAATAGGCAGCTGAGAACGGGGGACAAACAATGTCTCGGTGTTGAAGGTAAAATCCCACCTAAACACTCACTGTTTTTCCTCCCTATAGACTCACGAGAAATTAGCAACATCATTGACGACCTCAAGGATGACAGCGCGCCAGGTCTCGATGGTTTCCGACCACTGCTCCTGAAAAACATTAAAAAGTTCATCCTCGAACCCTTAAAACACATATACAATCTGAGCATGGAATCTGGTACCGTCCCTGATTGCTGGAAAACAGCTGTTATTACGCCTATTTTCAAAAGTGGTTCCAAGAATACCCCTGACAATTACAGGCCAATTTCGTTGCTTTGTGTTACTTCCAAAATCCTAGAAAAACTAATTAACAACCGCCTCGTAAGCTTTCTAGAGGAAAACTCACTTCTCTCGGAGCGGCAGTTTGGCTTTCGCCGTGGGAAGTCTGCCTCGCAAGCGGTGAGTTTGCTGACTACCATCATATCCTCAAATGTAGACAGGGGCTGTCGATCGGCTGGTGTCTTTCTTGACCTCGCCAAGGCTTTTGACACAGTCTCAATTTCAACACTGCTGAGAAAACTTGAAACCTTTGGTGTCAGAGGCCTGCCATTGGATTGGTTCAGGAGCTACTTGTCCGGTCGGCATCAACTCGTCAAAATCGGGGAAATTGTTAGCGGGAGTCTGCCGATTGCCTTTGGTGTGCCCCAGGGAAGCATCTTGGGACCAACCCTCTTCATTATGTACATGGATGACATTCTAAGACTTAATATTGCACAGTCGGAAGTCATCTGCTACGCTGATGATACTGCCATAGTTTTTCGTGGAGCTACTTGGGCGGAGGCCCTCAACGCGGCTGAGAAAGGGATGACTGTCATAACAACATGGCTCGAGCAGAATGTTCTAACGCTAAACCTAAAAAAGACTAACTTCTTGACTTTCCACCTCACCCGATCAAGTAGACCAAACGCAGACACACTAAAAATACACAGCACTAAATGCAATGCCACTAAAACGATACCCGGCCCAGATGCCAACTGTAGCTGTAACAATATCATCAGAGCTGACAGCACTAAATACCTGGGTGTCATAATTGATCAAAACCTATCCTTTAAAGCACAAATTAGAGCACTCGCAAAAAAGACACGTAAATTCATTTACGTCGCGAAACTCTTACGAGCCAGTGCTCCTAAGAATATCTGCACCCAGGTGTACATCTCTCTGTGTCAATCGGTGCTGCAGTACTGTATTGGTGTCTGGGGTGGCGCCGCCAAGTCGTGGATGCTGGAGCTGGAGCGGGCTCAGCGTGCTGTCCTCAAGGTGATACTGGGAAAACCGCGACGCTTTTCCACTGATGATCTTTACAGGGAGGCTGGAGTATTACGCGTGCGACAACTATTCATCCTTGAGTCACTGTTAAAGCTGGTTAAAGACAAGGTAGCTCGCTCCAACTGCAGTAAAAGGGGTAGAAAATTGCCTGAGAGAATCGAACTTCCAACAATTAAAACCCTATTTGCGACCCGGTTTTCGCCGTACTTACCCATACGCATCTTCAATACTATCAGTAAAACTTTTACCATACCGTGCAAGTACTCTGAGGCCAAATCTAAATTAAAAAAATGGTTGTTGGACCGCAGTTACGAGGAAACAGAAAGTTTTCTTTGCCGCTCAAGTTAACTCCCTCACAAAGTACACAGACTGACAAAACACACTATCGATTACACTCCACACTTACTCACCTTCACTCCACACTAACTCACCTTCACTGTTTTTATTGCATTTTTCAAGTAAATAATCTCGTCTCTATCTTTGATTTTGGTTTATTAGGAAAACTCATAAATTGATGCCTCGCTGCGCTAGCAGGACAATTTTAATTGTAAACTCTGTGTTATGACTGGGTCACCAAGATACAGGCTGTGCCTAGTTTGGGACCCGTCGCTAACCTATTAATGTCACGTTAGTTTTAATCAATGTGTCACGATAAAACTATCACCTAACAAAATGTAACTGTGTATGGTAAATAAACGAATTTTATTTTATTTTTATTATTAATTTTATAAATCAAAAAGTCCGACTGCTTAAAAAGCGAACTAAAAAAAAGACGCAATCAAGAAGAAGATCATGCTGTGCAGAAAACCAAAACCAGATGTGCTGCACTTGATTTTTTTAATTAACTTTTTTTATTTATAACTTTAGAGTATTTTTTTTTTAGAATTATGTAATTTTAAACATATAAGTATGATATATTTTTGAAATCACCTTTTAAAACCCTTTATTTTGATACCCCACACGATGGGTTAGGTAGAAAAAAACAATTTGGGCCCCCACAATATTGCGCCCAAAATCCGCCATTTTTCTATTTGCCAATTTTAATGTAGCCGGTGACACTCGCAGGGTTAAGACGAATCGATTGACGTAAGAATCATCAAAATCAGCCAACGCGTTTGGTTTCTAGAACGCCACATAGGAACAAACATACATACATATATAGACTGATAAACACATTACCCTCATTCGGCAGTCGGGTAAAAATACATCGACAGATTCTAAGCAAGCTTGCAGCAATGGGATTAAGATAGATCACAGTGATGATCATATCAATCTAGAAATAATGGAATAATATATGAATCCTAGGACCTAAAATCGTTTGTCAGATTCCGACAACTATCATATAAACTTGAAAGCTATATTGTCACTGATTGCTATGCTACTTTTAATTCCGGAATAATACAGGGTCCCTGGGATAGGATACGGCAGCCGAGCTGCGGCAAAACCTAGTCTACACTATAATAATATTTTAAAGAGGAAAGATTTGATTGTTTGAAATAGATAAATTCAAAAACAACTTAATTATGCCGGAGAGACATAGGCTATTTTTTTAAATTCTGAAACGCTCCTGTGGGGTGGGCCACGGGAGCGAAGCTGCGGGGAAAAGCTAGTCAGTTAATAATAAGAAAAAAAAGTTAATTAAAACAAATCAAAAAACCCGACTGCTTAAAAAGCAAACTAAAAAGACGTAAACAAGAAGAAAATCATGCTGTGCAGTCGGAGGATACATATTCGCGAGCTGGCGGACCAAAACCAGATGTATCCTCCGACTGCACAGCATGATTTTCTTCTTGTTTACGTCTTTTTAGTTTGCTTTTTAAGCAGTCGGGTTTTTTGATTTGTTTTAATTAACTTTTTTTATTTACAACTTTTTAGTTATTTTTTTTTATAATTAGGTACATTTAAACATATAAGTGTTATATATTTTTGAAATTGCCTCTTAAAATCCTTTATTTTGATACCCCACACGATGGGTATGGAAGAAAAATTTTTTTTTTTCTTCTCAAAATGGCGCCCAAAATCCGCCATTTTTTTATTTTCCATTTTTAATGTAGCCAGTGACACTCGCAGGATTAAGACGAATCGATTGACGTAAGAATCATCAAAATCAGCCAACGCGTTTGGTCTCTAGAACGCCACATAGGAACAAACATACATACATACATACATATATACATACATACATAGACTGATAAACACATTACCCTCCTTCGGCAGTCGGGTAAAAAGAGGTTTTGATTTAAATCTTACTATATATTAATATAAAATTAAAAGTTTTTGAGGATGGATGCTTGTTACTCTTTCACGCATAAACTACTGAACGGACTTTGATGAAATTGTACAGAAATTTAGCTTTTACATCAGAATAACACTTAAGCTATAATTTATAAAGATATTGGGCGAAATACTAATACAACGCGAGCGGAGCCGCGGGCGGCAGCTAGTAAAATAATAAAATAAAATAAAAAAGTGTCTTACCTCCAGGACAGCGGCGAAGCAAACGAAAGCGACGAAGGATTTCATTGTATTGTCAGTAGAGCAGCTGAGTTCGATATGTCACTGTTCCACTCCGGCGCCCTATATTCAACCCCTTATCGCGAGGCGTTAGAAAATTGCGCAGTCTGTTGGCAATAGTATGCTAGTATTATATTATCTGTGGCAATAGTAAATTAGTAACCTAGTACCAAGATTTAACCCCTTATCGCTGGCCGCTAGAAAATTGCGCAGTCTGTTGGCAAATATAAACTTATTTATTTATTAAAATAGTGCCACTGCTTGTACCATAACAAATTCTATAGGTAGCTATTCTTTCGAATTCACCCAAAGAGCAACAGAATATGTCGAAATAGTAAATTAGTAACATAATATCCATATTGAACCCTTTACCGGGGATGCTAGAAAATTGCGCAGTTTGTTGGCAATAGCACAATAATATAATACTAGTAAGTTAGTAACACTATAGTAATGTTGCATTACACGCTTATAGCAGTTTTTTTTTCTTGGCCTCTCTATTTTGTTTCCACAGCCCATTATAGAGAACTACAAAATTTAAAAAAAAAAATTGCAAAATTCATTTATAGTGCGTGCAAGTAGAGGCTTTAATGACTTATGTAAGCGGCATGATTTTGATCCTTTCTTAACAGGTGTGTCCTCGGCCAGAAAGTGTCTGAGCCTTAGCTTTTTTAATTAGGATTTTGTATGTTCAGGTTTTTATTATTGAAAGGAATATGAAATGTTAATTTAGTTTAGTTTGAGCTTGAATTTTATACTGTTTTGTTTTTCTTTTTTGGTAGCTGTGTTGTGTTGTTCACACTATTTCTTTCCAATCTATTTTTAGAAGTGATAACTTTTAATTAGCTGTTAGTCTCACGTACTATTTGTTATTCTGTTTATTTTAGCTGTAAGTCGTCCATAATTGATATAAAAATAAATAAATAGCTTGGTAGCGCGATGCCCGGCTAACCCATTGGCAAGAGTCAGATCCGACTGTTTTAGGAAAAATCAATGATATTCTAGTAAACAGATACATTATGTTATGAGCGCGCACATTGTGAAGACTCGATACGTCCTAATTGGGACGTATTGTTTTTAGTCTTGGTCACGCATGGCGAAGAGCGCTACAATGCTACACTTTGTTGAAACAAAAACAAAATTAAAAAAAATGACATCGTGTGTATTTAGAAAGTGTACCAATTATGATGGTAACAAAGTACATAAAACAGAAGGGATCTCATACCATATTTAAGTACGAAATATATCTAAATTTACAAATTTATTAAAAAAAAAATCCTAATATTCTGATATTTGGAGGTTAGAAAAAGAAAAACCGGCCAAGTGCGAGTCGGACTTGCACACGAAGGGTTCCGTACCATTATCGCAAAACACTGCATAAAAATCACGTTTGTTGTATGGGAGCCCCCCTTAATTTATTTTATTTTAATTTATTAATAATTATTTTTTGAAGTAAATATACAACTAAACATTCTGTGAATATTTCAAGCGTCTACCTGTTGCCGTTATTAATATCGAGCAAAAAATGGCAAAAATATCACGTTTGTTGTATGGGAGCCCCCATTAATATTTATTTTAGACTGTTTTTAGTATTTGTTGTTATAGCGGCAACAGAAATACATCATCTGTGAAAATTTCAACTGTCTAGCTAGCCTGGAGACAGACGGACAGACAGACAGACAGACAGACGGATCGCGAAGTCTTAGTTCCCGTTTTTACCCTTTCCCCGGTCCCGTTTTTACCCTTTGGGTACGGAACCCTAAAAAGCATTGGTGGTCAGAATAATGTTTGTTTACATTCACACGCAAGTGACAAACACTAGCTGTCTCTTTTTTTCTTGTTGGTTTTATCAAGCCATCCCTTTCGACTTGTAGTGAAATGTCAGATGAATGAAAAGTGTGTATGTGTGCTGCCGCTGCTGTGCGGAACACTTTTTTCGTTTTTTTTTTATAATTGTATAACGTATCTTTTTACCAGATTATCATTGGGAAACATTAACCCTTTTTTGATGAATCAAAGTTCATAGACAACCAGCTGCCGGCCGCGGCTCCGCCTGCGTGGAATTAGAACTTCCCCAATATCTATCCTTATAAATAGTATACCTACCTAATGCCTATGTAGGTATTATTCTGATGTATAAACTATATTTTTTTATAAGCTACGTTCTGCTATATTATTTTTTATTTGCGTGGAAGAGAAACCATCCGTACACACTTTTCAGTTTTGTTTTAATACTTATAGCCAAAAAACTACAACAACAAACAAATTCTCTTTAAATAATTAGTTATTGCCAAAATTTTTGGACGCTTTCATTGTAGTGAAGCGCCGTAAGGCATAAAAATTGAAAAATCTCGGCAAACAGGGCCAGTCAATGAATCTGTATAACGAGTGTTTGACGGCATTATTAAAAGTTCAAATAAAATAGTTAATAAAAAAAAAAATTTCGATCTCAATTACAACAATTTTTAACAACAATTTCCTGGAAAATGAGAGGTGGAAGGGGGAACAAAATGTTTATAGTATCGATTTCAATTTTATATTTAATAAATTATATTTGCATATTAAACTTTAATGTTAATTTGTTAGATTTACGCAAAAAATAACGATTTACAAAAAAAAATATCATCAACTATATACATTACTAGCACTTCGCCCGCGGCTTCGTTCGCGTGATCCGTATTTCATCCTACAGATGACTTTTAGTTTCACCCCCTTAAAGATTGAATTTCCAAAAATCCCTTCTAAGTGCTCCCCTACATCATAAAAAAACCGGCCACCCTCAATGCCAAATTTCGTCTTTATATGTCAAGCGGTTTTCGATATTTCGTGATAGGTAAGTGAGTGACCTTTTGCTTTTATATATATAGATTACATTATTGTCGTCGTCGTCGATCTCGTTGATGTACATTGTAGGTAAAGGATTAGTACAGCTGTCACCATTGCATTCTAAGCAAGCAGCAGTGCAGTTTAATCCACTTTTCCTGCACCCACAAAATGCTCCGCATCCTGTTTTGCATGTGCAAAAAATAATTTTAAGTGAAGATTCTGGAGCTGGTCGTGCGTCATTGTTTGCGGTATCAATATTCCGCATTCATATTTCCTACCCTGCCTACTCTGCCTACCCACCCTACCCTACCTAATCATGTAACACATATTTTTTATGTATCATCAATAGTTTTCTCAGCGCACGCCAAAGAATGAATTTTATATGGAACATTTTACGACTTTGGGTTACATTATTGCAATTTTCATAAGGATCTCAATTTTTTTTTTAATATATTATAGTCACAGTAGTAACATAGTACACTCAGGAATAATGTAGCTTTCTACTGGTGAAAGAATTTTCAAAATCGGTTCAGTAGATCCAGAGATTACCCCCTACAACGTCACAAACTCACAATCTTTACATCTTTATAATATTAGTATAGATATTATTTCAGCTGCTGTTGTACCCTCTAGTCTCCTCCCCTCCCCATCATCTTTATGCCTGCAGTCCCTTGAGACCCGAGATCAAGTTTGTAATAGTTCTCCTTTGTAAAATATAAATAAAGGAAAATGCCATTAAAAACACATTTCCAAAGTTTATATAAAGATTCATTGACTGGCCCTGGATGCCGAGGTATAATGCTTACGGCGCTCCACTATTGGTGAAGATACTCTTTTCGAAAGAGTGCCAATACTTTTTGACAATACCTGATTATTTAAAGAGTATTTGTCAATTGTCATACTCTTTCAGTGGGTCAAAAGGCTGCTGTTTGGCAACGTGGAAACTGACCCAAAGGATTAAACTCAAAATCTTTGGGTCAAATTAATGTCAAATCCGTGCTGCTCTACGGGTGCGAAACGTGGAACGTCACAAAGGACGTTCACGCCAAATCCAAATCTTCGTCAACCGCTGTCTTAATCGCATTCTCGGAATTTACTGGCCCGAGGCCATCTTCAAAGTAGAACTGTTGGAGAAATGCCACGAGAGCCCGATCGATCCCCAGATCACGCGTCGTAAGTGGAGATGGATTGGCCACACGCTCCAAACCGAAGGGGTCAATTTCGGAAGTCGGTGTCAAAAATGAAGAAGCGAAAACAGGAACACCGACTCCCGAAATTGAAATTATTTTACACTTTGTAGTGTTTTGATTTGGAAGTCGATTGTATTTTTTGAAAAAAGGTTTTTTATTTTAGTTCGACCGAATAATTCCCCGTTTAACACTTTCACGGACACTCAGATGAAATTGACATTCTGAAAATGACACTAAAATTTTTCATACAAAATAATACTACGCGTATAGCCGGACTGCCGTAATAAAAAAACCTGGGTACCTTTAGTATGACGTCACGTCGATAACCGGTACCGTCGACAGGCGGACTGTCGTATCAAAGAAGTTAGTTTACTTGGTATATGGCGATCCGCCCGTAGCCGGTACCGTCTACAGGCGGACTGTCGTATCAAAGGAGTTAGTTTACTTGGTATATGGCGATCCGCCCGTAGCCGGTACCGTCTACAGGCGGACTGTCGTATCAAAGGAGTTAGTTTACTTGGTATATGGCGATCCGCCCGTAGCCGGTACCGTCTACAGGCGGACTGTCGTATCAAAGGAGTTAGTTTACTTGGTATATGGCGATCCGCCCGTAGCCGGTACCGTCTACAGGCGGACTGTCGTATCAAAGGAGTTAGTTTACTTGGTATATGGCGATCCGCCCGTAGCCGGTACCGTCTACAGGCGGACTGTCGTATCAAAGGAGTTAGTTTACTTGGTATATGGCGATCCGCCCGTAGCCGGTACCGTCTACAGGCGGACTGTCGTATCAAAGGAGTTAGTTTACTTGGTATATGGCGATCCGCCCGTAGCCGGTACCGTCTACAGGCGGACTGTCGTATCAAAGGAGTTAGTTTACTTGGTATATGGCGATCCGCCCGTAGCCGGTACCGTCTACAGGCGGACTGTCGTATCAAAGGAGTTAGTTTACTTGGTATATGGCGATCCGCCCGTAGCCGGTACCGTCTACAGGCGGACTGTCGTATCAAAGGAGTTAGTTTACTTGGTATATGGCGATCCGCCCGTAGCCGGTACCGTCTACAGGCGGACTGTCGTATCAAAGGAGTTAGTTTACTTGGTATATGGCGATCCGCCCGTAGCCGGTACCGTCTACAGGCGGACTGTCGTATCAAAGGAGTTAGTTTACTTGGTATATGGCGATCCGCCCGTAGCCGGTACCGTCTACAGGCGGATTGTCATCTCAAAGGAGTAAGTTTACTTGGTATATGGCGATCCGCCCGTAGCCGGTACCGACTACAGGTGGATTGTCGTGTTATAGGAGTTAGTTTAGTCTCCGGTATGACCTTTCGTCCATAGGCGGATCATCTGTAGCCGGATTGTATAATTAATAATCAAATATATCTAGGAACTTGCAATGCGTGCGACGATCCGTCTCCAGGCGATACTAATCGCATAATCATCTAAATCAAAGAACATTTGTTTGTAAGGGTGAAATAAAAACAGCTATTTTTACTATAGGAACTTTAATTACCGCTATCCATTCAGGATGCATAAACTGTATATAAGCATCAAAATCAAAATAATAAGAAAAAAACAATCAAAAGCAGATAGGTACACCTTTTATGTGTACGCTAAATTTCACAAATAGAAGCATAAAAACTTCAGTTTCAAAACTGTCTATTCAAGTTTTTACTAAAATCTAGATTCTATCAGTCTTTAATCAGTCATAATATTTGGATGGAATTAGAAACTAGGTAACTATCTTTAAAATAAAATAAACAATAGAAAAATAATCAGTCAGAAGTATTAAGATGCCATTCTTCGAAACATTCTGGGCAAAGTGGTGGTGACCTATGACATCCTTTGCACCTATAGCTAGTCTCACGGCGTATTTTTTTTTGGTGGCAAACTCTGCAATTTAAAAAGGAATATTTTTTTTTTGAATTTTCTTTCGCTGGTATACGCGTTGGCCAATGGATTTGTGGTTGTGAGGAAGTACTTGGTTGTGGCTCAGCTGGATTCGCTTGAGCCGTTCTTTTGTGCCAATGTAGCCCCCCTTCTTGAACTAAATCTTTTCCGATCACACCTGTTTGAAGTTGCAATAGATTTTTTATCAACTGATCTCTATAATCAACGTATTCGTATTTTGGATCTTTTTTTACATACTTTTTGAATAAATAAAAAGCATTCCAAACACCGATGTCTAGCATGTGGAACAAAACCTTTTTATACCATCGTATTGATTTGCGTGGTGACGAATAATAACTTATCATTTGATCTGCGCGATCAATACCTGCCATGTGGTTATTATAATGCAGAACTTCTACAGGCTTGAGCTTCTTTTGCCCTCGCCTGTTAGTTATTTCAGCCATACCTGGTTGTTTTAGCGTATTTATCATTAAAACTTGACGTTTGTCCTTCCAGTTGCTCACATATACCTTATTTTTCCTGAGCCAAAAGTATTCCCCCTTTTTCATTTTTTTTTAAATTACAGCTTCAGGGTTTCCCTTTCTGTTGGAACGAAGGGTCCCAATTGTGTGGGTTTTAAGGTCTAAAAGTTTCTCTGAGAGCGGCACAGAATTATAAAAGTTGTCCATATATAATTCGTGTCCTTTTAGAAGGTAAGGTCTCATTAATCTCAATACCAACTTCTGTAACTTTGATCCCGTTTCACCAGAATCATCCTCAAGATCCTCTGTTCCAGTGTACATCTTAATATTCAATACGTATCCGTCAGAGGTGGTAAGAACATAAAACTTTATTCCATATTTAGTTTTTTTGTTTTTCATAAATGTACGGAATATCAATCGCCCTCTAAAAAGCATTAAAGATTCATCCAGTGATAGCTCTTTTGTTGGATAAAAAACAGTTCTAAAATTTTCTGTAAGCATATTTATAAAGTCACTTATCTTGGCAGATCCAACAGAGTTCAATTGGGAAGCATATAAACACCGTAAAATTTGCTCGTAACGTCGACCTGACATTTTATAGCTAAAAATTGGGTGATAATACAGTGGGTCACTGTGCGTAAAAAGCTTTTGCCTTTGTGGAATTTTCACGTGCCCTTGAAGCAATGAAAGTGCAAAAAGCTTCTTCATTTCATCTGCATTCGTTTCACGAAAAGCCTTCATTCTGCAGTTTCTAGTATGTGGGCGAGATTGGTTCACTAACGCGTTGCCGTAAGCGTTAGTACATGTTACTAAATAATCGATTATTTGCGATGTAAAAATAATATCAAACATTTCTTGAATAGTGGTATTTTCGTTGATATCAACGCGGGGGCCAGTTGTTGTATCATCAAAATTAAAATTGGGATTATCAGATACAGAATTTTCCCAACAGTCACTTTCTGGAGGTGGTGTACTCGAACGAACAGGTTGTCGCGCCTGCCCTCGTGTTGACTGCTGTAAAACTAAATCTTGATGTGCTTGACTAGCACTGGCGGCGCTCGATAGTAGCTAGGCGTGCACCTACAGGTTCACTAGAGGAAATAGAGAGGTGACGACGCTCCTCGGAAACACAACGTCGATGTGGCTGATTGTGAGGGCGTCGGCGTTCTTCAGAGGCAGATCTTGTTTGTGGCAGCTCAACAGACTCACTGTGAGGGCGTCGGCATTCTTCAGAAGCAGATCTTGTTCGCGGCAGCTCAACAGACTCACTGTGAGGGCGTCGGCATTCTTCAGAAGCAGATCTTGTTCGCGGCAGCTCAACAGACTCACTGTGAGGGCGTCGGCATTCTTCAGAAGCAGATCTTGTTCGCGGCAGTTCAAGAGACCCACTAAGAGGGCGTTGGTATTCCTCGGAGGAGCATTGGTTCTGTGTGAGTGTGTGAGGCCTACAAAAAGAGCGGCGGCTCTCCTCGAAAGAAGCGCGGTGCTCTAAAGGGCTAACAGGAAGAGAATCTTCGGTTGAAGTATCAGAAATATCAGAACAAAGACTTTCTGACACGCGGCAATGTTTTGAAATTCGATTAGTTTTTGGCTTATTAAAAATTTCCAGGCTTGAATCACTGCTGATACCGTCTCCGTTCTCTGGTTCGTAATTACCATCTGAGCCGTACTCCCCGTCTACATCACTATATGGGTCGCGGACGGAATATATTATGTCACTACGATCTTCTTCTTCGAATAAGTTTGGGCATTTTTGAGAACAAGTTCTTACCCGTTTAGCTTCGATAGTACTCTTGGGTAGTGTCTTTGAGCATTCGCCATCGCCGTCAGATGTTTTTGGACGTTTTTTGGTCAATTTCTTTTGTTCTGGAGCCATCTATGAACAAAAATATTCGTCAGAGAAATAATCATAGAAAAAAGAATACCTACACATATTTATTTCGTGTTTTATGCATATAAATTGATAATGAAATAGATAAAAATAATATAATTTAACAGTATAAATAAAAAAGTAGTCTGTACTATAAAAATAAGCAAGCTTCTTACCTCTTCAGCCCGCTGATATCGACGAACGCTCCGAGCAAACAGCGAACACGGGCTCCGCTAACCGTGACACTACAGGACTGTTTGCATAGAAAACTAACGTCCAGAGGCGCGTCGTCACACAGACATGTGCGTCGATGTGTGAGTGTGGAGCGGCGGGGGGATCTCGAAATATATTTATATTTCTTTTTGCCTTGACACTAGACAAATTTAATTGAGTGCAATATGACACTGGAATGCGTGGCTTCATAGTACTGTTCGCAAATTTACACGGGTATAGGCGGTCTGTCTGATTTGACTTGGTAAAATTAACCGCCTGTGGGCGTAGTGTCATATCAAACACGAAAAAAAATACGCCTCTGGCCAACGAAAGTGTTAAGAAGGTATTTTTAAGGTTCCGTATCCAAAGGGTAAAAACGGGACCCGATTACTAAGACTCCGCGGTCCGTCTGTCTGTCACCAGGCTGTATCTCATGAACCGTGATAGCTAGACAGTTGAAATTTTCACAGATGATGTATTTCTGTTGCCGCTATAACAACAAATACTAAAAACAGAATAAAATAAATATTTAAGTAGGGCTCCCATACAACAAACGTGATTTTTTTTGCCGTTTTTTTGCGATTATGGTACGGAACCCTTCGTGCAAGTGTCCGACTCGCACTTGGCCGGTTTTTTAGGTATTGTAATACCTTTTTAAATGGAGAATCATTCCGTAATACATTGTTTTCGTATAACTCTATTAGATTACACGGCGCATGCCTGTAAAGCTGCCAGTCAGCATGATTTTTTTCTGACTTCTTCAATTATCATCATCATCATCTTCTTGCCCTTGTGCATGTTAGTTGGGGTCGGCGCAAAATGTTATCTTCTTCCATACCGTCCTATCCCCCGTCACGCCATATTTCAACCAATTTCCACAACGCCTCAATGAACTAATACTAGGTATACACCTAAACATTTCTCATCTATCACTCATTGGTGAAAACAGTATAACAATCCATTCTTACTTTTTAAGTTGAGACAAGCGGCGAATTTCCAAAATTACTTTTTAACCGATTAAAAGGAAAATTTCGGCAGGTTCTCAACTCGACATGAATATTTTTTTTGATGTTTGACTCCGAATAACTTCTTAATGGTCCAATTTTATAAATTATGTCTTTATTTCAAATCAAATCAAATCAAATGTTTTTTATTTCACATAGGCCTACATGGGCACTTATAAAACGTCGACAAAAGGTGCACGGTTCGGGTTAGTCGTTTCCTGTGGAGAAGAACCGGCAAGAAACTCCACGGTTACTCTTTTAAAAAAATTGGTTTGTTTTTACAATATTTCCACGTTACAGTATTAGTGCTTAGATATGGGGGGACAACGTAGGCCCGACGAGAGAGTTAACAAATGTTAACAAGCGTCTAGAAATCTAGAAGGCCTACAATGTTCACACATTCACAAAACAATCAGTAAAAGAATCTATACAAAGGAAAAAATAAATAAAAATATATAACAAGACTAAATTTAACATGTGGCACAAATGTTGTTATCAGTGCTGTAACTATTCATAGCAAAGGGCTATAAAGATTATTGAAATCATTGTAAAAAGTCTAATTAAAAGAAAGAAAAAAAATAAAAATGAGATTGAGAATAGTTAGAGACATCCACATATTTGTGCCGTTTATGAGTTACCAGGGAAGCCGCATGCGCAGAAGGAGCTAAAATTTTTATCTTCAACGTAGTCCTTGATTTTGTAATATGCTTTTTTAATAAGGACACGTTTGATGTAGTTTTTGAACTTTCCATCGGTCAATTCTATAACTGGCTTTGGCAACTTGTTATAAAAGCGTATACTGTTTATAAGAAAAGACTTGCTAGTTTTCGTTAATCTGAATTTGGGTATTACAATTTCATGCTTACTGCGTGTATTTAAATTATGGAAATCGCTTCTAGTTTTGAAAAGCCCTCGATTTTTGCGGACGTACAAAATACATTCCAATATATAAAGAGAAGGTAGAGTCAGTATATCGATCTCTTTAAATTTTTCTCTGAGGGACTCTCGTGGACTCATTTTATAGATTGCGCGGACTGCCCTCTTTTGTAAGATGAAAATTGAGTCAACGTCTGCTGCTGATCCCCACAGCAGAATGCCATAAGACATAATACTGTGGAAATAAGCATAGTATACTAACCTTGCTGTGGCTACATCGGTTAACTGCCTTATTTTCCTTACTGCATATGCAGCTGAACTGAACTGATAATTTGGCCATCATAAAAGGGAGATCATTAATGTAAACAAGAAAAAGGAAAGGGCCGAGAATTGAACCTTGGGGCACGCCCATCTTGACTAGAGACCCGGAGGACGTCGCCCCATTATCATTTACTTTTTGCTGTCTGTTTGATAAATAGGAAAGCACAAGATCAGCAGATTTTCCTCGAATTCCGTAGTGGTGTAATTTACAGATCAGTGTGTTGTGGTCGACGCAGTCGAACGCTTTCGAGAGATCACAGAAAATGCCAATGGCATCCTGGGACTTCTCCCAAGATTCCAAGATGTGGCTGATGAGTTTTACTCCCGCGTCCGTTGTCGACCTACCTTTCGTGAAACCAAACTGTTGACTATGCAGGATCTTATTTGAATTGAAGTGAGACAACATCTGTTCCAGCATGATTTTTTCATAGATTTTACTCAATGCTGGAAGCACGGATATAGGCCAATAATTAGAGGGATCACTCTTACACGGATCACTGATTTGAAAATTGGTACTACTTTACTGTGTTTTATTAAGTCAGGAAAAGTGCCGCTGTCCAAACATTGATTGAATATGCCTGTTAGGACAGGAGCAATTGAGTCAATAATATCTCCAAGAACCCTAACGGATATATCCCCCACAAGTCTTCAGTATTTTTTACGTTGAGACTTTTGAGCGCGTTTTTAATTGTATCAATACATATTGATTTAAATTTAAAGGTTGGTATGTCTTTAGTAAATTTTTCTTTAAGAAGAGCTTCAGCTAATTTAGATGAGGAGGGAAGAGACTTCGTAACCTCTAACGGAATGTTGGTAAAGAATTTTTCTAATGTCTCAGCGACTTCTTGCTTACCAGAAATGGTTTGATTAGATATTTTCAAAGACAACTCATTCTGATCGCTTTGTTGTGTCTTTCCAGTTTCTCTATTAATTATTTGCCACACAGTTTTTATTTTATTATTAGAAACACCAATTTTGTTAATTATTATTTGAGATTTTGCTTGAGCGCAGACTCTTTTAAATATTTTGGAATAGTTTCTAACATAAGTATGAAAAACTTGATATTATACCTCGAAAGTGGCCCCGTGGCCCCATTTTTTGAAAAATAGCATCCATCTTTAAAGGTAGAAAAAAAGGCTCAATCGATAATATGCCCACTAACTTTCCAATTGCGAACCGATTCTGTTAAAGTTAAGTGAACTGAAAACCATTAAAATACATATTTGACAAAAAAAAAATACCGACGAAAAAGCAAAAAATTAAATCTTAGTTTTTAATTTAGTCTAGCATTTTGAGGCGTCGCGTCCTCGCGTCAAACAAATAAACAACGAAGATCAACCTAGCTAGGTATAATCATTCCATCATTCTTCCATGTTTGTTTGGCGCCAACTTGCTTTTACAGTTCGTTATTTCGTCGGTATTTTTTTTTGGCAAAAACGGTTTTTTTTTAATATTTAGAGCAAGGGATTATATTTTAGTCGTACTTAAATTATAAATGTGAAATTTTGTGTAAATAAAAAAAAAAATAGAAATTAAAATCGGATATACTAATAATATATATTTATTAATACTTCACACTATCTTCTCAAAAGCAGAAGCAAGAAGTAGGCGCACATCCGCAAGTGGGGGCGGCGTACATTGGGGGTGGAGCCAATGGGGCGGCGTAAGTCACAGTAGGAGCTGCGCACGGGGCAGGTAGAGCATACGGGGCGGGGAGCGCCAATGGAGCCGAGAAAGCATAGGGCGCTGGAGCGGGCAAGGCCAAAGGAGCGCCGCATCCACCGCAGCCAGGAGGCAAAGCAGCTTCCAACAAAGGTCCAGCCGCAGACAGCACTGAAGTCAACACGGTAGGCAAGGCAGCATCAAGGAGAGGAGGCAGCGACGCGGCGATGGAAGCAGAGATAGTGTTGGCTAACGCGGGCGCCAGGACGGGGAGAGCGGGCGCCAGGGCGGCGAGTGCGGGGGGCACGGCGCACGGATTGGCGGGCGCTAGGGCTGCGGGGGCGGGCAGGACGAGTGGCGCCGGGGCTGCTCCTCGACAAGAGCAGGCGTACTGGGAGTACGCTACCTGGAAGTAACACAAATATCGTCTTGTAAATTGCTTTGAAAAAACATAACTTTTACTTTTAAGTCGACGTCTAGGTATACAGATTTATTCATACAACAACTACGTCCACAGTATAAAATACATTACCCTCCTTCGGCAGTCGGGTAAATACATCGGCAGTTTCAAAACCAGCTTGCAGCAATGGGATTTAGGTCACACAGTCATGATCATGATAATATCAACCTCAAAAGAATGGAATAATGTGAATCAAAGAATAGGACGAATATTTTAGTTAACTAAATATATACCTACCTAATATTATGAATAGGTAAAAAAATTGAATTTAAATCTTATATGTATATCATTATAAAAGTGAATATTTTTGAGGATGGATAGAAAGATGGATGTTTCACGCATAAACTACTAAAAAGATTTTGATGAAACTTTACAGAAATATAGCTTATACATAAGAATAACACATAGGCTATAATTTATAAAGATATTGGTATGCTAGTATTATATTATCTGTGATATTGGGCAAAATACTTATACCACGCGGGCGGCAGCTAGTAAAATAATAAAATATTTAAAAAAATGTCTTACCTCCAGCACAGCGGCGAAGCAAACGAAAGCGACGAAGGATTTCATTGTATTGTCAGTAGAACAGCCGAGTTCGATATGTCACTGTTCCACTCCGGCGCCCTATATTCAACCCCTTATCGCGGGGCGCTAGAAAGTTGCGCAGTCTGTTGGCAATAGTATGCTAGTATTATATTATCTGTGGCAATAGTAAGTTAGTAACCTAGTACCAATATTCAACCCCTTATCGCAACGCCAAAAAATTGCGCAGTCTATTGGCAAATATAAATAGGTAATTAGTAACATAGTACAAATTATTAATAATAATAAATCCACTTTGTGGCGAGCTGGTGGGCAATGGCAATCCCACGGACCTGACCTCAAGAGAGAAGTCTTGTCCCTTATCTCCGGCTTGCCTTTGTCCACTCGGAGTGAACACTGACGGGGATCAGACCTCCCACCTCTCTCTTGCCTTAATTGGCTGGCTTGAGTGGAGATTCGCAAGAGCAAACGTGCTTGGAGGAAGGATGTTAACCCAGTAAGAAGCTGGTAGGGATCTTGACTGTACTGCCGGGATTATCCTGATAGCCGTGGTATACCTCTCCACTCCTGAAGCCCTCCGTATATATTGCCCCCTTGGCCCCTTGGTAGGTATGGTATTAATTGAGTGTGCAAGTCATCCCCTGCCATTTTATAGCCGTTTAGATCAACAGTGGTCAGGCAGGGGCCGATGGTCTTTCTACAGTTTTAGGTAATCGATCCACGAAACCTTCAAAACCCATAGCCCAATGTGTTTTGTCTCCATATTCTGCAATAGTACTGCGCCAGCCGGGGATTACTAGATTGGCAGATTGGGTGCTCATTAGTGCATACAGGGATAATTACCGGTTGGTGTCCTATTTCATACTACATGTCTAACAAGGCCTCTGCTAGTTGGTTATGGCTCCTGGTACGCCTTTCAAAGTACCGGGACCCCAGTGTCTCGATAATTTCAAAGAAAAAAAAACGATTATTTAGGTAAAAAACAAAATATGAACCCTTTATCGGGGATGCTAGAAAATTTCGCAATAGTACGGTTACCTATATGTTCGAAAAATATTTGACCGAATTTCATTTCACCTGAAACTTTTCAACTATTATCGTTTCGTTTTTTTTTACTTCATTGAAGTCTCGTCTGCCACTGTCTCAGTTGATCTATTATCAATTCGATTTTTTTCGTTAGGTACTCCGACGTTTCATTTGGTCGAAAAAGTTTTTACCGAAGTTACACTTAGCCGAAATAACATTTGTTTGAAGTATCATGTTCCCGAACATCCTAAAATGCTAAACTCAAACACTGTATATGTCATACTGAAATAATAAGTGAGAGAGAAACAGTGGGCGAATACAAATTTATAATCTCTAATTTATAATCTAAACAAAAATTGTCGACGCAGCCCTATTTCTGTCTGCAGGGTCTAAAGTAACACAATATGAAGGAGATGACGAGAGCTGAGTTGGTTCACTTCAGCTCCCGTCATCCCCTTCGAACCTAACCTACCTGTGTCAGGGTGCCCAAAATTCCCGAGCTCGGGTTCGCTCGCTCTTGGATTAATTCTTTAAATAAAAATTATTAATAAACATGGCAAATGCATGACAGTTATATAAATCATTTGCAAGAAAAATTAAAATAAATACGTAAACACACACAAGACTGCGTGAAGTCGGTTTTTCAGCGATTCGTTTCTGTCACAAAATTTTGTAGCACAACATATTGAATTTTTAAGACACTATTTCAATTTTAAATAAAAATACTACCAAGTAACTGGCTATATATTTGTGACCAAATAATATTCCGTAATATGTTGTTTCGGTGTTGTGAAAATATGGCAAATAAATCATTTGGCATATGAAAAAAGGTTCAAAAGAGGCTACGGCCAAAAGTAAAAAGTTATTTTGTAAATCGGCGAAATGTAGTTTGATAAAATAATATATATGCCACACACACATCACATCACATCATCAGCCTATTAATGTTCCCACTGATGGGACACTGGGGCCTCCTCTCTGTGAGAGGGAATGGGCCGTAATCCACCACGCGGGCCCAGTGCGGGTTGGTGGATGTCACATGTCTTCGAATTTTTGGTTCGTGGACATGCCGGTTTCCTCACGATGTTTTCCTTCACCGTTATGAGAGCAGTGGTGACTAAATAATTTGCACAAAGTAAAGCGCCTGCCAGGGCTCGAACCCACGACCTACAACTTGTTAGTCGCGTTCGATACCACTGCACTGGGGCCACCACTGCTCATGATACTTCGATGATCTGAAAATATGTCAAATAATGCATTTAGCAAAAAAGACGTCGGTCAATAGTTTTCGGTAAAATGAAATTCGAACAAAAAATATCGGCAAAGTGATCGGTTACCCAATAGTACAATGTTACATGGCACGCTTATCGTAGGTTTTCGTTGCATTTTGCATGGCCTGTCTATTTGGCTTCCACAGCCCAGTTATTATATTATCTATGGCCCAGTATAGTTCTCGCCAAACTTTGTGGCGCCCTGAAGTTGGCTACAATGACTGCGCAGTAGTAAATCTCATACAAAAGCAGCACTGTTTCGTGCCTTGCGCATCGGAAAGCTAACTTCAGGGCGGCCCAAAAGTTTGGCAAGCACTATAACTTGGTGACGCGATACCCGGCCAACCCATTGGCAAGATTCAGATCAGACTGTTTTAGGAAACATTAGCTCTTTTTTCATGAAACTAAGTTCTGCTGCCGCCTGCGGCTCCTCCTGCGTGGAATTAGAACTTCCGCAATACCTATCCTTATAAATAGTATGCCTAATGCCTATGATGTAGGTATTATTTTGATGTATTTTTTTACAGTAGTTCCTTTTTTTAGTAGTTCCTGAGCGCGTTCAAACAAACAAACAAACTCTTCATCTTTATGATATTAGTATAGATTACTTGCGTGGAAGAGAATCCATCCGTATACACAAATTTTTAAAATAATTATTGCCAACAAACTGCAACAACAAACAAATTCTCTTGAAATAATTAGGTTGTGCCAAAAATTATTGGACGCTTTCATTGGTGAAGATACTCTGCCAAAATTATTTCATTGTCAATATTGGTTCTAAACAATATTAGTAAACAAAACAAACGTTTTAATATTACATCGAGTCATATTTAAAAATATTGAAAAAAAAAAAAACCTTCGCATGGCAAGAGCTCCTCATTTAAGAAAGTCAGTTTTTCTTCCAAATTAGCCAAATCAAAATACTTTATCTACTCTCATATCGTAATATTCGAATTATAAACTTCAAAACGAGTTTATATTGACATACTTTATAAACACAATACCGAAATTTAAAAATAGAATCATATTATAACATTTTTTCTCTAACAAAATAATGCTATAATACATTTTTTTTTCTATTACGATACAGGACAAATCCAAGAAGTTAATCACAAGGAGTTTTCATCAATTATTTTTTGTAATGTGTAGCGTTACGTATAGTTCAAATGAACTATACGTAAGCCACGTTAATAAAATTAAAGGTAAATATAAATTAAAACTAAGAAAAGGATATACCTAAATAACAGATTAAGGTCCGGCTTCGTACGACGTGGGCAGCTAGGAAGGTCCGGTTTCGTACGACGTGGGCAGCTATCACACAGCTAGGCAGCTGGACGGGCAGGAAGGCTTAGAATGCCCGAGGTAGGCTGTAGAGTAGGCTGCAGGACGACGTGGGTAGCTATCTCACAGCTAGGCAGCTGGACGGGCAGGAAGGCTTAGAATGCCCGAGGTAGGCTGTAGAGTAGGCTGCAGGACGACGTGGGTAGCTATCTCACAGCTAGGCAGCTGGACGGGCAGGAAGGATTGTGGTGGCCGGGCTGTGGCTTCGTATGCCAATCAAAAGAGCCCTTTAAAAATGAAGCGGTATCCGACTAGGTCAATGAAATTTAGGTTTCACACTCAATATATATTATATTTATTGCACTTCAAAGATTTAAATACATTCACAGGCCGTATTTATTATAGTTTTCAAGAGTTTTTTTAGATACAATCCTATACTTCAGTATTAAACAGAAAAACGGACTTCCAGCGTTCAGTCCAGATTCAAGACTAAAAAAGTGACACCCGTTTTTCTTCGTTCCGATATGTCTTCTCAATTTTAAATTCAAATATGAATTAAGAAATCATGAACGAATAAAAACGGTTTACAGAGGCGCAGTCTGCCGCTGCCCTTATAATGAAAATATAATGTACAACGAGCTTAATAAGCTATAGAGAATGGAATCTTATGTCTATGGTTTAAGAAAATAAAATAATGACAATGTCATGTCAGGTAAAAATGTCAAGAGTTAAAAATAATATAATAGTTTTGGATGAATCAACAAATCTTATGATTTTCAGGTTTATACCAATGTAAAGAATACAAAAAAAAAGAAAACGTGAGATGATACAATTTCAAAAGTAACGGTGATGAAATTTGTAAAATATATTATAAAACGTAAGTAAACTAAAACATGTGGAATGAACACCACAAATGCCATTTTTATAGTACCTATTTAAAAAGATTTGATTCCAATTTTTACTTGTCTATGACAATGCCCGCTTCAGGCTTAGCACGCACTGCGATTTTTATTCGCGCGAATTTTGTCTCTTTCTACATGTTCATAGAGCTCAAAATATTCGCGCGAATTAAATTCGCGCTGCGGTGCGGTGGATTCTGTGGCAAAACATGGATTTCTTGCGGTATTATTTCTGCACGATTTTTTACCGCAATGGGAGCAACTTCATACAATTCCATAGGTCGCAGAATAGGCGAAAAAAATTCGCACGGATAAAAATCGCAGTGCGTGCTAAACCTTAGCGCATGCGTAATGCGGTGATGTGCTGGGTTTTGGCGCCATTCATATTTTGCAGGTTCAGTTGTATTGAATTTCATGAGTTTTTTGAATTCTTGCTTAAAAATGTCTGATATCAGAGAATGTGAAGAAAATTTGACTTCGCCCGATATTTTAGATGCGGCGAAGGAAATTACTCATAATTTATTACCAGCAAAGTCGAGAAAATTATACGATAAATGCTATCACGACTTTATGGCATGGAAAATGCAAAAAAAGGTATATACTAGGTTCAATCCCAATGTATGAGTGTAGATAAAGTAGTGTATGAAACTGCACATAACTAGGTATTAAAAAATTCGTGTGAATACTATTAAAAACCTCGCCTACGGCTCGGTTTTTAAACACACACTCATGTTTTAATACCCCTTATTATGCAACAGTTTCATAAACTACTATTTTGCGGTCGAACAAGTTTTACGGGTTACAGTTCTTGCTCCTGAGGTATTTTGTGAACTTAAAATAAAATAGAAACATACTCTCTATGAAAATGCACTTCACATAAGTTTTTAAGTTTTCTTAAAAAAAACACTATAAATCAGGTACTTATCCGCGACTTTCCGCGGGCAATTTTTTATTATTCTCTACTGAAAGCTATCTTTCGACTGTATCAAGAATTATTACAGGATCTGACTTGGAATAACAAATTTCCTATTAAACACAAATCTTAGTTAAAAAATCCTCCATAATAAGCGAGACTTTCAGTAGACTAAAACTAATCTTTTAAATTACAAAAAATATCCAAATTCTATTTTAATTAGTTGATAATTACGTATTGTATCAGGATCCATAACTTTTTCTTTCGATATAAACGCACAATAATAAATATTCACTGTTAAAGACTTTGTTTGCACACGAACGCCGAGAACAGAAACATACACCAAACGGCAGGCTTATTACTTAATCTTTTGCAAGAGCAAAACGATAGCGATTTTTGCGCAATAATTGCTCTTCAATACAAAAGTTTTAGAGTTGTTGGCGTTTTTTTTTTAAATAAGTGCATTTGGCAAACAGCGAGCGATTAGCAAATGATTGTGTAGGACCTGCCATACCTACATTGCACGTAATTCCGACGTTTGATCGCTATCGTTTTGCTCTTGCAAAAGATACGTAATAAGCCTACCGTATGTGCGTCGCCTACGCCTAGCGCCGCCTCTGTTGGCCCCATTTTTTTGAAAAATGGTATCCACCCTTAAGGGTACACTAGTCGAAAATTCTTCCATACAAACGTAGTCTGGCTTTTACTCCACTGTTTGATGATGAACGTTCAAAATTAAAAATTATATAAATTTGTCTCATCATTATCTAGCCCTGTATGGAAGCAAAAAAGTAAAATAAAAACGTACTAGAAAGTTATGAGCTTCGAAAGTTTCTTATTTCAACACTAATTTTAACGCATTTTTGGGCGCAAATGAGTACCATAAGAAGAAGTAAAATTGAAAAACGGCCTCCATACAGGGATAGATTAGTAGTTCAACAATGCAAATAATTTTATTTTGAAAAGATACATTCAGTAATTTTTTCATGATATCCAGACTCTCAAAGGTCTGTTTATAAAATTTCGCGCGCTCGTTTTCGTTCTAAATCATCATCCATTACGCTACAAATTTGCAAAAGTGTGTATTCGTACGCGAACTAGTTTCTTACTACTCATAACAGCATATTTATCTGTTCAGCACGTGTTGTCGGTTGATATAGCATGCATTTTAACCCCGCGCACAAAATAGTTCGTGCCGTCGACTAGTGTACTCTTAAAAGTAGAAAAAAAAGGATTTATCGATAATTTACCCACTAAATTTTCAATTTTGAACAGATTCTGTTAAAATTAAGTAAACTGTAAAGCAAAAACTAAAACCTTTTAGTCTAGCATTTTGAGGCGGCGTCAAATAAACTATCAACGAAGATCTAACTAGCTACAATCATTCTACGCTTTAGGTTTGTTTGGCGCCAACTTGCCTTTCAGTTCGTTATTTTTTTTTGGCAAAAAGGTTTTTTTTTAAATATTTAGAGAAAGGGATTATATTTTAGCCCTACTTAAATTATAAATGTGTAAGTATGTGTGTACGGATGTTCGCATATCTTTCGCGAAAATAAACTTATTAGTAGAAATAAAAATCAGTCATACAAATAATATCAATTTATTGAAACTTCATTAACTACAAACATTAACTTCTTAATAACAGAAGCAAGAAGTAGGTGCACATCCACACGCTGGGGCGGCATACATTGGGGGTGGAGCCAATGGAGCAGCGTAGGTCACTGTAGGAGCTGCGCATGGGGCAGGTAGAGCATACGGGGCGGGGAGTGCCAATGGAGCCGAGAAAGCATAGGGCGCTGGAGCGGGCAAAGCCAAAGGAGCGCCGTATCCACCGCAGCCAGGAGGCAAAGCAGCTTCCAATAAAGGTCCAGCCGCAGACAGTACTGAAGTCAACACGGTAGGTAAGGCAGCATCAAGGAGAGAAGGCAGCGACGCGGCGATGGAAGCTGAGATAGTGTTGGATAACGCGGGCGCCAGGATGGGGAGAGCGGGTGCCAGGGCGGCGAGTGCGGGGGGCACGGCGCACGGGTTGGCGGGCGCTAGGGCGGCGGGAGCAGGTAATACGAGGGGCGCCGGGGCTCCTCGGCAAGAGCAGGCGTACTGGGAGTACGCTACCTGTAAAAAAATACATTTAAATTCCAATGATACCGGGTACTTAATTCACTACTATTTATTCTAAGGGATAAAGCATGTAATAATATAAATTTTACTTTTAGGTCGACGTCTTGTTACCCAATACCTTTAAACAAGCAATTCTTGTATATATAATCTGAATCTCGGAAACGGCTCTAAACGATTTTCATGAAATTTAGTATGCAGGACCTTTCGGGGACGATAAATCGATCTAGCTAGGTTTCATTTTTAGAAAACGTCGAATTTTCTATTTTCACGCGAACAGAGCTCGGTCGCCCAAGTACTACAGATTTATTCATACAACAACTAGTTTCACATTATAAAATACATCGACAGATTCTAAGCTAGCTTGCAGCAATGGGATTATGGTAGATCACAGTCATGATAATATCAATTAATTATTTCTAGCTTATATTTATGTATTGTATATATATTTAAATCCATTCATTATCGCGATTGCACCTACCACTATTTATCTCTGCATCACCCAAAGGTTGACTGGTAGAAAATGCCTAAGGCATTATGTCCGCCTCTGTACATTTGTGTGCTTAAAGTATTAAATAAATAAGGGCTCTCGCAAGTCTGTATAAAAGTCCTTCATTATTTGAGCTACTAATTTGAAATTTGGCAGGGAGGTAGTTTATAGTTAGTAGACGTCCGCTAAGAACGGATTTTGTGACAGGGCCGGATTTAGAGAGTTTAAGGGCTCTCGCAAGTTTATATGAAAGTCCTTAATTTTTTATTCTCAAAAGAATGGAATAATATGAATCAAAGAATGGGATGAATGTTTTAGTTAACTATACCTACACCTACCTAATATTATGTATAGGTAAAATTGTTTGTCGGATTCCAGCAACTATCATGAAACTAGAAAGCTATACCACACATAATACAATACTAGCATACAGATACCTCATCCCATACAAATAAACCGTGCCGACGTAACTCGCGTTTTTCATGTACATCGAACGCGTTCGGTTCTGTTTCACGGTGATAGATAGATGGTGTTAGCAGCGACTTGCAAGTAAAAGGTTTTACTAGGTTCGTTGTTGGTTGTTAGGTTGTTTTCTTTAAATACAGTAAAGGTTCGTTTTATAGTATTTTTTTGCACGTTTTTACAGTTTTTTTTGCACCAAAATGTGTTACAATGCAAATTTCAACAATTGAGTGGAATAACTAAGAAATTTAAAAATGCGCCATCTATTAGCATCAATTATAAATGATCCGTTCAAATAATCTTTGAAATGTGAATTAAGAACCCAATATTCCATAATTGTGTACCTAGGAGAGTTGATTAAACAAGAACATACAATTTTTATGTTCAATTCCAGCATATTTTAATTTTACACACATTCAATAACAGATGGAGGTGGATATCGCGCCATCTAGTGAGATTTATTTGAACCAAATTTTCTTTCTTAGCAATGAGACCCCATGGCTATACTGTCGCTGATTGCTAGCAGCTTTTTTCCCGTAAAAATACAGGGTAAGGGCGGCTACGCTCTTTATCCGATCCGTGTCCCTGTAATTTCGGTTCCGAAATAGCCATAGTACTTTTAGGAATGCTGCACTACATCCGAACTCTATCCGTCATAATCTTTCATAAATTCAGAATATTTTGAACTCGGAACTCTAATCACGTCCACGGACATGTAGCCCATAACGTTAGGTACTTAAGGATGGGCTACGGGAGCCAAGCCTCGGAAAAAGCTAGTCTACACTATAATCATATTTTAAAGAGGAAAGATTTGTTTACCACCACCACCACCCACCTAAGTGCCTTTCCCTAAGGAAAGCTAAATTATTCCGGAGTGTCACAGGCTATTTCTTTTATCCCAAAAAAAAAAGTTAATAAAAAAAAAAACAAAAATCCCGACTGCTTAAGAAGCGAACTAAAAAGACGTAAACAAGAAGAAAATCATGCTGTGCAGTCGGAGGATACATATTCGTGAGCTGGCTGACCAAAACCAGCAGCCTAATTGCGTAAGTGAATTCTGCAAAGGAAACAAGTCGATTCTTTCAAAGAATCAGAATCATTTCTTTCAACTTTTTCGGTATTGCGAAACTAATTTGGAAAGCTAGCGTTAGCTTTCCAAATCCTCCTTTAAGATGAACACTCCTTAGAGATACTACGGAGTTGAAGATATATGACATTTGCATTACACAATACCAATAGTGAAGTTTTATCTCGATTCTTCCGCTTTCATTAATTCTTTTACAAACAATTCTATATCTAATCGGTGTCGAAACACGGAAAACAATAGGTACCAAAGACACCGACTTCGGAAAAGAAAGTTATTTTTGGTTTTGCAGTGTATTTTTGGAAGTCGGTTTGATTTTTTGTTAAAAAGTTTAGTTTTCATGAAACAAAGTTCATAGGCAACCAGCTGCCGCCCGCGGCTCCTCCTGTGTGGAATTAGAACTTCCCCAATACCTATCCTTATAAATGGTATGCCGAATGCAGGTATTATTCTGATGTATAAATATACTTATTATTTATTATTTGCGTGGAAGAGAATCCATCCGTTTTCTACAAATTCTCTTGAAATAATTAGGTAGTGCGTATGCTAGTATTATATCATATGTGGAAGTGCCAAAAATTATTGGACGTTTTCATTGGTGAAGATATTCTTTTCGAAAGAGTCCTATATTTTTTGACAGTACCCAATTATTTATAGAGTATTTGTCATACTCTTTCATGGGGTCAAAAGGCTGCTGTTTGGCAACGCGGAAACTGATCTAAAGGATTAAACTCAAAATCTTCGGGTCCAATGTCAAATCGATGCTGCTCTGCGGGTGCGTAACGTTCGCGTTCGTCAAACGCTGTCTTCGTCGCATTCTTGGAATCTACTGGCCCGAGACCATCTCCAGCGTAGGTAGAACTGTTGGAGAAATGCCACGACGAGAGCTCGATTGACCCCTAGACCAAGCGTCGCAAGTGGAGATGGATTGGCCACACGCTCCGAACCGATGTGGTGAATTTCGGAAGTAGGTGTCAAAAAACGAACAAAACGAAAACAGGAACAGCGACTTCCGAAATTGAAGCTGTTTGTAAAAAAAAAAAAATGTGTGTGTGTACCAGAGTACACAGGTAAGAAGTGAAACTTCTTTACGACATATCATTTTTCTACTTTTTGCAACTTCACGAAAATGGGGTAGATAAGGCTTTCCGTATTAAATTAAAGCTATTTTATTATTATAGACATGCATACAATTAATGAGTAATTTATTTTATCATTGTTCTTATTATAATATATATTTATAAATTAATTAATTTATAAATATTAAAATCATGCTCATACGTGTTGAATTTATAAAACGAAATATATAATCAATCACTTTTCTTGTAAATTCACTTAAATTTGAATAAGTCTTTTTACTAAACTTTTATAAAAAAAGCAACATGGCGCCAAGGGGGGGCAGCTGCCCCCCCCAGAGATCCTAAAAAAGTTGCCAAATGTAAAGCAACCACAGTCGTCGTCGTCTTTGACTTGACTTGCTTGATTGATCATTCCCGTACGTCGCGAATGAATATATATAAACCAAACCCAACAGATCGAACCGTTGTTGATATCCTAAAATAGGCAAAAACCCGACACGGATAACCGTTGAAAATTTTGATCGCTCTTCCGTGCACAACGTGTACGGTAAAGTTGCGTAGCTTTACACGTTGGACTCTGAATAGTGCTCGCCAAACTTCTAGGCCGCCCTGAAGTTGGCTTTCCGCTGCGCAAGGCACGGATCGGTACTGTTTTTGTATGATTTACTACTGCGCAGACATTGCAGGCAACTTCGGGACGGTCAAGAAGTTTGGCGAGAACTATACCGATATTATTACAATCGCTGTAGATGTAAGGCTCGTACTACAAGTAAAAACCTTAATGTGCTCTCGACTTTACCTACAATTCATACTTTTCTCATTCTCCATATCAACTTGCCCCCCCCTGGGCCATCGGCTGGCGACGCCCTTGCATGGCGCGTAACCGAAAAACGTGACGATAGAGTCCGTCCAACGAAAGAAGTCCCGTAGACGCGGCGCTAGTTTCTATGCGACTGTACGCTGTCCTCTAACAAATCTTGTTAGTTCCATGTATTTCCGCGGGACTTTTTTCGTTGGACGGACTCTACGTACAAAATTTCTCCCATACGTCGATAAAGAAGTTTCATTTCAAAAATATTTTAGTTCGATTGGTATTTTGAAACGGGGATTCATTCCGTAATATATTGTTTTCATATAACTGTATTCGTTTACACGGTGCAGCCTGTAAAGCTCCTAGTCAGCATGTTTTTTTCTGACTTCTTCATTTGTCATCATCATATTTCAACTAATTTCCACAACACCTCAAAGAACTAATACTAGGTATACACCTAAACATTTCTCATCTATCACTCATTGGTGAAAACAGCATAAAAATCCATTCGGTAGTTTTTACCCGGCTGCAAGAAAAGGGTTATGTTTTTCGCGCGTATCTTGTATGTTTGTATGTATGTATGTTTGTATGTATGCTATGTAATATTCTTTATTACCTCATATCTTTCAAACTTCTTGGTGGATTTTTATAATTAAGGCATCGTTAGATAGGTATTGACCGCCCAAGTGTTCTTAGATAAGTGCCTTTAAAAAAAAGGAACATGGCGGATTTTGGGCGCCATATTGTAGGGGTTGCAATTTGTTTTTTCTTCCTGTCCCATCGAGTGGGTTATCAAAATGAAGGAATTTTAGAGGAGATTTCAAAAATATATAACACTTATATGTTTAAATGTACCTAATTCGAAAAAATATGTTAACTAAAAAGTTATAAATCACATCACATCACATCATCAGCCTATTAATGTTCCCACTGCTGGGACACAGGCCTCCTCTCTGTGAGAGGGGATGGGCCGTAATCCAACACGCGGGCCCAGTGCGGGTTGGTGGATGTCACATGTCTTCGAATTTTTGGTTCTAGGACATGCCGGTTTCCTCACGATGTTTTCCTTCACCGTTTTGAGAGCAGTGGTGATGAAATAATTTACACAAAGTAAAGCGCCTGCCTGGGCTCGAACCCACGACCAACAACTTGTAAGTCGCGGCCGATACCACTGGGCCACCACTGCTCTTCAGTTATAAATAACTAAAAACTATTACTAAATAGTCCTTAAAGTAAAAAAAGACAGACTCCACGTAGATTTAGATATTCTCGTTAAGGCATAGAAGTTCTATTTTGCTTTTTCACCGACTATTTTTTATTCATATCAGAATTTTTTAGGCAACAGCTCTTTTTTCATGAAGCAAAGTTCATAGGCTACCTTAGATAAAGTACCTATAGATGTAGGAATGGCGTGGCCGCACATGAAACAACAATAGTTATTTCTGGTGTTACAACAAAAACACTACAACCCACCATCGCACTGACACTTATTATCTTTAAATAACCCAATTCCTTGTCCCAATAAACACATAATACCACGAAATCACAGAAAATCAAACACGACCGAGTTTATGTTTTTCGCGCGTATCTTGTATGTTTGTATGTTTGTATGTATGTAATATTCTTTATTATTTTAGGATTTTTATAATTAAGGCATCGTTAGATAGGTATTGACCGCCCAAGTGTTCTTAGCTAAGTGCCTTTAAAAAAAAGGAACATGGCGGATTTTGGGCGCCATACCTATTGTTGGGGTTGCAATTTGTTTTTTCTTCCTTTCCCATCGAGTGGGGTATCAAAATGAAGGGATTTTAGAGGAGATTTCAAAAATATATAACACTTATATGTTTAAATGTACCTAATTCGAAAAAATATGTTAACTAAAAAGTTATAAATAAAAAAAGTTAATTCTAGAATCAACTTTTTTTATTTAAGTTTAGACATGCGGCGAATTTGCTTTTTAACCGACTATAAAAAACTTTTTAACAAAAAATCAAACCGACTTCCAAAAATACACTGCAAAACCAAAAATAACTTTCTTTTCCGAAGTCGGTGTCTTTGGTACCTATTGTTTTCCGTGTTTCGACACCGACTTCGGAAAAGAAAGTTATTTTTGGTTTTGCAGTGTATTTTGGGAAGTCGGTTTGATTTTTTGTTAAAAAGTTTTTTATTTATCTCTTTTTAGTTTTGATAGGTACTTCCAATTGCCATAAAATTCATATATTCTAATAAGCCCATACACGACTAGGATACATTGTTTTATTTCGGAGTACCAGTGCCTACCTGCCGGCATCATCATCAGATCAGTTTCATCAGCACTATGTATTTATAAGTATTTGCTTCATCATAGTCGTTAATCTATTCGAGATATCTTATAACCCATGACATACTTAGCATTAAGGAATTCTATTGACCATCTGTGGTCTTCTTCACCAGTTCCACTTCACCAAATGTTACTTTCTGAGTGCAGATGATTGCATTGTTGATAAAAATACCAAAATCGCTATATGTATGCCTGTAATATATATATATTGAGATTGATACATAATGTCTGAAATATTACCTACCTCAATTAGCTATACTATTATTATTCAGATGAAATAAAATAAATAATGCTAAAGTATCAAATTAGGTTATTCCAGGTATTTCATAATAGTTTTGGGGTTGCTATGCTGATATTTTTTAAATTTTACGCGCTTTTTCAATCTCTACTGTCGTTTGCAAGACTCTACTTAAAGCTATCTTTCGAATGTATCACGAATTATTACAGGATCTAACTTGGAAGTATAACAAATTTCCTATTAAACACAAATCATAGCTAAAAAATCCACCTAATAAGCGAGACTTTCAGTACACTAAAACTAATCTTTTAAATGACTAAAAATATCCAAATTCTATTTTAATTAGTTGATAATTACCTATTGTATCAGGATCCATAACTTTTTCTTTCGATATAAACGCACAATAATAAATATTCACTGTCAAAGTCTTTCTAACGAACGCCCGGAACAGAAACATACACCAAACGGGACGCTTGAATTCCGACTGCACGTGGAAGCGCGGCATCCACAGACGAGGGACAGGATGGGCTGGGTATTGTTCTCAAACCTGTCCCCTAGCTCAAGTAGACGTTCTTTTTTAACTTTTTAGAATTTTGTAAATTTGAATTATGGCCGCGTAGATCGTACAAATACCCGTATGTGTGTCGCCTACGCCTAGCGCCGCCTCTGTTGGCCCCATTTTTTTTAAAAAATAGTATCCACCCTTAAAGGTAGAAAAAAGGATTTATCGATAATTTACCCACAAAATTTTCAATTTTGAACCGATTTCTGTTGAAATTAAGTAAACTGTAAAGCAAAAATAAAATCTAGCATTTTGAGGCGGCGTCAATTAAACTATCAACGAAGATCTAACTATAGCTACAATCATTCTACGCTTTAGGTTTGTTTGGCGCCAACTTGCCTTTCAGTTCGTTATTTTTTTTGATAATATTTAGAGAAAGGGATTATATTTTAGTCCTACTTAAATTATAAATGTGTAATTATGTGTGTACGGATGTTCGCATATCTTTCGCGAAAATAAACTTATTAATAGAAATAAAAATCAGTCATACAAATAATATCAATTTATTAACACTTCACTTTAACTTCTCAGTAGCAGAAGCAAGAAGTAGGTGCACATCCACACGCTGGGGCGGCATACATTGGGGGTGGAGCCAATGGAGCAGCGTAGGTCACAGTAGGAGCTGCGCATGGGGCAGGTAGAGCATACGGGGCGGGGAGTGCCAATGGAGCCGAGAAAGCATAGGGCGCTGGAGCGGACAAAGCCAAAGGAGCGCCGTATCCACCGCAGCCAGGAGGCAAAGCAGCTTCCAATAAAGGTCCAGCCGCAGACAGTACTGAAGTCAACACGGTAGGTAAGGCAGCATCAAGGAGAGAAGGCAGCGACGCGGCGATGGAAGCTGAGATAGTGTTGGATAACGCGGGCGCCAGGATGGGGAGAGCGGGTGCCAGGGCGGCGAGTGCGGGGGGCACGGCGCACGGGTTGGCGGGCGCTAGGGCGGCGGGAGCAGGTAATACGAGGGGCGCCGGGGCTCCTCGGCAAGAGCAGGCGTACTGGGAGTACGATACCTGTAAACAAAATACATTTAAATTGCAATGATATCGGGTACTTAATTCACTGGTATTTATAGTATATATAATCTGAATCTCGGAAACGGCTCCAACGATTTTCATGAAATTTAGTATGCAGGGCCTTTCGGGGACGATAAATCGATCTAGCTAGGTTTCATTTTTAGAAAACGTCGAATTTTCTATTTTCACGCGAACAGAGCTCGGTCGCCCAAGTACTACAGATTTATTCATACAACAACTAGTTTCACATTATAAAATACATCGACAGATTCTAAGCTAGCTTGCAGCAATGGGATTATGGTAGATCACAGTCATGATAATATCAATTAATTATTTCTAGCTTATATTTATGTATTGTATATATATTTAAATCCATTCATTATCGCGATTGCACCTACCACTATTTATCTCTGCATCACCCAAAGGTTGACTGGTAGAAAATGCCTAAGGCATTATGTCCGCCTCTGTACATTTGTGTGCTTAAAGTATTAAATAAATAAGGGCTCTCGCAAGTCTGTATAAAAGTGTTTCATTATTTGAGCTACTAACTTGAAATTTGGCAGGGAGGTAGTTTATAGTTAGTAGACGTCCGCTAAGAACGGATTTTGTGACAGGGCCGGATTTAGAGAGTTTAAGGGCTCTCGCAAGTTTATATGAAAGTCCTTAATTTTTTATTCTCAAAAGAATGGAATAATATGAATCAAAGAATGGGATGAATGTTTTAGTTAACTATACCTACACCTACCTAATATTATGTATAGGTAAAATTGTTTGTCGGATTCCAGCAACTATCATGAAACTAGAAAGCTATACCACACATAATACAATACTAGCATACAGATACCTCATCCCATACAAATAAACCGTGCCGACGTAACTCGCGTTTTTCATGTACATCGAACGCGTTCGGTTCTGTTTCACGGTGATAGATAGATGGTGTTAGCAGCGACTTGCAAGTAAAAGGTTTTACTAGGTTCGTTGTTGGTTGTTAGGTTGTTTTCTTTAAATACAGTAAAGGTTCGTTTTATAGTATTTTTTTGCACGTTTTTACAGTTTTTTTTGCACCAAAATGTGTTACAATGCAAATTTCAACAATTGAGTGGAATAACTAAGAAATTTAAAAATGCGCCATCTATTAGCATCAATTATAAATGATCCGTTCAAATAATCTTTGAAATGTGAATTAAGAACCCAATATTCCATAATTGTGTACCTAGGAGAGTTGATTAAACAAGAACATACAATTTTTATGTTCAATTCCAGCATATTTTAATTTTACACACATTCAATAACAGATGGAGGTGGATATCGCGCCATCTAGTGAGATTTATTTGAACCAAATTTTCTTTCTTAGCAATGAGACCCCATGGCTATACTGTCGCTGATTGCTAGCAGCTTTTTTCCCGTAAAAATACAGGGTAAGGGCGGCTACGCTCTTTATCCGATCCGTGTCCCTGTAATTTCGGTTCCGAAATAGCCATAGTACTTTTAGGAATGCTGCACTACATCCGAACTCTATCCGTCATAATCTTTCATAAATTCAGAATATTTTGAACTCGGAACTCTAATCACGTCCACGGACATGTAGCCCATAACGTTAGGTACTTAAGGATGGGCTACGGGAGCCAAGCCTCGGAAAAAGCTAGTCTACACTATAATCATATTTTAAAGAGGAAAGATTTGTTTACCACCACCACCACCCACCTAAGTGCCTTTCCCTAAGGAAAGCTAAATTATTCCGGAGTGTCACAGGCTATTTCTTTTATCCCAAAAAAAAAGTTAATAAAAAAAAAAACAAAAATCCCGACTGCTTAAGAAGCGAACTAAAAAGACGTAAACAAGAAGAAAATCATGCTGTGCAGTCGGAGGATACATATTCGTGAGCTGGCTGACCAAAACCAGCAGCCTAATTGCGTAAGTGAATTCTGCAAAGGAAACAAGTCGATTCTTTCAAAGAATCAGAATCATTTCTTTCAACTTTTTCGGTATTGCGAAACTAATTTGGAAAGCTAGCGTTAGCTTTCCAAATCCTCCTTTGAGATGAACACTCCTTAGAGATACTACGGAGTTGAAGATATATGACATTTGCATTACACAATACCAATAGTGAAGTTTTATCTCGATTCTTCCGCTTTCATTAATTCTTTTACAAACAATTCTACGTCAAAATATTGGTAATGAAAGGAGGACCTTTCCGTTTCAGAGTGTAATAGGCAATACGAAGTCGTTTTTGGGAAGGTTCCAACTTGTTTGTTTTGCAGAATTCACTTATGCAATTAGGCTGCAGCAGATGAATCCTCCGACAGCACAGCATGATTTTCTTCTTGTTTACGTCTTTTTAGTTCGCTTCTTAAGCAGTCGGGATTTTTGGTTTTTTTAATTAACTTTTTTTTATTTATAACTTTTTAGTTATTTTTTTTTCAATTTGGTACATAGAAACATACAAGTCGGGTAAAAACGTTCCTGTGGGGTGAGTCACGGGAACGAAGCCGCGGGGAACACAACAAATGTTTAAATTTAAATCTAACAATTTAATATTATAAATTTTTGGATAGATGGATCGATGTTTGTTACTCTTTCACGCAAAAACTACTGAACGAATTTTCATGAAACTTTACAGAAATATAGCATACATCAGAATAACACCTAGGCTATAATTTATAAAGATATTGGCAGAAGTACTAATACCACGCGGAAGGAGCCGCGGGCGGCAGCTACTAGAATAATAAAATATATCTTACCTCCAGCACAGCGGCGAAGCAAACGAAAGCGACGAAGGATTTCATTGTATTGTCAGTAGAACAGCCGAGTTCGATATGTCACTGTTCCACTCCGGCGCCCTATATTCAACCCCTTATCGCGGGGCGCTAGAAAATTGCGCAGTCTGTTGGCAATAGTATGCTAGTATTATATTATCTGTGGCAATAGTAAGTTAGTAACCTAGTACCAATATTTAACCCCTTATCGCTGGCCGCTAGAAAATTGTGCTGTCTATTGGCAAATATAAATAGTAAATTAGTAAATAACAGGTACCAATATTGAACCCTTTATCGGGGATGCTAGAAAATTGCGTAGTTTGTTGGCATTATAAGTTAGTAACACTATAGCAATGTTGCATGGCACGCTTATCGCAGGTTTTCGTTGCATTTTACATGGCCTGCCAAAATTCTTGACATAAAAATAGAAAAACATAGACATATTAGTAGGTACATTATACCAAATAAAAACATAGGAAATACAACTGAAATGTTATTATGCAAAAATATTAAGCGCTATTCCTCTCTCCTAGACACTGACTGTATCTAGAATGTTGCTGTGCCCGACAGGGTCCATAATTGTTTCTGTAACCTATATTTAACACATGTATGTACATTATGGATGCAATAAATTGAATTTGAATTTGGCTACAATGGTTGCGCAATTGTACCTAAATCTCATACATAAAAAAAGTTAATGAAAAAAATCAGAAAACCTGGCTGCTTGAAAAGCGAACTAAAAAGACGTAAACAAGGAGAAAATCATGCTGTGCTGTCGGAGGATACGTCTGGTTTTGGTCTGCCAGCTCGCGAAGTTGTAGAAGTGTTTGTGTGAAGATTTTTTATTAACTTTTTTTATTACAAAAAAATAAATTACTTTTTTTCGAATTATGTACATTTAAACATATAAGTGTAATATATTTTTGAAATCGCGCGCTACTGGGCCCCAGATCCGGTCTCTCCGAGAGGCCATGGTTAGGCGCTTGAATCTGTCCTTGAAGGCATTCTCCGAATGGGGCGATGCCAATCTGGTCAGGTTCAATGCTGCTGTTCAAAGCTGACCCAGGCGTGTCTTTTTTGCCGCTATAAGAAGCCAGTTCCACCCGGCTCCTTCTTTTCGAGGTGTGACCGTGGCGATAACGGACCGACTTGAGCTTCTTGGCGTTACGTTGAATCGACCCTCAATTTTGGTCCATTCATTGAGCCAAAAAGTTTCAGCTCACAGCTGCACTTGACCACTATCTCACCTGATGGTAAACGATGATGTGGTCAACGGTGAACATTCTTTTATTTGGTCATGCGTCGAAATTGAGCGAATAAAATATACACATTTTAAATAATTTGTGCTATTTTATTTCAGTTTTATCGAATCTATTAAAACACTTAAACTTCGATAGTAGTCAAGCGCGAGCATACAAATAAAATAAAAAAAACTCTAAAACCGGATAATCCGGATTTCAATCGGACGAGAATCCGGATTAAAAAAAAAACCGGATTTTGCATCACTACTAGTCCGCCATCTTGGATTTAGAATGACGTAGCTAACCATGCATTGTCATTATTTGTCATCCAACTAAACGTGTATGCAAAATTTCACTTTAATCGGTGGAGGATAACTGCTTTAAAATTCAGTTGCAAGCATGGGCGCACCCGGGGGGGGGGGTTCAGGGAGGGGCAGCTGCAACCCCCTGAAAATCTCGCAGAACATGTATGAACTCGCCTCATCATCAATCAAAGTGTAAACGGGGCCTTAAGGTCTATCGACACAAACCAGGGACAAGACAGGGCCGGTCCCTATCATTGGAGCTTCGTCAATGGCCCATGCACGGACGTGTGTGAACGAGTTCATATAAAATGTACACAACGATGTTTTTTGGGTCCGTCCACGTCCCGGGAACGGCCCTGATATGTGTGGATAGACCTTTATGCTCTAACTTTTAAATAAACCGGCTATAAATAATTCGGCTGTATTCGGTAATCTTCGGTAGGAAGTTGGAGGTTGCGAGCGACTAGCATTTATTTGAAATAAATTATTTAATTTGACATGTAGACGCGTGAAAACATGGCTGAGATCAACAATGATTGAAGACAGGTTAAATGGACTTTGTTTGCTCAGTGTAGGTACATAAAAAAACATGTAAACAGTATGGGCGATTCTTTCACGGATGACGGAATACATTATAAACCGTTTTGCAGGCGATCCTCGAAAATTACTTTTAAAGTAGAAGCGATTTAAATAAAATAAAAATTCATGCATAGTCAAATTTACTTTTATTTATTTAACTACCTATAAAGCAGGATCATTTGCGGCTGTTTGCCCTACACACTACACTACATATATCTAATGTTTCATGTAGGTGTGTGTGAAGTGTGTATGACAAAACAACCGCGGACGATCCGACCTAAAAAATCTGACTTGCCCCCCCCCCTAGGCCAGAAGCTGGGTACGCCCATGGTTGCAAGATTTGACCCGAACACACTTGAACACATACAAAAGATTGTAAAACTAGCGGTGTGACGACAAGGAAAGAAAAAAAAGGCTATTCGTCATCACACTGGTGAGGGGTGTGACGAGGAGTCGGGAGTGGATTTTTCTCAAACATGCATGGAAAGAACACGCGAAGTACCGAATTTACGGACACAGAAAATAAAATCATTGCTGGAGCATTTTTTGAATTTAGAACATTACAACGCTCCAGCAATGTTGTATGAAACGGCGTGCTGGGGTTATTAGATACTCTTTGATTGAATCTCTTTTATCATTCTTGGCATACCAGTCTCTTTGCTTAGTACAAATTGCGTTCACGTCGCTCTATAGCCATAAATGCGTTTGCCTTTCGGCACAGATAATAAATAGAAAATCGGCGGCAAAGATGAAAATTCGTCTTGATTTGTTATTTAAATATTTAACAAATATAAATTTAATAATTAAAATGAGTTCCAACGGTTCAGGGAGTGAAATGGAGATTGATTGTACTCCACCAGATTTAAGATCAGAAGCCAAATTGGCAATGGAAAACCTTCTTCCAGCGAAATCAAAAGTAAATAAGTACATGAAAGTATTTTATGCTTTGGAAAAACGATAAAAAAGTGAAAATTTTCACCGAAACTGTATTTTTGGCGTATTTTAATGAGATTGCTAAAACTAAAAAGCCATCTACATTATGGACAATTTATTCCATGCTGAAATGTGCAGTTAATGTTAAAAACAGCATTAGCTTGAAAAATTATAGAAATTTAACTACTTTTTTTTTCCCTGCATTCTTTTGAGAAAAGCGCTATATACGAGTATGCCTCGGCGGAAATGGCAATTCCCTGTCTCGTATTAGTGAAGTCCTCGCCTACGGCACGGCCTTCAAACTCATACTCGACCTGCTATTGCCTATTTCCCGGCCTTTGCAATAATATACTATTTTTGTTACCTCCACAGATATAATACTAGCATCAAAGACTAGCATAGTACCTCTGTGGTTTTTATTTCTAATAGAGATGGGTCGTCGACGTAATTTTCGTTAACGAAACTAGACCGTCTATTTCCGTTGATCGACGAGACGATCAACTAGTTGAATTTATGGACTAGTTCATAACGTAAACTTTGTTAAGTAGACGTTCTTTATAAATTTTAAAGACGCGACGCGCGGCATCTACGGACGGCTCGACAACAACTTTCAACTTTCCGATTGAACGTAAACAAGTACAAACCGATTTACCTCATATCGTTCGATCGGTCAATCGCTTTATTCTATTGCACACGTGAAACTATTGGCTTCCTTTTCTTCTTAACACAATGCATTTTTACTCCAAAATGGCATTCGGCCCATAGAAATATCAACTCTTTGTTTCTAGAGTTAGAGTTCAAATTAATTTGCTCGATGTTCGTCCGTTGTTGTTATTTTTTTGGACGTATGAACTTGTACTACCCAACTAAGTTATCGCGTCGGTCGTCGCGTTACAAGTCGACATGAACATAGTCGAGTTTCAGTTTAGCCGTCTACGAATTCAACTAGTTCGTTGACTATCGGTGAACCGTCGTATCGTTCATTGTACGTCGACGGTCGAATTAACTAGTTCGTTGATTCAATGCCCATCTCTAATTTCTACTGTTATTTGAACCAGATAAGGATAGTCCGAAATTCGGTCCTAATGGTTGAATGACAAACAAGTCTTACCAAGGGTTACTGTTACTGGATTTAGGAGGTCAGATAGGCAGTCGAACCTAAAAAATAAAAAAATCCAAAAAAAATTATATTCAACTGCATCAGGACTGATTGACCACAACATGCAGGTAGGGCAAAGCAGAGAGTATGTATTAGAATAGAGGGAACGTATTTACGACGAAACAGAAACTGTCAATTCTTTCGTTCTTGCTTATAGAAAAACTCTATGAAAAAAAAAGAGACAAACATAGACAAACGCTACCATCCTGAACGTCAAAGAGATAACTTTTTAGTCACTGTTGTAACCCATCGGTTAGCAGCTCTAATTAAAGATTTTCGCTGTTTTCACGCCTTTGTTTCGTTTATATCAGGAAGAATTTTGTTGTTTCATTATCTACATGAACCATGTCGTGTGTGGCTATCGGTTGCAAGAGTAGAATGAGTGTATTAACAGGACATAATCAAAGGATATCTTTCCACAGGTGAGTTATCGACTAGCATACTGAAATTATTGTGCAGGGAATACATTTCATAGGCTGTCCGGAATAAAGCAATCTTAGTTCTAAATACGTCGAGGACGTGTAGTATCATTTAAACCATTCTATTTAGTGAAATAATTAACTTTTATACGTTCGCTGATAGAGCTATGACAGTTTACGTACTTACGTTCTGATGTTAGAGATGTGACAAAAGTCACAAAAAAGATTTATCGATACTGTATTTTTATTTTACTTACTTTAATGTATTTCTTAAAGTTTATTTGTGTGAATCTAATATTGATTGTGCACAGGTTCCTCCTAAGAGTACTTATTTAAGAAATAAGAGGATCAAGAATATAAAACGAGCTAACTGGAAACCTTCACCATATTCTCGCTTGTGTTCACTGCATTTTATTGAATCATGCTATCGCTATCCCTCGACATGGATACAGGTTAATGAATCATGTTTATTTTCACATTTTATTTATTTAACCATTAATGTACACACACATAATAAATAGACAAGAAGAAGGAACAGAAAATAGGTACAAAGGTATGCTTCTTTCTAACGAAATCTCTTCCAGCATACCTGCGAGAAGAGAGTTGCAAAAAAAGATATGTAGACACCGTGTGTAGAACTTTTTAACTTTAACTTTTTTTAAATATAAAAATTAAATTATTATATTTAAACCATTTTATTATTATTTATTTTGTTACTTTTATACTTATACATACTCGTCTTTGAACTTTATTTTCAGTCTTGCACAAGAACTAGCATAGTATATCAGTATATTGATGAGTAGGTACCTGTTTGTACATACAGATACAGTCGTACGAGTGTACCAAAAACTGTCACTTTGATCTCATGATGTACCTCGTTTTTGCACAAGCTATGAATAAACATATACAACGCGTATAATGCGCAGAAAAATTACGAAAGAGTACAATTGTACTCTTAAAATGACTGATATATTCACTCTTTGTACGAGTACACATTCACTTTTTAAATAATTATAAAGAATCCCTAAAAAAACGTAGAATAATTAGCCGCAGTCAGGGACGATTCTTACAGATATTTGACCAAATTTGTATAAAATCCTCCTAAACTAAACTCGATAATATCGATATGACAGTGGCACAGATCTAGTTCTGATATATGTCTATAGATAAGTATCTATAGCATCTTCGGTCACACTGGCACAAAAGATGGCATAGACAAAAGTATATCCATCTCTTTTTGCTTATGACGTTATCTGTTAGTGCGAAAGAGAATACCGATATTGAAATTGCGTCTTAAATATGTTACCTCTATTCTAATACAAACTCTCTGGGGCAAAGGCTATGCAAAAATATCAATTTTGTATGATTTTTATTTCTGTATTTTTTTGTGTCCTGTCTAAAAATTTACACGGGCAGCAAAAATAAAACACTCAAAAATATTCAAATTAAATCATTTAATAAACTTTGGTTACAGAATTTAAACATGGCGCTAAATTCTAAACAATGCCGATCGGCTGGCGTTTATTCGCACGCTTTTTTGTGTCAAAGACAAAAATGGCGGAATGCGCGCCAACCGGACCCACAACCAACATACAACGAAATAATTAAACCCCCGACTTGTTAATCAATTGTTAAGGCTTGTTTGTACCACAAATCACTAAAACTTGAAGAAAATACACCACAACTTTGCCAAACGCTTGCTTGCTACTATCATTGTCTACAATAGACAATCAAACGCTATAATCTGGTTTTTAATTTCGTAGACTAAACTGACATTTGGGGGGTTGTCACTTTATCGTTACATAAAAATAGTGTCGTATCCTGACTATCCTGAGTGATCGAAAATCGAAGTAGACCGAAATTGGAACTATTTCACGGCAAGAAATACATTTGTTAAGAAACTAGCGGCCCTTATTTAGTTTCTACTCATTTATGTCAGACTTCATTTTATCGATCGCTTTTATTTTGTTGTTGATTTCATATTTAAAAGTTTATTTACTATGTGTATAAATGCTGTTATATTTAAATATATTACGTTTACATTCATAAAACATTTATTTATTAAATTAAATTGAGGAGTCATGTCACATCGATTCGATGAAACACTTATGATTGAGTTGAGTCTTACCTACAAGACTATGCTCCACGCTTGCAACATTTAAAAAAATAAGGTCAATGGCAGCTGTCAGTTTAGTCTATGAAATTAAAAATCACAGTATAGAGAGTGAACATTTTCGTTAAAAATCACTGTCAATGAGTTTATCAGTGTTACAATAAATTTTTCCGTTATATTCATATAATTTTCAATAATTCAAAAGAATGATGTTGTAGATCCGTTTAGCGCAATTACTATTTAGTGATTTGTAGTAAATTCAGACACTTGCGATGATTGTCAAGAAACTGCGAAATTAATTGTGAATCAGATCAGCTTATCCATTAGGACTTTTCATATATTTTAGTTATACTTGTTCAGAGATTTTTACAGTATTTAATACATTTATAATAATGACTTAATCATTTTTAAATTACATAAATTTCCTTAAATTAACATTTGGTTTATCTAGTATGTCACATTTTAATATTATTTACATTTGTACTGGAACTTAAAATGACAATAGAACAACGGTTAGGATTTGAACTTAGGACCATTTATCCGCAGGCGAATTCTTCACCGTTGAGCTACTGGTATTTTTCACAGTTCACATTTAGGTTAGTAAAAATAATTAAACAATTTTTATCAATTTTTATACAGTTAACAAGTATAACTAAAATTAATTTGTACACTCATGGAAACAAATTGTTTACTAAATTGACTACCAACTCAAATTGTCAAAATTACATAGTGATAGTCAAATTGTCAATCTGCTCAAAAATTAGTTTCCCTAACTGTACATTAAAATGTCAGTCAGTGACAAAGGTGACTAATGTCAGTGACAAAACTGACTAATATCAATGACAAAGCTGACTAATGTCAACGACAAAGCTGACTAATGTCAACGACAAAGCTGACTAAAGTCATTGACAAAGCTGACCAAAATAACATTGAACACCAGAGTCGGGGGAGTCAATAAAAATCAATAATAAAATAAAATAACTAAAACTAAGATATGTATTAAATTAGCGACTGTCTTATTCGACTAAAGGGGACATTTTATGATGAATACTTGACAAAATATAGATGTGGTTGATTGATTTACCTGTAATAGGTGCAGCTGACGAATACCACTATCCCTTTAACACAACGGAATTATTATGGCATTGACACGTTATAGTACTATCATCCAGAGAACACCGCAAAATGTCCCCAATATAACCACAGTTTGAGACGCTCGACAATCAACGATTGCCGTTCTGACTAGAATGGTGAACCAATAAAAATGAACTTTAAGCCTCGTATCCACTAGGCAACATTTGAAGCTTAATATGTTCAGCGATGTTGCCAGCTGGCAACATGACGCGACGAGACAACGTTACTAAAGAGTTCCTCGTTGCCTTGCAAAAACAAGCGACGTGTTCTGCATATTTTATTTTTTATTTTTGGTAGGCCACTATCTCACCAGATGTTAAGCGATGATGTGGTCGACGGTGAAGCACGCTAGAAATTACATATTCACTCTTGACTTAAAGACCCCAAGGTTGTAGCTACGACGCGAAGAGACAAAGTTACTAAACAAATTGCCTCGTTGTATTGCAACATGTTGCGTATCATGTCGCGCGTCGAATGTTGCCTAGTGGATACGAGGCTTTATATTTTGAACGAGATTCGTAAATAACTCAGATCATAACAACGAAATATTTTATAATTATTGAGGTATATTTTTAAACTTAATAAGGAACCAAAAAGAGTTTATATTTATTTCAGAAATATTATGAGAATTTTTTAAAAGGAATAAGACTTTTCATGACTAATATCCGATTTCTGATTTGAGAATTTGAAGTTAAGAACATGTCACACTCGAATTTAAAGTCAAAGTTTAAAATACTCAACTTCAAATTCTTAATTCAGAAACCAAAGATAAGTAATTACTGATTGTATTTTTTTTATAATTTATTGATCTGAGCAAGTTTTCGACAGGCAGGGGAGCGATTTTGTGACTCTTAATTTGAAACAAATCTCGAAAAATCTGCTCTAATTTGTGAAATAATTTTAATTTTAAAACTAACAGTAGACGGAACTAGAAAATACTACTAAAAAAATCAGTCAATTTGTAAAATCTACTAACTATTTTGTGAAACATTGTATAAACTTGTGGCCTTAGTCTAATCACTGGGCTACAAAAAATAAATAAAGCCCAGTATTGCCAGCTCAAAATCACGATTTTCTACCATGAGCACACAACCGCCCCCTGTCGTAAAAAGCAGAAGGCATCAAACTGTGGCGTCGCTTCATTTGAGACTGAAAGACTGCATTTACACTATGGCCCACAACGGTTGATCAATTACGACCAATATTATCATTTTCGTGTTACGGCCCACATACGTCAAAGAGAACTCAGAGTTAGATGCTAACACGAGGTTAAATGACAAATATATCATACACAACTGGCCGTGTTAGCTACTAACTCAGAGTTAGTAAGAAAACCCAGTGTGACACAAGTGGGCCTTAATGTGTTAATTAACATTCAGATTCTGAAAAGCAAATTAACAAAAGAAACAGTGAACATACTGTCAAATTCATAAATCTGTGGTCATCGTGGCATTGAATTCATGACCTTTCGATCAATAGGCAACACTTTAACCAATGATATATAGTTACTTCCTCGACTGTCAAAGATTGATCGACTCAAAAAAAGTCTACCATAGTCAGCCATAGTGTAAACGCAGAGGAAAAAATAAAAATAACTTAAAACTAATTTGGCAACTATATTGCACTAAGAACTAACTAACTAAAACTAAAAACAATGGCTCCAATATGACACGATTTAGTATGCGTTGACACTCTTAGGTTAAGCGATGCTTCTCGAGGTAAGGGATAAGGATTGGTGACATTTTTATTTAAAATAGAAAACTTAAAAGCAACATTGAAGAGTAGCTTAAAAAAATCTTAAGTTTTTCGATACAAGATTAATAGCCGGTTTACATTAAAAAGTAGGTTAGATCTTAAATTTTTGGTTACAAGATTAACACCTGTTTGCCAAATTTAGAATTTGGAGTTAGGAATTTTTTCAAAACCTACTTGAATACTAAAGTTTGTCAGATTTCAGGTCTGAGTTTGACAAAAAAATACTCAACTTTAAATTCTTAATTCAGAAAGTTAATTTAATCTTGTATTAATAATGCCAATTTTCACAGTTAGATATCCGACAATGTCAGGTATTTTTTTTTTCCAATACTCGAGAAGTCTTCTGTTGGCACTAAACTACCGTTTTGAGGCACTTTTCTAAAATATCGTGTTTGCTGAGTGTCAAAATAATCGATACATAAAGTACCAATTAACGTAAGAGACATTTTAGCATTTTGGATAATTGATCCTTAAGTGAATTGTTATAAGGTACATTTTGGCATTTGGGTACATGTACCTTATGTTAAAAAAAAAGGTACATTTTAGCATTTTAGGTAAATGTTTCTTAAGTAAATTGATACTTCTGGTATCTATATGTAGAATGTAGGAATATTTTTTAAAGTTTTTTTTTTTTCCTAAAACTAAACTAAGATTACCTTAGTCTAGATAGGTCAATACCTGTATTTACTAACACAAGGTGACATCTAAAAACACGCCTAAATATTATTGCAAAGGAATTTCAACTCTTTATACGTAAATCGAAAGTTGAAAATCCATCAGTGCGCTTATATTTTGGCACTACCTGTTCCCAGCTTCGCTCCCGTGGACCACCCCACAGAACCAGTTTAAGGATTAAAAAATAGCCTATGTTACTCAGGAATAATGTAGCTTCCTATTGGTGAAAGAATTTTAAAATCGGTCCAGTAGTTTCGGAGCCTAGTCGGTACAAACAAACAAAAAATCTTTCCTCTTTATAATATTATTATTAGTATTAGCATAGATTTAGGTGCCACCTAATGTTAGTGAAACAAGGTATGAAATCTAATAAATTAAATAAAGTAACTTATCTCTTTGCGCATAACAAAAAGAAATTACTACATACTTTCTTGTATGAAGTTTTTATGGCCACAGGAAACGGTATAATAAATTAACCAGAAAGACTCTTTTAGGCCCAGTTTCTCAGACGAAAATTATCTCTGTGATTTGTTGTATGACTTTTCAGACAACAACAGCCAATCACATCACTTGACTTGCGTTTAAATTTATGACGCATCGATAATCTCCTACCAGAAACCGAAGATTATTAAGCTTCCCACATTCTACATATTGCAAGGTACAACGATACCTCTTTAATGAGATGTTACACAATTTTTTATTGCTTATTTTAAACATTTTACCTTTCCCATTAAAATCAAAGAATTTAAAAACCCGATCAGATTGAAAAAAATATTGTTTGGAAATTCAATTCCTTGAAAAAATATTTAAAAAATAATAATATTGTACCACTTAAAAATCAAAGAAATTACACCAACCCACACTGCCCGCGTGGCGGATTACAGCTCACTCCCTCTCACAAGGAGACCTGTGTCCCAGCTGTGGGAATATTACAGACTGCTTATGCCACAGATAATATAATACTAGCATACAGATGCCTCATCCCATACAAAGAAACCGTGCCCCCATGCCAGAAAGTTTAAGAAATTTCAGAGGAGGGCCAGAATTTATTTTTTTAACATATTTCTTTGATCAGATTGTTTTTTTTAGGGTTTCCGCATTCACCTTTTGTCTGCATCATTCATCAAAGCATATTTGGTTTTAGCATGCTTGGTGTTAAAATGGCGAGAGAGGTTAAATCCTTTAAATTCCGCCACTGCATCTTCATTACATATAAGACATACTGGCTTACCGTTGTATTCTGCGCTACCTTTACCTATGCGTCTATTATTCTACTAAGTTGAATCTACTTGATACTTCTGGACAAATATAATTATCGCGGTCCGGATCGGAAGGACCGTCAGCGGCCGGATTAAATGCTTTCGCGGGCCGGAGCTGGCCCGCGGGCCGTACTTTGCCCATCACTGGCCTAGACGATGGAAGTATTTCCTTTCAACTCGGTTTCCATATAGTGGAGAGATTTGCGATATCTAGTTTTATATCTGTGATCTTTGTTAATATTGAATATGACGTCAAAATATTACATCATACTATTGCAATACTCTCCATGACGTTAGTACTGTCGTCACCTCTCTTATCATGTTTCAAATACTTTATCAATGCTTATAAACTTTCTATGTGTTTAGAAAAACATAACATCACGCCGGTAAGCCCCGAAGGTTAGGGTAGAGTTGTATAGTATATTAATAATATTGGCATTTATCAAGTCCCATGTAATCGGTGGAGATCTTTTTTTATTACTGTCTTTCTGTGTTAAAAAAAAGTGTTATGAAATCAAATAAATTTTATTAATATTAATAATTTAAAGAGGAACTTATACTGGGTCTTTGAAAACCATTTTCTTTGATTATATCTACTTGCATAGAAAATTCATTCGCATTGATAAGTTGCATAAATATACGTGATAGAATTCTGCTTACAATGATGTCAGTTGAGTACCAATAAGAATTTTCTTTGAAACTGGGCACAGTACTATCAATTTTATATATGTTATTACGTTTTCGAACACTTTTCTTTTTTTTATTTAGTTCTTTGAACACTGAATTCAGGTTTTGAAGCAAAAACTCAGATGCCAGTTATTCGACGAAGCAATTAAAAGGCAAATTTATAGAACAACTAACATTTTGTAAAAAGAATCCTAAATCTAAGCTAGGAACAGACCTGCAACACCACACAACAAAACATATTACTGGCGTGGGGTGTCACAAATTTACCCTAACCATTCAAGCTAGGAACAGACCCACAACACACTACGCCACTAACTGGCGTGGGGTGTCACAAACATATCCCTAACCATTCCAAATAAGCTAGGAACAGACCTGCGACACTCCACACCAAAGCATATTATCGCGTGGGGTGTCTCAAGCTCACCCCTAACTACACGAACTTTTTTTCTCACTTCTTCTTTACCCAGGCGGCCACCCCATCTGCCTGCCGCCAAGCACGTGGAGATGTAGATGGTAGACGGACTGGGCGCCATCACGACCGTTGTTGACGACGAGACGCCAACCCGAAGGTGCCCGAGCGGAGCCGAGCGAACGGGCCACTAGCATTAGGTGGCCGAGAAGCTGAAAGGAGAGAGATATATTTTTTAGAAGATTTAATTATACAGGGTGAGTGGAAGAAAGATCTCATTTTTAACCTCCGCAAGAGAAAGTGGGGTGTTATAAGTTTTTAACCCCCGACGGAAAAAGAGGAGAGTTATAGTTATCTGTGTATTTGTGTGTCTGTCTATGGCATCATACCAAACGGGTGAACCGATTTTGATTTAGTCTTTTTTTTGTTTGAAAGGTGATTTTGTCGAGAGTGTCCTTAGCTATGTTTGAATAAAATCGGTTCAGCTGTTCAAAACTTATGGGCGTTTCACTGTATGAATCGGGGTGTTTACGCAAGATATCGTGTCATAATTACGTGTTCAATAGATTGCCGATCGAAGCGTATCTACTATGTACTAGATAAATTAAGTAGCATGAAATAAAAATATGTCGGGGGTTTTTTAAATTTTATAATTTTACTTGTTAACAAAATGCTTTCTTTTCGTAGGAAATCTGCGAAGACACGTATCTGCAATTGATGGCTTGTGCAAATCTTTAGAGAATATTCTAAACGGAATCAAAATTTTTATATAGTTTTTTTTTTTTTTTTTGTGCAGTGCTTGAGTTGTCGAGTCCGGCTATTTTTTGAAAATAATAGTCATCATTTAATAACTTAAGGTTTATTAGTGAGGTACTTAATGAATTTTGTAAAAAAAAACCCAACTGCAAAGATGTAAACAAGAAGAAAATCATGCTGTGCAGTCGGGGGATACATATTCGCGAGCTGGCTGACCAAAACTATAAATATCCTCCGACTGCACAGCATGATTTTCTTCTTGTTTACATCTTTGCAGTCGGGTTTTTTGATTTTATTACCTTTTTCTATTTACAACTTTTTAGTTATATTTTATTTTTCTCGAATGAGTTTTAAACATATAAGTGCTATATATTTTTGTAATCACCTCTAAAAACCCTTCATTTTGAAACCCCACTTGATGGGTTTCGATAAAAAAAAATATTGCAACCCCCACAATATGGCGCCCAAAATCCGCCATGTTCCTCTTTTTTAACGGTACTTATCTAAGATCACTTGGGCGGCCAAGAACTATCTAACGATGTCTTAATTATAAAAATCCGTCAAAGGTTTTGAAAGATACGAGGTAATAAAGAATATTACATACATACAATATACGCGCGAAAAACATAACCCTTTCCTTGCAGCCGGATAAAAAAAACCGGCCAAGTGCGAGTCGGACTCGCACACGAAGGGTTCCGTACCATTATCGCAAAACACTGCAAAAAATCACGTTTGTTGTATGGGACCCCCCTTAATTATTTTTTTTTTATTTAATAATTATTATTTTTTGAAGAGAATATACAACTAAATATTCTGTAAATATTTCAAGCGTCTACCTGTTGCCGTTATTAATATCGAGCAAAAAACGGCAAAAATATCACGTTTGTTGTATGGGAGCCCCCCTTAAATATTAATTTTATACTGTTTTTAGTATTTGTTGTTATAGCGGCAACAGGAATACATCATCTGTGAAAATTTCAACTGTCTAACTATCACGGTTCATTAGATACAGCCTGGTGACAGACAGACAGACAGACGGACAGCGAAGTCTCAGTAATAGGGTCCCGTTTTTACCCTTTGGGTACGGAACCCTAAAAATAGCTCTTTGTCTAAGTTTGCCGTAAGTCATTACTTCACAGAATTTGATCCTTATTAGCAACACTATTAAGTGGTATTGATTCCTGGCTAGGAATATTAATTACAAAAATGCAAATGATGCAGTTTTAGTTTTCATCAAAATCGGGATCGTCACTCTTTTGAGTGTTTTCCACTATTCCTCATAGCAGAGTAAAAATATACAAATAGTATGGAACTACCTACAAACGCATTTTGTATACTTTCTTTGAAACACACAACATACTAACTTCCAGCAAATATGGTTTCAGAAAAAACAAATTCATACATGTGGCAATAAATAACTTTTAATCTTAGAATGAATATGGACAAAACCAACGCGATGCTGAATGCCCATGTTACACCCACTCCTATTAAGGTCGGAGACTCTACACTCGAAGTTGTGGGCGACTATGTCTACCTGGGACAAACGATCCAGTTGGGTAGGGCCAACTTCGAGAAAGAGGTCAACCGTCGAATCCGACTCGGCTGGGCAGCGTTCGGGAAGTTGCCCGGTATCTTCTCGCCAAACTTACCACAGTGCCTCAAGACGAAAGTCTATGACCAGTGTGTGTTGCCATATGGCTCTGAGGCGTGGTCACTTACAATGGGCCTCATCAGAAAGCTTATAGTCACCCTAAGGGCAATGGAGAGGGCTATGCTCGGCGTTTCCTTGCGTGATCGAATCAGAAATGTAGAGATCCGCAAGAGAACTAGGGTTACCGACATAGCTCGAAGAATTGCCAAACTTAAGTGGCAGTGGGCAGGGCAAATTGCTCGCAGAATAAATGGCCGATGGGGCAGAAAGGTTCTGGAGTGGCGACCGCGAAGGAATAGAGTGTGCCCCTGTGTTTGCGTTTGCGCACACACTTTTGTATGATATTTACTGCGTTTCTAGTCTCCGTCTAGATTGTCCACTATGGACAAAATTCAGTCGAGAGGCCGACATACACCTAGCTAGCGAGAAATAGATATATATACTTGATTCATATAGGTGTGATTTTATAGTGTCTTTTAAACATCAAAAAGCATCTACGCAAAATTACCATTAATATATATCACAAAGAAACATTTACAAATAATTACTAATCACATTATCAGTTGCGCAAAAGAGGTGTGTAAACATTAACGAAAGGTTGTCTAAAGAATTCGCTGATACCGATAAGAACGCGTCGCATTGTACGAAGTTTTCATGAGAAATTACCGTTTTTATCTGCAATTTAGAAATAATAAACAAACAAGTATGAAAGAGGTAACATGGCGTTCATAATAATATCAGCCGGAACATGTCCACTGCTGGACATAGGCCTCCCCCAGGCGTCGCCACATTGACCGATCCCGTGCGTTTCGCATCCAGCGGATCCCCGCAACCTTCACCAGGTCATCGGTCCACCTAGTGGGAGGCCTTCCAACGATGCATCGTCCGGTTCGCGGTCGCCACTCCAGAACTTTTCTGCCCCATCAGCCATCCGTTCTGCGAACTATGTGCCTTGCCCACTGCCACTTAAGACGACGACTAACACCAACGACCTTGAGGGAACAAAACGCGCACTCGTTTCACATCCGCGACCCAAAATGTAGTAGTTTTTTGTACTTTCCTTATTATTCTATGACTTTAAAAAAAAGCCTCAGATCAAAATGTAGATAATTCAATTGTCTTTGAGATGGTGTTGATTTCATTAAAATACGCCCAGCAGTTTTGGTTTACAAATTAATTACACTATGTTATACGAATAAAACTCAAAATTTGCTGAGATCAAATTATTAAGAAAATGGTCTAATATAACATGTATTTTTTCCAAAAAATTACGACTAGCCATTTAGACGTGATTCTCATTTTAAAATCAGCTACTCAAGGGAATCGGCGCCTTAAGTTTCGCAATTTTTCGGGGTATGTCGGTAACTTTGGTTATCTTGCTGGAGCATAGCCCTCTCCATGGCCCTTTGAGTGACTTTAAGCTTTCTGATGAGGCCCATTGTGAGCGACCACGTTTCGGTCCCATAGGTAATTACTGGTAACACACACTGGTCATAGACTTTTGTAATGAGACACTACGGTATATTGGACGAGAAGATACCGCATGGCGATTAGTTATTTTATTTGGAACCTAACCTAACCTGGCATTCGCAGCCAGGACTTCAAAGATGCAGCAGTAACGTTTTGGACTACTAGACCGACGAAGCAGTGAACTTAATCTTTAAGTTCCATATCTTCCACAGCTTCAGTGCCGTAAAACGGTTACTTTCTAAAGCATACTCCTCAGTAACAGGTTAAAAGGTTTGAAAAAATATATATTTACTATTGATTCATGTACATCATTTTTGAAACAAGGTTTTTTCGTGTTACTAATAGTTCTGCTTTAAAAAATAATTAACAACACGATATTTTTTTTTACGCAACTTTTGGGTTACTCCTTCAAAACGACTTGGATGTTCAAAAATATTTTTACACAGAAAAATTGATGGCTGGAATTTCTTCATAAAATATATGCAACATATGTAAATCAAATAATATATTGCAAACAAAACAGCCCAAAAGGAGGTTCAATATTGATATTCTGACTCCCAGTACTGCGATAACATTGGGAATTATATACGCCTTAACAGGAGACGAGCTTATTGCCATAAACCGGGGCATATCTGTATATAAAACCGGCCAAGTGCGAGTCGGACTCGCTCACGAAGGGTTCCGTACCATTATCGCAAAAAACGGCAGAAAAATCACGTTTGTTGTATGGGAGCCCCACTTAAATATTTATTTTATTCTGTTTTTTTAGTATTTGTTGTTATAGCGGCAACAGAAATACATCATCTGTGAAAATTTCAACTGTCGAACTATCACGATTCATGAGATACAGCCTGGTGACAGACAGACAGACGGATCGCGAAGTCTCAGTAATAGGGTCCCGTTTTTACCCTTTCCTAATAAAAGAGAAAGTAAATAGAAAGAAAGAAAATATATATATTTGTGACTCGGACAGGAGACACGAGAAAAAGCATAAAATTAAACAATAATAAAAAACCGGCCAAGTGCGAGTCGGACTCGCGCACGAAGGGTTCCGTATCATTATCGCAATCGCAAAAAACGGCAAAAAAACACATTTGTTATATGGGAGCCCCACTTAAATGTTTATTTTATTCTGTTTTTAGTATTTGTTGTTATAGCGGCAACAGAAATACATCATCTGTGAAAATGTCAAGAGTTTAGCTATCACGGTAGACAGACGGACCGCGGAGTCTCAGTAATAGGGTCCCGTTTTTATCCTTTGGGCTCGGAACCCTAAAAATGGCGACGTTAAGTATGACGTAAAAATCGTAGTAGATGGCGTATTGTAGTTTCTGCCTACCCCCATGTGAAAAAGACACAAGTATTTTTACCTATTTTGTTTACCTATGAATGTAAGACTAAATTGAATAGCGCGCAGATACGCGACGGTACGACATCACAGTCGCGCGCTAAATTCCTCTCTTATCAGCGATGGTGTTATCAGCGCGCGCCTTGTTCGTTAGTCACGGACGGTGAAAGAAAACGTAAGGTAATCGATGTGTAGTAGATTTTGATGAATAAGAAAAAAATGGGGAAATACTTTTGTTATGTTTTAAGGAAACATCTTGAGGATATCCTTACTAATATTATAAATTCGAAAGTAACTTTGTCTGTATGTAAATTTCACGCCTATACTACTGAACAGAGTTCAATGAAAGGCAAGGAGATAGATGGCATCCTGGGGAAGGACATAGGCTAAAAGAAGACAAAAAAAAATCGATTGGTAGGTAGGTAGTAGGACAGGTAGGGTGGGGTAGGTAAGTGGGGTGAAGGTAGGTATGGTAGGATAGGTATGGTAGAGTAGGTAGGATAGGGTAGGTAGGATATCCTACCTACCCTAGATAGGTAGGGTAGGTAGGATAGGGCAGGATAGGGTAGGGTAGGTAGGGTGAAGGTAGGTAGGATAGGGTAGGTAGGATAGGGTAGGATAGGGTAGGGTAGGTAGGGTGAAGGTAGGTATGGTAGGGTGGATAGGATAGGGTAGGTTGGATAAGAAATACGGTATACCGTAGGGGGCCGTTCATTAATCACGTGATGTTTTTTTAGCCCCCCTCGTTCCCGCTTGGTGATACGTGGTGACGTTTAAGATTAACCCCCCCTCCCCCACCCAAAATCACGTGTATTTTTTAGTACCTACAAAGAATCTTAAAATTTTTAGAACTATTGTTCTAAAAAGAAGCCTACCTACCTGTATTTAAAGACAATTCTTTAAATACAGGTATAAAGTAGGTATAATCTAATTTTATTCTAAAATAAGGACCATGACAAAAATGTTTAAGACGGAAAGGTTGCAGGTTGTTTTTGATTGGCATAAAAATAATATTACACGCGCAATAACACTACACGCCGCTTTTCGGTTAAGAAATCGCGCGTTTGACGAAAAAATAGATACACGTGATATCTTACTTATACCCCCTTCCCACCTTGTGATATTTCGTGATTTTTGCTAAACCCCCTAAAAGATTTTTTTGTTATCTTTTTGATGGAAGCAATTTAGTGAGAATTTAGATGATTTGTTTTTGAACTGGTGTATATTTTCACTTCTTTTCTTGAACTATAACTCTTACAAATAACCGCGGAATAAAGTTATACCAAGTATAAACCTATGAAAATGTATGGTTATTCCTCTGTTATACCTGGTATAACTTTATTCCGCGTTTATTTGTAAGAGGGTAAATCTACTATGTCAATAGCTCTCAAAGAGAGCACATTCGTAGCAACATTTGTAGGTATAAATCGCACAGTAGCATTTTTAACCGACGAAAAACAAGGAGGAGGTTCTCAATTCGAAATGTAAATTTTATGTATGACCACGCATAAACTTTTATAGTCATCCGACATTAATAAATTTTTTTTAGGTATACCTCAAAGTTGGTACCATTTCAATGGGGCCGTTCAAGTATTACGTCAGCAGATTTATTACAATTATTTACCCCCCCCCCGTCCCCCTTGTCAGCAAAAGTAAGCAAAGCTCTAACCCCCCTCCATGCTTACGTAAACATTGGTATATGCATTTTTCTCTTAATGAACCTATTCTGTTTTTTTTTATTGATTCATGCGATTCAATTCCCCTACTCGGTTCTAAGCGAGTACCTAAACGTATTCATTATTTGTGGGAATCTCCGAATATGCGTTTCGTTTTCAAGCATAGACAATGTGTGGGTTGTAAAAAAGTAAATAATTACTGCTGACGTAATCATCATCTAGACCACCCCACCCCCCATGTCATCAAAAATAAGCAAAGCATAGACCCCCCGTCCCCCTGTAGTGCTTACGTAATACTTGAACGGTCCCAATTTCATAAATAATGTCCACCCCTAAATGTAGAAGAAAAGGATTTATTGATAATTTGCTCAATGGGTTTTCAATTGTGACCAGATTCTATTGAAATAAAGTAGGTACCTAAATTAAAAGTGAATAAAAACCTAAAAACGGCGCCAAAACAACCATCAAGGGAGATCAACCTAGCTATAATCATTTTACATTTTTTGCTTTGTAGGGTTCCGTACCCAAAGGGTAAAAACGGGACCCTATTACTGAGACTTCGCGGTCCGTCTGTCTGTCACCAGGCTGTATCTCATGAACCGTGATAGTTAAACAGTTGAAATTTTCACAGATGATGCATTTCTGTTGCCGCTATAACAACAAATACTAAAAACAGAATAAAATAAATATTTAAGTGGGGCTCCCATACAACAAACGTGATTTTTTGCCGTTTTTTGCGATAATGGTACGGAACCCTTCGTGCGCGAGTCCAACTCGCACTTGGCCGGTTTTAGTTTGTTATTTCGTTGGTTATATTTTTGTTAAAAAGGTTTTTTTCAACACTCAGCTCCATACAGTGTCGCAGATCTGGCAGTCCAATAATATAGTGTTCTGAAGACAGGTAGAAATAGATCATTCAAAATAGAGAAACAAATGAAAGTAATTACTTTTTAAGCTGCAGCAATCTAGTAAAGATCCTAAAGACCATTCCATCATCGGACTAGAAGACCTAAGGCGATGCGCCATCGGTACATGGTGGACATCACACACCTATATGCACTAATGTGTTGAGAATACTTACAGCTTTTGTCTCAAGACAAAAGTCTATGACCAGTGTGTGTTGCCAGTGATCACCTATGGGACCGAGACGTGGTCGCTCACAATGGGCCTTATCAGAAAGCTTAAAGTCACCCAAAGGGCAATGGAGAGGGCTATGCTCGGAATTTCCTTGCGTGATCACGTCAGAAATGATGATATACAAAGTTACCGACATAGCCCGAAGAATTGCCAAACTTAAGTGGCAGTGGGCGGGGGACATTGCTCGCAGAATGGATGGCCGATGGGGCCGAAAAGTTCTGGAATGGCGACCGCAAACCGGAAGACGATATGTTGGAAGGCCTCCCACTAGGTGGACAGATGACCTGGTTAAGGTTGCGGGAAGGCGCTGGATGCGAGACGCACGGGATTGGTCAATGTGGCGACGCCTGGGGGAGGCCTATGTCCAGCAGTGGACGTCTTTTGGTTGAAATGATGATGATGACTTACAACTTAAGAGTGGCATTTCCTGCCGCAGTCTATGTTTACTGATAGCTACAACCTGGGGATATTTAAGTTAAGAGTGAATAGGTTTCTTCTAGTCATGCATGCTTCATCATTAACCACATCATTGGTTACCATCAGGTGAGATAGTGGTCAAACGCAGGCCTTGTACTTCAGAGATGAAAGTGGCTTATTTTAATTTATCACCAGTCGCTTTGGCTCTAATAATCTTATTGATTGATTTCGATAAAGTAAGCAGAGCTCATATGTTTTAAGCATGAGAGAGAATTAATGAAAAGCAATAAATATTATGGAACTTGCTGACCTGGCAAATAAAACTGGGTAGGGTTTTATACCTGCCCTACCTTAACTACCCTACCCTACCTGCCCTACCCTACCTATGACCTATATACGTTACCTATGTAGGTAAGGTACCAATTTCTTTTTTCTTAGTTTTTTATTTGCATTAGTACCTTCTCCTAACAATAACAAACACAACAAAAAAAGAATAAGCGAAATCGGTCCAGCTGTTCACGCATGATGCGGTGACCAAGGGAAATAGGGATTCATTTTTATATATATAGATACTCTAGCTACTGCCCACAGCTTCACCTGTGTGAAAAGTGTTTTATTATCCTATGGCAAAAACTGTTCTACATCCTTCCCGGGGTCTCTATACCAAATTTCATCTAAATCAGTTCAGCGGTTTAAGTGTTTAATGGTCAGGAAGAAGAATAACAGACAGACTGAGTAATATTTATAATATTATTAGCTGTTGCCTGCAACTTCTTTTGCATTGCATTAGAACTTCGGCCATTATTTTCTTAATATTGTAGGTGTGTGGGCTTCCTTGCTTGAAAAATTATTAGTTCACCATACAAACTTCCACCCACCTTTCCATGACCTTAAGTATGATTTCCAGGATAAAATCTACCTCTATAGCAAATTTCATCTAAATCGGTGCAGCAGTTTAAGAGTGAAAAGGTGACAGACAGACAGACTGAGTTACTTTCACATTTGAGGAGCGTCAGAACAAAAACCGATAAATCACATTTTGTAATTTTTTTTTTTTATGATGCCAATTGGTTGTTCTCGTACATATCTTGCTTTATGGTTAATGTAACCTGATCGCAAACTGATAAATCCACTCTAAATCCGACCACGAAATACCCAGATCTGAACATAAACCGATAATTACATCAATCGTACTAAACAACGATGGCGATCGGAACAGATATCGATAAATCCCTAACATTTTTCATTGTTGACTCTTTTGATTCTGTCAAAAACCGATATATCTAATTTCGAGTTTCTCATGACAAAACCATAAACAATTGTAGGATACTGTAATGTAAAGCGGCCTTATTTTTAAATTTTGAGTTTTATCAAAAACCGATATATCCAGTTGGTTTGGTCAATAACCGATATATCCATTTTCTTTTTTTTTATAATTCAACAGGTACCACAATCACGAATGCATAATTTAGGTTTCCAAACAGTGATTCTAACACCAATAAATTGATGGATTTCGTTCAACTCTAAATTAGAAAACCATGTACTTGGCCGTATTTTTACATTTTTCCACAAAAAACACAAATGAGATTTATCGGTTTTTGTTCCGACGCTCCTCATTTATAATATTAGTATGGATATGTCCATGAAAACTTTTATTTTATAAGTTGATTATTATGATTTTATGTAATCTTATTTTCGAAACTATGTAACTAAGCTAAAATTATTCTCCCTGTGGTCAAAAGTAAAAACTAATGTGAGAATCAACCAAGAACCAATACCAAATGTAGGTTTTCTTGGTGTTTTTAAATAATGCCGCCTTATTTTCTATACAGGTTCTACTTACATCCATATCATTCTGTTCCGCATCCTGCAACCTTGGAATTCTTCGCTTTGGTATCACTAGGAAATGCACGGGAGCTTGCGGAGAAACGTCGTTGAACGCCAAACACAGGTCATCTTCATAAATAATATCCGCTTTTATCTCTTTAGAAATAATCTTGTCGAAAATAGTCGGCCCCGGCGCAGCAACGCTTTGCGCTTGCGCGCGTCGCACTTCATCGCTATACGGTCTTCGTACCGCTATAGCCGAACCACGAGATAAATCATAAATATTCGTGGGATAACTCTTCTTCAATCGAAATTTCAAGGCACGTTGCAAGACTTTATTAAACATTTTTATTGTTTTTCACATCGGAATTCCATCGTCACAAAATCACGCAAGTTTTGGTATTGTCAAATTTGACACTGACACTGACAGTTACAAGGTTCACAATTTGACGTTAGGAGAAAATGTTGCAGCGTATTAAAAATTAAACCTACCATTCGATAATATCGGAATGCGAGACGCATTGGACCGGTCGATGTGGTGTCGCTTGCCTGGGGGAGGCCTATGTTCAGGAAGTTATAAAATAATATATACTGTGTTACCTTGCCGTAACACAGTTTTAACTAGCGCGGAAGATAAAGAACTTTTTTTATGTATACCGTCAATGGACATTTATTATTTTAAGCAAGTTTATTTGCATAGTTGCATTGTCAATTTGTTATACTAAATGATTGTTATCTAAGTTTTGATTTTACTGTGTATTTGTGCAAGTGTATAATATAAACTTAGTGAGTGTTCATTAAAAACTATGTAAGTACTTTAGTTATAACTACGTTTTAATGTTTACTACTGGTGTACTGTATCTAAGATGGATAAATAAATTCTATTCTATTCTATATATATATATATTTTTTTTTTTTATTGTCTATAGGCTCGCACTTATTCGCTATATTAAAAGATTATGACTCTATAGTATATTAAATTATGGGAAAAACAGAAAAAGCCGCAAAATTATTAATCTAAAGTTGTATAAAATCGTGTATGACCAGCGTATCATCGCGACTCGCGATTGATCATTGCGTCGTGACCATAACAACTGCGATGCGACTCACGATGGAATGCTCCATTTCCAAAACAAATCGCTGGGCAGGCTTTTGGTTAAAAAACATTAGCATCAAGCGCGCTGCGTTCGCGTCTCATGTTTAGTGCGTTGCATGTCTATCGCGTCTCGCGGTCAGTCATCATCAGTGATCGGAATAGGTAGAGCTAATGTAAAAATTCAAAGAACAGAGATAAAAAGTGGAAACTGCCTTAAGACCATTGATGTATTAAAAAAAGGGAAGATACGGTACTGGACATAACGCTTGGTCCTACTAGACTAAGTGCATGCCCGTAGCGGGCACTCAGTCGCGCACGGCACAGGGTTGATCTCACAGCTCAATAATTTCAGAGTTTTTTGTGTTATTTTTTTGCAATAAATACGCATCAAAATGACTTCTTGTGTAGCTAAACACTGTTTAAATAATACGAGGAAGAAAAATAAGTCACACGGCATCACTTACCACTCGTAAGTACAGTCAAAAATGTTAATTTGTTGAAAATTACAATAATATTTAATGTTTGCTTCGCCATATTTGTGAGAGCGAGATAGATATTACAAACATGCGTGAGAGACACGATACGTGTCATTTCAGTCATAATAGTAAACATTCGGTTAACATTCGGCAGCAAACGCGATTTCGCTCGCACTACAGCGCCGTCTCCTATTTTTGTCCTTGTCTATCGATAACTGTAGGTTTGGGACTGGTGATGACACTGAATACAGATGTGTGAGTTTCGGTGCATGTAGTCGTGCGCCGAGCCCAGGTTTTCTGATCGCGATGTTAGCGCGTAACGTATCTTCCTATTTTTAATACATCAATGCTTAAAACTAATATTTTTCTCGGAATATTTGTGCCAAGTTTCGGAACATTACTTAACTACAACTAAAATGAATAAAATAAAACAACTATCGAATTCATTTCCAGTTTCTGTTATTAACAAAAGAGTATGCACGATTTTTATTGTTTTCAAAAGATAAACGTTATTTCCTTATCTTCGTTTGAAATATGTAAGTAAGCGTGGAAGCTAATGTTATTTACATACCAGCTATAATAATTAGACTTAACAAGGTAGACGTAAAAAAAATGCATTTATAGTAAACAGAAATCAACCGCAATTATTAAGAAAGTCACCAATATTAAGACACAGTCTAAATATTATTTCCGTTGATCTTGAAAGTTGTCCCTTAATCTGAATCGGTACAGTTTTCATGAGGAACGGAGTTTTCTTTGACATCGCAAGATTTATCTTCTTTCGGAAAATTAAAATTAATTATGAGCAGTTTTCCCATATTATCAATCTTCAAACGATTTGAATAAATTGGGTTTGAAAAAAGCTGGTATGTAAATTACATTACCTTCTGCACTTACAATTAAAAATACTTTGAACTTTTGTTCCGAAACTCGGAACAAAAACAAAAGAAATTGTCGTAAGGCTGTCTCCACTTTTCGTGTCTGTTCTTTGAACTTGAGCCACATTAGCTCTACCTATTCCGATCACTGGTCATCATTGTTTTGCTCATCAATGCGATACACTCGTTCGTGTAGGTGGTGCCTGCGGCTAGATATCTATCGACAATGAAAACTACTTACAATCAGATAGGGGTGGACCACCTGTTTGTTTGTATGTATTAGCCTATGCAGTTGTTGTAGAATATAGTAAAACGCCGGTTGCAGTCTGATTGCCGCATAATAACAAAACACAATCGGGCTCACATTGTTATAACCTGCCATTAGTGGCCAGTACTAAATACAACAGAGTTTGCGTAGAAAATTAGATATGCTCCAGTTGTAAGTAAGAGCTTGCACTCTTTGCGATTTTTTTCTAAAACATCATACGGGTGGCAGGATAAAGAAGGTGAATAAAGAAGAAAACATGCTTTAAAAATATCTTTAATATTTTGATTTACAATAAATTTGCAAAATAGCATATGAATTGTAAATAGAACTACCTTAGCCTATGTTTTCCAATCATTAAACCAAATTAAATACCGAATCATTCCAATTATATTTTCATAAATTGTACTTACATAACCATTACCCGTAAAATACATACATCCAAATCTAAAAATATGTAAGCATACCAGACATCAATTTTCTTAGTAAAAAAATATATTATGTGACAACTAGTTATGTCAAACACACTCAAACTTTTTAAACGGTTCACTTAAATACTTATAATAATATAATTAATTATTTATTGAGCAAAATTTCTTTTTACTACTACTTTTATACAAACCTTTACTAACCATATTACACTAATCGTATTACCACTAGTTATGTTACTTATGTATCTATGTTTTATCTAAATGTGTAAAACCCTCTTATACCGGATTTACTTATACAGTCAACAGCACGTCAGAAGTAAAACTTAAATTACAAAAACAAATCAACCAAGTTTAAGAAAAGAAGTTTTTAAGTTCTAACTGCTACTATTGAAGTGCAGTTGGCTGCACTTCTAATACAACTAAAAACCCACAAATTGGCTCAAAGTTGGCTTTTGTATTACAGTTTAAAACTAGCTCACGAGCCAATGTCACTTACAAATGTAACCAATGTAAGTCAGTTAGACCTAATTTTTATCATTATTCTATCATCACTCTTCCTCCCTATTCTCAGCTGCTCTCTCGGATGCGCATGTAGGCTGTACTGAGAATAGTGAGTAACATCCTGAAGGTTCGGTAAACAAAGGTCCTGATGTACTGGTTCTGGAGGGCCAGCCGGCAAAGGAGAGTTACCACGAAGAACAAAACGCCTTGGTGTACGTAATACATCCTGAAAAACAAAACAATAGAATTGTCAGTATAAAACTGCTGTAGTTTTTAGTGCAATATTATGCAATATTTCACGAGGTTATTTAACTCGTACTCCCAATGCATCTGACAAAAAAATAAATTCAACAACATAACATTTCATCATATTTATGCCGTGTACCCCACAAATCCTACATCCGTGATGCTAATAAGAATTTGGTAACTGAAAAATCCTATATCACATTGCTCGATCTGGGGATTAACCCTCCCGTCCTGTCTTGTCCAAACCAGGAACCAAGAACTTACAGCAGCATGTTCAACTGCAGAACATCTAATACAAATACCTATAGTGACTAAACCAGTGAGGTAGAACTGTAACTAGAAATGAAATATCATACTAAAATATAAATGGTGTTTTCTTACTTGCGCAAGTGCTTCCTTGCTACGTTGATATCTTGGTCTTTCTCTTGTAACAGATATTTTCTTGTTCCTATTACGAAGTTTTCGTAGTGATCATCCCAACTGCAAATTATAAAGTTCAATAAATAAGTATTACAAATAAATAATAATATCTAGTTGATTTAAAAAGAAGATAAATATTCGTCTCTGTTCATATGAAAGACTGAAACAATTTTGATTCACTTGAATGTTACTTAATCATCATCGCACTAAAATTTGTGAAAAAGTTTTAATAGAAAGTTTATACATATTTTTTTCTTACTCACTTGATAGTGTGGGGATCCAAATTGTAGATTGCAGCATCCTGAGGTGACAGTCTTGCTTGTAATTTCCTCACATTGTCTGTTGAAAAGTGCCATTCACGCACCGAAAAGAATCTTAGTACTTCGTTCATAGCTATGAGGCGTTGGCTGACTGTTATGAGGCTCATCCTAGAAGAAAACAATATTTATAAATCATTGTAATCCACGACCAAAGAATAATTCGATGGGGATAAAAAAAAACAATTAACACAAATTAAACTACTAATATGGTAGGAAAAGTCTATTATGGCATCATTTTCTTTTGCGTTACGTTTGACGCAAAATTCTATTACATTTTATTTTAGGTACCTTGTTTTTATTCCAAGAATTTTGGTGATGTATTCGGCAATGTGAAGAGGCGCAGTTTGCAGTAAGGTCTCCAAAGTTTTTTGTGTGACTCTGAAAAGAAATCGCTTGTTTTAGTTTTAATAATGCTTTATAGATGGCAATAGTATTGCAAGCGGTTTCGATAATCTCGAGCTTTTTAGACCTGCGATGAATTGGCACACCACACCGCTATTGTTAAGCACCGTATCCGTTGCCATCCCAGAGACAAAGCTTAACATATTTTATGCCGTAACACCGGTCCGCATAATATCCTTCAAACCTGATCATAGCAATGGTGCTTCGCAGCAAAACTAGTTAGTTACGGTGAGAGTACTTTGTTTCCACGGAAGAAACCTTTCACAAAGATCTCTTCACTAATCCTACTGCCCGTATCCTAGTTTATTTGAAGAGTACAGGCAAAGAACAGGGAAGGCCCCAAGTTTTAATTTTTCTATTTTTTATTGGCAAGCTATTCTTTATCTATGGTCAGTACCGTCTTTACCATAAGGGCACACAGGGCCCGTGCCCAGGGCCCCCAAACCCAGGGGGCCCCGAAGGACTGACAATTTCTCTCACATTTATTTTCAAAACATTTTTGTCGGACACAGTATAACATTGAGCACCCGGGTCAAAAATAAAAATTACTTTTGTCTTAATATTTAATTCAAAATTATGACGATTTTATTAAACCAAATTAAGGCAAAATCAAGTCAAACCATTATCGTAATCATAACCAAAAATTTGCTTTCTTTGCTTTCCAAAAGGGCCCCAAATTCATGTGTGCACAAGGGCCCCACATTCTTGTGTGCCCAAGGGCCCCAGCATAGTTTAAGACGGCCTTGTCTATGGTAGTTTTTATTCTCAATCACATACTTTTTTTTTTAAGTAAACGTAATAGTGCTAACACACGTTCGAATTTGGTCCGGCCGGACCACGGATTTGTGGGCGGTTAGTCCGGTGTTAGCCCGGCCCGGACCATATCCGAGCGTGTGTAGAGTGGTCCGTGGACATTATTATTATTAATTGATTCCGTCTCGGTCCACACAAGCGTGTGTAAGCGTTAAAGGATTTGTGGGCGGAGTTAGTCCGGCCGGACCAAATTCGAACGTGTGTTAGCACTATAAAAGGACGTTTTTGTTTATGCACGAAACGAAAAGAACCGGGTATATCCATGACATACCGGTACATACTGGTAAAGAAGAAGGATAAAAATTACACACTTCTAAACTTTTAACTGCGTTTTTCTCAAAATCTAAGAATTAGGACATTCCCTGTTTTTTTGCCTGTACCCTTCATTTGGGTTCGACGCATGTCTCCTTTTTAGAGTTCCTTACTCAAAGGGTAAAAACGGGACCCTATTACTGAGACTTCGCGGTCCGTCTGTCTGTCACCAGGCTGTATCTCATGAACCGTGATAGTTAGACAGTTATTCTATTCTATTCTATTCTAAATTTTCACAGATGATGTATTTCTGTTGCCGCTATAACAACAAATACTAAAAACAGAATAAAATAAATATTTAAGTGGGGCTCCCATACAACAAACGTGATTTTTTTGCCGTTTTTTGCGATAATGGTACGGAACCCTTCGTGCGCGAGTCCGACTCGCACTTGGCCGGTTTTCTATATATATCTCCATTCGTCGTCATCTTAACTTAATAGTCACTTCCTGTCTAGCTATGTCATATTTCCTATAATACTACCTAAATAGTAATACTCACTTATTCTCAACAGCAAGACCACTGGGATACCAGAAAGTGTTGTCAAGGGGATGTCCTCGTAAGTTCTTACGGAGCGCCACTTCGAAGTCGTGCCAAGTGGTCGGGTTCTCGTAAGTACTGCAGTTGTAGACACGAACTTGTTGCGGCCTGTTAACAATAACTTAACATGAACATTACGCATATTTCAGAGGTATAGATCGTACTAACTTGCACTATTCCCTAGGTTGAGAAGCCCATACAGAGTAACATAATATATGAATATTGTGCCATTCTAACAATATTAGATACATACGTGTCGAATTGATTACCTCCTTTTTTTAAGTCGGCTAAAAAGAGTTAGTTATCGTCTTAGTTGTTAATCAAATTAATGTTACTTTTTTACTTGTTCTTTTTCTTATGAACGAATTCACTTCACTATTAATATTTTACATTTTATTAATAATATTTTATTTTATTATTATATCCTCCAATAAGTTGCCTATCATAAGTTCGAAAAACATTTGACCGAATTTCATTTCTGCTAAAAATTTTCAACTATTATCGTTTCGTTTTTTTTTACTTCATCGAAGTCACGTCTGCCACTATCTCATTTGACCTATTATCAATTCGTTTTTTTTCGTTACTCCGACGTTTCACTTGGTCGAAAAACTTTTTACCGAAGTTAAACTTAGCCGAATTATCATTTGTTCGAAATATTTATTTTTAAACGCATATCAAAATACTAAGTAAGAGAGAAACAGTGGGCGAATACAAATGTTTAAAACAGAGACTTGAAAAATAAAATTGTCGACGGGGCCCCGCTCTGCGGGGCTCCTATTTCTGTCTGCAGGGTCTAAAGTGACCTAAATTCCCGAGCTCGCTTCGCCCGCTCTTGGACAAGTTTTTTGAAATAATTAATTAATAAAAATGTCTAATGCATGCATGACAGCTGATAATTTATAAATCATATGCATGAAAAATCGAAATAAATACGTACACAGACAATACTGCGTGAAGTTGATTTTGCAGCGATACGTTTCTGACAATTTTGTAACACATATTGACTTTTTATGACACTATTTCAATTTTAAATTCAAAATGCTACCAAGTTACCGGCTATATATTCGTGACTAAATAATATTCCCTAAAATGTTGTTTCGGTTTGGTGAAAATATGGCAAATTAAAAAAGTTCAAAAGATGCTTCGGCCAAAAGCAAAAAGTTATTTTGTAAATCGGCGAAATGTAGTTCGGTAAAATAATACCTGTGGCAATTGATACTCCGATGATCTGAAATTATGTCAAATAATGCATATAGCAAAAAAGATGTCGGTCAATAGTTTTCGGTAAAATGATATTCGAACAAAAAAGATTCGGAAAAATGATCGGTGGAGGGGGAACCTCCAATACGTTCCTCATTTTACTAGATTTCAACATATCGCTGACATTATATTAGCATTTTTTCATATCAATAAACATATTTAGTAAGAAGATGTATAAAACATATTCGTATCGTATATTCGTCATCGACCGTGATTTCGTAGTATCCCTAGGGATTTCGTGAAATCCCTGTTATCCTCATTTCCCTGCGACACATATATGGCTATTAAAAGTACTTATCCATCACATTCTGTTCGTCCATTTAGTATCAAGAAACCTAGTAACAGAAAGGTCATTGCATCCATACTTCATATTGAGGTTGAAGGACAAAATATCAATTAAAACACCCGGAAAATGCTATGCGAAATTGACGCCTTATTCAAAGCTGTCTACAACCTAATTTTAATAATGTTATGGCGTGGCAATTGTTTGTAGAACAATGTGTCTTCGTGGGCGACCTTATTATTTATTTTCCGTCTCTCAGTTTTCCGGTTTTCCCTAAGTGACGGCGGCGTGTGGTTTAGGGTCCGATTCCTGCATTGAATGAATATTTATTGCATTGCCTAGCTGTCGCAAGTGTTGAGTGCCTGAGCCTCCAGACTAGTCTAGATTAGACAAAGTGTCATACTGTAGTAATATATTATCTGTGGTCCTGCAGCCTAATTGCGTAAGTGAATTCTGCAAAGCAAACAAGTCGATTCCTTCAAAGAATTAGAATCATTTCTTTCAACTTTTTCGGTATTGTGAAACTAATTTGGAAAGAGTACAAACATCCTCCTTTGAGTTGAAGTTCATCTACTGCGTTATGTTTCATCAAACTCGAATGATTTATTTCCAAATCATTAGGACATAATTTCATTACACAATACCAATAGTGAAGTTTTATCTCGATTCTTCCGCTTTCGTACATTCTTTACAATCAATTCTACGTCAAAATATTGGTAATGGAAAGGAGCATAACCTTTCCTTTTCAGAGTGTAATATGCAATACGTAAAGTCGTTTTTGGGAAGGTTCCGACTTGTTTGCTTTGCAGAATTTACTTACGTAATTAGGCTGCAGGTCATGCTATCAGCGATGGCGGTGGTAGAAATGACAAAAACTTTTTTCACAAAATATAAACCGAATTCTAAAACAAAACATAAAAAGAAGCAAAAATACCTTTCGTTTCGGCAGTCGGTGTCTTTGGTACATCTTGTTTTTATCGTTTTTCAACACCGACTTCCGGAACGAAAGGTATTTTTGCTTTTGTTAGTGTTTTGCTTTAGAAGTCGGTTTATTTTTTGTGAAAAAGTTTTTATTTGTTTCATTTTAGTTTTAGTAGGTACTCTACGATTCAAAATTGAATAAGTTCTATAATAAGGTACATAAAGGATTGATTTAATTTACACATTCGTGCTGTTTGTCGCTAAGGAGTTCGGTTTTATGTTCCATATCTTGAAAACTGCTGAACCGATTTTGATGAAATTTGCACTGTTCCCTAAGTTGAGAGATACGTAATCCAATAAAAAAGAATGATCACGATCCGATAAGAATTTTCGGAGAAATTAGTGGACCAACTTACATACAAACATACACTTATGAAATTTGGCACACGTGTTTAGAAGCCCTTAAAGAGTAACATATGTGAATATTGTGCAGTTCCAATAATATTGACACGTATGTATGTAATGGAGAGCAGTGGTGGCCCAGTGGTAGCCCAGGTAGTCGCTTTACTTTGTGCAAATTATTTCATCACCACTGCTCTCAAAACGGTGAAGGAAAACATCATGAGGAAACCATACATGTCCTATAGAACCAAAAATTCGGAGACCTGTGACATCCATCAACCCGCACTGGGCCCGCGTGGTGGATTACGGCCCATTCCCTCTCACAGAGAGGAGGCCTGTGTCCCAGCAGTGGGAACATTAATAGCCTGATGATGATGATGTATGTAATATTATTGGAACTGATTGATTACCTCCTTTCCTAATAATTATTATTTTTTGAAGTGAATATACAACTAAACATTCTGTGAATATTTCAAGTGTCTTCCTGCAGCCTAATTGCGTAAGTGAATTCTGCAAAGCAAACAAGTTGGAACCTTCCCAAAAACGACTTTTCGTATTGCATATTACACTCTGAAACGGAAAGGTTATGCTCCTTTCATTACCAATATTTTGACGTAGAATTGATTGTAAAAGAATGAATGAAAGCGGAAGAATCGAGATAAAACTTCACTATTTGTATTGTGTAATGCAAATGTCATATATCTTCAACTCCGTAGTATCTCTAAGTAGTCTGTGTTCAACTCAAAGGAGGATTTGGAAAGCTAACGCTAGCTTTCCAAATTAGTTTCGCAATACCGAAAAAGTTGAAAGAAATGATTCTGTTCTTTGAAAGAATCGACTTGTTTCCTTTGCAGAATTCACTTACGCAATTAGGCTGCTGTTGCCGTTATTAATATCGAGCAAAAAACGGCAAAAATATCACGTTTGTTGTATGGGAGCCCCCATTCAATATTTATTTTATACTGTTTTTAGTATTTGTTGTTATATCGGCAACAGAAATACATCATCTGTGAAAATTTCAGCTGTCTAGCTATCACGGTTCATGAGATACAGCCTGGTAACATACGGACAGACAGACAGACAGACGATGGATCGCAAAGGCTTAGTAATAGGGTCCCGTTTTTACCCTTTGGGTACGGAACCCTAAAAAGAAAAATTCTCACCGATCCACAGCCGTCTCCCAAGCCACAGCCAGCAGGGTATCAATAGCCATATCCACAGGCAACATGTCTGCCCTCGCGGCCTCCTTGCAGCAGAATACGTGAAGCAACCCCTTGCCCGCACCGACCACTACGCCACTGGGACCGTTGAGGTTCTCTATCCACCCAGGGTATGGGTGACGGAGGGATGATATCACTGGAAGAGAGGAAATAATTAATAATCTAGACTTTTATAATAAACTAGTTTCTGTCAGCGGCTTCACCCGCTTGAAAAGTGTTTTATCATCCCAAGGGGAAAATAAAAGGCTTGGGATTGAGCTGCACCAATTAATTTAGTTCTTTTTATTTTGCACCGTGAATTTAGATTTTTAAATTCTTTATTTTTCTTGCTATGACAAGAATATTTACTTTTTAAAGTATTATATTATTTTATTTTAATTATTGTGAATGTGAAGACTATGTGGATCATTCTTTTTTTTATTTTTATTTATCTTAGTTAGTTTTCAATCATGGTGCCATTAGTTTGAGTATTTATGCGGCGTACCCGAATGTCCTTTCTTTGGTATTGTTCGTCAATTCGTTGAGCTCCTTAAATTCTGAGTTGAGCTGCACGGTTATTGACAAATGCGTGCACTGACTGGACAGGTCCACTCAATCTGGCTGGTTTTTTCGTCAAAAGACCATTTCAGACATCAGTCTACATGGTCTTCACAAGATCTAACCAAGATTTTGTCTGGAGTTTAAAAGAGACTGTGACCTCTGAGTTTGTTTCGGCCTTTCTTCTCAGAGTAGTCAGACAGGAAACGCCGACTTCATCTTGTTTAAAAAATCTGATCGACATGTAAAAGTTTTTGTACAAACCAACTTACAGAAATAAAATTATTTATCATAAAACATTTTCCAGACTATAATCTAGATCCGTTGAGCCGTTCTGGCGTGATTGAGTAACAAACATACATCCACACATGCATCCAAACTTTCACATGTTTATTTATTATAAGCACGGGGTCCCAGCGCTAACAAAGATAATTTGGTTCAAATAAATGTCACTAGATGGCGCGATATGCATCGAGTTTTTATTGAATTGTGTGTAAACACGACATTTTCTAGGATTGATCAAAAAATTGTATGTTCTTTTCCAACTCTCCTAAGCACAAAATTATGGAATATTGAGCAGAGCTCTTAATTCACATTTTAAAGATTATTTTAACGGATCATTTAAAATTGATTCCAATAGATGGCGCGGTTTTCTTAACTCATGGCAGGGTCAAATATTAGCCCCTATGGCATTAATATTTTGCATACACGTTTAGTTTGGGTGACAATGCATGGTTAGCTTAAGTTCCGTAATTCTAAATCCAATATGGACGACGGCCCAAGATGGCGGACAAGTTTTTTGGCCACTGCCATGATATGGGTATCAAATGAAAGGGTTTGCTGAGAAGAATACGAAAAAAGCTTGTTTTAAAAAAATATTTTTTTATGTATTATTTTATTAAGTAACTATTTGCCTGCCCTTCGAGGAAAACGGGCATGATGTTTTGTTATGTCAACGTAGAATTCGTAAGTATAACTTACCGATAGTTGGTCTAAAGATGGCGACTGGAAATCCTTTATTTCCATGCTCTTGTACCACGTTCTCTGCAAGCGCCTTTGTAAACGTGTAAGTATTGGGTTTCGGAGAGATGTATCTGCAAGTATTAACTTTTGTTTAGATAGGATAAGTAAGATATACGTCACTAAAGGGAATGAATAATTTATCAAGTTATTTAATTTAATTTAGCAAAATGAGTCCAGAAAACCTGCCGACAACCCGCAGCCGAATTGCGTAAGTGAATTCTGCAAAGCAAATAAGTCAATTCCTTCAAAGAATTAGAATTCAACTTTTTCGGTATTGTGAAACTAATTTGGAAAGAGTACAAACATCCTCCTTAGAATTGAAGTTCATCTACAGCGTTAAGTTTCATCAAACTCGAATGATTTATTTCCAAATCATTAGGACATAATTTCATTACACAATACCAATAGTGAAGTTTTATCTCGATTCTTCCGCTATCGTTCATTCTTTACAATCAATTCTACGTCAAAATATTGGTAATGTAAAGGAGCATAACCTTTCCTTTTCAGAGTGTAATATGCAATACGTAAAGTGGTTTTTGGGAAGGTTCCGACTTGTTTGCTTTGCAGAATTCACTTACGCTATTAGGCTGCCGGTTAGTTTCATCAACTCCAGTCTTTAGTCGACATTTGATCATATAAAGGCCTAAACTGTTAGTATAAGGCTCCGCTATTGGGTATGAATAAGCATCTGCTAAATATAAGGCCTAAACAAGTATAGGTCTCCAATTCGTGAATCACTATTACTACTAAAAACTAACAAAACTACTGAACAGATTTTTATGGGGTTCCACCAGAGTGAGAAACGAGGAATGTGTATATAACTTGTCAAGGGCACGAGGTCTCATTGCTAAGAAAGAAAATTTGCTTCAAATAAACCTCACTAGATGGCGCGATATGCACCTCCATCTGTTATTAAATGTACGTAAAATTAACATTTTCTGGAATTGAACACAAAAATTATATGTTCTTGTTTAATCTACTCTCCTAAGTACATATGGAATATTGGGCTCTTAATTCACATTTCATTGGGCTCTTAATTCAGATTATTAGACGGATCATTTAAAATTGATGCCAATAGATGGCGCATTTTTTAATTTCTGAGGCATTCCACTCGATTGTTAAAGTTTGCATTTTAACACATTTTGGTGCAAAAAAAACTGTAAAAAAGTGCAAATAAATACTAGAAAACAAACCTTCTCTGTAAAGTAAAGAAAAAAATATTTACGAACCTAATAAACCCTTTTACTTGCAAGTCGGTGCTAACACCATCTATCTATCACCGTGAAATAGAACCGAATGCGTTCGATGTACAAAAAATTGCCAGATTAAGCAGACGAAAAACGCTAGTTGCGTCGGCACGGTTTCTTTGTATGGGATGAGGTATCTGTATGCTAGTATTATATTATCTGTGTCAAGGGTAAGTTTACACATAAGGCTTCCCGTTCCAACTTTAACTTTTCTTAAAACCCTTCAGGACTGAGTATAAAGCTTCCACTATAGCGCAAAAGGCCTCCAAGTCCACAGTTGGGCTAAGTTTTCACAGCTAAGCTACGTTATTGACTACCTCCACAGGTAGTCAATAACGTAACATCTTCCATCAGTCAAGAGTGAAAAGGTAATTCTAAGCAAGCGTGCTACACCTTCCGTCGGCCACATCATCGCTTACCACTAGGTGAGACAGTGGTCAAGCACGAGCCTATCAATATTAGAAAAAATGTTAGATTAGGTGTTCTCACTCTGAATTAATCTTCAAAAGCAGCTCCTCTGGCAAGGTGTCAGCGACGGTGAAGGCCTGTTCCAGTGGGACTGGTGGAGGGTACACACGTTCCTCTACATATGTTAGTTCAGCGTTACTGTACGCTGTTGAGACGTGGATGAATGCCTGTAGAAAAGAAAAGAAAGTTTTAAAGGGGATTTTAGGGGTAACAACGAAGGTCAAGATTTTTTGAACTTAATAGCTTTGTTTTGGTATTATAAGACCATAATAAGTCGATAGAAACATTAGTTAAGTCAACAGCACGACGTTGGTAATAAAACCAGTATAGGCTCGTGTTCGATCGCGAGTTTTACCCTGCGCTTGATAGATGGCGTTGTACCATTTGTGTAATTTCTGAATGAGTCTCCGTGCATATCATTGGATCAGAACAAAATAAACTTCTTTGAACTCGCTTTGGAAAGAAATTGTTTTATTAATTACACTAAATTCCTCGGGCAGTTGTCGAGTGCCAAACACTCGATTATTGTTTTATTGAAACTTCGCACTAAGGGCCTCGTTCACCATGTCCAAGTAAAGCGTTGATTAGTTACCTCCAAGTTAACGTTAAGTGGCACGTAAAAGTTACGAGTATCTTTTATCAATTTCACAAACGAAAATAGAGCTTCAGGTAACAACTTGCTGGTTAAGTGAATGCCGTAACAAATCTTGCGTTTCATTCGTTCAATAATACGTCAATGTTGCTCGTCAAATGCCATTGCCAGATGTCAATAGTCATTTGTACTTTTTTTTTTGTCGTGCCTGGCGCGTATAAACACTTTTTCTTCCTTTCTTTTTTATATTTATGGTGTTTTTGCGTCTGATTTGGTATGCATGTGATTTTAATGTGTTACTTTATTTAGCATGAATAAGTTAAAAAAGAGAGAACTGAATTCAGTAGATTTGATAGGTTATTAGTAAAACCACTTGAATAATGAAAAAAACAACCAATCATCTTACGATTTATGGATTATTTTATAAGGTTAAGCACTTGGTTTACTGCATAATTCAATAGACGAAATCTAGAAAAAAATAGTATCATCTAGGTCCGTAAAATAATCAACACGGCATTTAAATACACCAATCCTAGGTACTCGTTGCGTCGTAGAATGTTCTAATTCATCCAATTGATGATCAATCAAGTCAAATAAATCCATTTTTATTAATAAACTGTAAAATAATCTACACAAAATGACAACGGACAACTTTTAACTAATGGGTAGTAGACGCTAATGGGCAGATGTGGGGGCAAGTAAGTTATGGGTCAGTTAATCTTACAATTAGTGCTACTCGAACGTCGTGAAATTCGCACATGACGTTACGGGTGACTTTGACTGGCGGTTAGCCTACTCGACACTTTAAATGCAAATGGTGAACGAGGCCCTAAGTTAGGCCAGCAAAATATGATCACTGACTTGGTGTGGTCAGCTGTTTCAGCAAGATTATTAATAAAAGTAGGTAAATAACAAGAATAGCAATAAACAATGAAGGTAGATTGATTGAATCTTACAGGTATGGTCATTTGGTGGCTATAAAGGGATTAGGAACTAAACAAGGGGCTAAGATGAAGGCTGACAGACATTATGGAAGTAAAATACATCTTTTGCCAGGCCCAAATTATTGCGATAGGGGCAACGAGATCTTATTCATACCTCAATGTTAGGCAGTTTATCACATATCTCCAGTAGACGTTGCACAGAGCGAACATTCTGGTCAATTGCGACTCGCAGAGGCTCGTCAAACTTCAAGGTAGCCGCTGAATGGAAGACTATGGACACCTGCAACAAATTAGAAGAGTTTTAGGAGAATGATAACAGATGGCGCTTCTTCTTATTCAGTGGCGTTCATTAGGTCCTCTAAAGCGAAGGTGTATGGGGACTTGGGGCACTCCAGCATGAGTGTCATATTCAGCACTCACATTGTGTTTCGGACGGGTTGATAAAATCCCATTTCGACAATTGTGTTTGCAGCGCCCTGCCTGGGGTACGCAATCGATTGAGTGATTTCCATATGCAATTCAATAGATGGCGCCGTTTTCAGTCTCGTTATATAAGTTGATTTGTTTTGTTGTGGATAGATGGCGCAGCTTTATTTAACGAAAAAAATCAGTAAAGACTTAGGAGTGACATGCTTTAATAAATAAATTGGGTAATTTTCTGGATGACTACCTTAATTATAGTTGAGACACATAAAAATGTATCATAGTGCCTACTACGATTGCGTTATTTTCGTGCGTATAAGAAATAGTGAAAGTTCTTCCACACGCAACAGTAAAATTACTAACAAGGCTACTTAAACTAAAAATAATTTGTGTAATGAGCATTACAATTAAAAACTGACATGATATACGATGTTGATAAAGAATTATTAAGATTAGTACAATCAACTGCACCGTACTTGAACTACGAAAATCTTTTATTGCTAAGATTAAAAACCGGCCAAGTGCGAGTCGGACTCGCACACGAAGGGTTCTGTACCATTATCGCAAAACACTTTAAAAAAATCACTTCTTTTTTTTGTATGGGAGCCCCCCTTAATTTATTTTATTTTAACTTAATAATAATTATTTTTTGAAGTGAATATACAACTTAACATTCTGTGAATATTTCAAACGTCTACCTGTTGTCGTTATTAATATCGAGCAAAAAACGGCAAAATCACGTTTGTTGTATGGGAGCCCCCCTTAAATATTTATTGTATACTGTTTTTAGTATTTGTTGTTAAAGCGGCAACAGAAATACATCATCTGTTAAAATTTCAACTGTCTAGCTATCACGGTTCATGAGATACAGCCTGGTGACAGACGGACAGACAGACAGACAGACAGACGGATCGCGAAGTCTTAGTAATAGGGTCCTGTTTTTACCCTTTGGGTACGGAACCCTAAAAAGAACTGTCTAACTCTGTATTTAATATTTCTATGGTCTAACTCAAACATATTATGATAATTGCACTATTTGATTTCGCCTAGCCCATTGCATCATCGGACAGCAAGACGTATGGCGATGTGCCATCGGTACAATGGTGGACATTAAACCCATACGCACTAAACGTTTTGGGAATAATATCATTGTGCGTAAAGCGAAGGAGTGGTATGGCCTACCAGTGTTTTCCGTACCCGAGTCAGTGTTTTCCGAAAACGCAACCTAGTCTACCAAGTCAAGAGTGAATAGGTTTCTTCTAGGCAAGCGTGCTTCATCGTCGACCGCATCATCGCTTACCATCAGGTGAGATAGTTGTCAAACGCGACGCTATCATAACTAATATTATAAACACTTGAACAGAGAGCCCCAATTATTACCCGACTACGGCGAAGCAAAAGGGACGGTTATGTTTTTGTTTATGTTGCGGTAGGTAGCCTTAAAGTTTTTTTTTTCCTTTCCACTAAACCTATTTAAAAAAATCTTTGACCATTTGAAAGGTACATTATTCCAGATGGTTTTAGGCTATTAAATTCTTATAAACAGTATATCAAATCAAATCAAATGTTTTTTAGTTCACATAGGCCTACATGGGCACTTATAAAATGTCGACAAAAGGTGCACGGTTCGGGTTTGTCGTTTCCTGTGGAGAAGAACCGGCAAGAAACAACACGGTTACTCTTTTAAAAAAATTGATTTGTTTTTACAATATTTCCATGTTACAGCATTAGTGCTTAAATATGGGGGGACAACGTAGGCCCGACAATAAGTCGTAAGAAACTAAAAAAAATTGTATAAACGAGATAAAGAGTTAAAAAATGTTAACAAGCGTCTAGAAAACTAGAAGGCCACAATGTTCACACATTCACAAAACAATCGGTAAAAGAATCTATACAATGGAAAAAAAAAATAACAAGACTAAATTTAACATGTGGCACAAATGTTGTTATCAGTGCTGTTACTATTCGTAGCAAAGTCCTATAAAGATCCAAAAAAAAGGTCCCATGGTGTTCTTAGAAAACCATTGTAAAAACTCTAATTAAAAGAAGGAAAAAATGAGATTGAGAATAGTTAGAGACATCCACATATTTGTATCGTTTATGAGTTACCAGGGAAACCACATGCGCAGAAGGAGCCAAAATTCCCCAAAAGTCCTTATTAAAAAAACGTATTATAAAATCAAGGACTACGTTGAAGATAAAAATTTTGGCTTTAGCTCCTTCTGCGCATGCGTCTTCCCTGGTAACTCATAAACGGCACAAATATGTGGATGTCTCTAACTATTCTCAATCTCATTTTTCTTCTTTTAATTAGACTTTATACAATGGTTTTCAATCATCTTTACGGCCCTTTGCTAAGAATAGTTACAGCCACATGTTAAATTTAGTCTTGTTATACTTGTTTTATTTCTTTTTGCCTTTGTATAGATTCTTTTACCGATTGTTTTGTGAATGTGTGAACATTGTAGGCCTTCTAGTTTCATACGACTTATTGTCGGGCCTACGCTGTCCCCCATATCTAAGTACTAATGCCGTAACATAGAAATATTGTAAACCAAACCATTTTTTAAACGAGTAACCTTGGAGTTTCTTGCCGGTTCTTCTCCATAGGAAACGACCAACCCGAACCGTGCACCTTTTGTCGACGTTTTATAAGTGCCCATGTAGGCCTATGTGAAATAAAAAAAAATATATTGAATTATATTCAACAAAAATTTTGAGTACAACATCCTATATAAATACAGTAGGTGAATGAGGAGCGCTGCAGCAGAGGGCAAAGCAAATAAATAAATAATTATGAATCAGGCAAAGCCAGGTAGGGCCACTAGTAAATTATAATTTACTAGCTGACCACCCTGCTTCGCTCCCGTCAATTGGCTACCTACCCTACCCTATCCTACCTACCATACCCTACCCACCCTACCCTGCCTAATCATGTAGTACATCATTTTTAGGGTTCCGTACCCAAAGGGTCAAAACGGGACCCTATTACTAAGACTTCGCGATCCGTCTGTCTGTCTGTCTGTCTGTCTGTCTGTCTGTCTGTCTGTCCGTCTGTCTCCAGGCTGTATCTCATGAACCGTGATAGCTAGACAGTTGAAATTTTCACAGATGATGTATTTCTGTTGCCGCTATAACAACAAATACTAAAAACTGTATTAAGTAAATATTAAAGGGGGGCTCCCATACAACAAACGTGATATTTTTGCCGTTTTTTGCTCGATATTAATAACGGCAACAGGTAGACGCCTGAAATATTCACAGAATGTTTAGTGTAATATTTACTTCAAAAAATAATAATTAATAAATTAAAATAAAATAAATTAAGGGGGGCTCCCATACAACAAACGTGATTTTTATGCAGTGTTTTGCGATAATGGTACGGAACCCTTCGTGTGCGAGTCCGACTCGCACTTGGCCGGTTTTTATGTATCATCAATAGTGTTCTCAGCGCACGCCAAATAATGAATTTTAGCAACATTTTGCTACTTTGGATTACATTATTGCAATTTGCATAAGGATCTCTAATTTTTTTGAAAATATAATATAGCCTATGACACTCAGGATTAGTGTAGCTCTCTACTGGTGAATTTTTAAAATCGGTTCAGTAGATCCAAAGATTACCCCCTACAACGTCACAAACTCACAAAATTTACCTCTTTATAATATTAGTATAGATAACAAACTTTTCCTATGTTGCCTGTAGAAAATTTGAGTTTCTTAACGCATGTTGTAATGCTTGTAACTTCGTAAGCAACTTCGAGCGGCCTGCCAATCATCGTAATTGCATAGTTTATGATGTACTTATTACATTACATTACAAAATGTTGTATTATATGTGGATTATAACACGTATTGAGTTCATACATGAGTAATTTTAGGCCTAAATAGACTCTGTTTTGTCATTATTTAAATTTTATGATACTTTTCCATGTCTATGGTAACTTGTATTATATTATCTGTGCTTAAAGTATTCTTCTGAATGATGGAGAAATCGTACTATTTATTTATTTATTTACAATATATACTAAATGTTATTTATACTATTATGTACGCCAGCGGCTTCGCCCGCGTGGATGGCGAGAAATATCCCGAGAGGACATATTCCCGGGATAAAAAGTATCCTATGTACTATTCCTGACTCATCTGTGCCACATGTCATCTAGCTCCGTTTTTGCGTGAAAGAGTAACAACCATACGGCGGAAATTTATGAGTGTGTGTGTGTTTGTTACTCTTAGCCAAAAAAATATTTTTTCTTTTGAAATGGCAATGGAAAATTACTGCAGAATGGCAATTTCACAGATAAATACTTATTATTTTAACGACGAAAGAAAAAGGTTTCGTTAAACAGTTCAGTTTTCTATACAGTTTGGCAGTTTTGAAAGGCCGTTTCTAAAATATTTTTTTATCATTGTAGTTCGATCGACGACGGTGCAGATTATGTATTATGGTCAGAGGTAGGAATTTTGAGCAATAATGTAAAATGTTTTGTTTTATTAAAACAATTTTATCACAATCGTTATTTTGTTTTTTAGTCCTAGAAAGATATTAGAGCCACTCATGGCCATATGTAATATCTTTTTAGAATCCCTATTTAATGCACCAAAACTTGTAATACAGGGTCACTTTTCGGTAGAGTATTTTTTTTCACAGTGGGGTCCGAAGTAAATAAAAAGTTACGACTTGAGAAAAAAAAATCGTAGAACTTAATATTATCTTCAACACACCCAATAAAAAACCATAAATAGCATGTATAACGCAAGGACTCATCAGTACCAATCTAGTGGAAATTATAAAAAGATACAGGATTTATTCGAATTTTAATAAAAATTTGTAAAAAATGACAACTTACTCATAAAAACACAAAATAAATTATAACTCTGCAGGGGTTGACCTTAAGGACCTCCCGTAGAACAATTTTTTGCAACTGATGACCCTACCTAACCCCATAGTTGCGTTTGATCTACGACTTTTTGGCCAGCCTGTATAAAAACACACTGAAAATTTTTCTGCAGAAATGGCGCCAATTTTCGTGTTCTTTCTAATAACGTCAGGTCAGTGGATATAGAGGTCATTGTCCGCCTACAAATTAATAATATCTGTTTGTATGTTGTCACAGAAATTAAAAGTGATAATTAAAAATGTTGTTACAATAAACGTGAATTTTAATTAAATAATTTATTCATTATTTTTTTGTTTTAAATCATAATAATTTATTTATTTCTTACCACAAATTTACAGACAAAAAAAATTAAAGAGTCTACAGATACAATTATACAATTAATTTGTGGAAGACTGGTGCCTAAACTAAGTTTTATACAAAACCTGTATGTTAGGTCACCAGGCCCCCTAAAACAATGTTTTACATAACAATTGTCAACTGGAGACGAACTGAATCACATTAAATATATTCAAATAATCTTATGCATTATAACATTGCAAATTTCGCTCATAAAAATTCAATTTACAAAAACAAAAACAATATGCTTTTTTCGTATTCTTCTCAGCAAATCCTTTCATTACCATAGCATGGCAGTACACAAAAAATAACTAGCCCACCATCTTAGGCCGTCTGCCATATTGGATTTAGAATGACGTCATTTATCTAACCATGTATTGTCATCCAAACTAAACGTGTATGCAAAATCTGCTTTAAAATTAAGTTGCAAGTTTTGACTCGAACACACTTACATACATACAAACATACATTGCAAGTTAATTAAACGTTTGTTTAAAAGTAATAATTCGACCTTTCTAGTGCAAATTTGCATGCATATTTTGTCATTTTGATACTGCAAATAATCCGATGTCTACTCATAAGTTCAAAACAAAATGGCGTAACACCATAGATTTATAAAAAAAACTTATGAGACAGATTTCGTTATGGTTTCGCCATTATATTGATTAAGTTTCCATACAGTTTCGCAGTTAAGAAGGGCCACTTTCTGGGCTAAGGGCATTCTCGATAACATCTAATTTAAAGGGTTCTAACGCGGCCAGGGTCGACTTGGATTTGAAAAGACATTCTCTTTAATCTATGGCAAATTAACTTTTGTAACATGCACTTTTATGACAGGTAAAGGGCATCGACCTTTAACTGTTCATATTTTTTTAATATTAGTCAATGAACTATTGCATAAATTAGGACAGAAGACGACTGGCCGGCCTTTACTGTATCAAGTAGGTACACTTTAGTATTTTTTTTTAATATTATTTGGGAAACAAACAAATGCAATAACAAACATAAGCATACAAATTACAATTAGTTCAACACAATCCAGAAACGTAGTCTATACTATAATATTATAAAGAGGAAAGATTTTTTTTGTTTGTTTGTTTGTACCGAATAGGCTCCGAAACTATTGGATCGTTTTAAAAAAATCTTTCACCAATAGAAAGCTACATTATTCCTGAGTGACATAGGCTATTTTTAAACCCCGAAACAGGTCCTGTTGGGTGGCCCACGGGTGCGAAGCCGCGTGGAACAGCTAGTGTAGTATAAGTTGAAAAGTGACATACCTACATATCTATATTTTGTGAAAACATAGTAATAAAAACACTTTTTTACAAAATAATACTACCGACTTCCAAATAAGAAAACTACAAAGTGAAAACAAACATAATTTTTGGAAGTCTGTGTCCATAACGCAAAAAATTGGCACCTACCAAAGACACAACTTTCAAAAAAAATATGTTATTTTTCACTTTGTAGTTTTCTTATTTGAAAGTCGGTAGTACATTTTTGCAAAAAAGATTTTTTCTTTTTCACGTTTTAGTTGTACCTACCTAATAGGCAAGTAGTTAAGTAAGGTACCTATAATGCCAGAATAGATTACCTGAATATCATGAAACTGAACATAACCGATGAAATGTACACATCTGCGTACCCCTTTAGAGCGTATAAACAATATACAGACATGCGATTGCAGCAATCCCGAGAGCTTTGCCGTTATTTATTGAAGAGTTCTATTGTATATCTGCGAAGTTCTTCATCAGATCTTCACCAAATTAAAATGGGACCAATTTCGGAACATACTCTTTCAAACAAAAAAGATTTTTCAAAATCGGTCCACAATTGACGGAACAACGGATCAACGGATTGACGGTCATAATGTTAATGTCGAACCTAGAAACTCCTCCTTTTTGTTAAGTCGGTTAAAAAGTAAGTAGATACCTACCTCTCTCAACTGCGCGATAGTCTCGGAGTCCATGCCGAGATGTGGCTTAGAGACGTCGCCGCTGACTGCGAACAGCTTGTCGAGCTGACGGTGGTTACGAGCGCGGACACTGTCGAACACCTGCAAACAAACGAAGGACTTTAATATATCAAGGCATGTAGCTCGGCGGGCTGTCAGAAAACCCCCAACGGCGGAAATTAAAATCTTATTGGGAATTACATACTTGAACAACAACAACTTTGAACAAATTTGAGGAGGATAATAGAAGAATACAGCTGGGCTGGGCGGCGTTTGGAAAACTTCGTCGAGTCTTCTCGTCACGTATTCCACAGAGCCTGAAGACCAAAGTCTTCAACCAGTGCGTCATAGCTGTTATGACCTACGGTGCCGAGACGTGGACACTTAAGATACGGCTGGTGCTTCAATTTAAAGTTGCTCAGCGAGCTATAGATCGGCGTGTGATCGGAGTCTCCCTAAGGGATCGAATCCGAAACGAGGTGATCCGGCAGAGAACTAAATTTGTCACTATTTCACAGAGTAAGCAAGCTGAAGCGGCAATGGGCCGGCCATATAAGTCGTAGAACCGATGACCGTTGGGGTAAACGTGTTATTGAGTGGAGACCGCGAACTGGTAAACGTAAGGAAGGACGCCCTCAGGCTAGGTGGAGTAACGATCTTCGCAGGTTGGCTAGATAAGAGTTGCCAAAAACCGAAGCAATTGACGTGCAATTGGAGGGGCCTATGTCCAGCAGTGGCCTGCTATCGCTGATGATGATTACATATTTAAGCCGTTTGGGGTTTATAGGTACAAGGTTATGGGTTCCGAATGCTCATTGATTTTTTCGTGAACAGCAAGTGGTTAATCATCCCTCACATTGCTAAGGAGTTGAGTCGCTGGGTTATGCCAGATACGCAGTCACTTCTTGTAAAAAAAAGTTAATTAAAAAAATCAAAAAACCCGACTGCTTAAAAAGCAAACTAAAAAGACGTTAACAAGAAGAAAATCATGCTGTGCAGTCGGAGGATACATATTCGCGAGCTGGCGGACCAAAACCAGATGTATCCCCCGACTGCACAGCATGATTTTCTTCTTGTTTACGTGTTTTTAGTTTGCTTTTTAAGCAGTCGGGTTTTTTGATTTTTTTAATTAACTTTTTTTATTTACAACTTTTTAGTTATTTTTTTTTAGAATTAGGTACATTTAAACATATAAGTGTTATATATTTTTGAAATTGCCTCTTAAAATCCTTTATTTTGATACTCCACACGATGGGTTTGGAAGAAAAAAATTTTTTTTTTTGCCACAAAATGGCGCCCAAAATCCGCCATTTTTGTATTTTCCAATTTTAATGTAGCCAGTGTCACTCGCAGGATTAGGACGAATCGATTGACGTAAGAATCATCAAAATCGGCCAACGCGTTTGGTCTCTAGAACGCCACATAGGAACAAACATACATACATACATACATACTTACATACATACATACATAGACTGATAAACACATTACCCTCCTTCGGCAGTCGGGTAAAAATACTGCAACGGTTAGATTGAAACTCGACTCCAGCATAGTCAAGAAAAGGCTATGCAGAGAAAGCTTGAGTAACCGGTGACACCGCAAGTTTCGAGTTTTTTTTTTTCGATTTTCTAAGCTAACTTCACAGACACGTGAATGAATGAATGAATGAAATTGTTTATTGGCTAAATGTAGATGTTGTTTTTGTAGAACTGTCCTGATACATTTAAATAAATCGTAAACGGCCATATTAATACCCGTATTTTTTCTAAAACCCTTTTGTTCTATACTCAAAATATCATATTTAGATAAGAATTTATTTATCGCGTCATAAATTATTTTAGCCATGACTTTAGAAAAATTGTGATTAAGGCGATTGGCCAAATTTGCCAAATCTTTTTTAGTGTGTGGGTGAGTAATGTTCTAACATTAGGACATTACCACAGATAATATAATATGACATTACTCACCTACACGTGTCTGTGAAGTTTCTATAAATATGTTATTTAGAATTAATAAACTACTCATCTTTATAATCTCATATAGACAACAGTCAATAAATATTGTCTTAACTAACCCATAAAACATAATTTTAATGAATTAATTAATAGCTGTAAAAAAGACGTAAATTAAAGAATTGTTTATTTTTACGACTTTAAACTAAGGAGATAATTATTTCGACACGTAAGTATGTAATATTGTTGGAATTGCACTATGTACACATATTATGTTACTCTGTATGGGCTTCTAAACACGTGTGCCAAATTATATAAGTGTATATATGTTTGTCCACGCATTTAGCCGAAACTACTTATCGGATCATGATCATTATTTTTTTATTGAATTAAGTATCTCTCTACTTAGGGAACAAGTTTCATCAATATCGGTTCCGCAGTTTTCAAGATACAATCGAATTTCTTAGCGATTAACAGCACAAATATGAGTTAATTATGTTATTATGGGTATTTTGTCCATAATTTATGTACCTTACTGACTTTGCTCACTTTTTAGTGATAGGGTACTAAAACTAAACGTTTTCGCAAAAAATTAACCGACTTCTTTATTCTTTTTGAAAGGATTTATTATTTTCCAAATGCGAGATGACATAATACAAGAAAACGGCTTTTGTAGCGTCAACTTTGACACTCATATTGAGCGACAGTCTTTATCCAAAGCTATACTCCATTTGCGATAACATTAGACGTTTAAATTAGCCCATTTTACAGCCCGTTCAACCGATTTTGACTTCTATTGCGTTGGTGATACGACATATGGTAGCTGTAGTAAACAGTTGGTTTTGGTAACAGGTTTATGCTTTTTATGTCATCCTTATGATTACGGGATTGAACTCAAAATCGGTTGAACGGACTGTAAAAAGATTTGGAAACATGTCTAATGTTATTTCAAATGGAGTTTAGATCAATTAATCTTTACTCAGCTAAAGTCTCCGCCAGATAACAAAAAAATAAAAGTCATTGACCTTACGTAACTTGAAAACATGATTTTTGTTTATTGAATTATTTTGATAATTTACGTCTCAAATGAAAGATAGGCGTACACCATTTTAACCATGTAAATCGGTCCACGCGTTTATGAGATATTAACTCATAACTGAATGCAAAGTGAAAGGGTCAAGAACGCCCCTTACCGCGATACGTTTGTTTTGATCGTGTTAGCGACACTGCCTGTACATTTTTGTCGTATCGTTTTGAAATATTTGAATACCTACGTTGGTAGACAGGTCGACGACTTAAATTTTTTGTCATCTAGCGGTGACTTTAGCTTAAGTCGATAATTCTTCCATACAAACGTAGTCCGACGATTACTCCACTGTTTGATGTACGTTCAAAATAAAAAACGGTTTAAATTTTTATCATCATTATCTAGCCCTGTATGGAAACAAAAAAATAAAAATGAATAATATTTGTAGGTTATGAGCGTCGAAAGTTCCATATTTCAACACTAATTTTAACGCATCTTTGGGCTGAAATAAATACTATAAGAAGAAGGAAAGTTGCAAAACGGCCACCATACAGGGATAGATTAGTAGTTCAACAATGCAAATAATTTTATTTTGAACAGATACATTTAGTAGATTTTTCATGAAATCTAGACTCCCAAAGGTCTGTTTATAAAATTTCGCGCGCTCGTTTTCGTCATAAATCATCATCCATTTGCGAACTATCTTCTTATTGCTCATCACAGCATCTATCTCTTTCGCTAGTGTTCGACTAGGGCAATCTTAAGGTTCGCTTTCAGTCCAGCTAACTAAAGGGTCTTTCAACAAGGACGGGTCGATGTTAAAATTGAATAAAACAAGTTGTGTGTGAGATATCAACGAAATTTATTTTTTATTTAAAAGGCCCATTTATGCCATTATGGATAGAATATGATATCGTTCAAATGTCCGCCGCGGCTTCGTATGGTGGCACGAATCCGAGAGGTCCAATTTTTAATGCTGTGTTTTTAATGCTCTCTCGGCTGTGTTCGGTAATATGGTAATCTTCGGTAGCGAGTTGCGAGCTGAGGTTGCGAGCGACTAGCATTTATTTTAAATAAATTATTTCATTTGACATTTTATTGTTTTGAAGGAGCTAAAACTAAATCAAACGTAGGTGATCAAAAAATATTAATTCAGTGTCTATATTAAAGTATAGAAATCTGTCAGATTGATATTGTGTTGTGATTATGACACGCACATGCATTCTGCTGAGCAATAATAAAGATAGATATGGACATTTGAAAATTTACTTTTATTTATTTAACTACCTATAAAGCAGGATCATTTGCGGCTGTTTGTCCTACACACTACACTACATATACTAATGTTTCATGTAGGTGTGTTTGTGTAGTGTGTATGACAAAACCATAGATATATTATGTACGACGAGAAAGCACCGACGAGACCATCAAGGCACTTCTGCAGTGCTGTCAGTAGTGCGAGCCGCTTAGGGGTCTCGTCGATGACCATGTTTGTGTGAGTGTGCCGTTTCGAGCGTTTGTAGGTAGTTTCCGTACTGTTTGTATATTTATTCTGTGCCCAAGTGTTGCCACATTGACCGATCCCGTGCGTCTCACATCCAGCGGATTTCCGCAACATTAACCAGGTCATCGGTCCACCTAGTGTGAGGCCTTCCAAAGCAGTGTCTTGCAGTACGCGGTCCGCACTCTAGAACTCTACATTTGTGTGGTAGACTACATACCTGTGATTGCTTGAGTTGTGCTAATCTCTTCTGGGGTGAGTGTCCTTTCTTGTCCCTCATCAGTAGATGTAGACGCTCCACCTCGGGACATGTTGCTAGGATGCGTTCTACCAGCACCTGTATGAAAAGATGTTCATTATTCATAATCCTGCAACCTGCGACATTCAGAAGCATCGCGAGCATTGCAATGTAATGTAACGTTCTTACGAATGTTACAAACAATGTTACAATACAGACAAATGCTCAGTTTTCAAAAGCATGTCCATGTAATGTAACATTCATGCGAATGTTCGACACTGTGTTCGACGTAATGCTCACGGCGAGCGAGCCTGTAACATTTTTTGCCCGACTGCCGAAGGAGGGTAATGTGTTTATCAGTCTATGTATGTATGTATGTAAGTATGTATGTATGTATGTATGTATGTATGTATGTATATATGTAAGTATGTATGTATGTATGTATGTTTGTTCCTATGTGGCGTTCTAGAGACCAAACGCGTGGGCCGATTTTGATGGTTCTTACGTCAATCGATTCGTCTTAACCCCGCGAGTGTCACTGGCTACATGAAAATGGGAAAATAGGAATATGGCGGTTTTTGGGTGCCATATTGTGGGGGCCCAATTTTTTTTTTTCTTCCAAACCTATCGTGTGGGGTATCAAAATAAAGGATTTTAAGAGGTGATTTCAAAAATATATAACACTTATATGTTTAAATGTACCTAATTCGAAAAAAAATTACTAAAAATATAAAAATAAAAAAAGTTAGTTAAAAAAATCAAAAACCCGACTGCTTGAAAAGCGAACTAAGAAGACGTAAACAAGGAGAAAATCATGCTGTGCAGTCGGAGGATACGTCTGGTTTTGGTCAGCCAGCTCGCGAAGATGTATCCTCCGACAGCACAGCATGATTTTCTCCTTGTTTACGTCTTCTTAGTTCGCTTTTCAAGCAGTCGGGTTTTTGATTTTTTTAATTAACTTTTTTTTTTGTACCTTGCGATAACTACGAGTATTGCTAACTTCACGTCACCCACGCACGTTTCTTTGCTCGATAAAATGCAACACCAAAACGCTCGTTGGTTTTTAAAATCAGGTTGTAACAAAACATCGAGCGTCATGTTTGAAGTGTGGTTCGGGTAAATTTAAAAACCGGCCATGTGCGAGTAGGACTCGCGCACGAAGAGTTCCGTACCATTATCGCAAAAAACGGCAAAAAAAACATGTTTTTTGTATGGGAGCCCCACTTAACTATTTATTTTATTCTGTTTTTAGTATTTGTTATTATAGCGGCAACAGAAATACATCATCTGTGAAAATTTCAACTGTCTAGCTATCACGGTTCAAGAGATACAGCCTGGTGACAGACAGGTAGACAGACAGACAGACGTACCGCGGAGTCTCAGTAATAGGGTCCCGTTTTTACCCTTTGGGTACAGAACCCTAAAAACCTCGAATGCTAGATGTTCTGTTACAAGTAAATGCTCTAGCCAACACTCACCTTTAGACAAACAAATGAGTGTTTCATACTGTGTGAAAAATTTAAAGAAGGCAGGAAGGCTTTTGATCAGCAGAAGGACACAACAGGCTCGCTACTGAATGTACATAGTCTGATTTAACAGAGGCGGCCACAGAAAACTCGACGAGTCCCGAATAAACGATTCATCTCTCTTGGTTCTCACAACGAAATTAGTTAGAAAAATAGCAACACTTTTCGTTACGTGTAGACACTTCATCATCATCATTTCAGCCGAAAGACGTCCACTGCTGGACATAAGCCTGCCCCAAGCGTCGCCAGAGACTTGCGCGAAATAAAAGAGCCCTAAACAAAATTCGTAATCTACCTATGATAACGTATCCAGTGCTGGGGCCCTGGCCATCCTCTCTGTAAAACACTATATGAGTACTTAAGCGTACCCAGTGAGGTTGTTATACTAGATAATCGATACGCACCTTGCCCATGAATCCAGTGGCTCCAGTGATGAATATGGACCTGCCAGCATAGAAGCGCGGCAGTAGAGGCTCCGGGGGGTTTGGGGAGATCGGCCGAGGTACCATGATTCACTGGAAACAAAAGATCCAGGTTGAAACAGAGGGGTACATGTATAGCATATTTTGTAGCCCTGTATAATGTTCTCACTGCTGAGACTGGCAGCCCCCCTTGGCAGCTAAGGAGTGGGCCACTATTCAAAAACTTGTTGCGCCAATTCAAAACTAATTGGGATTTACAGGGTGGGCCAAAAATCGTGGATCAAGCGACGCAGAGCGAAAGTTCGGGCTATTCGCAGTTAAAAAAAAAGTAAATTCAAAAATCAAAAAGTCCCGACTGCTTAAAAAGCGAACTAAAAAGACGTAAACAAGAAGAAAATCATGCTTTGCAGTCGGAGGATACATATTCGCGAGCTGGCTGACCAAAACCAGATGCATCTATCCTCCGACTGCACAGCATGATTTTCTTCTTGATTACGTCTTTTTAGTTCGCTTTTTAAGCAGTCGAGATTTTAGATTTTTTGAATTTACTTTTTATTTATATTAAAGATTATTGAATTAAGTGTTATATATTTTTGAAATCACCTCTTGAAACCCTTTTTGATACCCCACACGATAGGTTTGGAAGAAAATAAAAATTTGGTCCTCCACAATATGGCGTCCAAAATCCGCCATTTTTCTGTATTCCAATTTTAATATAGCCAGTGACACTCGCAGGGTTAAGACGAATCGATTGACGTAAGAATCATCAAAATCGGCCAACGCGTTTGGTCTCTGGAACGCCTCATAGGAACAAACAAACATACATACATAGACTGATAAAAACACATTAACCTCCGTCGGCAGTCTGGTAAAAAGAAAAAAAAAGTACTTTTTTTTACACCTTATCACCCCTACTGTCGCTCTGTGTCGTTTGATCCACGATTTTTTTCCCACCCTGTATATGAGCTGTATATTTAATTCCTAAATCGAATACAAGCAGATCCACCACCAATATACACAATAACCACTTATTCTCAGGTGGTCCGCACCACTTGAGGATAATTGGGTAACCGCCTTATATGGAAATCTGCAACACCAAAGTCATCGCAGATTCTATACGCTTTCATCAAACGAATCACAGGGCATAAGCTGAAATGTCTCTAACAAAGCTAAAGTGCCAGTAACCACACAGGCACCAAAATTTTTCAAAGCGGAACACAGTATATCATCATATTGTATACAGATAGATATCCTAAGTAAGTTACTAGCTTGAGACGAGCAGACCCAGGACATTCTAGCAGATTGTCAAAAAGTTGTATATATGTATGTATCCGCTAACGAAATGTCACATACATTTTTTTTTTGAACAAAGTCAAGTCAAATGTATTTATTTCAACTAGGCCATTGTGCGGCACTTTTGAACGTTAAAACATTTAAAATTTACATGTAATAAAAAATTGAACTGTTGACAATAAGCTTTCCGCTTATGGAATGTCACTTTTTAGAGCTTCATCAGGTGGGAGCTTATGCAGGTCATCTCCCTTAGCTCGGTATTGTTAACGCAGTACAGGCCGTGCACCCGCTCGATGCCAAAATATCAATATTGAACCTCCTTTTGAACAGTTTTGTTTACAAAATATTCTTAATTTACATATGCTATTTCAGTTATAAAGAAATTCCAGCCATCAATTTTTCTGTGTAAAAATATTTTTAAACATCCAAGTCGTTTTGGAGGAGCATCCAAAAGTTGCGAAAAAATATCGTGTTGTTAATTATTTTTTTAAAGCAAAACTATTAGTTACACGAAAAAACCTTGTTTCACAAATAATGTACATGAATCAATAATAAATATATATTTTTTTCAAACCTTTTAACCTAGCCGTTACTCAAGGAGTATGTTTTAGAAAGTAACCGTAAATATTCTACAGAAAATATTTTTTTTACGGCACTAAAGCGGTGGAAGGTACTTATTATTACTTATTCAAATCTAAGTTTGTTAACACTTCAAAATACTTAAGCAACTACTTCAGATACATCCTTGTCACTAAAAGAACATATTATAAGTACCATATCGTTCCGAGTACCTCAAGTACTGGCAGAAAAGAAACCTTGGGTCTTGACGCAAAGTTGCACATACAATACCTAAGCAAACGGCTAGATGTACATAAGAGGATGTAAATAAGAATATGTACATAAACGGACAATATTCCACATTCTTGGAAACATTGTGCGTTTGTGGCCAGTCTAACTTGGTTCACAGACGCTTTGTCAAAGTAAATATTGGTGTAGGTCAGTGGCGTAGCTACCGTAGGGCTAAGTGGGGCCGTGCCCCGGGCCCCCAAGTCAAAGGGCCCCTTAGCCTTCATGAACGATTGCTGCGTTGCATATAATATTTAGTATCAAGTAGCTTTGCTTTATTATACCCTGCAGTGGGCGATAAGGAGCTAATAATGAAGAAATTTTATACATTTAAAGACTTAAGTTTATTTTAATAGGGCCCAAATTTCATTTTTACCCCGGGGCCCTATGTTACATAACTACGCCACTGGTGTAGGTTACACAAATATGTTTGTGAATTGTTAAGAATGCTTGTGGGTAATGTCAAAAACCTGTCAATTATTTAGGTAGTATATTTTGTGTTAGTGACAGATAAGTTGAAAGGAAACAGTTTGTCCTGGTATGGTCATGGGAAGAGGAGGGATGAAATGAAAGTTAATAAAAACAATTTTTTACAAAAACATACTACCGACTTCCAAATAAGAAACTACAAAATAATCTATATATATAAAAATGAATCCCTATTTCCCTTGGTCACGGCATCACGCGTGAACGGCTGGACCGATTTTGCTAATTCTTTTGTTGTTGTGTTTGTTATTGTTAGGAGAGGGTTCTTATGAAAAAAAAAATAAGAAAAAAAAGGTACCTTACCTACATAGGTAGGGTAGGTATGTAGGTAGGGTAGGTAGCATAGGGTAGGTTAGGTAGGGTAGGGTAGGTAGGGTAGGGTAGGGTAGAGTAGGTAGGGTAGGGTAGGGTAGGTAGGGTAGGGTAGGTGGGGTAGGGTAGGTGGGGTAGGGTAGGTAGGGTAGATGAATGTTTGGCGTTTGGTGTTTTTATGGCAAAACAAAGTTTGCCGGGTCAGCTAGTAACTTAAATTTTGACAGTCGGGGTCTTTGGTAGGTACCATTTTTTTGTGTTATGGACACCGACTTCCAAAATTAAGGTTATTTTTCACTTTGTAGTTTCTTATTTGGAAGTCGGTAGTATTTTTTTGTAGACACCGACTTCCAAAATTAAAGTTATTTTTCATTTAGTAGTTTCGTATGGAAGTCGGTAACTCGGTAGTATCTTTTGTAAAAACTTTTATTTTATTTTTCACTTTTTTGTTGTACTTACCTAATAGACAAGTAGTTAAGTAAGGTACCTATAATGCCAGAATAGATTACACGAATATCATGAAACTGAACACCGGTGACATGAGAGTGTACCAAGGTGAACTGTACACATCTGCGTACCCTTTTAGAGCGTACTGGCGTGATGTTATGTTATGAAATGGTATAAACAATAAACAGACATTGCGATTGCAGCAATCCCGAGAGATTTGCCGTTATTTATTGAAGAGTTCTGTTGTATATCGCCGAAGTTCTTCATTAGATCTTCACCAAATTAAAATGGAACCAATTTCGGAACATAGGTACTCTTTCAAACAAAAAATTTAATTTTCAAAATCGGATCACAATTGAGGGAGATATAGGTGAAAATAAAAAAAATTAAAAACCAACCGAAGTCGAACATAGAACCTCCTCCTTTTTGGTCAGTCGGTTAAAAATAGTTATCTAGGTGTTAATGCCGCTAATTAATAAAAGTAATACAAAATTTATAGTTCAAAGAATTAAGACCATAATATTTATTAAGTTTGTCAATTGTTACTTTGTTTTAATACTTATTTTACCGAGTAATTTTTTTATTGTTATTTTTATTGCAAAAGGTATTTTAGATTTTCCAGCAGTCATTACTTGGTAGCGGTTGGAATCTTAACGAAACTACCTGTACTAATATATATTTACCCTTAAAATATATATAATCTTCGCCCCGCCAATAATTCCACAATGTCTCTCTCACCGCTCTGGGTTTATTTATTCCTCCTTCTTTGTCAAGCGCTTTCCCTTTGGAATGCGATCCCTCAGAACATCAGGATGGCAACCAGTTGGTTGTCTTTCAAATTGAAGGCACGCAAGCACATTCGCTTAACATTATTTATATGTACGTAGCATGTATGTGTCGAAGTATATACAGGATGGGCCAAACATCGTGGAACAAACGAAACAGGGCCATATTTGGGGCTATTTGAAGTAGGTGATAAAGTACCTTCCAAAAAATCATCTTTGTTTTTAATGTTTTTTTTTCCTTGTAACAACAACTATCGCCCGGTTTCGTCTGATCCACGGTTTGCTGCCCACCATGTATACATATTTATATTAGGTAAAGTGTTTTTCATCCCGACGGAAAAAGAGGGTGGTTATAGGTTTGACGTCACTGTGTTCATATGTGTTTGTGTATCTGTCTTGGCATTATAGGTCCTAAACGGATGAACCGATTTTGATAGTTTTTTTTTAAAACGCTTTTATTACCTTGGTATGTATGTATCTATGAATCTATGTAACGGAATCTTTGAACGTGATTTTCACCCCCTTCAAAACGTCGGATTAGTTTCAAACTTTGAACACTTTTCAATGACAATGCAATAATTTAAATAGTTTGTCCCATTATCCTTACCACCCTTTTTTATTACAACATAAATGTTTTTTTTAATATTTTCTACTTTTTGGTTTGGTTTTCTATTAAACCGTGTTTTTTAGTTTCTTTTTTAAATATTATTTTTTGTTTGAAAGGTGACTTCATCTATAATTTTCTTACTTATATTCTATATATGTATATTTAATAAAAATGGTCACAGCATCACGCGTGAACGGCTGGTCCGATTTCGCTAATCTTTAAATATTTTTTTGTTGTGTTTGTTATTGTTAGGAGAAGATTCTTATGAAATAAAAAATTAAGAAAAATTAAAGGTAGGGTAGGTAGATAGCTAGTGTAGGTAATTTAAATTTCAGTAAAACGCGTTCATCAATTGTTGACATCACAAATGTTCAAATAATTTGAAGAGTTAATTATTTGATCACTTGTTGTTCTAAAAATTGATAAATAAACGCGTTTTGTCGAAATTTTAAACTATTGTTTAGCAGATTTAAGCATTGGTTGAGTTAACTACAGATCGAAAAACTGGGCCTTAGTCGCCTTTCATTCATCCTGTCAACATGACCAAACCATACTCTTTTCAATTTTAATCCCGAAATTATTCCTGAGCAGTGTTGCCAGTGGCAGGTAGTCAAATATTACCTACATGAGACATCTCACAAAGTTAAATTTTTATGAGAAAAGTTACATTACCTTATTTTTTGTGGAAAATGACACTAATACGCTCACTCGCTCGCCGGAGTAAGCGGGATGGAAGATTTAAAAATACACGTGTGAGTGAATATGCAATACCTCAATTTGTGTGTCACAAAATCAGATGCGACAATATGACGAACGAAAACTTTCTTAGATGTGTTCCGTTTCACGATTATTTTTTGTTTACTGGGAAATATTTCGACATTTTTTATTAAGTCCTAAAAGTTACATTTTATGTCGTATCACATGTAGGTTAGGTAGGTACATAAAAAGGTCAAAAGTAACGTAAAATGTAATAAAAGTTAAATTCTGGCAACTCTGTTCCTGAGGCATAACTCACGCACGGGTCAAGTCAAACTGCGGAAAAAAGTAAACGTACAGAGTATTATTACGACGCAAAATTATGATCTAAACTCCACGTGAACATCACGTAATTAAACATCTTCAAATTCGAAAATCGCAAGACGTTGACACATTTTATTAACGTCGTCGCTAATAGGACGTCGTCATTCGCAAGCAAATATTAGAAATATCAATATTTGTGTTGTACAAACGGACGTGAGACGACCAAGTTCATTGCTAGAACATGTCATCAATAACATTACGCCTAATTCGCCGAAGAAGTTTCGGCAGAGGTGTAAACACGCCTATAGTTTTTGCCAGTAATGTTTATACCATAAACACACAAGACGTCATACAGAAACAGACAATAATTTAAGTCAAGAGTATTTCTCTAGGCAATAGGGTTGCCAGATCGAAAGACCAAAATATCTGGAGAAAATTTGAAAATGTCAGGAAAACCTTTTGCCCTTCAGTGGGACAAGTAGGTTTATAATAACACTAGTTTACAGTGCATTTGTTGACGGGAAACAGTTTTACTACTGCTGAGTGCATGTTATGCTAAGTTCAAATTTAGGTATAATTATTTGATCACCTCTAGTTTTAGAGTTTCATGTTCAAAAGTCGTTTTAAGGCTAGTTTGTTGCAAAATCAGAAGTTACAGATATTTTGAATAAGGTCACTTTCAAGTTGCGAATTGTAGTGCTTTTGTATGCATATTACCTATTGTTGTAAGATTCTTTTGCGTCATTTATTTATTTATTATTCAATTTCTAATCTTTGACAGTTAGTAGGTAACTATTATCTAATATGCTAAATTGTGTTTTTTTTTTTAATTTCGTATAATTAATGCCAAGGTATCCTATCTGCGGTATTGTAAATATTATCTTTTACTCAAATAAAATAAATTATTATACTTATTTATGTTTAAATAAAAAGTTATTTAACATGTTACCTTCGACTTTCGACTGTAGGTACCTGTAAAGTAACTGTTTTTGGGGTTCCGTACCCAAAGGGTAAAAACGGGACCCTATTACTAGGACTCCGCGGTCCGTCTCTCTGTCTGTCTGTCACCAGCCTGTATCTCATGAACCGTGATAGCTAGACAGTTGAAATTTTCCAGTACTCCATGCAAGATCGAACTTGCGCTTGATACAACTTAAGCAGCTGTTCTGGCGTGAAGTACCGTCTCACCTTCGCAAGGATCCCCAACTTTTTGGCAGCCAGTTGAGCCTTTGCCTCAATGTAAAAATTACTATATTGGACCATGAGGCAACACTGAACAAATTCCCGTTTGTTACATAGTAGGAATTAAACTGCTGTATAGTTGTAGTTATTATTAATAATAATAAATACTTTGCCGTCCCAAAACAAATATAATAATTACTTGTCTATCACTCTCATATTTTTAAGCGACTTACCAAAAAGGAGGAGGTTCTATGTTCGACATTGTATATTTTTTTTTAATGTATGTTCATTGATATTTCCGCCAATTGTGGACGGATTTAAAAAATTCTTTATTTGTTTGATAAAAAACTTTTTTGCAAAAATATACTACCGACTTCCAAATAAAAAACTACAAAGTGAAAAATAACTTTGTTTTTGGAAGTCGGTAGTATATTTTTTCAAAAAAGTTATTTTTCCCTTTTTAGTTTTATCTACCTAATTGGCAAGTTGTTTAGTAAGTTCCTATAACGCCAGTATAGATTACCCGAATAACATTAAACTTGAACATAACCGAGGTGAAATGAGAGATCTGCGTACCCCTTTCGAGCGTACTGGCGTGATGTTATGTTATGAAATGGTATAAACAATAAGGTACTTACTAAACAACTTGCCAATTAGGTAAGTAAAACAAAAAAGGGAAAAAAAAAACTTTTTTGCAAAAATATACTACCGACTTCCAAATAAAAAACTACAAAGTGAAAAATAACTTAGTTTTTGGAAGTCGGTAGAATTTTTTTCAAAAATGTTTTTTTATTTTGTAAATACTCATTTGGGTCAGGTCTTGGGATTAGAAAACACTTTCCACGCGGGCGGAGCCAATTACAGAAGCTAGTGTATCAAAAGTGCAAGGTCAGTTTATTGTGACCTCTGCAAATATCGATGACTCAAATAACTTTGTGTCAAATATTACATCTGGCACGTTTTAATTGTTATTTGTTTTAAAGTTATAATGATAAGTAGTAGGCCTTTGTTTGGTCGGCGCTCTCAGGGTCGCGAGTTCGATACCCGATGTTGTAACACACGTATTACGAATAACTCGTAAAGTACCTTACTTTAACAAATACAGTATTTTTAACTGACTTCAAAAAAGGAGGAGGTTTCTCAATTAGACCGTATATATACCTATATATATTTTTAACCGACTTACCAAAAAAGGAGGAGGTTCTATGTTCGGCATTACGTACGTTTTTTTTTTTTTTTTTTTTTTATGTATATTCACCGATATCTCCGTCAATTCTGGACCGATTTTGAAAATTCTTGTTTTGTTTGAAAGAGTATATTCCCAAATTGGTCCCATTTTAATTTGGTGATATACAACAGTACTCTTCAATAAATAACTGCAAATCTCTCGGGATTGCTGCAATCGCATATATATTTATTGTTTATACCATTTCATAACATAACATCACGCCAGTACGCTCGAAAGTGGTATGCAGATCTCTCATTTCACCGGTTATATTCAAGTTTCATGTAATTCGGGTAATCTATTCTGTCGTTAAAGGTACTTACTTAACTATACTCCATTTATTATAGCATTAGACAAAAGAGGCTCGCAGAAGCAGGAGTACGAAACCTTTTATTTTCAAGTCAAGTTCAAACAATTTTAATAAATAATGTAAGTATGTGATTTGTTTGTAAGTAACAATGTATGGCATACAATAAAGCGTATTCTATCTATCTACTCTTCACGATGCTTGAATAGGTAAATGAAATTAAAAAAAATTAGTAATAATCAGTTTATTAAAAACAACTTTATCACAATATTATGTTTGTTTGTATTATGTTTTCAATATACCAAATAAATATGATACAAAACACCACTTAACAATTTAGTCACTGCTACCATCAGTCATCACAAATTATAATAATTAATTGACATGGTGGTAACAAAAGTCATAATTTTAACTATAATAATAAAGTGGCCCTAAGATCTTTTTACTAAAAAGGAATATTTTTGCTTTTTAGCCACTCCTGAATATCTTCCTTTCGTGTGGCTGTAGTTGGCAGCTTCTCCAATTTCCTCGAATGATATGGCGCATTATCCATAACAATAACTGCACCACTCTCGACTTCTGATAATATTAATTAAAACTACTTTTCAAAATTGTGTGCTTCTATTTCAGAATGGTCACTCTCATAGTCTCCATCACCCTTTTTGGCTTCAAATATTAATTCACCATACATCAAAAACCCACCCGTTGATCCTGTGAAATGAAATAAAAGCAAATCAATAATTGTGTACCAGTGGGGTAGATTACTTGATCACTGGAAATAGATTTTAATCTTTAAGTAGCAACCGAAATTAATTGCATCATTACTGTCATTGAACAGGTTAATCTACAACCATAAACATCTTTCTCCGACTTAACCAGTTTTCAGTGACGGAGAACGGAGTGATCATTTTATTAATGATTTGGTAATGTCACATTACCAAATCATTAAAAACGTGATTACTTGTTGATCAATTCTTGATTTAAATGTATTTCTTTTGAAATTATCAAAAGAAATACATTTAAATCAAGTTTTACCAATATGGCCAATGATAAGCCATCTTCCAATTTGTTCTTGATTAATTTGTATAAAGTGCTTATTTTAAAATCAGGTAGAGACTCATCGCTATTAACGGCTTCCAGAATCTTGTCCAACGTTGTTAACTCATTATCAAAGAAAAAATAATTAATTTTTCTTCGTATTCCACTTAACGTTATATCATCATAATCGTCAGATTTTGAATATTTCCGTTGGCGAGGAGGGATGATGCAGGCGACCTTCTGTATTGTACTTGTTCAGTACTTTATTGACTGTTGCACGAGATATGCCTATAAAATAAGATTAATAATGTAGGTTATTAACTCACAAAGCATGTTACTTTCAAATACATTTGTTTATAATAATAATTTTATGATCCTTACCTGCAATTTCTGCAGTTTTGTTAATTAACTGCGTCATATAAGCAGGAGTACCTTCGGGCCTGGACCCCTTAACATATTTATAAATATTTATGACTGTTTTCTTTTCTGCAGCACGAAGCGGTGTTTGCTTTGTTCTCTTTTTCTTGGGAGACAATATTTTAACGTCTGGATCAACGTTGAGGCCACGTACTTTTCGCTGTTGACACTGATCAGCGTTACTAACAGTTACAGAGCGTACATGTTGCGCTTGCAAGCCACTCGGGCCTGCACCGGGATCGTCCCTATCAATATTTCAACAAAACGTACCGCTTTGTACGATCAACACAAAACTAACACTAATCAACGATAAGAAAACAATAACAACAGAAAAACAGTAACAAATAACTACTAAACCACGAAAATTCAGCAATAACAACGAGAAAAGGCGTAGCATTCACAAGTATCCACAAGCGAATGACAGTATGACAATTGACAACTACAGATTATTTACGCAATTTGACGGATAGATGACATCATAAACCGACAAAATAAAAAAAACATGTGCAGCCACAACTTATGAACGGAACAGGTAACATTTTAGATTTGGTTGAGTTATAGTGACATGAAAAACGTTTCCGGTACTGTCCGCCCCTGCTTCTTTTAGATTTTAAACATTGACACGACATTATTTTATGTAAAAACTAAATAATATTCAATGAAGGCCTTGTAATTTCAGAAGGTAGATAGGTTAAATAGATGCAATTAAGTGTGACAGCTGTTATTTAAATTGATTATATTTAACTCCACATCAATCTTGACAGTAATAGTGTTTGTTGTATTTTTATCACAAAGTGTGCACCTAAAAGAGCCTTTTTTAACTTCTGTCTAATGCTATAGTAAATGGAGTATACTTCCCTATTAGGTAGGTACAACTAAAAAGTGAAAAATAAAAAACTTTTTTACAAAAAAATACTACCGTCCATAACTTAAAAATTTGGTACCTACCAAAGACACCGACTTCCAAAAACAAAGTTATTTTTCACTTTCTAGTTTTCTTATTTGGAAGTTGGTAGTATTTTTTTGTAGAAAAAGTTTTTTTTTATGTGTGTTCGCGGATAACTTCGTCGTTTATGAACCGATTTTGATGATTCTTTTTTTGATGGAAAGGAGATATCCCAAGGGTAGTACCATGATAAGGAAACCATGGTCTGATGATGGCATCCCAGAGAAATCGAGGGAATTCCTCAAATATTATATAATTTTTTATCAACAATGCTATCATTTATGCTATGAAAGTGTTATTTGGTGAAATGGAACTGATGAAGAAGACCACAGATGGCCACTGGAAGACTGGAACTCCTTAATGCTAAGTATGTCACGGGTATAAGATATCTCGAATAGTTAACCGAATATGATGAAGCAAATACTTATAAATAAATGGTACTGATGAAAATGGTAACATCGAACTGATCTGATGATGAAACCGGAAGGTAGGCACTGGAACTCCGAAATAACACAATGGATCCTAGTCGTGTTTGGGCTTATTGGAATCGTCATGAGATTTATACTTTGGCTTTAAATGATTTTCATGGTATTTGGAGGTACCTACCAAAACTAAAAAGAGATAAATTAAAAACCGACTTCCTTGTCTTTGGTACCTATTGTTTTCCGTTTTACGACACCGACTTCGGAAAAGAAAGTTATTTTCAAGAATAAAAAAAGAAGAATCACTTTGTTGTCTGTCCGTCAATCATTCTGTCAAGATCCTTTTCCTCAAGAATACGTGGAGATATAAAGTTGAAATTAATATCAAATACCCTGGTCTGCAATCCCTTGGCGATGTGAAAAAAAACAAACTCCTTAGTCAACGCAATCAAAAGATACAGCCGTCTATCTGACGTTCGTCGTGCCTGGCGCAAATTAAATGTTTTTCTTTCTTTTAGTGTCAAGTCAAGTCTTATTTTAGCACGTTTTAATCGTTATTTGTTCTAAAATAATGATTAGTTAGGTCCATTGTTTGAGCGGCGCGCTCAGGGTCACGAGTTCGATACCCGATGCTGTAACACACTTCTTACTTATGTATGTATTAGTACGTTAACTCGTAAAGTACAGACCGGGTTATATCTTAACTAATAATATAAAGAGGGAGCCCGAAATTTGTGAGGTTGTTCAAGTTTGTTCAGACGTGTTCTGTGTGTGGAGGTAAACTTCCAATAAAATAGAAAAGAAATACAAAAAAATATTACAACCGACTTCCAAAAAAAACTGGCCGCACTTGGCCGGTTTTTTTTGGAAGTCGGTTGTAATTTTTTTGTCGTATTTCACACATTTAAGGTTCCGTACCAAACCGCAAAATCAACTTGGTTGTAACATGAATAATGAGGGAATAACAAAGAAAATGCATATTGGTATTTTTTGGTAAAATATACGTAATAATAAACATTATCACCAAACAAGTTCATAGGTAAACGGGAAGCTAAAAATTCTTTAGAAAAAAAATTTGTACAAAAAGCTGACTTTGGTGGCTTCTCACTCCATTGTTTTCCAATATTTTTGCAAACAAAAAATACAGTATTTATCTACTTAACGTATGGGAACCTTAAAAACCATTTTGAAATACTTTTTGACAATTTGTATGGCTTTAGGTCAACAAGATGCTTATACTGTGAAAATTTGAAGACAACCTCCTGATTTGGCTCCAACCTTTTGGCTGTAAAACCTGTGTGACAGACGACGGACAGACACACACGTGAGTGACAGCAGCACAGGAACCCTAAAAACACTACAAACTGAAAAATAACTTCAATTTTGGATGTCGGTTTTCCTATTTTTGTTTCTTCGTGTTTCGACACTGACTTCCGAAATTGAAATTATTTTTCAGTTTATAGTGTTTTATTTTGAAGTCGGTTGTATTTTATTGTAAGAATGTTTAATATTTTCAGTTTTTGGTTATAGGTTCACGCGGCTTCACAGTTAGAGTGAACAGAGGCCTTAGTCATAGACTATACACCCTTAGTGCGAGTTTTTACTCACGCCCAATCGCGTTAACGCAAAAATTGACTTTTTCGGACAAACGTCAATTTGTATTGAACTAATATAAAACTTTTCTTATTTGCATTTTGTGTAATTTTTACGTGTTTCAATAGATTGTCGATTGAAGCGTGGCTGCTACTAGGTATATTATATGTAGTTTAAAAAGCATGAAATAAAAAATTAAATCGGGGGTTTTTAAATTTGTGTAATCTTGTGTAAAGTTATTATCGGTTGCATTTCGGGGAGCGTGAGTGGGATTTGCATGATCTAATTCCGCCTACCCCGTTTCATCATCGGACTACAAGATGTACGGCGATGCGCCATCGGTACATGGTGGACATTCCCCCCATACGCTCTAAACGTTTTGGAAATGCTTTCATTACGCGTACAGCTAAGAAGTGTAATTCCCTGCCGGAATCTGTGTTTCCTGATAGCTACAACCTCGGGGTATTTAAGTCAAGAGTGAATAGGTTACTTCTAGGCAAGCGTGCTTCACCGTCGACCGCATCATCGCTTACCATCAGCTGAGATAGAGGCCAAGCGCGAGCCAAACAATAAAAAAACCCGGGTTCCCTCGGGATAATTTCTGACTTTCACGGGGGCGAAGCCGCTGGCAGAAGCTAGTCTCTAAATATGTACCAGTAAGAGGCCATTGCCCTGCAGTGAGACAACGACAATCGACTGCTAAAAAATAATTAACTGAAAACACTTTTTTACAAAAAAATACAAAGACATACACTTCTGTCTTTCCTAGGTACCACTGTTTTGCGTTATGGACACCGACTTCCAAAAAGTTATTTTTCACTTTTTCATATTTGGAAGTCGGTAGTATTTTTTTGTAAAAATGTATTTTTATTTTTCACTTTTTATTTGTAGGTTTACCTAAAGGCAAGTTTTTGGTAAGTTACCTATAACGCCATAATAGATTACGCGAATATCATGAAACTTGAACATAACTGGTGAAATGAGAGATCTGCGTACGCCCCCTTAAGAGCGTACATTATGAAATGGTATAAACAATAAACAGACATACGATTGCAGCAATCCCGAGAGATTTGCCGTTATTTATTGAAGAGTCCTGTTGTAATCTACGATTCTTCATCAGATCTTCACCAAAAAATGGAACCAATTTCGGAACATACACTTGCAAACAAAAAAAGAAAAATCGGTTTAGAATTGACGGAGATATCGGTGAACATACACAAAAAAAAAAAAAAAACGTGTAGTCAAACATAGAACCTCCTCCTTTTTGGAAAGTCGGTTAAGGGTTAAGGTTAGAGAAAACAAGCGCTCTGAAAATAAACATTAAATATTATGAGGTGCTGCCAGCGGTGACATCATAACAAAAAAGCGGCCAAGTGCGAGTCGGACTCGCGCACCGAGGGTTCCGTACAAGCCTGTATGTAATTTGTAGGTACCGTTTTTTCCTTTCGAGGTACGGAACCCTAAAAATATGTGATGTAACAAAAAATTTAAGGTTTTCGGAATTTTATTTTATATGTGCTATAAAACATTGCTTTCAAGATTCTAGGTCAACTGGAAATACCCTTTAGGTTTGGATTTCCTTGAGTTCCTCGAGTTTGAAAATATGCGGCTCAAATTGCTGTTTCTTTTGATTGCGTTAACATAGAAGTTTGATTTTGTTACAACTTAAAGGTATTATAGACTTGAGTATTTGATATGAATTTCAATTTAATACCTCTACGCGTTCATGAGAAAACGGGGGAGGATGTTTAAAATTATTAAAAATATTTTTATTATATGATGTAACTAAAAATTTACGGTTTTCGCAATTCTTCCTTTATCTGTGCTATAAAACGTTGCTTCGTACCAAATTTAAAGATTCTGAGTTCACGGGAAGTAGCCTGTAAGTTTTGATTCCCTTGCGAGTGTCGAATAAACGGCTGTATCTTTTGATTGCGTTGGCTTAGAAGTTTGATTTTTTCACAGCTTTAAGGGACAGTAGACCTGAGTATTTGATAACGTGGAGGAATCAGCTTGATTCCTCCACGCGTTCCTGAGAAAAAGCGTCTTGACAGACAGACGGACGGACGGACAACAAAGTGATCCTATAAGGGTTCCGTTTTTTCCTTTCGAGGTACGGAACCCTAAAAATTACTTTGTCTGCCTAAGTCGGTGCCGAAAAACGAAAAACAATAGGTACCAAAGACACCGACTTCGGAAAATAAAATAATTTTTTGCTTTGTAGTGTTTTGTTTTGAAGTCGATTTAACGTTTTTGTTTTTTTTTTCATCTAGTGATTTATTAACTGTTTAATTTTAGTTTTTTCTACTTTTTTATTGAACTTAACTGTGTTCCATTACCTTTTTCGACAGCCCCTCATCTCGTAACTTTAAGGACCGTATTTGTAGGTAACAAAAAATTACTTTGTTTGCAAAGTCGGTGTCGAATAACGAAAAACAATAGGTACCAAAGACACCGACTTCGGCAAAGTAATTTTTTGCTTTGTTTTGAAGTCGGTAATTTTTTTTTTCAATTATTTTTTTTGTAATGATTTTTTTAACAATAGCATTCTACTTTTTTCTACTTTTTAATTGATCATAACTGTGTTTCATTACCTTTTTTGACAGCCCCTCATCTCGTAACTTTAAGGACCGTATTTGTAGCTAACAAAAAATTACTTTGTTTGCAAAGTCGGTGTCGAATAACGAAAAACAATAGGTACCAAAGACACCGACTTCGCCAAAGTAATTTTTTGCTTTGTTTTGAAGTCGGTAATTTTTTTTTTCAATTATTTTTTTTGTAATGATTTTTTTAACAATAGCATTCTACTTTTTTCTACTTTGTAATTGACCTTAACTGTGTTTCATTACCTTTTTTGACAGCCCCTTATCTCGAAGCCTTAAGGACCGTATTCGTAGGTCAAGTGTTCTGAAGTGCAGTTGACCATACATGTCAACTTAACAAGGCGTCGCCAACGGGTGTGTGTCAATGGCACGAAGGTACGTGACCGATGTGCTATAGGAGCTAGGCAGAGGTTACAGCGTCGTATAGGCTTAGTATTTATATCTGTAGGTAGGTTATATCATAGGTAGGTCACGAATTAAATGATCAATCAACACTATCCATACTTAAATTATCACACTAATATTATAGAGGCGAAAGTTTGTGTGTATGTTTGTTACTTCTGCACGCTAAAACGGCTGGACGGATCTGGATGAAATTTGAAACAGAGATAGATTATAGTCTGGTATAGTACAACGGATATATTTAAACCCCGACGGAAAAAGAGTGGTGTTATAAGTTTGACGTGTGTTGCTGTGTGTCTGTCTGTGGCATCATAGCGCCTAAACGGATGAACCGATTTTGATTGGCAAAGGCAAAGTTTGTATGCAAAAACTAATTCCTTTGGCTAATATTTATGAAACTTGGCACAAATAGTAATCTAAGTAAATGATAAAGATTGACATTATTAGTTTTTTGAAACTACCCCGTCAAGTCGATTTAGGGGGTGTTGAAATTTGTATGGCAGGATCTTATTTCATGGGTTACTAAACTTTTAACATTTCACAAATACTAACATAAATAAATAATAAAGGTTGTTACAATTAGTTTTTCGAAACTACCCCCAAAAAACGATTTAGGGGGTGTTAATATTTTTATAAACAATTATTACTTGGGTTAATAAACTTCAAACTTGGCATAAATACCAAACTAAGTAAGCAACAAAAGGTTGCAATTATTAGTTTTTCAAAAATGGGGTATTTATATAAAAGACGATTTGTTTGTATTTTAAAGAATCTTAATTGGAAGATCAAACGAACTTACCTGAAGTGAAGTTCGATCCTAATTATCCTGTCTTCGTCGAAGAGATTTAAATCTTGACCATGTAGTAGCTCGCCTACGCTTCGGACACGTCGCACAAGTCTTTAGAGTATACGAAAGAGAAAAATACATTGTCTCCCTCTAATGCACCTCGTGGCGCGCCGTCCAGGCGACTCCTCATTATCTTTAGAGTAGAATAGAAAGAACAGCAGCAACATTGATCATACAGGGTTATATCTATTGGGTTAGGGAGGGACCTTAAATCTCTTCGACGAAGACAGGATAATTAGGATCGAACTTCACTTCAGGTAAGTTCGTTTGATCTTCCAATTATCCTGTCTTCGTCTTCGAGATTTAAATCTTGACCATGTAGATGTTTAGAGATCATGATCTAAGTTGCAGAAAAAAATTACAAAAATTTTAAAGAAAGAATAGAAAATAATATTCATTTAATATCCATAAGATGATAAACATTACAATGAATCCTACAAATAACATTAATCAACAAAATTAAATTATATTAACAAAAAACTGTCCAATTATAAACAATTACATAATATTATGTTCCTATCCTGATTCTACGTGAAAAAATCTAACAGATTTGTACTTAGCGATGCTTGGGCAGTGACTATTGGTCGATTATAGAAATTAGCAAAAACCTCTGATTGAGCAGACCAACCAGCAGTCTTCCTAATGGCGTCTATACTTAATCCCGCACGAGCGGCTGCTGAAGTCGAGGCATGCCTCGTACTGTGAGCAGTAAAAATGGAAGTATCGATGCCACTTTCCAACAATGACTGCTTAACCCAGCGTCCAAGAGTCTGAGAAGACGCTACCCTATGTGGCTTTTTAAACGTTAAAATCAGATGCTCCTCGGAATCTACTCTAATTCCTGAAGTTACTGCCAAATACTTATGTAAGACGGAGGCTGGACAAACTCCAGGTCTCTGATTGAAATAAGGTAGATTTAAAAGAGGTTGACATTTACCAATTCTCGAAGTTTTAATCAGACTACTAATAGTTATTATAAATCGATCTTGGAACGTTTTAATATCTGACAATTTTATCAAAGACAAAGTTTGCAATCTTTGCCCAGTAGCTAGTGCTAACAGAGTGACTAACTTTTTACTTAGCGTTTCTAAACTGGCTGATTCATTCTGAATGTTTTCTAAATAATTTAAAACTATACTAGGATCCCATGTAATATCATAACGAGGAAATACTGGTTTTAATTTGAAAATGCCTTTGAAAAATCGCCTGAGCCTACTGTCTTCGCCTATTTTTTGTGTAGATATCAGAGAAATTGCTGATCTATGACTATTTAAAGTGCCATAAGATGATCCATTTTGAAAGCAAATGGTCAAAAAATCTATTACGGAAGGGACGTTAACATTGTAGAAATCAATATTTCCTTTTATACAATAATTCCACCACAGTTTGAGACTTGAACTGTATTGCGAAATAGTATTCTGTGAGATGGACGAAAGCATGACGTCTAAAGCTGATTCGGGAACATGTTGTCTACGGAAACCTTCCCGGATAACACACAAACTGCCAGGGAAAGATGACGATGCAGGGGGTGTATTGATCTGAAAGGAGAGAGAAGTAGATATTTACTTGGGGAAAATAATATCATCTCTTTAACACAGAGTGATTTAAAAAGTGGGTACCACGGCTGAGACGGCCATAATGGAACAACTACTATGCCGGTCGCTTTATCAAGAATAATCTTGTTTAAGGTTTTTAAAATTAAAGAAAACGGTGGAAAAGCGTAGAAGAAAAATTGTGACCAATCTAACGTGAAAGCATCGATATTGTAAGCGAAAGGATCTTGTTTCCATGATACGTAAACAGAACACTTTGTGTTTACGCGAGAAGCAAATAAATCTATGTTTGGCTTACCAAATGTATAAGTTATTTGTTTAAATTCCCTAGATCCTAATTCCCACTCCGTATCAATATTGAGTTTTCTAGATTCGGTATCAGCTTCTACATTTGATGAAGAGCAAATATATGACGCGAAAATGAATATATTTCTTTCTTCACACCACTTCCAAATCATGTTTGCAACCTCGTTCAAGTGCTGGTATTGAACTCCCCCCATTCTGTTAACGTAAGAAATAGCGGTAGTGTTATCAACGCGTAAAAGAATTTCGCAGTTTCTTCTATCCTTCGTGAATGATCTGAGGCCAAAATAAATCGCCAACAATTCCAAATAGTTTATATGATTATTTCGCTCTGTGGAATTCCAATGCCCACCCGTTTTTTGGGAACCACAGGCTGCACCCCAACCTGTTAAGGAGGCGTCTGTGAAAATCTCAAGATCGTATTTATGGTGACGAAGTGGATTGACTTTTGATAAAATATTATTCTTCCACCAAGCTAAATCATCATGTAAATTATCTGGTAAACTTAGGAATGCATCATAATTATCATTGTTCTTAAGCAGCGCCAAATATTTAACTCTTTCTAGAGCCTTGGTATATAACCAGCTGTATGGAATAGCTGGACATGCTGCAGTTAGAGTGCCTAGGAAACGAGCCAATTCTCTTATTCGAAGTCTTCTTGAATCTGATAACCAATTTATTCCTTTAAGGATCTTGTGTCGCTTTGAATTTGGTAATTGTAAAGTCATGGAATTAGAGTCTAAAATAAAACCTAAAAATTTACAAGCCGTTTTAGGTATCAAATTGCTCTTTTTGTAGTTAATGATAAACCCTAATTTTGTTAAACAACTAATACTATTATTTGCGTTTTCTAGGCAATCACTAGGGGACTTTCCCATACACAAAATATCATCTAAATACCGTACTGAAAGGAAACCTTTAGACCTTAGATGAGTCATAACCGGTTGCAATATTTTTGTAAAAATATAAGGCGCGGAACATAAGCCAAAGGGCAAAACTATGAATTCATATAAATCTTCTCTAAAATAAAAACGTAAAAATTTTGTATGGCTATCATGAATAGGAACTAAGAAATAGGCCTCCTTGAGATCTATATTAATCATGTGACAGTCTTTAGTAATGAGTTTGGTAGCCGTTCTTACATCTTCCATTTTAAAATGTTCGGTATGTACATATTTATTTAATTTCTTGAGATTTAAAATAAACCTACTACCACCGTCACTCTTACGGATTAAGAAAATATCTGAAACATATTGACCAATGACTGGTTTACACTTCCTAATGGCCTTAATTTTTAAAAGATGTTCTATTTCATTTTGCATTGCTACAGATTCACATTTTGAAAAACTACGACGTGGGTAATTTTCTTGTTTTTGATTAGGTTTTTTAACAAACGGTATCATGTAACCAGACACAGCATCTAAAATGAATTGATCATTGGTGAAGGATTGCCATTCACTTAAATAGTATTTTAATTGACCAGCGAGTACCTGGGTTTGCAGTGAATTTTCTGAGTTTAACGATTCGCTGTGTACCGCGGTGCTCGGGTCGGCGCAGGCGCCGGATGCGGTGTGCGCGCGGACTGCGGCGGCGCCCGACGCACGGAGGGTGGTGGCGCTCGCTTGCGGCCCCGGTATGCGTTGTGCGCATACGACGTCGTTTGTTTCGGCCCACCGGCTCTGGAGGGGTACATCTGGCCACTGCGCTGGTGTTGGAACCGCACTCGGGACGATGGGCCTTTTTGGTTTAAATTGACAGTCGATGCTTGAATTAACTGGCTTGTATTTTTTATATTTCTAGAGGTTTTGACTAGATCGCCTAGGTTTTCTCCAAATAAAAGAGAATCCCTTTTCCTATCTTTAAAGGGATCTGTTAAAGATTTGTCGATCAGTGGAATAATAACTGACCGACGAGTATCAGTCTCAGTGTAGTGGGAATCGGCCAGGAGTTGTCCCGCATCGTTCAGAGTACGGATGATATCTGGAATATCTGGGGTTTTCTTTAAGAGACATGTCATAGCACAACCTAAAGCTGATAGGGCTTTTCCGAGCTGATCTTGCTTGGCAAGCAGCCGCTTGTCCCTTAATTTACAGGTCTCGACTAGCATAGCGCCAATTTCCGGGTTTAGAGCAGGACCTTTAGCGAGAGGAACATTTTTTGGAAAAAGGTGTTTCTTTAAAATCTCCTCTTTAGTTTCTTTTTTTAAGCCACACGAAAGAATTTTTTGAAATCGAGTGGCTAAGTCTGCTTGAAGGTCATTACCGTACTCAACGATGTCAATATCGGAATCACCAAGGGCTTTTAATAATTGTGGGTCAAAATCGTCAGACTCAGCTGTTTCATCCTGCGGCGGTGTCGCGGGGTTTATGTGCGTCGAACAGGGGTCAGCAGCCTCCGGGTCGACAGTTGTAATTTCGCCATCACCGATCTCATTTGAGTGGTCCCAGTTTTGAAGCACGCCTTCAGACTCGGCGGGAAGCGACAAGTTGTCGGGTGGATCCAGTTTGAGATGTTCTGGAAACCATTATGTGCTTATGATTATTATAGCAATAGCGAATAATTATACTGCTATAGCTTATATGGTTTAGGTAAGCCATGAATGCATGAGCGTTATTTTTCAGTAGGCAAGAGCCGTAAATGTTCCTTTGAACGCACACAGAATAAACTTATAAAAGTTTATTGGTAGGTATCCGAAGAATACAACGGATAATTACAAAACGTACGATTCCCGATGAATGCAACGGTCGTACTTATATTACTTATTGATAATAAATCATCCGAAGAATACAACGGATTCAAATAAAGAACATAGTGATCCCAAAGAATACAATGGGTACACAAAAATCACCTTGAGGGTAGACATCATCTTCGTCGTCTGAATATATAATCCTCCGAGCACTGCATCGATTCCCTTGAATTTTATCTTCGTACTTTTTCATTTTCCTCCTCCATCTATCTTCTTTGGTTTCATCACGATTACGCTTAGGCATTCTTAAAACAAACTGTAAGACCGTATCCGTAATTTTTTTTTTTTTTTTTTTTTTTTTTTTTTTTTTTTTTGTAGCTTCTTGTGCAAACGCCGTGAGCGCACGGACAACAATGAGGAGTCGCCTGGACGGCGCGCCACGAGGTGCATTAGAGGGAGACAATGTATTTTTCTCTTTCGTATACTCTAAAGACTTGTGCGACGTGTCCGAAGCGTAGGCGAGCTACTACATGGTCAAGATTTAAATCTCGAAGACGAAGACAGGATAATAAAATATTAACCAAATCCCTTTTTTTGTAGGTTGCGCAGATTTTTGGCGTTGTTGGAGCTTGCCGCAGAGAGGAGTTAGCCAATATTACTTTAAAAGATATTGAAGCCCATGGAAAAATCCTACTAATCAAGATTCCGAATACAAAAAATAAGATGCCGAGAAGCTTTGTTGTTGAAGGAGATATTCTTAGAATCGTGCAAAAATATATGAATCAGCGGTCCCAAAAAGCAAAAAGTTAATTAAAAAAATCAAAATACCCGACTGCTTAAAAAGCGAACTAAAAAGACGTAAACAAGAAGAAAATCATGCTGTGCAGTCGGAGGATACATATTTGCGAGCTGGCTGACCAAAACTAGATGTATCCTCCGACTGCACAGCATGATTTTCTTCTTGTTTACGTCTTTTTAGTTCGCTTTTTAAGCAGTCGGGTATTTTGATTTTTTTAATTAACTTTTTTATTTATAACTTTTTAGTTAGCATTTTTTTCGAATTAGGTACATTTAAATATGTAAGTGTTATATATTTTTGAAATCACCTCTTAAAACCCTTTATTTTGATACCGCACACGATGGGTTTGGAAGAAAAAATAAAATTGGCCTCCCACAATATGGCGCCCAAAAGCCGCCAATTTTCTATTTTCCAATTTTAATGTAGCCTATGACACTCGCAAGGTTAAGACGAATCGATTGACGTATGAATCATCAAAATCGGCCAACGCGTTAGGTCTCTGGAACGCCACATAGGAACAAACATACATACATACATACATACATACATACATACTTACATACATACATACATAGACTGATAAACACATTACCCTCCTTCGGCAGTCGGGTAAAAACTGACTGTTTTTTCCAAAATTATCAAAAAGGGAAGTGTACACAGCTCAAGCAATCGGGATAAACAAATTTGGTTATATGCCAAAAGAAATAGCTACGTTTCTTGGTCTGCCGAATGCTGAGTATAATACTGGGCACAGCTTCAGGAGGACCTCTGCTACATTTTGGCAGATTCAGGAGCCAATTTGATGTCCTTAAAGCGACTAGGAGGTTGGAAGTCTGACAAAGTTGCAGAAGGCTATATTGCTGATTCATTAAACAACAAACTAGAAACTGGGAAAAAAATCACACAGTCCATTAATTTAAAGTCCAGTCCGTCTCCTTCACATGACAATACTGAAGAGAACGTTCGTCCATCTACCTTCGTTGATAATGATAATTCATCAGATCCGATTCCATCAACTAGCAAACGCCATTGTATAACACCTTTGACAAATATACATGAACAATCATACGAAATTAATAATAGTTTGTCTCAAACAGTAAATATGCAACCTAAAACTTCCCCAGTTAGTATAAAAAACTGTACCAATTTCAATGTATATGTGAATTATAACTTTTATAAGAAACAAATGATTAGTTAATTGAGTTTATTGTGTTTTTATTATCTTACTAGACCCGGCAAACTTTGTTTTGCCATAAAGACACCAAACATTCATCTACCCTACCTACCCTACACTACCTACCCTACCCTACCTACCCTACCCTACCCTACCCTACCTACCCTACCTACCCTACCCTACCTGCCCTACCCTACCCTACCTACCCTACCCTACCCTACCCTACCTTCCCTACCCTACCCTACATTACCCTACCTACCCTACCCTACCCTACCTACACTACCCTACCCTACCTACATACCTACCCTACCTATGTAGGTAAGATAGCATTTATTTTATTCTTATTTTTTTTTCATAATAACCTTCTCCTAACAATAACAAACACAACAAAAAAAGAATAAGCGAAATCGGTCCAGCCGTTCACGCGTGATGCCGTGACCAAGGGAAATAGGGATTAATTTTTATATATATAGATTAAATTGCTTAATTTTTTCGCAACTGTATTAAAAATAGTTGTTCAGTACACGTGCGGAACCGTCATTGCAACTTGTTCCGACTGTCAACCCTCACCTTCGGCTGCGCCTCGGCTCGGGTAGACATTTGTCGGAACTCTTTGCAATGACAGGCTTTCCGCACTCGTAATGAAATATACTATTCCGGAAAATCAACCTTTCACCATCATCATTACTACTTCCTACTTTGCGTTTCCCGGTACGCAGTCACCACTCTAGAACTGTCAACCATTAAATAATTGGTTGTATTTATTTATTAACATATATACAATTGAATATTCTAAGAAAAACAAACCTATATACAAATACAAAAGGGAGACGGCAAAAAAGCTCATTGTGCATCAAAAAATTCGTCCACATCGATGTCAATGGGAAACGTGCCCAGAACGCTGGCGGCATTGCCACGTTGTATGGCAATGCTAATTCTCTGGTCGAAGAAAAGGCCAGCCCTCTGGTCACGTGAAGAGTCGACGAGCTTTGTGCTAATTTCTCGAAAAACTCGATGCGCTCTCGGACCCCATGGGCCTAATGTTTCAACCCCAAACGGCTCAAACTTCCAATAAGGTTGTTATATTTGCGCCGTTTGAGGTTTTCTGCACCGGCAGCAGCCGCCCCAGCACAGCCCGCCGTGCTAAGAAGATGGGATGGCGCAAGGGTGTCGACACATGTTGCATCCCACACCAAAGGCCTACCCACCTTCCAAGGCATTATGGTCATCCCGTCTGGTCTCTTCCCATCGTCGCGTGCCAAGCCATTGGGTTCTAAAACAGCTGGCACCCCGGCGAGGACAAGAGCCCGACGTATGATGTCATTAATGCTGGCGTGCCGTGCTATCCGGCCAGCGCTCCTACTGCAGGATAGGCCATGGTGACCGAGGCGGTCGACTGCTTCACCACATTGACCACGATATGGAGCTCCATTGGTTGTATGAAAAATCTCATTCCTTGGGGATAAAGTAAATAACCAAAATTGCATAATACGATTTTTAAAACTAACCACACCTTCTCCCCCCTGATAGGGTTAAGGGGTGTTAAAGATTTTTTAGAATTCTTACTGAGTAATCTAACTAACATAATCGAAAAACAATGAAGAAAAGAAAAGAGTGGGTTTGTTTGTTTTGGGTTGTTTCAAGTCAAATAACGAATCGTCCCAAACCTATAAACCGTAGAACTCTACGAAATCACATTTTTATTTGGTTTAATAACAGTTTATTTTTGGTTGCCTTCACTAACTGCACATAAGAAAGTCACCTGTAGGAGGTATAAAATACGAAATCACGCGAACGAAGTCGCGGACCGAGTTAATATTATAAATGTGAAAGTAACTCTGTCTGTCTCTCTGTCTTCCTTTTCACGCTTAAACCACTGAACCGATTTAGATGCAATTTGGTTCGGAGATATTTTGAGACCCTGGGCATAACATACGATAGTTTTTATCCCGGAAATCATACTTAAGTGGTGGAAAAAGGGGTAGAAGTTTGTATGGAAAACCTAGAATATTATTCCGCGATATAAAAAATAAGATATACGAATTACTAATGCTTCGCAGACGAAGTTGCGGGCAACAGCTAGTATGCGTATATACGAGGAAAATATATCTGGAGGAGTTAGGTTTTGTTTAAACTGGCATTCGAACTCAACTTAAGTTTTCAACGCACAGTTACGTCGCGGTAATTTTGAGAAAAAAATATATTTTAGATTGAGAATGTGATAGATAAAGAAAAGACAAAAAAAAAGTTTGAAGAGTTTTTCTATCAGGATTTGTGTTATAATATTTTATATAATTATAGGTACTTTCAATTCGGAAAACAACTCAATAAAAAAAAAACAAAATAAATAAAAAGCTAATTAAAATAACAAGCTCATCAATTTGTTTTTTATTATTTAGATCTGCCCACTCAACCCTTTGTTTTTTATTACTTTAGATTCTAACACTCAAGTTTCATTTTATTTTTAAAATATATAAATAGTAACTTACCAAATAAATATGCGGCAAAACTAAACAAAGCACTTCACAAAATTAAATATGGCTAAAAAGTTATGGTTGCTTTAACTTTTTTTTTCTGTATAATCAACAATAAAAAAGTAGTATACGAAAATTTATTTCCGAAAAACAATTCGTTACAAAGGTTTTATGTACGTCAAGTTAGCGCGCCAAAGTTGAACTGACGGCGCTGCGTTCATTGGTCGTGCAGAAATGACACAACTCACAGATCTGCGCGAGAGATGTTGGTGGAACCACGGAGTGTTTAAGTAGCCAATTTAAGTTACGTTATTGTTTAATATTGAAAAGAGTATGCTTAGATGGTTTGGTCATGTTGAGAGGATGAATAAAAGGGTATTGACAATCAACAAAAGTTAATTCAAGGCAAAACAATTTTGCAATTGCAAGGCAATTGCTGGTTAATTGAAATCTATAGGTACTAATATTATAAAGCTGAAGAGTTTGTTTGTTTGTTTGAACGCGCTCATCTCAGGAACTACTGGTTGAAATTAAAAAAATATTTTTCTGTTGGATAGTCCATTTATCGAGGAAGGTTATAAGCTATATAACATCACGCTACGACCAATAGGAGCGGAGCATAAATGAAACATGTTGCAAAAACGGGAAAAATAAAATCCTTTTTGAGAGTTTCCGTTGCGTGCGCTGCGTAAGCGGTTACAGTTACGAAACATTCATGTAAGTAGGGTAGGTAGGTAGCTAGTTGACGGGAGCGAAGCCGCGTGGGACAGCTAGTTATGTATAATAATAATGTACAAATGTTTTATTATAAATAAAGACTTTTTATTTTAGTTAAGGCAGTCGTGAGTAGAAACGCCGAGAGAGGATGCCTTAGAACGGCATACACGGATTGTATTGGTGATATTATTTGAGAAGAAGTTAGAGCTGCGAAGTTCTTAGGTAAAACTTTAGATGATAAACTGACTTGGAAACGTCATTTGGAAGAAATTTGCAAGCGATTAAGTAAATCAGCATATTTGTTACCTCAACTTTTAAAAAAAACTGGCAAATTGCGACTCGGACTCGTACACGAAGGGTTCCGTACCATTATCGCAAAAAAACGGCAAAAATATCTCGTTTGTTGTATGGGAGCCCCCATTTAAATATTTGTTTTTAGTATGTGTTGTTATAGCGGCAAGAGAAATACATGGTCAGTGGGTGGTCTTAGGGGCACCATCTGACAAAATTTCAACTGTCTAGCTATCACAGTTCATGAGATACAGCCTGGTGACAGACAGACAGACGGATCGCGATCGATTCGGATCGGTTTTCTGGTGGTCGCCACTGTTGTGATTCTGTCTTTCAGGAGTTGCAGTGGTTTGGGAATAGTGCGGTGGGATTACCCATAATAAAAAAAAGACTGCCGGATCGTGGAGTCTTAGTAATAGGGTCCCGTTTTTACCCTTTGGGTACGGAACCCTAAAAATTAAATAATGAGACACTGTTAACAGCCTATCAAGGACTAGTCGCCCCAATTCTACGGTGTGGTGTTATTTTTGGCTTATGTTTAACTTACCACCAGATATAGTAACATATAACAGACAAAAATAGTAAATGATCACCAAAATTAAACCCGCATCTTATTGTAAAATTATAACCAAAGTTTTAACATCTCGCTATCCTGTTTAGGCAAAATGACTCCAAATAAATCATTGTTAACCCAAAAGTAGTAAATGATCACCAAAAGTAGTAAATGATCACCAAAATTAAACCAATGACCAAAAAGATTATAAAATTTCTGGGAGCAACTTGGAAGTAGCGCTCGCCGGCCGCTGCCGCGGCACCGCTCGCTTTGCTCGCTCGGCTCGCGCGCGGTTGGTCACAGTTCTAACCTAACCTAACCTATTTTACAACATTAAATAGCGCAATAATTTGCTATTAAAATTTGGTGATCAATTTACTAAATTTGGTGATCATTTACTATTTTTGTCAGTATATTACTAGATTTGGTGGTTAGGGGTTATCGTCACAAAGTTTTTTTTGGTGGTCATTATATTTATTCCCGTTATTTTTTGGGAACAGTCAACAAATAGGGTACCTACATTTAAACCTTGTTTTTCAAATAAATATTATTACACTATGTTTAACGAATAAATATTATTACACTATATTATACAAATAAATATCAATACATCTGTAGAAAAGCCGTTTTTGTACATCGAAAATATTGCCAAAAAAAATAGTGTTAAAGGATAACCAACAGAACCCATTTCCAGCATTTATGGAACTTTTGTCTGTTTGTTTGTGCACGCATCACGTAAAAGGTACGTAACCAATGTAGATAACTTTTATACATAAATATTGTGCGTAACTTGAAGTATTTCTAAGTTTTTGTTTCATCACAATCGGTTCACTCTATCAAAAGTTATATGAGTTTAAAGTGTTCAAGAAGTAAAATATCACAACACACGCAATTCAGATACTGGGATAGTTGAACTACATATTCGATAGATGGCGTTGTGCATTTGAAGTCATTTTCTGAATGGTGGTGTCAAGTTTCTCCGCGAAAGAATAAAATTAGAACAAAAATAGGGTAGGAGGATAAGTAGGGTAGGTAGTCAGTTGACGGGAGTGAAGCCGCGGGCACAGCTAGCATTGTAATAAATTTATCTTAGATAAAGTACCTATAGATGAAGCCCTGGCGTGGATGAGACAGCAATAGTAAGTTCTGGTGTTACAACAAGAACAAGAACACTACAACCCACCATTGCACTGACACTTATTATCTATAAATAACCCAAATTCCTTGTCTCAATTAACACATAAAACCACATGATACCACGAAATCACAGAAAATCAAACAAAACCGAGTTTGTTTGTCAAACCTGCCATTATATTAGAGTTTGACAAACTACAGAAACCGGCCATGGTGACAAAGACAAAAAATAATCTTTTTCCTTATTATTTACATAGAGCTGCCAATTGGCCATCTCGCTCTATCAATCAAGCTTATTTTAAGGCTTAATCTATAGGTACTTTATCTAAGAAATTTATCTTTTAATTTAATTTTACCCATTCATATATTCGTTTTATTTTTGTAATTTGTACGTCAATTGGCAAAAACATAGCGCACTACCAAATTTTTAGAAACTTGCAAGTAATTATTTTACCTTTGTATTACAAATAAATTATTTAAATTCTGATGGCCTGTGCGCAGTACCTACTCAGTATAAAAGGCGCCGATTCCCTTGAGTAGATGATTTTAAAATGAGAATCACGTCTAAACGGCTAGTCGTAATTTTTTGGAAAAAATATATGTTATATTAGACCATTTTCTTAATAATTTGATCTAAGAAAATTTTGAAATTTATTCGTATAACATAGTGTAATTAATTTGTAAAGTTATGTCTAAAACGGACAAAAACACGACAATCGCACCAAAACCGCTGGGCGTATTTTAATGAAATCGATACTATCTCAAAGACAATTTAATTATCTACATTTTGATCTGAGGCTTTTTTTTAAAGTCTTAGAGTAATAAGGAAAGCACAAAACACTATAAAATTTTGGGTCACGCGGGTGTGAAACGAGTGCGCGTTTTGTTCCTTCAAGGTCGTTGGCTTTAGTCGTCCGTCGTCTTAAAAAAGTACAGAGGCGCACATGCAGAGGTGCCCTGCAGCCTAATTGCGTAAGTGAATTCTGCAAAGGAAACAAGTCGATTCTTTCAAAGAATCATAATCATTTCTTTCAACTTTTTCGGTATTGCGAAACTAATTTGGAAAGCTAGTGTTAGCTTTCCAAATCCTCCTTTGAGTTGAACACAGACTATTTAGAGATACTACGGAGTTGAAGATATATGACATTTGCATTACACAATACCAATAGTGAAGTTTTATGTCGATTCTTCCGCTTTCATTCATTATTTTACAATCAATGCTACTTCAAAATATTGGTAATGAAAGGAGCATAACCTTTCCGTTTCAGAGTGTAATATGCAATACGAAAAGTCGGTTTTGGGAAGGTTCCAACTTGTTTGCTTTGCAGAATTCACTTACGCGATTAGGCTGTGGAGTGAGTCGAGGCATCTGCTTATAATAATAATAAAAGCGTAATTCACCCCTTCGTAGACAGGCGTGATGATATTTACAGATAGGTTATTTTTTACTGATAGAATACTTAGTATAAGCACAGACAATATAATACTAGCATACAGCTGCCTCATCCCATACAAAGAAACCGTGCCGACGTAACTAGCGTCTTATAATTTTTATAAATACTTCGATCGCGTTCGGTTCCGTTCCACGGCTATAGATGGTGTTAGCAGCGACTTGCATGTAAAAGGGTTTTCTCGGTTCGTGACTATTTTTTTCTTTAAATACAGTGACGATTTGTTTTATAGTTTGCACGTTGTTCAGTTTTATTGTACCAAAATGTGTTACAGAATCGAGTGGCATACCTCAGAAATTTAGAACCATGCCATCTATTGGAATCAATTTTAAATGATACGTTCAAATAATCTTTTAAATGTGAATTAATCCCAATATTCCATAATTTTATGCTTAGGGAGATAAAAAGAACATACAATTTGTATGATCAATTCTAGAAATTGTTAGTTTTACAAACAATTCAATAACAAATCGATGCATATCGCGCCATCTAGTGACAAGTATTTGAACAAAATTTTCTTTGTTAGCGCTGGCACCCCGTGATAGTAGATGCGCAAGGCACGAAACGGTGCTGTTTTTTAACACTACTTAAATATTGTATTACTTAAATACAATTTGAAATATGACTTAACATACATAACATCACGCCTTTATTACCCAAACGTTTAGATTGAGGCTTAGTACACTATATTATAATACACACACATAGTTTTCAGTTTCCTAGATTCTTTTCAAAACATAACGTAACATAACATCACGCCTGTGTTCCCCAAAGAGTTAGGCAGAGAAAAATAGTACATTATAGTACACCAACATGTCACCAGTTATGTTTAGGTCTTATGTTATATGTGTTAAGACCGAAGGTTCGGTTTTGGCTGAAAATCCTGTTTCGGTCGGACATTACTGATAAACACATTAACCTCCTTCGGCAGTCAGGTAAAAAAAGAGTATTCAAAAACCAAGAAACCCGACTGCTTAAGAAGCGAACTAAAAAGACGTACTTAAATGGTTTTGGATAGTCAGCTCGCGATTTTGTATCTTCCGACTGCACAGCAAAAAATAATATAATTTATTATGTATCTTAACCTTGATTCGGGTTAGCAGACTTGAACGCGAAGTTTTCGGATCGATGCTCAGTTATGTAAAAATAGTTAAAAATTACAATATTTAGGCACACGGCAGTGTGTCAGCCAAGTTCGCGAAGCATAAGAGCGAGACACCAGCCGTAGGTACAACGAACACGAACCATTTCAACCCACTTCGGACCCCTCCATAACTTTAAATCTATTAGACCTACACTGTCTGTATACAGGGCTACAAGTTAATTTCTGGTGAGTTTCCATCATCCCTGACTGATTTGGATATTAAACATTGTACCCCAAACTTCACTGTTTTCAAGATATTGGACATTGAAGTTTCACGATCTTATTTCATTTTATAACTATCAATCGTCTACTACGACGCAGTTAGTTCAGTTAACTGTAATTTTAGTGTTGAGAATATTAACACAACTTATCTTCTAAACAAAAATTTAAGCCAAGAAACCCAAAAAAAAATAGGCCAATAGACAAAAAATTGGCAATTTAAAAAAAATACTTCTACTTCCAATATGATCTGATCTGAATCCAGGAATGATGGAAACAACAATATCTTAAAGAATCTATGTCGACTTATCAGGTGAGATAGTGGTCAAGCGCGAGCCTATCAATAATAAACGAGATAAAGATCTTAACAGACAGACGGACAACAAAGTGATCCTATGAGGGTTCGGTTTTTCCCTGTTGAGGTACGGAACCCTAAAAAACTGAAAACGTTCTGCATAACAGATCCAGTATGTTTTAAGCAAATTCGAGACAAATTCTGATGACCTTTGGGGTAGGTAGACGTATTCTTGAGTGGAGACCGCGAACTGATAATCGTAACCCTCAGGCTAGTTGGAGTGATGATTTTCGCAGGGTGGCTGGTAGCAGCTGGATGAGAGTTGCCGAAAATCGAACCCAATGGTGTGCAATTGGAGAGGCCTATGTGCCTATGCCCAGCAGCATACTGCTATACGCTGATAATTAGAGAACTTGGTTTATAGTTAGATATCTCTTTTGTTGGCAGCTAAGCCGTCATCAAAAACTTGGCTTTTTTTAACATGTATGTTTTGGTTCGTTGTTTACTTTGTTCATCACCGTTGTTTTTACCCGACTGCCGAAGGAGGGTAATGTGTTTATCAGTGTATGTATGTATGTGTGTTACTATGTGGCGTTCTAGAGACCAAACGCATTGGCCGATTTTGATGATTCATACGTCAATCGATTTGTCTTAACCCTGCGAGTATCACTGACTGCATTAAAATTGGAAAATAGAAAAATGGCGGATTTTGGGCGCCATATTGTGGGGGACAATAATTATTTTTTCTTCCAAACCCATCGTGTGGGGTATCAAAATGAAGGGAAGTAAGAAGCGATATCCAAAATATACAACACTTATATGTTTAAATGTAAATATAAAAAATATAACGATAATAAAAAGTTATAAATAAAATAAAAAAAATACAAAATCAAAATACCCGACTGCTTAAAAAGCGAACTAAAAGGACGTAAACAAGAAGAAAACCATGCTGTGCAGTCGAAGGATACAACTGTCTTTGGTCAGCCTGCTCGCGAATATTTTTCCTGCGACGGCACAGCATGAATTTCTTCTTCGTTTACGTCTTTTTAGTTCGCTTTTCAAGCAGTCGGGATTTTTGATTTTATTAACAACTTTTTAGTAAGATTATTTTTCGAATTACTTTTACATTAATAAGCTGATGATGTGTGATGTGTGTGATGTTTAGAATACACTAAATATAGGAACAAATGCCATAAAATATTAACTAAATGTAAAAATGAATACGATAGGAAAATTATAATAGATTGTAACAATAATATAAAAAAGTTATGGGATAGAATTCATGTAATGATGGGGCAGAATAAACAATCCATAGATATCGTAATATTAAATAATATTGACAGGCAAAAGATATTTGTGATAAGTTCTCGTCAACATTTACAAACGAAATTGAAAATATAAAACACGATTGTGATGCGACATGGTTAAACAGAAGCACATATGTAAAGGAGAAAAATATGTGTATGCGATGGCGACCGGTAAATAGTCAGGATGTTAAGAAAGTTATAACAGGTAGGGATACAAATAAATCACCCGAAAGCGATCTCATACGCTTGGCGATATTACGCCCCAATGTTAACGCAGTACTGGCCGTGCGCCCGCTCGATGCCAAAAAATCAATATTGAACCTCCTTTTGAACAGTTTTGTTTGCAAAATATTATTTGATTTACATATGCTAAATTAGTTATGAAGAAATTCCAGCTGTCAATTTTTCTGTGTAAAAATATTTTTACAATGCATGTCCTCGAAAAGAGCGTTTTCCAAGCAGCCAAACTGTGCGGAAAGTGTCACTTTTTTTAACTAGTGCTTTTTACTTTTCTGTATCTTTTTAATTTTTAACTCCAAATTCAGCCCGACGCATAGAGTTTTTATTATTTGAGAAAAGTTTTACAAATTACTTAACTAGTACAGATTATCATTCAAATAAAAGGTAAAATAAAACGAATTCATTAAAGGCGTTTTTAATTACTCTAGATTTAGATTTTGATCAATAAATTAATTTTAAATATTCATTAAATATGTTTGGCAGAACGTATATTTTGCTCGTGCCTTTTTGCGTTACGACGTGACAGCTATTTGAACATGCGCAGTAGATATGCCCGAGGAACTATTAGTTAATCTGTGGATATGCAGAGCGTGCTTAAATAAGCCCGCCATTTTATTAATTTCGTGCTTGGTTCAGATATATTTTTTTATTTCCTCGCACAGTGCATAGTAAAATATTGTATGATACACGTACGTAATATGATTTCCGATGAGTGGCATTTTTATTCACGAGCGAGCGAAGCGAGTGAGTGGATAAATCGACACGAGTAGACCTACCGCACTTGTAGCATAAATAACTATTAAACATCCAAGTCGTTTTGGAGGGGTTTCCAAAAGTTGCGAAAAAATATCGTGTTGTTAATATATTTTTTTAAAGCTAAATTACAGGCCAATTGCTATATTACCAAGTGTAGACATTTTTTTTGTAAAATGTATTGTTAATCAACTAGGAAATTATTTTCAAAAAAATAGCATTATTAGTGAATGCCAACATGGATTTCAAAAAAGTAAAAGTACAACCACCTTGTTATCTAAGTTTTGTGACGAAATTAATAATAATTTAAATAAAAAGCAATTTGTAGTAGTAGTATTTTTTTTTTAAAAGAGCATTTGATACACTAGAAAAAAAACATTTTATTAAATGAAATGCGTGTAAAGGTGGACGAGTCGTACAGTGACGCGAGGGAGGTTAGGTGCGGGGTGCCGCAGGGCACGGGATGCGGGCCTGTATGCTACCTAATGCAAGTCAATAGCTTGTGCGGCGTTTTACGCACCTGTTCAGCGTACATGTTCGCGGATGACCTGTGCGTGTTACGCGCCGGCACCGACCTCGCCGAAACTTGTCGACTCGTGCAGTACGACGTAGATCGATTTGTTGAATGGTCGCACGACAACGGTATAATCCTAAACGCGGATAAAACCAAGCTAGTGTGTGATACGCTCACCATATTTAATACCACCTGTGTGCTTAGTGCGAGTTTTTACTCACGCTCAATCGCGTTAACGTAAACGTCAATTTGTATTGAAACTGGATAAGCGCCGTCTGGTGACGGTAAGGAGAAACCTCTTTTTTTGTATACATTTTGACATAAGAGGTCGTTTATGTCATCACTAGTGAGGATGTTAAAAAACTCGCACAAAGGCCTTTGGCGACCCACCTCCGATGTACACACATGCGCGAGTGTGTGCGAGTTTGTGTGCATAAATACAATGATGAGTCAATCTTTCCGGACCAGTTGAAATTGGCCAAGGTGATTCCAATACACAAAAAGCGCACTAAGACCAATCCGAATAATTGTCGCCCTATATCCTTATTACCCACCTTATCAAAACTCTTTGAAAATCTATATATATATATCGGAGGAAGGTAAATGATTAGTAATAAATATCCCTTGTAAACTTATTACTTCAGGTTTGTTTAATTGGCAACATTTAGCTTCTGATCAGTTCTCAGTTCGATTTTATTCGATTGACAACACTTTATTTTTCTTATGTCAAAATACTCGATTTGGATTGGATAATACAAGCAGTAATTTGCCGGCAGAGATTCTCTTAGCCAATAAAAAGCAGGAGTGTCATAGAGGCACTCTGAGTGGGTTCTCCCGCCATATTGGGTCGTGAAGTTAAAAAAAAGATACGCGCGGACGCGCGTTTTTGGGAGTTAAAAAAGGAGTTGAGAGAAAAAGAGTTGAGAAGTAGCCTAAAGTGGCGTGTGTGAACTTGAACAAGTGTGTTTTAGTTGGGAAAAAGCGAAACGATTGGTGGCCGAATCCGCTGCTTTGATAAAATTGGAACAAGAACTATCTCTAAAACGGCATAAGTTACCTGCTTTGTGCATTGCATACCCACGATATGCCCACAGACCGAGGGTATTATTGAAGATAGCCCTCCTATTTCCGATATCGGAAGTGAAAACAATGCACGCACAAAGCGATAATGGACCAAATGAGACGAGTAATGGCTGGCGCGCTCTGTTTGGTGCGCGAAAATTAGCATGGAAGTACCTACCTACCTACCTAATGGAGATGTTTTGCAACTTGCCGGCTACTAGAGACAGGAATATCATGATGCCCGAGTTCAACTGTATAGTGTGGCCTATCCTAGACAATATGCGAAGTCGAGTTGCAGATAATGATGAAGTTAATGATGACATCGACGCCCAATCCTGACTAGATACTTGGGAAACGCAACTGTGGTGGTGATGTTCAGGGAAGTATAAACTTAAGTATTCCGACAATAATAAGTACCAATCTAATGCCTTATGAAGTTTAGCCACAATATTGTTTTTCTTGGTTTATAGTGGCTAAAATTTAAAATAAATTGTTATTTTCGTTATGATGCTAAATGAAACTCAGCCAGATTCATACTGTCAGCGGAATACGCAAGAGATTAAGACCACTTGTGCAAATACAGTGCAAGAGAGCAAACATCCTAAGCTACAACTTGATTCAATAAAACTTTATGCTTGTGGAAATCTTGCTCATAGACATGAATTTTTCAGCCATTCACACAATATGCAACAAATAGCACGGACGTCTGAGCCCTTCAACATGGCTGTGGATACCACAAGACCTGTTGTGACCGGCTGCGTGTAGTGCAGCCACAAGATAAGTGTGGAGCTCAGGTTCCATTTCAAGAGGCAACATACAACCTGCAGTCTACAGCGCTATGAAAGAGGAAATTTTGTGGTGTTATACATGCCGCTGCGGTGATCAATCAATTTAATATTTTCTGATAGCACCTAGGAGTCTGGACATGTGCATGGTTGGCACTGCTGCCTGACCTTTCCGGGAGTACAGGCTTAAAGGTATGTTACTTTGATCTGCACTCAACTATCTGTGCATTGGCATACATTTGTGGCAGCCGAAGTATGTATTGGATTTGGAAGTACCTAAGTTTTATAATTAATTGTTGCATTAATTGCAATTTATAACTATTGCATTATGTTGTTTAATGGAAATGTTTAATGTAAGTTACATGAAAAGAGTAGAAAAATCAAACAGCGCCATCTATGTAATGGTATTGATACTGTATGTTTCTTTCAATAATCATCGAAATTGGATGCGGGACCCCATTATGCCGTGATTTACTGCTTGGGGGAGCTTATTGAATACGAGCATGTTGTTTTTTCGTGATCAATTTAAAAAAAAACAAATAATTTTTGCATAGACAGAATGAGAAGTCCGTGCATGTCACGCCATCTTTTAAATCTTTGACGGGCTCAAGCTTTGAAATATTTTATTTCAAGTATTTAATCGTTTTTATTTACCAACAAAATAAACAATGAAACGATTTTCGCAATTTCATCTTTCTAATGTACTTGGAGCATTGGAATGTGAGAACAAAACGGAAAGAAATTAGATTTCATTACATTATTTTATGTTGCATGATGTTAGAACAATATACGGTTTTGTGACCACTAGTGCTGTCACAAGAGTACACACATTTATGAATAGGTTGTTAGTTTACTCACTACTGATAATCGAGAAGTAAAGATACTAGGCATTTTAGCCATGCATTCTTTATTAATAGGTGTCACTTCAGATTGCCCGTAAATATTATTACCACTGAGTTTGTTGTTGATTTGATCTTCAAGGAAATTTGTGAATATGCTTTTCTTTGAAAATAACGTACATTCTAACTATTCGCGTTGGTATTTTTAATGCAAGTGTGAATCCAGTTATGGAAAGTAAAAAGAAAAATCGTAATAATAGTGTATCTTTTCACATCTTTGGCTGATTGGGATTGTTTTTACAACTAAATTAAAGTATCAGGTAAAAGGGAAAGATATTTATTTTGTTAACGTTGAATTCACTTAAGTTTGTGTAACACATTCAACTATTTTTTAATAATATTTTGGTTCATATCAAAACAGAAAAATCTAATCTCGATTTTCTAGCGTGAAATATCGATTCGCTGGATAGATTCAGTAATGGATATCGTTTGAAAAATAATTTATTTAAATCGATTCGTCGATTAATTGATAACTGATCGCCTCGTCGATTAATCGATAACAGATCGCCATCCCTTGCTCATCTCTATTAGACAGTGACATGAAAGTGTCAACATTCGAAAAAGTTCGAAAAAAGGCGGACAAGACAAAACAAAAACAAATAACTTTTATCTGTGATATGATTTTTAACTTATAAGTTACTAGATAAAGACTAGATTATTAATAAATCGTTACAAGGTGTGAGTCACCGTGAGGATTAAACTTTTAACTTTTGCTTCATTCCAAAGAGTTGCGAAAACTTTCAGTTAAGAGTTTGTGATCAAGATTATTTTCAAACCGGTGTTAAAGTTTAGTGAAATAGTTTGCTGGTTGACTCGTTTTGCAATCTTACAACCTGGAAATATCACGAGGATTAACGTTACTATAGCCTAGACAGTTGGCGTTTAGTTTTGTTGCTACCAACGGTTGAATAAAGGTAAAGTTAATGTCTGTAGTTGTTATAAATCACTATGTAGGGAACTAACCAACTGATAACATGTCATTCTAACGATACCTACAAATAAAAACGATTTAAATTGACTATGGCAAATGAAAAGTGCAACTAGACATTAAGATAGTGTCTAGAAGACGTATTCAGGTATTATGGGATGCCCGAGGGATTGGCCCTCTCGAAGAACTGTTGAAGTTGTGGCTGAAGATGAGATAGATGTTTAATTGGCAACATTTTAATTTACATAGTACAGTTTCTCAGTGTCGTGGGTCAGAGAGATGACGGAGTCAAGAGTTGATTCGGCATTTAAGTTGAAAGTGCATTCTGTGTAGCGAATGTATTTGCTAAGTTATTGTTGATTGTGGACCATGAATGGGACACTTGGGTTCTATTTGATTTACTTGGTACAGGAGCTTTTGTTTTTTTGGTGGAAACTAGGAATGGTTTCCTTGTTCTGTGTTGTTCAACGATGCTTGGCCTCGGTAATCTTGAACATTATTCAGAAGTTTTAATAATTGTAACATCTCTTTAAAGAAAGGTGTGAATATGTGAATTGTGTGATTGTGTGGTGTCATGTAACCTAGTACCTACCTTGAATAATAAATGTGGAATTTAAAGTATACTGTCAGTAATGGTTGTGGTGTTCTAACTTGTTGAATGTTCTGTGCTGGTCATTGTGAACATACCTAACGTAATTTTGTTTTATTTGCTATCTGAGCAAGTTGGATAAGATAATGTTAACGCAGATGTAAACTCGGTGACATGCGGTGCATGATTTCATTTTCAATTTTAGTTTACAAAATTGGTAATGTTTGACGTTGGTAGTTATTATACCTATCGCACTGAGGGTTTGTTATGAAATCATGAACATAAAATGGAGTTGAATATGCTTTTGGCTGGGTAAGAAATCCTGAATTTGAGATTGCCGTTGTATTCAGTACTGAGAATGAAGATTGAAATAACAAATTTGATTTTGGTTTAGAGGTGCTGTTTATGGTTATTGGAGTTCTGAATGGTGGCAGCTATGTGTTGAATTAAAAGCTTTGGTTCATGATGAGTTAGAGGAAAGCTGAAAGATCAAGTACCCATTGAAGTAACTGAATGTACTGTGTTGAAGACTGATTGAAATCAATCTAGCAATGGTGAGGTCGTGTGTATGGTCAAGGACTGACTGTACGGTGATGAGTAGTCGCTGCGGTGACTGCTGTAACCGAGGTGGGTTACGAGGTGAGTGGTCAGAGATGACTGCTGTAACCGAGGTGGGTTACGAGGTGAGTGAGTGGTCAGTAAGATGACTGCTGTAACCGAGGTGGGTTACGAGGTGAGTGGTCAGTAAGATGACTGCTGTAACCGTGGTGGGTTACGAGGCCTGGTCAGGATGACTATGGTTGCAGGGTGGTCACTGGGTTGACCATCAGGAGCTACAGCGATTGCTGTGGGACCAAGAAACATTGCTGGATTTGTCAGGGGGGAACCTGGTCCCTCTGGGGCTTTGGAGTCCTGTTATCTGTCTGGGGAAGCCTGGTCCCTCTGGGGCTTCGGTGACCTGTTGTTTTGTGTATGTGGCATGGGTATCTGGCAGTCTTGTTGCCTCGAGAGGACCGGTTGTCTGGGGGAGCCTGGTCCCTCTGGGGCTTCGGTGACCTGTTGTCTGGGGGGAGCCTAGTCCCTCTGGGGCTTCGGTGACCTGTTGTATGTCTGGGGGAGCCTGGTCCCTCTGGGGCCTCGGTGACCCGTTGTTTGGTGTATGTGACATGGTATGTTGTGTTGGGCGTTTGGGTGGTTTCTGGCACACTTAGTGCTTCGAGACCGACTTGGCGTTTGTTGGGAACCTGGTACCTCTGGTGCTTCGGTAACCATTTAGAATGTGTTAATATGGTTGTCTAAATGGTGAGGTGGCTGGTTCGATAGTACGATGATGGTTGTGTACAGTGTATGGTGTGGAGACCTAGATTTACATGGAGAAAACAAATGAACAGTGTGAAAGCTAAGAGAATTCAGTTTTCATGAGTAAAGATGTACTTGAGTTTTGTTGTAGGCTGGTAATATAAGGTGTTGATTGAAGGTTTCACGTGGAAGATGTCACGACCACGTTATTTTTTTTTATTTGGTCAGGAGCGGCCGAACTTAACCTATTACTTATTTTTTTATCTCCTCTTGGTTTTTGTTTTTTGTTTGAGTAACGATGTTGCTCGTCGCTTTACATCAAACGTGGGACCGTTTGAATGTCAAGATGGCCGTATCGGAGGAAGGTAAATGATTAGTAATAAATATCCCTTGTAAACTTATTACTTCAGGTTTGTTTAATTGGCAACATTTAGCTTCTGATCAGTTCTCAGTTCGATTTTATTCGATTGACAACACTTTATTTTTCTTATGTCAAAATACTCGATTTGGATTGGATAATACAAGCAGTAATTTGCCGGCAGAGATTCTCTTAGCCAATAAAAAGCAGGAGTGTCATAGAGGCACTCTGAGTGGGTTCTCCCGCCATATTGGGTCGTGAAGTTAAAAAAAAGATACGCGCGGACGCGCGTTTTTGGGAGTTAAAAAAGGAGTTGAGAGAAAAAGAGTTGAGAAGTAGCCTAAAGTGGCGTGTGTGAACTTGAACAAGTGTGTTTTAGTTGGGAAAAAGCGAAACGATTGGTGGCCGAATCCGCTGCTTTGATAAAATTGGAACAAGAACTATCTCTAAAACGGCATAAGTTACCTGCTTTGTGCATTGCATACCCACGATATGCCCACAGACCGAGGGTATTATTGAAGATAGCCCTCCTATTTCCGATATATATATATTTTTTTTTAATTAATTTAAATTTATTCATGAACTAAGGACTAGATACATTGCATGGTGAAGTGAGACAGTCATTAAAAGTCTTAATCTAGTTAGTGGGTGCAGTACTGTTCTTCTAGATAAGTGACGAAGTCACCTGTGTTTAAAAGAATCAGTTGCGATCCCCTGTAGTAAAAAATACGGGTTGACTTTTATCAAGAACTTGTGGTCAAAATTACATTGTTAAAATCAAACACAAAAATAAACAAAAAAATGCTTTAAAACAATATAAAGTTAAATTAAAATTGTACTAAAGGGTCTTTCAACGACAATATATAAAAGAAAGTCGTGTTAGTTACATTATTCATAACTCAAGAACGGCTGAACCGATTTGGCTGAAAATTGGTAGGGACGTAGCTAAGAACCAGGAGAAGGACATAGGATTTTTATCCCGTTTAGGGTAGGGTAGGGTAGGTAGGGTAGGGTAGGTAGGGTAGGTTAGGTAGGGTAGGGTAGGTAGGGTAGATAAATGTTTGGTGTTTTTATGGCAAAACAAAGTTTGCCGGGACAGCTAGTATCATATAAAATTGACTGATGGTACATTTAGGTATTAACAAAATTATCAACCTGAGACAATTTGGATATCAGAAAGGCGTTGGTACCGCGGATGCTATGAACACTATTTTTTTATTTTTTTTTAGATAGGCTCGCGCTTGACCACTATCTCACCTGATGGTAAGCGATGATATTGTCGACAGTGTAACACGCTTGCCTAGTAAGTTAAATGAAAAAAATTAAAGTAGCTGGACTATTTGTTGACCTCAGCTCCGCTTTTGATACCATAGATTATGAACTGCTACTTACTAAACTCAAACATTATGGTATAAGAGGCAAGACATTAAAACTTATGACTTCGCAAATTAGACGAATGTACGTAGAAATTAAAAGTATAGATGAGAATAATCACGAAGTGATATACAAGTCAAAAATGACATATGTAAAACGTGGTGTGCCTCAAGGCTCAATTTTAGGACCTATACTATATGACGGCATTTCTAAAGATTTCGTTCTGAACAGAGCTATGGTTTCGTATGACTTTGACAGATGTCAACTTGACGTAACATTAAGCACTAGTTTTTGGCGCGAACAAGAGGGGATCAGACAGAAGATCTAGGCAGAAGATGGCATTTTGGATTGAGTTGTTAATTTGTGATAAAACTGGACTTATGGAGAAATCACAGTGAGAGTGACCGATTGTTCGTGTAGATCAAACTACGTGCTCGATGGAATGTCGTTTAAGTTATTCGCCAATACATAACGTGATCAGTTACATTGTGATTGTGAGCCTACATACAAGCGAACAAGTTGGTTTGTTTAACATCTAGCCCGAAAGAACCCATGCAATAATGGCTTTTCCTGACAATTACTCAGTATTCCCTACATATATATTATTTTTACAAATGACTTTGAATAAAACTCAACCGAACGAGAAACTTGTTGTTTTCGCAGATGACACAAACATAATCATTGGGACAAAAGATATTTTGCTAAATATCTACTTGAGTTTGAAAAACAAGAAGAACGTGAGATTAGAGAGAGCATGCGAAGAATAATTTTTAAGCAATTAATATCACCAAAATTTAATATAGTAGAGCATTGTTTGAAGTACCAAGCTGTAGATATATTTAATAGGTTGCCTTCTGAGATAAAGATCCTGATTTATAACACCCACTTGTTTAAAACAAAATTAAAAGCTTTTATATTAGAAAAATGTCTGTATAACGTATCGGAACTAAGGTCAAACAATAATAAATTATTTACATTTTTTTTTCTCTCTTTGGCATTATATAATTTAAAATCACGACGAAAAGAAGAACGATGTCATAAGTTTTAATGTCTTGCCTCTTATACCATAATCACAGATAATATAATACGCCATAATGTTCGAGTTTAGTAAGTAGCAGTTCATAATCTATGGTGTCAAAAGCGGAACTGCGGTCAACAAATAGTCCAGCTACTTTGTTTTTTTCATTTAACTTACTAACTATATCAGTTATTAAAGTGTTCATAGCATCCGCGGTACCAACGCCTTTCTGATATCCGAATTGTCTCAGGTTGATAATTTTGTTAATACCTAAATGTACCATCAGTCTATTTATTATGATTTTCAAAGAGTTTTGATAAGGTGGGTAATAAGGATATAGGGCGATAATTTTCCGGATTGGTCCTAAATTATATAATTTTGAATCTTCTGACATTATTTTTAAAACTGTTTGACATTTATATTGAAATTAGTTGTCATTATTTTTAAAACGGTTTGACATTATTTTTAAAACAGTTTGACATTATATTGAAATCTGTATGACATTATACTTAAAACTTATGGATATTATCTTGAATTATTATATTATGGCCCTCCTCTGAAATTTCTCAAACTTTCTGGCCCCCAATTTTGATAGTTTGCCCACCACTGACCTAGAATAAGGAATTATTTTGGCGACGAAGTCAGGAAATAAAAGGTAAATTTGCCAAATCACTTAAGCAATTCTTTTTATGGCGTTTGTTAATAAATGATCTTGTTAGGAAAGTGGTTTGCAGTTTGTGGAGGGAGGGTTAGCAAATAAGTAATTAAGTAGTTTTATAAGATATGGGTCATGTGATATATGATAAGATTACATTATTAACATTTCAAAAGTTAATACAAATTGTATATTATTGTAATTTTTTTTTTTATTATTTCAGTATGTGAAAATTAAGTGTCCGCACTAATAAACTTTATTTTTAATACTGTTTGTTTCGTTCCCACAGACAAACCGTGAAAACGGTTTTGTGGGCCATAGTTCTTATGTTAAGATTTTATAAACTTGTACTTTAATAAATAAAAACTTGAGAGGTGTCAAGGGACACCCGGATGGAACGAAGTTTCCTATCGTAATATTCTTTATATTTTTGTTTAACAGTTTTAGGTATTTTTTTACTTTCTTGTTTCTTTAATTTCTGCGCTTCATAATGTTTTTTTCTTCTTTCTGCATTAGTTTTAGGTCTTTTAGCTTGTAATTGATCAGTCTCACTACATTCATCTGATCTCTCTTCAGTTATGTTTTGTACCATCGTATTTTGTAATTTCATTCTCTCACGATATTCTCTACTTCTTTGTGCATTTGTCTTTTTCCTTGATGTTATAGTTTGTACCTCAGTAGTTGATGCTTTAGTTGATTCGCTATTAAAATAAAAATAGCAAAAAAAATTTACATACCTATACACACATACATATATACGAGTATATCTCACCAACAGCACCATTAACTAATCCATCACTTACATCGATGTTTGTTGTGGTCATAAGTCATAAGTCATTTATTTCGGAACAATATAACATTGTGTAGAAATTTTGTAAAATAAGCAAGTACCATTAAAACATTCCGATCAACAAAGAAAGTAAAAATACTAATATTATTTTTTTTTTTTAATATAAAACGATATGTCTTACTCTTTACATAAAGTTAAGTCTGTGTTGCATAGGGCATTATCTCAAACTGAAAAGAATATTGTAGTTTATTTTATTTTTCACTTACATAAACATAGTTAAAGATTTAGAATATATATGTAATTTCTTTTTTTTTTTTGGCTCAACTTCAAACAAAAAATTAATTGGATTAGTCGAGCAAAACCAGCATAAATTAATGAATTTTACTTTGTATACGTATGTCGGATTTATATTACATTAAACTGTATTTATGTAACAATCTATCTAAATAAGTAAAATCTGTTTTATAACTGTTCTACATTACCTACACCTATGTTTAATGCATGCCGTGGCAGCCTTTAATTAAGGCTACATACACTATACAAGATAACATTACAAATTTAAAAATCCCTCGATTTAATTTTTATTTCATACTTTTTTGGTCAATGTGGCGACGCTTGGGGGAGGCCTATGTCCAGCAGTGGACGTCTTTCGGCTGATATGATGATGATGATGACTTTTTAAACTAAATGTAATATACCTAGTAGCAGACACGCTTCAATCGACAATCTATCGACACACGTAATAATGACACGATATCTTGCGAAAAAATCCAGATTCAAAGAGTAAAATGCGAATAACTTTTGAACGGCTAAACCGATTTTATTCAAACATAGCTAAGAACACTCTCGACAAAGTCACCATTCAACAAAAAATACTAAATCGGTTTATCCGTTTAGGGGCTATGATGCCGAAGACAGGCACACAGATACACAGCAACACACGTCAAAATTATAACACCCTTCTTTTTCAGTCGGATGTTAAAAATTTCAAAATATGAGACCTTAAACATGTATATTTTGGTGTATGCTTTGTTGGTTGTCCTTAATTAAATAAATAAATAAATCACTCGAGTTGGTTAAGCAAATTTCATGCGCGTAACAGGTTTGGATGTACTGCCGAAACTATTTCATACGCTTATTATATTAAATTATTTTTCACAGTGGAGTGTTATGTTTAGTTAAGGATCGCGTGTTGTAGGAAAATCATGAGTTCTTTAACCCCTTGATATTTCTGTGCTCTTAGTGCGAGTTTTTATTCGTGCTTGATCAAACTAACGTAGGTGATAAAATTGAGATAGTCCGACTGGTGATAGTAAGGACGGTTTCGCAGTACACGTCCGTATCCGTAATTTGAGTTCCGAGTTCAAAATGTTCTGAATGGGGAAATGAACGCAAAGCTGTCGCTGTCGCTGGCGGCGCAAAGGTTGTTGTCAAATCATTTTTGCTTTGTTTTTATTTTTGTGTTTAAACCGGTCGACAATCGTTATTGATAATATGTATTGTCCCTGGAAGCTTACGGAATTGAAAGACGAACTAAAGAAATAAGAAGCAAGGATAACTGGAAAACAAACAGACCTTATTGAGAGGCAGACTTTTATATAACTAATAATTAAATATTTTTCATCAGTTCTATGTTCTAGATTTGGCTATTGTTTTAGTTCCTTGTACAGCACACAGAGACATATTTCGAGAAAAGTAAAATTTACTGAATGATAAGGTTACAGAATGTATGGATTTGACAGCTTTTAATAGACATAGCAACGATGCGCCACCTATCGTGAAAAAATGGCAGTTCACATACCCATTATGACAGATGATCACGGATAGATATGCGTAAGTTTCCCTACAAGAAGTATAGTAAGTATGGCTACTTCGGAACCGAAATTTCATGGACACGGACGTGTAGTGCGTAACCGCCCTAAGGGGAAACCCTTTTTACCCGACTGCCGAAGGAGGGTAATGCGTTTATCAGTCTATGTATGTATCGCGCACGAAGGGTTCCGTACCATTATCGCAAAAAACAGCATTTGTTGTATGGGAGCCCCACTTAAATATTATTTTTATTCTGTTTTTAGTATTTGTTGTTATAGTAGCAACAGAAACACATCAACTGTGAAAATTTCAACTGTCTAGCTATCACGGTTCATGAGATACAGCCTGGTGACAGACGGACCGTGAAGTCTTAGTAATAGGGTCCCGTTTTTACTGTTTGGGTACGGAACCCTAAAAACGACGTCCAACGTAAAAAATTGGTTGTCTGTAAAGTCTGTATACGAACGATAGTTTAACGTGACAACGTCATAACAAAACATAGATGAAAGCCGAATGCTCAAACCGATCGTGCCTTTCGCTCGCTCGTGTAGCGCTCTCGCTCCGATCGTAACGTTACAATGAACGTAACGGGACACTTTTTCGTGCATGCAGTCGGCGTTCATCGATTTATTAGACATTTTCACGTCAAAAATAATTTTCTTTTCGGAAGTGCGGTGTCTTTGGTATTTACATGTTAAATTTGGTTTTCCGATATAGACTCCATTCCCAGACCAGTTTGGTCATACGATATTTGTGCGATTACTATATCGCCCAAATCGGATAGAACTTAAAAGAGGAAAACACTTATTGGGTATAGGTACTGTACGTACACCGCTACCTACCTCTTTGGAGCATACAAGCGTAATTTTATGTAAATTTATCAAATTTTAGTACCAACAACTGTTTACAAGTTTGTACCGGCGCCGAGTTGCCAGCCTGTCGGTTTTTTATCGGTTACATTTCGGGGAGTGTGCGATGGAATTGCATGATCTTTTCCTCCTAGCCCGTTCCATCATCGGACTACAAGACGTACGGCGATGCGTCATCGGTACATGGAGGACATCCCACTCATACGCACCAAACGTTTTGGGAATACTTTTATTATGGATTTTTATGGAGTTTCTTGTGCGTTCTTCTTATGGAGTTTCTTGTGCGTTCTTCTTATGGAGTTTCTTATGCGTTCTTCTCCATAACAAGCTACTTTCCGAATGCACGGTAGAGTAAATTTTTATTACTTGTACATTTTTAATTAACAATTAATTTTTGACGTTCAAAAGTGCCGCTTATTGGCTTAATTGAAATAAATATATTTGACTTTGACTTTATGCGGACAGCAAAAGAGTGGAATTCCCTGCCGGAGTCTGTGTTTCCTGATAGCTACAACTTGGGAGTCTTCAAGTCAAGATTGAATAGGTTACTTCTAGACAAGCGTGCTTCCCCGTCGACCACATCATCGCTTACCATCAGGTGAGATAGTGGTCAAGCGCAAGCCTATGAACAATAAAATAAAAATAAACAAGTTCAAATTACTTAGTTATGTATTTTTTTCCTACTCCTCCTTTATTCTTTTCTGATTAATTTCGTTGCGGGATCCGAGACAGTTATATCATTTATTTATTACCCGACTGCCGAAGGAGGGTAATGTTTTATTATACACTTTATTGTACACCACAAAAAAACATACAGGACAAATGTTCAAATACACAAGTGTACAATGGGCGGTCTTATCGCACTAGGCAATCTCTTACAGACAACCTTTGGATGGACTGAAAGATAGGAGAAGAATTTAGGGCTGTCAGTGTACAAAAAACCAAAAATAATATTACTTAGACTTAATAACATACAATACATACATACAATATTACATAATATACTAATACATATCAAATATATAATAGAGAAAGGAGAATAATAAAAATTATAGTGAAAGGTAATGCTCCTTCACCATTTTCTTGAACGTTGGTAGTGTTTGAGCACGTCTCACTTCAATAGGTAATACATTCCACAACCGAGCTGCTTGAATCGTGAAAGATTTGTCAAAGAAGGAAGTGGAATGCATACGAATACTTAATTTTAGATTTTCCGATGATCTCAAGGACCTAGAATCACAGTCACAGAGGAACTGAAAGCGTTCTTTGAGATAAAAAGGAGTAAAAGGATTATTATCATTCTCCGGGACTTCGTCGAGCTTCATTGCCTCGGCGCTTTTCTGGTAGTCGCCACTGTTCAAATTTAAATATTTTTATTAGTAGGTCGTTAGTTCGAACCCAGGCAGGCGCTTTACTTTGTGTAAATTATTTCATCACCACTCTTACAACGGTGAAGGAAGACATCGTGAGGAAACCGGCATGTCCTAGAACAAATAATTCGAAGACATGTGACATCCACCATCCCGCACTGGGCCCGTGTGGTGGAATAAGGCCCATTACCTCTTTCACAGAGAGGATGCCTGTGTCCCAGCAGTGGGAACATTTTATAGCTGATGACGATGTTATAAATGATCAAACCGGATGTAGCTGAACAACATCAATATTATTCGCTAAAAATACGCATTTTACCGACGTAGAACTAAACAAACACTAGATATGACAACTTGACTGTTTGTTTGATCTACAAATATGATCATAGACTATGCGTCAAGCCATCAGGCTTGGGGACACGTGACTTTGAAAATGTCAACGCACTTGATATTGATATGACAATTTGTAACTATTTCTGCTAGTAAGCGAAATAGCTACTGTTCCAATATGCATAATGGACCGTTGTATTTAGCTATGCAGACTTTTTGAAAAATAGGTACGATACTGTTTTTAATTTAAGATGTCATGTTAATTTTATAATAAATGTGTATGTACTTACCCAGTTATTTCGCAATCACACTTGCTTTGTCGCATAGGCTTTTTGAGGAGAGTGTGATAATTAGTGTAGTAATGCATGTGTGGCTACTTTCTAGCGACCTATAGTTTTATTCATTTTTGTCAACCTGTGAACAGTGCTGTGGGCTGCATTATTACGTATACAAAACTATTTTATATTTTGAATGTTTTATCCTATAATGTAGTTGTTTACTGTTTCTTATTTTAATAAAATAATAATAAAATAAAAAAGCAACGGCTTTTGATAAAATTTTCGCTAATAGAAAGAGTAATTAACGAGGCAGGTTTGTGTATATAATTTTTGCCCGTGCGAAGCCGGGACGGGTCGGTAATCAATACTAATTTCAAGCAACAAGCAAATGACTATAGTTTCCTTATTGATTCTCAAGTGCTAACTTCATTAGGACTATTGTCAATAGATGATGTGCAAAAGCAAATAAGATATCTATTCACTAGTCCGGTAGCTAAGAAAAACACGTGCTTCCGTAAAAGGAGTTTCTTTGAAATGCTTTGTCAAATGTGTTAAAAAGGCAATGTTCTAGTAAATTACAGTAAAATATACGTTTTTGTTAGATATTCAGTGATAAGCTACGTTCAAAAGAATAGTTTGAATGGGTAATAATTACTGTTTTCCCCTTTATTTATTTATTAAACTTGCAGGCACCATAAAAGGCCATTGAGGGCTTAACGCCTGAGGCTATCTCTACCAGTCAACCAAGGGCGGTGAAGAGATAGCAATTCAGGTGGTCTGTGTTGAAATCTCCCATGATTATACAATGTGCATACTCTGACCCAACAGATTCAGAACAGACTCTGACAACGGCGGGGGGGCAGTAAACAACACCAACTTCACACCTTGAGGTAAACCTTCAAAAAGAGATACTCAGCGCATCCACTATAGTTAGATGGAGATGAAGCAATGACTTTGAAAGGCAAATCGCTGCAAAGATAGATAGCAACACCACCCCCTCCCTTTCCTATTCTATGATTGTGGATAACAATGAAACCTGGAAGGGGGTAGGTGGTAGAGAGACCTTTCGGGTAGCCTATGTCGTGTCCCATCGTGGGAATTATATTTTATCAACATCCGGCATTCCTCTACTTCTTCTTTCGTGTCGGTTAACACAAACTATAGTCCAAACCATTCAGATTTTGTCCAATCAATATGTATCAGCTACAACAGCTCTGTCATTCTCCACGATCTAATCCTGAGTGGGCATGATGGGAAGACAGGGAGGTGGGCCATATTATTATACTGTCTGAACTGTCAGACTATCCCAGGGGTAACGAACATCGAAGAATCGGCTTCTGGCCTATACGGCACAGGTGTTTTATTAGGCAAACTACCCATGTGCGGAGAGCAGCTTGCCTCAGCCCCAGCCGAGTCGGGAAGTAAGTGTGCCATGCGGTCTCTCCAGCTACTCTTCCTGCGGAGTGGCCTAACCCTCAATATCTTTATCTTTTACCACTGTATCATTGCATTCGTGTATACAGAATATAGAATAAGTGATAAAGTATATATGAGAAAGAAAACTATAATTAATTTCCAATATTTAATATATTTATTCAGCACATACAGTTTTACAAAGTAATAGAAATCACAATATACTATAAATTTCAGATATTTGTAGAGACACGCACCGGTACACATTATTTTATTATTATTACATATATTTTGTCGTAAGTGTGCACGGAAATCGGAAATTTTGGTGGAACACTAACCATTTTCTGAATGGACAAATTCACCCTCCTTCTGGGGCAGTTGGTTAAAAATAAGAACAGCCAAATTAATCAGATGCTAGTGCTTATCATAAGATATATATTCAACATCAAAGAGTACCTACACATAGTTTGTCGGCACAAAAACGGTGAATTGAAATTCATTACCCAGTGATTTTACTACAAAAAATTAACAATACCTTCAGTATCTCTTCTAGTAATTAAACGTAATTGCCGATTTCTGTTCACACCCACGGCTACAGGATTTAAACACCAGTTTTAACGTTAGTTTAATTTATATAAAACACACCAATGATAGGCAGTATTGCAATTTTCTGTAGTCCAGGGTAATACAAAAGTGTGGGTAGGCAAACATTGCTATAAACTTTTCAACAAACATGTAGGTCATAAGTAAGTACCCCGCCCACTGACAAATACCACAGAATAAATATACAAAATACTTGATTCGGCTGTACTAGAGCAAAGGTCACCCACAAAATTTATAAACATTCTAAAATGCAAGATTATTTATTTTGAAAGAAAATTCAAGTTCATTCAATCACACGATTAGACTAACTGGCCTCCACAAAATCTTTTTTTTCTCGTTTTGTTTATGTCAATAACTGACACAATTTTTTTTTCTTTTTTCAAATAAAGGTTTTTTTTTATATAAAAACTTAGGTCTTACCGTGGACTACAGATAACCTTAGAATTGTATAAACTTTAGCAACATCTCATAAAATACTGTAAAAGGTAGACAATATCAACATTGCCCGGTCAATTAGTCGGGGCATGAATCGGTCAATGTTGATACTACTCTATATTATTTTATTCAACTTTTATCACTATGACGACGATATAAGGTCAGGGTTACCTATTGTGAATTCCTTTAGTTATTATTAGAATATTATCCGGTTAATGTTGAAAATTATTAAATAGGTACAATAAGCTAATATATTACGCTAATTTCTTATTCTAATGACACAAATGATATAGTTTATTAACCAATTTGGTAATATTTTCAGCATTAACCGGACAATGGTATCATTCAACACAATCTATAGCATTTTACACACACATTTATTATTAAAATTACTACTATGTATTTGAATTCGAAAATGTCAGCATTGACCAGGCAATTTAAGTAGGTTGACAGTTCACATTGTGTATTGCCCGGGCAATATCAGCATATACCCGTAAAGGAAATATAAATATTGTATAATAATCTTGTAATAGTATAAGTTCTAACATCGCTCATAGAATAATTAGAATCATTAATATACTTATTTTAATTAAATCTATCTAAAAATTTGGTGTTCTTGTTGCATTATAACTAGAATTATGTCTAAGTTTAGCCGTAAGAAATGAATAAACGCTGACCTACTTATTCATTTAATGGTAGGTACACTTATTTTTATTGATTAGTAGACAATATTTTTCATACTTTAAAACTTTCGCGTTTAATAATTAAAAAACAATATATCACGGGCATCTATCGCGATGAAAAATAATAATAACAACTTTTATAGTATAAAACAATTCCTACAAAGGAAATAGCGTTGTTGTAATATAATAATAATTTTGTTAAGGAAATTGTTATTACAAATATTTGCATGCTTTGTTTAATCTTGGCAAAACCTTTTTATACCATGTTTTACGCAACTAAATATATAAATAAAAAAAACTAAATCATCGCGTTAAATGCCCGTGATATATTGTTTTTCAATATTATTCATATACCATCTCACCTGATGGTAAGCGATGATGTGATCGACGGTGAAGCACGCTTGCCTAGAAGTAACCTGTTCACTCTTGACTTAGACACCTAAGTTGTAACTATCAGGAAATACAGACCATAATAACCATCAATATATACTTAAATGAAATAAATAGAATGTTTTTGCTTTTGTTAAATTGAGTAAAACAAAATTAGGGTTCCGTAGCCAAATGTCAAAAAACGGAACCCTTAAGGATTCCTCATGTCTGTCTGTCTGTCCGTCCGTATGTCACAGCCACTTTTTACTGAAACAATAAGAACTATGCTGTTGAAAATTGGTAAGTAGATATATTCTGTAAAAAAATAGAAAAAAAAAACAAAAAAATTTGGGGGTTCCTCATACTTAGAACTGAAACTCAAATTTTGTTTTCATCAAACCCATACGTGTGCGGTGGGGATGTCTATGGATAGGTCTTCAAAAATGATATTGAGTTTTCATTTTTTTCTAAACTAAACAGTTTGCGCGAGAAACATTTCCAAAGTGGTAAAATGTGTGTCCTCCCCCCTATAACTTCTAAAATAAGAGAATGATAAAACTAAAAAAAAATATGATGTACATTACCATGTAAACTTTCACCGAAAATTGGTTTGAACGAGATCTAGTGAGTAGTTTTTTTTTTAACACGTCATCAATCGTAAACCGCAATTTACCAAGTGCGGAACCATTAGTGCGCGAGTCCGACTCGCACTTGGCCGGTTTTTAATGTTACACGAAATTCTGCCACTCAGATCAAAATTATAACACGAAATATTTTGGGTTTTAATTATTGTATTATCGGCCGGCTCAAGGTCGGTAAAATATTTTTTTTTATAATTTAACAATTAATTTACATAATTTATGAAGAAGGAACAGGAAATCAGTTACAAATACATAGGTACCTGAATTGTATCATCTCTAAATGTACCGGTCAATGTCGGCAACAACTTCCGTGTTTCCACAAAATGTGTTTGTTTGTTTTTCAGACATGGGGAAATAGATTAAATACAAGACAGAAGTGGCATATATGTACAATTAGATATCTACAGTAAAATAATAAGTACATAATTTTTTACTTAGTATTATTCACTAGCCTAACTTCACCTTAATACAGCGTTTATTTATTCCTAACGGTAAATTATCTAAATTAACTACTTAAATATCTAAACATATCCATTTGACTATAACTAGAAACTAGATCAATGACATTATTTACTTCGGTTGGACAGGCACGACAATTTTATTTTAGTGCTAAAGTAAAATCTCCCATTTTAGTTGGTACTGTTTTTAGGCTGGTAACCCAGGGTTGCAACTGTGCTGTGGGCTACCGAGTACCGGGCGCAGGATAGATGTGGGGCATGTGGGCTACGAGTATCCGGCAGTCTCGACTCGATATGGCATTATCTTTTAGAAAGTCCAGTCTGTCTGAAAGGGTAATAATTAACAGCAAATCATAATAATTTGTTGTCAGCAAATTTATGCGCTGATACGTGTAATTTGGCGCGTAACATGACTGACGTAAGTGTAGTTGCTTTCGATTATTCTTACCCAGATACATACATAGTTACGTGGTACATATGCATGTAGGACCTTTATATCTACTGTCTAACTGCTAACTGTCAAAGGAGAATGCCCATTTTGTAAGGGAACTTGGGCCCCCTTTGAAAAATTGTATGTTGATGATTGTAAAAAAACACGTTAGATTCTTAGTTAGAAAACATGTCTTATTATTATTTTGCGGGGTTCACGAGATATAAGGATGTTTCTGTTCTTGAAATGAACCCTTATTGCAATGCAATAAGGTGCATACAAATGTCCAAGTGATGTAACCTGATCTTTTGTTGTATAAAGTAAAGGACACAGATGAAAAAAAAACACAAAATATAAATCCTATTTTTGGATAATGTTGAAATCGCAGGCACGATATCTCTTATGGGGCCTGTGTATGGGCAATCTCCTTTAGACAACCTTTGTTCGCTTGGGAAATTTGTTTTGTAACACATTTTGGTACAACGAAACTGTACCTATATTAAACGTGCAAAAAATACTATAAAACAAATCGTCACTGTATTTAAAAAAAAAGTATAGGTACACCAACCGAGTAAACCCCTTTACTTGCAAGTCGCTGCTAACACCATCTATATCCGTGGAAAGAAACCGAATGCGATCGATGTTCGTAAAAAAATAATCAGTTTAATCAGACGAAAGACTTTAGTTACGTCGGCACGGTTTCTTTGTACGGGATGAGGCATCTGTATGCTAGTATTATATTATCTGTGGCTTGGGTAAGCAAATGTATATGTGAATGAATAAATAACAGATAATAACTTCGTAAATAGGTAGTGCTAAAGTCTGTCAAACTCAATCACGATGAACGTTATGAAATTCAATGAATAACCTCAGACAGAATATATTATGGGTAAGTAGGTACGTAATAATAATAAAATTATAATTTAAAATGCGAATTTTAAGTCAAACAGCTACCCACTTGCATAGACAAATAGATTCATCTTCAAAAAACGAATTCATTTGCACAGTCCATCCAAACTGATTGCAATAAAATTGTATTCAATAGAATGCTGACATTCGGTGACCTCCAGAGATACTAAGCTGCCGTCTGTCTAGAGTGCCGCTAACTGACAATATCGCGATTTTAGCTTTTTGATTTGTAAAAAACTCTATCGATCTGTTTAAGCAGTATTTTTACTCACTGCCCAAAAAGGAGGAGGTTCTCAATTCAGATGTTTTTTGTTTGTTTGTTCGGGCATAACTCCGTCATATATAAACGCAACGTCGGATTTGCATTTTTTTTTAATAACTACAATTTTGGAAGTCGGTGTCAAAAAACGAAGTAACGAAATCCGACTGCCAAAATTGAAGTTATTTTTCAGGTGTAGTTTTTTTCGTTTCAAGTCGGTCGGTTGTATTTTTTTTGTAAGAAAAGAATTTTCTACAATCAATAGATTCCGGATAAAAAAAAATGGGTTTTGTTTTTTAACACTGATAAGAATAAATACATATAAACATAGGAAACTGTTTATGTATTTTCTCTTTTAATATTTTTTTGTGTAGGTACATAAATAAATAAAATATACTCCAAATTGCTGTTTACAATTAAATAACACAGATTTAAACTAACACTGAGCCTATTTCAAATTGCACAATTAGATCGATTTTTATAATGAGGTTTAGTTTGTGAGGTTGTTGTATATCTGAATCAACTGAACCGATTTAGACGAAATTTGGCATGGAGATAGTTTGAGACCCTGGGAAGGACATAATAATATGATAATTTGTATTCCCTTGGGATGATAAAACACTTTTTATGCGGGCGAAGCCGCGGGCATAAGCTAGTAGTTGATAATTTCGCAGTTTTTGTCTATTACTCAAAATATTTTTTTTGTCAGATAGTGGCACTCTAGCTGACGGCTGTTGTAAAGGATCCTTAAATGAACGTCGAGACGTGCATTCGACATGAAGGCTAGCTGTCTAATTCGAGCTGTCAATAGGGATAAATTGATGAGGAAAACACTTGGCTATCTGGCCATTGTTCCTAATAGAAAGGTGAAGGTTTTAAATCTGTGGCACGGCCTTACTAGTCTTCGATATTATTGATTGATTTTTGATTGAAGTTGCAAGTACACACCTATACGAGCAAGCACTTTGGGACTCCTTTATTCTTTAATTCAAGGATTCCAACATATAAATGGTGACTGAAGATAGGTAGGCATTAGATTTCACACAAACGATTTCTTTGTCTGTTTGTTTTTTTGATGTAAATTACGGCATTGATTTTGATTGCAAAATTGTGGTAGGTATATGCAGTAGCTGAGGGATTAGCTGCTGCTTTGCGTGTCGCGAGTTCGATCCCCGCACGCCCGCATGGAGCAAATATTTGTATGGCTTACCGATAGTTTTTCCGGCAGCCTAATTGCGTAAGTGAATTCTGCAAAGCAAACAAGTCGGAACCTTCCCAAAAACGACTTTACGTATTGCATATTACACTCTGAAAAGGAAAGGTTATGCTCCTTTCCATTACCAATATTTTGACGTAGAATACGTCTCGAGGATAAACTGATCATGGTGCTTGCAACAGCACCGAAATATCGGGAACTCGCAAAAAACAGTAAACATGGTAAATATCCCGTTTCTAATGTTAGTGTTTGTAAGCGAACCCACGTTAGAGCAGAAATTTCTAGTGTGGGGTAAAGTTTTGTGTTATATATTCAAAAGTAAGCTAATTTAAAGCAGTTGTGTTATTGCCAATAACACAACTTCGGTAACATAGCTCATAGCAGGATGTGGCAGTTCTCAATCTATTTGTATTGGGGGGCACTGGTAAGCAAGGGCGGCCAACGTAATTTACCTAATCAATTACTAACCTACCGCTGCCTCAGGTATCCCAGAATCATCGCAAATGCTTTGCTATCCCAGAGACAAAGCTCAAAAGTGTATGTGCCGGTAACTACAGCGTCACCCATATTCTTCAAACCGGCCGGGCCCCCAGCAACGTTGCTTGGCGTCATACAATTTTATGGTGGTAGATATAACTTCTTCGGTAGAGCTATTACGTATCTACGGCAACATAATAATTATGGTCATCTTATTCTCTTATTTTTCTGCGCAGTATAACGAACTCTATAAGTTATCTGTGGCTTGTTGACTTTCCCGCCAAATGTGTGCTCAATTAATTTTCACATCGGTCACCTTGTGATGTGCTAAGCAAAACTATATTTGTCAAGCCGGTACTTAAGTACTGCTGATTTCCGTAAATTATCACATGCAAATGTGAGATCAGATAAATGTTTTTTTTTACTCGATTGGGATGCCATTAATTTGCCAATCTGTGTACCTAATTAAGTGTGTATGGGAGGAATTCCTGGCTTAATAATAACAGCTATACGGGTCGATATTCATTCACAAGGTCAAGCAACGCTTGCGGGTCTGTGGATGGGTGATACGTGACATACGGAAAGACCTCCGTGTCTCGGGAAGCACTGCTGATCAGATAAAGACGAATGTGCTGTCGTTGGATTCATTTGAAAGTTCTGCATAATCTAGGTTATAGTTTAGAAACTGTTTTCTGGACGAAAATTAACGCAAAAATAATGTGACAAATTGTGAAAAGAGCGTTAGTTGCTGTGATTGGTTATATAAATGTTCAACAGAAAATTGCATCATGACTTCCGTGTAATTAGTTATAATAAATAATATATAACGCTTACCTACAAAACAGTGAAACCTTGAACCTTGAGCTAGGTAGGTCAGTAGGTACCCACCTACCTGTGTTTTAGAGACGCGTCGAGAACGCGGTAGTTATATGAACTAACGATAAATATAGGAAATGGGCTTAGAAAAAATACAAAATAAAAAAAAATGTAAGTATCGTGTTTGTTATCAAATTAAAGACCCATACCAGGGCCGTGCTCGGGACGTGACAGGGCCGGGCCCAGGCATTGAAGCTCCGTCACTGGCCCTTGCACGGACGTGTGTAAAATGTACACACCGATATTTTTTTGAGCCCCTGACGGGGCACGGTCCGTCCACGTCTCTGGCGCGGCCTTGATATGTGTGGATAGACCTTTATTTACGCACTTAACAAAATATAAACTTGTTATGCAATATTTTTTGGTGAGAGTATCATTAAATTTATGGGATCCAGCTCGGTGACCATAACAATTGAATATATCTTAAGTATGGTCATGGTCTGGGCTTTTTGGTAAATAAAAATCAGGACAATAGGGATGTTTCCTGAGTAGAAAATAAAGCATTTACTTTCAACGCAATAAATAATATTAGTAGATATTTATATATATTTGTATTTATGAACGTAGTTCTTTTATGTATGTATTATTATTATATATTTAATTAGTATCTTACCGTAAAATTGTACACATCCAGTGTACTGCCCTCAATTATTATGATCTCTATCAATCAAAAGTTTTCTGGAAGAAAACTCTATTTTGGAGTTAAGCTCGCCTTTGTACATGAATATTGATTTCACTTTGCGTAAATGTATTGTTTTAGTATACAATAAAGAATTAAATAAAAATTATATTTAGTCCATCAGTGAGATTATCTAATAATATTGGACACGGATTTTGTGATATACTAAATCAATAAAAAATACAAGATAAAGCGCATCAAAGTTCAGGAGTGGGGGCTTGTGTCGTCACTATGTCAGTATATGTGTAGGTACTAACGGCGAGACGTCACACGATATTTCAACGCATTATATCGTCATCACTTTATGTTTACGTGTCAAAAGCAAAAATACTTGTCCAATATTTTTGTTAATCTACCTGATGGAAACTGAAATCCCTATTGGACTATCATCAGAGATGATCGGATTTCAGTCCAATTTAGATTATCAGAAAGACTTGAAACCCTTCCTTTTTTCTATTCCCTTCGCTTCCCTTTTCCTGAAAACTTTTTATCTTTTTTTTTATACATATCTACATTTCATAATTATTGTTACGTGCCGCGTTCATTAATTCCGCGTCATTTTTATATTTATTTATGATCTCCGAACAAGACATGTCTATGGTTAACGAATTTTGCAATTCTGCTTTTAAATCGCAACGATTTCTGACAATAGACCAAATTGAAAATACACTCAACCTAAGCATTCGAAGGATATGCTAAAAGCACAGATTATACAAGACAAAATAATGCGTAATGAACGAATTGAGAGATTGTCGCAAGTTATCAAAAATCGGGGCAAAATGGTCTTGACGCGGGACGAAATTATTGAAATCGGGATTGTCCCGGCAAAATCGGGACGGTTGGCAACTCTATCTCTCCTTCGGAGACCTTCGAAACCCTATTTTCAATTAAATAATGTTAATTAAGGTTATTCACTAATCACTTTGCATACTCAAAATCTCATTAGAATAAATGACTTTTTTTTTTTAATAAGATCAAATTTTAGGGATCGCTATATTCTTCTAACCCAGAGTTTCCCACCTTAAAATTATCGCAAATTAATGTGACAAATTGTCAAGCACGCGTTCTCTCTGCTGTGATTAGCTGTTGAAAATTCATTCAATCAATCACAACAGATAACGCGTGCTTGACAATTTGTCACATTAATTCTGCGATAATTTTAAGGTGGGAAACTCGGGGTGTCTTCTTTCGTTTGTTATCTACATAAGAAGAAAGAAATCCAACTACTCGAGCACGTCTCGCACTTGGCAGGTTTATTCTTATATTTTCTCATCTCATCGTCTTGATAAAAAACAAAATAAATGACTGTGCCAGAAAATATTTGTCTATGAATAAAAGCTACTGATTACAATAGAGTACGACGTGTCAAAAAAAAATTTTTTTTTTGTTCAATAGGACGTAACTATTATGCCTAATGGAATCAGTTCAGTGATCTTTCCCAAGGTTTATTAAGGTAAAAGCAAAGTGTCACCCAGTACAACGCTTTTTACCGACATAAAAAAACAGAGGTACCTAATCAATTCGACACCTACCTATGTATGTAATATTGTTGGCATTGTACAATATTCACATATTATGTTACTTTGTATTGGCTTCTAAACACGTGTGCCAAATTTCATAGTGTATGTAGTATGTATGTTCCGCCACGCATTTCTCCGAAACTACTTACCGACTTCTAAAGCAAAACACTAAAAAGTGTAAAAAAAAACTTTCGTTTCGGAAGTCGATGTTGAAAAACAATAAAAATAAGAGGTACCAAGGACACCGGCTGTCAAAACGAAAGATAATTTTGCATTTTTTAGTGTTTTGCTTTAGAAGACGGTTTATTTTTTGTAAAATAAAAAAAGTTTTAATTTGTATAAAAATTTTAGTACCTGGGCGACCGAGCTCTGTTCGGGTGAAAATAGAGAAAAAGACGTTTTCTAAAAAAGAAACCTAGCTAGATCGATTTGTCGCCCCCGAAACCAGCTGCATACTAAATTTCATTAAAATCGTTGGAGCCGTTTCCGAGATTCAGATGATATATATATACATATATACAAGAGTTGCTCGTTTAAAGGTATTAGATATATTAATATATATCTAATATCTTTAAACGTTACTTTAGCCATTTTAAAGAGAATATGTTTACTGGAAAAGTAAAACAGTTTTTTCTGCTCTGCTATCAGTTGATTGAGCTGTCATAGCTTTTTTATGAAATATTGTCCATTCATCTTGGCCAGAGTATAGTTACACGTAGTGCCCGTTTAGCGTAAATGCTTCGGCCGCACCTGCGTGTGTCGTCCTGAAGTGCCGAAGATTCGTATGTTTTGGCACTAAAAAGTTATCGCGATAAAAGCTGTGGTCATATTAGAGGCTTCGATATTTTGCATGAACTATCGTGCAATAATCCAAGATGGCCGAAATCATTTTCAAATGTTTAACTAAGGACGGTGACTTTCTTTTTACTTCTACATGTGTACCTAAAATGTTGTTTTTGTGATTCACATTTTTTGGATCCCATATGATGGGCTCAGCTTCAAAATGATGGAGGAATTCTAGTACCATTTCATAGCTCCACACCATTTTTACACAGCCATCCGCATGCGTCTGAACAGTCCGAAATGAACAACGCTAGTCTGACCACGTAGCGCGATGTGTTAAAACACGTTGATGTACCCGCGCGATAACGCACACGCAGCCCGAATGTTCGCGACGATAGCCGATAATAGCCGGTCACATCTGCGTGTATCGTGTCATGGCGCGAAGCTTTGTGACAATACACGCAGATGCGGCCGAAGCATAAGTGAAAATAATCAATAATGCATTAAAATAGTTACCGCGCCTGTCCCTACATAAAACCAATCATAAAATTTGAATTCAGTCAACCTAATACTCTAAAAAACAAAGTGAACGAAAAAATAAATCAAAAAGAAAATAATTTTGTACTACATTATATTTCACTGCATTAATTAAAAAAAAAATACACATACACACAGTATGATATACATTAACATTTTATTTATTGATTTTTAAATGCCTTCTAAAATCCTCGTAGCCTATTTTTACAAAGAAAAAATAAATAAAAAATAAAAAAAATCTATCTACTTACAGAGAATAAATTATTACTCCTATATTACTATTTATAATCTAATAAAATATTAATTTAAAAACTATAAAATACACAACGAATTCGCTTAATAATTAAACAAAAATTGTGCGATTCAAGAAAAAAAAGACTAAAAGTTATTTCTACACACAATTATTTATTATTGATGCTGGCAACATTGCTTGTTTTTTTTGGCAAAATACTTTCTTGTCACTGGCAACTCTAATCGGTCAACTGTCAAGATATTGGTAAATAAGAACCGAACTGACGTAATACACACTGCAAAACACGTACGTAAAAGTAACTTCGGACTAAGACAAGGTTAAAAAGGGAACTTAGAAAACTAAAGTTAATAGTTGGATAAAGTAAAAATCTCGAAAACTGGGTACTAAACACAGTTGCCAGTACAAAAAAAAACAACACTACAAAACCAGTGTTGCCAGCTCTCATAATATTCTTACTTATTTTTCGTCTTTCACACATGTTGACTAACACAAAAACTTAACACTAGGGTAAAACGGGCAACTGTCGGCCATGGCTTCAAAGCTAAAGAATATTCGTATTAGTGATATAAATTCAAAACTGCTTTTATTTATTATCTGTGATTATTATATTCTGTTTTTAAAACTATTTCGTATTTTATTGCCGACATGTAGGCACCATCAATAAACAAATCACAACAAGCATATGTTTCCATAATATTAGAAAATTTTAAAATAGAGTAGTTTATTGCTTTTGGTCTATTTCATACAAAAAAGTTTTACATTAATTTTCATAAACCTCTTGAGTACTTTCAAAGAGCAACTAATGAATGAAATAATAGATAATTACCCGACTCAGTGAAGCTCCAAAGGAGGGTTATGTGTCTTTATTGTAGTAATGGCCAACACTCGTCCGTTTGTTTGTCTGTCTATCAGCAACAATGCTCCATTAAACACGGTGCGTTAAAACAATATATCTATATAAATTCCATCTCTTTTACAATCACTTGTGCCTGTAAGTCTGTGTTTGGTATTATTTTTACGGTTTTTTGCTTTTTAGTTTGTTTTACTTGTGGTCGGCTAAACACGTTTTCTTCCTCCATACCGTCATGTCCCCCGCCCTCTATGACTAGTTTTTACCGACTTCAAAAAAAGGAGGTAATCAATTCGAGACGTAAAAATGTTGTATCGTTGGCATTGCACAATATTTACATAATATGTGTTCCTCTATAAGGGCTTCTAAACTTTAATTGTGTGCCAAATTTCATTTTCATTTCATTTCAAAGTGTATGTATGTTTATCTACGCATTTCTCTGAAACTACTTATCGGTTCAGCAGTTTTGAAGATATGGAACATACAACAGCGACAAATATCTTTAATCCGGTCAAATAAGACATGTCAAAGTGCAATAATTCGCATCAAAATCTTCATTGATATTGTATCTTCATTTACATATTTAAGGTTAATTATTTTAATTTTAACAAAGTAAATACACGTGATTGGCCAGAGAGGAGAGGTGGCTTTAACCATGAGTGCCAGAAACGTGGATCCACGCGATACACAATGACGTTTTAATACGGGCGCACGGTTGGCGCAGTGGTTGAGCAATTGACTGCTGCGCTGCGTGTCGCGGGTTCGATTCCCGCACGGAACAAAAATTTGTATGACCTACAGATAATTGTTCCGGCTCTGGGTGTTTGTGTATGTGAGTTTATATGTTTGTAAACGTACCCACGATACAGGAAGAAATTCCTAGTGTGGGGCAATGTTTTATTAAAACAAAACAAATCGTTTCGGTAATTACGACGTTCAACCAGATAAAGCTTACGGACCACGACGGCCATATTATTAAAAAAAAAACGGACCCCAAATGAAAATAATTGGTGACCCCTTGTCTAGGTAAATCACTAGTTAGTATAAAATGCAATTGAAATTGAACTCTATGTGTACAAGCTGAAAGTTGTCAATTCCATACAGCTATTTTTATTTTAAGACGTATTTTTATTGTTTGTACAACTTTTTAACACATACGAGGTATCTTTCCTTTGTGTTTCATTGAATAATATTTGAGTTATTAATTTAAGTCAGTTCTACATTTATTTTCCACTAGCATATGCCAGCGTCTTCGCCCGCGTGAATTTCAAAATTCATCCTGAAGGAACATATTCCCAGGATATGGATACAGTACGCGATAAACCCAAAAAATACTAAACGGATTATCATGCGGTTTTCACCAATAGACAGAGTGAGAAACGAGGAAGGTTTTTGTGTATAATTAGTCACGGGCGAAGCTGGAGCGGGTCTCTAGTAAAGAATAAGCTCGACGAGTCCCGGATAAACGATTCAAGTGTATCTGATCCCGTTATAAAATTAATCAGAAAAGAACAGCGGAAAAGTAAGAAAAAGTAGTGCCATAGACAACTATTATCCCGAAAAATTTGCATATCCTTCTTGCGGAATGGTCAATAAAGAACAAAGGGCCTTTGCAGTAGTTGACATAAGGTTGAAATTTGAAAACAACCCTAATTAACTACTAAATTACTAGAATTTCTGTTTGTTCCGGGTAATCTCCGAAATGGCTGGACCGATTTCGGTGCGACTTTCACTGGTAGATAGCTTATGTTATAAGGAGTAACAAAGGCTACTTTTTATCCCGAAATGATTCACTGTTCCGGCGGGAATATTAAAAAAACTAGTTGGACGCGGACGCAGTCGCGGGCAACAGCTAGTCTACACTAATATTCAATCAATCAATAAAGAAGAAAGATTTGATTGTAAGTTTGTTTGTAATGGATAAACTCAAAAACTACTTAACCGATTTAAAAAACTCTTTCACCTTTGGAAAGCTACATTATTCCGGAGTGACACACCCTATTTTTTTTATCCCGAAAACGGGTCCTGTGGGGTGAGCCACGGGAACGAAGCCGCGGGAAAAGCTAGTGGGTGACATTTTTATCCTTATAATCCGCAGTATATTTGGTACCACCATAAAAATAATAACAAGACACAACCAATTTAAAAAGAACCCTAAAACAGCTATAAAGGTAAGCAAGCCTGTTCATACAGACACAAAACTTTATGAATCAATTCATACTGCTCAGAATTCTGAACCATCCCGCCACGGTTCAAACGCATGTTACACACTATTCCCAATACATCTACCTTGTGTTCTATCGTCAACTGCTTTATACCGTTCAGGATAGCTATAAGGCATCCCGTTCGACCAATCCCAGCAGAACAATGCACTATGCTAGGCGGAGTCACCATTTCGCTTGAAAAATCAAACGGACTAGACATGTTAATTGTAACTTCACACGCAGTAGGCTGTTCTAACGGAGGAAACACAAACTTAGAATCCTGCTTCGGAGTCTCACACTTACACATGTCATCATCATAATCCGTTGCACCACTAAAGTCATACACACTGTCTTTTAAAACGTCCAAACTGAGGTTCAGTAATGCGTTCACATCTTTAGGACATTTGTGGTCGGCCCAATTATGGAACCAATAATGGTACACTGCCAATTCACTGTCACTTGCACATTTTTTATATATCACTGTTAACTTCCGGATGGTGTAACCAGGTTTCCTGATCATACCGCAGTTTTTGATCACAAAGAGGTCCGTTTCATCGGTTGGTTCTTCGAGGTTCTGTATTGTGATTTCTTCGTTCAGTTCTAGAGGGAAGTATTTCTCGCATTTTTGTCTGTTGTTCTCTATGAAGTTTGTGAGCATGACTATCTTCTGTATGAGCGAGGGTTCTGATCCGTCTGCGGCGATGTCTGAGAGTCCGCAGTGGTCCAGCATGTTTTGGTAGACCATGAGCCAGAAATCGTGGATGGTGTTCTGTAGAGGACCTTGGGTTGCAATGTAGGTGTTTTTGGTGTATTCATGCCCCTGAAAAATAGTGAAATTAAAATTATTAATTTTTACCTCTGGAAAGGGTTATGTTATCGCCCGTATCTTGTATGTATGTAATATTCTTTATTATCTCGTATCTTTCAAACCACTTGACGGATTTTTATAATTAAGACATCGTTAGATACATCTTGGCCGCCCAAGTGTTCTTAGATATTTTAAGTGCCCTTAAAAAATAAGAAACATGGCGGATTTTGGGCGCCATATTGTAGGGGTTGCAATTTTTTTTCATCAATACCCATCGAGTGGGGTGTCAAAATGAAAGGTTCTTAAGAGGTGATTACAAAAACATATACCACTTATATGTTTAAAAGTAATTCGAAAACTAAAAAGCTGTAAAATCAATTGCACAGCATGATTTTCTTCTTGTTTACATCGTTGCAGTCGAGTTTTTTGATTTTATTAACTTTTTTATATTAGTTTTTATTACTATTACTTCTGGGCAAAGGCCGCCCGCAAATCCTTCCAGTATTATTTTCCTGGGCCACCTTGAACCAGCCAAGAACTTTACATTTGCAAAATTCTGAAAAGATGGGATGGATATATTCGGCAGTTTGTTTCGGCCGCCTAGGATTTCGAAGATAGAGAAGAAGAAGAGATTGCAAGAAGTATTTAAAAGTATGGTTTAGTACTTATATTTGCTCCGAGAATGCAAGAACCATCTAAATTTGTTGCTTTAAAAAGTTAATAATTTTACATAAGATTTGACTACAGGCTAAAATAAACAGATTCTGAGAAATACTTTATATTATTATAAAGAGGTAAAGTTTGTGAGGTTGTAGGGGTAATCTCTGGATCTACTGAACCGATTTGGATGAAGGGAGATTGCCCATACACAGGCCCCTTATGAGGTATCATGTCTGCGATTTCAATATTATGTAAAAATAGGATTTATATTTTGTGTGTTTTTCCATCCGTGTTCTTTATTTTATATTTACAGACTACAATAGATAAGGTGCCTTCACTTGGACATTTGTATGCACCTTATTGCATTGTAATAAGGGTTCATTTCAAGAACAGAAACATTGTATATCTCGTGAAACGCGAAAAAAAAAATATGATTCTAATTATGAATATAACGTGTTTTTACCCGACTGCCGAAGGAGGGTAATGTGTTTATCAGTCTATGTATGTATGTATGTATGTAAGTATATATGTATGTATGTTTTTTCCTATGTGGCGTTCTAGAGACCAAACGCGTGGGCCGATTTTGATGGTTCTTACGTCAATCAATTCGTCTTAACCCCGCGAGTGTCACTGGCTACATTAAAATTGTAAAAAAGGAAAATGGCGGTTCTTGGGCGCCATATTGTGGGGGCCCAAATATTTTTTTTCTTCCAAACCTATCGTGTGGGGTATCAAAATAAAGGGTTTTAAGAGGTGATTTCAAAAATGTATTACACTTATATGTTTAAAATGTACCTAATTAAAAAAAAAATAACTAAAAAGTTATAAATAAAAAAAGTTAATTTAAAATATCAAAAAACCCGACTGCTTGAAAAGCGAACTAAAAAGACGTAAACAAGCAGAAAAACATGCTGTGCAGTCGGAGGATACATCTGGTTTTGGTCAGCCAGCTCGCGAATATGTATCCTCCGGCTGCACAGCATGATTTTCTGCTTGTTTACGTCTTTTTAGTTCGCTTTTCAAGCAGTCGGGTTTTTTGATATTTTCAATTAACTTTTTTTTTCCACAATATCTATTCATTTTGTTCAAAGGGACCTAAGTTCCCTTACAAAATGGTCATTCCCCTTTGGCATAGAGGTAGTTTGAGACCCTAGGAAGGACATAGGATAGTTTGTATGCCCTGGATGATAAAACACTTTTTACGCGGACGAAGCCGCGGGCAGAAGCTAGTTAGGATTATAAATTGATAAATAAAGAACCTTACCTTAATATAATTGGCATTAATATACCCTTCGGTGGACCCAGGTTCAGCCCTCAAGATGAACCTCGAATGCTCATTTGGCAGGATCGTCTTATACCGATTCTTAGGATGAGACCCCGATACAATCGGCTTCTCCTGAAAATTCGTCGGCATATCCCAAAACTCCTGATGCAGATTCCGGAGTAACATCTTCTGATATTCAGAACAAGGTTGAGAAGGTACAGGGTCAGGTATCACCATTTGAGGGTTCTCCTTTGCAATATCTTCGACACGACCAGTACAGCAGTGTTGACCTTCCCCCAAGACATGGCATTTGACTTTAGAGTACCCATTTTGAAATACGTCGTTTAAATCTCGTAGGTTTTGCCTCGATAATACGCTTGAAGCGTTCTGTAAGTGCTGCATATTGGCTAAGTACAGTCGGAAATCTTCCGAAGTGCTCTGAGGGCTTAAAGGTTTTGTAGTTATGTTTCGGGTGAAGCCAGGCTGGAAATTTGGATCGTCCTGCCTTCCAAAAGCGTATATTATTTCGTTTTCTTGATCTCCGCAGACGTAGGTTAGATTTTGAGGGTAGTCTTGCTCTGTAGTGTAGGACGTTGACCAGAGATTGTCGTGAGACCCAAAACCAACTCCTTTATCCGTTGAGCGTAATCGTGTGCGGTTTTTATAAGACTTCGGTATCAAATTCTCAGTGCTTAACGATTTTCTGTGTTTATCTCTGTGCGGCAAATCTTTAAGATTCGTGTCTATTAAGGTTTCATCGATCTCCAAGTCCCTGGGTTCTTCTCTCGGCTGTATATTCAAAGTTAAAGACGTATTTGAGCTTCGCCTTTCTAGGATCCCCTTCCGGGGTTCCGCAGGGGGGTTGTCTATGCTTATATTGCTGTTATATCTACTTAAGTTGCATGTTGAGCCGTTTAAGTTATAATTAGAGACACTCAAGCCTCGGTTAACTGAGAGTTGGGGATTCGACTGGTTTATGTTCAAAGTTAGGGACGTGTTAGAACTTCTGCGTTCGAGTAGACCTTTTTTCTGACCAGTTTTGGCTTCTTTGTTTAGAGAACTATTGCTTGAATGCCTGCTCAAGTTGTTGCCAGAGAGTATGTTTAATGTAAGGCTATTATTCGATCCCCGACGCTGTAGCAAACAGTTTTTGGACACCTCACCCGAAACATTCGAGTTCGACGTACACATGACACGTCTTGACAGAGTCAAATGTTCTGTGTTTGACAAAGAATTGTTGGAATCTCGACGGTCTATCGATAATTTCTTTTGCCTATTGTCTGTATTAAGGCTGAAGTTAGATATGCTGGTCCTAACGGTTGAGAGGTTATGGCAGGATGCGCCAGAACTATTTAGAGAACAGTTGGAGCTCTGCAAACTGTGTGTGCTTAACATCAAACTCTGATTTGAGTTCCTCCTATGCAGTTTCTTCGTCATTTTCTCGTCTTCAGCACTGGGTTCAAAATCATCTGAAGGCACTCCCTCCGGCAACGTTTTCAAGTTAGTACTAGATACACTTAAATTCTGCTTATAGTTTAACAAATTCGAGCCTAGATTTTGTCCACTCCTATTGTCAGCTCCGGATATATTAATCTCTGGGGGGTTTTCGAAATCCGCCATGTTTTCGTCGAAGGAGCCCATGGTACGAGATCCCATGCGGGATGTACCAGGCTGGTATAACATGAGGGTAGCGTGGTTTTCTCTGAGGTATATTCCACTGTCTTGTCCCTTCATGTATAGACGACGTTGTTCTGCATTTGACTGAAGGGAGTTATACCCAAGTTTTGCACCAGCGAAATCATGTTTGTTGATATTCTTTTGTGCTAGTATCCTCTTTAACTGTCTTTTAGGCGTATTTGGCATTGAAACCGAATTCTGAGGGACTTCCAAAGTCTTCTTCTGTGGCAGAGAGAGATTGACGGTCTCGGAAGAGTCTAAGGAAGTCGCTTTGACTTTCAAAGTCGGGGTTTTGACTTTCTTCTCTTCCGCATCTGTGTATAGTTTTTCGAATTCTAGAAGTTCCTTTTCTAAATCGCTGTCCCTTTTTGTAAGATCTATTCTTAGGTTTCGTAGATTCTTCCCTTTCTTTTTGGTTTGTGTTTCGGCAGCTATAGTAGCGCCTTCTTCAGTCGTGACAGTTATTTCGAACTCTTTCGGCGAAAACCTCGGCATATCTAAGAAGGATTGTGTATCCGAACTTTGCCGAAGCGTCTTTTTTAGTTTGACGTCGGGTGATTTCGGATCTTCGGTCTCAGGACTTTTTTCCTTCACCTCTCCTTCGAATTTGAACATAGGCCTGTCGTTAGGCGGTGTTTTCTGAGCGTGATATCGCTCCATACTTTCACACGATGTACTGGTTTCCTGATTCTTGTATGCCTCATTCATTTGATCCTTCATCTGCTTTGCTATGGGTAGACCTAAGTTTTGTTCTATGATTTTGGCGTTATCAGAATCTAGTGATATTGACTTGAGCCTTTGCCTTCTTGCTTGAGCGGAGTTAGAGGGGCTGGGAGCCGTTTCGGGCTCTTCGAGAACTTTCGGTTCTATTTCTAGAGTATCCATCTTTAGGCAGCAATCAGTGACATCTTCACCTAATTTAGTTTCTGCGTCTTTATTATCCTCACATTTACTTATATTTAATTCAATGGTTTTGTAGTTTGTCTCACAGCTATGATGCCGTCTATATTTCCGTACATCTTTATCAGCGGGTGGAGTGAATCGTTCTTTTTCTATAGAATTTCTCCCACCATACCTTTTAGGCCTGGCTGATCTGTCTTCTAAGCAAGATTGTTCGAATGTGAAATAATTCTCTTTATTGTAACTGTGAACTTTAGGACTGGGTCTGTTCAGCACTCTCGGAGAACAGGGTTTCTCTGTAACCCCATTCCTATTTAGATGATCTCCTAAGGCTCTCGGTGATTGCGGTACTGGCACTTCAGCATCGCGTGGAGTTTCAGGGAAGAACTTAGGAGACCGTACTGTATCGTAGTAGACCGATCTTGGCGATGGTTCCGCGAAGAACATTGGAGAAACTGTCTCAGGAGGCGTGAAGAATCTTGGAGAAGCCATAGTTTCTGCCAAGAGTTTTGGTGAAAAGTCGAATTTCGGTGCGGACGACTTTTCCTTCGCTGAACTACATTCTAAGACTCTTGGAGAGTTTTGCATCTCTAATCTCTCTTGCTGTCCCTCTAAATGAGGACCCTCATTGACACTACACATGTTTAACCTCGTGCTGACTGAGCGGAACCTCCTCAAATTGCTGGGAGAGGCCTCCTCGCCCTCTGGGGACCTTTCACTCATCTTTTCGCTCAACTTTTCAACTGTTTCTGTATCAAAACCGAACACTTCCTTATCCGTCTTCGGTGTAGCGCTCACTAAAAACGGCGACTTGTCGTCTTTCTCCAAAGACGGTGACCGTGTTGCACTGAACTTTTTGGCACGAGATTCCTGCGTCAAGTCCGCTCCTAAATCCGCGGAAATCTGAGCTAGAGGACGGGGGATGTTTGTGTATTTGTAGTCGAGTCTTTTATGTAGCCACTGCTCTGGTAAGGGTAGTTTGGGGAGGTATTCTGAGGGTGCTGGTTCTGGGGGTTGGGATGGAGCAGGGGCAGGGGCCGGATTGTTGACGATTATGATCTGTGGGGGTATGTTCGGGGGGTCGTCGGCGGGGGCGCCGGACAGGGCTGCGCGGGCACGGCGAGGCGCGGCCACCGCGCGGCCGCAGACAGACACGCGCCGCGGGACTGTAAGCCGCGGCACTGAACCACGGACTATGTGCACCTGGAAAGAAGAAAGGGGTCTGTTATCACCTGGATCTTCTTAATAGATTCACTGCCGGATGTGTTTCCAGGTAGCGGTGATTGGGCGTCTTTAAGTCAAGAGTGAATAGGTTACTTCCAGACAAGCGTGCTGCATCTTCGACCACGTTGTCGCTTACCAACAGGTGAGATAGAGGACAAACGCAAACCAATGAATCATTAAAATAACAGGTAAAAATAAAAGTTGTTAACCGCAATATTGTATATTTAAGAAACTATACATATGCATTCAAAATGACACTGAAAATAAGTTAGCATTAAAGATTGTGCAATGAACAAACAAAAGTTGCAGCGAGTATCAATTTTATTGCATTTACGTATGAGCCTTCAATGTTAGTGTGAAAATCATTAATCAATTGATTACAATTGTTAAAAGAGCTGATTCAAACATTGCGCAACTTTAATATACGTGAAAGGCCACCTTATGAAGACGAAAAAGATACTGGGTGCCATCAGTGTTTGATAGTAGTTGTCACGAGTTTTGCTTGTTACAATGACCCGGTGACAGAGATATGTCTGTTAAAATATCCCGGACACGGAGTTTTGTATGTTAAAAAGTCCCGGAGACAGAGTTCTGTATGTTTACGGGAAATTTGCCCGGTGACGGAGTAACGTTAGTTGAGTAAGTTAACGGAGTGTTGTCTGTTAAAATATCCCGGTGACAGAGTGTTGCACGTTGAAATTACATAATCACAGTATTATGTCCATTGGAATGTGACAGCTAGTGTTTTGTCCGTTGTAATATCACAGTCACAGTGTTTTGTCCGTTAAAATGTCAAAAACACAATGTTACATCTGATGAAATGTTAAAGTCACAGTGTTTTGTCCGTTAAAATGACATAATCACAGTATTTTGTCCATTGAAATGTCACAGACACAATGTTTTTGTTTTGGTCTCGCACGGGGTATTTATTTTTAACCGACTTCCAAAATAACTTTATTTTTGGAAGTCGGTGTCCATAACGAAAAAAATGGTACCTACCAAAGACACCGACTTCCAAAAAGAAAGTTATTTTTCACTTTCTAGTGTTTTTATTTGGAAGTCGGTAGTATTTTTTTGTAATTTTTTTTTTTTTGTTTTTGCTTATTTCTCGTGTCTCCTATGCAGGTCACAAATAAATATGTTTTATTCGATTCTTTTTTCAGATTAATATCAGTTGTTGTAAATTGTTCGCTGTAATATTGTTTGTTGTTGGCTGTGTACTCACGTGATGCGTGCTGGAGACACGCTTGCGTGTGTTGCGGCGGCAGCGCGCGGCGAGCAGCAGCAGCAGCAGCGCGGCCGCCGCCAGCGCGCCGCACCACCAGCCCGCCTGCGCGCCCCACATGTCACGCTCACATCTACAAAAAAAAAAGGTTTATAGTTAAATTCCACCCGGTACGTAGCATCCCATGAAAAAAGAAGACGCCGTTAACGACAACGCCAGTGTCTCATTAACAAAGTACATCCGTGTCCGATTAACGATAATGTTGTCCCGTTAAAGACAGTTATATCTCGTGAGAGGAAAACAGTGTCCTGCTGACGAAAACTGTGCCCCGTCAACGAAAACAGTGTCCCGTTGACAAAAAGAAGACCCATTTAAGACAAACAAGTTGTTCCAGTGACGAAGATTGTCCCATTGACGACAACTACATTGTTTCAGTGACGAATACAGCGACCCATTAACGACAACGGCACGACAACGGTGTCCCAGCGATTCTCTCGGTAAAAAAAGGCCCTGAATTATGATAATGGTTTCAAAAGTCGAAAGCCAAGTACAAATCAATCAAAGTTCAGACGTTTCAATACCATAGTTCACGATGCGGTAAACACTCTATTATTAAGCTTTTAACAACCTATGCATCTATCAGTATAGTGCCCGGCACGTAACTTGGCAAGGTTTTGGCGTAGTGGGGGTAAGTTCGCACCTAGCGCGCGAACTGACCAACCACCATAAAGTGCGAACGGAATGTGAACGTGACGCGATTGGTCAGTAGATCTTTGTGTCAACTGACCAACCAATCGCGCGCTTGGAACAGTGCTAAATGTTCCCCGCGTCCCACTTGGTAACCGAAGAAATCTAAAAAACGGCTTATGCGCATCTAACGAATCTTGCCAAGTTACGTGCCGACAACTATATAGTACATCGAAATAATGTATACTTGCAATCGTGTTACAGCGTCGACCACATCATCGCTTACCATCAGGTGAGATAATGGTCAAGCGCGAGCCTATCTATAATAAAAAATAAAAAAACTTTACCACAGTGCCAATTATAAGGGCTCACTTTATATCACCTTACACATAAATTGAAGAGCCTGTTACCGAAGCAATTTGCTGACATATTAGAGTCCTATGTTCTAAACAGAGTCTTTAGAATAAGACAAGAAGATGCCTACTCCGAACTGAAACAAATAAAAGCTGGCGTACCGCAAGGAAGTGTGTTAGGTCCGGTCCTGTACCTACTATACACTTGTGATATTCCTGAATTTGAGCAAAACACGATTGGGACCTTTGCTGATGATACAGCCATAATGGCTGTAGGAAAAAACCACGTAGAAGCAGTACAAAAGGTTCAAATGGCTGTTAATCAAGTTTATGATTGGACCAAAAAATGGAGGATTATACTAAATTAATCCAAATGCTGTTCACCAACAAAAAACATCAATATTCTCCAGTTTACATTAATAATAAACAAGTACCATACGCGAATACAGCCAAATATCTCGGCATGACCCTTGACGCAAAGTTACGCTGGAAAGCCCACGTCAAGAAGAAAAAAGAAGAACTCGACTTTCGATATAATAGAATGTATTGGCTGCTTGGAAGAAACTCCATGCTGTCCGTGCAAAACAAATTATTGCTATACAAACAAGTCCTGATGCCAGTTTGGACTTATGGTATTCAGCTATGGGGCTGCATCAAACAGAGCAATATATCAACTATACAACGAGTCCAGAACAAAGTGCTAAGGGCAATTGTAAATGCACCTTGGTACAAACGAAATGATGACCTCCATCGGGACCTAAAAGTTGAGTTCATCGAAAAAGTGATCCAGAAATTTGCAGAAGCTTACGAAAAGAGACTTCATCAGCATGTGAACGTCGAGGCAATCCAGATTCTCGACCACACAAACATAGTGAGAAGACTAAAAAGAACGTGTAGTACATAATGAGTACAAATTTTTAGGCATGCTCCCGTTTCATCACTTCTATGCCAGCTGGAATTTTAGCCTGGTCGTGCTGGGAAAGAATCTTGCCAGCACGACCTTTATATCTGCGATAATTGAGAGGTATAAAATAGTACAAATTAAAAGGATTTGAGTAACCATCTAAAGTTATAATGAATGCGTTCATGGTCGTGCTACGAAGTACAACATGGGATAAGGGATTACTTACTCACAACACTGTCTGATTATTAGCAGCTGAGATTCCATTTTGAGCAGCAATATTTTTAATAACGATTTCGTTTTCTACTTCCTATACTTTTTAATATTATTTTTATTTATTTACAAACTTTTTTAAAACAATTTTCTTTTGTTCTATTTACAAACTTCAAAAAAGAAGTATTCAAAATTCGAACGTTTGTTTCCATTGATAGCTGGAATGTTATTGAGTGAATGAGCATGAAGCATTCAGATATAAACACAAGATAAGTGACACATACATATTGTGCTGATTCACTGCTCACCCTTAGTGGGTAAAACGGTGTGAGTCATTGTGCCAATTGCAAAATATAGTCACCCAGTTGCACCCCTCTCTAATACAGGATAATTTTACGCTTTTTAACGCGCTTTTATTAGCTTGGTCACAGATAATATAATACTAGCATACAGATGCCTCATCCCATACAAAGATACCGTGCCGACGTAACTAGCGTTTTTCATATGATTAATCTTGTTATTTTTGTAAGTACATCAATCGCGTTCGATCCCGTTTCACGGCAATAGATGGTGTTAGCAGCGACTTGCAAGTAAAAGGGTTTACTAGGTTCGTGAATATTTTTTTCTTTAAATACAGTAACGGTTCCTTTTAAAGTATTTATTTGTACGTTTTAACAGTTTTTGGCGCCGAAATGAGTTACAATGAAAATTTTTACAATCGAGTGTAATGCCTCAGAAATTTAAAAATGCGCCATCTATTGGCATCAATTTTAAATGATCCGTTCAAATAATCTTTGAAATGTGAATTATGAGCCCAATATTCCATAATTTTGTACTTAGGAGAGTTGATTAAACAAGAACATACAATGTTTACGTTAAATTCGAGAAAATGTTAATTTTACACACAGCTCTATTGAATTTTGTGTACATGTCGCGCCATCTACTGAGATTTATTTGACCCAAATTTTCTTTCTTAGCAATGAGACCCCGTGGCTTGGTATCTATGTAACGGAATCTTTGAACGTGATTTTCGCCCCGTTCAAAACGTCAGATTTAATTGAAACTTTGCACACTTATCAAGAACCAATGACAATCATCATCATCATCAACATATCAGCCGAAAGACGTCCACTGCTGGACATAGGCCTCTCCCAAGCTTTTTTTTGCCAGTCACACTTATTCTTAATTAAAATTTATCGAAAATTATTTATTAGATGCCTAAACTTTGACAGTCAGTACGGTTAGTCAGAAGGGAGAAAATCTGACACCAATCATGCCAAGAAGTACTGTGTTGCCAGTTACTGGTGAGTTCAGATAGGCAGTCGTTTAGACTGGAAGTCAAACCCGAATTAGCGTTATTTTCTTTTAAATGTCGCTTCACATGCTGAGATAGTTATATACCTATTATTATTTCATTTATTTATTATATATACACACTTTTATTATATATATATACACATTTTAAATTTTATTCTATAAAAAATAAAATAAAAAACATTTAAAAATACAAAAATAGTAGCCCACCGGTATCGGGAACAGGGTCCAAGCTACCGGTGGTCATTGCTCCTGAGATTGTTATTATTTCCTTTATTCAATAAATTGCTTATTTACTATATAGGTATTTCTAAATATTTTTTTATAAAACAAATAAATAAAAACATTTAAAAATATAAAAAATAGAGGCCCACCGGTATCGGGAATAGGGTCCAAGCTACCGGCCGGCGGTCAGGGCTCCTGAGAGAGGAACCTCCTAACAATTCGAGCCGTGTCCAGCAGTACTGCTTTCTGGATCAGGCCCTTGACCCAGCCGCCTAACGAGAGCCTCCTAAGGTATTGGTCGAGGCTCGTGGCTATTAAGCCATTGGCTGACACGACTATCGGTACAATGATTGTTGTGTCCACATCCCACATGTCGACAACCTCGCGAGCCAAGTCAAGATACTTGATTTGTTTATCTTTCTCGGCTTTCACGAGGTTCCCGTCATGCGGGACGGTAATGTCAACAATCATTGCACGCCTCTCGGTTCGGTCCACCACCACTATATCAGGCTTATTAGCGATAATAGTCCTATCAGTGATGATGTACCGATCCCAGTACAATGTGATATTGCCATTCTCGAGAACTGGGTCGGGCACAAACCTGTAGTACGGTACCTCCGATGCCACAAGAGTGTATTTCAGAGCAAGTTGCTTATTATTTTTTTTTTTTTGTGTTTTGCTTATCTCGTGTCTCCTGTGCGGGTCACAAAAAAACAAAACTCACTAGTCGGTGACCGAATACGGGCTGCAAACGAATCGGTCAAAATTACCGTAGACGAGCCATAAGACTGCACTTTTGAACTGAACTGGAACAAAATCACCCTTACTGTTACGACATAAAGGTCAATGTCAAATTGTCATATCAGAGAAGATTTTACCACGGGGTCTCATTGCTAAGAAAGAAAATTTGGTTCAAATAAATCTCACTAGATGGCGCGATATGCACCTCGATCTGTTATTGAATGTGTGTAAAATTAACATTTTCTGGAATTGAATACAAAAAATGTATGTTCTTGTTTAATCAACTCTCCTAAGTACAAAATTATGGAATATTGGGCTCTTAATTCACATTTCAAAGATTATTAGACGGATCATTTATAATTGATGCCAATAGATGGCGTAGTTTTAAATTTCTGAGGCATTCCACTCGATTGTTAAAATTTGCATTTTAACACATTTTGGTGCAAAAAAACTGTAAAAACGTGCAAATAAATACTAGAAAACAAACCTTCACTGTATTTAAAGAAAAAAATATTCACGAACCTAGTAAAGCCTTTTACTTGCAAGTCGCTGCTAACACCATCTATCTATCACAGTGTAACAGAACCGAATGCGTTCGATGTACAAAAAATTGCCAGAATAAGCAGTCGAAAAACACTAGTTACGTCGGCACGGTTTCTTTGTATGGGATGAGGTATCTGTATGCTAGTATTATATTATCTGTGATTTTACTAATTACATTTAAAATACATGGTATGACTTACTTATCACCTGCTGTTTTGAAGTTGGTTAAAATACCTCTGAGGATGTCTATTATAGTTATGCATGTTGGTGTAGCTAATATTGCACATCTGAACGAGAGGGGTGAAACAGGTCTATTGATAGAATTAGACCTGACTGCAGGCACCGGGCTATTTAAAACTTCAATCAATATTCTAGCCATACTATTAAGGCCATGTTGCAATCTGCAAAGAGTTTTTTAGACTAAAATTTTTCGCTTCAATGAAACTGCTGCGAAATGTTTTTTTTTTTGGGATAATCCTGCCTCTATTCTCAACTACTGTAACTTGTAAAAGCCTGAATCATCAGTGGCAACCACCAGAATAGGTCTAATGAAGTTCAAGGAGTCCCATAGAGACGAATCACCTGCATTCGCTAATAAGAGTTGTGGGTTGGGACCCCAGGACAGGTAATGTTTAGCTTTTCTATCGAGAATTTCCCGGTAGCAGCCTGAATTGTGGCTTAGTGCGCTTTAGTGCCGTAAAACTATTATTTTCTAAAGAATACTCCTTGGCCTTCACGGCTAGGTTAAAAGGTTTGAAAAAAAAAGTTTAGTATTGATTCATGTACATTATTTTATTTTTATAATGTTATAAATTATGTTATTAAAACATAGATTGATTTTATTTGTTAATTAATTAATTGATTAATTAGATACAAGATAAGACTTCGTTCTGCTAACATTACCTTGAAAACTGAAGCATATTTTATGTGAAAACTGCAACAAAATCACTAACATCCAATAATATTATTCATCATCATCATCATCATATCAGCCGAAAGACGTCCACTGCTGGACATAGGCTTCCCCCAAGCGTCGCCACTTTGACCGGTCCCGTGCGTCTCGCAACCAGCGGATCCCCGCAACCTTCACCAGGTCATCGGTCCACCTGGTGGGAGGCCTTCCAACGCAACGTCTTCCGGTTCGCGGTCGCCACTCCAGAACCTTTCTGCCCCATCGGCCATCTGTTCTGCGAGCAATGTGCCCTGCCCACTGCTACTTAAGTTTGGCAATTCTTCGGGCTATGTCGGTAACCCTGGTTCTCTTGCGGATCTCTACATTTCTGATTCGATCACGCAAGGAAACGCCGAGCATAGCCCTCTCCATTGACCACGTCTCAGAGCCATATGTCATCACTGGCAACACACACTGGTCATAGACTTACGTCTTGAGACACTGTGGTAAGTTGGACGAGAAGATACCGCGAATATTATTACAATTACAAAACTTTCTTTCATTTTCTGCACATATTATACATGGGTACCTACATAATACATAGACTCATACGTTTTTTAACCGACTTCAAAACAGGAAGAGGTTTCTCAATTCGACCGTAGGTATATATACTTTTTTTTGTTAGCGGATAACTTCGTCTTTACGAACCGATTTAGATGATTCTTTTTTTATTGGAAAGGAGATATCCCAAGACTGGCACCATGATAAGGAAACCAGGATCTGATGATGGGATCCTAGAGAAATCGAGGGAACTTCTCAAATATTATAGGCATACATATAGCGATTTTGGTATTTTCATTCAGAAAGTATCATTTGGTGTAGCGGAACTGATGAAGAAGACCACAATGGCCACTGGAACCACGTAATAAAACAATGTAACCTAGTCGTGTTTGGGCTTATTGGAATCGTCCATAAGATGTACTTTGGCTATAAATTATATTCATGTTAATTGGAGGTAAGTATCTACCGAAACTAAAAGAGGAAAATAATTTCTTTTTAACAAAAAATCAACCCGACTTCCAAAACAAAACACTAAAAAGCGAAAAATAACTTTCTTTTCCGAAGTCGGTGTCGAATAACGGAAAACAATGGGTTCAAAAAGACACCGACTTTGGAAAAGAAACTTATTTTTCGCTTTGTAGTGTTTTGTTTTGGAAGTCGGTTTGATACCTATTTTGTTAATTTTTTTTTTCTCTTTTAAACTACAGAATGACACCTGCTACAATCCATATCCTTGCACACATTATCACAGGTTACGACGGAGACAAAGAGTTAGTAATCTGTCAGGACTTGTTCTATCATGGCATAGATAATGCTTTTATCATTAATCGTTACAATAGTGCATTGCCTAATAATTTGTCAATATAATATGAGTATGTTTTTAATATTATTGCATTAGAAGTGGCAATCTCAGGATGTTAGGACAAGTGCAAACTTGTTCTATTTAAATACAATACTAGTCTTTTCCTATGGCTTCGCTTCCTTGGCCTGTGAAAAGTAAAAATCGGCCAAGTGCGAGTCTGACTCTCGCACAGAGGGTTCCGTAATAAACAGCTACACTCACTAACGTTCCTAAACAATGAAAGCACCGAACATTGCTCTAACGAAAGGACAAAATTAACTATGCCTTTCGAAAACTGTTGTCCCTATACATCAAGAGTTACAAATTTTTTATTTACTTTGCAAGTAAATTTTATAAGTTGGTCGACTATTACTCGAAAACTCGTATACAATTTAGCTGGCAGGGGGGGGGGGGACACTTGCCATTTAAAGCTTAATTTTACGCAAACGAATCCCTGAATCAAAAAATGGATTTCACAGACCCGTCATATTTTTGAATGAACTATCCAACGAAACCCCAAACCATGAAACAGGCGAGCAAAAAACCATCCCCACTTTACGTGTACAGGAGGTAGGAGGTACTCTTTCTAGTACTAAGAGGCTCTGAGCTAAGCTGCGGACGGACAGACGGACGGACGGACGGACAGACGGACGGACGGAGGGACAGACGGACGGACGGACGGACGGACATGGCGAAACTATAGGGATTCCTTGTTGATTACGGAACCTTAAAAAGTAGCCTAAAACTTATCAGTAAAAGACTTTTTGATCAGTATTGCCAGAGACCCTTACAAAACATGAAAACATACAAACCAACAAACATCTTTATTATATTAATTAAGATTAACATTCATGAGAAGAGTTCCTGGAAGGACTTGCGGTAGGTCTTTGCCCAGCAGTGGGTTGTTAATTAGTTCTGCCTACCCCCATGGTAAAACGGCGTGAGTATGAGATACAGCCTGGTGATAGACAGACGGACCGCATCATCCATTTCGCTACAAATTTGCAAAATTGTGTATTCGTACGCGAACTAGCTTCTCACTGCTCATAACAGCATCTATCTGTTCCGCACGTATTGTCGGTTGATATAGCACGCATTTTAACCCCGCGCACAAAATAGTTCGTGCCGTCGACTAGTGTACCCTTAAGGGACCAGTGGGATAAATTGAGTATTGCTCATACCTTGGCATGACATGCTTAGACATGCAACATTATTTCACAATAACTGCCAATATTATGAGGTGATGTCTCTACACACGCTGGAAGAGATTTCACCAAGAGATGCGTCACCTTTGTACCTATTTTTCTGTTTATTCTTCTTGACTCTTTATTATAAATGTACTAGCTGACCCAGCAAACATTGCTTTGCCATAAAAACACCAAACATTCACCTACCCTACCTATGTAGGTAAGTTACCAATATTATTATTCTTTCTTATTTTTTGTTTCATAAGATCCTTCTCCTAACAATAACAAACACAACAAAAAAAGAATAAGCGAAATCGGTCCAGCCGTTCACGCGTGATGCCGTGACCAAGGGAAAAAGGGATTAATTTTTACCCGGCTGCAAGGAAAGGGTTATGTTTTTCGCGCGTATCTTGTATGTTTGTATGTATGTAATATTCTTTATTACCTCATATCTTTCAAACTAATTGCCCGATTTTTATAATTAAGACATCGTTAGATAGGTCTTGACCGCCCAAGTGTTCTTAGCTAAGTGCTTTCGCTTTTTAAGCAGGCGGGTTTTTTGATTTTTTTAATTAACTTTTTTTTATATATATAGATAAATTAATTGTTCAATATATAATATAACTTTTTTTTTAATTACTAGAGGTATTGGAGATTTACAGCTGTCTTTCGAAAACAAATCTACGAAGTTGTATAAAGTAGACAAACATAAAACATAATATCAAAATTTTAAGTTGCAACATCAAAAAAAACCGGCCAAATGCGAGTCGGACTCGCGCACGAAGGGTTCCGTACCATTATCGCAAAAAAACGGCAAGAATGTCACGTTTTTTGTATGGGGGCCCCACTTAAATATTTATTTTATTCTGTTTTTAGTATTTGTTGTTATAGCGGCAAAAGAAATACATCATCTGTGAAAATTTCCACTGTTTAGCTCACCGGTTCACGAGATACAGCCTGGTGACAGACGGACAGACAGACAGACGGATCGCGGAGTTTCAGTAATAGGGTCCCGTTTTTACCCTTTGGGTACGGAACCCTAAAAATTTGTCAACCTGGCAAGTTTTTAAAGTTGACAAGTAAGGAAATTAGAAGTTTCTCATATTGGGAATGATATGTGAATTCGAATTTACTGATTGAAAACTTTTGGACTAACCTGACCTTTTGAAGTACCTTTAAATGTTATCATTGAAATAATTGATTTGAACTTGAACGCAATTGTTATTTAAAAAAAAAAAAAAAATTAAAAAATCAATAAACCCGACTGCTTGAAAAGCGAACTAAAAAGACGTAAACAAGGAGAAAATCATGCTGTGCTGTCGGAGGACACATCTTTGCGAGCTGGCTGACCAATATCAGACGTATCCTCCGACTGCACAGCATGATTTTCTCCTTGTTTACGTCTTTTTAGTTCGCTTTTCAAGCAGTCGGGTTTTTTGATTTTTTTTATTAACTTTTTTTATTTATAACTATTTGGTTATATTTTTTTTCGAATCAGGTACATTTAAACATATAATTGTTATATATTTTTGAAATCACCTCTTAAAATCCTTTATTTTCATATCCCACACGATAGGTTTGGAAGAAAAAAAAAAATTGGGCCCCCACATTATGGCGCCCAAGAACCGCTATTTTCCTATATGCCAATTTTTATGTAGCCAGTGACACTCGCGGGGTTAAGACGAATCGATTGACGTAAGAACCATCAAAATCGGTCCACGCGTTTGGTCTCTAGAACGCCACATAGGAACAAACATACATACTTACATACATACATACATACTTACATACATACATAGACTGATAAACACATTATCCTCCTTCGGCAGTCGGGTAAAAACACTGGCATTGCCTCTGTGTAGAAATTGTGCCTCCACTCATTTATATAAGTTGATTTAAACGCAGTTTTTTTATCCATAGTTAACCCAACCAATGGTTACAATGCTAACAACCAATGGTTTAAAATTTCGGTAAAACGCAAAAATGCATAATTAACTCTCCAGCTTATTTGACCATTTGTGAGGCTAACAACTGAAGAAAAACCAGCCAAGTGCGAGTCGGACTCGCGCACGAAGGGTTCCGTACCATTTTCGCAAAAAACGGCAAAAAAATCAAGTTTGTTGTATGGGAGCCTTACTTAAATATTTATTTTATTCTGGTTTTAGTATTTGTTGTTATAGCGGCAACAGAAATACATCATCTGTGAAATTTTGAACTGTCTAGCTATCACGGTTCATGAGATACAGCCTGGTGACACACAGACAGACGGACCGCGAAGTCTTAGTAATAGGGTCCCGTTTTTACCCTTTGGTTACAGAACCCTAAAAATTGAGTTTTACAAAAATCTGCATTGGTTTCGAATTTCGGTAAAATGCGTTTATTCATCAATAGTTAAATATTTGACCACTTGTTAGACTAACAATTATTGTTAGTCTAACAAGTGGTCAAATATTTAACTCTAACTTATTTGACCATTTGTGATATTTGATGATAAAATGCATATAATTAAAATTTGAATTGATTGGTTAACATATTTAACCATTTGTTGAGTTAACTAGGGATCAGAAAACTGGGCCTAACTCAATTTATAGAGCAACAGGTGAAATGCTATTTTGTTGAATGAGTTGTTCCATCAAAATGTACTACAACTGATAATTTTTTAGGGTTCCGTACCCAAAGGGTAAAAACAGGACCCTATTTACTAAGACTCCACAATCTGTCTGTCCGTCTGTCACCAGGCTGTATCTCATGAACCGTGATAGCTAGACAGTTGCAATTATCACAGATATTTCTGATATTTCTGTTGCCGCTATAACAGCAAATACTAAAAACAGAATAAAATAAATATTTAAGTGGGACTCCCACACAACAAACGTGATTTTTATGCTGATTTTTGTGATAATGGTACGGAACCCATCGTGCGCGAGCCCGACTTGCACTTGGACGGTTTTTTTATTTTAGGGCCACTTGCATGAGAAAGTTAACTCAGAGTTCTGCCTGAGTTATTTATTGTCAATACCGTAAAATGTTAATAACAAACAAAGATGCCTTAGGGCAGCAGTACAATATGTATGTTTTCAGTGTGGCAAAAAGATCAAGCTCAGAAAATGTTGAACAATGTCCAGCATAGCTACAATGCTGTAGTGTTATTCTCTAAGGATAGTCTTGATCACAGCGCTGCGCCAGCAATGAAACTACTAATAGTACTAATACTAATGTGAAATAATATTGCATATCTGAAGAGCAGTGGTGGCCCAGTGGTATCAGACACGACTTATAAGTTGTAGGTTGTGGGTTCGAGCATGTCCTAGAACCAAAAATTCAAAGACATCCACCAACCCGCACTGGGCCCGCGTGGTGGATTACGGCTTATTCCCTCCCTCACAGAGAGGAGGCCTGTGTCCCAGCAGTGGGAACATTAATAGGCTAATGATGTGATGTGAAACAGATAAAGCTCAGTAAATGTTGATCCTTAGAGAATAACGCTGTAGTGTTATTCACTAAGGATAGTCTTGATGACAGCGCTGCGCCAGCAATAGAACTACTAGTACTAATACTAATGTGAAATAATATTGCATGTCTAAGCATGTCATGCCAAGGTATGAGCAATACTCCACTTTTCCCACTGGTGACTTTTCCCTAAATGACAAGTAGTATTAAGATCCACAATTTTCTCAGGAAAACATGTCTGAGTCAAAACATATAACAGATTTGCACGAGACACTCAATTTTTACTTTTACGTGATAGAAAACAAGTGTCAATTCTCTCTGTGATGCTGTTAATTCAGTCTTGTTGCTTTCTGCCTATGATTAAAGCATTCATTCATTGAAATTTAAAACTGATTCACACAATTTCTTACATTAAGTAAATTCCCCAGAAAACGCTTTTACTTGTTTCGTCACTGGTACAGCGCCCCACGCACGATGGACCAAATGGGAGTCGGGAAAAGGGAGTCCCTCTTCTATTCTATTCACTGACACAGCGCTGCAATCAAGGCTGTATCCATACAGAATAGCACTCTGGTCAACACTGATATTATGTGTATACAAAGCGGGACAAATGTGTGATTTTGAGAGGATAAATTTAGATTTGTTTCCTCAACCGAACTAGGTGTTTAGAATATAAATAAGATAAGGAAAGAGGAATCTATGTATTAGGGACTGGCATAACTATACTTTGCAGTGCTTTTTTTGTCTCTATTTACTCTAGTATTATGCTTACTCTGTTAGTGATTATAGTCGTGATATTATGCACTGATCTCCAGCTGATACATTTTAATTTCGTTTAATTATAGATAATAAACAGATTTAAGTACTTTTATATAAGGTTTATTATTATCAACTGACAATAAACCTTTTTGCTGTATTATTTATGCTCTCAACGGCGCGACGGTGACACCAACAGACCTACATGCAGAATATAATCATAATTCTATTTATGGTTGTGACAACGACAACTATTACTGCCACAAAAAAAATAAGTCTAAATATTCGAGACTGTAACGTTTTATCGCTGTTTTTGCATTCTCACGTCGTTCTATACGTACTATCAAGGCTGGGGCACAGTTTTGACGACGAAACATCGTTTCCGGACATCAAAACCTTCAAAATATACATCGAAAAAATATTCCAAGGAATGATTCAATGGATGCAATTTTAAAGGAAATTAACGTAGAGACTTCAGGGTGACGACAAATGACGTGTTGTAATGCCTTTTTGCGCGTAATATAGGCGTTTAAACGCTAAACACAACATAAAATACTTACTGTGCATCTATTTAGCAGGTAGGAACTACACAGTAAAATCCGTCACCATACGATTATATACTGTAAATCCACGGTAGAACACTGTATTATAGGCACTCAAACACGTCACAAACACCAAAACGCACTTTTTTCACTATATTAATGCTATTTTACACGTTTTTATAATAATCTCTCGCCCTAAGAGTTTTGACATTACGTGAGTCGGCCATTTTTCTTTCTGGGCACAACAAAAGCGGGGAGTGTTGCCAGTATTTAAAGTAAAATCTTCCTTCACTCATTAGTCATCAGATAAAGGTTTGTTATTAATACATACTTTGTCATCAGTTTCAACGGCCATGAATTTGCGCTTCGAACTGATCTCGAAATGACTCAAAATGTTACAAACAAAGACACCATTTTTTCCCACTAAATATTATCATTTAAACTGATTAGAACCTCATTTGTTTGCAAACACTGTAGAGTTTCACTTTGAAAGTTAAGTTCGCGTATTTTTACCACAAAATCGAGCAATATTCTAATATTTAGTCACGTTGAGCCATTGTCATGGAGCGTAGTCTGGATTTCCATTCAGCGCTGCTGTGCACATGCGCGGTTGGAGGCCCGGCCACGATGTAGGCCACTAGGGCATCGACTGTCCCTACGTGCACGCTCCTAGGTCAAAATCTACAACGTACATACTTATCTACTATCTAGGTCGCGAGGGTTCTGAACTAAATTCAGTACCTACTAAAAACAGATTAAAAACATATTCTGTATCAAAACTGACGTCAAGCCGTCTGTTTACGTGATCTTGGCGTTGTTAATGAAATCACGAAACGTAAAATTAGCATCAATGTAGCTTGAAAAGTAGTAAAACACGATGAGTATTACTGTGGTCTTTATTCTGTAACTTAGCAACGTGAATCATCATGCTTGCTTGCAATATTTTATTCAATGTTTTGCCCTTCAACATGACGTGGGGTCATACACTCATGAAACAGTGGGTGTGTACACCCACCTATACACTGCTCTGCAATTTCTTTGTGCGAATAGTCGGTGCGAGTAAGTAGGTTGCGGTGGGATATTACATGTATGACTGTAGTACAGTTCGTTTACATTAATAGCTCAGTAAGTAGGAAGGTGATTGTTATCTGATAAGCCGTCGAATAAACCTAACTTCCTAATTACTGTCTTGTTAAAATAATGAAACACGCGGGTTCATGGATTCGATCGCCGGGTAGGAATTTGTAAGTGTTATCTCAGTAGTTTAACTGCCTTTTTTTTTAGCGTGGAGAAATGCTCATGCATACTGCGCTACCACGGGGAGATTTATGAGCGAGCGCAGTTATGTGGGATTGGAACCCACTAAAACTCCTTGGTGTCTTACTGTGCCGCTTATGGCGGGAACACGGGCACGCGTTAGCACTCACCGCGATCCCGCCGCGGCTGTCCGTCACCGGATCCTCCTCGTTCTAGCAGGACTAGCACATGGGTGCCAGACGACCCCGTGTATGGCACCCTTGGACCCCCAGTGACGGGTCTGGTCAGTGGCCCCGCCACCTACTACTTTTCGGCCTCAGGGGATTGGGACCTGCCCTGCGGCTCACCACGTCCGCCATCAGACGGTGGCGACCCCATCCAGGCTGCGGAAGGTAGGGAGAGCGGCGCACCGTAATACCACAGAATAAATAATAGTACAAGTAATACTTCGCACTTCTCTCCCGCCGCAGCCTCCAACCCTCAGCTGCGATATCGTATGGAAACTGTGATGCTCCATACGACAACGCGGCCCGCCTCAGTTGCGATGTCACCTCTGCTGCCAAGCGGCACCGCAATCTACTTGTTGGCGCTACGTCGTCGGCTTAATCGGCAAAAGCCCTGACGAGCGGCCCCTCCTCGGGTTCCTCTTCGCTTCACAGTGGGTGACCAAGCCACGGCTACTGTGCCCCCCACCGCCTCGACAATGCGAGATCCCACCCGGGGGCCGTTTAACTACCTGGAGCTCGGTTTATGCCTTGTACCAGGGCCTAAAATTATAGGACTTAAACATAACACCGTGGTGACATAGGACCGGTTGATGTAGTGGTGCTTGGCGGCGATCTAGGTATATTTAGCAGTTGACGTCTTCCAGCTGAAATGAGGATTATGAAGGTGCCTACCCCTTCTGGAAATACAGGATTGATTTGATACCTATGTTTGAAAAACCTCATTGCTTTAAAATTGTATCCTACTGTTACATGGCTTAAAAGTTAGGTATGGAATAAGTAGACTTAAGAAGATAATAACTTTCTTTCCGAAGTCGGTGTCTTTGGTAGGTACCTCACCGACTTCGTAAAAGAAAGTTACCTATTTTTCGCTTTGTAGTGTTTTGTTTTGGAAGTCGGTTTGATTTTTAGTTAGTTTTTAGGGTTCCGTACCCAAAGGGTAAAAACGGGACCCTATTACTGAGACTTCGCTGTCCGTCTGTCTGTCTGTCTGTCTGTCACCAGGCTGTATCTCATGAACCGTGATAGTTAGACAGTTGAAATTTTCACAGATGATGTGTTCCTGTTGCCGCTATAAAAACAGTATAAAATTAATATTTAAGGGGGGCTTGTTGTATGCAACAACCGTGAATTTTTTGCCGTTTTTGCTCGATATTAATAACGGCAACAGGTAGACGCTTGAAATATTCACAGAATATTTAGTTGTATATTCTCATCAAAAAATTATAATTATTAATTTAAAATAAAATAAATTAATACAACAAACGTGATTTTATTGCAGTGTTTTACGATAATGGTACGGAACCCTTCGTGTGCGAATGCGAGTCGGACTCCGACTCGCATTTGGCCGGTTTTTTTTAATTAACTAGGTACTGTCTTTTTAATTTCGGTAAGTACCTCCAATTAGGTACGATGCAAATCATTTATAGCCAAAGTACATCTCATGACGATTCCAATAAGCCCAAACACGGCTAGGATACCTACATTATTTAATTTTGGAATTCCAGTGCCTACCTTCCGGCTTCATCATCACACCAGTTCGATGGTACCATTTTCATCAGTAGGTAGGTACCTGCATTTATTTATAAGAACTTGCTTCATGATAGTCGGTTAACTATTCGGGATAATTATCTTATACCCGTGACATACCTACTTAGCATTAAGGAGTTCCAGTACTTCCAGTGGCCATCTTTGGTCTTCTTCATCAGTTCCACTTCACCAAATGATACTTTCTGAGTGTAAATGATTGCATTGTTGAGGAAATTACCAAAATCTCTATATGTATGGCTAATGTTTGAGGAGTGCCCTCGATTTCTCCAGGATACCATCATCAGATCCTTACCTGATTACCATGGGACCATCTGGGAAGGTAAGGGTTTTGAGGTCGCGTAAGTGACAGATGTATACAAGTCATATACATCTGTCCCTTACACACACTCAAAATAACCTTACTCTAAGAGCTTATGGTCACCCGCAGCCTAATTGCGTAAGTGAATTCTGCAAAGCAAACAAGTTGGAACCTTCCCAAATACGACTTTTCGTATTGCATATTACACTCTGAAACGGAAAGGTTATGCTCCTTTCATTACCAATATTTTGACGTAGAATTGATTGTAAAAGAATGAATGAAAGCGGAAGAATCGAGATAAAACTTCACTATTGGTATTGTGTAATGCAAATGTCATATATCTTGAACTCCGTTGTATCTCTAAGTAGTCTGTGTTCAACTCAAAGGAGGATTTGGAAAGGTAACGCTAGCTTTCCAAATTAGTTTCGCAATACCGAAAAAATTGAAAGAAATGATTCTGATTCTTTGAAAGAATCGACTTGTTTCCTTTGCAGAATTCACTTACGCAATTAGGCTGCCGGAGTCACCCCCCAGTGCCTTGCGCATCGGAAAGCCAACTTCAGGGCGGCCAAGAAGTTTGGCGAGAACTACCAAATGGTAAATACTTACATGGTGGTTCTTGGTATCAAGAGCTGCTGTAGATCGTGGTGTCATTCATCGATATTCGACTGATAAACAAAAACTAATAATAGTTTCGATAACCACCTACCTATAAAACCTCAAATAACTTTTTGACGTTATTGTTCAATATCATCGTGTTTACTTTCCGATAGTGAATATACACTATTGAGATTAATCACATATACCACACAGAATTATTTATTTACATAGATAAAAAACCGGCCAAGTGCGAGTCGGACTCGCGCACGAAGGGTTAAAAACGGCGAAAAAATCACGCTTGTTGTATGGGAGTTATTTCACCTAAATATTTATTTTATTCTGTTTTTAGTATTTGTTGTTATAGCGGCAACAGAAATACATCATCTGTGCAAATTTCAACTGTCTAGCTATCACGGTTCATGAGATACAGCCTGGTGACAGACAGACAGACAGACGGACCGCGGAGTCTCAGTAATAGGGTCCCGTTTTTACCCTTTGGGTACGGAACCCTAATTTAAATGAATAAAGACAGTTTTATTTTATCTTATGTTTCCTGCTAAAGATCTCCAGCACTTCGTTAGCGTCAATTTTTGACGCAACTTCTTGATGTATATATTCAAACGCTCTTCTTTCATTCTGTTGCGAAGATGGTGGAAAAAGATCGCTCGGCAGTGCTAGTAGTCACTGGAAACGCAATTCCAGCCAGAAATAGACAAGAGTTTCACACAGTTTCAGTTCTTTCTGTTATTTTATTCATATATTTTAATAACTCTGATAATTTGATTTACTTCTAAGTAGGTATGTACTGTGATGGAATCTCAACAGTACACAAAAATATGAAATACACTAAATCCGCCATACGTAGGTAAATAGGGATAATGTACTCATACAGGCAGTTTTATGATCACGATCATGATTGAACACGTATGTACTAATAGCCTATTACCTAGTCGTAGTGTATCTATGTACTGTATGTAGATTACAAGAATGTTTTGAAAACTCAAATCTGTTGGATGGTAAAGCCTGGTTTTTTAGATGGTCATAGTATAAAAATAATTAATCTATATCTATACTAATATTATAATAAAGATAAAGAGGTAAAGTTTGTGAGTTTGTGACGTTGTAGGGGGTAATCTCTAGATCTACTGAACTGATTTTGAAAATTCTTTCACCAGTAGAAAGCTACATTATTCCTGAGTGTAATATATGTTCCATAGGCTATAATATATTTTCAAAAAAATTAAGAGATCCTTATGAAAATTGCAATAATGAAACCCAAAGTAGCAAAATGTTACCTGTAAAATTCATTCTTTGGCGTGCGCTGAGAAAACTATTGATGATACATAAGAACTTTAGTTAGGTAGGTAGGTAGAGTAGGCAGGGTAGGCATGGTAGGCAGGGTAGGCAGGATAGGCTGGGTAGGCTGGGTAGACAGGGTAGGCAGGGTTGGCAGGGTATTCAGGGCTTCGCTCCCGTCAACTGGCTACCCTGCTTAAGGGTAGCCAGTTGACGGGAGCGAAGCCCCGGGGGTCAACTAGTAATTTAATATAGTAACATTGCATTGGCGTTCGTTATAGCTGTTAAGGTGTTATTTACTTAATTTTAAATAATTTAGTTATGACCAGAATTCAGTCATGTCAACAGCGTACCTATATAGTTAGGTACTAACTTATGTGAAATAGGTACCTACACCACGAAATACTGATGTCTATCAAGTACATCCTCAGATTCTCGTCTGTAGAGAGCGGTCTCTAAGCGATATAGCCGCCCATTGTAAATGCCTATTCTTTAAGACGACGACTAACGCCAACGACCTTGAGGGAACAAAACGTGCACTTCACACCCACGCGACCCAAAATTTAGTAGATTTTTGTTCTTTCCTTATTGTTCTAAGACTTTAAAAAAAAAGCCACAGATCTAAATGTAGATATAGTTATCGGCGCGTAACTTGGAAAGGTTTTAGCTTAGTGGGGGTAAGCTCGCGCATAGTGCGCGAATTGACCAACCACCATATAGAGCGAACGGTACGTGGACGAGACGTGATTGGTCAGTTGATCCTTGTGTCAAATGACCAACCAATCGCGCGCTCGGAACGGTGCTAAACGTACCCCTCGTCCCGCTGGTAAACAAAGAGACCTAAAAAATGACTTATGCGCATCTAACGATTTTGCCAAGTTACGTGCCGATGACTATAATTAAATTGTCTTTGAGATAGTGCCGATTTCATTAAAATACGCCCAGCGGTTTTGGCGCCATTGTCGTGTTATTGTCCGTTTTAGACTTAACTTTACAAATTAATTACACTATGTTATACTAATAAAACTCAAAATTGTCTTTGATCAAATTATTAAGAAAATGGTCAAATGTAACATATATTTTTGCCAAAAAATTACGACTAGCCGTTTAGACGTGATTCTCGTATTAAAATCAGCTATTCAAGGGAATCGGCGCCTTAAGTTCAAGTTATTCTTTTTGCGAATGGGTTAAAATATTTTTGGTGAAGGGGAGTATTCTATCACAGATACACATTACTTTGTGTAAATAATTCATCACCACTGGTCTAAAAACGATGAAGGAATACATCGTGAGGAAACCGGCATGTCCTAGAACCAAAAATTCGAAGACATGTGGCATCCACCAACCCGCACTAGGCCCGCGTGGTGGATTAAGGCCCATCCTCTCTCACAGAGAGGAGGACTGTGTCCCAGCAGTGGGAAAATTAATAGACTGATGATGATATGTATGTAGGTATAGTTAACTAAGTATTTTATAGACTGTTTTTTTTATCTATGAAAAAAATAATTCTGTGTGGTGTATGTAGGGGGTAAAATATCAGGACAAAATTGGAAAATGTCGTGGTTTTGACGTTTTTGTCGGGCGAAATAAATATATTAAAAATAAAAATGTCAAATAAAAGGTTTATTTTTTAAATAATAGATTAAAAAAGACGTAATATTGATAACATAACTAATTTAGGTAAGAAAACTTACGTATTTAAATTATTTAGCAAACCAAACTTTCACACTTTACTTTCACAGTAAGCATTGCTTATAGGAATTGATAAAACAAATGATCTGAAAGAAAGAACTTGCCGAGAACTTTCCACATTCCGGAGTTTCTTTAACCAATTTAATTTGACGCAATTTGAAAAAAAAAAGTTAATTTAAAAAATCAAAAACCCGACTGCTTGAAAAGCGAACTAAAAAGACGTAAACAAGGAGAAAATCATGCTGTGCTGTTGGAGGATACATCTTCGCGAGCTGGCTGACCAAAACCAGACGTATCCTCCGATTGCACAGCATGATTTTCTCCTTGTTTACGTCTTTTTAGTTCGCTTTTCAAGCAGTCGGGTTTTTGATTTTTTTAATTAACTTTTTTTATTTATCAAAAATCAAAAAAAAAAAAAAAACAACATTTTAGTAATTTTTTTTCGAATTAGGTACATTTAACATATAAGTGTTATATATTTTTGATATCACCTCTTAAAATCCTTTATTTTGATACCCCACACGATAGGTTTGGAAGAAAAAAAAAATTTGGGCCCTCACAATGGCGCCCAAAAACCGCCATAATCCTATTTTCCAATTTTCATGTAACCAGTGACACTCGCGGGGTTAAGACGAATCGATTGACGTAAGAACCATCAAAATCGGCCCACGCGTTTGGTCTCTAGAACGCCACATAGGAACATACATACATACATACATACATACATACTTACATACATAGACTGATAAACACATTACCCTCCTTCGGCAGTCGGGTAAAAACAGGTGTACTTAACACTTCTACCTACCCCGTTAAATGCAAGCGTGATGTTATAAAGTTATAGAGCAAATCCGTGTCAAGCTCATTATTGATTGCATGGAAGCGTACGGCGTACCTACGTTTATGATTTGACCTAAATGGAACGGCGACTGACCTAGGTTACTTTTATATTTGCAGAACAGATTGCGAGCTCCACGATGCCTTTACGATAATGTTGCGTTATTATGCAAATAAATTATTTGATTTGATTTAAAAAGGAGTAGGTTCTATGTTCGACTTAGATAGTTTTTTTTTTTCTGTACATGTTGACCGATTTCTCCGTTAATTGTGGACCGATTTTGAAAAATCTTTCTTTAATTGAAAGAGTATGTTCCGAAATTGGTCCCATTTTAGTTTGGTGAAGATCTGATGAAGAACTTCGGAGACAAATCTCTCGGGATTGCTGCAATCGCATGTCTGTTTATTATTTATACCATTTCATAACATAACATCACGCCAGTACGCTCTAAAGGGGTACGCAGATGTGTAAAGTTCACCTTGGTACACTCTCATTACCCGGCTGCAAGGAAAGGGTTATGTTTTTCGCGCGTATCTTGTATGTTTGTATATTTGTATGTTTGTGTGTATGTAATATTCTTTATTACCTCATATCTTTCAAACTACTTGGCGGATTTTTAGATAGGTCTTGACCGCCCAAGTGTTCTTAGCTAAGTGCCTTTGATAAAAAATAAACATGGCGGATTTTGGGCGCCATATTGTGGGGGTTGCAATTTTTTTTTTCTTCCATACCCATCGAGTGGGGTTTCAAAATGAAGGGTATTAGAGGAGATTTCAAAAATATATAAAAATCAATCAGGATACATCTCGTATTAGTCAGCCAGCTCGCGAATATGTATCTTCCGGCTGCACAACATGATTTTCTTCTTGTTGACGTCTTTTTAGTTCGCTTTTTAAGCAGGCGGGTTTTTTGATTTTTAGAATTAACTTTTTTTTCACTGGTTATGTTCAAGTGCCATGGTATTCGGGTAATCTATTCTGGCATTAAAGGCCTTCCTAAAGGCAAGTTGCCTATTACGTACAACTAAAAAGTGAAAGATATTTTTTTTTTGGATATCAGTGTCTTTGGTAGGTACCACTTTTTTTCGATATAGACACCGATTTCACAAAATAAATTTATTTTTCGTTTTGTTGTGTTTTTATTTGGAAGTCGGTAGTATTTTTTTGTAAAAAGTTTTTTCAAAAAACTTTTAGCTACCTACTATTTTTATGTAGAATGTTTTTTTCAATATAAAAATTGACCTGTGTCCTTTTCCATCTACTTATACGAGTATGTACTAAATTGGTTCAGCAGTTTCAGCGTGAGAACCTTTAAGAACTTTTTCATGTGTAGATACGAATATAGCCGCATTAAGGTATATCCACACATATCAGGGACGTGCCCGGGACGTGATAGGGCCGGGCATTGAAGATTCGTCACTGGCCTGTGCACGGACGTGTGTGAACGGGTATAAAATGTACCCACCGATATTTTTTTGAGTCCCTGACGGGGCACGGTCCGTCGACGTCCCTGGCACGTCCCTGGCACGGCCCTGATATGTGTGGATAGACCTTTAGTGAGACAGTTTCCACCTCCAGAAGGAAAACAGAAGATTCAAAACAATATTACAATACGACATACATTGGATTTGAATCTAGAAGAAAGGCACAGGATTTTAAATCCGGGATTATTGAGATAATTGCCAACGTTCATGCGGGTGAAGACATTGGTAGAAGATCAACATCATCATTTACTTAGCCTTTATAACCTTCCAGTATAACCGAATGCAGCTGGGTACCAGTGTTTTACATGTAGCGACGGCCTTTCTGACCACCACAACCCAGTAACTGGGTAACACGATACCTCTGGCATAAGAAAGTATATAATTAAATTAATCGTACCCATCAAAAGGATCAAGGGCGGATCCAGGATTTTTTTCTGGGAGGGGCACAAGGGGCGGACAGGCAGAAAAATCAACAATAACTGTCAGAAATAAACTTGAAATATCATACTTCATGTTTATTTCTACAAGTTCCAGTATGTACAGGAAGGGTTATGAAAGACAAGAGTTTCACTAATGTTATTTCTGTTCATCATCATCATATCAGCCGAAAGATTTCCACTGCTGGATATAGGCCTCCCCCAAGCGTCGCCACATTGATCGGTCCCGTGCGTCCCGCATCCAGCGGATGCCCGCAACCTACACCAGTTTTTTGGTCCACCTGGTGGTAGGCCTTCCAACGCAACGTCTTCCGGTTCGCGGTCGTCACTCCAAAACTTTTCTGCCCCATCGGCCATCTGTTCTGCGAGCAATGTGCCCTGCCCACTGCCACTTAAGTGTGGCAATTCTTCGGGCTATGTCGGTAACCCTGGTTCTCTTGCAGATCTCTACATTTCTGATTCAATCACGCAAGGACGGTTACCTATCATAAGTTCGAACAACATTTGACCGAATTTCATTTCACCTAAAACTTTTCAACTATTATCGTTTCGTTTTATTTTTACTTCATCGAAGTCACGTCTGCCACTGTCTCAGTTGACCTATAGATAGATATCAATTAGATTTTTTTCGTTACTCCAACGTTTTACTTGGTAAAAACTTTTTACCGAAGTTACACTTAGCCGAAATAACATTTGTCCGAAATATTTATATTTAAACGCATATCAAAATAATAACTGAGAGAGAAACAGTGGGCAAATACAAATGTTTAAAACAACGACCTGAAAAAAAAAATGTCGACGGAGCCCCGCTCCGCGGGGCACCTATTTCTGTCTGCAGGGTCTAAAGTAACCTAACACGAAGGAGATGACGGGAGTTAAGTTCGCTCGCTCACTTCATCCCCTTCGAACCTAACCTATCCGTGTCGGGGTGCCCTAAATTCCCGAGCTCGCTTCGCTCGCTCTTGGACAAATTCTTTGAAATAATTAATTAATAAAAATATCTAATGCATGACAGCTATTAATAAATCATTTGCATGAAAATACATAAACACAGACAAGACTGCGTGAAGTCGATTTTGCAGCGATTCGTTTTTGTCACTAAAATTTGTAGCACAACATATTGACTTTTATGACACTATTTAAATTTAAAATTGAAAATGCTACCAAGTAACCGGCTATATATTTGTGACTAAATAATATTCCCTAACATGTTGTTTCGGTTTGGCGAAAATATGGCAAATGAAAAAAGTTCAAAAGAGGCTTCGGCCAAAAGCAAAAACTTATTTTCTAAATCGGCGAAAATTCGGTATGTATATATCACATGATACTTTGATGATCTGAAAATATGTCAAACTTAGATAAAGTACCTATAGATTAAGCCTTAAAATAAGCTTGATTGATAGAGCGAGTTGGCTAATTGGCAGCTCCATGTAAATAATATGGAAAAAAGATAATTTTTTGTCTTTGTCACCGTGGCCGGTTTTTGTTGTTTGTCAAACTCTAATACAATGGCAGGTTTGTCAAACAAACTCGGTTTTGTTTGATTTTCTATGATTTCGTAGTATTATGTGTTAATTGAGATAAGGAATTTGGGTTATTTATAGATAATAAGTGTCAGTGCGATAGTGGGTTGTAGTATTCTCGTTCTTGTTGTAACACCAGAACTAACTATTGCTGTCTCATGTGTGGCCACGCCAGTGCTTAATCTATAGGTACTATATCTAAGATGCCAAATAATGCATATAGCAAAAAAGACTTCGGTCAATAGTTTTCGACCAAAAAATATTCGGAAAAGTAATCGGTTCCCCGCAAGGACACCTCGAGCCTGGCCCTCTCCATTGCCATTTGGGTGACTGTAAGCTTTCTGATGAGGCCCATTGTGAGCGACCACGTCTCAGAGCCATAAGTTCTTCTTGAGACACTGTGGTAAGATGGACGATAAGAAACCGCGCAGCTTCCCGAATGCTGCCCCGCCGAGTAAGATTCGACGGTTGACCTCTTTCTCGAGATTGGACCTGCCTAACTGGACCGTTTGTCCCAGGTAGACATGGTCGTCCACAGCTTCGGCTGTGGAGCCACCGATCTTGATAGGAGTGGGTGCGACATGAGCGCTCAACATCACCTTGGTTTGTCCATGTTCATTTTTGGACCCATTCTTTCGGAAGCTCTACTGAGGTCATCGTGCGTTGTACTGGGGTCCTCCATGACAGCTTTATCATCGGCGAATCGGCCTCTCCAGTCAAGAACCTTGAAGACATCCTCCAGTGCAGTGGTGAATAGTTTCTTTCTGTTATTTTATATTCATATATTTTAACAACTCTATAATTTGATTTGCTTCTAAGTATGTACTGTGATGGAATCTCCACAGTACACAAAATACCGTCTGGGGGGGGCACGTGCCCCCGTGCCCCCCCCCTAAATCCGCCCTTGAAAAGGATGATAAAACTGGAATTCATGATGACATCTATAGGTACTAATATTATAAGGAGGTAATGTTTGTGAGTTTGTGACGTTGTAGGGGGTAATCTCTGGATCTACTAAACCGATTTTGGAAATTCTTTCACCAGTAGAAAGCTACATTATTCCTAAGTGTCATAGGCTATAATATATTTAAAAAAAAAATAGAGATCCTTATGAAAATTGCAATAATGTAACCTAAAGTAGCAAAATGTTGGATATAAAATTCTTTCTTTGGCGTGCGCTGAGAAAACTATTGATGATACATAAAAACTTTAGTTAGGTAGGTAGGTAGAATAGGCAGGGTAGGCATAGTAGGCTGGGTAGGCAGGGTAGGCAGTGTAGGCAGGGTTGGCAGGGTATTCAGGGCTTCGCTCCCGTCAACTGGCTACCCTGCCTAAGGAGCGAAGCCCCGGGGGTAAGTTAGTAATTTAATATAGTAACATTGCATTGGCATACATAATAATTATGTACTTCATGATTAGGTAGGTAGGATAGGGTGGGGTAGATAGTGTAGGGTAGGGCAGGGTAGGGTAGGGAAGAGTTGGTAGGGTAGAGTAAGTTATAGGGCTGGCCAGGGTGAGGTAGGTGGGTAGAGTAGGCATGGTAGGTAGGGTAGGTAGGTAGCCAATTGACGGGTGTGAAGCCCCGGGGTCAGCTATTAATTACATAAGAAACAAGTCTGCAGTGATTGTTATTTGTTGTTCTAAAGTATCAAGGATGTTAAAACTGGAATATTCCAGTTTTATGTTTAGTTTTATCATAATTGGAACGTTGTACAGCGATTGTTATTTAAAGTTCCAAAGTTTCATCTTTGGAACGTTGGAACCTCAAATAACAATCACTGGACACTTGTTTCTTATTTATGACGATGGAACGGATTTCTCTTTTATACTGAATTTCGATCGTAAAACTAACATAACAATTTATTTTTATGATTCGAAATTCATTCATGTATGAAATTAATCAAAATAGGAGAGATGTAGGCAATCAGAGTCAGTTGGCAAACCAAAAATAATATTTTTACAATACATGTCCTCGAAAAGAGCGTTTTCCACTTAGATAAAGTACCAATAGATTAAGCACTGGCGTGGCCGCACATGAGACAGCAATAGTTAGTTCTGGTGTTACAACAAGAACAAGAACACTACAACCCATCATCGCACTGACACTTATTATCTATAAATAACCCAAATTCCTTGTCTCAATTAACACATAATACCATGAAATCATAGAAAATCAAACAAAACCGAGTTTGTTTGTCAAACCTGCCATTGTGTTTGACAAACAACAGAAACCGGCCACGGTGACAAAGACAAAAAATTATCTTTTGTCCTTATCATTTACATGGAGCTGCCAATTAGCCATCTCGCTCTATCAATCAAGGTCATTTTTAGGCTTAATCTATAGGTACTTTATCTAAGGTTTTCCAAGCAGCCAAACTGTGCGGAAAGTGTCACTTTTTTTCACTAGTGCTTTTTACTTTTCTGTTATTTTTTTTAATTTTTAACGCCAACGTCAGCCCGACGCATAGAGCTTTTATTATTTAAGAAAAGTTTTACAAATTAGTTAAGTACAGTTTATCATTCATATAAAAGGTAAAATAAAACTAATACTTCATAAAGGCGTTTTTAATTACTCTAGATTTAGATTTTGATCAATAAATTATTAATTTTAGATATTCATTAAATATGTTTGGCAGAACGTATATTTTACTCGTGCCTTTTTGTGTTACGCCGTGACAGCTAATTGCACATGCGCAGAAGATATGCCCGAGGAACTTTAAGTTAATCTGTGGATATGCTGAGCGCGCTTGAATAAGCCCGCCATTTTATTAATTTCTTGCTTGGTTCAGATATATTTTTTTATTTCCTCGCACAATGCATAGTTAAATGTTGTATGATACACGTGCGTAAGGTGATTTCCGACTCGTGACGATTTATCCACTCACTCGCTTCGCTCGCTCGTGAATAAAATGCCACTCATCGGAAATCACCTACCTTCCGCACTTGTAGCATAAATAACTATTAACTCAAGCTTTTCGAGCTCGCTCGTGATTGCCGATCGAAGCGTATCTACTATGTACTAGATAAATTATGTAGAATAAAATAAAATTGTGTCTTTTAAATGTGTTTGTTTTTAAAAGAATATTACATACATACATACAAGATTCGCGCGAAAAACATAACCCTTTCCTTGCAGCCGGGTAAAAAAGCACCTAACTGATGATGTTGATCTTCTACCAATGTCTTTACCCGCATGAACGTTGGCAATTATCTTCAAGATTCAAATCCAATGTATGTCGTATTGTAATTTTGTTTTGAGTCTTCCGTCTCCCTTCTAGAGGTGGACACATCACATGATCAGCCTATAAATGTTCCCACAGCTGAGCTGGGACACAGGCCTCCTCTCTGTGAGAGGTGATGGGCCGTAATCCACCACGCGGGCCCAGTGCGGGTTGGTGGATGTCACATATATCGAATATTTGGTTCTAGGACATGCCAGTTTCCTCACGATGTTTTCCTTCACCGTTTTGAGAGCAGTGGTGATGAAATAATTTACAAAGTAAAGCGCCTGCCTGGTCTCGAATCCACGACTTACAACTTGTAAATCCCCGCCGATACCACTGGGCCACCTCTGCTCTTCTGGAGGTGGACACTGTCTCACTAATGCGGCTATATTCGTACCTACACATGAAAAAGTTCTTTAAGGTTCTCACGTTGAAACTGCCGAACCAATTTTGGTAAAGTAAGTAGATGGAAAATTGGACATAGGACAATTTTTATATCGAAACATGGAAATATTGTAAAAACAAACCAATTTTTTTTTTCCGGTTCTTCTCCACAGGAAACGACCAACCCGAACCGTGCACCTTTTGTCGACGTTTTATAAGTGCCCATGTAGGCCTATGTGAAATAAAAAACATTTCGACTTGAAAAAAACAAAAAAAACACTACAAATGAAAAATAAATTTATTTTTGGAAGTCGGTGTCTTTGGTAGGTACCATTTTTTTGCGTTATGGACAACCTTTTTGTAAGTCGGTTAAAAATGGATTGCGTGCCGTGCCTGAATCGGGTGACTCTTACACGACAATATCTGAGCATGATACCTCGACAGACGTTATATGCAAGAAAAAAAATAAAAATAAAACTTTCTCCTCTAAGAAGGCACAAGATACGTACTAAGATATAAGGTACTTAGATAGATACAATAAAAACAAAGATTGTTCAAAAACATGTTTTATTAAAATTCATACTATAGCGCGTTTTTATGTACATGCCTAAATACAAAAACTTATGAACTAAGTCATACAAGGGTTAGCACTTAGATAAAGTACCTATAGATTAAGCCTTAAAATGAGCTTGATTGATAGAGCGAGATGGCTAATTGGCAGCTCCATGTAAATAATAAGGACAAAAGATTATTTTTTGTCTTTGTCACCGTGGCCGGTTTCTGTTGTTTGTCAAACTCTAATACGATGGCAGGTTTGTCAAACAAACTCGGTTTTGTTTGATTTTCTGTGATTTCGTGGTATTATGTGTTAATTGAGACAAGGAATTTGGGTTTTTTTATAGATAATAAGTGTCAGTGCGATGGTGGGTTGTAGTGTTCTTGTTGTAATACCAGAACTAACTATTGCTGTCTCATGTGCGGCCACGCCAGGGCTTAATCTATAGGTACTTTATCTAAGGGTTAGCAGAACAGGAAATAATACTTTTTGGTTACAAAAATAGCCGATTTGATAGAGTATGTTTCCATAAAAGTTTTACTTTTTACAATGTGAATTTTAATTAATTGAAAAATGTTTAGGATGGTGAAAGCACTCGTCAATATGAATTGTATGTTGTTCATACAACTTTTACAACAGGGATGAAGACGGGGTACGAAACAGCAAATTCTTTTTAGTCCGCCGATTAAATTATCAAAATATATTGGTCACGTATTTTTTGCTTATTCAAATCAATAAAAAATCACCAAGATAAAGCACATCAAAGTGTGGGAGTGGGGGCTTGTGACGTCACTTCTATGTAAAAAGTGTTCCAAGGCATGACGTCATGCGACATTTTAAGGTTACACTAGTCGATCATTCTTCCATACAAACGTAGTCTGGCGATTACTCCACTGTTTGACGATGTACGTTCAAAATAAAAAATTGATATCAATTTGTCTCATCATTATCTAGCCCTGTATTGGACCAAAAAGGTAATAAAAATATATATTTGAAAGTTATGAGCGTCGTAAGTTCCACATTTCAACACTAATTTTAACGCATCTTTGGGCGGAAATAAATACCATAAGAAGCAGGAAAATTTAAAAGCGGCCACCATACAGGGATAGATTAGTAGTTCAACAATGCAAATAATTTTATTTTGAAAATATACATTTAGTCATTTTTTCATGATATAATCTATCCCAAAGGCTTGTTTACAAAATATCGCGCGGCCGCTTTCGTCCTAAATCATCATCCATTTCGCTACAAACTTTCAAAAGTGCAAATTCGTACGCGAACTAGCTTCTTACTGCTCATCACAGCATCTATCTCTTTCGCACGTGTTGTCGGATGAGATAGCATGCATTTTAACCCCGCGCACAAAGTAGTTCGTGCCGTTCCCATACATTGATTCGTTTTCTGCCATACTGTGATTTTTAATTTCGTGGACTAAACTGACATTTGGGGGGTTGTCACTTTATCGTCCCATAAAAATAGTGTCGTACCCTAACTATCCTGAGTGATCGAAAGTTAATCGAAAATCGAAGTAGATCGAAAATACTACTAGAAGAAACTACTTCACGGTAAAAAAAAAAAATTGTTTTGAAACTAGCGGCCCTTATTTAGTTTCTAGTCATTTATGTCAGACTTCATTTTATCGATCGCATTTATTTTATTGTTGATTTCATATTTAACACAATAAAAGTTCATGTACTATGTGTATGAATACTGTTATATTAGAATATATTACGTTTATATTCATAAAACATTTATTTACACCAATTAGTAAAAATAAATTGAGGAGTCATGTCACATCGATTCAATGAATCACTTATGATTGAGCCTTACCAACACTTACAACACTAGGCTCCGCGCTTGCAACATTTAAAAAAAATAAGGTCATTGGCAGCTGTCAGTTTGGTCCACGAAATTAAAAATCACAGTATAGCGTTATCGATTAAAGATTGTCAACTTGGCTACAGGTGCTGCTACATTTTTACATGGTGTCTCAAAAAGCATATCTATATCATCATATTCTATACTATCCATTCATTTTAATTTTGTCATTTCATTCAACCTTTCTATTACACTTTGAAATCGATAAATTAATATTATGGAGTTTCTTGTGCGTTCTTCTCCATAACAAGCTACTTTCCGAATGCACGGTAGAGTCAATTTTTATTACTTGTACATTTTTAATTTAGATTTAATAATGTTTGACGTTCAAAAGAGCCGCTTATTGGCCTAGTTGAAATACATATATTTGACTTTGAATAATGTATATATATATAAAAGAAAGTCGTGTTAGTTACACTGTTTATAACTCAAGAACAGCTGAACCGAACATAGGATTTATCCCGTTTAGGGTAGGGTAGGGTAAGTAGAGTTTGGTAGGGTAAGTAGGGTAGGGTAGGATAGGTAGGGTAGGTAGAGTAGGTAGGGTAGGGTAGGGTAGGTAGGGTAGGGTAGGGTAGGAAGGGTAGGGTAGGTAGGGTAGGTAGGGTAGTGTAGGGTAGTTAGGGTAAGATAGGTAGGGTAGGGTAGGTAGGGTAGGGTAGGTAGGGTAGGGTAGGTAGGGTAGGGTAGGTAGGGTAGGGTAGGTAGGGTAGGGTAGGTAGTGTAGGGTAGTTAGGGTAAGATAGGTAGGGTAGGGTAGGGTAGGTAGTGTAGGGTAGTTAGGGTAAGATAGGTAGGGTAGGGTAGGTAGTGTAGGGTTGTTAGGGTAGGGTAGGTAGGGTAGATGAATGTTTGGTGTTTTTATGGCAAAACAAAGTTTGCCGGGTCAGCTAGTAAATAATAATTAAAAAAAAATCATCAGAAATAATTAATTTAAAAGAAGAGAGAAACAATTTGGAAATCACAGCCTCTTCTTTTACATTTTAATTTTATTATTAAAAGCTTAATATTATTTGTCAATATTTTATTCTCTTAAATTGAGCACTTAAAATGATCACAATATAATCGTTATAAAAAGCATTTTTTTATTATTAATGATTGATAACTTCGAATGAGTAAGTCGAACTTAATATTAAGTTATATTTTTAAATTAGTGAAAAACTAAAAAATTAAATAAAAAGAGCATCTCATAATACTTCATATTTCATAAAGCGTAACTGAGTTATCGGTAACTGAGTTTGTATTGCCCCGGTTTCCGAATTGAGAATTTGTAGTTAAGGACTTGCCAAACCCAACAACTTGACAAGTATTCATGTTAAAGTAGAATTTGATAAGTTCCCTAACTTCGAATTCGCAATTCAGATACCGGGCGTAACTTTTAAATAAGTAGACTTTCTTTGCCTTAATAAACTATTATTACATTTTAATCTGTTTATGACTACATAACATTAACTATTTTACTGTAAGGGTGAGGCCAGACGGACGGACGTAATTTCAGTTGCTATTCTACGTTTGTACGGGGCGCTGACGTTTGCCTCACTCCCCTCCCTCAACTCGAGCGCAATTCGATTGAAACAATGTGTCTGAGTCAGCAGACAACTCATTTTGCGTCGCCGTATGCCACAAACAGGACTTTAGTATGAAAACGAATGCAGCGTTAATTCCGCAACGCATTTTACGCGACTCACAACTCACAAAATTACGTTCGTTTGGCCTCACCCTAAGGGCCAATTTTTACCCGACTGCCGAAGGAGGGTAATGTGTTTATCAGTCTATGTATGTATGTATGTATGTATGTATGTTTGTTCCTATGTGGCGTTCTAGAGACCAAACGCGTTGGCCGATTTTGATGATTCTTAGGTCAATCGATTCGTCTTAATCCTGCGAGTGTCACTGGCTACATTAAAATTGGAAAAAACAAAAATGGCGGATTTTGGGCGCCATTTTGAGGAGAAAAAAAAATTTTTTTTCTTCCAAACCCATTGTGTGGGGTATCAAAATGAAGGATTTTAAGAGTCGATTTCAAAAATATATAACACTTATATGTTTAAATGTACCTAATTCTAAAACGTAAACAAGAAGAAAATCATGCTGTGCAGTCGGAGGATACATCTGGTTTTGGTCCGCCAGCTCGCGAATATATATCCTCCGACTGCACAGCATGATTTTCTTCTTGTTTACGTCTTTTTAGTTTGCTTTTTAAGCAGTCGGGTTTTTTGATTTTTTTAATTGACTTTTTTAATTTAATCTGTAGATAACTATTAAGTGTGGAACAAAAAAAAAATTTCCGACGGACGTGAAGAAAATATTTGTACTGTATATAATATTATACAGTGTCAAATTAACGCAATGCCTAGTTTTGTAAGTTCTACAAAAATAAAATAAGAATAAAAATGGTAACAGTGGGTAACTCAGGCTCGGTTCAACTCACACCGAGACGCGAGAGAGTTCGAACATAGTACACGGAATTCGAATTTATTCGATTTTTCTCAAAGAAATGAGTACCTTCTTCTGTAGTCAATAAAGTTCTATATTGTATCCCACATCGCGTCGCGTCTCAGTGTGATATGACCCGTATTCGATTCATAAAAAAACGTATTACAATAATTAATTTAGTTAACTACAAGGAGGTTAGACACTAAAACTCTGTGTTTCGTTTCTGAAAACATTTATGAATAAAAACAGTTTTAAAAAAGCACGCTATAATAGAAAAAAAAAAGTGCAAAACAATTTAAATTAAGAATAGTGTGAAAGCTGGGGTGCTTTATATTTTACCAATATCTATCTATACAATATCGTTAATTGTTATTATATCAATAAAATATAATAACAATTAACATCAAGCACCTCACGCTATTTTATAATATAGTATATGTTTTTGTTAATCACACTATTCTTAATTAATTGCAAATTATTTTCTAATTTTTAGTTTGGTTTTCTATTAAAGAGTCTTTTTATAGTATTTTTAATTATTATTCATCTTTAAATACAATTTGAAGGTAGCGTTTCCGTTAAATCGATCGAATACGTTTGAAAACTCGCACTAAGCCCTTTTAGTTCATGAAAAAGTTCATATATTGCCCGGCACGTAAGTTGGCAAGGTTTTGGCGTAGTGAATTGACCGTATCTTTTCAGCAAACTGACCAACCACCATATAGAGCGAACGGAACGTGGACGCGACACGATTGGTCAGTGGATCCTTGTGTCAACTGACCAACCACCAAATAGAGCGAACAGAACGTGGACGCGACACGATTGGTCAGTGGATCCTTGTGTCCACTGACCAACCACCATATAGAGCGAACGGAACGTGGACGCGACACGATTGGTCAGTGGATACATGTGTCAACTGACCAACCACCAAATAGAGCGAACGGAACGTGGACGCGACACGATTGGTCATTGGATCCTTGTGTCAACTGACCAACCACCAAATAGAGCGAACAGAACGTGGACGCGACACGATTGGTCAGTGGATCCTTGTGTCCACTGACCAACCACCATATAGAGCGAACGGAACGTGGACGCGACACGATTGGTCAGTGGATACATGTTTCAACTGACCAACCACCAAATAGAGCGAACGGAACGTGGACGCGACACGATTGGTCAGTGGATCCTTCTGTCAACTGACCAATCACCAAATAGAGCGAAAGGAACGTGGACGCGACACGATTGGTCAGTGGATCCTTCTGTCAACTGACCAACCATCAAATAGAGCGAAAAGAAAGTGGACGCGACACGATTGGTCAGTGGATCCTTGTGTCAACTGACCAACCACCAAATAGAGCGAAAAGAACGTGGACGCGACACGATTGGTCAGTGGATCCTTGTGTCAACTGACCAACCACCAAATAGAGCGAACAGAAAGTGGACGCGACACGATAGGTCAGTGCATCCTTGTGTCAACTGACCAACCACCAAATAGAGCGAACAGAACGTGGACGCGACACGATTGGTCAGTGGATCCTTGTGTCAACTGACCAACCACTAAATGAGCGAACGGAACGTGGACGCGACACGATTGGTCAGTCGATCCTTGTGTCAACTGACCAACCACCACATAGAGCGAACGAAACGTGGACGCAACACGATTGGTCAGTGGATCCTTGTGTCAACTGACCAATCACCAAATAGAGCGAACGGAACGTGGACGCGACACGATTGGTCAGTGGATCCTTCTGTCAACTGACCAACCACCAAATAGAGCGAACGGAACGTGGACGCGACACGATTGGTCAGTGGATCCTTCTGTCAACTGACCAATCACCAAATAGAGCGAACGGAACGTGGACTCGACACGTTTGGTCAGTGGATCCTTGTGTCAACTAATCGCGTGCTCGAAACGGTCCTAAACGTTCCCCGCGACCCGCTTCACTACCAAAAAATACATAAAAGACGCGTCCTGCGCATCTAACGACCAACTTACGTGCCGGGATTATACGTTAATCGGTCAAAGCTTAAAATGAAATTATTTTTGGCAAAAATATACTTATAATTACACTTATAATTCACTAACTCTTAGATTCGTCTAATCAATTTTTATATAGCCACATTAAACAGGATCTTATTTATAACAAAAACAACCATATAATTAGTTTATTAGTGATTGGCACATTCTTAATTCCAATTTTTAACCGACTTACCAAAAAGGAGGAGGTTTTATTTTCGACATTGTTTTTTTTTTTAAATTTCTATTGAGCATTTAAATTTAGAATCTACTAATCAGTATTTAAACTAATCATATGGTTAGATTTTTATACATAAGGCTGTATATACTACACTAAACGCTTTACCCCGTTCAAAAGTCAGTTGATGAGACCCTTCCATACTTGAGAATTACCACTGTCGTACAGTTGGAGACGCTCGCACTCTGCGTTTTGGCGACGGGGCTGCGCTGGGGCTTGTCTCTTTCTCTCTGGCACCTGGCAACTGGCACTCGGTCCAGTAGCAGAGAGAGATCTCGTGCTCGTGCTGAACTGTGTTATTCTAGAAGGTCTGCAAGCTCTTCCTGTGAGTGTTAGCGACGAGGTCGTCGACAGAGAGCAGCATGTTGAAGGACAGGAACATTGCCGCCGCCGACATGATGTGCCACGCGTCGTGACTGTCGTACAGTTGGAGGTACGAGCACTCTGCGTTGTGGCGGCGGGATTGCGCTGGGGTTTGCTGTAAAACAAGAAAATTTGCTATCACAGTGATACCCAGTGGTCTATATCGAACCCCAGGGGTCGACCTACAAGGGATCCACGTCAGGCAAAATTTCAGGAGCAAGCCAAGAGACTATTGCCCGAATACTCAAAAGCCCGAAACGGCGGCGCGTCGTGTTCTGCGCGTGTCTTTCTAGAGGATTGGGGGTACGCACTCCAACGTCGGAGCAGTGGTGGCTCAGTGGTAGAGGCCATGACTTACAAGTTGTAGGTCGTGAGTTCGAACCCAGGCAAGCGCTTTACTTTGTGTAAATTATTTCATCACCACTGCTCACAAAACGGTGAAGGAAAATATCGTGAGGAAACCGGCATGTCCTAGTAACAAAAATGTGACAATAATAAAAAGACATGTGACATTCACCAACCCGCACTGGGCCCGCGTGGTGGATTACGGCCCATTCCCTCTAACAGAGAGGAGGCCTGTGTCCCAGCAGTGGGAACATTAATAGGCTGATGATGTGATGTGATAAATATAACTTTGCTTTATCAGAACGCAGTATAAAATATCAAATATGAACGCATCTGTAATTATTAACGTTACTAGAGAACATTAACTTAAATCATAAGCGATTTTATTTTTTAATCGAATGGAAAGCCCAGGCAATGTCAACTGTTTAAAAGTTATGATTTTACATCTAAAATCGAAACTGCATAAATTGATCGACTACTTGGCCTCCCTATTTTTTTTTTATAAGTATCATAAACAAAAGTAAAATTGGTATTGACAGTTTTGCAGCGCAGACCGTGTTGTACTTTCGGCAACCACTCTGTGTTCTGTGCGATCTTGGACACGCACAGACTTATGTGGCTTGAATTCAACATAATTTGCAACATAATGTAAAAAAAACTGGTGAAATACCTCAAAATTCAAAAAGCCACAGTTTAATAATATACCATCTAACCTCAAAAAATATATTTATTAATTACTTGACTCTCCCATCTTTTAAAAATATATTGATGGCCGTACTTAGTTACATCATCAACATCAACAGCCTTTTTAATGTTCCCACTGCTGGGACTCAGGCCTCCTCTTATAGAGGGAGTGGGCTATAATCCACCACGCGGGCCCAATGCGGATTGGTAGATGTCACATGTCTTCGAATTTTTGGTTCTAGGACATGCCGGTTTCCTCACGATGTTTTCCTTCACCGTTTTGAGAGCATTGGTGATGAAATGAATTACACAAAGTAATGCGCCTGCTCGGGTTCGAACCCACGACCTACAACTCGTAAGTCGGGGCCGCAAACACTGCGCCACCACTCCTCCCCCTAACTTACATACAATTGAAACAACGTATGTTTCATCAAAGGAGGTTTTGTTAAATTTTACTAGTCCAGGCAATGATTTCGAAAGGAAGGATACGCCCATCTGAACCTTTTATAGAAACCATCTTATGACAAACAAATACTCGCTCACTCCCGCCACAGATAACTATATACAAGTCAGAGATACGCACACGGACCACTGACAACTGAGTCGCGTTGGCCCTAAACTGCAATTTTCAGACCAGCGCGCTGGTGCCATTTAGTCGCGCGGTCAGCCTGGTCCGTGTGGCAAGTAATATATAGGGTCTTTCAACAAGGACGGGTCGATGTTAAAATTGAATAAAACAAGATGTGTGTGAGATATTAACGAAATTTATTTTTTATTTAAAAGACCCATTTATGCCATTATAGATGGAATATGACATCGTTCAAATGTCCGCCGCGGCTTCGTATGGTGGCACGAATCTGAAAGGTCCAATTTTTAATGACTCTGCTGCATAGATCCGGCTGAATCCGAGCGATGGCCTGCGTTATGTTGGCTTTCAGGGCAACGGTCGAATGTGGTTTATTGGCATAGACCTGCGACTTCAGAAAACCCCACAAGAAAAAGTCTAGCGGAACTCTAACTCTACCCTCAAACCGTTCATGCAGAATGTCGATTGTGTCGTTCGCTGTGTGGCAAGTAGCGCCATCTTGCTGGAACCACATATCGTTCACGTCCATATTGTTCAATTCAAGCCAAAAGAAATTGTTTATCATTGATCTGTAGCGCTCGCTCGATCTATGCAGCAGAGTCATTAAAAATTGGACCTCTCGGATTCGTGCCACCATACGAAGCCGCGGCGGACATTTGAACGATGTCATATTCCATCCATAATTGGCATAAATGGGCCTTTTAAATAAAATTCGTTAATATCTCACTCACATCTTGTTTTATTCAATTTTAACATCGACCCGTCCTTGTTGAAAGACCCTTTATATGTCATTGTTCTTTAACTTTCAAGATTTGATTACGGACACTCGGACAAGAGGCAGTAAATAAAAGCTTGTAAAAGCTTTAACACATCTTTTTGTACTCACCGACCACTTGGTCCTAGAATCCAAGAAAAGCTTCAGAGCAGTGAACCAGGCAACATGAGCCAGGACGAAGTAGAACCAGGTGTAGGCAGCTATCCTCTCGCGGTGCACCAGCTTCATGATGACATAGAACATGGTGTACAAGATCGCGTTCCCCATCAGGATGGCGAGGAGTTGGCGCGCGAAGTCTTTGTTGTGCACTATGGCGCTGGAAAGGGAAAGATAGTTCTAGAAAGAGATACAATACAAGAAACCTGTATTCCCCGATTACGGGTAGAGGCGTCAGTAAAAGCAGTAACAATTTAAATAAAAAAAGTTAGTAAAAAAATCAAAAAACCCGACTGCTTGAAAAGCGAACTAAAAAGACGTAAACAAGGAGAAAATCATGCTGTGCTGTCGGAGGATACATCTTCGCGAGCTGGCTGACCAAAACCAGACGTACGATTTTCTCCTTGTTTACGTCTTTTTAGTTTGCTTTTTAAGCAGTCGGGTTTTTTGATTTTTTTAATTAACTTTTTTTTGAAATCACCTCTTAAAATCCTTTATTTTGATACCCCACACGATAGGTTAGGAGGAAAAAAAAAATTTGGGCCCCTACAATATGGCGCCCAAAAACCGCCATTTTTCTATTTTCCAATATTCATGTAGCCAGTGACACTCGCGGGGTTAAGACGAATCGATTGACGTAAGAACCATCAAAGTCGGCCCACGCGTTTGGTCTCTAGAACGCCACATAGGAACAAACATACATACATACATACATAGACTGATAAACACATTACCCTTCTTCGGCAGTCGGGTAAAAAAAAAATACTTCCGACTTCCAAATAAAACACTACACAAAGTGAAAAATAATTTTCTTTTTGGAAGTCGGTGTCTTTGGTGAGTACAAATTTTAACCGGTGAATTGAGAGTGTACCAAGGGAACTGTACACATATGCGTACCCCTTTAGAGCGTACTGGCGTGATGTTATGTTATGAAATGGTATAAACAATAAACAGTCATGCGATTGCAGCAATCCCGAGAGGTTTGCCGTCATTTATTGAAGAGTTCTATTGTATATCTCCGAAGTTCTTCATCAGATCTTCATCAAATTAAAATGGGACCAATTTAGGCACTCCATCAAACAAAAAAAAAACATATTCGGTCTACAATTCACGGATATATAGGAGAAAAAAAAACTCATTCGAACATAGAACCTCCTCCTTTAAGGAAAGTTGGTTAAAAAGGCTTGCCAATAGATACGGACGGCGAGTAAGGGGTAGCTCGTCATCCGATAAGGACCAAGCCCGAGACGACGGCACGTAGTGTTCCACGCGCGCCTCAAAGAGAGAGACAACCAGCAGATCCCCGCAGCCTTCACCAGGTCATCGGTCCACCTAGTGGAAGGCCTTCCAACACAACTTCTTCCGGTTCGCGGTCGCCACACCAGAACCTTTCTGCCCCATCGGCCATCCGTTCTGCGAGCAATGTGCCCTGCCCACTGCCACTCAAGTTTGGCAATTCTTCGAGCTATGTCGGTAACCCTGGTTCTCTTGCGTCGTTCCATGTAATACTGGAATTCAGCTGCATCCAGCTGAACTGGAAGCCGGCAACAACATAGATGGGAGAAGGCAAATGACCAATCCACATGGTGCTTGGTTTTTTTTTTTTTTTTTTATATTTTATAGGTTCGCGTTTGACCACTATCTCGAATGATGTTAAGCGATGATGTGGTCTACGGTGAAGCACGCTTGCCTAGAAGAAACCTATTCACTCTTGACTTAAAGACCCCAAGGTTGTAGCTATCAGGGAACAAAGACCCCGGAAGGGAGTTCCACTCCTTAGCTGTGCGCACAATGAAAGTATTAGCAAAACGCTTTGGTGGATGATGACCCACTCTTTCTCACAGAGGCCCGTGTCCCAACAGTGGAAACGTTATTTATTTATTCGTTTATCCTCGCACTGGCGCCTTGCAGCAATTCCACCAATGCAGCACAAACTAATACTAACTATGGTTTCCTCAAGATGTTTTCCTTCAGCATTGTCAGTGATGTCCAAGATAAACATAGAAATTATATTTGAATTGAAAAAGTCACGTTGTTAATTACCCGGATTTGTCCACGACCTCAAGCAGAAGAATAGAGGTCTTAGCCACTGGGCCACAACGACATTATAGACTGGCTAGTTGTGCTAAGTGAATGATGATGATAACCTGTATATAGCGAAGGTACAGTTGGCGACGTTGGCGATGAAGACGAGGGCGGCGCGCGCTCGGTGTGCGGGTAGTAACGCGCGCCATCTGTCAGTGCGTACTGTTGTATATGTGTGATGTATACCTGTATATAGCGAAGGTACAGTTGGCGACGTTGGCGATGAAGACGAGGGCGGCGCGCGCTCGGTGTGCGGGTAGTAACGCGCGCCATCTGTCAGTGCGTACTGTTGTATATGTGTGATGTATACCTGTATATAGCGAAGGTACAGTTGGCGACGTTGGCGATGAAGACGAGGGCGGCGCGCGCTCGGTGTGCGGGTAGTAACGCGCGCCATCTGTCAGTGCGTACTGTTGTATATGTGTGATGTATACCTGTATATAGCGAAGGTACAGTTGGCGACGTTGGCGATGAAGACGAGGGCGGCGCGCGCTCGGTGTGCGGGTAGTAACGCGCGCCATCTGTCAGTGCGTACTGTTGTATATGTGTGATGTATACCTGTATATAGCGAAGGTACAGTTGGCGACGTTGGCGATGAAGACGAGGGCGGCGCGCGCTCGGTGTGCGGGTAGTAACGCGCGCCATCTGTCAGTGCGTACTGTTGTATATGTGTGATGTATACCTGTATATAGCGAAGGTACAGTTGGCGACGTTGGCGATGAAGACGAGGGCGGCGCGCGCTCGGTGTGCGGGTAGTAACGCGCGCCATCTGTCAGTGCGTACTGTTGTATATGTGTGATGTATACCTGTATATAGCGAAGGTACAGTTGGCGACGTTGGCGATGAAGACGAGGGCGGCGCGCGCTCGGTGTGCGGGTAGTAACGCGCGCCATCTGTCAGTGCGTACTGTTGTATATGTGTGATGTATACCTGTATATAGCGAAGGTACAGTTGGCGACGTTGGCGATGAAGACGAGGGCGGCGCGCGCTCGGTGTGCGGGTAGTAACGCGCGCCATCTGTCAGTGCGTACTGTTGTATATGTGTGATGTATACCTGTATATAGCGAAGGTACAGTTGGCGACGTTGGCGATGAAGACGAGGGCGGCGCGCGCTCGGTGTGCGGGTAGTAACGCGCGCCATCTGTCAGTGCGTACTGTTGTATATGTGTGATGTATACCTGTATATAGCGAAGGTACAGTTGGCGACGTTGGCGATGAAGACGAGGGCGGCGCGCGCTCGGTGTGCGGGTAGTAACGCGCGCCATCTGTCAGTGCGTACTGTTGTATATGTGTGATGTATACCTGTATATAGCGAAGGTACAGTTGGCGACGTTGGCGATGAAGACGAGGGCGGCGCGCGCTCGGTGTGCGGGTAGTAACGCGCGCCATCTGTCAGTGCGTACTGTTGTATATGTGTGATGTATACCTGTATATAGCGAAGGTACAGTTGGCGACGTTGGCGATGAAGACGAGGGCGGCGCGCGCTCGGTGTGCGGGTAGTAACGCGCGCCATCTGTCAGTGCGTACTGTTGTATATGTGTGATGTATACCTGTATATAGCGAAGGTACAGTTGGCGACGTTGGCGATGAAGACGAGGGCGGCGCGCGCTCGGTGTGCGGGTAGTAACGCGCGCCATCTGTCAGTGCGTACTGTTGTATATGTGTGATGTATACCTGTATATAGCGAAGGTACAGTTGGCGACGTTGGCGATGAAGACGAGGGCGGCGCGCGCTCGGTGTGCGGGTAGTAACGCGCGCCATCTGTCAGTGCGTACTGTTGTATATGTGTGATGTATACCTGTATATAGCGAAGGTACAGTTGGCGACGTTGGCGATGAAGACGAGGGCGGCGCGCGCTCGGTGTGCGGGTAGTAACGCGCGCCATCTGTCAGTGCGTACTGTTGTATATGTGTGATGTATACCTGTATATAGCGAAGGTACAGTTGGCGACGTTGGCGATGAAGACGAGGGCGGCGCGCGCTCGGTGTGCGGGTAGTAACGCGCGCCATCTGTCAGTGCGTACTGTTGTATATGTGTGATGTATACCTGTATATAGCGAAGGTACAGTTGGCGACGTTGGCGATGAAGACGAGGGCGGCGCGCGCTCGGTGTGCGGGTAGTAACGCGCGCCATCTGTCAGTGCGTACTGTTGTATATGTGTGATGTATACCTGTATATAGCGAAGGTACAGTTGGCGACGTTGGCGATGAAGACGAGGGCGGCGCGCGCTCGGTGTGCGGGTAGTAACGCGCGCCATCTGTCAGTGCGTACTGTTGTATATGTGTGATGTATACCTGTATATAGCGAAGGTACAGTTGGCGACGTTGGCGATGAAGACGAGGGCGGCGCGCGCTCGGTGTGCGGGTAGTAACGCGCGCCATCTGTCAGTGCGTACTGTTGTATATGTGTGATGTATACCTGTATATAGCGAAGGTACAGTTGGCGACGTTGGCGATGAAGACGAGGGCGGCGCGCGCTCGGTGTGCGGGTAGTAACGCGCGCCATCTGTCGGTGCGAACCTTTGCTACGCCACGTGATACTGCCGCCCATTCTGTAGTGAGAGGAGTAAAAGTTATAGTAATTATTGTATTTACTAGAATCAATATTTTCTCAAGAGCGAGAGCAGTAGTGGCCCAGTAGTAACGGCCACGACTTACAAGTTGTAGGTCGTGGCTGCGAACCCAGTCAGGCGCTTTACTTTGTGTAAATTATTTCGTCACTGCTCTCAAAACGGTGAAAGAAAACATCGTGAGGAAACTTGCATGTCCTAGAACCAAATAATACAATATGCTAATTTTTTTAAATACTCTAATTTACCCCCTGAAAGTGGTCCCCAGTTAAAATTCTTTATTTACGTTACTTGTTTGTCTTTGGGTCACCGACTTACATATGTATAACAAATTTCAACCCAATCGGTCCAGTAGTTTCAGAGCAAATTCGCTGTGACAGTCTGACAGACTATAAGGGTTCGGTATTTGCTTTTTAAGGTACGGAACCCTAAAAAACATAATTTGTTTAAAATTGTAAATACTTAAAAGATTTATTTTATTTAAAACCTGTTAATCACTGATTTAAATACTGATTAATAGAACTTAAATTTAAAAAAATGAGTATCATTATTTAAACTAATCATAATGATGGTATTTTTATTATTGTATTAAACTTGATAAAAAGACTTAAAATAATTTTATTCTTACCTAAATTAAAGTTGCCAGCATAGTATATCTTTAACGTTAGTATGAAACACGTCACCATGTGTACTATCGTGAATAGAACCGAAAACGGCACGCTGGGCCATAGGATGCCAAATAGACCTGGAGAAAAAAGGTAAGTAAAAAATCATGCCAACTAAATCGCAAAGTAAAAAAAACACAACATCCTATCTTCAAATCAATTCATTGCGAGTCGGACTCACGCACAAAGCAAATTCAAATTCTCTATAGAAAATAATTAATTGCGAGTCGGACTCACGTACAAAGCAAATTCAAATTCTCTATAGGAAATAATTAATTGCGGGTCGGACTCACGCAGAAAGCAAATTCAAATTCTCTATAGGAAATAATTAATTGCGAGTCGGACTCACGCACAAAGCAAATTCAAATTCTCTATAGGAAATAATTAATTGCGGGTCGGACTCACGCACAAAGCAAATACTTAATTCAAATTCACTTTTTTTAATTTTTTATTCTCATTTATTTAAGGGATTTTTGTACACAAATATGACGATTTCAATCCGATTGTGCTTTTACAGGTATAAACTTACTTCCTAAGCTAAAAATAGCACAAAACTTCTAATTTCTTATCTAACAGAAGAGTATATAATATGTTTGCTCCTTCAGAAGTTAGTTTATCTAAAATACCATGGAACATTCCAACATCCATTACCTACAATTTCATTGAAATGAGAATTCAATTTCATAGCTTATTTGTATATCGGACACATTCCAAATTTTATTTAAGGAATAATTAATTGCGAGTCAGACTCACGCACAAAGCAAATTCTTAATTCAAATTCTCTATAAGAAATAATTAATTGCGAGTCGGACTCACGCACACAGCAAATTCTTAATTCAAATTATCTATAGTGAATTTTGCTAATCAGCTGCCGAAGTTGTAGATTTTTATGTTAAGGGTTCGTATGGTAAACTCACCTAAAGTCATGATAAAAGCTATGATCATGAATGTGGTGTGCGCACTCGGAATTATGTCGGAGTGCCTGTTCTGATACAGCTTGATCATCACTATTACTGCTATCACGTACATGAATGACGAATCTGAAACAAATAATATTACCTTCTTTAAGCCTGTTGCCGACCAAGACAAAAACCAAGGTCACCTTGGTTGGAAGCGCGTGGGGCGATGCCAGCTACACGGTTTCAAACAAGCTCCCCAAACTCAGTATGTTTAGAACGCTGCGCAGAGGACGTATTTACGCTCGTACCGTATGTTCATTACAACGACGTCATGGCGCCTTGCCTATGAAAACTTCAAAAATAATATACTAACTAATAAACTTTAAAAACTAAACTCAATTTTTATTTTTTTCTGTATTAATAAAAACAACGGTTCTTGATAATAAATTACAATCTAGCCTTAATAGACTAATAAGCAATTTAACTCGTAACTTATTATTATATTGTATAATGTTATGACTAAGAATAGTGTCAATTTGCACTTTTATACAGTTCAGTAGCACTTTCTTAGAGTCTGATACGTTAAAAACACTTAGTTCACGTGTTACATGTAGGTATAGCACAATATTGTTTGCTATTATTTTTTCACTAACAACACACTTTTACTACACTAACTCAAATGGTTTAGTTCTCTTTAGCCTACGCACTATGTCCGTGTTATCTAGCAGCTGGATTGCTTCCACATTCACATGTCGATGAAGTCTGTTCGTGGGCTTCAGCAAAGTTTTGAATAACGGTGGTGACGAGTTTCATTTTAAGGTCACGGTGAAGGTCGTCATTTCTGATGTACCATGGTGCATTAACAGCATCTCTAAGTACTTTATTTTGGAATTGTTGTATAATTTTAACATTGCTTTGTTTAGTACAGCCCCATAGCTGGATACCATACGTCCAAATTGGCATAAGAATATGCTTGTATATTATAATTTTATTGTGTATTGATAGACAGGATTTTCTTCCCGGTAACCAATACATATTTTTGTACCGTATATCGATTTCCTATCTTTTTAGGGTTCCGTACCCAAAGGGTAAAAACGGGACCCTATTACTGAGACTTCGCTGTCCGTCTGTCTGTCTGTCTGTCTGTCTGTCTGTCTGTCTGTCTGTCACCAGGCTGTATCTCATGAACCGTGATAGTTAGACAGTTGAAATTTTCACAGATGATGTATTCCTGTTGCCGCTATAACAACAAATACTAAATACATTATAAAATTAATATTTAAGGGGGGCTCCCATACAACAAACGTGATTTTTTTTGCAGTGTTTTGCGATAATGGTACGGAACCCTTCGTGTGCGAGTCCGACTCGCACTTGGCCGGTTTTTATTTTTTGACGTGAGATTTCCAACGCAACTTGGCGTCAAGAGTTATGCCAAGGTATTTGGCTGTGTTCGCATAAGGCACTTGCATGCCGTTTATATAGACTGGGTGGTAATCGCAGTGTTTATTAGTGAAGTCAATGTGAATCGATTTTGAATCAATCAGTTTGATCTTCCACTTTTGTGTGCAGTCGTAAACTTTGTTCACAGCTAGTTGAACTTTTTCTACTTCTTCTTTGTGGTTTGAACCAATAGCCATAATAGCAGTATCATCAGCATAGGTCGCTATGGTGTTGTTTTCCAGCTCTGGGATATCACATGTGTATACCAAGTACTGGATTGGGCCTAACACACTAAACTCTAATGTTACTATCTTCTTACAAATATTATAAATGCGAAAGTTTGGATGGATGTGTGTATGTGTGTTGTAAATGGCTGAACGGAACTGGATGAAATTTGCCACACAGATTATAGTCTGGAATAGCACACAGGCATCTTTTCATCCCGGTATAATGTTCCCTTGAGATAAGAAAACACTTTTTATGCAGACGAAGCCGCTGGCAGAAGCTAGTATATTTAATATAGGTACTTTTTAAAGTAAAAAAAAATCCTTTAAAAAAAATCCCATGCATTTTTTTTTACAGTTGATTCTTTATATGACTCTGATGCCAAATCCCAATGACAGGGCAAGTCTCTGTACATATCGATAATGGTTACCTATCATAAGTGATCCTATCACTTTGTTATCCGTCCGTCCGTCTGTCTGTCAAGACCCTTTTTCTCAGGAACGCGTGGAGGTATCAAGCTGAAATTTATATCAAATACTCAGGTCTACTGTCCCTTAAAGCTGTAAAAATCAAACTTCTAAGCCAACGCGATCAAAAGATACAGCCGTTTATGCCGAAAATTTTCGCCACTCGCAAGGACATCAAAACCTACAGGGTACTTCCCATGACCTCAGAATCTTGAAATTTGGTACGAAGCAACGTCTTATATTTAGCACAGATAAAGGAAAAATTGCGAAACCAGTAAATTTTTAGTTACATCATATAATAAAAATATTTTTAATAATTTTAAACTTACTACCCCCTTTCCTCATGAACGCGTAGAGGTATTAAATTGAAATTCATATCAAATACTCAGGTCTATAATACATTTTAGCTGTAACAAAATCAAACTTCTATGTCAATGCAATCAAAAGAAACATTAGTTTAAGCCACATATTTTCAAACTCGCAACTACTCGCAAGGGAATCAATACCTAAAGGATGCTTCTAGTCGATCTTGAAATTTGGCACGAAGACTTTGACTTTAAATTTTTAGTTACATCACATATAGGGTTGGTACATATAAGGTTTCGTACCTCGAAAGGAAAAAACGGAACCTACAGGTTTATATGGAACCCTCCGTGCGCGAATTCGACCCGCACTTGGCCGGTTTTTTTTATTTGTTAATGTCTATTTTAATAGTACTTGTTTTTCTCTTTTCTGTTTATTATTTTTTAGCAGTCGGGCTTTTTGCCAATTCGTCAAGCCGTTTGGGCTGTAGACCGTGCTACAGAAATGGACATACATACATACATAGGCAAGCGTGTTTCATCGTCGACCACATCATTGCTTAACATCAGGTGAGATAGTGGTCAAACGCGAAAAATATATTGTACGTATTGGCAGATTAGACTAAAGTCACCGGCAGATAACAAAAAAATAAAAGTCGTTGACACCTGTCTACCAATGCATTCCAATATTTCAAAACGATACGAAAAAAATGTAAAGGCAGTGTCGCTAACACAAACAACACAAACGTATCGCGGTAAGGGGCGTTCTTGACCCTTTCACTTGGCATTCAGTAACGAGTTAATATCTCATAATTGTGTGGACCGATTTACATGATTGAAACGAATAAATTGGTTCTACGCCTATTCCTTTCATTTGAGACAAAAATTATCAAAATATCTCAAAATCATGTTTTCAAGTTACGTAATTATACTCATTGGTACATGTCGGATCAAAAACTTATTTTTTTGTTATCTGGTGGACACTTAAGTAAATACGTACCAAACTGGAAGTTCATCTTGTTGGGACACAGGTGGTAGCAGCCTGATAGCAGGCCTTCCATCACCAGACCAAGCCCCATGGAGTAGAGCAGGCCGTAGTGTTGGGGTACGCCCATGTCCTGAGATCAAACAACGTTTGTAAGTCAATGTGAAAATGGCGTGGCGTATCTACATACGTGCAATTGGGAAGCCTTTTGTCCATTTGCGGACTGGTATAAGCTGATTGGGGTGAATAGGAATGTAGGTGTGAATGGGAACAAAAAATAAATATTACTTACATACATTAATGTATTAAAAAGGGGAAGATACGTTACGCGCTAACATCGCGATCAAAAAACCTGGGCTCGGCGCACCAGTTTTCGGCAACCTACAGTTACCGATAGACAAGGACAGAGATAGGAGACGGCGCTGTAGTGCGAGCGAAATCGCCTGTGTGCCCGCTACGCGCATTCACTTAGTCTAGTGGGACCACAGAACAGAGAAGACAGTAGAAATCGTATATCGCTTCATTAGTATCGGAACCAGCGTACCCAAACTCACACATATACAGGTTAATTGTATTTCGTAACACTAAGAAATCTTTGGTGTGATTGGTAGTTTGAAAGTAGGAAATATGTCAGTCGTCGCTTATTTGAAAATAAACCACATTTTAATGATCATAGAGTTGTTAATTGACTACTCTTTTTAAGTATTTATTACATTTTCCGTTAAAATCGCACATGGAATAGTTTAATAACCAAGTTACGCTACCCGCCGCTAGATGTCACTATACTAAATGCATTCAATTTAAAGCTGTATTTCGTTATTTACAAGATTTATATTTGCGTAATGAGGTCATTACAATTCGTTTTCCTCTAGAAATGTACCACCGTCGTTGACTTATTTATCGACAATCCGTTTTATTTTGAAACAAAACAAAATCAACAGCTAGATTCGATAAATATTGTTATGCTTGAAATCAAGTTTTTATATACAACTGAATATTTCTAATCTTATGACTAATAACAAAACAAACTTACATACAAAGGGTAGAGGGAAAAGGGCTCATAGTGCATCAAAAAATTCGCCCACATCGATGTCAATGGGAAACGTGCCCAGAACGCTGGCAGCATTGCTACGTTGAATGGCAATGCTGATCTGATCTCTGGCTGAAGAAAAGGCCAGCCAGACCTGTTCGCGTGACCAGAGGTCACGCGAACAGTCAAGTAACCGTTTACTTATGTCTCGAAGCACTCGGACCCCATGGACCTAATGTCTCAACCCCAAACGGGTCATACATATAACTGCCAATAAGGTTGTTATATTTGCGCCGTTTGAGGTTTTCTGCACCAGCACAGCCCGCCGTGCTAAAGGATGGCGCAAGGGTATCGACACATTTTGCATCCCACACCAAAGGCCTACCCAACTTCCAAGGCATTATGGCCATCCCATCCGGTCTCTTCCCACCGTCGCGTACCAAGCCATTGGGTTCTAAAACAGTTGGCACCCCGGCGGTGACAAGAGCTCGACGTATGATGTCATTAATGACGGCACCGGCGCCCGCAGCTGCGCCGTCTGCGGCGACGTCTGCAGCCCACCTCGCGCGCCGCCCAGTTTAAGAAGCGCGAGCCTTTCCTTACCAGAAATTCAAGAGCGGCTCCGTTTTCTAAAGTAGCGACCACTGTACTTGTAAGTCATATTTAAAAATAAAGAATTCAAAATAGTGTTTATATAAATTTATTCTAATACTTATGATTTATAGAAAATATAATTAAGAATTGTTATGTTAGACAACTAATCCGTTTTTGAAAATCATTCTATTGATAGAAAAATACACCTTGTGGCGTTTACGCGATAGATATTAAACTATAGTCTGATTTTTAATTTCGTACACTAAACTTTGGAGGTTGCCACTTTATCGTTACATTAAAATATTAATTAAAAAGTAATTAATTAAAATATTAATTATTGGATTAACCCTTTTTCGATTAGAATACTACCAATAGATTACCCATATCCATGCATTATTCATTTTAAACTTGGATTCGAAAAAAAAGGGTTTGAACATGGAAATGAAAATAAGTAATGCATGATGTGCTTACCTGTAAGAAATTGGTACACTAGTCTATAAGTATATTGGATGTATCTCATATCTTTGTATCAGTGTATTCAATTGTTGGTGAGCCAAATAAATAAAATAAAATAAAATAGAACACAGAGAACATTGTAAGTTTAAAATATCGATAACTCATTATCGATAACGGCAATCTCTAATTGAGTAGCTGACTGTGACATGTGCATAGTTGGAATCTTCGAGAACAATATGTTTTAATTTAAAAGAAAGTAGACCTTAAATTTAACAACATAAAATCAACTTTTACTTTTGTGTGGGCGGGGCAGCAGACATATGCGGAATTGTGCTAAACCCGGGGTACGCGGGCCCCGCCTACTTGCGACTTCTACTGTAGAAGGCGTTTTTTCTGTTCTGTGAGTAGGACCAAGCGCTGTGTTCAGTACCGTATCTGCCCCTTTTTAATACATCAATGCTTACATACAAGATACGCGTTAAAAACATAAAACTTTCCTTGCAATCGGGTAAAAAACCAATAAATCCCAAGTTTGTTTGAAACAGGATCGCACCTTAGTATAAACTTAAACTACTCTCCAAATAATTTTATACATGGTTCGTCTGGACAGGTGTCAACCAATATTTACTGAAACTCACCTGCGGCCTCCCCCTGTTCTTGATCTGCCTTCGCCGCACTTGCGCGACGAACACGAGCCCTAGCACGATGTAGCCCACGTTAGAGTACACGTGGTTGAAGTCGGACAGGAACCCTAAGGGGTGTGCGCATAGGAAGTTGTAGTAGCATAAGTCTTGGTCACCGGTTTGGAAGACCATCTGAGGAGAAGCAAAGAGAAATTAAAGAGGAACAACCCTGAACATTTAATTAAGAAAAGTAGAGCTTTTGATATAATTTGGGCTATAAAAAAATTAAGTTAATACAGCGTACGAAAAGACCCACCAAAACGCTGTGAATTATATTTCTCGACAAACAATTGCGGTAACGAGAAATGTTATTCGCACCGTTCAGATATATAGGGCGGGCAAAAATCGTGGATCAAACGAAACAGGGCGATAGTTGGATGGCTATATGAAATTAAAAATACCGGCCAAGTGCGAGTCGGACTCGCGCACCGAGGGTTCCGTATAAACCTCAGCTTAAAGGTATTGTGGTTTTATAAACCTGAGTATTTGATATGAATTTCAATTTAATAATACCTCTACGCATTCATGAGGAAAGGGGTAGTAAGTTTAAAATTATTAAAAATATTTTTATTATATGATGTAACTAAAAATTTACGGTTTTCGCAATGTTTTCTTTATCTGTGCTATAAGACGTTGTACCAAATTTCAAGATTCTGAGTTCACGGGAAGTACACTGTAGGTTTTGATTCCCTTGCGAGTCGAAAATTTGCAGAAATTTGCGGCATAAGCGACTGTATCTTTTGATTGCGTTGGCATAGAACTTTGATTTTTTTACAGCTTTAAGACAGTAGACCTGAGTATTTGATATGAATTTCATCATGATACCTCCACGCGTTCCTGAGAAAAAGTGTCTTGACAGACAGACAGACGGACGGACGGACAACAAAGTGATCCTATAAGGTTTCCGATTTTCCTTTCGAGGTACGGAACCCTAAAAAACAAAAAATACAATATTTTTCCTACTTTAGGACCTACTGCAAATAACCCCTCGTTTGAGGCACGATTTTTTGCCCATCCCGTATACTCGGCTATGCCTGAGAGTAAAACTGTTTGTAAGGACAAAGTAGTTTGACGATTGAGACTTGTATTTTTGAAGTTAAACTCCTACGTCCCTGTTTGTCTCCCGTCAACTTCTACGGCGTAAGTAAGCTTACTTTTGAAACTAAGAACAACGTACCACAGAAACAACGCACTACCTGACCTACTCTCTTTCCAGCCTGGTATTTTACTTTTGACAGATGCACGCATAAGAAGTTTCTTAATTAGTAACACGAAATCATAGAATAAAATGCAATACTTCATGGACACTTACAGTTGTGAAGCGATGTGCTTATTCGCTCCGTTAGTGCAATAAATTAAAATTCACAGTTTTATGTAACAGTAAATATCGCATTGTAAATTGAATATTTGTTACGTTAACTAAAAATAAGAATTGCAATTAAGATTGGTCCTTCCAATGAAGGCTAAATTTTGAAAAAGTAATATTGGATAAATATTCAAAAAACCGACCAAGTGCGAGTCGGACTCGCGCACCGAGGGTTCCGTACAAACCTGTAGGTAACCTGTAGGTTCCGTTTTTTCCTTTCGAGGGATGGAACCCGAAAAATATATGATGTTACTAAAAATTTACGGATTTCGCAATTTTTCCTTTATCTGTGCTATAAGACGTTGCTTCGTACCAAATTTCAAGATTCTGAGTTCACGGGCAGTACCCTGTAGGTTTTGATTCCCTTGCAAGTGTCGAAAATTTGAGGAAATTTGCGGCATAAACGGCTGTATCTTTTGATTGCGTTGGCTTAGAAGTTTGATTTTTTCACAGCTTTAAGGGACAGTAGACTTGAGTATTTGATATAAATTTCAGCTTGATACATTCACGCGTTTCTGAGAAAAAGAGTCTTGACAGACAGACGGACGGACAACAAAGTAATCCTATAAAGGTCTATCCACACATACCAGGGCCGTGCCCGGGACGTGCACGGGACGTGGACAGACCGTGCCCCGTCAGGATAGACCTTTATGGTTCCGTTTTTTCCTTTCGAGGTACGGAACCCTAAAAACAGCAAATAAAATACTTTCGATTTTATTATGATGAATCATTGGCTTCTTCTCCATATAAACTGGAAAGTAAAAACATTTTAACCAAAAAATTTTAGCGACTTCTGAAATATAGATACCAAAGACACCGACTTCCGAAAAGTAAGTTAAAAGTCTTTTTTACCCCTTGTATAAGAGGTAAAAAACCCAAAGTGCTGAATCTAAGACAATTTAACTCACCCGTTGATACGTGAAGAGTAGTTGCACGACCGGCAGTGCATACACAATTGCTACTGTCAGCGCACCCCAGAAGTACCTGTTAAATACAATCATTAATCTAATCTTTGTGATATCCAATATTCATATTTGAAGGCCAGTCTAACATGTCGTGAGGACCAGGGGGTCTAACCCCTAACTCCGTCAACGAAATTACGGACCCGAACGAAGGACTCCAGAACTTCGGAGTAAAACCTTCTCCGAAACGATTTAATTTTTCGGACGGGTGAAATGAAAACACATCGGGAGTAGGTACAACTGCCAAATTGTGTTGTATTTCATTGGTAGTTCGGGCCCCGAACGAATCATGCGTCCTTAAGTGATACGGAGTAGGAAACGCCCGTAACGAAGGCCGAAACTACGGTCTACGTGCTTAGGGAGTAGACCTCCAGAGTAGGGACACGGTATCGAATAGAAAGTATCGTACTGTACTCATGAGTAGTATCGAAAATAAATATCGTACTCATAAAAGTATAGAAACAAAAGTATCGGTACTTCAAGTTATCGAGTACTTTTCTTAGGGCCTCTAATGCGCAGAGCATAGGTCAATATCAGTCAGTAAATAACGTCAGTTTAACTTCAGTAGGGCATGAAAAAAAATGGTATTGGTACACAAATTTAATACAATAATAGAAAAAGACAACTGTAACTTCAAAAATTAAAAAAGAATAGAAACAATATTAAATTATTTTGTACTTTAGGCATATAAATTAAAGTTCCCAGAAGGTTCAGAACGAGTGAACTAGATGGCTTTGCCATAACCATAAACACAAGCCGTAATGTCGCAAGTTTTAAACGGGTAATTTCTAAGATTACCAATTTAAAACTTAATTTCTTATTCGATACGATACCTGCCAAAAAGTACTCATTGAGTAAAAGTATCGAATGCAAAGTATCGAGTACAAAAGTATCGGTATCGAATGGAAATGTACTCGGTACCACAAAGTATCGATACTTTTTTCATGTCCCTACTCCAGGGGTGGATATACAGGATCTAACTGAAAGGTGTGATCATAATATTATAAGAACTTATTCTGGCCATGTAAATAAACGATTCTCTCTCTCCAAGGAAATCATACACAAATTTAAAAAAAAAATTACCTCCCATACAAATTTTGATCAGCTGTCACGTGCGTTGCGTGCTGTTGCTTGACAACTTTGTATGGAAAACCTATTTTTTTTTGGAAATTGTATATGATTTTCCTGGAGAAAGTTGTTCATTTCATGATCAAACCTTTGTGATTCACCCTGTGTAGGTATATGAGTTATGTTGAGTGTAGAAGATTGTGAGAGAACTTCTCGTTTTTAACCCCCGACTGAAAAAGAGGAGTGTTATAAGTTTGACATGTGTTGCTGTGTATCTGTGTGTCTGTTTGTGGCATCATAGCTCCTTAACGGATGAACCGATTTTGATTTGGTTTTTGTTGTTTGAAAGGTGACTTTGTCGAGAGTGTTCTTAACTATGTTTGATTAAAATCGGATCAGCCGTGCAAAAGTTATCCGCATTTTACTCTTTGAATCTGGGTTTTTTCGCAAGATATCGTGTCTTAATTACGTGTTTCGATAGATTGACGATTGAAGCGGATCTACTACTACATAAATTATGTAGTGTGAAATTAAAATGTCGGGAGTTATTTAAATTTTACTTGGAGCTACTGAAGAACACTTAGGGAGAATATTATGTACGCAAATATTGACATGTAAATTAGATTTTACCGTAAACCATCTGTAAGTTACCTGTTAGACCTCCTTGCAAACGTTTCTGGCGGAGCCCTCGTCAACCTCTGAACCGTCAGCGGATTAGATCGAGTCCATTGGTCCTCTGAAAAGACATGAAACGTAAGTTTTCATAGAAACTTCACATGACCTCATCATCTCATTACAACACGATTTCTGACTTTAGTTCAAGGTCAAACCTTCCAGAAGGTTATTGTATTAAATGAATAAATTATTCAAACAGCACATTTTAATTAATCGCACTTTATTACTAAAAGACTTCTTAAACTATTTTATTTATTCGCACTATTTCGCTTTTGATCGCTCCGTATCGCTTTCAAATAGAAACCGTCGCATAACGAACCTGTCCGGCTTTTATATAGCATGGGAAACGTTTTTGGAACATTCCAGACTTTTCTAGACACATCGAGAATTTACCGGAATGATATTCCAGAAGAACTTTCGAGATCGTTCTGACGTGACGAGAACATTCCAGAATGTTCGACTTAGAAAGACTAAAGCGACACGAACATTCGGGAAGATGACTTCCGCTATTCGATACGAGATGGCGCTACTAGTTTTATTCCTGTCGTCAATACATCGAGGCTTTGCCTATCTTGTAACAGTAATTTATCTACACTCTCAATGTTCCAAATATGAATTCAAAAAATATTGTATAAACACGTATACTGTGATTTTTAATTTCGTGGACTAAACTGACAGCTGGTATTGACCTTATTTTTTTTTAAATGTTGCAAGCGCGGAGCATAGTGTTGAAGATAAGGCTCAATCATAAGTGATTCATCGAATCGATGTGACATGACTCCTGAATTTATTTTTACTAATTGGCGAAAATAAATGTTTTATGAATATAAAAGTAATATATTTAAATATAACAGTATTCATACACATATTACATGAACTTTTATTGTGTTTAATATGAAATCAACAATAAAATATTTATTTTATTGTTAATGCATTTGCATTCGATAAAATTAAGTCTGACATAAATGAGTAGAAACTAAATATGGGCCGCTAGTTTCTAAATCAATTATTTTTTTATGCCGTGAAATAGTTTCATTTTCGATCTACTTCGATTTTCGATTAACTTTCGATCACTCAGGATAGTTAGGGTACGACACTATTTTAATGTAACGATAAAGTGATAAACCCCCAAATGTCAGTTCAGTCCACGAAATAAAAAATCACATTATACTATATATTCGTGGATTGGTAAAATTTAAAAAAAACCATTACAAGCAACATTTTCCTTCGATTTTCAAACAACTGCATCATAAAATAACTTTTTACGTTTTATAGCACACTTTTACTTTTTAATTTACTGGCCCCATTCGCGCCATTGTCTTAATGTAGAAAAGAAGTGTCATTGTTTACACTCGCGTAATATTATTATCACATTCGGCTTCGCCTAAAACCTACGCTCGTGTTTTAATAACCCTTATTATATGACTATTGCATAAACTACTATTATACTCAATAAAAACCTAGCCTTTTTACAGTTACGTTGTTGTCGGCTTCCAGTCTAACCGGATACAGCTGAATATAAATGATACATGGAGCGACTGTCTATCTCTTCTACAGAACACACCAGGTACTGCATAATGCGAGTACCACGGGGTCACAGCGCTAAGAAAGAAAATTTGGTTCATATAAATCTCACTAGATGGCACCGATTTGTTATTGAATTGTGTTTAAAATAACTTTTTCTGGAATTGAACGTACAAATTGTATGTTCTTATTTAACTCTCCTAAGCACTAAAGTATGGAATATTGGGCTTTTAATTCACGTTACAAAAATTTGAACGGATCATCTAAAATTGATTCCAATAGATGGCGCCGTTTTAAATTTCTGAGGCATGCCAGTTTTTTTTAATTTGTTTCAATACAAATTTAAAAAATCTGGGATGCCTCAGAAATTTTTGTACAATGAAACTGTAAAAACTTGCAAACTATAAAACACTGTATTTAAAGAAAAAATCGTCACGAACCGAGAAAACACTTTTACTTGCAATTCGCTGCTAACACCATCTATAGCTGTGGAACCGTCGGTACCGAACGCGATCGATGTACAAAAAACAATCAGTTTAATCAGACGTTAAACGCTAGTTACGTCGGCACGGTTTCTTTGTATGGGATGAGGCATCTGTATGCTAGTATTATATTATCTGTGATATTATGATGGTATAACTGGCAGTCAGTCTCACGGTTTTCTGTTGACTACCCGTAAAGGCTGTTAAAGATCTATGAGTCCGATTAAAAACTTGAGAACTGTGTTGACAATTTTGTGCAAAGGATTTATGGTAGTCGGAATAAAGTTTAAAATACAATCAGAATGATTAAGCTTAACGTAAAGTTAAGATTCGTTTTGCAATAAGATGGATAAGGTCAAATGGTTCTGGATCCGACCGCGTACCGGAAGACGCAGCGGTAGAACCCCCACAAGCTGTGTCCGCGATCTCGTGCTGATCGCGGGATTCTGGACGCGGGAAGCACAGGACACGACGTGGCGACGCTTGGGGGACGCCTATATCCAGCAGGGGACGACTTTCGGCTGAAATGATGATGATGATGAAGCTTCATGCTTCGTTTGAAGGGTGTAATTATATGCAAATGAGTATGCAGTGTTGTAAAGATCAGTAGTCCACCAGTGTCGGGAACACAGTCCTAGATAACGGCGTTCAGGGCTCCTGAGAGAGGAAACTCCTGACAAAACGTCCAGAAGTTCTGTATAAAGATCTTGATTCAACTGCCTAACGAGAGCCTCCTCAGGTGTTCGTCGAGGCTCTTGGCTACTATGCCATTGGCCGTCACGACAATCGGCACAATGACTGCTGTATACACCCACATATAGACAACCTCGCGAGCCAGATCAAGATGCTTAGTTTTCTTATCTCTCCCAGCCTTCATGAGGTTCTCGTAGAACTGCTATATCACCTGTAGTGTATGTAGATATCAATAGATCGCGCCACAAGCCGATAACAGTATTGTAATGTTGCCTCGTGCGCATACGCCGCTCGGTTATAAATACCGGTCCGAGTGGTGTGGTGGGGCGATCAGTCGTTATCGGACTGTCGGCCTGTGCGGTGGTGCGTTGGCAAGTCAACTATTAATATTGATAAATGTGAATATTTTACATCACCAATCATTGCGCGACGATCTAGTCGGTTTATGACCACTATGTCAGGCTTACTGCTGAAGTGTCCCAGCTGTACATTCACTCGCTCCCTAAATGACGAGTACAACAACGCTTCTGACGCTGCAATAAAGGTAGCCACCTACTGGGGCCAAACAGTTGGATTAAATGTAGCGTCGAAACGAAGAAGGAGGAGCTCAGATAGAGAGTTGCTCCATGTAACAACTAGTATTCGGGAATCCCCCTCTTGGTATAATTTTTTTAGGCATAATGTTGTTTGGCATAACTTTTATCAGCATAATAATACTGCATCATAATAATACTTGGCATAATGCAAAGGTTAGCATAACTGTCATTTAACTCTAATTTGTTTTGCCATAATTTGGAGTTGCATAAATAATTAAGGCATAACATTTATTCGTCATAATAATATATTTGATATATTCATATTCATAGTCTATTTAAATATATTTGATATAAGAACTCCAATTAAATAGGCGGGGTGACCCTTGGGCCACCCTTGAGCCGCAAACCCGTTTGTTTTATTCCAAAGAACATTATGCGTTTATAACGTTATGCTTTATAAGATTATGCATCATTATTATTATGCCAACAGTATTTATGGCGATATACATTACGGCAAAGTATTTATGCCTAATAACATTATGCGTAATGATCATTATGCTGAATTTCGTTATGCCAATGTAAATTATGGTAACATATTTTATGCTTATCATTAATAAACCCAATTCAGCAGCATTCGTTTAGACTGAAACCGACCTCAACATAGTTGGCATAGCTGGACAGATGATGATGACTGCAATTATTAAGTTACGTGGCGCGCTGTTTTCGAAACTGAGGTCAATAGAAAGAAAGAATAATATTACTAATTAAAAATCTTTTTTTTTAAATAAGCTTTTTTCGTATTCCTCTCAGCAAATCCTTTCATTTGATACCCATATCATGGCAGTGCACAAAAATAACTAGTCCGCCATTTTGGGCCGTCCGCCATATTTTATTTAGAATGACGTCACTTAGCTAACCATGCATTGTCATTCAAACTTAACGTGTAACCAAAACTTCATCTTAATCGGTGGAGGTTAAATGCTTTAAAATTCAGTTGTAATATTTAACCCGAACACACCTACATACATACATACATTGCAAGTTAAAAAAAAGCTTGTAAAAAACAAATTATATGTGAACCGCACGGGAGACACGAGAGAGTAAACAATCCAAGAAGGCGGTTATTGAGACAGTTTAGCTTCGTCTCAGAGATGGTACGCATTTGCGATGTCTCTGGTAGGTATTGCATATGTCACCTCCTTCTGCGAAGCAGTAATGCTCGCGAAGGAGGAGGCGGAACGCGTGAGGGAGACGCAACGGAGACGCCCTCACGCCCCTAGCCACCGCAGGAGACGCCCTGGGTGTCGGGAGTCGCAAGCCAATTCCCGGCCACCGTAGGCGCGAGCTTGCGGACGGCGAGTAATGGGTAGCGTGTTCCACGCGTGCCTCAAAGAGATGTCAGCAAAAACTGACAGGGTCCGCTAGGGCCAATGCCTGTCTGGGTCGCGGATAAATTTGAAAGAGAGTTACCGCGGCCCTGGCACAAGCAACTGAAGGAACACAGGGTGGTTTTAGTCAGTAAAAGTCTGACACGCCCTTCCGCTTCACCCAGAGCGGGAGAAGTCATTGGATGATTTCCCAACTCAAAAAAAAAGGTATTGCATATGTCCATAATTATGCGGCGGTCACCGTCTACCATCAGGATTGTATCCGCTAGATATCCAACACATTTTCCCCTATGGTGCGAGTTTTTACTCTTGCTCGATTGCGTTAACGTAAATGTGTATTGAACCCAGCTGCAACCTGGGGGTCTTTAAGTCAAGAGTGAACAGCAGCCTAATTGCGTAAGTGAATTCTGCAAAGCAAACAAGTCGGAACCTTCCCATAAACGACTTTACGTATTGCATATTACACTCTGAAAAGGAAAGGTTATGCTCCTTTCCATTACCAATATTTTGACGTAGAATTGATTGTAAAGAATGAACGAAAGCGGAAGAATCGAGATAAAACTTCACTATTGGTATTGTGTAATGAAATTATGTCCTAATGATTTGGAAATAAATCATTCGAGTTTGATGAAACATAACGCAGTAGATGAACTTCAACTCAAAGGAGGATTTATTTTTTATTTTTATTTGAGATCGGTTTGCTCTTGACTCTAGTCTAGGTCAGAGGTGACAGAGACAGAGTACTCTTTCCAAATTAGTTTCACAATACCGAAAAAGTTGAAAGAAATGATTCTAATCCTTTGAAGGTTTGACTTGTTTGCTTTGCAGAATTCACTTACGCAATTAGGCTGCACTTCTAGGCTCTCGGTAGAGAGTACTATATTCCTTGCTTCTAGGCAAGCGTGCTTCACCGTCGACCATATCATCGCTTAATATTTAAACATATACAGCAGTACCGCAAAAACCGTTGGGCAGTTCAACACGCGTCTTCAAAACTATCCTGATTCCGCTGTGAAAGAAGGAAGGCACTCGTCATGTATAGCTCCGTCTCTCTCTTAGAGTGGAACCATTTAAAAGTTTTTAGGGTTCCGTACCCAAAGGGTAAAAACGGGACCCTATTACTAAGACTTCGCGGTCCGTCTGTCTGTCTGTCTGTCCGTCTGTCACCAGGCTGTATCTCATAAAGCATTTTTTATTTTTTTTATTATCAATAGGCTCGCGCTTGACCACAACTCACCTGATGGTAAGCGATGATGTGGTCGACGGTGAAACACGCTTGCCTAGAAAAAACCCATTCACTCTTGACTTAAAGACCCCTAGATTGTAGCTATCGGGGTACACAAACTCCGGCAGGGAATCTGCAATAATCGACTCCTTAGCTGTACACATAATAAAAGAGTCCCCAAAACGTTTTGTGCGTATGGGTGGGATGTACACCATGTACCGATGACGCATCGCCGTGCGTCTGGTTGTCCGATGATGGAACGGGCTGGGCGGAATTAAATCATGCAATTCCATCGCACACTCCCCGAAATGTAACCGATAAAAAACCGACAAGCTGGCAACTCGGCGACGATGTTCCAGGCTCTGGAGCTTTGATTTGACCAGTGCCTCATTGCCGATGAGTCTCTTGGTCCGCTTTTCGATCGACTCAAGTGCATCAAGCTGGTATTTGGCTGATCCGTCCCAGAGATGACAACAGTACTCCATGCACAATCGAACTTGCGCTTGATACAAATTGAGCAGCTGTTCCGGCGGGAAGTACTTTCTCACCTTCGCAAGGATCCCCAACTTTTTGGCATCCAGCTGAGCTTTTGCCTCAATTTATGGCCCAAAATTGAAAGTCGATGTCAACGTAAGGCCAAGAAGCTCAAGATGGTCCGTTATTGGCATGGTTACATCACGGAAAGTTCGAGCCGGGTGAAATTGGCTCGTTTTAGCGGGAAAAAGACACGCCTGGGTTTTAGCAGCATTAAACTTGACCAGATTGGCATCACCCAGATTGGCATGATAGCTAGGCAGTTTAAATTTTCACAGATCATGTATTTCTGTTGCCGCTATAACAACAAATATTAAAAACAGAATAAAATAAATATTTAAGTAGGGCTCCCTTACAACAAACGTGATATTTTTGCCGTTTTTTGCGATAATGGTACGGAACCCTTCGTGCGCGAGTCCGACTCGCACTTGGCCGGATTTTTTTTCTAAAATTCAAAATTATTTATTTGCCAGCATAGGTAGGGTTCTATGTTCGTGTTTGACCACTATCTCACCTGATGGTAAGCGATGATGTGGTCGACGTTGAAGCACGCTTGCCTAGAAGTAACCTATTCACTCTTGACTTGTTCTCGTTGAAGTAAGGTAAGGTAAGTACATACCTTTATCTTCTGGTTCATCGTCAGTTTCATCCAGTATACGGGCAGCTTCTGAAGTACTAGCCTCTCCAGAAGTGGAAGCTATTGGCTCTGATTCTACTATAGTTACTGTTTCTGTAAAGGAAAGCGTATAGTTAGCGTCAAAACACAAACAGAAAACGTCAACTGCATAACCTTCTTCTTTGTTTTAAAGTCGGTTAAAAATTTAGATGAAAGACACCAAAAAATTAACTAAATACATTTTTTGTTTTAATATGAATAAAAGATACAGCCGGGTTCTGTACCCAAAAGGTACCAATAGACCCCCATTTGGCACCCAATGGATACGGGACCCTACAAATAAGAATGTTTTTAAAATTGGTAAGTCAAAAAATGAAAATAATAATAAAAAATAATAATAGTAATAATATAATTAATTATAGTCGCACGAGATCGGTGAATGTGGCGACGCCAGGGGGGAGGCCAGTCCAGCAGTGGACGTCTATGTATGTATGTTTGTTCCTATGTGGCGTTCTAGAGACCAAACGCGTTGGCCGATTTTGATGGTTCTTACGTCAATCGATTCGTCTTAACCCCGCGAGTGTCACTGGCTACATGAAAATTGGAAAATAGGAAAATGGCGGTTCTTGGGCGCCATATTGTGGGTGCCCAAATTTTTTTTTCTTCCAAACCTATCGTGTGGGGTATCAAAATACAGGATTTTAAGAGGTGATTTCAAAAATATATATGTTTAAATGTACCTAATTCGAAAAAAAAAATGACAGCACAGCATGATTTTCTCCTTGTTTACGTCTTTTTAGTTCGCTTTTCAAGCAGTATTTTTTTTAATTTCCCCTTTTTTTTTAACCGCAGCAGCTTGCCACCCATTTCAAAAATAAATTACATTAAGTTAAAAGAGTATTAACAACTCTATATACTTCCAAGTAGATTGAAAGCGTCCGGTCTTCACCGAGTGCAAAATAAAAATGATAGAAAATGTAGAAATCCGACGACTGACGAAGCACGAAGTTTGCCGAGGGACATTAAGAAGATAGTTGTACTGTATTTTATTGTTTTTTAGGGTTCCGTACTCAAAGGTTAAAAACGGGACCCTATTACTAAGACTCCGCGGTCCGTCTGTCTGTCTGTCTGTCACCAGGCTGTATCTCATGAACCGTGATAGCTAGACAGTTTAAAGTTTCACAGATGATGCATTTCTATTGCCGTTATAACAACAAATACTAAAAACAGAATAAAGTAAATATTTAAGTGGAGCTCCCATACAACAAAAGTGATGTTTGTTTTTTGCGATAGTGGTACGGAACACTTCGTGCGCGAGTCCGACTCGCACTTGGCCGGTTTTTTTGTTTATTTTCGTTTGATGACAACAATGATCCCATGTATAACTAATATGAAGATCTATGCCACAATATTATCACATGCGGACGTGATTGCACTTCAGAATGATTTACATCGTCTGGAGGAGGGTTGATATGATTTAAATCACATGATGAAAATCAGTGATTTAAATCGCGATTAAAATCAAAGGATTTAAAAAAATAAAACAATGATTTAAATCAATACTTTTTACTGCGACCAAATCAGCCAAAAATGATGACTTTGGTGTACAGCAAAATAAGAAACAGATTAGGCACCGAGAAAGCAGCCAAATTAGTCTTCATTTAAAAAAAACTAAATTCGAAAAAAATACAAGGCCAATAAAAACATCTATGAATATAAATAAAATAAATGACTGCGCCCAAATGGCTGTATGTCCTTATTAATTTTAAGTCTATTTTATTTTCCTTGTTCATATTTGATAAATACGACAAAAATTTGTGTGATTAAAAAATTTATTGGATTTGAGAAGAACTTTTTGACAATTTCATAATATTTTTTGAAAGTAATACTTATATTTTTTATTAATTTTATTAATAATTAAAATAAACACAAACAAAAAACATATTAAATTGTTTTTTTTTTTAAATAAATTACTAACTTCCAAATGAAAAAGATCAGAATGTAAAAAACAACAAAAAAAACCGATTTAAATCAAATAAATCCGTCTTTTTTGATTTTTTTATAAAAATCGTGATTTTTATCAACCCTGGTCTGGAGGCTTATTGTCGTGGGAGTAAGCTTGACCTTAACCCTGTTAAATGTTCGGTTAACATATTCTCGAAAGCGCTCAATTATACCTTCTTCATATATCTTAGGTGATCAAGTACTACCTAGAACGAATTACATCCGAGATCTGGGGGTATATCATGATTCTAAGCTTACGTTTGAATTTCATGCCATAGTCGCTAAAGCATCTAAAGCACTAGGTTTCATAATGCGGCTACGAGTATCCAAGTGCTTTACTCAAGCCAAAACTTTAAAAATACTTTACTGTACTTTTGTTAGAAGCAACTTGAAATATGCGTCTGAAATCTGGAATCCATGTTATCACAAGTACATTGATCGTATAGAGAGCATTCAGAAAAGGTTCATCTAGTATTTGTATTATCATCAGAAAGTGCCCTACCGGTCTGAAGATTACCTCAATCTCTGCAAGAAGTATCATATATTACCCCTAATTAATTGGCGAGCAGTGTCTGACTGTACTACATTATTTAAAATTTTCAACAATTCTATCAATAACTCCGATATTCTATCCAAATTTTATTTTAACGTTGCGAGATCCATCTACCTCTACGAATTACAGGCAAAATTCATTTATAGTGCGTGCAAGTAGAGGCTTTAATGACTTATGTAAGCGGCATGATTTTGATCCTTTCTTAACAGGTGTGTCTTCGGCCAGAAAGTGTCTGAGCCTTAGCTTTTTTAATTAGGATTTTGTATGTTCAGGTTTTTATTATTGAAAGGAATATGAAATGTTAATTTAGTTTAGTTTGAGCTTGAATTTTATACTGTTTTGTTTTTTATTTGGTAGCTGTGTTGTGTTGTTCACACTATTTCTGTCCAATCTATTTTTAGTAGTGATGACTTTTAATTGGCTGTCAGTCTCACGTACTATTTGTTATTCTGTTTGTTTTAGCTGTAAGTCGTCCATAATTGATAAATAAATAACTGCTACACTTACCAGTCCACTGACAGCTACAAGCAGCCACAGATATCATGACAAGCAACGCCACGACGCAAACCAGTGCAAGAGTCACCAACGCGCCCACCACGTACTCGCGGTACGAGATCGTCGCTATCACGCGGAACCTGGCAACAAATCACACTAATATTATAAAAGTGAAGTTTGTGAGTGTGTTTGTTACTTCTTCACGCCAGATTATTAGATAGATTATAGCACAGATAATATAATACTAGCATACAGATACCTCATCCCATACAAAGAAACCGTGCCGACGTAACTAGCGTTTTTCGTCTGCTTAATCTGGCAATTTTTTGTACATCGAACGCATTCGGTTCTGTTTCACGGTGATAAATAGATGGTGTTATAGCAGCGACTTGCAAGTAAAAGGGTTTACTAGGTTCGTGAATATTTTTTTCTTTAAATACAGTGAAGGTTTGTTTTCTAGTATTTATTTGCACGTTTTTACAGTTTTTTTTGCACCAAAATGTGTTAAAATGCAAACTTTAACAATCGAGTGGAATTCCTCAGAAATTTAAAAATGCGCCATCTATTGGCATCAATTTTAAATGATCTGTCTAATAATCTTTGAAATATGAATTAAGAGCCCAATATTCCATAATGTTGTACTTAGGAGAGTTGATTAAACAAGAACATACAATTTTTGTGTTCTGTTCCAGAAAATGTTAATTTTACACACATTCAATAACAGATGGAGGTGCATATCGCGCCATCTAGTGAGATTTATTTGAACCAAATTTTCTTTCTTAGCAATGAGACCCCGTGATTATAGGCAGGAATAGCAAATAGGATACTTTTTATCCCGGGAATATGTTCTCTCGGGATAATTTGCGACTTTAACGCAGGCGACACACGCCTTTTTTCCATGTGGGTAGGCAGGAAAACTTTGATGCAGATTTTTCTTGCTGACCGAATATTTTAAAAACATCGTCGGACGACTTCCTAAACACAGAATAGCGATGTCGATGGCGATAGCGGTGTGATGTGTGAAAATGATAATTCTATTTAGTCCATCACTGAGATTATCAAATAATATTGGATACGTATTGTTTACTTTACCAAATCAATAAAAAAAAATAAAGTATAACTATGTCGCATCAAGGCTGGCCGATAGATGTAAACCATCGGGAAGTCAGGATGTATTCCCTTAGGTTAAGACATCGTGTGTGGGCAGGTCGTTGGGTACAATCGTGAAAATGAAATCACACAAATTATTCGATACACTGAGTATATTCAAATAGACACAAGTTACATTCTTGCTTACTAATATTACGAATCGACACTGATTCTACAACGTGTTAGCTCTAAGGCTGTCAGTACTCAACTGCCAGTACATTTTAGCTCAACTGCTACATTCTATTATCCCCACCACGCAAGTGGTTAGAGAAAGCGCGCCAAAGCGTAGTTGTTCTTGCTTTGCCGCCAGATGGCGTGCTTGCGATTTGTTTTGACGTCCGTACTATTGACTAAACCCGACACGGCCATCCTGCGAGACAGGCGTCCTCGTCTGTTCCTCATTGTCAGGTTCTAACAGTGTATCGAATCATGTGGAAATCCTCAATGGATGTCCTCAGCCCTTGGGGAAAGCTGAGGGGTCTGTCAGACTCCTACTGACTAAAACCACATGGTGTTCTCTAGGCCGTAGTTCCTCTTGAGAGGCGAGCGTGGAACACACACGTCGCCTTCTCGGGCCTCTCTCAGGTGACAGATCCCCAAATCTATCACCCGCAGGCTTCATCATCTTGTCCTCGCTCCATGCCACCTCATGTCGTGTTGCGCCACACGTCCTCTTAGTCTACTCCGACCCGCCAGACGCCCATCATACAAGGGATGTTTTTCTGAAACACAAAATTTCCAAACAGTATTCACTCGTCCAATCCTGACGCATACTCTAGGCGAGTGAGGAAACACTTTGAATCAATCAAACATGATCATTTAAATGTCTCCTTTCACCTTTGCAAGGAAAGAGTAATTCTATTTCCAATTTAAAGAAAATAGTAACTCAATCATCGATTTGGTACCTAAAAGCACCCATTCATAGTGATTACAAAGTCCAAGTACCACTGATAGTCATTAATCTCAAATTAAATCCGGCAAAAGAAACCACCAGGTATCTTATTCACGATATTTAGCTATCTCATAGCTCTCTTAGCAATCACAATTGCTCTACTCTAACATCTCCACGATGTCGAGTCAACTCAACTCTCTGAACTCAGAAACTGTTCACACAGAGATTTAGTCTGTCCAATGTTACGTCAATTCATTATCTACTTCATCTACTATCTCAATTGGTACTTGAGCTTCGTGTGTCTTACTAACACGATCTACGTAAAGTAATCAAAATTAGAAAAACAAAATTATTTCAATTTTCGTAATGAAGGCTTGACGATTCGAACGTCATCAACATTAACATGGTGACCTCACCAAACGCATGACTGCGAGTTTACTTTCTTGTAACCTCATGACTCAATAGGAACTTTCTGTAAGGTTCCTAACACAAACATGAATTTTCACACCAGACATAGTGTCACACAGACTTACAGGTGCCATACAGGCCTACCGTTGCCATAAAGACCAACAGTTGCCATACAGGCCAACAGTTGCCACACAACGCTCGGCTATTCCTGACCAAACTAGATTATTGGGTTCGCGAAAGTAAAGATTTTAGAACCCTACTCTTTAACTAAATCGTTACCCTGGGCCATGTACCACAGTCATTCCAAACAAACTTTAAAACTTATTCTGCAGCAAAAACTGCCAAGCCAACAGAAAATCTCGAGCAAATCCTCTAACACCACGGCTCTAAAGCCGACCAGCAATTTTATTGCTCTCACAATGGTCTCTCCAGACTCCGACCTACGCCAGAATCCACTGGTACGGTCAAACATAATACGGCTGATAGACTCAATTACTCGATACCTTAAGCTTGCTCATTATCATCAAAATCCTTTTGACATCAACATCGACTGGTACATAACCCGCTGGTATCTTCCCTGACCTACCATGTGTATACTTGTAGGTCCTAAGCGTACCTATTTAAAGCTTTCGGTGTATAACGCTCACCATCCTGTCATAATCACCTATCGCGGACTTAATACAGGGCCTATTTAGTTTTCGTACTAGAGATTCCCACACAACACTATTCATTAGAAAAAAAGTGTCCTACGATCAACAAGTTCAACAACTAAACAAAGTAATAGTAACAATGCTGTTACAGTTTGTTATAATTCAAAGGCAATGTATACTCAACTCATGAAACCCTCATTGTGACTTGTGCACCAACACAAGCCAGAATCGCATCTACCAACGACTCTTTACATATCTGCCGCCACACATGATACAACACATGAGGGGCCTTGTGCACCAACACAAGCCTGAATCGTATCTACCAACGATTCTTTACATATCTGCCGCCACATATGCTACAACACATGAGGGGCTCTGTGCACCAACACAGACAAGAATCGCACCAACGACTCTCAAAAATCTAGCGAATATGTGCTACAACACATGAATCGCTCTGTGCACCAACACAGACAGAAATCGCACCAACGATTCCTTGTAGACCCATCGCCACATGTTACTCATGAGGTGCGGTCTAAGACCCATCGCCACATGTCACTCATGAGGTGCGGTCTAAAGTTTCGAGTATGAGTGTACAAGCCATTCTTAATCAGATTTGGTCTCACTACCACTGTCATCAACTATGACGTCTAATTCTCAAGGAACTTGGTGATCGGGGATCCTTCTCACAAGACTCGCACTTTTTACCCAAACATCTTGGAACATACCGACTGTTAATATGAGGGGACCAATTAAGCCTGATAATGTCCAATGAAGCCGTGTGAAGGAGCTTCACGAATTAACTCTGATCAAATCTTTAAAATCAAATACCAACAGTAAGTATTTACTATCGCTCACTAACTCAGTTTTTATGCAAGGAAAACGATTGCCAGATCTACTGCTATCATAATATTACTTTGAAAGTAAGCAAGTGAATTCAGATCTGAAGACGGTGGTTGTAAATCGTTACGCAACAAGATCCTTTCTGAGTACAGGTAAATGACCAGTACCGTTACTAACTCGATACAATTTCGATGCCACCACGACATTACTAACTCGCTCTGCCACTGAAAACGACTAGTTGTTCAGTCATTTTAGATATCTCAATTCCTTCATATGGGATATCTCATCCTAAGGTTCGTACTAAACCTAATGAAAGTACTAACTAGCTAATAGGAAACTCATTAGCTACTTGCTTTTTACTAAGCGTGTCTTAATTACCCAGTGATAGTGCCAGATATCACCACGACCAACTCAGTGGTCAAACATGAACACTTAAATCTCGAACTAGCATCTCTTCACTAGAGAACCTTCGACCTCACTATCGAAATAACATGGAAGCGACTCACCGAGTATTCCATTCCAAATTTGCGCGCGCTCCCGACATCACAGCTGTGGTCATAGCGTTCGACTACCACCTGCGAACTGCTAGCCTGCCGTTCCTCAGAAGTTGACACGTCAACCTTCACATTCAGCATCTGAACCGCTAGCTTGCAGCAGAGGCTCTACTGCGACACATTATGGTATCTGAAACATGAAAAACATTACGAGAGTATATGTTCACACGGTTATCTTAACTACACACAGCTTTAATGGAAATTAACCAGTGCACCGATGTAGTAACCTAAACCAATCAATCTGCCTAGCCTTTTCCCAACTACATTGGGGTCGGCTTCCAGTCCCACCGGATCCAACTGAGTACCAGCGTTTTACATGGAGTGACTGCCTATCTGACCTCCACAACCCAGCAACTGGGTAACACGGTACCCCCTGGCAAGACTGGTGTCAGATCTCAGGCTTCTGACTACCCGTAACGATTGTCAAAGATCTTCAAATGACAGCCGGGACCAACGGCTTAACGTGCTCTCCGAGGCACGGAGGAAACCCGGTATGTTGAAATGGTCACCCATCCACGGACCAACCTCGTCAAGCGTTGCTTAACCTTGATGATCGACCAGTGCGGCTGTTATTATTTAGCCACGAGCTTCTAGTAGTAGTAGTTACCTAAACCGGCATGGCCAATTAGGTTATTATGGACACTGAATTTGAGTGCAGAGTTCCTGTCCAAAACATGAACCACACATTAGTGTCCCAAGTGCCCAGGTCGCTGTCGCTAGTCGATGGGCTTTAGAGAATCCAATGAATGCCATAGCGTTTTAAGTCGCAATTAACGAGGCCTGGTAGAGTTTACCACTTTTAAGATAGTTTGGCCCTTCGACCACAAAAGAAGAATACTATGCTTCTTCTCAAACTTTGCTAACTCTCACTACATAGAACTATCACACTACTAAACTAATCAAAATATTTCATTTGGAATTATAATATTTTCCAGACTGAAGTGTAAGGTAGGTACCATATCGTTCTAAGGCCGTCGGCGTCGTAACCATAGTCTGCCAAGGCTAGTCAAGGGTCATTGCCAGTGTTAGCAGAATAATAACTCTTCAATAACACCAAAACTTGACCAGCGATAACTAACATGAGAGTATGGACCGAACACGGGCCACCCCGACAATCCACTGGCCGCCATACCGTACACAAAACCAGAATTTTGAATAACGAACACTTGGCAATAGTCATAACAAAATGAAAACGACTCACCAGATTCGCATAAAGATCCGTGTGTATGGAATTCTCCACAAGTCCACACGCTCCTCCTTGGCCTGTCCAGCTCCTTGGTTGTTGCTAGCCGCCTTGCTGCTCCGTTCAAGACTCGCTTTTTATTATTCAAGACTGAGGGTAGTCGCAACTATCACCGCGATTTTTTTTGCAAGAATGTAACCGCCACATTCACTAGCTTTGTTTTTACGTGTGATCTCATTAGCAAGACCGAATCCCAGTTCTGATGTCGCATCAAGGCTGGCCGATAGATGTAAACCATCGGGAAGTCAGGATGTATTCCCTTAGGTTAAGACATCGTGTGTGGGCAGGTCGTTGGGTACAATCGTGAAAATGAAATCACACAAATTATTCGATACACTGAGTATATTCAAATAGACACAAGTTACATTCTTGCTTACTAATATTACGAATCGACACTGATTCTACAACGTGTTAGCTCTAAGGCTGTCAGTACTCAACTGCCAGTACATTTTAGCTCAACTGCTACATTCTATTATCCCCACCACGCAAGTGGTTAGAGAAAGCGCGCCAAAGCGTAGTTGTTCTTGCTTTGCCGCCAGATGGCGTGCTTGCGATTTGTTTTGACGTCCGTACTATTGACTAAACCCGACAACTATATAAGTACTAACGGCGTGACGTCACACGATATTTCAACGCATTATATCGTCGTCACTTTATGTTAACGTGTCAAAAGCAAAAATACGTGTTCAATATACTTTGGAGGAGGAGGAGGCCCAAAGATTTTTTTTTTTTTTGTTCACCGATGTCTGTCGTCAATTCTGGACAGATTTAAAAAATTCTTTTTTTGTTTGAAAGAGTATGTCCCGAAATTATTCCCATTTGTAAATTTGGTGAAGATCTGATGAAGAACTTCGAAGATATACAACAGAACTCTACAATAAATAACGGCAAATCTCTCGGGATTGCTGCAATCGCATGTCTGTTTATTGTTTATACCATTTTATAACATAACATCACGCCAGTACGCTCTTGAACATAACCGGTGAAATGAGAGACCTGCGTTCAAGTTTCATGATATTCGGGTAATTTATTCTGGCATTATAGGTAACTTACTAAAAAACTTGCCTATTAGGTACAACTTAAAAGTGAAAAATAAATACACATTTTTACAAAAAAATACTATCAACTTCCAAATGTGAAAAAGTAAAAATACTTTTTGGAAGTCGGTGTCCATAACGCAAAAAAAAAGGCTTATGTTTAACTTACCACCAGATATAGTAACATATAACAGACAAAAATAGTAAATGATCACCAAAATTAAACCCGCATCTTATTGTAAAATTATAACCAAAGTTTTAACATCTCGCTATCCTGTTTAGGCAAAATGACTCCAAATAAATCATTGTTAACCCAAAAGTAGTAAATGATCACCAAAAGTAGTAAATGATCACCAAAATTAAACCAATGACCAACAAGATTATAAAATTTCTGGGAGCAACTTGGAAGTAGCGCTCGCCGGCCGCTGCCGCGGCACCGCTCGCTTTGCTCGCTCGGCTCGCGCGCGGTTGGTCACAGTTCTAACCTAACCTAACCTATTTTACAACATTAAATAGCGCAATAATTTGCTATTAAAATTTGGTGATCAATTTACTAAATTTGGTGATCATTTACTATTTTTGTCAGTATATTACTAGATTTGGTGGTTAGGGGTTATCGTCACAAAGTTTTTTTTGGTGGTCATTATATTTATTCCCAAAAAAAAATGGTACCTACGAAAGACTTCCAAAAGTTATTTTTCACTTTTTCATATTTGGAAGTCGGTAGTATTTTTTTGTAAAAAAGTGTTTTGTACAATCACTAACCTGAAGCTCTTTATTCTATTGTCGTTCCACAGCGGTCGGTGAGTAAGTTCGCTGGAGCCAGTACATGCATCATCATTCTCATTCACTATGAATACTATGTAGAAACCGTTCGGGAACATCGTTTGCTAGAACAACAAGATAAAATTATCAATCTAATAAACCCCCGATTAAAATTTTTATTTCATGCTTTTTAAACTACATATAATATACCTAGTAGCAGACACGCTTCAATCGACAATCTATTGAAACACGTAATAATGACACGATATCTTGCGAAAAAAAAAACAAACCGACTCCAGAGTCGGTTTGTTTTTTTGTTAAAAAGTTTTTTATTTATCTCTTTTTAGTTTTGATAGGTACCTCCAATTGCCATAAAAATCATATATAGCCAAAGTACATCTCATGACGATTCCAATAAGCCCATACAGTAGTCTGATACTAGGATACATTGTTATTTCAGAGTTCCAGTGCCTATCTGCCGGCTCCATCATCAGATCAGTTCGATGGTACCATTTCCATCAGTACTATTTATTTACAAGTATTTGCTTCATCATAGTCTTTAACTATTCGAGATATCTTATACCCGATGACATACTTAGCATTATGGAGTTCTATTGGCCATCTGTGGTCTTCTTCACCAGTTCCACTTCACCAAATGATACTATCTGAGTGCAAATGATTGCATTGTTGACGAAAATACCAAAATCGATATATGTATGCCTATAATATTTGAGGAGTTCCCTCGATTTCTCCAAGATTCCATCATCAGATCCTGACCTGATGACTATGGGACCAACTGGGAAGTATACTTTCAAACAAAAGAAGAATTTTCTAAATCGGTCCAGGCGTCTTTGAGTAATCGGGGAACATACATAAAAAGAAAAAATGCCGACGAATTGAGAACCTCCTCCTTTTTTTGAAGTCGGTAAAAAATCCAGATTCAAAGAGTTAAATGCGAATAACTTTTGAACGGCTGAACTGATTGAAATCGTCACTGTATTTTAAGAAAAATAGTCACGAACTGAGAAAACCCTTTTACTTGTAAGTCACTGCTAACACTATATATAGCCGTGGAACGGAACCGAACGCGATCGAAGTAAGTAGGTACATATAAAAGTAATCAGCTTAATCAGACGAAAAACGCTAAAACGGCGGCGGGCGGGGGGAAGGGTTTTCTCGGTTCGTGACTATTTTTCTTTAAATACAGTGACGATTTCTTTTATAGTATTTTTGCACGCTTTTACAGTTTCATTGTACCAGAATGTGATACAATACAATTTAAAAAAATCGAGTGGCATGCCTCAGAAATTTAAAACCGCGCCATCTATTGGAATCAATTTTAAATAATCTATTCAAATAATCTTTGAAATGTGAATTAAGAGCCCAATATTTCATAATTTTGTGCTAACGAGGGTTGATACAGTTTTTATGATCAATTCTAGAAAATGTTAATTTTACACACAATTCGACGCAAATTTCAATAAGCACAGCTAAGGAGTGGAATTCCCTGCCGGAGTCTGTGTTTCCCGATAGCTACAATCTAGGGGTCTTTAAGTCAAGAGTGAATAGGTTACTACTAGGCAAGCGTGCTCCATCGTAGACCACATCTTCGCTTACCATCAGGTGAGATAGTGGTCAAGCGCGAGCCTATAACAGATTAAAAAAAAAAAAAAAAAAAAATCGCGCCATCTAGTGACATTTATTTGAACCAAATGTTCTTTGTTAGCGCTGAGAGTAGATCCCGTTGTATAAGTTATGTGGGTATAAGTTTTAATCAAACATAGGCACGGCTAACTGTTTTACTTTGCACCTAATTTTGTGCTTTAATCATTATCGACAAATATCTAAATTGGTGGGCAGATGTTATAAAATATCGGGTGTTAATATATGTCTGGCCGCGATTACTTCATTCGTTAAAAAAATGTTTTACACACTACATAAGTAACTAAACCAAGTTCTGCCGACCTGGGGATCGAACCCAAGATTAAACGGTAAACAGTTTTCTTTCTTACGATCACAAGAACACCAAAAAAAAAAAACAATAAGCCCGACTGCTTAAGAAGACGTAAACAAGAAGAAAATCATATGTGAGGATACATATTCAGATGTATCCTTCGACTGCACAGCATGATTTTCTTCTTTTTTACGTCTTTTTACCTGACTGTCGAAGGAGGTAATGTGTTTATCAGTCTATGTATGTATGTATGTTTGTCCCTATGTGGCGTTCTAGAGACCAAACGCGTTGGCTGTTTTGACAATCCTTACGTTAATCGATTTGTCTTAACCCTGCGAGTGTCACTGGCTACATTAAAATTGGACGCCATATTGTGGGGAACCAATTTTTTTTTCTTCCAAGCCCATCGTGTGGGTTATCAAAGTAAAGGGTTTTGAGAGGTGATTTCAAAAATATATAATACTTATATGTTTAAATCTACCTAATTAAAAAAAAAGTTACTAAAATGTTATAAATAAAAAAAGTTAATTCAAAAAATCTAAAAACCCGACTGCTTAAAAAGCGAACTAAAAAGACGTAAACAAGAAGAAAATCATGCTGTGTAGTCGGAGGATACATCTGGTTATGGTCAGCCAGCTCGCGAATATGTATCCTCCGACTGCACAGCATGATTTTCTTCTTGTTTACGTCTTTTTAGTTCGCTTTTTAAGCAGTCGGGTTTTTAGATTTTTTGAATTAACTTTTTTTATTAGTTCGCTTCTCAAGCAGTCGGGCTTTTTGATATTTTTAATTAAATTTTTATTTTTATAATTTTAGTGATTTTTTTTTCTTTTTAATTATTTACATTTAAACATATAAGCGTTATATATTTTTGAAATAACCTATTAAAACCCTTTATTTTGAACCTAAACGATGGGGTTGGAAGAGAATAATAAAATGGGCCAACACAATATGGCGCCCAAAAGCTTTTCTATTTTCCATTTTTTTATTTAACCAGTGACATTCGTAAGGTTAAGACGAATCGATTGACGTAAGAATCATCAAAATCGGTCAATACGTTTGGTCTCTAGAAAGCCACATAGAAACAAACATACATACATAGACTGATAAACACATTACCCTCCTTCGGCACTCGGGTAAAACAACACAGGTAAATTAATTCAGCCTAGCCTTTTCCAAACTATGTAGAGGTCAGCTTCCAGTCTAAGAAAATTCAGGTACCTGTGTTTTACATGGAGGCTGCAAAGCATCACCATTTTTGTGTCCTTGTCCCATGTTACTTGTGGTCGGCGCAACACGTTTTATTCTTCCACACCGTCCTGTCCCCCGTCACGCTATCACTGACTCCCTTTTCTTTCATATCACTCCTCACACAGTCCATCCATCTTTTCTTCACCCTTCCTCTTCCTCTCCATCCATACACATTTATATTCATAACTCTTTTAGTAACATGCGTTTCATCTCTCCTCATCACATGACCATACCAGGCCAAACGGTTTCCTTTCAACTTTTCTGCCACTGGCGCCACTTTCAAACTGCCTCTAATATACTCATTTCTCACTTTATCCATTCAACTGGATGGAGGCTGCAAAGCCCTAAGGGTAAATAATAATAAAAATGTCTCACCGTCAATGTGATGCCTCCTTTGCTCATCATGGTCAATTGGTATCCTTTGTAAAACACTTCCTTTTCGGTGTCAAATACTGGGCACTGAAACAAACGAATTGCATTACAAGATAAAATTACAAATTTAAAAATCCCCCGATTTTTATTTCATGATTTTTAGGGTTCCGTACCCAAAGGGTAAAAACGGGTCCCTATTACTAAGACTTCGCGATCCGTCTGTCTGTCTGTCCGTCTGTCACCAGGCTGTATCTCATAAACCGTGATAGCTAGGCTGTTCAAATTTTTACAGATGATGTATTTCTGTTGCCGCTATAACAACAAATACTAAAAATAATATAAAATAAATATTTAAGGGGGCTCCCATACAACAAACGTGATATTTTTGCCGTTTTTTTCTCGATATTAATAACGGCAACAGGAAGACGCTTGAAATATTCACAGAATGTTTAGTTGTATATTCACTTCAAAAAATAATAATTATTAAATTAAAATAAATTAAGGGGGGCTCCCATACAACAAACGTGTTTTTTTTGCAGTGTTTTTCGTTAATGGTACGGAACCCTTCGTGTGCGAGTCCGACTCGCACTTGGCCTGTTTTTATATAAATATAATATACCTAGTAGCAGACACGCTTCAATCGACAATCTATCGAAACACGTAATAATGACACGATATCTTGCGAAAAAATCCAGATTCAAAGAGTAAAATGCAAATAACTTTTGAACGGCTAAACCGATTTTATTCAAACATAGCTAAAACACTCTCGACAAAATCACCGTTCAAACAAAAACACTAAATCAAAATCGGTTCGTCCGTTTAGGCGCTATGATGCCACAGACAGACACACAGATACACAGCAACACACGTCAAACTTATAACATCCCTCTTTTTCCGTCGGGGGTTAACAAAATGAGCCCAGAAGTAACTTTTTCTTCTTTTGTGTGTGTGAGGATATGGCCACCTTTGTGTCAGAGTTAATGAAGCCGCCACTGGGAACCCCACAGACCTCTGACTTGGCTATTTCAGACTTACATTAACTATATAAGTTCATGTTTAGAAGTAACTAAAACTATTTTTCTGAAGAGCAAATCTATATAATTAAATAAAACTGGTCAAGTGCGTATCGGACTTAGCATATTTAGGTTTCCGTACCAAACCGCATAATCAAGATGGTTGTAATAGGAAAAAAATAATTTGACAATTTGTATGGCTTTGGGTCAACAAGATGCTTATACTGTGAAAATTTGAAGACTGTAGCTTCAACCGTTTGGCTGTAAAACTTGTGTGACGGATAGACAGGTGAATAGCAGCAATAGGGCCGTTCTTGGCAGTTAGAGTGTGTTGCTAAGCACTAAACTGGAAAAAGACTGAACCAATGTTGTCATCCAAACCAAAGGAGTCTGCAAAATTTCAGCTTAATCACATCACATCATCAGCCTATTAATGTTCCCACTGCTGGGATACAGGCCTCCTCTCTGTGAGGGGGAATGGGCCGTAATCCACCACGCGGGCCCAGTGCGGGTTGGTGGATGTCACATGTCTTCGATTTTTTTGTTCTAGGACATTCTAGGGTTTCCTCACGATGTTTTCCTTCACCGTTTTGAGAGCAGTGGTGATGAAATAATTTACACAAAGTAAAGCGCCTGCTTGGGCTCGAACCCACGACCTACAACTTGTAAGTCGCGGCCGATAGCACTGGGCCACCACTGCTCTCAGTTTAATCAATTGGAAATAACTGTCTAAAAATTCAATAGCAAGATTTGACTCATTCTTACAAACTAAGAAAATAGTAAAATAAAATAATAAGTAATTAACAAATCTTTTTTAAAACAAGCTTCTTTCGTATTCTTCTCAGTTTTCTCTTTCATTTGATACCCATAACATAACAGTGCACAAAAAAAATAACCAGTTCGCCATCTTGGGCCATCCGCCATATTGGATTTAGAATGACGTCACTTAGATATCCATGCATTGTCATCCAAACTAAACGTGTAAGCAAAATTTCATCTTAATCGGTGGAGGACAACTGCTTTAAAATTCATTTATAAAATTTGATTATACATTGCAAGTTAAATAAAAGCTTGTAATTAAAGCTTGTAATAAAACTCGCTATATAATAGATCTCGCTTCGGATAGATTAGGTTCGGATGATTGTTTATGTATATTTTATTATATTCAATAAAATATACGGGGTGCTAATGTACCTCCTTGCACTCTCTCTCGGCGCCCATATGATCCGTCGTCCTGCCCATTATGCTAGCCGCATGAGCAACGCACGTAGTTACACAATCTAACTATCCCGACCGCGTTATCAACACTTGTTGCCTGGTACGCGGGGCGGACCGCCCCCCGCCCCCCACCTTACGCCGCCACTGGCCCTGGCCTTGCCTAACCCACACAAATAGCCTAATAAAGACTGGAATTTACATGAATCAACTATAAATTAATCAAAAGACAAAGTATTAGGAGTTACGTATTTTTGGTTGATTTCGAGTGGACATTTATCAAAAATAACTAAATAAATTTTGGTTGCATTAGAATTTCACCTTTTTCGTGTACTATTAAAAGTTTGTTAAACAAAAGCTTGTAATTAAAGCTTGTAATAAAACAATGTCTTTACATACCGAGTTGTTCTGTATAGATACTGTAGCACACACGTTGTCATCTGAATCAATCATTAGAATCACACTCTTTGGCACCGTGTAGTTAAACCTGCAACAAAATATTACTATTGCAAATAACACATTAATTGTGTCAGGCTCACAGTCACACATTTTATCACAGTTTGGGAGCAAAAACCCTGATAAAATGCGTATCTCAAGACAGAGGCTGTGCTCGCCCGGCACGACAAGATTCTGCGAAAGGTTACACATAGCTGTTTAGCCCACATTACGCTGGTTATGTTTCCTAAGTAATGGGTACATTTCCATTCCGCTTGGTACTGGCGAAATTCTTTTTTTTTTGTACAGTCCCAGCGCACTATTGAACACTGCAACTCCTGAAAGCCAGAATCAACAGTGGCGACCACCAGAAAAGCGCCGAGGCAACGAAGCTCGACGAAGTCCCTGAGAATGAATTTAGCCGTACGCGAACGGATGGATAGAATTGGTGGAGGTGTCGGCTCTTGATGGAATTATCCCACCTACATTGCCATTCGGATAAAAGTTTCTCCCAGACGTCAATATGTGGTTTAAATACTCTAGAGATTTTTTCACGGTCACTCCGCGTTAAAAAGTCCGCGTCCATGGTCTCTCGTGCGGAATAGTACATTGCAGCACGTCAAAATTCTGAATGAAAAATCCTATAACACTGGTCTACTAGGAGATCGAATCCAGAACCTCATAATTCTCAGCACACGTGCAACCACTAGATTACCGAAAGTGCTGGAGTACTATACAGCCCTGGCCAGTGGCGACGTAGCATGGGTTGGCACCCGAGGCGGTTTTCTATTGACCACCCCCAATATAAAACAACTAAACGTCACGTTAAAATTGTTGCAAGAGCGAGCGAAGCGAGCTTGAAAATACAAAAATCTTGCCTCTGATTGGTAAGATTTTCTTTTACCATTCATACAGACTGACTTAGAAGTCAACTTACCTAAGAATAAAAAACAAAGAGAGAGCGTGGCGTGCTCGAAAATTTTAGCACCTCGCTTTAGATTAGGCTCGGATGATTGTTTATGTATATTTTATTGAATTCAAGTGCCGTATGGTGCCGGCCGTAAAGAATTTCACCATCCCATGTCTTCCCGTGGGTGTCGTAAGAGGCGACTAAGGGACAAACCAGAGAATGGGATCGCCAACCCGCCTGCCAAGCGTGGCAATTATGGCAAACCCCCCCCCCCCCCCATGAATAGCACAAATAAAAAATGACCCCTAGTGCCCGGCAGCCTGTCTACCTTCGACTACGGTAGCGGTCGAGGTTACGGCATTGCAAGGGGTGCCAAGAATCTCCGGACGGGATCCGGCTACCCCAACAAACACCGACGACTGGACCTGGCAACATACAACACGCGCACACTTCGGACCGACGAAAAGATCACCGAACTCGAAGAGGAATTGAGCAGGTTGCGATGGAGTATTGTAGGGTTATCTGAAGTCCGAAGAGAGGGGGAGGACTCGATAATCCTCAAATCCGGCAACCTGCTCTATTTCCGAGAGGGTGACCGGCAGTCCCAGGGTGGTGTCGGGTTTATCGTCCACAAGTCCCTTGTGAACAACGTGGTGAAGATCGAGAGTGTGTCGACCAGGGTGGCGTGCCTGATACTCAGAATATCCGCAAGATATTCACTGAAGGTCATACAGGTCTACGCCCCAACCTCTGACGACGAGGTAGAGACCATGTATGAGGATATCTCCAGAGCCATGCATGGTTTCAAAACTCACTTCACCGTTGTCATGGGGGACTTCAACGCGAAACTGGGCAAACGAGACGAGGATGAGCTGCAAGTGGGGCAATTTGGAGTTGGACGTCGGAACCACCGGGGTCACCTACTGGCCAGTTTTATGGAGAAGGAGGGCCTCTATATGATGAACTCCTTCTTCAAAAAGCGTGAACATAGAAAGTGGACCTGGCAGAGCCCCGATGGTGCAACAAAAAATGAGATCGACTTCATCATGTCAACCAGGAAGCAAATGTTCAATGATGTCTCTGTGATCAATTCGGTAAAAACCGGGAGCGATCACCGCATGGTAAGAGGCACATTGAACATTAATATTAAGCTTGAAAGGTCTCGACTGATGAAGTCCACGCTCCGTCCAGCACAGATTCAGGTCCAAAACCCCGAGAGCTTTCAGCTCGAACTCCAAAATCGTTTCGAGTGCCTAGGGAGCTCAGTGGACGAATACAATGACGGGTTCGTGGAAGCTGTCCATACGGTCGGGTCTAAGTTTTTCAAGACCCGTCGTACAGATAGAAACAAAAAGCTCTCTGATCCTACTCTCAAGCTTATGAAGGAGAGGCGTGAGATGATCCTGCAGTCTTCAGATGAGGCGTGCAAATATCGGCAGCTCAATAGACAGATCTCTAAATCCTTGAAAAGAGACCTCCGCCGCTTTAACACCGAGCGTATTAAAGACGCGATTGAGCGAAATAAAGGCTCCAAGGTATTAGCAAGGGATCTGGCTATTGGGCAGACCCAGCTCACGAGACTGAAGACCGACGATGGCAGGATCGTATCCGCCAAACCGGAGCTTCTGAGGGAGATCGAGACAGTTGTACCCATCAATCAGCAAGCCCGTTGCGAGTCTAGCAAACGACCCAAGAGCTAGATTGACCCGACACTATACCGAAGATATCCCGGACGTCAGCCTGTACGAGATTAGGATGGCTCTGAAACAGCTTAAAAACAACAAGGCGCCGGGTGATGACGGAATCACGGCTGAACTCCTGAAGGCGGGTGGAAAACCGGTCCTTAAGGCCCTTCAGAAGCTGTTTGATTCCGTCATACTCGAGGGCAAAACGCCACAGGCATGGTGCAGGGGTGTGGTGGTACTCTTCTTCAAGAAAGGCGACAATGCCCGACTGAAGAACTATAGGCCCATCTCACTTCTTAGCCATGTCTACAAGTTGTTTTCAAGAGTCATCACGAATCGTCTCGCGCGCAGGTTTGACGATTTCCAGCCTCCCGAACAAGCCGGATTCCGAAAAGGCTTTAGTACCGTAGACATACATACGCTGCGGCAGGTCATACAGAAGACCGAAGAGTATAACCTGCCTCTCTGTTTAGCGTTTGTGGACTACGAGAAAGCCTTCGATTCGATCGAGACTTGGGCGGTACTGCAATCTCTCCAACGGTGCCAGATCGACTACCGGTACATTGAGTGTTTGTACAAAAACGCCACCATGTCAGTCCGTCTTCAGGATCAGACCTCGAAACCAATCCTTCTCCAGCGCGGCGTGAGACAGGGAGACGTCATTTCTCCGAAACTGTTCACTGCTGCGCTGGAGGATGTCTTCAAGGTTCTGGATTGGAAATCGCTTGGCATCAACGTTAATGGTGAGTACATCACTCACCTTCGGTTTGCCGACGACATAGTGGTCATGGCTGAGACCATGGAGAGCCTCAGTACAATGCTCGATGACCTCAATAGAGCTTCCGAAAGAGTGGGTCTTAAAATGAACATGGACAAAACCAAGGTCATGATGAATGCCCATGTAACACCCACTCCTATCAAGATCGGAGACTGTTTACTTGAAGTTGTAGATGATTATGTCTACCTGGGACGAACGATCCAGTTGGGTAGATCCAACTTCGAGAAAGAGGTCAACCGTCGAATCCGACTCGGCTGGGCGGCGTTCGGGAAGTTGCGTGGTATCTTCTCGTCCAATTTACCGCAATGTCTCAAGACAAAAGTCTATGACCAGTGTGTGTTGCCAGTGATCACCTATGGGACCGAGACGTGGTCGCTCACAATGGGCCTTATCAGAAAGCTTAAAGTCACCCAAAGGGCAATGGAGAGGGCTATGCTCGGCATTTCCTTGTGTCATCACGTCAGAAATGATGATATCCGCAGGAGAACCAAAGTTACCGACATAGCCCGAAGAATTGCCAAACTTAAGTGGCAGTAGGCAGGGCACATTGCTCGCAGAACGGATAGCCGTTGGGGCCGAAAACTTCTGGAATGGCGACCGCGAACCGGAAGACGATATGTTGGAAGGCCTCCCACTAGGTGGACCGATGACCTGGTTAAGGTTGCGGGAAGGCGCTGGATGCGAGACGCACGGGATCGGTCAATGTGGCGACGCCTGGGGGAGGCCTATGTCCAGCAGTGGACGTCTTTCGGCTGAAATGATTGAATTCAAATTCAAATGTATTTATTTGCTAGAATGTAGGTTTACAAAGTATGATCTTAAATCTATGACGGTCCCTTTACATTCTACCATTAAATATGGTGTGCTAATATTTAATTTTAGCTTGTACTATCATCTAAATTTATTTTTATTAAATTAAGAAAATAGACAGTTATAGGATTTATAAGAAACAAATTAATTAATTGATGTCAGAGTTACATTATTATACCGATGTCAGTTCAAACAATGTCAATAAAATATACATAAACAATCAACTATAATTATATTGAATTCAATAAAATATACATAAACAATCAACTATAATTATATTGAATTCAATAAAATATACATAAACAATCAAGTAATTTTATTGAATTCAATAAAATATACGGGGGGCAAATGCACATCCTTGTTCTCTCTCCCGGCGCCCATATGATCCGTCATCCTGTCCATTATGCTAGCCGCATGAGCAACGTACGTAGTTACACAATCTAACTATCCCGACCGCGTTGTCACCACTTGTTGCCTGGTACCCGGGTCGGACCCCCCTCTCCCCCGCCCCCCACCTTACGCCACCACTTGCCCTGGCCCTGCCTAACCCACACAAATAGCCTAATACAGGCGGAAATTTACATGAATCAACTATACATTAATCAAAAGACATATGTATTTTTGGTTGATTTCGAGTGGACATTTATCAAAAATAACTAAATAAATTTTGGTTGCATTAGAATTTCACCTTTTTCGTGTACTATTAAAAGTTTGTTTCTTAATACAGATAAGTATAGAAGAGAGAACTTACCGAACCCTCATATCAATAGGACCAGTTCTGGAGATGTTCCAAGGATGGTCAAAGGAGAAGAAGAAGTACTTTGGAGAGCTTGGTGTCACGTTTAATGGTATCTCCTGAAAAACAAGAATTTTATGAGAGACTTGTGACTTTAAAGCCATTGGCATAAGGTTTAAAGTGCAATGATTCACGCGAGCTCCTGGAGAGCATGGACTTTAGTAGAGAAATGCGACTTTAATGTAATTTACATTAGATTTGAATTTCAATGAATACTGCAGCGCTTCTGAAAAGCTAGGGCTTTGTTGTATAGTCGTACGACGTTAATCTCAATGGTATACGGCTTAAATTGCAATGATGGACTGGTGCTCTTGACAAGAAAGATATTTAGTCGGGACATAAGGGTTCTATCAGACAGAGAGCGGTCACGCGGTCAAGCGTTCAAGAGGTCAGATTTGCGTTCGTTGTGGTGTATTATGTTACATAAATATACCCACACAGGAGGCATTATGACCGCGTCGGTCAACCAGAACGCTTTGCGCTTTGACTCCTGTTTCGGTTACCAAGTTGGAAGATGGCGACTGAAAAGCTAATTATGTTAGTAAGTGAAAGACGTTTTTTACACGATGCGAAGGATAACGATTATAAAACCCGAGGAAACAAGCATGAAGCATGAAGAAGCATGGTTGGAAATTGCCAGAGAAATGGGGATCGAAAATGGTACCTAATTCAATTACTTAAGAAAATATAAAATCAATAAATTCAATAATTCGTCTTCCGATGAAGAACTATCGTCAAAAAACATGGTGACAATAGTGGTACCGCATACCGTCCAACAGCAGGGTCGTGAGCAACTGAAACTAACCGCTCGAACGCAAAACTGACCTCTTGAACGCTTGACCGCGTGACCGCTCTCTGTCTAATAGAAGCCTAAGAACTTTATTCGAAATATGCAACTGTAATGACAATTGTAATGATTGATGTGTTTTACTGAATAGTAGTAGCAGGGCTCTCTGTAAAGCAGCTCGTCAGAATAAGTACTACTACCATACATATTTCTGATGCCAAGCAGTGTTGCTGTGTTCCGGTTCGAAGGGTATGGGTGCCGGTGTAGGTGTTTGTCCATGGGATGGCAACACAACTAGATCTTTATTCTTCTTTAATAAATAAGGCTGAACTTAACGCTAAATAAATATCGCTAGATGGCGCGATATGAATCGATTTGTTATTGAATTGTGTGTAAAATTAACATTTTCTAGAATTGATCATAACAATTGTATGTTCTTGTTTAATCAACTCTCCTAAGCACAAAATTATGGCATATTGGGCTCTCAATTCACATTTCAAAGATTTCTTGAACGGATCATTTAAAATTGATTCAATCAATCAATCAATCAAATGTTTTTTATTTCACATAGGCCTACATGGGCACTTATAAAACGTCGACAAAAGGTGCACGGTTCGGGTTAGTCGTTTCCTGTGGAGAAGAACCGGCAAGAAACTCCACGGTTACTCTTTTAAAAAAATTGGTTTGTTTTTACATTATTTCCACGTTACAGTATTAGTGCTTAGATATGGGGGGACAACGTAGGCCCGACAATAAGTCGTAAGAAACTAAAAAAAAATTGTATAAACGAGAGAGTTAACAAATGTTAACAAGCGTCTAGAAATCTAGAAGGCCTACAATGTTCACACATTCACAAAACAATCAGTAAAAGAATCTATACAAAGGAAAAAATAAATAAAAATATATAACAAGACTAAATTTAACATGTGGCACAAATGTTGTTATCAGTGCTGTAACTATTCATAGCAAAGGGCTATAAAGGATTCCAATAGATGGCGCGTTTTTAAATTTCTGTAGCATGCCACACGATTTTTAAATTTGTATTGTAACACATTTTGGTACAATGTTACTGTAAAACGTGCAAAAAATATTATAAAACCAATGATATTCTAGTAAACAGATATGTTATAAGCGCGCGCATTGTAAAGGCTCGAATACATCCTAATTGGGACGAATAGTCTTTAGTCTATCTCACGCATGGCGAAGAGCGATTCGCTTTGTTAAAACAAAAACAAAATTAAAAAAATGCCATCGTATGTATTTAGAAAGTGTACCAATTATGATACTGAGGAATATGATGAATGAGGAAAATGACTGGAGTGGTGTGTTAGAAAGTAAACCTGTGAATGAGGGGTTAGTGAGAATGGTTAGTATGGATGAAGTAAGAATAGCAGTAAATGGAATGAAGAATGGTAAGGCAGTTGGTCCGGACGGAATACCAGTTGAAGTGTGGAAGTTATTGCGCGTAGATGGATGGACGTGGTTAGCTTTATTCTTCAATAAGTTGCTGCGGGAAGAGGCCATACCTGATGAATGGTGCAATAGTTCTCTGGTGCCCATCTTTAAAAACAAAGGCGATGTGCTGGAGTGCAACAACTATAGAGGGATAAAGCTAATGTCACATAGTATGAAAGCTTGGGAGAAAGTTATTGAAAGGCGGCTGAGAGAAGAGAGTGAAATATCGCAGAACCAATTCGGTTTTATGCCTGGTCGGGGTACAGCGGATGCCATTTTCGCAATCCGCCAGTTGTGTGAGAAATATAGAAGTGCACATAAAAACTTGCACATGGTGTTCGTTGACCTCGAAAAGGCATACGACCGGGTTCCTCGTGAGGTTTTGTGGTGGGCCCTTAAGAAGAAAGGAGTGCCTGGAAAGTATGTAGAGTTGATTCGAGCGATGTACAGTCGATGCAGTACACAAGTTAGGTCTACAGTGGGCAATACGGGCAGCTTCAGAGTGGCAGTCGGCTTGCACCAAGGGTCGGCTCTCAGTCCCTATCTCTTCTTGTTGATAATGGACGCTCTTACGTCGGACATACAGGAAGAGGCACCCTGGTGTATGCTGTTTGCCGATGATATTGTGCTGGTTGCCGAGAGTGGCCTAGAGGTCCAGAGCAGATTGGAGGTGTGGTGGCACAGACTGGAGAGTGTTGGCCTGAAATTGAGCAGAAGCAAAACTGAATACTTGTTTTGCGATTTCAGCGGTCTCTCCAGTTCCGTGCCCATAGCTCTCGCTGGAACACCCATACCAATCTGCTCCGACTTTCGGTACCTAGGGTCGCTTGTCCAAGGAAATGGCGAGGTAGGCCGAGACGTAACGCACCGGATCAACTCAGGATGGATGAAATGGCGACAGGTCACTGGAACAACTTGCGACCCACGGATGCCCCTCAAGTTAAAGGGGAAAATCTACAAGTCCGTGATTAGACCTGTCATACTGTATGGATCGGAATGTTGGGCTGTGAAAAAGATGGATAAAAGGAGATTGCATGTAGCAGAGATGAGAATGTTGAGATGGATGTGCGGCGTGACGAGATTGGATAAAGTGAGAAATGAGTATATTAGAGGCAGTTTGAAAGTGGCGCCAGTGGCAGAAAAGTTGAAAGGAAACCGTTTGTCCTGGTATGGTCATGTGATGAGGAGGGATGAAACGCATATTACTAAAAGAGTTATGAATATAAATGTGGATGGATGGAGAGGAAGAGGAAGGCCAAAGAAAAGATGGATGGGCTGTGTGAGGAGTGATATGAAAGAAAAGGGAGTCAGTAATAACATGACGGGGGATAGAACGGTATGGAAGAAGCAAACGTGTTGCGCCGACCCCAAGTAACATGGGATAAGGGCAGGCAGATGATGACCAATTATGATACCAAAGTACATAAAACAAGGGATCTCATACCATATGTAAGTACGCAATACACCTCAATTTACAATTTTTTTTCAATACAGTTGTTAAACTTGGCGTACTTTCAGAGGCTATAATTATGATTCGAAAATTAAATCTTATGCATAGGCATCTTTCTGTTACGCGGTCGTGACTTTTGTTTACGAGCTCGATCATTAGTTTTGCAGTTTAGTTTTAAATTTATAAGTCAATATAAAAAGTTTAGTAGCAAAGAGTTTTCATACATAGAATAAAATGGGATAGATTTTATACGAGGAAAAATGAATGATTCCGTACGTTTTAGCATTGAACTCTCAAAAGTCTTTTTAATGGTTGTTTAATATATTTAATTACCAGTTTTAATTTAATTATTTTCACAGCAACATTTGTCTAAAATCGAATAGGCTGTATAGACTGTGTTCGTTGTAAAAAATGTCCAGTTGCAAAAACGCGCCTTTAGTTATAAGTCAATTTAAAAAAGTTTAGTAGCAAGGAGTTTTCATACATAGAATAAAATGGAATAGATTTTATACGAGGAATAATGAATGATTCCGTACGTTTTAGCATTTAATTCTCAAAAGTCTTTTAAATGGTTGTTTAATATATTTAATTACCAGTTTCAATTTAATTATTTTCACATCAACATTTGTCAAAAATCGAATAGGCTGTGTAGGTTATTTTCGTTGTAAAAAAATATGTCCAGTTGCAAAAACGCGCGAAGTCTTTATTTTTTTTGTGAATTAACAAATCTAATTCTTTGATTTGTTTTTACTATTTCTCACAACTGTATTGAAAAATATCGTGTGATACACGGGCGTGTAGGTTATTGCAAACGAGCTGTCATTAACAAGCCCGAGCCGAAGGCGAGGGTTTTTAATGACACGAGTTTCTGACGCGAGTACTTTCCACCCTTGTATCACAATGTACTATTCTGTGACGCTAACTAATCTATTTGCCCCACTATTGGGCAAAGGCCTCTCTCCCTTTTTCGTACAACTATGAACCGAACGTTAGTGTGAATTAAGTCGATTTCATATTTACTAAACTCCATTTACTATAACATTAGACATTTAAATAAGCCCATTTTACAGCCCGTTCAACCGATTTTGACTTCTATTGCGTTGATGATACGACAAATGGAAGCTGTAGTAAACAGTTGGTTTTGGTAACAGGTTTATGCTTTTTATTTCATCCTTATGTGTACGAGATGTAACTCAAAATCGGTTGAACGGACTGTAAAAAGATTTGTAAAGACGTCTAATGTTATTTCAAATTTAGTATAGTCCTATTGCAAAGGTCATAGAACTATGTAAGTTACAGCTGAACCCAAGCTCTATTGATTTAGTTGATTTCAGAATTACTGGTACTGTTATAAAGGTTATGCGAACAAAAAAAGATGCAGCGCAAACTATACTCATAGACATAAGCAATAAAGTTAATTTTCCCTTACCTTATTAACGTCAACATAGAAGTCGGTGACCCTTCTCAGTTTAATATCAACTGATACATTCTTAGGATTGGATGTCGTTATCTGAATCATTGGACGGTTCTCTGTTTTTATGTCTGGAACATAAATGGGAAGTACAGTCGGGTAATGCATTGTTTTGCAGATTTACACAAAAAGTTTATTTGTTAGAGCCATTATAAAAAAAAAACTTTCTTTCAGATCTTAGTCCACAAAGTTACAAGTTATTAAGAAATGCAGTATCCTTTTTTTGAAAATAAGAACAATTTAAGTTAATTGTCATGCAGAAATTTTTCTTTTGGGGTTCCATATTCCGTCTAAACGTCACCCAAAAATTGATAAAAAATGCTTGTCTTAAAATTTGAAGTTATTTGTTTTTTGGTTCTGGTTCATCCAATTACTTCTCCCGCTCTGGGTGGAGCGGGAGAAGTACTTTTTACTGACTAAAACCCACCCATGTTCCTTCAGTTGCTTGTGCCAGGTAGAGGTGAGACGTATATACTGGAACAGATTTTTGGAATAGGTTTTAGGCTGGACGTGTAAAGACTTATTCCGTGCGCACCACATAAACGCGTCTCGAGTATTTAAGCGTATGGCGTTCGACACGTAGTCTCATACTCGCGTCTAGTGTTTGCGGCGGGCGAGTCGGGCGACCCACAGGCACGGTCAGTTCCGGTGACATTCGGAGATGTTTGGTTCGGCACTCGAATTTTGTGAGTCGATTTATTTATTTCGCGTTTCTAAACCTAATGTCTTACCAATAGAATCATTGTTACTTTGGTAGGCAGAGTTGATAAACTTTAGCAATGTTTGTTTTTTAAATCAACAAAAAACTATGTTTATATTAATATCATGTTTAAAAAATAAGCTCACAGTCCTAATCCTGTAAACTATGAAGGGAAAATTTCAATAAGGGTTTATTTAGGTTTAGTTCGTTATTTTTAAGTAACTTTGATGATTTTAGAATTTTAGATAGATAATTAAGTCAAGCCAATAAACCAAAGTGTTTCACTCTCTCCACCAATCCCAGTCAATAGTTAACGTACAGAAGTGTTTACAATTTTGAAATGTAGAAAAGATACGAATACCAACGCGTAATCTAATATACGTTAATAATCCATAAACCGAAATACTCCATTCCATTACTCCGACATACGATCTCGTTATTACGAATACGCAATCTCGATATTACGAATACTCGCTAGCTATGGAAACGTCAATAAACTTGAGACGCCTAAATACTCGTGGACCTAGTTTTTGGAATAAGTATTTAAGCGGACGCGTACTTCTAAGACTCAGTACGCATTTTACCTAGTATGTCTCACCTCTAGTGCCAGGGCCGCGGTCGGTTGTCTTTAAAATTTATCCGCGACCTAGACAGGCATCGGCCCTAGCGGACCCCATCAGTTTTTGCTGACATCTGTTTGAGGCGCGCGCTTAACACTACGTGCCGTCGACTCGGGCCTGGTCTTTATCGGACGGCGTACTACCCATTACTCGCCGTCCGCAAGCCCGAACCTTACTCCCGACTTCCGACGCACAGGGCGTCTCCTGCGGTAGCTAGGGGCGTGAGTCTACCTCACGTGTACCGCCTCCTCCTTCGCGAGCATCTTGAGCTTCGCAGAAGAAGGTGACAGCTTCACAATGGTTCATCTCCACTCTTAAGTGGAGAAACGAAAACACTAAAGATAAAATATAACAATTTAAGCAGGTACTAACCTGGTCCAGCATCATGCGGGCACAGTGTCCGTGCCATATCCGAAAACAACAGCGCACCTTTATGAGTCTGCACCAGCAGTGGTATCTCCCACGACGATATACCTACAAACAATTAGCCATCATCATTTTATTTGCCTTTTTTGTGGGGGGCACTCCTCATGGATACTTTCCGTCTGGGGAACGGAGGGTCATGGATACCTTCCGTCTGGAGAACGGAGGGTCATGGATACTTTCCGTCTGGGGAATGGAGGGTCATGGATACCTTCCGTCTAGGGAACGGAGGGTCATGGTCATGGATACCTTCCGTCTGGGGAACGGAGGGTCATGGTCATGGATACCTTCCGTCTGGGGAACGGAGGGTCATGGATACCTTCCGTCTGGGGAACGGAGGGTCATGGATACTTACCGTCTGGGGAACGGAGGGTCATGGATACCTTCCGTCTAGGGAACGGAGGGTCATGGATACCTTCCGTCTGGGGAACGGAGGGTCATGGCTACTTTCCGTCTGGGGAACGGAGGGTCATGGATACCTTCCGTCTAGGGAACGGAGGGTCATGGATACCTTCCGTCTGGGGAACGGAGGGTCATGGATACTTACCGTCTGGGGAACGGAGGGTCATGGATACCTTCCGTCTAGGGAACGGAGGGTCATGGATACCTTCCGTCTGGGGAACGGAGGGTCATGGCTACTTTCCGTCTGGGGAACGGAGGGTCATGGATACCTTCCGTCTGGGAAACGGAGGGTCATGGATATTTCCCGTTTGAGGAACGGAGGGTCATGGATACCTTCCGTCTGGGGAATGGAGGGTCATGGATACATTACGTCTTGGAAAAACAGAGGGTCATGGATACCTTCCGTCTAGGGCACGGAGGTTCATGGATACATTCCGTCTAGGGAGCGGAGGGTCTTGTCGGACTTCAACCGACTAAAACCGCATCACCCTAAGGTCGACTGGTAGAAAATGCCTAAGGCATTAAGTCCGCCTCTGTACGTTTTTGTGCATGAAGTATTAAATAAATAAAACCCCACAATACATACAGCTATCATGAGTCGGGGGCCCAAAAGAAAGAAAGATTCGACATCTACCTAGCCTTTTGCAAGGACACATGTTGAGATCGGTTTCAGTCTGGTCCCAAAATACAGGTATTCAGATACATCCAATTAGATGCACTATTATTATTACACTTTTGTTTTTTTGCTTAAGTATGTTAATTTGGGAACATTACACCGGGATGAAAAGTAGCATATGTGCTATGCCAGACTATAATCTATCACTGTGCCAAATTGCATCCAGATCCGTTCAGCCGTTCTGGCGTGATTGAGTAACAAACATACATCCATCCAAACTTTCACATTTATAATATTAAGTAAGATATATGTGAGTATAAGATATAATTATTAACTCTCTGCACGTGTTGGGTCATACTGTTAGTGCAGAGAGTAATTGAAATAAATAAATAAGTAATCTGAATACCAGTATTTTACATAGAGCGATTTACTATCTGACCTACCAACAGTGAGTAAGCAGAAAGGTGTGTGGCAAAGTATAGTTCTCGCCAAACTTCTTGGCCGCCCTGAAGTTGACTACAATGGTAGAAGAATCAAAAATTCTGTAGCAAATCTCATACAAAAAAAGTTAATTAAAAAAATCAAAAATCCCGACTGCTTAAAAAGTAAACTAAAAAGACGTAAACAAGAAGAAAATCATGCTGTGCAGTCGGAGGATACATATTCGCGAGCTGGCGGACCAAAACCAGATGTGAAAAAATAAAAATCCCCCCCACAAAATGGCGCCCAAAGGCCGCCATTTTTGTTTTTTTTTCAATTTTAATGTACACTCGCAGGATTAAGATGAATCGATTGACGTAAGAATCATCAAAATCGGCCAACGCGTTTGGTCTCTAGAACGCCACATAGGAACAAACATACATACCTACATACATACATACATACATAGACTGATAAACACATTACCCTCCTTCGGCAGTCGGGTAAAAACAGCCTTGGGCATCGGAAAGCCAACTTCAGGTTTGGCGAATAAAATAACAGCCGCAATCTGTTCGATTGAACCGATTGAAATTTAAGCTACGTTTGATGTGTGACCATCCGCTACATATTGAGAGACAAAGGGGTCCATGATGACTCGGTAAGCACACTAAGCCGTTGGCCCCGGCTGTTATGCATTGATCTATAATAGTCGTCAGAAGTTCGAAAGTATGACAACTAGTTTTACAATGGGATATCGTTCTGTGGTTTAACCCATTACTTGCGTTGTGATACGAGTAGTTAGATAGGTAGTCGCTCCATGTCAAATACTAATATGCAAATGCGTACTATTAGCCTTGAAGGCGATCACAACATACTTGGGATCAGGCTAGAAAAATGAAGTGAATACCAACGAACGCGATGTTAGATTGCTGTATTTTTGCTCCACAATATGTAAGAATAAGTAGTTGTGTATAACATGTAATAAATTAATTTGAAATGAAATAATAACACTAAGTTTATTGTGGTTATGAACATTGTAGGTACGGAAAATGCGATAAGTCAGCCATTGTACTCATAATTGACTGCATATTATCAAACTATGTAAGTAACTCCGAATATAATAAAACGCATTATAATTTTATCCATATTAACTACAGTTTACTGGTAGGCCTGCAGCACGGCGTCCGACTGGGTATAACCATCATTTCAGAACATAGACCTAAGTGTTACCATATCGACCGGCCCCGTGGGTCTCGCTTCCATCGGATTCCCGCAACCTTAACCAAGTCAACGGCCCATTATAGTGGAAGGTCTTCTAATTCCAACGCAGCGTCCTACGGTACGAGAAAATAAGCGTTCGACTGGGTATACCAGAATATTTTTGATAAATTCACCGATTATCCTTAGGCATTTGATTAAGTCAATCATTATAAACTTATCAGGAAACTAATGTCATCAACTATGGAATAGAGAAATATAACTTTTGAACATTCTGAGTTCGTATTAAGCTTGGAGATTCGAATCGATAGCAGATTTTTTAGGATAGCTTAACAGTTGCAATAGGTGTTTCGCATGGATCAATTATATGGCCTACTCTGTTTAATATGTCACATTAAGTCATAGATTTATAGAGCGTTATCTCTGCAACTCATGCCTGTGTGAGAGACTTTCTAAAGCTCGGATGTGCCATATTAATATTCAGGTACTATAACTACTTACCCTTCTGCTGTGTGGCTGTCACGAAGATAGGGTTGTCGATGGTAAGCGTCTCGTTGGTAGAGATGTGCACGCGGGTGGGGTAGCCATTCAATAACTCGGTTGCCTGTGACAATAATACATGTTGATTTATTTTCTCAAATGATACACCTTCGGCAAATACACGATGGAAGCTTTTCGAATCGGTAGCATCATATCAGACCGATGTTATATGTCGTATTTTAGCATAGGTATAAATGACTTCGTATGAAAGCATTATTTTCGTTCTGAATACATCGTCATTGTCATCATAATTTGACCCGAAAAACGTCCACTACCGGATAACTGGATATAGTCCTTTCCCAAGCGTCGCCACATCGTCCGGTTCTGTGCCTCTACTCTCTAGCATCCAACGGTCTTCCGATGGCACTCACCAGGTCGCAATTTTGCAAAGCTACATTTTCACCCAGCTTTTGTTTTGTTAGACTCTCTTTTGATCACTATCTCACCTGACGGTAAGCATACCATACCATATTTTCTGATGGCAGTCTCTCTTTTCTCAAAAATAAAGCTTGCACAGATTAAACTTAGAATGTATGACCACGAATAAATACCTCTTCGAAATCCATGATCTGCTCCGTAGTATCATTGACATGGACATTAATTATTGCGTCATATTTGTAACTGAAATAAAATATAAGGTATAGAAAACAGCTGCAGCAGCAGTATAGAAAATATGTGGAACGGCCATTTTTATTCTTCAGTTAAACGTTATCAGACTATTGAAAAATCAGCGTTTAGGAAATCATAACATCGTGCCAGTATTGAAGGGTTATTCAGTGGTGCACGTTTTGCCAGTTATATTTTTAAGTGTAACTGTAATAGGAATCACAGTCACAGCCGCGCCGTAACGACTGGCAATGGGACTTTTCACAAACACCTTTTTGTCTTTGGGATCACGGACAGCCCACTGTGCAGAGGCGAGCTTGCATAGAAGAGGACGAGACAGCAGCACACCTGCTCCTAAGCTGACTAGTAATCGCTGGTTACAGGGCCAAATGCCTCGGTGACCCAGGTACCGTACAGGGTATAGTTGGCAACACCAAGGTACGAGGAGCTGGGGTGAATCGAGTGAAGAACACGAATTCCACCCAAACGCAAAATACGCGCTTAGACGTTGAGTTGCGGACACCAGCCCGTCTTAATTTAACTTATAGAGGACGAGCATATTCCCATCATCATCATTTCAGCCGAAAGACTTCGACAGCTGGACATAGGCCTCCCCCAAGCGTCGCCACATTGACCGATCCCGTGCGGTTACTGCCATTAACAGAGTACAAATCCAAACTCTTGAACTGCCACTGAACCATTCCAGATGGAAAACTCAACAACACTTTGCCCAACCAGGCAATCAAACTAGGGACCCTATGCTCTGCAATAGCAGTTGAGACCATTAGAACAACGAGGCACTAAGAGAATCTCAGTCTTCTCTAATATTTGGGCCACTGGGTCACTGAGGACCTTAAGGAGAGTGTGGATATTGAAAGGGAGCGCAGGGCGCTGCGCTGTATGTCCGATGCAACATGTTGGCCCGCAGGTTTTCACGGTGCACGAGGGCTGTCAAAGTTGCGCTTTTTAAAGCGTACTGTCAGTCCTTTTACACCTGCAGCCTGTGGGTTAACTATACACAGCGGACATACAGCGATCTGCGCGTTCAATACAATAACGCGTTCCGAGTGCTGATGGGGTTGCCACGCCACTGCAGCGCCACTGCAATGTTCGCGGCGGCTGACATAGACGGCTTTGCAACTATTATGCGCAAACGGTGCGCTTCTATTATACGCCGCACGCGCGACTGTCCCAACACCATCCTGCGCGCGCTGGCGGACCGGTGGGACTCCCCGATGCTGGCTCGCTGGATACGGATGCACGCTGTCGTACAGTGATTTGTCACCAACATCGGGGAGTCCACCCGGACCTGCTAATTACTCTTTAATATTATTTAATTAAATTATTATTATTTTGTGTCAATTAATTATGAATTGTTACTAAAACTAGTTTGTAAGATCGTAATAGTACTAACAAAAATATGGATGTATCTAATCGTAAGATGAATCCGAAATAAATGATGACTTATTTATTTTATTTATGGCTGTGTCAATTAGACTAAGTTATTTTCTTAGCGTGATGTCAGAGCAGTGGTGGTCCAGTGGTAACGGGCGCGACTTACAAGTTGTAGGTCGTGGGTTCGAATCCAGGCAGCCGCTTTACTTTGTGTAAATTATTTCATCACCACTGCTCTCAAAACGGTGACGGAAAACATCGTGAGGAAACCGGCATGTCTTAGAACCAAAAATTCGAAGACATGTGACATCCACCAACATGCAATGAGCCCGCATGGTGGATTACGGCCCATTCCCTGTGACAGAGAGGCCTGCTCGCACAACGGATTAAATGCGGGTCTAAGTGCGGCTAAAATATGATGTCGTACGGTATTCTGTTGTAGGGAAATCTCGCCAATGTAAAAAAAAATGTTTATCACTCAATAAAATCACCTAAACTAATATTTAAAAGATAAATTTGATTGTTTGTTGGAAGTAATCTCTGGTAGTACTGATATGATCATGAAATATCTTTAAGGCCTCTGCCTCGAATCTTGCGGGCAGCGGGGCGGCGGCGGCGGCGGCGCGGGAGCGGCGCGGGCAACGCAGACCCGTTCTCGAAACCAGCGGGCAGATCGCGCGGCACTATAGCGGCGTAGTGTACTAGTGTTGTGTTCGTGGTTGTGTCGTCGAGATATTTGTTATTATTTGCGAACGAAATGTCTGAACAACGGTGACAACATTATTTTGATTCAAATTTATTCCTAACACTCGATTTATTGTGGCCAAAAGAAGAAGTGAATCCCTACTATAGGGCAAGGAAAAGAAAAGGCGAGTTTTATCGAAATTATGAAGAACAGAGACAATGTCCTGACAAATTCTACAACTACACCAGAATGAGTGTAGAAACTTTTGACTATATTCTTGAAACTATCAGGGCGATTTGTTCATTAAACTGGTTAATTACTCATCTATTTTTATGGTTCACATCTTTGCTGTTCCATATCGGTGTCCTCTCATAAATTGCTGAAATAATTTGCTCTAGCACGTCCGAGGACATTTCGACACGTCACGAAAATAATGTGCATAACACTGCTATGCAGATGCGCGGGCGGTCACCGCTTGACTTGACTGGCGCGCACCGCTCGTTGCCCGCGCCCGCGCCGCTCCTGCGCCGCTGTTTTCGAAGGCCGGTCCATTTGATTGTATGCATTAGATCTCGCCGCGCCTGCGCCGCTCCCGCCGCCGCTCCGCTGCCCGCAAGATTCGAGGCAGCGGCCTTACTGATTAAAGTAGCCTCAATGATAGTGTAATCACTGATGCTACTTTTTACAAGCTTTTATTTAACTTGCAATGTATGTATGTATGTTTTAAGTGTATCCGGGTCAAATCTTGTAACTGAATTTTAAAGCGGTTATCCTCCACCGATTAAGATGAAATTTTGCATACTTGTTTAGTTTGGATGACAATGCATGGTGAGCTAAATTACGTCATTCTGAATCCAATATGGCGGACGGCCCAAGATGGCGGTCTAGTTATTTTTTGTGCACTGCCATGATATGGGTATCAAATGAAAGGGTTTGCTGAGAAGAACACGATTACGACGAAGATTTTTAATGAATTATTTTATTATCAGTGACTATTACAAAATTACTAATACGATTATGAAATTCCATATTGGTGAGTTCCATAGGCTACTTTTTTTATGGTCCTTTCTATTGGAATAGGCCATGAGAAGGAAGCCACAGAGATATAATCTATCAGAAAATCTTTTCGCATTACACTGTTTTAGTAACATGTTGCAGGGCGTGTTGCAAGAAACATTTTATAAGCAACATTTTACATATTTTTCTTTTTACCAGAATTTCAGAGTGCAGTTATTTTATCATACTGGTGAATCATGTTATTGAAACAAATATACAAGACAGCATTGACTGATAACACTTATCAAATGATTTGGATGTCAAGTAAATATTTTAATAGATTGTGTAAGAGGAAAAACATTGAAAGAATGTTCTATAGGGTTTGCTTTTCACACTAGTCCTTCAGGTGGACCATTGTGCGTGGGCCATGGCGGCCGTTTGGTGGTTATTCTAACCAGCCGACCTCGCTCCAGAAGTTAAGGCGATATATACAGTACCGTCTTTACCATAAGGGCACACGGGGCCCGTGCTCAGGGCCCCCATCCTCAAGGGGCCCCGAAGGACCGACAATTTCTCTCACATTTATTCAAAAAAAAATTTTGCGGGCTCAGTAACATTGAGCACCCGGGTCGAAAATAAAACTTACTTTTGTTTAATTCAAAATAATGACGATTTTATTTAATGAAATTAAGGCAAAATCAAGTCAAACCACTATCGTAGTCGTAACCAAAAAACCAGCAGCATACTAATATCATTAATGACATGATAATGATAGAAGATAATAAGAAAAATGTTAGTATACCTAATTCGCTTTCTTTACTTTCCAAAAGGGCCCCAAATTCATGTGTGCCCAAGGGCCCCACATTCTTGTGTGCCCAAGGGCCCCAGCATAGTTTAAGACGGCCTTGGATATATACGCCCCAATGTTAACGTAGTACTGGCCGTGCGCCCGCTCGTAGCCAAAATATCAATATTACACCTCCTTTCGAAATTTTTTTTTTGCAGAATATTATTTGATTTTACATATGCTAGTTCAATTATGAAGAAATTCCAGTAATCAATTTTTCTGTTTAAAAAATTTTTAAACATCCAAAAGTTGCGAAAAAATATCGTGTAAGTAGTTAATGATTTTTTTAAAGCAAATCTATTAGCACGGGGTCTCATTGCTAAGAAAGAAAATTTGGTTCAAATAAATCTCACTAGATGGCGCGATATGCACCTCGGTATCCACCTATCTGTTATTGAATGTGCGTAAAATTAACATTTTCTGGAATTGAACACAAAAATTGTATGTTCTTGTTTAATCAACTCTCCTAAGCACAAAATTATGGAATATTGGGCTCTTAATTCACATTTCAAAGATTACTAGACGGACCATTTAAAATTGATGCCAATAGATGGCGCATTTTTAAATTTCTGAGGCATTCCACTCGATTGTTAAAGTTTGCATTTTAACACATTTTGGTGCAAAAAAAACTGTAAAAACGTGCAAATAAATACTAGAAAACAAACCTTCACTGTATTTAAAGAAAAAAACATTCACAAACGTAGTAAACCCTTTTACTCGCAAGTCGCTGCTAACACCATCTATCTATCACCGTGAAACAGAACCGAATGCGTTCGATGTACAAAAAATTGCCAGAATAAGCAGTCAAAAAACGCTAGTTACGTCGGCACGGTTTCTTTGTATGGGATGAGGTATCTGTATGCTAGTATTATATTATCTGTGCTATTAGTTACACGGAAAAACCTTGTTTAAATAATTATGTACATGAATCAAAAATAAATATATATTTTATTTCAAACCTTTTAACCTAGCTGTTACTGAGGAGTATGCTTTATAAAGTTACCGTTTAACGGCACTAAAGCGGTTGTAGGCCCTTAATTAAAGCTCCTGTTTGGTCAGAACATCTGTGTAACACTTGGGTGACCAGAGGGTTTGTGTTCTTATCTGGGTGACGCCTGTGCATTCAAAGAGCACGTGTACGACGGTTTCCTCAGCCTCCATACACGCCACATTGATAGAATATTAGAATATACCAGCACAGGGGTAGGTAGCCACCATACATAGTATGTATAAGTATAAGTGTGTGTATATAAAAGGTCAAACAATAAGATAAAAATATCGGCCAAGTGAAACAAAGAAATGAAAGAACACACATTTATTTGACACAAGCCAGAGCACACAACACAAACATAAATATTCAGACTAAACAACAATAATATATATTAAAAAAAAAAACAATATAAATGTAACATTGTGTGCAGTAACAAGTAACAAGTGCGTGTCGCACTTCGCACTTTTAAGGGCTTATTACACTACACGGTATTCAGGGCCTTGAATACCGGCAGCCTAATTGCGTAAGTGAATTCTGCAAAGCAAACAAGTTGGAACCTTCCCAAAAACGACTTTTCGTATTGCATATTACACTCTGAAACGGAAAGGTTATGCTCCTTTCATTACCAATATTTTGACGTAGAATTGATTGTAAAAGAATGAATGAAAGCGGAAGAATCCAGATAAAACTTCACTATTGGTATTGTGTAATGCAAATGTCATATATCTTCAACTCCGTAGTATCTCTAAGTAGTCTGTGTTCAACTCAAAGGAGGATTTGGAAAGCTAACGCTAGCTTTCCAAATTAGTTTCGCAATACCGAAAAAGTTGAAAGAAATGACTCTGAAAGAATCGACTTGTTTCCTTTGCAGAATTCACTTACGCAATTAGGCTGCGGGTCACTTTGCCATTCCGTGTCAATAAGGTCGATATTTTGGGAACCTTAACTCCCTAACAGTTATTACACCACCCTAAATTAGGGCAGGGAATGTGCACAGCATGAGTTTCTACTTCTTTACGTCTTTATAGTTTGCTTATTAAGCAGTCGAATTTTAGATTTTTTGAATTAACTTTTTTTATTTATAATTTTTTAGCAAAAGTTTTTTGTTTCGAATTAGGTACATTTAAATATATAAGTGTAATATATTTTTAAATCTCCACTTAAAACCCTTTATTTTGATACCCCACACAATAGGTTAGGAAGAAAAAAAAAAGTTTGTGTCCCCACAATATGGTGCCCAAAAGCCGCCATTTTTCTATTTTTACCCGACTGCCGAAGGAGAGTAATGTGTTTATCAGTCTATGTATGTATGTATGTATGTATATATGTATGTATGTATGTATGTATGTATGTATGTATGTATGTTTGTTCCTATGTGGCGTTCTAGAGACCAAACGCGTCGGCCGATTTTGATGGTTCTTACGTCAATCAATTCGTCTTAACCCTGCGAGTGTCACTGGCTACATTAAAATTGGAAAAAAGAAAAATGGCGGATTTTGGGCGCCATATTGTGGGGTACCAAATTTTTTTTTTCTTCCAAACCTATCGAGTGGGGTAAAGGGCTTTAAGAGCTGATTTCAAAAATATATCACACTTATATGTTAAAATGTACCTAATTCTAAAAAAAGTTAACTAAAAAGTTATAAATGAAAAAAGTTAATTCAAAAATTCAAAAAACCCGACTGCTTAAAAAGCGAACTAAAAAGATGTAAACAAGAAGAAAATCATACTGTGCAGTCGGAGGATACATCTGGTTTTGGTCAGCCAGCTCGCGAACATGTACCCTCCGACTGCACAGCATGATTTTCTTCTTGTTTACATCTTTTTAGTTCGCTTTTTAAGCAGTCGGGTTTTTTGAATTTACTTTTTTTTTAATGAAGCCAGTGACACTCGCAAGGTTAAGACGAATCGATTGATGTAAGAATCATCAAAATAGGCCAACGCGTTTGGTCTCTAGAACGCCACATAGGAACATACATACATAGACTGATAAAAACATTACGCTCCTTCGGCAGTCGGGTAAAAACAAGGAAAAACTTAAGTGTACCACATTGTAGCACTCACATTGTATTACAGGTAGAGCCTTAGTAATAATATCACGGGGTCTCTCTGCTAAGAAAGAAAATTTGGTTCAAATAAATCTCACTAGATGGCGCGATATGCACCTCGGTATCCACCTATCTGTTATTGAATGTGCGTAAAATTAACATTTTCTGGAATTGAACACAAAAATTGTATGTTCTTGTTTAATCAACTCTCCTAAGTACAAAATTAAGGAATATTGGGCTCTTAATTCACATTTCAAAGATTATTAGACGGATCATTTATAATTGATGCCAATAGATGGCGCATTTTTAAATTTCTGAGGCATTCCACTCGATTGTTAAAGTTTGCATTTTAACACATTTTGGTACAAAAAAAACTGTAAAAACGTGCAAATAAATACTAGAAAACAAACCTTCACTGTATTTAAACAAAAAAACATTCACGAACCTAGTAAACCGTTTTACTTGCAAGTCGCTGCTAACACCATCTATCTATCACGGTGAAACAGAAGCGAATGCGTTCGATGTACAAAAAATTACCAGAATAAGCAGTCGAAAAACGCTAGTTACGTCGGCACGGTTTCTTTGTATGGGATGAGGTATCTGTATGTATATTATAGTATTATATTATATGTGATAATAATTAGAGATGCTGCGAATAATCGCTATTATTCGGTATTCGGCATTTTACTCGACATTTTTGTGTTATTCGTCAATAGTAAATAATAGTGTCTATTATTTGACATTCGGCGAATAGTTATCTAAATAAAAATCAACTTTTAATGAACAGAAAAACTATAGACTTAAAAATAATTAATCTTTTATTATTAATCTTTAAAACAATATACAGTTTGTAATATTATCATTCATATAAAAAGTCAGCCAAAAATCAGTCATGTTGAAGTTAATAAGTTAGGCTTCTAATTCATATTTTAATATTTAGGGTCCAAAAGGGGCGTAATGTAGTCAGAATAAGTATAATAAGGACTCCAGTATAATAAAAAGACAAGTAAAATTTAAAATTTATATGAATAAAACTCAAAATCTGGTTAGATCAAATTATTAAGAAAATGGTCTAATGTAACATATATTTTTTCCAAAAAATTATGACTAGCCGTTTAGACGTGATTCTCATTTTAAAATCAGCTACTCAAGGGAATCTGCGCCTTAAGTTACAACCCTATTGCCATGAACAGAATAATATAATACCAGTCTGTAACCATCCCGCTGCAGGCTAAAGGCTTCTTCTCTTACGAAGAAGGCACTAGAATTGATCAACACACTTGCTCAAGGCAGTATGGCAATCAACACAATGCTACTGAAAAATTCATGTTCGTATACTCCATTTGAGATAAAATTACACATTTAAATTAGCCCATTTTACAGCCCGTTCAACCGATTTTGACTTCTATTGCATTGGTGATATGACAAATTGCAACTATATTAAACAGTTAGGTTTATGGTTTTTATGCCATCCTCATATTTACGGGATAGAACTCAAAATCGGTTGAACGGAATGTAAAAAGGGGTTATAAAAATTTCTAATGTTATATTGAATGAAGTATAGTCTATTTGTCTGACCTACGGGCTATATTCAGTATTCGATACTTAGCTGTCACACATTAAAATTATCTCATTTAAAATTTAAAAGCGTTTAACATACTACTACCTAATTTTTAAAAGGAAATAATTAACAGGAAATGCGAAATAAATATCCCAATTGAAGTCAGAAGTCAGTTAAGGCTATTTTCGTGGTAATTTGGTGTCGTTGCGTTTAATTTATGGGGCTCTGATAATGAGAAAATTATTTATAAACGCGTAATCGTAGACAGGGGATCCCCCGCAAATATCTTTGGCCTTGTTATAAAGGTTTGTATTTACTGGATATCAAATATTAGCAATACATCAGTATCTACATGTATAAAACTACAGTAATTATTTCTAGAATATTATATTACGCTGATAGGAAAAAATATGTGGATGGATGAAAACGTAAACAAAAATATCTTTAATAGTCTTAACGGAATTTACTTACGTATTGTAAATGAAGTTTCTATTCTTGTTCTGGTTTGTGCAAAGCACTGTTGAGTATAACAAAGCACTGACCATTATTCTAAACATATTGTTAGATTAAGTATTTTTTTATTTTACGTTCGAACTTTACACGATCATCAACACTTCAGTCTTCAATCAACACTGTATTGTAATAAGTTGAAATAAGTTCTTTATGAGGTCGACTTTGTTGTCGAACTTGCAATTTCAGATATTTTGCCATAAAAAACTATAACCGTCAGAGAATTAATAAAAAAGAAAAACATTTATAAGCAATGTTTTATTTTAAAGAGTCTGATACAAGCTCTAATCGAATAAATAGCTATTGCTTATTTTAGTTTTAAATTAAATCTAATTCAAATTACGTGCCAATCAAAAAACCTTTGTACGTCAAACAATTTGACGTCAGAAATATGTTGACAATGATTCTTTCGTTCAGAAACATGCTTCGCAAGATCAGAGAGTTTGTATTAGAATAGAGGGAACATATTTACGACGAAACAGAAACTGTCAATTCTTTCGTTCTTGCTTATAGAAAAACTCTATGAAAAAAAAAGAGACAAACATAGACAAACGCTACCATCCTGAACGTCAAAGAGATAACTTTTTAGTCACTGTTGTAACCCATCGGTTAGCAGCTCTAATTAAAGATTTTCGCTGTTTTCACGCTTTGTTTCGTTTATAGCAGGAAGAATTTTGTTGTTTCATTATCTACATGAACCATGTCGTGAGTGGCTATCGGTTGCAAGAGTAGAATGAATGTATTAACAGGACATAATCAAAGGATATCTTTCCACAGGTGAGTTATCGACTAGCATACTGAAATTATTGTGCAGGGAATACATTTCATAGGCTGTCCGGAATAAAGGAATCTTAGTTCTAAATACGTCGAGGACGTGTAGTATCATTTAAACCTTTCTATTTAGTGAATTATTTAACTTTTATGCGTTCGCTGATAGAGCTATGACAGTTTACGTACTTACGTTCTGATGTTAGAGATGTGACAAAAGTCACAAGAAAGATTTATCGATACTGTATTTTTATTTTACTTACTTTAATGTATTTCTTAAAGTTTATTTGTTATTATTAATCTAATATTGATTGTGCACAGGTTCCTAAGAGTACTTATTTAAGAAATAAGAGGATCAAGAATATAAAACGAGGTAACTGGAAACCTTCACCATATTCTCGCTTGTGTTCACTGCATTTTATTGAATCATACTATCGCTATCCCTCGACATGGATACAGGTTGATGAATCACGTTTATTTTCACATTTTATTTATTTATTTATTTAACCATTAATGTACACACACATAATAAATAGACAAGAAGAAGGAACAGAAAATAGGTACAAAGGTATGCTTCTTTCTAACGAAATCTCTTCCAGCATACCTGCGAGAGGAGAGTTGCAAAAAAAGATATGTAGACACCGTGTGTAGAGCTTTTTAAAATTAAATTATTATATTTAAACCATTTTGTTATTATTTATTTTGTTACTTTTAAACTTATACATACTTGTCTTCAACTTTATTTTCAGTCTTGCACAAGAACTAGCATACTATATATCAGTATTTAACCATTAATGTACACACACATAATAAATAGACAAGAAGAAGGAACAGAAAATAGGTACAAAGGTATGCTTCTTTCTAACGAAATCTCTTCCAGCATACCTGCGAGAGGAGAGTTGCAAAAACAGATATGTAGACACCGTGTGTAGAGCTTTTTAAAATTAAATTATTATATTTAAACCATTTTGTTATTATTTATTTTGTTACTTTTAAACTTATACATACTTGTCTTCAACTTTATTTTCAGTCTTGCACAAGAACTAGCATACTATATATCAGTATATTGATGAGTAGGTACCTGTTTGTACATACAGATACAGTCGTACGAGTGTACCAAAAACTGTCACTTTGATCTCATGATGTACCGAGGTACTCGTTTTTGCACAAGGTATGAATAAACATTATTATACAACGCGTATAATGCGCAGAAAAATTACGAACGAGTACAATTATACTCTTACAATGACTGATAAGTTCACTCTTTGTACGAGTACACATTCACTTCTTAAACAATTATAAAGAATCCCTAAAAAAACGTAGAATAATTAGCCGCAGTCAGGGACGATTCTTACAGATATTTGACCAAAGGACCATGCGTCATTTTGGGCCCACTTTTCAACATTGTTCAACAGTGATGAATTATATGTCATATGAAAGCTCTTGAAATTTACTTTATTTCATTATATGGCAGCTAAGTTCATATCCGCGCGAAAATGGTGTTTTGGTGCGTTTTTGAAAATCTGTTTTGTTTTGATATTACATTATAGTTAGCTGTCAGTCAGCAGCTCGGATTATAAATAGCTCTTATTTGACTTAAAATACAATAAAAAGATCAATATATAGGCTCAGAGTGCCCTGGTAGGGTAGGTAGGCAGATTGGTAGGTAGGTAGTGGGGTAGGTAGGTAGGTAGTAGGGTAGTTAGGTAGGGTAGAATTGACGGGAGCGTCATGTCATTTAATTTTTTTGTGCCCGCAGCTTCACTAACGTCACGCCTACCTACCTACCATACTTACCTACCCTACCTACTCTACCTACCCTACCTACCGTAACTGCCCTGCCTACCCGACCTACCCTTTTTTATATTTTTTGTTCCGGGGTGCAAAATCTTCATTGGATGTCCTCCGGGGGCAGATCCATCTCACACCTACGCCGAGGGTCGCGGGAACTTATCCTTGCGCAACCCCCGGCCCGCATCTGCGGGGCTCGACCTCGTGTTGGGAGTGAGCTAAGAGTAGCGCGTGTGGAACACTACGTGCTTCGACTTCGGGTGGGGTGACAGACGTTCCCAAGTCCGTTGCCCCTGGACCCATTTGGGAGGACTGTAAGAGGACGTTTCTGCCCTGCGCCGAAGCCCAGCGCGTCTGCTGTAGATCGCATGAGTATATAAAATCACAGTCTTCCTTTCCGCAGCCTCCTTCTGCGAGACGACAGTTTCACAGAAGGATACCAACGCGTCCCACGACTCCTCACTGCCAACCATAGTCTCGACTACGGCCGGCAGCGACAAGTCACTGCCTATTTCAAAGACGAGGGCACGACACGGCTCCTCCGAAGTGGCACACTCTACCAGCGTTTGCTGCATCGTGTCTTCCCAGCAGTCGACGCAGTGGTGAAACCGGACGTCCGGCTCCCTGTTTATGCGGCACAGGTACTTTCCGAAGCAACCATCTGCATCACCCGAAATGACAGGGAGCCTGCTTCCTCCCAAGCCAGCGCTCGATCGCTGGCCGACGCAACTCCATATGTCGTTGCATCGGCCCTTTGCACCGCGCCTGCGCTTTCTCGCGCCACCGATACAGTAACACGAGTACCATCGCCTCCAGGTCCCAGGGCGGGGATCCGGCCAGTACACAAGCCGCCTCTTAGGAGTTCGTGCGATACCCCCTTACGACTCTGACGGCCTTCGCTCTCTGCGGCTTTCGTAGAACAGCGATGCTGCCAGCCATTAGGTCAGCCACCCAGATTGGGGCCCCATACAGGGCCATTGATCCCTACATATTGCCGCCTACAGGTGGCCCCCCAGATTTGGAAGCAGCGTTGAGAGCGCACAAGCCACGCTCAACCAGCTGTTGAGCATCAATTCGCGAGCTTTCTTAGCGATTCGAGCACCCGGCGCCCGCCGGTGGACATGAAAAACCATAGCCTCCGACTGGGCCATTTCCAGGCACTGTATGCGGCTCACCACCTGAGAGACCGCAGCCGCCGCCAGCAACGCTGCCTCCCTGTATGAATTTCCCCGGGCGGTGACTAGCGTATGTGCCGCGTAACACGTCAGGTCTACACCCGATTGGAATTCGCCCCTCAGCACCCAGTCGTACCCGATTTTACACAGAGACGGGCCCAAGACCGAGCCCTGTGGAACACCGTACGACATGCGGTGCTGATTTACGACGCTATCAAATCCCATGTAGGTCAAGGCCGTCTTTAACTATGCTGGGGCCCTTGGGCACACAAGAATTTGGGGCCCTTGGGCACACAAGAATTTGGGGCCCTTTTGGAAAGTAAAGAAAGCGAATTATACTAACATTTTTCTACTATGATCTTCTATTTATTATGGGTAATCAAATATAGTAATATAATAACTATGTCATTTAGTATGCTGCTGGGTATTTGGTTACGATAACGATTGTGGTTTCTTTCGGGATTTCTGTTTAGCAAAATCTTATATTTTATCCTATAAGTAAATTTTTTGAAGGATGTCACTTTCTATGCACATAATTGACAAATTACTTAGTCGTTCTTGTAAAATTGTTGTTCGCTATTAATTTTTTATTCTCTTATGCTGCGAAAATGAACGCTCTAAATTTGTGCCGCCCTGGGGCACTGAAGAAAATGCCGCCCTATGACTTAAATTTTATTTTAATCAAAGTCAACATTTACCTTCGTTCGATTTACATACTTATTACAATAAATAGCAATCGCTCATATTGACAACAAAATCATTATTATATTCGGTGAAATATGGAACTCGCGACAAACCTTCATGATCCAAATTTGTACAATCTTTATTCATAGATTCTGATTGCTGGATTACACATTCTTTCTTTTTAAAAAAATCATCCAACTTAGAAGTTTTACTCAAAACCTCTTGCTCCTTTTTACTTTTGTTCAAAGCGCGTTTTCGGTACTCATATCCACTTAATTTTTTGCGTCCATCAGCCATATTCAAAAAATAATTTCAGATTTATGCTCAACAAAATTGAAAGTCTTTGCAGGTTATAATGTGATTTTTTATTTCGTGGACTAATCTGACATTTGGGGGGTTGTCACTTTATCGTTACATTAAAATAGTGTCGTACCCTAACTATCCTGAGTGATCGAAAGTTAATCGAAAATCGAAGTAGATCGAAAATGAAACTTTAAAAGAATTAGTTAATTATATATTGTATAGAAAATTTTATCACACTTTCCAAATTTTGCCGCCCTAGAAAATTTGCCGCCCTGGGCACTAGCCCCGACTGCCCCTAGTATAAATCCACCACTGACCATTAGGCAAAGCAATATTCTTGTAAAAACTTCAACGTTTGGAAGTTCCTTCTCATTTATATGACTTTATGAGGTTAAGTAATGTTGAGATATTCAAATCCGCTGATTGCTTTGCTATATTTTTAAATATTGGCAAACATTCTATTTTGAGTTCATATGCATTAATATCTTTATGATAAAATTCTGCAAATTCATTACATTTTTTTCCAAAATTTTGGCAAAAATTTTAAAACAAAAGTAAGTTTTATTTTCGACCCCGGGTGCTCACTGTTACTGAAATGATTTAAGAATAAATGTGAGAGAAATTGTCGGTTGTCGGCCCTTCGGGGCCCCCTGAGGATGGGGGCCCTGGGCACGGGCCCCGTGTGCCCGTATGGCAAAGACGGTACTGATGTAGGTAACACACCTCTCCGCCAAATAAGCCTTATCTACCCTACCTAATAAGTCATGCGCATTTTTCATTTACATTATATTTTTTTGAACATACTAAATCGCCATTTTCGCGCTGGATTTGAACTTAGCTGCTATAGAATGAAATAAAGTACGCACCAAGAGCTTTCATATGTCATAGGTTTCATCACTGTTGCATAACTTTGAAAAGTGGGCCCAGTGTTCATACAAAAGTGCCCATGGTCCTTTGTATAAAATCCTCCTAAACTAAACTCGATAATATCGATATGACAGTGGCACAGATCTAGTTCTAATATATGTCTATAGATAAGTATCTATAGCATCTTCGGTCACACTGGCACAAAAGATGGCATAGACAAAAGTATATCTATCTCTTTTTGCTTATGACGTTATCTGTTAGTGCGAAAGAGAATACCGATATTGAAATTGCGTCTTAAATATGTTACCTCTATTCTAATACAAACTCTCTGCGCAAGATGAGGTATAAATTCTTTAGATTTGTATTTTAACCACCGACGCAAAAAAGTTGATTCTAAACATTTTAAAACCCAACTGCTTAAAAAGCGAACTAAAAACACGTAAACATGAAGAAAATCATGCTGTGCAGTCAGAGGATACATTTCGCGAGCTGTCTGACCAAAACCAGATGTATCCTCCGACTGCACTTAATTCAAAAATCTAAAAACCCGACTGCTTGAAAAGCGAACTAAAAAGACGTAAACAAGAAGAAAATCATGCTGTGCACCACTTAAATATTTATTTTATTCTGTTTTTAGTATTTGTTGTTATAGCGGCAACAGAAATAAATCATCTGTGAAAATTTCAACTGTCTAGCTATCACGGTTCATGAGATACAGCCAGACAGACGGACCGCTAAGTCATAGTAATAGGGTCCCGTTTTTACCCTTTGGGTATGGAACCCTAAAAATGCCCAATATTAGTAGACAATATGATAAAAATTATTGAAATAATTAAATTGACCGGGCTTTCTGAATAATGCCCATCACTTATTGGGCCGAGTAATAAATAGATATGTTTTTAGGGTTCCGTACCTCAAAAGGTAAAAAAGGAACTTTTATAATGTCACTCTCTTGTCCGTCTGTCTGTCCGTGTGTTACCACCGATTTTCTCAGGAACGGGTGGACTTAGCAAGTTGAAATTTATACCAGATACTGAGGCCTACAGTGCCTATTAGTTGTATATATATAATAGTTGTGGTATTTCGCTATTTTAAACCACATATTTTAGTTATTTCACTGAGTGAGCTGGTGTTCTCACCTAATTCACACTTAGGTCTCTTAATACTTACTTCATATTATTCCATGCCAATACATTTTACATCATATACTTATACTTCGCATCCTTTATACGTTTACATTATTATTCTGCGAATCGGTCTAAAACGATTCGTTTTCTTATAAAATAATCATATTTTTCAATGTTATGACACCTACGTCAGGTTGTCAAGCTGTCAATACTTTTCCTTTTAAATTTTCTGTCATGGAGCTTCTTACTAGCTTAGTCTATGAAGATTACTTTTGATTTATATAATTTAAATTCTTATCAATATGGTTAGCTCAAATATTGTATTTTATAAATTGAAAATTAATTTACACGCTCTCAGAATTCATCGAAAAGGTTTTGGATTGAATATTACTGGCTGTTTTGAATACTGGCAGGTTGCACTTTTTTTATGACAACAAGATGTCACTAACTTAAATTCTGATTCTGATTCTGTCAAGCGGTGGATATAAAAGACGGAAAGCCCATGTGGTATTTCGCTATTTTAAACCACATATTTTAGTTATTTCACTGAGTGAGCTGGTGTTCTCACCTAATTCACACTTAGGTCTCTTATTACTTACTTCATATTATTCCATGCCAATACATTTTACATCATATACTTATACTTCGCATCCTTTATACGTTTACATTATTATTCTGCGAATCGGTCTAAAACGATTCGTTTTCTTATAAAATAATCATATTTTTCAATGTTATGACACCTACGTCAGGTTGTCAAGCTGTCAATACTTTTCCTTTTAAATTTTCTGTCATGGAGCTTCTTACTAGCTTAGTCTATGAAGATTACTTTTGATTTATATAATTTAAATTCTTATCAATATGGTTAGCTCAAATATTGTATTTTATAAATTGAAAATTAATTTACACGCTCTCAGAATTCATCGAAAAGGTTTTGGATTGAATATTACTGGCTGTTTTGAATACTGGCAGGTTGCACTTTTTTTATGACAACAAGATGTCACTAACTTAAATTCTGATTCTGATTCTGTCAAGCGGTGGATATAAAAGACGGAAAGGCCGAGGGCTTTTCAGTCTTGAATCTGGACTGAACGCTAGTAGTCCATTTTTCTGTTTGATACTATGAAGTTTACAATTGTATTTAAAATTTCTCTTTACAACTATTATATATAAGGCCTGTGAATCTACCAATTCTGTTTAATGCAATAAATATTATTTATTGAGTGTGTTACTGGTTCTTTAACTTCGACGGTCACCGCTTCATATCAAAAGGGCTTGATTGATCAGCATATTAAGCCACAGCCTGACCTCCACACTCCTAGCTGCCTGTTCCTGCACCAGTGCTACTGCTACTGCTACCTGCCTGTTATCCTGACAATTGGTTCAAGCCTTGACCATCTGCGTGCTCATCTGCCTACCTCGGGCATTCCACGCCTTCGTGTCCGTCCAGCTGCCTAGCCTGCCCGTCCAGCTGCCCAGCCTTCCTGCCTGCTATGAAAAACCTGCCCACGTCGTGCGAAGCCGGCCCATAGTTTTATACTCAATATCCTTTTAATTAATTTTAATTTATAGTTACCTTTAATTTTATTAACGTGGCTTACGTATAGTTCTTTTGAATTACACGTAACGCTACAGTTTGGCGCCCAACGTAAAATCAGCGTTATCTCTTTTTCAAAATTCTAAAAAAACTACCACTAGTACTTTCTTTTGGACTCTTATTTGGCTTAGTCTACTCATATTCATTTATTTATTTATTTACCTTTTTCACTTTTTCTCTTCTTCTTCTTTCTTCTATTCAACACATATTCATACCTACTTACACTACACCCCACGCACATCCCTTTTACCCTCTGGTAATTGGCACCCATTCTTCACTTGGAAGTGTTTTTAAAACCATTCGTGGTCACTCACAAGCTGGGGTTTGGTTTACTCTACGACGTACTGTAGGAGAATATCCTATAGTCGTTACCATAACGTTCCATAACACATAACTCTCTAATACTTCACTACCCTACACTCACCTCTTAAAGTCCTCTTAAACTTGAGTTTTCTGTAACTCTTGACCTCAACTCTACTCTCTTGGGTCGCCTTTAGCACTCATTAACCCTCACCCTCACCCTCATTTACCACCCTTTAACACATTTTTATCCTCTTCCATCTTTTCATCTCTATCTTCTTTCTTTCTTCTAACTGTCGAGTTCTTTTCGACTTTCAGTTTTTATTTTCTCTGAATAAGGCTATAATGCATTATTCCTTTTTTTTGAGCGGTAGCAACTCATTAAATAAGCTCCTAATGCATTATCTTTTCTTAGAGGTATTCTTAAAACCCTCTAAACCTTAAACTCAAGTTACTCTTGAGCTCTCTTAAACTCAAGTTACTCTTGAGCTCTCTTAAACTCAAGTTACTCTTGAGCTCTCTTAAACTCAAGTTCCTCTTGGGCTCTCTTAAACTCGAGTGTCTCTTAAACTTGGGGTTTTTCTTAAACTTTAAACTTTTCGAGCGGATAAGCAACTCGTTAAATAAGCCCTAATGCTCTTGAGCGGATAAGCAACTCGTTAAATAAGCCCTAATGCTCTCTTCTAAATTGGGTTTTCAAACAGGTGCGGGTTACGACACCTAATTAAAAAAAAAGCCTTCGTAATTACAATATAAATATTTCTTTGTTGGAGTATGCGTCATTGAATGTGAACCATATCCCCTACGTGTGAATGAATGAGAGTGTTTGACGAAAGTATGAAAGATGTTGTGTGTTGGAGCAAGGACTTATTTTAACCTTCAAAATTTTCAATGGAGTTGAAAATTTTCCGGGGTTGTTGGGGAAATGTGGTATTTCGCTATTTTAAACCACATATTTTAGTTATTTCACTGAGTGAGCTGGTGTTCTCACCTAATTCACACTTAGGTCTCTTAATACTTACTTCATATTATTCCATGCCAATACATTTTACATCATATACTTATACTTCGCATCCTTTATACGTTTACATTATTATTCTGCGAATCGGTCTAAAACGATTCGTTTTCTTATAAAATAATCATATTTTTCAATGTTATGACACCTACGTCAGGTTGTCAAGCTGTCAATACTTTTCCTTTTAAATTTTCTGTCATGGAGCTTCTTACTAGCTTAGTCTATGAAGATTACTTTTGATTTATATAATTTAAATTCTTATCAATATGGTTAGCTCAAATATTGTATTTTATAAATTGAAAATTAATTTACACGCTCTCAGAATTCATCGAAAAGGTTTTGGATTGAATATTACTGGCTGTTTTGAATACTGGCAGGTTGCACTTTTTTTATGACAACAAGATGTCACTAACTTAAATTCTGATTCTGATTCTGTCAAGCGGTGGATATAAAAGACGGAAAGGCCGAGGGCTTTTCAGTCTTGAATCTGGACTGAACGCTAGTAGTCCATTTTTCTGTTTGATACTATGAAGTTTACAATTGTATTTAAAATTTCTCTTTACAACTATTATATATAAGGCCTGTAAATCTACCAATTCTGTTTAATGCAATAAATATTATTTATTGAGTGTGTTACTGGTTCTTTAACTTCGACGGTCACCGCTTCATATCAAAAGGGCTTGATTGATCAGCATATTAAGCCACAGCCTGACCTCCACACTCCTAGCTGCCTGTTCCTGCACCAGTGCTACTGCTACTGCTACCTGCCTGTTATCCTGACAATTGGTTCAAGCCTTGACCATCTGCGTGCTCATCTGCCTACCTCGGGCATTCCACGCCTTCGTGTCCGTCCAGCTGCCTAGCCTGCCCGTCCAGCTGCCCAGCCTTCCTGCCTGCTATGAAAAACCTGCCCACGTCGCCGCGTCGTGCGAAGCCGGCCCATAGTTTTATACTCAATATCCTTTTAATTAATTTTAATTTATAGTTACCTTTAATTTTATTAACGTGGCTTACGTATAGTTCTTTTGAATTACACGTAACGCTACATAGTATATAGTATATATAAAATCAAGGTCGTCAGTCAACACGATAAAAAAGATATGGGCAAATTTAGATTTTCGCGAAAACTTGTAAGTACCATAATTTACCTTAATTTTCAACTTAATTTATTTTTCGGATTTTTCCTATACTTATGCTGTAACACCTTGCTTTAACCAAAATTGACAATTCTAGGTCAACCGGAAGTACCCTATAGGTTTTGGGTCGAAAACCTATATGGTAGTTCCCGTTGACAGAATCATATAATATTTGTAATTTTAATAAAGAAAAAATCTTCGATTCTCTTTTGTTTTTTTCTGAATGTAGTCATTTGTTTCCATTTTCGAGAACACGTTCCGACATGAAGGAACGTGTTCTCGAAAATGGAGAAAAACGAAGTGCGAGCCGTTATTAAATACCTCTGTTTAAAAAAGTTAACGACGCAAGAGATTCATTGCGATTTGGAGGCAACATTAGGAGAGTCTGCTCGAGAATTTCGAGTTGGGAGAACGACCACGGAAGACGAACATCGTTGCGGCCGTCCATCGACGTCAGTCTCCCAAGAAAATGTTGCGTAAGTCAAGAAAATTGTATTGAGCGATCGAAGAGTTACCATCCGCCGATACTTAATTCAAGAAACGGACATTTCATATGGAAGTATTCAATCCATATTGAAACAATCTTTGAATATGAGAAAAGTCTCCGCAGGATGGGTGCCGAGAATGTTAACCGACAGTCAGAAACAAAATCAACTTGACATTTCGAAGATATTGTTGGACAAGTTTCAAGAAGATTCTGAAAACTTTTTGTCTCGTTTCGTAACAATGGACGAAACATGGGTCCATCATTTTGATCCCGAGACAAAACAGCAGTCTTCGCAATGGAAACGGCCATCATCACCGACCCCGAAGAAGTTTCGTGTTGTGGCATCGGCTGGCAAGGTTATGGCCTCAATATTTTGGGACTCAGAAGGGATATTGTTGATTGATTACCAGGAGTGTGGAACCACTATTACAGGCCAATATTATGCAGCTTTAATTCCCAAGTTGAGGAATATGGCATTCCTCAACTTGGGAATTAAAAAAAGAAAAATCAAAGAGAAAAGGAGAGGGAAACTTCGAAGGGAGGGGCGTGCTGTGTCATCACGACAACGCACCCGCGCACAGGTCGGCAGTTACGATGGCTGCCATTCAGCAAGCTGGCTTCGAATTGGTTCACCACCCCCCTTATTCACCAGATCTGGCGGCTAGCGATTTTTATCTGTTCCCCAAATTGAAAAAATACTTAAGGGGAAACAGGTACGAAGACGATAACTAGGTGATGGATGCCGAGGAGAGCTTTTTGCAGGACCAAGACAACACTTTTTTTCTGAAAGGGATTGAAGCCTTGGAAAAGCGCTGGACTCGGTGTATAGAGCGATTCGGAAACTATGTAGAAAAATAAATTATTAAGTTATCAATAGTCATTATATTCCATCTCATTCTCACTACTTTTTGATCCCTCCTCGTAGCACCGTCGTACCTTATAGTTGTGTAAGTTTTTTTTTTAAATACAATTTATGTGGGGGCCCCGGGCGGTTGCCCAGATTGCCCTCCCTTAAATCCGGCCCTGCTAGATTCAAAATATACGTTTTTAAGATTCATAATGCCCGAGCATGATACGTAGTGCCCTCATTAATCGCTTAGTCCATGACATATATATTCGTCTGATTTGGAAACCTTACAAGTCGGGATGGCAAAAATTGCGAAGCGTATGTTTTCAAACTTTAAACATGTGCTCAAAATATTTGTGCGGCCGTGCCGTGTCACATTTCTGTTTGGACATCTCTGACGCCAGTATTACATACCGATTCTGTGATCTATACAAACGATCACACATTGACACTCATAAAAAATATATTGATTTTCACTTAAAACTGCTTAGAGGTAACTTGCGCAAAAACCCGTTGTCTGTCAATTTCTCCGAATATCGAAAAATGTGTAAACGAAAACAAATAATATTCGAAATTTTTGTCCAAAATTCATACTGTGTGTGTTGTGTAGAAGCACTTTCAATGAACTATTTTACTTGTCTCATTACGGTTAGCAATGAAAGTATAATACAACTAGGTGTAGGCTATAATAATGCTTTAAATCGTTGCTCTTTCTACACTTTAGTTGAAATTCTCAAAATGAGCTAAGTGGAATACTAGATATGAATCGGAACATTTGTCTATGGATTCAATGGATTGCTGCTGTCGAACAACGAGAACAGACCAATGGGCAATGATAAATAAATTGAAAATGGCGTCGTTTAGCCGACCAAATGAATCAAAGAATATATTTTTCAATTAATTCAATTTAGCAAGTCGACATTTTACAATAAAACTTTGAGAACAAAACAAATTTACTAGTTTATGCGTGTTTTACGCTTTTTTAACTATTGAGTACGGTGCTAAGTGCAAGTGAAAGCAGAAATGGTGCTGTGTGTTGTGTCAGATAGATAACAAGGAGTCTGTTTACATGACTCCGGCGCGGATTTTTTTGGTAAAATGTTACCCACAGTGGAAGAGACTCGAGGGTACGACTTCCAGGACCCTGAGAATGTGGAAAAGTGGCGTGGTGTGTTTATAGCTCCCCTTCGCAAGGTAAGCTAGACGAACCTTCGAAGTTCGGTCTCATGTCATATTGTGTGTGAAATATCGATGGAATTCTCAGTTTTCGTGTCTTTTAACTGTCTTAGAGTGTTAAAATGTCTATAAAATTATATTTCTGTAGTTTTGGAGGCCATAGTTTAGTCCAGATGTTAGTAAACTTCTGTTTTCGCGATAGCTCCCACAGTGGCTATTGTCAAGGTTTCTGATAGCTTATCAAACGAAATCAGTATTAATTGTGATTATAAACGATCGCATTGTCATTGTAGCTTCGTTTATTGTCTCGGAATTGCTAAGTAAATTGTAAAAAAAAACTATCATAGTAAAAATCTAAGATATTTTGTGTTGATATTATATTTTATTTAAAGATTATTCTTTTTTGAGTTTGACCTAATTTTCACTTGAAAGATAGGTAAAAATAAAAAAGGAATATTAAAATTTCTAGATAATAGGGTTGTTATTAATATTAAGCCTTATCATGTACAAAAACATGACCCTCCTTTTTGGGCTGTTGTACAAAAAATGCGTTTCATAATAATGTGCTGTTAATGACACAAATGTACTAGTTTTCACATCATCACATCATCAGCCTATTAATGTTCCCACTGCTGGGACACAGGCCTCCTCTCTGTGAGAGGGAATGGGCCGTAATCCACCACGCGGGCCCAGTGCGGGTTGGTGGATGTCACATGTCTTCGATTTTTTGGTTCTAGGACATGCCGGTTTCCTCACGATGTTTTCCTTCACCGTTTTTGAGAGCAGTGGTAATGAAATAATTTACACAAAGTAAAGCGCCTGCCTGGGTTCGAACTCACGACCTACAACTTGTAAGTCGCGGCCGATACCACTGGGCCACCACTGCTCTCCCACTGGGCCACCACTGCTCTCTGTACTAGTTTTGGACTAATAATAATATTAAATAATAATAATTGCCTATGTTTAGAGTTGCCATCTAACAAAGATTATTTTCAGCAGCCATAAGTATTAGCATAATCAGCCTTTAATGTTACTTCTATTGCAATGGTTCCCAACCTTTCTTTGACCTAGGACCACTTTTATTTACAAGGGACTAGAACAGTGGTGGGCAAACTTTCTTAATGGGGGGCCAAAAAGTTTAAGAAATTTCAGAGGAGGGCCAGAATTATACGAACAATGCATATTGTGTTGAAACTTTTAATCATATAAAAACATTACAGTATTACACACTTGCACAATTGTTTAAATTACAATTTAACTTTTATTCGAAGACCCTGCCATGGTAGGCGTGTGAGACATATGAAATTGTTTTTGATTTGCCATAACATTTTCTTTCGGCAGTCTTCTATAAAAATCTAGTTTTGTGGCATTTAAGAACAGTTTTTTTAAATATGTGCTGCACTTAATTTAATAATTTCCAACTGCAATTCGGCAGATACATTTTCAGAATCTACATTAAACACAATCATGAACTACGCGGCTAGTCTAGTTGGCTCCTTTACCTATGTGTCTATTATTCTACTAAGTAGAATCTACTTTATAATTCTGGACCGTCAAAATATAATTATCGCGGGCCATATACTATTCATGTTGAAGGACCGTCGGTGGGCTGGTTTAAATGCTTTCCCACGGCCCTGTTCCGGCCCGTACTTTGCTCATCACTGGACTAGAATATCAGGCAAAATTTTACTTAACGGCGCTAACCGCTGAGGCCCGGCTGGTACCATTTATTGGTACAAATTGCACTATGCTGGGCCTGAGCGATTAATCCAATAATAAAATTAACTCATAAATTTAAAATTTGTGGCATGTCCATTCTTTAAAATCAAAAGTAATCAGCATTGACATAGGAATCACAACATTTACGATAGAAACTTAAAATCAGTTTGTATCAAAATTATTTTAGAGTTGAAATTTCAAATCTTTCATGGACCATATTTTAGCTCTTGCAGACCACCAGTGGTTGGGAACCAATATAATAATTGGCTTTACAAAAGGCATAACGGACAGTCCTCTGTGCAGGACATGCATGGAGGCTGAGGGAACCGTAGCACACATTCTCTTTGAATGCACAGGTGTCACCCAGATAGGAACACAAACCCTCGGGTCACCCAGATCTTACACAGATGTTCTGAGGAAACCAGGAGCTCTAATTAATTTCTGGAGGGAGGTCTGAAACGGCCGCCATGGCCCATGCACAACAGTCCACCTGAAGGACAAAGCGCAGAAACCAAACCCCCTAACATAGAACATATAGAACCAATGCTTTACAGGAACACATGGCTCCTCTTTGTGAAAGGGAATTGACCATAATCTACCACAAAGGCCCAGTGCTGGTTGGTAGATGTCCCATGTCTTTGAATTTTTAGGTCAAGGACATGCATAAAAGCACCACATACCTTTATCTAAACATAACCAATTTTCTTCTAAAAAACATAGCACAATTTATAATTTCAATAGCTTCATGATAGGATCTAAATATTTAAATAGTTTGCCATTAAATAAAAAATAAGAAGAATTGAATCATTCATCAATTGAATAATGGACTGTTCCACTTTCAAATAAGAAAGACTTAGATCTATCAATCCCTCAAAATTTTTTTTCTTTGGCCTACTCTGTCCCACTGCCCGGCAAAGGACTCCCCCAATTTCATAAAGTTATAATTCCTGAGCCTGAGTCACTTTGAATCAGAATAAATACAATGTATTGCACCATATCAAGTAATAGTTCACATATTACTCATTCAACTGTCATTGAAATAATTTCGGGGTTTCCAAGTAGTACAGTCAACTGCACATACATGTTAACAATTTGACTTTGCCAGCACCTTTATTTTGTATCAGTAAGGGTACTTTTTCTTATTGATACCTAAATCCTTAAAATATTTTAGACTAATAAAAAAAAACTTTGTTAATGAGCTAAAGCTTATTGTGTCGGGATGCCACCACTGCTCTCAAAACGGTGAAGGAAAACATCGTGAGGAAACTGGCATATCCTAAGACATGTGACATCCACCAACCCGAACTGGGCCCTCGTGGTGGATTACGGCCCATTCCCTCTCACAGAGAGGAGGCCTGTGTCCCAGGAGTGGGAACATTAATAGGCTTTTGATGTGATGTGTGTCGGGATGGGCAAGTGAAAAAATATATCGATATTTTTCAACAGTATCGATAACTATCGAGTGATCGATATCGATATATCGTCAGTTTTCGGATGCTTATTCATACATATTCCCAAACATTTCAAAATTCGTAAAAAAAATAGAAATGAAGAAAATTGTATTTTTTATTAATGTCTAAACAATTATATACAATTTTATCAAACCAGTAGTCATCAGATATGGAGCATGCTCTATTTGAAGTGCTCGCCTGTCAAACGGCTTCTATTGTCGGGTACTGTAAGATTCACGGCTGAAGGCAAATTTGCGTTAAAAAAATAGGAATTGATACGAATTCGATACTCTAAAATAAATATCGATATATCGCGTTTAAAAATATCGACGATATTGGATAATTGTATGATTATAAAATATATTTAGTTGTATTATGGATATTTTTTGCCCATGCCTATTATTCAGGCCATCATCATTCATCATTTCAGCCGAAAGACGTCCACTGCTGGACATAGGCCTCCCCCAGGTATTCATGGGGGGGGTTTTGCCATAATCGCCACGCTTGGCAGGCGGGTTGGCGATCGCAGTATGGTTGTTATAGAAGCACAGAGAACGCTGCTGCCCATTCTCTGGTTTGTCCCTTAGTCGCCTCTTACGACACCCACGGGAAGACATGGGATGGTGAAATTCTTTACGGCCCCATACGGCACAGGCATACATGCATGCAAAATTACACCTCAATTGATTGGAGATATAATAACCATTTTAACATTCAGTTGCAAGATTTGACCCACACATTCTAACTAACCAAGTAACAATGCCAATTAAATAAAACCTTTTAAAATATTAATAAAGGATCTGGTTACCAACAGGGCGAATCTTAGAATATGTTAAGTCCTTAGATAAAGTACCTATAGATTAAGCCTTAAAATGAGCTTGATTGATAGAGCGAGATGGCTAATTGGCAGCTCCATGTAAATAATAAGGACAAAAGATTATTTTTTGTCTTTGTTACCGTGGCCGGTTTCTGTTGTTTGTCAAACTCTAATACAATGACAGGTTTGACAAACAAACTCGGTTTTGTTTGATTTTCTGTGATTTCGTGGTATTATGTGTTAATTGAGACAATGAATTTGGTTTATTTATAGATAATAAGTGTCAGTGCGATGGTGGGTTGTAGTGTTCTTGTTCTTGTTGTAACACCAGAACTAACTATTGTTGTCTCATGTGCGGCCACGCCAGTGCTTAATCTATAGGTACTTTATCTAAGGTTAAGTCTGTAGTCAGTCAAGAGTTCAAGATTGAGTAACTGAAGACTTGAGCAATTTTCATTACTATCACCACAGATAATATAATACTAGCATACAGATGCCTCATCCCATACTAAGAAACCGTGCCGACGTAACGAGCGTTTTTCATCTGATTATAAGGATATAGATGGTGGTCTATCTATCGCCGTGGAACGGAACCGAACGCGATCGATATACAAAAAATAGTCAGAATAATCAGTATAGAACTTCGGCACGGTTTCTTTGTATTGGATGAGACACCACTATAAAAACAATAGCTCACACCTATTTCCAATGGGGTTAGGCAGAAACTACAGAATACCTGCTATAATCTTTACATACTCCTTTTGTTTCATTTAAATTCATACATTAGTCACTACTTAAACAGAGTTTAAGGTTACACTAGTCAATCATTCTTCCATACAAACGTAGTCTGGCGAATACGCCACTGTTTGACGATGTACGTTCAAAATTAAAAAATTATATCAATTTGTCTCATCATTATCTAGCCCTGTATGGAAACAAAAATGTAAAAAAGAAAAAAAAATTGAAAGTTTTGAGCGTCAAATATTCCATATTTCAACACTAATTTTAACGCATCTTTGGGCAGAAATAAATACCATAAGTAGAAGGAAAATTGCAAAACGGCCACCATACAGGGATAGATCAGTAGTTCTCTAATTTTATTTTGAAAATATGCATTTATTAGTTTTTTCATTATATCTAGACTCCCAAAGGTCTGTTTATAAAATTTCGCGCGCTCGTTTCTTCTACCTAAAGTTAAAGAGTTGTCCTAATTTTATAGCTATTTTTGGCTATCTGGCCTGAGTTGTTGGGAGTAGTGGTAATGAAATAATTTACAGAAAGTAAAGCGGTTGTCTGGGTTACCAGTTGTAGATTGTGGGATCGACCCACAATCTACAACTGGTAACTCGCGGCCATTACCACTGGGCTACCAAAGCTCTTTAACTTTAGGTAGGATCAAGCCGATCCTACCTAAAGTTAAAGAGCTGTCCTAATTTTATAGCTATTTTTGGCTATCTGTCCTGAGTTGTGTGTGTCTGTAGTGCTATTCTGGGTGCATTGTCCTCGCATATGTGAACTAATAACTATATATGTACCTATGTTCCTAAATATTGTAAAAAAACAATAATTTTTTAAAAGAGTAAGTATGGAGTTTCTTGTGCATTCTTCTCCATAACAAGCTACTTTCCGAATGCACGGTAGAATCATTTTTATGTACGTTCAAAAGTGCCGCTTGGTGGCCTAGTTGAAATAAAATATCTTTGTCTTTGTCTTTGTTGTTGGGTCGGGCAGTCCTTCAGTAGGAGGAAGATATAGGTGATCTAAAAGAAAATAAAGAAGGATAGTAGGGCAAGGAAGTTTATTGAACTTGGTATTAGTTAGATGTAATAACTGGCAACACAGGTAAGATAGTGTTTAAAATTATGTCTATTTTTGAATGTTTTTGGAAGGAAACTTCCTGTTTATGTACTTAAATATTGTTCTCAAATATCCAACTGTATTGTGAAAAATATTGTTATTGACATCATTAACTTTACTGAACAGTTTTATTGTAGTGTAGATATTTATAGTTGACTTAGTTTTGCTTTTTATAATAACAATTTTTTGATATTCATCCACCAAAAACACTTTGTGAAAATTAGTTTTCAATATTCACAAGCTTATAACTTTTTGACTGTCACAAAAAAATTATCAAATCTCAAGTCCGCCCAAGCCCCATAACTCTGGAAGGAGTATCCATTACCTTTACAAACCCTACATCTTTGTAAAAAAGTATGGCTAGGCCGTTAAATGTTCTCACATGTTCTTTTGTATTTCACACCCTGATGAAAAGGTGTCAGATGAGACTTTTTCAAAGTTTTTGTTATATATAGGAATATGATATCTATGCTCTGTTTCTATTAACCTAAGTTTGATTTTACATAAGGTTAAAAATTTTATAGAAATAGGTACAATATTTTAAATACCACACCCACCTAATATATATTTTGTTTTCTATAGATAACATAATAATTTTAAGCCTCATTACCTATAAATTGTTACCATGGATTTAACATTTTATCAAATATATCCTCATTCCCAGCAATATTGGACGAGGTTGAGGAAACTCAAACACTGTTTTAACCAATTAAAATATAATAATAATGTTAGTTTGGTTTTGGTTGATATGGCCGAATACAAAGGAAACCATAGTTAATAATATGTGTTCGGTCCGTCAATACGTTTTTAATGGTTCTGGGTGAGTTTTTTATTTATGATAATTTAAAAGTCTTAATATGGAGTGCTTTCTATGTAAACAACGGACTGTGTGTGTGTATGTGTGTTTAATATTGCAAAATACTGGTACTCAGATGCATCCGTTTAGACTGGAAGTTGACCCCAATTACCCCAATATAGTTGGTAAAAGGCTAGGCAGGCATATTGATGGACTTAGTAATGATGCATTAAAATAATATTATTGTAAATCTGCTCTGTATGAGTAGATAGTAGTGCTTTTTGCCTTACGGTGGGACAAAAAGGCTGGTATTATTATTGTAATTTTGAAAAAAATAAATATTTTAGTTTTATTTGTTCTACATTTTATTACAATTTGTTTAATTCCAAACAGAAGGGAGTATGCTCTTACAAAAAAATATTAATTACATAATAACAGCCTTTTTTATATGGGGTTAGCCAGAAATTATTAAGCTAAAGTAACTATTGCATTGTATGTTATTAGTTTTACAAATAATAATTTTCAAATAATATATAACAATATATTAAAAACAACAAACAAACAAACAAACAAAACAAATATAAAAACAAAACACCCAAATATAACAAACAACAAATATAAAAATATTCAAATAGCAAATATAAATAATTTAATAGATTAATTTTCCATGTACATAATATTAAATTATAATTTAATTTCAGTGGAATATATACTAGTAATGAACGTAAATAATTGGGTTTAATTAATATTATTAACAATTTTATTAGTAAATGGGGTGAAATAGTTAATTATCAAACAAAATGAATATATTAAATTGTTTAATTTAATAAGTAATAAATACACAGTGTAAAAATAAATAATATTAAATAATTTAAAACCCACTTAAAGTTCTACATTACATAACAACATAAAGTCATGTTTAAATCTGTATAATTGGATACATATTTAAGGAAAACTATCAAGAGGAAATTATATTCAAAATAATAATATGGTTGTAGTCTAATCATTAACATGCAATGGTATTACCTACTCTGTATAATAAACAGGATTTATCCTTTCCTGGGACAGTATTATTATTACAAGCTTTTATTTAACTTGCAATGTATGTATAGATAAGAGTGTTCGGGTCAAATCTTGCAACTGAATTTTAAAGCAGTATCATCCACCGATTAAGATGAAATTTTGTATACACATTTAGTTTGGATGATAATGCATGGTTAGCTAAGTGACGTCATTCTAAGTCCAATATGGCGGACGGCCCAAGATGGCGGTCTAGTTATTTTTAGTGCACTGCCATGATATGTGTATCAAATATAATTCTCAGCAAACCCTTATCATAAGGGTTTGCTGAGAAGAATACGAAAGAAGCTTGTTTTATAAAATATTTTTTGATTAATAATTTATATTACTCTCCATCCAACTTTTTATTTTACTATTGACAGATGCACACTTATGAAGTTTCATATTAATAGAATACGAAAATACTAATTTTAAGAAATTATTTTTATTGATCTTTTTTATTTTAAATATTTAATTATGCCCGCAGGTTCTCGACCACGAGCACCCTACCCTCACAGCTGAAGAGAGCGCTCTTCAATATGTGGAGTCTCTGTGTCTTCGACTCCTCGCGATGCTGTGCGCCGTGCCCTCGCCGCTTACTGTACAGGTAATATTATCAAAGTAAACCGTCGACCACATCATCTCTTAGTGGAATTCTCTGCCGGAGTCTTGTGTTTCCCGATAACTACAACCTCGGGGTCTTTAAGTCAAGAGTGAATAGGTTACTTCTAGACAAGCGTGTTACACCGTGGACCACATCATCGCATACTATAAAATGAGATAGTGGTAAAGCGCGAGTTTGCGAAAAAACCGGCCAAGTGCGAGTCGGACTCGCGCACGAAGACTACCGTACCATTATCGCAAAAAACGGCAAAAAAATTACGTTTTATGTATGGGGAGCCCCACTTAAATATTAATTTCTTTTTTTAGTATTTTGTTGATATAGCGGCAACAGAAATACATCATCTGTGAAAATTTCAACTGCCTAGCTATCACGGTTCATGATATACAGCCTGGTGACAGATGGACAGACAGACAGACGGAACGCTGAGTCTTAGTAATAGGGTCCCGTTTTTACCCTTTAGCACGGAACCCTAAAAAAACGTATCCTAGAGAGGAGCCAGGAGCCTATGCTTGCCGATACGCGGACGATATCCTCGTCCGCCTGCAACACCTCCAAGCTTGGTGGATCAATAACCTTAAAAAGGTGTCTGAAACAGACTGGATTCGGTAGGCAGAGGACCGGGTGTTTTCACGCAGTTCGGCAGATGTCCAGCTGCGGACTGCGATAGGCCGAGTTGATTGTTGATAGAAACTTATAATGCCGTGACTCTCACAGAGAGGAGACCTGTGTCACAGCTGATGACGATGGCCACTGTTATGGCCAAATAAGGTAAAGTATAGTGCCGGGCACGTAACTTGGCAAGGTTTTGGCTTAGTGGGGGTAAGTTCACGCATATTCCGCGAACTGACCAACCACCATATAGAGCAAACGGAACGTGGACGCGACACGATTGGTCAGTCGATCCTTGTGTCAACTGGCCAACCACCATATAGAGCGAACGGAACGTGGACGCGACACGATTGGTCAGTCGATCCTTGTGTCAACTGACCAACCACCATATAGAGCGAACGGAACGTGGACGCGACACGATTGGTCAGTCGATCCTTGTGTCAACAGACCAACCACCATATAGAGCGAACGGAACGTGGACGCGACACGATTGGTCAGTCGATCCTTGTGTCAACTGACCAACCACCATATAGAGCGAACGGAACGTGGACGCGACACGATTGGTCAGTCGATCCTTGTGTCAACTGACCAACCACCATATAGAGCGAACGGAACGTGGACGCGACACGATTGGTCAGTGGATCCTTGTGTCAACTGACCAACCACCATATAGAGCCAACGGAACGTGGACGCGACACGATTGGTCAGTCGATCCTTGTGTCAACTGATCAACCAATCGCGCGCTCGGAACGTGCTAAACGTTCCCCGCGCCCCGCTTCACTACTAAAGATACCTAAAAAACGACTTCTGCGCATCTAACGACTCTTGCCAACTTACGTGCCGGTGATTACATTGTAGTTTTGAAGGTACGGAAACAAAATGTAGGCACTTGTTAATTTCACAGAATATGTGTTAGTTGTTACTGTGGCCCCTTTACATGGCCAAATTAGGTAATCTGGTGTAGTTTTGGAGCTATGGACAACAATTCGCTTGGCTCGCTTTTATCCTGTAACATTATGTATCGTGGCCGTTTTGTTAGCGCTCCTGTTTCACTGGAATTTTGGTAAAGGCTCGAATTGTTTTTTTTTTTGCAAAAATAACAGTTTAGAAAAAATAAAAAATACGCTTAAATAGAAAACCAAACTAAAAATAAAAAAATAATTTTAAATTAAGAATAGTGTCAAAAACAAAAATAAATTGTAAAAAAGCGTGCAATATCTGTCAATAAAATATTATAACAATTGACATCAAGCGCCCCACACTTTTGTACAAAAAATAATATTTTTTTTTGTTAATCACACTATTCTTAATTTTTAGCGTGTTTTTTAGTATTTTTTTTAATATTATGAATTTTTTAGATCAATCGCTAATCCTGAAAATTCTGGTAAGGATAATGGGACAAACTATTTAAAGTATTGCACTGTCATCGGTCCTTGATAAATGTGTAAAGTTTCACATTATGTCGACGTTTTGATGGGGGTGAAAATGACGTTCAAAGATTCCGTTTGTCTCTGTCGGTCGTGTCGTCCACGTTGGTGGTAGATGCGAACACACGCAGTTCTCCGCACGATTGCCCTCCATCTCTCCCTGTTGGCGGTTTGGCGCAGTCAGATATGCGACCACTGCGGATTTCACTTGGTCAGTCCAGCGCATATTTTGTTTTGCCCTGCAGTCAGGGTTGATATGATTTAAATCGCGATTAAAATCAAATGATTTAAAAAAAAAAAACTGTGATTTAAATCAATACTCTTTTACTGCGACCAAATCAGCCAAAAATTATGACTTTGGTGCACAGCAAAATAAGAAATAGATTAGGCACCGAGAAAGCAGCCAAATTAGTCGTCCTTTTAAAAAAACTAAATTCGAAAAAAATATAAGGCTAATAAAAATATCTATCCGGTAAAACCCAAATGGCTGTATGTCCTTATTAATTTAAAGTCTATTTTATTTTCCTTGTTCATATTTGATAAATATGACAAAACTTTGTGTGATTAAAAAAATATTGGATTTGAGAAGAACTTTTTTATTATTTCATAATATTTTTTTAAAGTAATATTTATGTTTTTTATTGTTAATTTTATTAATAATTAAAATTGAGGGGGATTGGACTCGGGAGGTCGAACAAGCGTGCGATCCGATACCACAAATGGGGGCAATTACCATCAGCCCCCAAGATGTAGCTCGTGCAGTCCGTCCGTTGCCTAACTGGAAATCGCCAGGGCCGGACGGACTGCACAACTTTTGGATAAAATGGTTCCAAAGGTCGCACGCTCGTTTGGCAACTCAGTTCCAGTCTGCCTTAGAGTCAGGATCGCTGCCCCAGTTCCTAACTACAGGAATAACCCACCTGCTCCACAAATCAGGTAGTACTGCGGAACCTAAAAATTATAGACCGATAACATGTTTACCGACGGTCTATAAAGTTTTTACATCCATTCTGAGAGCTAAAATTAATCAACATATTGATACGAATTCAATCATGTCTGCTTCTCAGAATGGATGTAGGAACGGGTCCCGCGGTACTAAGGAGCTGCTCCTTATAGACATTGCTATTAGCCAGCAGGTTCGCCGTTCCCGAAGGGATCTGGTGACATGTTGGATAGACTACAAGAAGGCCTATGACTCAGTGCCACATACATGGCTCATGAGGGTGCTGGAGTTGTATAAAATTGATGCAACTCTGCGCACCTTCCTGATGTCGTGTATGGGGCAGTGGAGGACGGTCCTTCGCTATTCAGGATGTCGACAGATTCAAGAGGACAGCGAACCTATAAGGATCGAGCGTGGAATATTTCAGGGCGATAGTCTGAGTCCACTGTGGTTTTGTTTAGCCCTGAACCCTCTTAGTACACTGCTGGAGGGTTCGGGCCTGGGCTATCGGTTGAGAAGAGGAGGTCAGGTCATATCTCACCTCCTTTACATGGATGATCTCAAGCTCTTTGCCCCCAACAACTTGCAACTGATGAAGCTACTGAAGGTTACAGAAACCTTTAGTGACGCCATCAGGATGGAATTTGGTGTGGACAAATGTGCTGTCATGCATGTAAAGCGTGGGGAGATTATGGAATCCGTGGGAATACAACTCTCGGATTCCATACACCTTCGATCCCTTTCCTCAACCGAAACTTACAAGTATTTGGGTATGTCGGAAGCATTAGGCATCAATGTAACTGACGTGAAACAGTCGTTGAAGGAACGCTTCTTTGGCCGCCTGAAAAAAGTACTAAATAGTCTTTTATCAGGCGGGAACAAGGTGCGCGCCTTCAACGGCTGGGTCATGCCGGTCTTGATGTATTCTTTCGGCATACTCAAATGGACTCAGACAGAACTTGACGCCCTGGATAGGAGAGTCCGCACATTGCTTACCGCAAATCGTATGCATCACCCACGGTCATCGGTTATGAGACTGTATATCCCTCGGAAGTGCGGGGGTCGTGGCTTTTTAAATGCTAAGACCCTGCACAACCGCGAGGTATGCAGTCTTAGGGAATATTTCCAGGCAGCTGACGTGGGTATGCATCGAGATGTGGTAGCGGTGGATAAGGGCCTTACCCCGCTCTCCTTGGCTAACGAGAACTGGCGCAAACCTATAGTATTAGATACTAATGACCGCAGGGAGGTATGGCAGAGCATGGAGCTTCACGGACGCTTCTACCGGGTCCTACATGGGCCTGATGTAGATCTTTTAGCGTCCGTGGCCTGGCTGCGATTTGGTGACCTTTTCGGGGAAACCGAAGGTTTTGTCTTTGCGATTATGGACGAAGTTATGATGACGAACAACTACCGGAAATATATTGTGAAAGACGGCACGGTTGACATCTGTCGGGCATGTCACCGGCCGGGGGAATCCATCCGTCACATTATCTCCGGTTGTTCTAGTCTAGCTAACGGAGACTATTTGCATAGACACAACCTTGTAGCCAGGATTATCCATCAGCAACTTGCTCTTAAATACAATCTTGTTGAATCGGAAGTGCCTTACTATAAGTAAGTAAATAAGTATGAGCCCGACCCAGTTCTCGAAAATGGCAATGTCACGTTGTATTGGGATCGGTCTATCATCACTGACAGGACTATTGTTGCCAATAAGCCTGACATAGTGGTGATAGACCGACTAGAGCGTCGCGCAATGATTGTTGATATAGCGGTTCCCCATGACGAGAACCTCGTGAAGGCTGAGAGAGATAAGAAAAGCAAATATCTTGATCTGGCTCGCGAGGTTGTCGACATGTGGGATGTGAATACAGCAGTCATTGTGCCGATAGTCGTTACGGCCAATGGCATAATAGCCAAGAGCCTCGACGAACATCTGAGGAGGCTCTCGTTGGGCAGCTGGATCAAGGGCTTGATCCAGAAAGCGGTACTCCTGGACACGGCGCGTATCGTTAGGAGGTTCCTCTCTCAGGAGCCCTGACCACCGGTAGCTTGGACCCTGTTCCCGATACCGGTGGGCTACTATTTTTGTATTTTTAAATGTTTTTTTATTTAATTTTTTTTATAGAATAATATTTAAAAATGTAAAGATATGTAAATAAAATAAATAAATGGAATTAAAATAACCAAATATTATGTAGAGCAGTGGTGGCCCAGTGGTATTGGCCGCGACTTACAAGTTGTAGGTCGTGGGTTCGAGCCCAGGCAGGCGCTTTACTTTGTGTAAATTATTTCATCACCACTGCTCTCAAAACGGTGAAGGAAAACATCGTGAGGAAACCGGCATGTCCTAGAACCAAAAATTCGAAGACATGTGACATCCACCAACCCGCACTGGGCCCGCGTGGTGGATTACGGCCCATTCCCTCTCACAGAGAGGAGGCCTGTGTCCCAGCAGTGGGAACATTAATAGGCTGATGATGTGATGTGTGATGTGAAATATTATGTTGTGTTTTTTTAAATAAATAACTGACTTCCAAATTAAAAAAGATCAGAAAGTAAAAAAAATCCGATTTAAATCAAATAAATCCGATTTTTTTGTGTTTTTAAACAAATCGTGATTTTTATCAACCCTGCCTGCAGGGCAGATACTGAGGTCTATAGTCCCTATTAGGTGTATAAAATCAAGGTCCTGAGTCAACACGATAAAAAGATATAAGCAAATTTTGATTTTCGCGAAAACTTGTAAGTACCAAAATTTGCCTTAATTTTCAACTTTTTTTATTTTTCGGAATTTTGCATTTTCTTCTGCTTTGTTTGTGTGTTTACCTTGCTTTTAACCAAAATTGACAATTCTAGGTTAACCGGAAGTACCCTATAGGTTTTGGGTCAAAAACCTATATGGTAGTTCCCCCGTTGACCTAGAATCACGAAATTTGGCAAAAAGTAAGAATTTTAAACAATAATTCCAAAAAATAAAAAATGTTGAAAGTTATGGCACGGGGTCTCATTGCTAAGAAAGAAAGTTTGGTTCAAATAAATCTCACTAGATGGCGCGATATGCACCTCCATCTGTTATTGAATGTGTAAAATTAACATTTTTTGGAATTCTACACAAAAATTGTATGTTCTTGTTTAATCAACTCTCCTAAGTACAAAATTATGGCATATTGGGCCCTTAATTCACATTTCAATGATTATTAGACGGATCATTTAAAATTGATGCCAATAGATGGCGCATTTTTATATTTCTGAGGCATTCCACTCGATTGTTAAAGTTTGCATTTTAACATATTTTGGTGCAAAAAAAACTGTAAAAACGTGCAAATAAATATTAGAAAACAAACCTTCACTGTATTTAAAGAAAAAAATATTCCTATAATATAACCCTTTTACTTGCAAGTCGCTGCTAACACCATCTATCTATCACCGTGAAACAGAACCGTATGCGTTCGATGTACAAAAAATTGTCAGATTAAGCAGACGAAAAACGCTAGTTACGTCGGCACGGTTTCTTTGTATGGGATGAGGTATCTGTATGCTAGTGTTATATTATCTGTGGTTAAGGTAAATTTTTGTTATGGCGGTATAATGGGTAGATACGGAACCCTCAGCTAACGAGTTCGACTCACACTTGACCGGTTTTAATTCTTATTACAACCAACTTGATTTTGCGCCCTAAAAGTGCGAATTCCGACACGCACATGACCGGTATTTTTCTAATTTTATTCAACTGTTTCGTTTTCTTTTTGCCCCAGGATGTGGAAGAGCGAGTGGCACGGACGTTCCCGACGCCCCTGGACAAGTGGGCCATCACCGAGGCGCGAGACCTAGTCACGATAAAGAGACGGAAGCCCATGATACCGTGTGATAAGTTGCATCATTTGCTACAGAAGGTAACTTATAGCACCCATACAACTTTATTATTTCAAAAGGTTATGTTGATGATCTCTGAAAAGGTCATCTATACTAATATTATAAAGACGTAAAGTTTGTGAGTTTGTGACGTTGTAGGGGGTAATCTCTGGATCTACTGAACCGATTTTGAAAATTCTTTCACCAGTAGAAAGCTACATTATTCCTGAGTGTCATATGTTAAAATATATTTTCAAAAAAAAAAAGCTAATTAAAAAAATCAAAATACCCGACTGCTTGAAAAGCGAACTAAAAAGACGTAAACAAGGAAAAAATCATGCTGTGCTGTCGGAGGATACATCTTCGCGAGCTGGCTGACCAAAACCAGACGTATCCTCCGACTGCACAGCATGATTTTCTCCTTGTTTACGTCTTTTTAGTTCGCTTTTCAAGCAGTCGGGTATTTTGATTTTTTTAATTAGCTTTTTTTATTTATAACTTTTTAGTTCATTATTTTTTCGAATTAGGTACATTTAAACATATAAGTGTTATATATTTTTGAAATCACCTCTTAAAATCCTTTGTTTTGATACCCCACACGGTTTGGAAGAAAAAAACAATTTGGGCCCCCACAAAATGGCGCCCAAAAACCGCCATATTCCTATTTTCCAATTTTCATGTAGTCCAGTGACACTCGCGGGGTTAAGACGAATCGATTGACGTAAGAACCATCAAAATCGGCCCACGCGTTTGGTCTCTAGAACGCCACATAGGAACAAACATACATACATACATACATACATACATACTTACATACATACTTACATACATACATACATAGACTGATAAACACATTACCCTCCTTCGGCAGTCGGGTAAAAATTAGAGGTCCTTATGAAAATTGCAATAATGTAACCCACAGTAGCAAAATGTTGACTGTAAAATTCGTTCTTTGGCATGCACTGAAATAGTACATTGTGATACAAGGGTGGAAAGTAGGTTATTGCAAACGAGCTGTCATTAACAAGCCCGAGCCAAAGGCGAGGGTTTTTAATGACACGAGTTTGCAATAACCTACACGCCCGTGTATCACACGATATTTTTCAATACAGTTGTGGGAAATAGTAAAAACAAATCAAAGATTTAGATTTGTTAATTCACTAAAAAATAAAATTTTCGCGCGTTTTTGCAACTGGACATATTTTTTTTACAACGAAAACAGCCTACACAGCCTATTCGATTTTTGACAAATGTTGATGTGAAAATAATTAAATTTAAACTGGTAATTAAATATATTAAACAATCATTTAAAAGACTTTTGAGAATTAAATGCTAAAACGTACGGCATCATTCATTTTTCCTCGTATAAAATCTATACCATTTTATTCTATGTATAAAAACTCCTTGCTACTAAACTTTTTTAAATTGACTTATAACTAAAGGCGCGTTTTTGCAACTGGAATTTTTTACAACGAAAACAGTCTATACAGCCTATTTGATTTTAGACAAACGTTGATGTGAAAATAATTAAATTAAATATATTAAACAACCATTAAAATAATTTTGAGAGTTCAATGCTACAACGTACGGAATCATTCATTTTTCCTCGTATAAAATCTATCCCATTTTATTCTATGTATGAAAACTCTTTGCTACTAAACTTTTTAAATTGACTTATAGATTTAAAACTAAACTGCAAAACTAATGATCGAGCTCGTAAACAAAAGTCACGACCGCGTAACAGAAAGATGCCTATGCATAAGATTTAATTTTCGAATCATAATTATAGCCTCTGAAAGTACGCCATGTTTAACAACTGTATTGAAAAAACTATTGATGATACATCAAAATTAGTAGGTAGGTAGGTATGGTAGGGTAGGTAGGTTAGGTAGGGTAGGCAGGATAGGCAGGGTAGCCAGTTGACGGGAGCGAAGCCCCGGGGGTCAGCTAGTTGTGTATAATCTGACCCGCTTTGCGAAGAGGGGCCGTTCAAGTATTACGTAAGCAGATTTATTACAATTATTTATCCCCTCCCCCTTGTCAGCAAAAGTAAGCAAAGGTCTTATCCCCCCTCCCCCCTCCCATGTTAAATAAACATCGTTATATGTATTTTTCTTTTAATGTAAGTATTCTGTTTTTTTATTGATTCATGAGCAGCAGTTATAAATTCTAGAAATAAGAAAATATGCTTAGGATAGAGGACATCAACGTTCCTCTTGCTTTGCTTACAACACGTCAACTCGTACAAAATAGATTGACGGAAGAATTTTTGTTATGTGAATAGCACGCGGTAATTCCCCTACTCGATTCTAAGCGAGTAACTAAACGTATTCATTATTTGTGGGAATCCCCGAATATGCGTTTCGTTTTCAAGCATAGACAATCTGTGGGTTGCCATATGTGTAAAAAAGTAAATAATTACTGCTGACGTAATACTTGAACGGTATTAAACTAAAGAGAATAATGTGACCTTTCATTGCATATATTTATTTGATTCAAATTCGATGGAGAAAAATGTACCTAATCGTTTAAAAAAGAACATATTTCAGAGTAAGAGGATTTCAGAGGACTTTATTTTCTGTCTGTACATTTTGTTAAAAATGATATATTTCCTTAACACCTTAACTGCAAGACAATGAGATACAATAGAAAATATATTGTTTGTCGGTGACCTGGCAGTGGTGTTAAGTTTGCCGTGTTTTTCCGTTTGCACTACAACTTTTTTTAATAATACAAGCCGTTTTGAAGTCAACTTAATTTACAGTAATATATAATTGATATTTGTTGAAGCGAATATAACTTGAATATGGAATGGGTAAATTATCTTTAGAGGCTTATCTGCATCAGTGACCATCATCATCATCATCATCATCATATCAGCCGAAAGACGTCCACTGCTAGACATAGGCCTCCCCCAAGCGTCGCCACATTGACCGGTCCCGTGCGTCTCGCAACCAGCGGATCCCCGCAACCTTCACCAGGTCATCGGTCCACCTAGTGGGAGGCCTTCCAACGCAACGTCTTCCGGTTCGCGGTCGCCACTCCAGAACCTTTCTGCCCCATCGGCCATCCGTTCTGCGAGCAATGTGCCCTGCCCACTGCCACTTGAGTTTGGCAATTCTTTGGGCTATGTCGGTAACCCTGGTTCTCTTGCGGATCTCTACATTTCTGATTCGATCACGCAAGGAAACTCCGAGCATAGCCCTCTCCATTGCTCAGTGCCCATTGTCAGTGACCATAACTGGGTATATATACATACTCTGGATTAGTTAGCCCGGCTTGAACCTTACTGGCTTCCTTACATCGGGTTTTCTTTAAGTTCAAGCAGATATAGTTGTTATATCTCACGAAGGAGGATGAATCGTAGCAAAATGACTCTTATTTCGACGTCATAAAAATCACGTAACCCTTCTTCGTGAGATAGAACAACTATACTAGGAAAAAAAAGCGGTCCCCATAATCTGACTGTCGTATTTCCTTTCACAGGAGGTCCTCCTCTACAAAATCGACGTGTCTGTATCGCAGTTCATAACGGCGGTACTGGAGTTCATGAGCAGTGACATCCTGCGCCTGGCCGGCAACTACGTCAAGAAGATCTCGCAGAAGTCGGGCTACGACACCATCACGTGCCGGGACATCAAGACTGCCATGTGCGCTGATAAGGTGGGTTTAATGATAGTCCTAGGGGCGAAGCTCAGCGAATATTGTGCACTCATGCAGCATCATCATCATCATCATATCAGCCGAAAGACGTCCACTGCTAGACATAGGCCTCCCCCAAGCGTCGCCACATTGACCGGTCCCGTGCGTCTCGCAACCAGTGGATCCCCGCAACCTTCACCAGGTCATCGTTCCACCTAGTGGAAGGCCTTCCAACGCAACGTCTTCCGGTTCGCGGTCGCCACTCCAGAACCTTTCTGCCCCATCGGCCATCCGTTCTGCGAGCAATGTGCCCTGCTCACTGCCACTTGAGTTTGGCAATTCTTCGGGCTATGTTGGTAACCCTGGTTCTCTCATGCAGCATGTGCAACAGATACTGTGCACTCTTTTGGGATGGGGTGTGGGATGGTACGGCTGAACGATCCCACTTAAGCGGCGGTAGGCTCCGCAAGGGGCCGCCTGGCTCGCGACCACCATCCCACCGGAGCCAAGCAGCTTTCTGTGTTCCGTCGGTGTATGGGAATGCCAGTGCCTTTGGGGGAGAAGGAAGATGTCAGTTGCGCTGTTCAGAATCGGTCTTGGTAACTAATTTTGGAGGGTAGCGGGATCCGATACACGGTGCCAGCCGTTGGCCGACCGCAGTCAGTAGGGGGCCCAAGTAGCAAGCCAGCTACGTGCCAAAGGCTGCCCCGCCAACTCGCGAAAAAGCCCGGTATGCTCCGCCGTGCCAGCTGGCGACTGGATGGGAGGACCCGGTGGCCATATCCGGGGGGATTCGGGCGTCCCCGCAGTCTCCAAATGAGTTCCCCATAGGTTGGGTTAGCTCCAGTGTTCCACTTGGTTCACTGAGCAGCGCCTCGACAGTTCAACTTCATCCCCAGCAAAAGCAAAAAAAAAATAATGACCAAAACGAAGAACAAGCTAAGTACAAAGTAAGCTTCCTGCTTATGGTATCCCCGCTGGTTGTTGCGAACAGTCGATCCGAGTAGTCATTGACGGTTGCTCCTCTGACCTTATGGCTATTGATGACGGAGTTCCTCAGGGCTCTGTTCTCTCTGCAACTCTTTTCCTGCTGCACATCAGTGACCTACTTCAGCCTGGTATTGTTGGGTACGCAGATGACAGTACTGTTTCAGAGAGATACTTGTCCAGCGCAAAAATCTGCGTGGATGAAGTTCGTTCCTTGAGAGAGGCTATGGTGGAGCAGACAGATTTGACCTTAAGCCTTGTCTCCCAGTGGGGTGATGACAATCTGGTCTCTAATGCCACCAAAACACAGGCGTGTCATTTTACCGGTAAAAGGAGTCCTTTTGAGTTTGATGCCTACTTTTTGGTGTGCGTCTGTTTCTGTAACTGATCGGCCCGAGCTCCTAGGCATGGAGTCGACATCCAGTCTCAACTTCGGCGCCTCCATTCAGTATCATATGCATCATAGTATAGGCATCGCCCCATTCGGAGACTGCCTCCAAGGACAGGTTCAAGCGTTCAACCATGGCCTCCCGGAGAGACCGGATCTCAGGCCCAGTAGCCCGTCCACCGGACACGTATCTCTCAACAACTGTGCTGTCGTCTGCGTACCCAAAGGTGCCAGGTTTTAGCAGGTCATTAATGTGCAGCAAAAACAGTGTAGCCGAGAGCACTGACCCCTTATTGTTTTACAGTGTCCACCGGATAATTTTATGAACTTTTCAAAGACAGCCTATAATAATTATTTTCTCCATTCCCCCAGGTGCTAATGGACATGTTCTACCAAGAATCAGAGCTTGCGACCTCAGAAACCTCAGGCAGCGGCACGGAACGTCGAGGCCGGCGCGGTTCTCTCTCCTACGCAGAACTAGTGAGAGACCTCCTAACGGACGAGAAGCACTTCTTGAGGGATCTGAATCTTATCATCAGGGTGTTTAAGGATGAGCTTGAGAAGATACTTGATAAGGATAGTCGGGTGAGTAAATAAGTCTAAAAATCAAAAAAAAAAAAAACAAAATCAAAATTTCTTTATTCAATTAAGCCATTAAGCGGCTCTTTTTGTTTTCTTTTTTTACAAGTTGCATTTATACTGCCAAGTCATCATGTTCCATCTTGTTTCAAATGATTTGGGACGGTATCTATATAGCGCTACATAGGACTGCAAAAAAAATACATACATGAGGCGAAGACGAATGTGATAATAACACGCTAGTTTTTTAATACCTAATTATATGCCGTTGCATACACTATTTTATCTTCACTCATACAGTTGAAATAAAACAAAAGTGGAAACGGAAAAATGTGGTATGGCCGGCAATTTAGATTCTCGCGCGCAATCGCGCGCATCCATAGACAATGACACTACTTTTCTACATTAAGTCAATGAGCACATAAGCGCCAATACACTAAAAAGTAAAAGTGTGCTATAAAAATTAAAAAGTTGTTTTATGATGCAGTTGTTTGTAAATCGAAGGAAAATATTGCACTGTAATGGTTATCTTTTTTTAATTTTGCCTATCCACGAATATAAAGTACAGTTTATACAATATTTTTTGATTTCATATTTGGAACATTACGTTGTGAGTGTAGATAAATAAACATATTTATCTATAGTGCCCGTCACGTAAGTTGGCAAGGTTTTGGCGTAGTGGGGATAAGTTCGCGCATATTCCGCGAACTGACCAACCACCATATAGAGCGAACGGAACGTGGACGCGACACGATTGGTCAGTCTATCCTTGTGTCAACTGACCAACCACCATATAGAGCGAACGGAACGTGGACGCGACACGATTGGTCAGTCTATCCTTGTGTCAACTGACCAACCACCATATAGAGCAAACGGAACGTGGACGCGACACGATTGGTCAGTCGATCCTTGTGTCAACTGACCAACCACCATATAGAACGAACGGAACGTGGACGCGACACGATTGGTCAGTCGATCCTTGTGTCAACTGACCAACCACCATATAGAGCGAACGGAACGTGGACGCGACACTATTGGTCAGTCGATCCTTGTGTCAACTGACCAACCACCATATAGAGCGAACGGAACGTGGACGCGACACGATTGGTCAGTCGATCCTTGTGTCAACTGACCAACCACCATATAGAGCGAACGGAACGTGGACGCGACACGATTGGTCAGTCGATCCTTGTGTCAACTGACCAACCACCATATAGAGCGAACGGAACGTGGACGCGACACTATTGGTCAGTCGATCCTTGTGTCAACTGACCAACCACCATATAGAGCAAACGGAACGTGGACGCGACACGATTGGTCAGTCGATCCTTGTGTCAACTGACCAACCACCATATAGAGCGAACGGAACGTGGACGCGACACGATTGGTCAGTCGATCCTTGTGTCAACTGACCAACCACCATATAGAGCAAACGGAACGTGGACGCGACACGATTGGTCAGTCGATCCTTGTGTCAACTGACCAACCACCATATAGAGCAAACGGAACGTGGACGCGACACGATTGGTCAGTCGATCCTTGTGTCAAATGACCAACCACCATATAGAGCGAACGGAACGTGGACGCGACACAATTGGTCTGTCGTTCCTTGTGTCAACTGACCAATCGCGCGGTCGAAATGGGCCTAAACGTTCCCCGCGCCCCGCTTCACTACCAAAGATACCTACAAAACGACTTCTGCGCATCTAACGAATTTTGCCAACTTACGTGCCGGGGATTATACTGTCATATCGTAATATTCGAACTATAAACTTCAAAACGAGTTTATATTGACATACTTTATAAAAACAATACCTAAATTTAAAAATAGAATCTTATTATAACACTTTTTCTCTAACAAAAAAATGCTATAAAACAATTATTTTTCTATTACGATACAGGGCAAATCCAAAAAGTTAATATCACCAAGGAGTTTCCATCAATTATTTTTTTTTGTAATGGAAAGCTTATGCGGGGCGCTCCATTTTTAACTTTCCGACTTACCAAAAAGGAGGAGGTTCTATGTTCAACTTCATGTTTTTTTTATTTGTATTCACCGATATCTTCGTCAATTGTGAACCGATTTCGAAAGTTTTTTTTTTTTGAAAGAGTATGTTCCGAAATTGGTCCCATTTTCATTTGGTGAAGATCTGATGAAAAACTTCGGAGATATACAACAGAACTCTTCAATAAATAACGGCAAATCTCTCGGGATTGCTGCAATCGCATGTCTGTTTATTGTTTACACTATTTCATAACATAACATCACGCCAGTACGCTCTAAAGGGATACGCAGATGTGTACAGTTCACCTCGGTACACTCTCATTTCACCGGCTATGTTCAGTTTCATGGTATTCGGGTTATCTATTCTGGCATTATAGGTACCTTCTGGCATTATGCCTATTAGGTAGATACAACAAAAAAGTGAAAAAAAAAATATACAAGAAGTACTACCGACTTCCAAATAAGAAAACTACAAAGTGAAAAATAACTTTATTTTTGGAAGTCGGTGTCTTTGGTACCATTTTATTATTGGTAAAAAAGTTTTTTTATTCACACACAATTTAAAAACAAATTTACTTACCAATGAAAGAAAACATTTCCAATGCCTCGGCCAACTTTTTACAGCTCAATATGGCATAATTTGGCATTTTTATAGATTTTGGTGGATTTCCGATGCCGATAATACTAAATGAAAACCTCAAAGTACGATCATTAATAGTAATTTTACTCCGTTTTTTGACACGCGAAGTTGTGACGATGTTTTAGCCGTTTTGGTCATTTTACTCGTGAAAATGAAACAAAAAAAAAAGAAAATATCGAGCAGAGTGGTGCAAACAGTGGTCAATGAAAGGACAACAGTTTACTCATACAAATTTATTAAAAGAATTGAGGATTACGCCAAAAGATTATTGTAATTATTTACGAATGAATGAATGAATCTTACATGAAACTTCTAACGTTAGTTCTTTGATTGAGAAGCAAGACACTGTTATGAGAAACGCAATCTCGTCTATCACCGACAAAATTTTTGACCTGACTGAACTGACGATCGCCGACCACCATACACGGTCCAATCGCCATGATCAAGCCAAAAGAATTAAAATTCGATCGTGCCGTCAAGTATAACTGTCATGCCAATCCACTCCCACACACGGTCAGTTCTAACTGATCCAATCGGTAGCGTCATGCCTTAGATAAAGTAGGTATAGATTACGCCTTAAAATGACCTTGATTGATAGAGCGAGATGGCTAATTGGCAGCTCCATGTAAATGATAAGGACAAAAGATTATTTTTTGTCTTTGTCACCGTGGCCGGTTTCTGTCGTTTGTCAAACTCTAATACAATGGCAGGTTTGACAAACAAACTCGGTTTTGTTTGATTTTCTATGATTTCGTGGTATTATGTGTTAATTGAGACAAGGAATTTGGGTTATTTATAGATAATAAGTATCAGTGCGATGGTGGGCTGTAGTGTTCTTGTTCTTGTTGTAACACCAGAACTAACTATTGCTGTCTCATGTGCGGCCACGCCAGTGCTTAATCTATACCTACTTTATCTAAGCGTCATGCCGATTGGACGAAGGATGGTGTATGGCCGCCATTATTTTGAGAGCTTACGTGACGTCGTGCACTAGCGAGCGCGCTGCGCGTCGTCCGTACGCGCGCCATTTAGACGCGCGCCGGTCGGAGCGTTATGACGTCAGGCGGCGCCCGAGTCCTGTGCGGTGTGCGGTCATGTGTGTGTGTACACCCTCGATGCCCGACAACAAAAATGGAAGAAGAGAAAGTGGGGTGCCTAGTGAAAGAATGCCCTCACATCGCTGCCTGTGTAGGATTCTTCATGCCGCCGCCTCGAACCGCCTGGATACGATGCCAATGGATTATGAACCTTAAGGGAATACAAACACTTTAGTGCCGTAAAACTGTTACTTTTTAAAGCATACTCCTTAGTAACGGCTAGGTTAAAAGGTATGTTTTTTTTTTTAATTTATTATTGATTCATCTACATAATTTTTGAAACAAGGTTTTTTCGTGTAACTAATAGTTTTGCTTTAAAAAATATATTTTTCGCATCTTTTGGAAACTCCTACGACTTGGATGTTTAAAAATATTTTTACACAGAAAATTGATGGCTTGAATTTCTTCATAACTGAAATAGCATATGTAAATCTATAATAATAATAATATTTTGCAAACAAAACTGTTAAAAAGGAGGTTCAATATTGATATTTTGGCATCGAGCGGGCGCTCGGCCAATACTGCGTTTACATTGGGGCCTATATATCGCCTTAAGCTTAAGTGAGTAATTTTAAAGCCTTAAAAGATTATATTTATAAAATATACGTTGTTCAACCTTCTGATTATCCATATACAATAGCGTCATCTAGTTAGATTTATATTTGTGGTTACTGGCTTCTGCCAGCGGCTTCGCCCGCGCGAATGTCAAAAATTATCCCAAGGAAACTTTTCCTTATTGCTATTCCTGACTATAATCTATCTCTGTGCCAAACTTCATCAAGATCCGTTCAGCCGTTCTGGCGTGAAGAAGTAACAAACATACAAACATACTCACAAACTGTCGCCTTTATAATATTAGTGTGACGATTAAGAAAATACGAGTATGTATCTTAATTAAAATGCATAAAACCCGCTGATAGAGAATCAGCGGGAGGAGGTTGCGACACGCGACCTCCGCCCGCGCTGATACGAGGACAGTTATCATGTAGGTACGTACATATTATTATGAGCTGCTTAAAATATGGTAAAAACCGAAACCACGCTATCGGCTATGACGATATTTGAGAATGAAATGGTTATTTTTTTAATTTATTTTTTATTAGAATAAGGCTCGCGCTTGACCACTATCTCACCTGATGGTAAGCGATGATGTGGTCGACGGTGTAACACGCTTGCCTAGAAGTAACCTATTCACTCAAGACCCCGAGGTTGTAGCTATCTGGAAACACAGACTCCAGCAGGAAATTTCACTCCTTAGCTGTACGCATAATGAAAGTATTTTCAAAACGTTTAGTGCGTATGGTTGGGATGTCCACCATGTACCGATGGCTCATCGCCGTACGTCTTGTAGTACGATGATGAAACGGGCTAGGCGGAATTAGATCATGCAATTCCATCGCACACTCTCCGAAATGCAACCGATAAAAAACCGACAAGCTGGCAACTCGACGACGATGTTCAAGGCTCTGGAGCTTTGACTCGACGAATGCCTCAATTACAGCTTTGATTATATCAGTCCATCTAATTGGGCGAGTTATTAAAAAGCCCGGCTTCATCTTTCCGTGGTGTGGCCGTACCGATAACGGACCATCTTGAGCTTCTTGGTGTTACGTTGACATCGACCCTCAATTTTGGTCCATTCACTGAGGCAAAAGCTCAACTGGCTGCCAAAAAGTTGGGGATCCTTGCAAAGGTGAGACGGTACTTCACGCCAGAACAGTTGCTCGACTTGTATCAAGCGCAAGTTCGGTCATGCATGGAGTACTGCTCTCATCTTTGGGACAGATCTGCCAAGTACCAGCTGGATGCAATAGAGTCGATCGAAAAGAGGCTGATCGGCAATGAGATACTGGTCGAGTCTAGGCTCCAGAGCCTTGAACACCGGCGCCAAGTTGCCAGTCTGTCGGTTTTTTATCGGTTACATTTCGGGGAGTGTGCGATGGAATAGCATGAACTAATTCCTCCTAGCCCTCTCTATCACCGGACTACAAGAGGTACGGTGATGCGTCATCGGTACATGGTGGACATCGCACTCATACGCACCAAACGTTTTGGAAATATTTTTATTATGCGTACAGCAAAGGAGTGGAATTCCCTGCCGGAGTCTGTATTTCCTGATAGCTACAACCTGGGAGTCAAGAGTGAATAGGTTACTTCTAGGCAAGCGTGCTACATCGTCGACCACATCATCGCTTATCATCAGGTGAGATATTGGTCAAGCGCGAGCCTATCAACGATAAAAGAAAAATAATAATAATTATGTTCCATGACTTTTCGTTGTGACCATTATTTTCAATGTTATAAATATTTAAAGATTTTTTTGTATGGAAAAAAATAAGATCATGAAAATCTCGAAACGCTCAAGACATCTCACAAAACGGTTTAGATATTTGAATAGGTAGAATTATTTGTCTTTTTTTACCCGACTACGGCGAAGCAAAAAAGAGGGTTATGTTTTTGACCGGTGTATGTATGTATGTAAGCAAGTATGTATGTGTGTTCATCTGTTCCCTCATAACTTTAAAACTGTACCGGACTGGCGTGATCGCCGTGCATTCTATACGGGCGATTGTAAGTCTCCAGCTCTAGCGCGCTGACATCCTGTACCTGTCGTTCAGTTCCAGGAGTCTTGAAGTGTTCATTGATGGCTGCTAAGTGTTAAGGTGTAAAGGCTTCTTATATACGAAATGAAACACTGGTTCCTTCATGACTATTTGAAGCGTTTCTACTGGTCCCCAGTTTTCAGGAAGAGGCGTGAGGATATAATTTCCATGCTGATGACTACAAATAAGGTCGATGCGCTAGCGCGCTCTCGTACCCCGAAACTTTACTTTATTGAAGACCGCAAAATCACTTGCAAATTGGTTTTTTATTTCATGTAATTTTCACTATGTTTACATCCTATGAATCAACAAAACCCTCTTATATCTGTAGGAAATATGACATATTACATATAGGCGTATGCGCCTTGAAGCTTTCTGATAAATACAGGACACGTCAATGAGACAAGGCAACTCAATGCAGACTGCTTATTGACTTACAGATACCCACATACATAACACTTTTCCCTCCCAAATTTCACACAAAAATCTTATTCGAATACATAATAATTATTCCTGACACATAAGTATAAAAGCCTGTTGCGAATATATAAAAAGTTACATAAAATTAAAACCGAACACAACGCTAGTATTATTATGTTTAGAGTAAAACAATAACAAATCAATAACATGACAAGGTTACAATGTTTACATATTTTTAAGAATTTCTTGACAACGAATAGCCGCTTTCCTGCGCACGCGACAAGTATTATCAGCAGCAGGTGGCGTGGACGGCGGGGTTGACCGTGGTGAATGTGCCGCGATCCCTACTCCCTCTCCCACACTATCAAAGAATTCATCTTTGTCGTCCGTATCGCCCTTAGAAACTGATAGATCTGCAGCGTGTTTTTTGCTGTTATTTTTATCTAAAGATGTTACGTCAATTGCCCTACTCAACGAATGTCGCGATTTACGAGTTTGTAGTTGATCAATATGCCTCTTATGAGTCTGACCAGCACTCGTTTTCACCGTATAGGAAACTGGCCCCGTACGCTCGGTCACAACACCCTCAGTCCACTTACGATTTGATTTCGTGTAATCTCGTAACATGACTGGTTCTTGCTGGGCCAGCGTCCGCAACGGACGTTTGTGGCTATCTTCGCGTCGCAATTGGTCACTGCGCACACGCTCCGCTGTATCAGACCGCAGCAGATCAAGACGGCCGCGTAGTCGCCTGCCAAGAAGGGCTACCGCCGGTTCAATCCCGGTAGTACTTTGTTCCGTGTTCCTATACATAAATAGAAATCGATTTAATGCAGTATTAAAATCTTCTCGTTCTAATTGTGCCTTTTTGAGAATTCGTTTAATAGACCGCACGGAATTTTCCGCGGCCCCGTTGCTAGAGGGGTGATACGGTGGTATTAAAGTATGTTTAATGCCATTGCGTTCCAAATATTGAGCAAACTCATAGGATGAGAAAGGTGGGCCATTGTCGCTTACTAAGCGTTTAGGCAATCCGAATCGCGCAAACAACCGTCTTAAACAGTCTATGACTATAGTGGCGGACGTCGTGCTGACTGGTTCCACTTCTATCCACTTAGAGTGAGCATCAACCAGCACAAAGAAATATTTATTATTAAAAGGGCCGAGAAAATCTAGGTGCAGTCGTGACCACGGCTCTGCCGGCCATGGCCACGAATGTAGTGGCGCGGCGGGGGGCGCGGGCCGTAGTTCCCTGCAAGCAACACATTCGTGCGCTACGCGTTCGATGTCTGCATCAATATTCTCCCACCATACGTAATTACGCGCGATTTGCTTCATTTTGACAATTCCTGGGTGCCCATCGTGAATCTCAGTCAAAACTAGCTCTCGTATCGATTTAGGTATGACAATACGATAACCCCATATTATACAGCCTTGATCAATATGCAAGTTATCTCTTCTATTGTAATAAGCATTTTCTATTTTATCAGCCCATTTCCCAGTGGGCCACCCGTACATTATAAAACCGTATATTTTACTTAATAATGCGTCCTTCCGAGTCTCAGTTTTGATATCTTTAAAACTGATTGGAAGATGTCCCTGCGCGTAGTTTAAATAGCTACATTCTTCACCTTTACCTCTAACTTGACGCTTTGTCAAGTCTAGAGGAAGGCGAGAAAGAGCGTCAGCAAAACAGTTTCTAGACGATGTTACGAATTCAATATTGAAGTCGTAAGCGGCCAACTTAACAGCATAACGTTGTAAGCGGCTGGCAGCGGTCACTGGTATTCCTTTATTTTTACCAAAAATGTAACTTAAGGGACGATGATCACTGCGAAGTGTGAAATGTCTACCATAAACATACTGATGGTGCTTAGTTACACCGAATATAATAGCCAGCGCTTCCTTATCTAACTGCGAGTAATTAACTTCGGCCGAGTTGAGCGTCCTTGAAGCACAACACACCGGGCGCTCGCATCCGTCAGCGTGGCGCTGCGTCAATACCGCGCCCACGCCATATGCGCTGCTATCAACTGATAGAATTAACGGGAGACTTGCATCATAGTGTGCTAAAACAGGAGCGCGGCTTAATACCTTTTTTATCCTTATAAAAGCCCTATTACACTCGTCCGTCCATTGCCAATCTACATTTTTCTTTAACAAACAATAAAGGGGCTTTAAAATATCGCTCATATTGACACAAAACTTAGAGTAAAAATTTACAAGTCCCATGAAACTCTTGAGCTGTGTAATATTTATAGGTTCAGGCGCTGCTACAATGGCGTTAATTTTTTTACTATCCGTATGTAACCCAAATTTATCAATTTTATAGCCCAAATAGGTAACACTGCTTTTAAAGAAGTCGCACTTTGCAAAATTTATTCTCAAACCATTTTGATTGAGCCTTTGTAGCACCGCTTTTAAATTAGTTAAATGTGTAGTTCTATCTTTGCCTGTAACGCAAATGTCATCCGCAAAAACCGCTGTTGACGGCAATCCACTTAACGTTTCTTCCATAATTTTTTGGAAATTTTCGGGTATGCATTTAATACCGAACGGTACTCTTCTATATATAAAAGTGCCAACGTGAGTTGTGATTGCCGTCATTGGTTGGGAATCCTCATGTAAAATACATTGTTGGAAAGCGTTTGATAAGTCTAATTTGCTATACTCCTCTCCCCCACCTAATACTGCGAACAAGTCTTCAATGCGAGGCAGCGGGTAGTGGTAATCTTTCAAAAGTGGATTAATTGTGATTTTGTAATCACCGCACAATCTAATATTGCCGTTAGCTTTAACCACCGGCACTATAGGAGTGCCGTAGTCTGATCGCTCCACCTTATAGATGACCCCTTCCCGCTGCAACCGCTCGAGCTCTTGCTCGACTGGCTGGCGTAAGGCCAGTGGCAACGGCCGTGCTTTTACATAAACTGGTGTATCATCTTTTAAATACAGGTGAAATTTAGTTTTAAATGTGCCTAAACCTTCAGCAAATACCTCTGGAAACATTTCTCGTAATGATGCCGCCAAAGAGTTGTCATCTGTTAAATTGTAACATTCCACAATTGCCAACTTTAAATACTTGATCCAAGTGCGGCCCATTAAAGGCGGGCCGCCGTTATCAATGACATATAACTTTAGTTTTGCATGATGTTTACCACATACGACGTTTACTACAATATAACCGATGGTCTCGATGACGTCACCAGTATAAGATTTCAAAGTTAACAGTTTATTTTCGATCGGAATGTTTGTAAAATTATTGTCATAGTAACATTTTGAAATAACAGATATTTTGCTTCCAGTATCTATTTCGAATCTACATTTAACATTTTCAACGATCAAATTTGCGTAGTACGGTCCGTCGCCATCACTATTAACTACCAAATTATAGAAATTACAAATGTCATCTTCCGAATCTGAATCATTTAAAAAAAATTGACCTTTAGATCCTTTTGTATTCCTAGTTTTTACACACACTGCTTTTAAATGTCCCTTTTCACCACACACATCACAACTATATTGCTTAAACCGACATTTGCCCTCGGAATGGCCCGATTTACCACATCGCGAACATGTGCGCTGCGCCTGCGCACGACCCGAGCCTGCGCCGCCGCCCGCGCCACCGGCGCCGGCCCTGCCGCCACGCGAGGCACCCGCGCTCGCGCTGATCCGATGCAAACCGTCGTCATCCTGCTGCGCTGGGACCGGTAGGCCTCCACCGCCCGACCGCGTGGCTGCCGCGCCAGCCGAAGCACACGCCATAGCTGCGTGCCGCTCCGCCGCCTCCAGCGCCAGCGCCAATTCCACGGCGCGCTTGTAAGCAATACCACGTTCTGCGAAGATCCTTGACCTCATGTCTTCGTCGTTCAGCCCCGATACAAATTGGTCTCGCAGGCACACTTCCAAACAAGCGCCGAAGTTGCACGTTTTAGCTAAATGTTTAAGTGCTTGTAGGTACTCGCGAATATTTTCACCTTTCCTTTGTACTCTTTGCCGAAATATGTGCCTTTCTGCGATTTCCGACCTGTCTGGTTCCAGGTGCTCCTTTACTAGCGTAACAACTTGATCAAAAGTTTTTGATTCAGGGGTGTCGGGAGCACACAAATCACACATCAATTCGTAACACTCCGCGCCTACCACCGTCACTAAAGTTGCTAACTTTAACTTCTCGTCAATATTATTTAATGTAATAAATTGATTGATCCGTCGAACATACGCATCCCAATTGTTATTTGCTAAATCAAATGGTTCTATACGTCCTATTGGCATTTTTAACAAAAATGTTCACACGCGTAGGTATATCGGTAACACCGCTCGTCGCCAGTGATAAATACAGGACACGTCAATGAGACAAGGCAACTCAATGCAGACTGCTTATTGACTTACAGATACCCACATACATAACACTTTCTATCCACATCCATATTCGTAACTATACATCCTGAAGATATTCTCCAGGATGAATGAGGGATGAAGGGATACTTTGTTGATTTTACCACTTACTAGCTATTAGTTATCACTATCTTACAAAGATGGCCTTGTAGCCCTTAACAGGCTATCGGTATAGGTACTCTCTAACATTCGTGTGATATTATTAAAAACATCGCCTACGGCTCGGTTTTTAAACACACACTCATGTTTTAATACCCCTTATTATGCAATAGTTTCATAAACTACTATTATCTACACTCACGACGTAATGTTCCAAATATGAATTCAAAAAAATATTGTATAAACACGTACTTCATATTCGTGGATAGGTAGAAAAAAAAATTAACCATTACAGTGCAGCATTTTCCTTCGATTTTCAAACAACTTCATAAAACAACTTTTTAATTTTTATAGCACACTTACTTTTTAATTTATTAGGTGCTTATGGGCTCATTGACTTAATGTCGAAAAGTAGTGTCATTGTCTATGGATGCGCGCGCTGCGCAGTCGTGCGCAATGAGAATCTAAATTGCCCGCCATACCACATATTTTTTCCGTTTCCACTTTTGTTTTATTTCAACTGTATGAGTGAAGATAAAATAGTGTATGCAACGGCATTTAATTAGGTATTAAAACACACGCGTGTTATTATTATCAAATTCGGCTTCGCCTCATGTGATAAACCCACGCTCGTGTTGTAATAACCCCTATTATATGACCATTGCATAACCTACTATTGACTTTGACACATTACACTCCTTCGGCAGTCGGGTAAAAAAGAAAGGATACCATTTATTTGACGACAGGCACGAGATTGTAATACTTGAAATCTTGTGCTTGCTTTAAGATTCAGCAGCCAAAGTAGTAGTACTTATACAGACTGGTTTCTTTACAAAGACTCTAAGACTGCGTTTTTTCAAACTGGACTTATTTAAGACCACACTGATCCACACATACGTTATGTATTATACGAGTATTTTAACCGAGAAGGGTATGCTTGGGCCGATTCACGTAACTCTCGCCATTTGGTTAAGGAAAACCTCGAGTTTGTTAATACAGGTTCTATCTATCATACAGTTATTTTCATGGTTAAAAAGCTTCAATAGTTTATGTCATGTAATTAGGTTCATAATTTTCCTCGTATTAAAGTTATTATTATTTTTTCCACAGGCGCTATCACTTATATTCGGGAACATAGTGGACATCTATGAACTGACGGTGACTCTGCTCGGGAACCTAGAAGATGCTATGGAGATGTCACAGGACTCTCCTACTCCTTATATCGGCAGCTGCTTTGAGGGTACGTTATCATTATATTAATCATCATTATTATCATCATCATCATCATCATCATCGTTGTCATCATCATCATTATCATCATCATTGTTATCACCACTATCATCATCATCGTTATCATCATCACAAACATTATCATCATCATAGTTAACGCCACTATCATGATCATCATCATCGTTGACATCATCACCATTATCGCCATCATTATCATCATCACATTATCATCTTCATCATTAACATCATCATCATTTTCATTTATATCATCATCATCGTTATCGCCACTATCATGATCATCATCATCGTTGTCATCATCACCATTATCGCCATCATTATCATCATCACATTATCATCTTCATCATTAACATCATCATCATTTTCATTTATATCATCATCATCGTTATCGCCATCATTATCATCATCACATTATCATCTTCATCATTAACATCATCATCATTAACATCATCATCATTTTCATTTATATCATCATCATCGTTATCGCCATCATTATCATCATCACATTATCATCTTCATCATTAACATCATCATCATTTTCATTTATATCATCATCATCGTTATCGCCATCATTATCATCATCACATTATCATCTTCATCATTAACATCATCATCATTTTCATTTATATCATCATCATCGTTATCGCCATCATTATCATCATCACATTATCATCTTCATCATTAACATCATCATCATTTTCATTTATATCATCATCATCGTTATCGCCATCATTATCATCATCACATTATCATCTTCATCATTAACATCATCATCATTAACATCATCATCATTTTCATTTATATCATCATCATCGTTATCGCCACTATCATGATCATCATCATCGTTGTCATCATCACCATTATCGCCATCATTATCATCATCACATTATCATATTCATCATTAACATCATCATCATTTTCATTTATATCATCATCATCGTTATCGCCATCATTATCATCATCACATTATCATCTTCATCATTAACATCATCATCATTAACATCATCATCATTTTCATTTATATCATCATCATCGTTATCGCCATCATTATCATCATCACATTATCATCTTCATCATTAACATCTTCATCATTAACATCATCATCATTTTCATTTATATCATCATCATAGTTATCACCATCACCATTTTCACCATCATTATCATCATCATATTCCGTGCACCCATATTGGGTTGTTTGCACGCCACTAGTAGTTGTAACAGTGACAGCCACTGTCTGCCTAGTATTTTGTTACTTATATTGGGGTCTTATATTGGGGGTATTGGGGTCGTTGGTGAAGGTTGGGTATGGCAAAAAAGACATGAAAGTAGGATTAATGCAGTAGAAATGCGTTTCTTGCGAAGTATGTGTGGTGTAACTTTAAATGATAGATTGAGGAATGAGGTAATAAGACAACGTTGTGGTTTAAAAGAAGATGTAGTGACTCAAAGTGAAAAGAGTATGTTAAGATGGTTTGGTCATGTTGAGAGAATGAATGAAAGGCGACTAACGAAAGGTATTTACATGGCAGACGTGAATGGAAACGCCGGGAGGGGACGCCCTAGGAAGACATACATAGACCTTATAGGTGATGTTCTTCAGAAAGGCCAGGTGCGCAGTACTTATAACCGGCGTGTGTGTATGACTAGATGTATGAATGTGAGTGAAGCAAAAGAAGTATGTAAGGATCGTAGCAGGTGGCGTTCTGTAGTTTCTGCCTACCCCCATGGGAAAAAGGCGTGAGTTTATGTATGCATGTATGTATATTGGGGTCGATAGCAATTATATTATTCGGCAACGTAGTGGACATCTATGAACTGACGGTGACTCTGCTCGGGAACCTAGAAGATGCTATGGAGATGTCATAGGACTCTCCTAGTCCTTAATATCGGCAGCTAGTTTAAAAATACGTTTATAAGAGAAACTTTTTTTTAACAGAATAAAGAATCTGTCTAGAATAGGGATGATACTAAAAAAATATTTTTAGTCCGTCAGATATCCAAAAAATATTGGAAACGTATTTTTTCTTTCGTAACTTTAACAAAAAATTATGACGATACAGTGCGATAAAATATTGCATGACGTCATGCCTTGGTACACTTTTTACATAGAAGTGACGTTTTGATAATTTAATTATTCAGTTTGTTTTTATTTTATGTGTAATTATAACAAAGTATATTTTGTTACAGAGCTAGCCGAAGTAGAAGAATTTCGCGCGTACGTTCGCTACGCCAACATTATCACAAGAAAAGAGTCGCGGGAAGCGTTGCAGAGCATCGTTGATGATCCTGTGGTAAGTTACATAATATGGCTACCCTGCCTACCCTGGCTACCCTGCCCTACCTACCTACCTAATATTTTTTAGGGTTCCGTACCCAAAGGGTAAAAACGGGACCCTATTACTAAGACTTCGCGATCCGTCTGTCTGTCTGTCCGTCTGTCACCAGGCTGTATCTCATGAAACATAATAGCTAGACAGTTGAATTTTTCACAGATGATGTATTTCTGTTGCCGCTATAACAACAAATACTAAAAACAGTATAAAATAAATATTTAAGGGGGTCTCCCATACAACAAACGTGATAACTAAAACTTTTTTTTAAAGATCCGTTCTTCTCCATGACAAACTACTTTTCTGATTGGACAGTAGAATCAATTATTATTGCTTTTAAATGTAAATAATAATTATAATTAATTAATATCTTTTTTTTTTTTGACTTTTTAATGAGCCGCCAAAATTTCTCTACATAGGACAATAATGACTTGACACAAAATGACACCGTACACAACGAGACGAAAACTACGTTTTCCCGAGATAAAGGGTCTTGATTGACAGAAGGACAGACAACAAAATGACCCGTTAAGGGTTCCGTCGCAGTAAAAATATACAAACAGTATGGAAACTATCTACAAACGCTCGAAACGGCACACTCACACAAACATGCGCATCGACGGGACCCCCAAGCGGCTAGCACTACTACGACAGCACTGCAGAAGTGCCTTAATGGTCTCTTCGGTACGTATGTTTGTGTGAGTGTGCCGTTTCGAGCGTTTGTAGGTAGTTTCCATACGGTTTGTATATTTATTCTGTGGTTCCGTTTTTTCCTTTTGAGGTACAGAACCCTAAAAACAAAGTAACGGGAAAGAATAATAAGAAAAGTACAAACAAGGGCGCAAGATTTTGATCTTTAATGTGTTTTATACTTCATTTTTTAATTTAAATTTTAACTCACAATTTTTTTTTTTCCAGCTCTCAGAACGTCTCGACACAGCGGGCCACGGTTTCCGCTTGGCAGTGAAGTACTATTTACCCAAGCTACTAATGGCGCCTGTAGCGCATGTGTTCCTCTACCACAACTATGTGCTGGCCTTGCTGCAGATTGCTCCCGCTAGCGAGGATCGGGAGAGTTTTAAGCAGGTCAGTATAAACTTCACAGAGGAAAAGGCACGTCAGATTTACAGGTTATAGCTGAAAAGTTCTGGAGAGGCGCGTACGGGAAGACGCTGGAACCCTCCCATTAGGTGGCCCGATGACACTGTAAAAATATACAAACAGTGTGGAAACTACCTAGAAACGCTCGAAACGGCACACTCACACAAACATACGTGACCACACGTCGCGTCGCAGTGCTCAATACTGACAGCACCGCAGGAGTGGTCTCGTCGGTGCGTATGTTTGTGTGAGTGTGCCTTTTTTACCCGACTGCCGAAGGAGGGTAATGTGTTTATCAGTCTATGTATGTATGTATGTAAGTATGTATGTATGTGTGTATGTATGTAAGTATATATGTATGTAAGTATGTATGTATGTATGTTTGTTCCTATGTGGCGTTCTAGAGACCAAACGCTTGGGCCGATTTTGATGGTTCTTACGTCAATCGATTCGTCTTAACCCCGCGAGTGTCACTGGCTACATGAAAATTGGAAAATAGGAAAATGGCGGTTCTTGGGCGCCATATTGTGGGGTCCCAAATTTTTTTTTTCTTCCAAACCTATCGTGTGGGGTATCAAAATAAAGGATTTTTAGAGGTAATTTCAAAAATATATAACACTTATATGTTTAAATGTACCTAATTCGAAAAAAAAATAACTAAAAAGTTATAAATAAAAAAAGTTAATTAAAAAAATCAAAAAACCCGACTGCTTGAAAAGCGAACTAAAAAGACGTAAACAAGGAGAAAATCATGCTGTGCTGTCGGAGGATACAACTTCTCGAGCTGGCTGACCAAAACCAGACATATCCTCCGACTGCACAGCATGATTTTCTCCTTGTTTACGTCTTTTTAGTTCGCTTTTCAAGCAGTCGGGTATTTTGATTTTTTTAATTAACTTTTTTTTGTAGTTAGTTTCCATACTGTTTGTAAATTTTTACTGTGCCGATGACCTGGTTAAGGTTGCGAGGATCCGGTGGATGAGAGACGCATGGGAACGGTCGATGTGGCGACGTTTGGGGGCGGCTTATGTTCAGCAGAGGACGTCTTTGGACTCAAATGATGATGATGACGAATCATGTACATAGGATCTATGAAGAGAGCCTGCAAGCAATTTGCTAGTCAATGTTGCATAATCCCAGCAAACAATACATCATCCTGTTCGGAGACCCCGTCTTTCAAACGTTTCAATTCACAACCATTCGATCGACAGGCTTTATCAAAACTCGAAAGTAACAATAATCAATTCTCCGTAGGCCGATTTCAGTATTATTGATTTTGTTTTATTTTTAGGGTTCCGTACCTCGAAAGGAAAAAACGGAACCCCTAAAGGATCAGTTTGTTGTCAGTCCGTCCGTCCGTCCGTCCGTCTATCAAGACCCTTTTTCTCAGGAACGCGTGGAGGTATTAAGCTGAAATTTATATCAAATACTCAGGTCTACTATCCCTTAAACCTGTGAAATCAAATTTCTAAGCCAACGCAATCAAAAGATACAGCCGTTTATGCCGCAAGTTTCCGCAAATTTTCGACCCGGCAAGGGAATCAAAACCTACTGGGTACTTCTCGTGAACTCAGAATCTTGAAATTTGGTACGAAACAACGTCTTATAGCACAGATAAAGGAAAAATTGCGAAAACCGTAAATTTTTAGTTACATCATATAAAAAAATATTTTTAATAATTTTAAACTTACTATCTCTTTCCTCATGAACGCGTAGAGGTATTAAATTGAAATTCATATCAAATACTCAGGTCTATTAATACCTTTAAGCTGAGGTTTGTACGGAACTCTCGGTGCGCGAGTCCGACTCGCACTTGGCCGGTTATTGTTTGAAAGTGGACTTTATCGAGAGTGAGAGCTATGTTTGATGAAAATCGGTATATCCGTTCAAAAGTTAACAATCAATAGACCGATAGCGCTGGCTGATTTTGATGCCATAAGTTTAAAAAATTCTAAAGTTGCTTATTTTTTGCCTGTGGATACAGTCGTACCTATGTAGCTTATTTTTGCATTTTGTGTCACATCTGTTACTTGCATTTACAGTAATTCGATGTTTTGTGGGTGATTCTTTTTATTCTGCTTAAATAAGGCAAAAATAAATTAAAGTTAAAAATAATTATGGTATCTTATCTAGGATAGCTTGTGGAGTGTGCAAACCCAATTTGTGTCATATTTGCCCAGTGCATACTGACATACAGTCATTATGTAAAAAATAGTGCAAAAAAAAATTACAGTTTATGAAATAACTATTTCCTTTCTTAGATCACTTACATATGCCTATTAAATAAATTTGTGCCAAATTAGAGCACGGAATTTTAAGATTTTAATTTATTTTGTTTTACCAAGCTACAAACGCTTCAAAAAAATATTACAATCATTAGAGTTCACATATTCAATATCATAAATGCATGAATAATCGACATTGTAAATTTGTGTCATTTTAATGCACGCATATTACTTTAAATGAATAAAACACAAAAACAATGGTTGAGGTGGAAGCGGGCGGAGGCGGCCAGGCAGCATACGCACGCACACACGTTCGTTCGGTACGATTTCTTCTTAGATGCGAAGCGTTCATAAATAAATAACATACCTATTATATCGAATATTGATTGACATTTATCTCCGCTACGTAATGAACAAATGTGTAACCTATAGAGATAAACATAATGACGTGCGAATTTTGTACAAAGCACGCGTCTGCAATCTTATTACCTACGATTGTCAATGGTCCATGCTTAGAAGACGGTCAATATTTTTTTTTGGATTGACGCTTTAATTCGCTTCGAATTTGAACCTGAAAGCGGTAGGTAGATTGATATGCCGATACCTACCTACCTTTTTTTTTCGTTATACTGCTTCTCAATATCCCGCGCCCCGCTTCGAGTAGGTAGTGTACAGTCAGCAAAACAAATAGTACACGAAGTAAAAAAAATACTAGATATTTTTGTTGTGTGGTGATAGTGATTATGTATAGTTTTATTTCATCACGGTCCCTAAAATAGTCTGTTTTTCCGACGTCCCTTATAATGCTCGATTCTATGAAATTTAATAATCCCCTTTCATTAACCACATATCGACCCCCAATATGAATAACATTGTAACTTTAGTTACACATTGCTACAACTTTATATCATAAAATCAGCAAGAACAGACCTTTTCGTCTGCCTCTTAACCGTATTTCTATGAGTAAGAGTAAGGTAAGAACTCCTTTTGTGAAATGAATAATTGCATTGTAATTATAAATGAACAATGTTTCTATTGAAGTATACTTGTAGATCAAATTCCAATACACAAAAGTTTTGGTAACAAGGGTTTCTTTGTGATAAAGTCATTTTAAACTGACATACAATGTAATACTGTTTAAATTTTGGACTATTTATATTTTAACCATATTGGAATTTTAAGTTACTATTCTAACCATATATTATTTTTCTTCTTAAATCTAAACACTTATTTGAAATGTTATCATTGTAAAGAAAGATGCAGTGTTGACGTCGATAATAGGTTTTTAGTTCATCATTAATGGTATCAGCATAAATAGTCTTGGAGAAAAACTAAGAGTAGGTATGTAATAAAAATGTTTTTAGACTTATTCAATATTACAGATATATGAGTAAGTAGAATAATAAAAAAAGTGTGAAGAAGTAATTGCAAACGAAAGGCGTGATAAGCATAAGGATAGGATAGATGGACCCTCTTTTCCGAACTTAGACTCCCATTTGGTCCATTGTGCGTGTAGGCCTCCTCTCTGTGAGAGGGAATGGGCCGTAATCCACCACGCAGGCCCAGTGTGGATTGATGGATGTTACATGTCTCAGTTTTTTTTTTACTTTAGTGTTTTGAGAGCAGTGATGAAATAATTTACACAAAGTAAAGCGCTTGCCTGGGTTCGAGCCCACGACCATACTTGTAAGTCGCGTCCGTTACCACTGGGCTATCACTGCTCTATGTTCTACTGTCCACTGGGTGGACAATTTGCAATAGGGGGAATTCATTTTTTTATATTAGGTAGGCTTGCGCTTGACCACTACCTCACCTGACGGTAAGCGATGACGTGGTTCATGATGAAGCACGCTTGCCTAAAAGTAACTTATTCACTCTTCACTTAAAGACTCCTAAGTTGTAGCTATCAGGTAAAACAGACTTCGGCAGGGAATTCCACTCTTTAGCTGTACGCATATTGTACGTATTACCAAAACGTTTATTGCGTATGGGTGGGATGTCTACCATGTACCGATGGCACATCGCCGTGCGTCTTGTAGTCTGATGATGAAACGGGCTAGGTGGAATGAGATCATGTGATTCCATTGCACACTCCCCGAAATGCAACTGATAAAAAACCGATAAGCTGGCAACTCGGCGACGATGTTCAAGGCTCTGGAGCTTTTACTCTACCAGTTCCTCATTGCCGAAGAGCTTCTTGGCCCGTTTTATTATCAACTTAAGTGCATCAAGCTGGTATTTGGCAGATCCTTCCCAGAAATAAGAACAGTACTCCATACATCAACGAACTTGCGCTTGATACAATTTGAGCAACTGTTCTGGCGTGAAGAACCGTCTCACCTTTGCGAGTATACCCAACTTTATAGCAGCCAGCTGAGCCTTTGCCTCAATGTATGAACCAAAATCGAGGATCGTGTTGGACGTTACGCCAAGTTGCTCAAGATGGTCCATTATCAGCTCGTTTACACCTCAGAAGTAAGGAGCCCAGTGGAATTGGGTCATTTTAACAGAGAAAAGACACGACTGGGTTTTAGCAGCAAAGAACCTGACCAAATTGGCATCGCCCCATTTGGAGACTGGCTTCAAGGATAAGCTCAAACGCTCCACTATAGCCTCACAAAGTACAAGGATGGACAAGTACCTCTCAGCAACAGTGATGTCGTCTGCATACCCAAGTGTTTAGCAGATCGTTTATATGCAGCAAAAATAATGCTGCTGAGAGTACAAACCCTTGAGGGACTCCGTATTAATATCCAATTGGTCCAACGAGCACCCATCGATAACCACTCAAATTCTGCAATCCAATCACATATACCATCAAAACGCAAACCGAATGAAGGAAGCTTACTAATAAGGCTTCCGTGCCAGACCCTGTCGAAAGCTTTCGAGATGTCGAGGGAGACGGCAAGCGCCTCCCTGTGCCTCTCGATTGCCTCACTCCAGATGTGAATGGCATACGCTAGAAGATCCCCTGTAGAACGAGTTCAGCGGCAACCATAGTGGCAATCACTTAGGATGTCATTAGCTTCTAAGTATGCCAGGAGCTTAATATTAAGCACACGTAGAGATGGGTCTGTAATTGGCCAGATTAGCACGACTGTCCTTCTTGGGCACGGGCTGTACGTTAGCTTCCTTCCAAGCATTCAGCACTTTTCCAGTTGCATACGAAAGGCGAAATAGACGTGTCAAGATGGGAGACAGTTCGAGCGCACAAGTTTTAAGGACAAGTGCTAGTATTCCGTCAGGGTCACTAGCTTTATTCAAGTCGAGGTTGCCCAGCACTCTACGAACGTTCTTTTGATGGATGCGAATGTCTGACATATGTCTCACACCTACCAAGAGAAAGAAAGGGCCGCGCATCACCAGAATGCAGAAGCAAAGATGCCGCAAAAAGAGGCAAATAATTTTGCCTTCTCCTCAGCGAAGCGGGCCAGCGACCCGTCACCCGCAGACTGCTGGTAATGAAGGATGGCAGAAGTTCGACTTAACCGACTTACCAAGGGACCAAAACACTTGCTGGGTAAGAAGCAACTTATGTCCCTATTCGGCCGTTGCAACACCTTCTTGCAGGACTTGGCAGCGCTGTTGAAGGTCTTCTTTTCTGACATACGTGACTCGCAACCCAAGGTAAACTATCGACACAGAGTATCGGTCTGTATCTGTTGTCAGCAGAAAGTCCAAGCAATTGGCCGTGTGCGAATCAACATCCCCCGTTGCCGTTGCCCCCTGAACCAGCTGGCTGATTAGCGCTAACGAAAGCTTATTTATCTCCCCTCCAGCATGATCGCTGCACTGGTGTAAGAAAAAAGATTAAAAAAAAAAAAATTGCTCTTCCATAGCAATTAACGAAAAGCGAATTTATTAGCTCTTCCATAGCAATTAACATATCTTTTTTATCCGAATGTAACATTGACACGCATGTAATTGTTGCTTACAATAATATTTATCAATGATTTTTTTGTCGGTATAATTGGTAATCGTACAATAAGATACAATAATATTAACAGAAAAAAACTTTCTTCAAATACCATCATGACCCCAGTGTAACGGTCGTTACAATGCTTTTCATATTAAAAATTCTTTACAATCTGTACATTTGAAAAAATCATACTTGCAGTGGTTTTATCAAAACTGAAAGAGCAATTAAAATTAGTAACGAGAAACCTAAAATTGTACCATGCTATATTGAGTTACAATGTTAATAATATTGGGTGTCGATATAACACATTTATTATATGCAACCTCCATTTTAGTCTTTCATAGCTTCATTACTAACTTTTAAGGCCCACGTGCGCATATTTAGTTGCTAACACTAGGTTAAATTGACTGTTTGTTATACAATATTGTCAATTTAACCTCGTGTTAGCAACTAATTCTGAGTTTAGTTTTTAGTGCAAGTGGGCATTAATCAATCAAATGCATTATAAATAACGTACGCACTTGTTTGTTGCAACTTGCAAAGACCTAATGTAAACAAATAAAAGCGCCGCGAGTCTGGCTGGCCGGCAGGCACCTGCCGCGCGCGCCCGCTCTTTTCTCTGCGCTCGCCCTTCGTGCGAAGAAGTCTAGTATTTTTTATTTAAATAATAAGATTTCGTGGATAAAAACGACACAAATTATGAATAGTGTTTTCTTACACCATAATAATCAAAAACACGTAAACTCTAATAACTTGCATTTTCTTTTGTGTATTTTACAGGGTATTGTAATAAAAAAATAAAATATCTATAAAACCCGTGGATGAATTCGACACAAAATATTTTAACCAACAGATATCAGTACTCTAAAACGAGTAACACTTATATAACCTATTGTAATATTCTTTTAGAGCTAGTTGGGCGACGTGTTAGGTACTGGTTAAATATTAGGATTCCCGTGGACAAGGATGACACAAAATGCCTATGTACATCAGTTAATACTTCGTTATTATCATGGAAGTAAAATTATTATCTCTAATTTTCTTTTCGACCAGTATTGAACGAAAAGACAAATACCTAAATTTCTACCTATGCAAGTACCTAGGATGACACAAACTTAGGTATTAGGTTGGGCAAATGGTCCGGAAACTATATGCGAAACACGAATAACTTTAATATTTTTGAAACCTCAAAACCTAGCGCTATCGGTCTACAAGATATCGTGTCATAATTACGTGTTCAATAGATTGTAGTTCGAAGCGTATCTACTACTATAATTTGATTTTTTATTTCGTGGACTAAACTGACATTTGGGGGGTTGTCACTTTTTCGTTACATTAAAATAGTGTCGTACCCTAACTATTCTGAGTGATCGAAAGTTAATCGAAAATCGAAGTAGATCGAAAATGAAACTATTTCACGGCATCAAAAAATAATTTGTTCAGAAACTAGCGGCCCATATTTAGTTTCTACTCATATATGTCAGACTTAATTTTATCGATTGCATTTATTTTATTGTTTATTTCATATTTAACACAATAAAAGTTCATGTACTATGTGTATGAATACTGTTATATTTAAATATATTACGTTTATATTCATAAAACATTTATTTACACCAATTAGTAAAACTAAATTCAGGAGTCATGTCACATCGATTCGATGAATCACTTATGATTGAGCCTTACCTACAACACTATGCTCCGCGCTTGCAACATTTAAAAAAAATAAGGTCAATAGCAGCTGTCAGTTTAGTCCACGAAATTAAAAATCACAGTATAGATACTTTATGTAGCATGAAATAAAAATGTATAGGATTTTTTTTTATTCGTAAATCGTTAGCAGATTTCGTACGAAAGCTTTTTTTTAAATATAATTGATAGGCTCGCGTTTGATCACTATCTCACCTTGACTTAAGGTTCCCCTAGTCGACGGCACGAACTATTTTGTGCGCGGGGCTAAAATGCATGCTATCTCATCCGACAACACGTGCGAAAGATATAGATGCTGTGATGAGCAGTAAGAAGCAAGTTCGCGTACGAATTAGCACTTTTGCAAGTTTGTAGCGAAATGGATGGTGATGTAGGACGAAAACGAGCGCGCGATATTTTATAAACAGACCTTTGGGAGTCTAGATATCATGAATAAACGACTAAATGTATATTTTCAAAATAAGATTATTTGCATTGGTGAACTACTAATCTATCCCTGTATGGTGGCCGTTTTGCAATTTTCCTTCTTCTTATGGTAATTATTTCCGCCCTAAGATGCGTTAAAATTAGTGTAGAAAAATGGATTTTTCGACGCTCATAACTTTAAATTATTATTTTTTACTTTTTTGTTTCCATACAGGGCTAGATTATGATGAGACAAATTGATATAATTTTTTATTTTGAACGTACATCGTCAAACAGTGGCGTCAGACTACGTTTGTATGGAAGAATGATCGACTAGTGTAACCTTAAATACTCAGATTGTAGCTATCAGGAAACACAGGCGGCATGGAATCCAAATTCAGCTTTCAGCTTGTCGAAAGGTTGTGAATAATATTTATCAAGGGCGTCGCCAGCCGATGGCCCAGGGGGGGGGGGCAAGTTGATATGGAGAATGATGAATTGTAGGTAAAGTCGAGAGCACATGAAGCTTTTCACTTGTAGTACGAGCCTTACATCTACAGCGATTGTAATAATATCGGTAGTTCTCGCCAAACTTCTTGGCCGTCCCGAAGTTGGCTGCAATGTCTGCGCAGTAGTAAATCATACAAAAACAGTACCGATCCGTGCCTTGCGCATCGGAAAGCCAACTTCAGGGCGGCCCAGAAGTTTGCCAAGCACTATTGAGAGTCCAACGTGTAAAGCTACGCAACTCTACCGTACACGTTGTGCAAGGAAGAGCGATCAAAATTTTCAACGCTTTTCCGTGTCGGGAAAGGTTTCTGCCAATTTTAGGATATCAACAAGATCTGTTGGGTTTGGTTTATATATATTCATTTGAGTTTCGACGTACGGGAATGATCAATCAAGCAAGTCAAGTCAAAGACTTAGGACTGTGGTTGCTTTACATTTGGCAACTTTTTTAGAATCTCTAGGGGGGGGCAGCTGCCCCCTCCTGCCCCTCCTTGGCGACGCCCTTGATATTTATGCCTGCCCTTTTTTTTATTATGTTTTTCTTTTGTATGGCCATCGGCACGTAACTTGGCAAGGTTTTGGCGTAGTGGGGGTAAGTTCGCGCATCGTACACTTATTTCCACAAAAAAGTGGTCACTTTTATTTCTTGTAACTTTTCAATGGTTATGGCCTTCATTTATTTTTAATCATGTATGTTTAGAAGAAAGTTATATAAAGGAGAGGAATTCGTGAAGTTTATTAAGTGTTATAAATAAAATATATACAGTCAAAGTTAAAAAAAAATATTCGAAAAAGATATTAATATTAAACATTATGTGTCCTATTAAAATGATATTAATATGTAATATTAATATAATGATATTAATATTAAAATTTAAAACAATAACAACTACTCCTAACGAAAACTCAACATAAAAAAGGGTACAACTTTCGTGTGCGCAAGTGTAATCGGGAGCAAACGGAAAGAGGACGCGGTGCGGGAGGCAAGGGTCGACTGAGCCACCAATCGCGCGCTCGGATCGGCGCTACCTTGTACCCCGCGTGACCCGCGTCCCGCGCGCACTACCAAGGAGAAAGAGGACGCGGTGCGGGAGGCAAGGGTCGACTGAGCCACCAATCGCGCGCTCGGATCGGCGCTACCTTGTACCCCGCGTGACCCGCGTCCCGCGCGCACTACCAAGGAGAAAGAGGACGCGGTGCGGGAGGCAAGGGTCGACTGAGCCACCAATCGCGCGCTCGGATCGGCGCTACCTTGTACCCCGCGTGACCCGCGTCCCGCGCGCACTACCAAGGAGAAAGAGGACGCGGTGCGGGAGGCAAGGGTCGACTGAGCCACCAATCGCGCGCTCGGATCGGCGCTACCTTGTACCCCGCGTGACCCGCGTCCCGCGCGCACTACCAAGGAGAAAGAGGACGCGGTGCGGGAGGCAAGGGTCGACTGAGCCACCAATCGCGCGCTCGGATCGGCGCTACCTTGTACCCCGCGTGACCCGCGTCCCGCGCGCACTACCAAGGAGAAAGAGGACGCGGTGCGGGAGGCAAGGGTCGACTGAGCCACCAATCGCGCGCTCGGATCGGCGCTACCTTGTACCCCGCGTGACCCGCGTCCCGCGCGCACTACCAAGGAGAAAGAGGACGCGGTGCGGGAGGCAAGGGTCGACTGAGCCACCAATCGCGCGCTCGGATCGGCGCTACCTTGTACCCCGCGTGACCCGCGTCCCGCGCGCACTACCAAGGAGAAAGAGGACGCGGTGCGGGAGGCAAGGGTCGACTGAGCCACCAATCGCGCGCTCGGATCGGCGCTACCTTGTACCCCGCGTGACCCGCGTCCCGCGCGCACTACCAAGGAGAAAGAGGACGCGGTGCGGGAGGCAAGGGTCGACTGAGCCACCAATCGCGCGCTCGGATCGGCGCTACCTTGTACCCCGCGTGACCCGCGTCCCGCGCGCACTACCAAGGAGAAAGAGGACGCGGTGCGGGAGGCAAGGGTCGACTGAGCCACCAATCGCGCGCTCGGATCGGCGCTACCTTGTACCCCGCGTGCCCGCGTCCCGCGCGCACTACCAAGGAGACCTACAAAACGACTTCTGCGCATCTAATAACTCTTGCCAAGTTACGTGCCGATGACTTTATCGGTATTCGTAATATATCTGTTATATGTAGTGTTACCATTTATACCCCAAAACCAAATTTATTTTGTTTTTAAAATTAGTTACATAGCCCTTCTTAATCCTTCACTTGTTTACATTTTTTAGTTTTATTTTCGTTTACCCTAATCCTGTATTTACAGATAACCCCCGCAGCAGAAGACAGAGAGAGCTTTAAACAGGTCAGTTTGGTCATATTTGGGTAATTATGGTCATTGGTCATGTATGTATTTAGGGTTCCGTAGTCAACAATATATAATTATAAACTCGCCTAAACTATACTTTGTAGTTTCGCCATTTCCGTCTGTCCGTCCGTCCGCAGCTGAGCTCAGAGACTCTTAGTACTAGAAAGCTATAATTTGGCATGAATATACATATTAATCACGCCGACAAAGTGGTAGAATAAAACAAAGAAATCTTTTTTTTTTTGTATTCCTCCTGTACACGTAAAGATGTTTTTTTTTCTTGTCTATCCCATGGTGTGGGGTATCATTTGATAGGCCATTCAAAAATATTACGGGTCCGCGAAAACTTTTTTCGATTCAGAGATCCGTTTGCGAAAAAATAAGCTTTAAATGGCTAAACTTTGTTAGAGTCAAGTGTGGGAGACACCATGTCAGTTAAATGGTTGCTTTTGGATATGTGAAAAGCTTCACGGCGGTAGTATATATAACGAAATTAAAAGGAAAACCAGGCTTCACAAGTTTACGAGTAATATTCGACCAACCTATAAAATGTACCTGGAAAAGTAAAAATGTTGTATATTGATGTATAGGTATATTGGTGTATTGTTGTAGTTGTCGAACGGCAAAAAATATGCCGTTCTAAAACTGTTGTCTTGTTCTTTTTAGGGTTCCGTACCCAAAGGGTAAAAACGGGACCCTATTACTAAGACTCCGCGGTCCGTCTGTCTGTCTATCTGTCTGTCACCAGGCTGTATTTCATAAGCCGTGATAGCTAGACAGTTGAAATTTTCACAGATTATGTATTTCTGTTGCCGCTATAACAACAAATATTAAAAACAGAATAATATAAATATGTAAGTGGTTCTCCCATACAACAAACATGAACTTTTTGCCGTTTTTTGCGATAATGGTACGGAACCCTTCGTGCGCGAGTCCGACTCGCACTTGGCCGGTTTTTTAATTTTGTCCCTTCGCTACAGCAACGTTCGGTGCTTTCATTTTTTATGAACGTTAGTAATATTACCTATTTATTTTGGTGAATGTAGCTTTTTATACGGAACCCTCTGTGCGCGAGTCAGACTCGCAATTGTCGCCGAACCCAGGCAGGCGCATACTTTGTGTAATTAATTTCATCACCACTGCTCTAAAACGGTGAAGGAAAACATCGTGAGGAAACCGGCATGTCCTAGAACCAAAAATTCAAAGACATGTGACATCCACCAAGCCGCACTGGGCCCGCGTGGTGGATTACAGCCCATTCCCTCTCACAGAGAGGAGGCCTGTATCCCAGCAGTAGGACTTTTATAGGCTAGTTTAGTCTTAGTTTAGTATTAAATATTTATGCATATTAAATACAATATTGTGTGTTTGTTTTCAGGTGGAATGCAACCTTCATCCAATCAAAAAGTTATTAATAAAAGCATTAGGGAATGGACCAAAAATGTGAGTACTTATTACTAAAACTACAATTATTGCATCTATACGAATATTATAAAGAGGTAAAGTTTGTGAGTTTGTGACGTTGTAGGGGGTAATCTCTGGATCTACTGAACCGATTTTGAAAATTCTTTCACCAGTAGGAAGCTACATTATTCCTGAGTGTCATAGGCTATAATATACTTTAAAAAAATTAGAGTTGAGAAAATTGCAATAATGTAACCCAAAGTAGCAAAATGTTGCCTGTAAAATTCATTCTTTGGCGTGCGCTGAGAAAACTATTGATGAATCATAAAAATTATTAGGTAGGTAGGGTAGGGTTGGGTAGGTAGGGTAGGGTAGGGTAGGGTAGGGTAGGTAGGGTAGGCAGGGTAAGCAGGGTAGACAGGAAAGGCAGGGTAGGTGGGTATGGTAGGTAGGGTAGGTAGCCAGTTGACGGGAGCGAAGCCGCGGGGGTCAGCCAATAAATTGATAAAGAAAGAATCGAGTCTATTAAAAAATCTGAAGAGCAGGTCTTTCATTCTATAAAACCCCCGTTGGTGTTGTGGTCGACGTGACTGCTGTTCCTGTAGTTCCTGGCTTCGATTGTCGGGTCTGGTAAATTGATATTGGATCCGGTAGATTACAATATTTTTAGACTGGCGTCTGTTTATATTTGTGCCTGGTTGATTACAGTCTTTCCCCTTTTTAACAGACTTCAAATAAAGGAGGAGTTTCTCAATTCGTCGGAATCTTTTTTTTTGTATGTTACCCGATTACTCAAAGACGCCTGGACCGAGGTTGAGACTGCTATTGTGAAATTCTTGATGGAATATAAAACTTATTGACAAAAAAAAAATAAACCGACTGCCAAAGCAAAACACTACAAAGCGACAAATAACTTATTTTATCGAAGTCGGTGTCGGAAAATGAAAAACAATAGGTTACAAAGATACCGACATCGGCTTTTTTTTAATTTTTTGCTTTGTTGTGTTTTGCTTTGGAAGTCAGATATTTTTTTTTGTTGAAAAGTTTTTTATTCCATTAAGAATTTCACATTAGCAGTCTGATTTTTAGCGGTTTTGGTGCCAATAGTCTTGCCCTTTATTACGTTTGTTATAGATAATAAAAGATGCAAGAAAAAAAAGAACAAATACTTCTGTCTGCCCCTTCGCCAAATACAAGCTTAATGCTATTTTATTACAAGCTTTTAATTAACTTGCAATGTATGTATGTATGTAAGTGTGTTCGGGTCAAATATTGCAACTGAATTTTATAGCAGATATCCTCCACCGATTGAGATGAAATTTTGCAAACACGTTTAGTTTGGATGTCAATGCATGGACGTAAGTGACGTCATTCTAAATCCAATATGGCGGACGGCCCAAGCTGGTGGACTAGTTATTTTTTGTGCACTGCCATGATATTGGTATCAAATGAAAGGGTTTGCTGAGAAGAATACGAAAAAAAAAAGTTAATTAAAAAAATCAAAAATTCCGACTGCTTAGAAAACAAACTAAAAAGACGTAAACAAGAAGAAAATCATGCCGTGCAGTCGGAGGATACATATTCGCGAGCTGGCGGACTAAAACCAGATGTATCCTCCGACTGCACAGCATGATTTTCTTCTTGTTTACGTCTTTTTAGTTTGCTTTTAAGCAGTCGGGTTTTTTGATTTTTTTAATTAGAATTTTTTATTTACAACTTTTCAGTTTATTTTTTTTTAGAATTAGGTACATTTAAACATATAAGTGTTATATATTTTTGAAATTGCCTCTTAAAATCCTTTATTTTGACACCCCACACGATGGGTTTTTTTTTATTTTTCCCCACAAAATGGCGCCCAAAATCCGCCATTTTAGTTTTTTTCCAATGTTAATGTAGCCAGTGACACTCGCAGGATTACGACGAATCGATTGACGTAAGAATCATCAAAATCGGCCAACGCGTTTGGTCTCTAGAACGCCACATAGGAATAAACATACATACATACATAGACTGATAAACACATTACCCTCCTTCGGCAGTCGGGTAAAAAGCTTGAGGTAAAACAAAAATATTGAATATTTTTTTTTTCTTAAATTGTAGGGACGCAACACTCCGGATGGCAAGTCGAGCGCGCCGTCAACTCGCGATAGAGAAATGCAATGAATTGGCTCGGATAGTCGACAACTGGGACATTCGAGATATCGGACAGTGCTGCAATGAATTTATACGAGGTATGTAATTAACGTTTATTATCTTCTTCTTATGGAGAGGGCTATGCTCGGCGTTTCCTTGCGTGATCGAATCAGAAATGTAGGGATCCGTAAGAGAACAAGGGTTACCAACGTAGCCCGAAGAATTGCCAAACTTAAGTGGCAGTGGGCAGGGCACATTGCTCGCAGAACGGATGGCCGATGGGGCAGAAAGGTTCTGGAGTGGCGACCGCGAACCGGAAGACGTTGCGTTGGGAGGCTCCCACCAGGTGGACCGATGACCCGGTGAAGGTTGCGGGGATCCGCTGGTTGCGAGACGCACGGGACCGGTCAATGTGGCGACGCACGGGAGAGGCCTATGTCCAGCAGTGGACGTCTTTCGGCTGAAATGATGATGATGATCTTCGTCCTCGCCTCTCGTGCTTGAGGTCGTGGGTTCAAATCCGGGCAAGTATAGTTACCGGCACGTAACTTGGCACGAGTCGCACAAGGCGTTTTCAGGGTTCTGTACCCAAAGGGTAAAAATGGGACCTTGAAATAAAACAAATTATTATAATAGCAAAAAACCCGATTGCTAAAAAAATATTAACTGAAAAGAGAAAAACAAGTACTAGATATAATTTATACATTAAATATTATGAGGTGCTGCCAGCGGTGACAAACGAAATTTTGGTCGGTTTTTAGGGTTCCATATCCAAAAGGTAAAAACGGGGCCCTATTACTAAGACTCCACTGTCCGTCTGTCTGTCACCAGGCTGTATCTCATGAACCGTGATAGCTAGACAGTTGAAATTTTCACAGATGATGTATTTCTATTGCCGCTATAACAACAAATACTTAAAACAGAATAAAATAAATGTTTAAGTGGGGCTCCCATACAACAAACGTGATTCTTTTGCCGTTTTTGTGATAATGGTACGGAACCCTTCGTCTCTTTTCACACGCTCCGGTTGCCGGGTAGCCGGCGGCGTATGTATAGCCACGTGTGAAAGCTTACATACATGGCTATCACTTTGCCGCCGGTTACCCGGTAGCGACTACCCGGACATCGGAGCGTGTGAAAATGGACTTCGTGCGCGAGTCCGACTCGCACTTTGCCGGTTTTCCTTTAATTTTGGTTTGTCCCCGCCTGCAATTTGTATTTTTGCTGGCAGAAGCTAGTGCGCTTCAATTGCCAAGGGGAAAAAACATGGTGGCGCCGCGATGTTCTATACATACATTAGCTTATACAAATATGAGTGAAATACGATACAGAATGTAAAACATCGTTTTGTTTCATTCTTTCTAATGTAGTAATCATATTTGACAAAAGAGACAACAATATATCAGTTGATGCTCATTATGGCAACATTTTGTTATGACGTAGTGACAGTTGTAGGTACGTGCCATATTCGCCATATTATGTGACGAATTTTGTGATTGTGTTCGTGGTAGTCCTGCTGTCAAATGGTTATTTACTTTTTGTATTATTTAATGTGTGTGTGTTCCGTGATTGACACAACCATAGCATCGGCAGCCATTTTAAGTGCCTTTTTAAGGTTTAGGTAGGCACGTTTTTTTGTAGGTATTTCTAGTCCATATTATTTAATATGTCTAAAGATAAAGATAGATTTATTTGCTCAAACACGTGTATACATGCAAGTATAAACAATACGTGCATGCAGGATAACATTAAAACATTACCCTCCTTCGGCAGTCGGGTAAAAAATTCAAGAAGTTCGGACATGTTTGCCACATACTATGGCGTGCAAATATTTTGGAAGTCAAATAAACAATTACCAAAAATAATTCGATCACAATAATTACAAAATGTCAATAATAAAAAACTGAATAAAAATAAAAATAATAAAAATGTCAAAAAAAAAAACAAATTAAAAAAAAAGATGTACGTCAAATCTATGTAAAATATCTATCAAATTTATTAAACAATTATTAAAATGAATTCAAACCCAAAAAATCAAAATGACAAAACTAAAAATAATATAATATCAAACAAATGTCATATAAAATGTATGTCAGATTTGTGTTACATTATCAAATAAATGTCAGATATCAACTATAGTTAAAAAAAAAAAACAATTATTTCAAATACATCATTACCTATTTTCTTCATCATTATCTATGGGGCGCTATAATAAGCAACATGATATATATTGATTTGTCTTAAATCTGTATTAAAAAACCATATTTTCTTTGTCTTTCTTAACATCTTGTTTGTTACAGAGGACACTCTCTCAAAGATCGGTCCAGGCAAGCGGATAGCGGAGCGACGAGCGTATTTGTTTGACGGCCTGTTACTACTGTGCAAGCCCATTACTAGCATTGTAAGTGCCTTTAGGTTTATTATCGAATGTTTTATTGCTTTTTAAACTCTTCCAGATTTCCATGCGTTAATAATTCATCCGTCAATAGGGGTATTACACCCATTTTTAAAATGTGACTCAATTAAATTCTATAGTGCTAATCACACACATCATCACATCATCAGCCTATTAATGTTCCCACTGCTGGGACACAGGCCTCCTCTCTGTGAGAGGGAATGGGCCGTAATCCACCACGCGGGCCCAGTGCGGGTTGGTGGATGTCACATGTCTTCGAATTTTTGGTTCTATGACATGCCGGTAAAATGCCACTTTAAAAATAAAAATAAAAAAAGTTTCTCGATATATGCCATAATAGTAGTTTATGCAATGGTCATATAATAGGGGTTATTAAAACACGAGCGTAGGTTTATCAAATGAGGCGAAGCCGAATTTGATAATAATATTACGCGAGTGTTTTAATACCTAATTATATGCTATTGCATAAACTACTTTATCTTCACTCATACAGTTGCAATAAAACAAAAGTAGAGACGGAAAAATATTTGGTATGGCGGGCAATTTAGATTCTCATTGCGCATGACTGCGCAGCTCGCGCCTCCTTAGACAATGACAGTACTTCAATGAGCCCCATAAGCGCCAATAAATTAAAAAGTAAAAGTGTCCTATAAAAATTAAAAATTTATTTTATGATGCAGTTGTTTGAAAATCGAAGGAAAATGTTGAACTATAATGGATTTTTTTTTAAATTTTATCTGTCCATGAACATAAAGTACGTGTTTATACAATATTTTTCGAATTCGTATTTGGAACATTACGTTGTGAGTGTAGATAAAATGCATTTAAATTTTACATTTTCAAATTTCGCGCGTAGTTAGACAAACACTGTGGCTCTGTGGTCATGACGTCAGTTGGCTATGTAAACAAATGCGCCGGTACTCCGATCAGTTGACAGTTATTAGTTTACACAGCCGTATGACGTAATAACATGGCGGCTACTATTTCATATTTTATGGTGTCATAAAACAGATTAAAAAAACTGAAAACATGGAATTGATTCTTAAAATTTGTTTTTATTAAATATGAATTATAACGCTTGTATTTTCATCCCTATAGGTAGTAAACAGCAGCGGCAGTGGCTCTGGCTCCGGCGGCGCGCAACAACTCAAGCTCAAGGAGAAGCTGCACATCAGGAAACTGGAGCTCGTGGACAGGCCTGATACTGAAGGTAAACATTATGAGGAACCTATTCTCGCGACTTTGTCCGCGTTTTTTAGGGTTCTGTACCAGATAAATCCTAACGGAGCCCTATTGCTGTCAATCACGTGTCTGTCTGTCTGTCGTCTGTCACACAGGTTTTAGGCTTAGCACGCATTGCGATTTTTATTCGCGCGAATTTTTGTAGTATTATTTCAGCGCGATTTTTTTACGGTAGGCGAATAAAAATCGCAGTGCGTGTTAAGCATTACAGCCAAACGGATGGAGCCAGGTACCTAAGTACTTTTTACCCGGCTGCAAGGAAAGGGTTATGTTATGGAAACACGGAATGACCTCGGCTAGCGTTGCTTAACCTTGAACCTGCGGCTGTAATTATTAAGCCACGAGCTCCTCTAAACGCCTTAATAAAGTATCATAGCAAAATCTCAATCTTTTACAAGTTCGTATTCCTATTAATGTAGGAGTTTCCACGATTTTATTTTCAGGATTGTGACGATATAAAAAGTTCATGTAACCTTTTTCATACGAAATACTACTATTCAGCTATTCAGCATTTCATATTACTTGTTAAAATGTTTATACATTGCTAGGGCAGTAATCCATACTTTATTTTGCCATGTCCTTTATCCATTGTAACACATTTTGGTGCAAAAAAACTAAAATCGTGCAAAAAATACTATAAAACGAACATGCACTGTATTTAAAGAAAAAAATATTCACGAACCTAGTAAACACTTTTACTTGTGCTGCAAGTCGTTGCTAACACCATCTATCTATCACCGTCAAACAGAACTGAACGCGTTCGAAGTACAAAAAAATATCAGATTAATCAGATGAAAAACGCTAGTTACGTCGTCACGGTTTCTGTGTATGGGATGAGGCATCTGTATGCTAGTATTATATTATCTGTGGCAATGCTAAAATAGATAGACAGTGGAGTTTCTTGTCCGTTTTTTAGGGTTCCGTACCCAAAGGGTAAAAACGGGACCCTATTACTGAGACTTCGCTGTCCGTCTGTCTGTCTGTCTGTCTGTCTGTCTGTCACCAGGCTGTATCTAATGAACCGTGATAGTTAGACAGTTGAAATTTTCACAGATGATGTATTCCTGTTGCCGCTATAACAACAAATACTAAAAACAGTATAAAATTAATATTTAAGGGGGGCTCCCATACAACAAACGTGATAATTTTGCCGTTTTTTGCTCGATATTAATAACGGGTAGACGCCTGAAATATTCACAGAATATTAAGTTGTATATTCTCTTCAAAAAATAATAATTATTAAATTAAAATAAAATAAATTAAGGGGGGCTCCCATACAACAAACGTGATTTTTTTGCAGTGTTTTGCGATAATGGTACGGAACCCTTCGTGTGCGAGTCCGACTCGCACTTGGCCGGTTTTTTCTATAACAATCTGCCTTTTCGAATGGACAGTAGAATTTTAGACATTTAAAAATGCCGTTTAATGGCCTAATTGAAATAAACGATTTCACTATGATAATTTACCTTTTCAGAGGGTCGTCACATGGTGGAGTTATGCCCACGCGTGGGACCGGCCGTGGTGCTGTCGTGCGCATCCTGCGCTGAGAAGAGGAACTGGATGTGCGATCTCGTCATGCTCAACACTAAACCTATGCTGGATCGGTTTCTAGACAGGTAAGTTTCGGCACAAAGCTGAAAATTGATCGCCATCTTGGACTGTTTTATTGACCTCGGTTTTGGTATCAGCACACCACTGGTAACGTAATAATGAAAGGCAGAAAAACATGTATTAAGTGTATTCCCAACATCTGTTGGTTTCTGGTCTATCCAAATCACGGGGTCCCAGCGCTAAGAAAGAAAATTTGGTAACTAATTATCATTTTAATAAGAATCCATCTTCAATAACTCTGTCATGTATAATTCCAGCATCCTCCTGGACCTAGAGCGCAAGCACCCCCTCAAGCTGCCCCCCGCGAGCCTGTACCGGTTCGCGGTGGCCGACTCGCCGCACAACATCGTGCTGGAGGAGCACTCGGCCGCCAGGCACCAGGGGAACGCGCCTGTGCCACTCATTAAGGTAAATTGATATGGATACACTAGCTGACCCCCGGGGCTTCGCTCCCGTCAATTGGCTACCCAACCTGCCCTACCCTACCTGCCCTACCTGCTCTACCCTACCTGCCCTACCTGCTCTACCCTACCTGCCCTACCTGCTCTACCCTACCTGCCCTACCCTACCTGCCCTACCTGCTCTACCCTACCTGCCCTACCTGCTCTACCCTACCTGCCCTACCTGCTCTACCCTACCTGCCCTACCCTACCTGCCCTACCCTACCTGCCCTACCCTACCTGCCCTACTCTACCCTACCCTACCTACCCTACCCTACCTACCCTACTCTACCCTACCCTAGCTACCCTACCCTACCTACCCTACCCTACCTACCCTACCTGCTCTACCCTACCTGCCCTACCTGCTCTACCCTACCTACCCTAGCTACCCTACCCTACCTACCCTACCCTACCTACCCTACCCTACCTACCCTACCCTACCTACCCTACTCTACCCTACCCTAACTACCCTACCCTAGCTACCCTACCCTAGCTACCCTACCCTACCTACCCTACCCTACCTACCCTACCCTACCTACCCTACCCTACCTACCCTACCCTACTTACTTTACTCTACCCTACCCTACCTACTATACTCTACCCCACCTTAGCTACCCTACCCTACCTACCCTACCCTACTTACTCTACCCTACCCTACCCTACCCTACCCTACCTACCCTACTCTACCCTACCCTACCTACCCTACCCTACCTACCCTACCCTACCTACCCTACCCTACCTACCCTACCCTACCTACCCTACCCTACTTACTTTACTCTACCCTACCCTACCTACCCTACTCTACCCCACCTTAGCTACCCTACCCTACCTACCCTACCCTACTTACTCTACCCTACCCTACCCTACCCTACCCTACCTACCCTACTCTACCCTACCCTAGCTACCCTACCCTACTTACTCTACCCTACCCTACCTACTCTACTCTTATATGCAACATTTTGCTACTTTGGGTTACATTATTGCAATTTTCATAAGGATCATATATATTTTTTTTTTAATATGTTATTGCCTATGATACTGAGGAAGGATGTAGCTTTCTACTGGTGAAATAACTTTCAAAATCAGTTCAGTAGATCCAGAGATTACATCCCCTACTACGAAACACAAACTTTACCTCTTGATAATCTCGGTACTTTGAGAGACTTTACCACTCATTATTTAGGGCCAACTTCGAGAAAAAGGTCAACCGTCCAATCCGACTCGGCTGGGCAGCGTTCGGGAATTTGCGCGGTACAGTCAAACGCGATGAATAGAAACAAAACTTCGAAGGGAATTTTTACGTTATTGAAATTGTTTGTAGCATTTTAGTAGGTCATTATCATCATTTCAGCCGATAGAAGTTCACTGCTGGACATAGGCCTCCCCCAAGCGTCGCCACATTGACCGATCCCGTGCGTCTCGCATCCAGCGCCTTCCCGCAACCTTCACCAGGTCATCGGTCCACCTAGTGGGAGGCCTTCCAACATATCGTCTTCCAGTTCGCGGTCGCCATTCCAGAACTTTTCTGCCCCATCGGCCATCCGTTCTGCGAGCAATGTGCCCTGCCCACTGCCACTTCAGTTTGCCAATTCTTCGGACTATGTCGGTAACTTTGGTTCTCCTACGGATATCATCATTTCTGACGTGATCACGCAAGGAAATGCCAAACATAGCCCTCTCCATCGCCCTTTGGGTGACTTTAAACTTTCTGATAAGGCCCATTGTGAGCGATCACGTTTTAGTAGGTACTCCAATATCATCATCATCATCATATCAGCCGAAAGACGTCCACTGCTGGACATAGGCCTCCCCCAAGCGTCGCCACAATATATTAAATAAATATTTAAAAAAACCGATGCTTTGTTTGAAACCAATATAGTGGTATCACAGTTATAATTCAGTGAAGATATGGAGCATACAATCGAACTCTTTAGCGACAAACAGCACGAATGTGTAAATTGAGTTATTATGGGTATTTTGTCAATCCTTTAGGCATCTTACTGTGGAACTTGATTAATTTGTAGCGGTGGTGAACCAGACTGTATATCATGAACCGTGATGGCTAGGCAGCTGAAATTCACACAGATGATGTATGTCTGTTGCCGCTATAACAACAAATACTCAAAACAGAATAAAATAAATATTTAAGTAAGGCTCCCATACAAAAAACGTAATTATTTTGCCGTATTTTGCAATAATGGTACGGAACCCTTCGTGCGCGAGTCCGACTCGCACTTGGCCGGTTTTTTTTTATATTACGTATATTTTAATAACAAATATTTTTTCTTTGATCAGTTTTTTCTTCCAAGCCAATTTCAACCTTACCCCCTTGTCCACAGGGAGCAACTCTCCTCAAGCTGGTGGAACGCCTGACGTACCACATATACGCTGATCTTAACTTGGTGAGAACGTTCCTCACGACGTACCGATCGTTCTGTTCGCCTGGTGAACTATTGGAGTTGCTGATCGAGAGGTTCAAGATACCGGAGCCCAGTGAAGTGTATGACACGCCAAGGACTGGTGAGTTGTGAAAAAAAAAAACACATAGTTTATTTCAAATAAACCTTTAGGTAAATTGAATGGTCAAACAAAAAAAAAAAGATGAATCTAGGTCTCTAGAATGTGCAAGAGACTCAACGGACACTCTTTTCCATCAATATGTTTCAATTACAAGTATTTGGTTACATCATTCGTGTTGGAAAATTACACATAAATGTGAAAACGATGTGAAAAGACGTGCTCGTAAAAACGTCTTAGAGTAAAATAAACAACCTAAAAATTTATTAAAAACAGGCCGAGGCAACCAAGTTATGACCCATCACAACTTATGGCGCCCGTTAACGAACAGGTCGGATGGATTGGCACCACTGCTCAACCATCGGAAAATAATTATTTAACTTGATCATCAGTTTCAAATCTGCCGCAATGAGCAACTGCTTTCGGCGAATTGATTTGTGAGCTACTTGGGCGGTATAAATTATTTATATTCATGAGTACATTAAGAGGAAATGCGGGCAGAGAGCTCCGACTGAATTTCCTTAGGAAATAGTCACAATAGAATAGAAAAGAATAAATACTCTTTATTATGTCTCAGTATTCGAGCTTTGGCTCTCGCCTATTTCTGGCTCCAATATTGGACCAATTTAATAGTACATTGTGATACAATTACCTAAACACCCGTGTATCACACGACATTTTTCAATACAGTTGTGAGAAATAGTAAAAACAAATCAAAGAATTAGATTTGTTTATTCACAAAAAAATAAAATTTTCGCGCGTTTTTGCAACTGGACATATTTTTTTTACAACGAAAACAGCCAACACAGCCTATTCGATTTTTTTAATTTTTTGACAAATATTGATGTGAAAATAATTAAATTGAAACTGGTAATTAAATATATAAAACAACCATCTAAAAGACTTTTGAGAGTTCAATGCTAAAACGTACGGAATCATTCATTTTTCCTCGTATAAAATCAATCCCATTTTATTCTATGTATGAAAACTCTTTGCTACTAAACTTTTTAAATTGACTTATAAAGGACATGGCTAAGTAAAGTATGGACGACTGCCCTAGCAATGAATAAACATTTTAACTAGTAATATGTAATTCTGAATAGCTGAATATGAGTATTTCGTATGAAAAAAGTTACAGGCACTTTTTATATCGTCACAATCCTGAAAATAAAATCGTAGAAACGCCTACATTAATAGGTATACAAACTTGTAAAAGAATAAGATTTTGCTATGATACTTTATTAAGGCGTTTAGAGGAGCTCGTGGCTTAATAATAACAGACGCACAGGTCGATCTTCTAGGTTAAGCAACGCTAGCCGAGGTCATTCCGTGGTTCCATCGTGTACCATCTTTAAGCCGTTGGTCCCGGCTGTCATTTGAAGATCTTTCATTTGTTGCTACACCACAGTTTATGCATCTCGTGATGAATCAATACGCAATTGAAACTTAAGATCATACTAGTTGGCTCTGTATTAATACATAATACCCGGCGAAAGGTACTTCGTTCAAAGTGAGTTCCCATGACACCCCCAACATGTTTTTTTTTATTGGGTCTAATCGAATCGAAATTTTTAGTGTCAGCACTATTTAAGCGCCGTTGCTTTCCAGATTTTGCCAATAATTTCTAGAAATCAGATAATCTCTAAGGTTTTGAGATGTATTGCGAAAGGTAAAAAATAAATAATAATGAATACTGTTCGTTTCGACCTACGCAAATGTATTTAAAAGTAGGTTTATTGACTATCATTTTTCGTAGAACGGAATCTTATGTTCTTCTTGTCAAACATAAACATGAAAAACTTTTAATTATTTGATTAATTCACGAAAGTTCTGGAAGAATAATAAAACTGTAATAATTCATTAATGAATATTTGAATGTTACGAGCTAGTGAGAAATTTCTAGACGTGCTTAGGGCAGTTGTTTAGCCATGTCCTTTAAAACTAAACTACAAAACTAATGATCGAGCTCGTAAACAAAAGTCACAACCGCGTAACAGAAAGATGCCTATGCATAAGATTTTATTTTCGAATCATAATGATAGCCATGTTTAACAACTGTATTGAAAAAGATATTCCTTAAGGCGATATATACGCCCCAATGTTAACGCAGTACTGGCCGTGCGCCCGCTCGATGGCAAAATATCAATATTAATTCCTTTTGAACAGTTTTGTTTGCAAAATATTATTTGATTTACATATGCTATTTCAGTTATGAAGAAATTCCAGCCATCAATTTATCTGTATATAAATATTTTTTGACATCCAAGTCGTTTTGGAGGAGTATATGATTTTTTTTTTTCAATAAGAGTAAGCTTTAAAAAGTAACCGTTTCACGAAACTAAAACGGTGGCTGTAGGCCCTGAAATTGAAAAAAAAAATGCTTTGTGCTTCTATGTTTTTAATTTTTCATTTATAGTTGTCAAATTTATACATTGGGCTTCGGTTGACAGTGCAATTTTGAGCATTTTCTGAGTGTTCTAGTGCTTCTAAACGTAATGTATCATCAAAAAGGATAACATAGGACCATATTACATATCTTTCCTTTTCAGTGTATGGAATGTCTTTTAAATTTATCCAATATTAGAGGAGGAAATAGGCGAGAGCCAAACCTCCTTTTTACTTAGAATATTCCGTTGGATATCTGCGAACTCATTTCCTCTTAAGTACTTATGAATATGAACAACTTACACGATGGAATAAAAGGAGAGCAGTGGTGGCCCAGTGGTATCGGCCGCGAATTACAAGTTGTAGGTCGTGGGTTCGAGCCCAGACAGGCGCTTTACTTTGTGTAAATTATTTCATCACCACTGCTCTCAAAACGGTGAAGGAAAACATCGTGAGGAAATGTTCTACAGGTCTAGCGCCTAACTGTGTCAGTTCCTAACGTATGGGAGCGGTACGGGAGGGGTGACAAGTGACGTGACATGACGTGTCCTAACTGTCTCGCTATACACGTGATACATTTTAATGCAGATATCTCTTAAGATATGCTTGTGATATTTACGAGCGTGTAGCTAATTCAAATTGATTAACATTTCGGCGTGTGATAATAAAATCAAAAAAACCGGACAAGTGCGAGTCGGACTCGCCTACCAAGGGTACAAATTTGTAAGTAAATATTATAAATAGGGAGTTCAGGAATCGAGTCTCGCAGTTTTCGCCAAGCTTATTAATAAAAACTAAAAAAAATAAATAGTAAATAAATAAATAACGTGTGGCTTTATAATAATATTTTTTTAATATTATTTGGAAATTTTTGTTTTAAAATATTCGTACACTTTATAAACAACTTGTTTAGTTTGAGACCTTATTGAAGGACTCATCTTTGGTTGCGAATACCGTGTGTGTTTTACTTGAAGCGACCTGTCCAATTAACACGTGTTGACCACAGCAAGCCTGACGCCCAACTGAAGTTACGCGTCGTTTGACGTTTCGTAAACACACCCCTCCCGTACCGCTCCCATACCTTAGGAACTGACACCGTTAGGCACTAGACCTGTAGTACCTAATATCCACAAACCCGCACTGGGCCCGCGTGGTGGATTACGACCCATTCTCTCTCACAGAGAGAAGGCCTGTGTCCCAGCAGTGGGAACATTAATACGCTGATGATGTGATTTGATACGATGGAATCAGCTCCTAAGTATGGGTGTACTTACAACTACAACTGTGCTTTACTCACCGAGTTACTGTTGCCTTGTCGTTGGTCGTTTGTGATAAATACGGGGGTCACACTGAAAGTTTTAGTAAATTGAAAACGGAATGACGTAGAAACCTGTTAATATTTTTATTACTTTTCGAAGGAGTCTCTGTTCCTTTCTAAGCACCGTCGCATGCAATGGAACCATAGACTTCTCATAGACACTCTTCCACGCCTTTTTAACCCCCGACGGAAAAAGAGGGGTGTTATAAGTTTGACGTGTGTTGTTGTTTATCTGTGTGTCTGTTTGTGGCATCATAGCTCCTAAACGGATGAACCGATTTTGATTTAGTTTTTTTTTGTTTAAAGGTGACTTTTTCAAATGCAGCCACTGCATTTTCAGGGTTCATAAAACGAATTCCTCTGAATTTATCATTCATTTTTGGAAATAAATAAAAGTTACAAGGTCGGGACTGTAAGGAGGACGACTCACTAACTCCCCACCTACCATAGACAAATATTCGATAGTCCGTCTTGCGGAGTAAGCTGTAGCGTTGTCCATGGGATGGGGCTTCGTCATGACACACACAATCGAATTCTATCATAATACTGTTGTTCAGTAGAACCGCAAAGAAAGTCGTAATAAATCATTGAGCTAAAATTTACTGTAGTCAAATTCATTAAGACGCCATGACATACACTTTCTAAATTGCGGGCAATTTGTAAAAACAAGTGACATATTATGAATTAATTATAACGTGATTTTTAATTTCGTAGACTAAACTGACATTTGGGGGGTTGGCACTTTATCGTTACATAAAAATAGTGTCGTACTATTCTGAGTGATCGAATGTTAATCGAAAATGAAACTATTTCACGGGAAAAAATAATTGTTTAGAAACTAGCAGCCCTTATTTAGTTTCTACTCATTTATGGCAGACTTCATTTTATCGATCGCATTTATTTTATTGTTGATTTCATATTTAACATAATAAAAGTTTATGTACTATGTGTATGAATACTGTTATATTTAAATATATTACATTTATATTCATATAACATTTATTTACACCAATTAGTAAAATTAAATTGAAGAGTCATGTCACATCGATTGTATGAATCACTTACGATTGAGCTTTACCTACAACACTATGCTCCGCGCTTGCAACATTTTAAAAAATAAGGTCATTGGCAGCTGTCAGTTTATTCTACGAAATTAAAAATCACAGTATACACATCTACAGATTCCCATAAAGTTCCTAATTCGAAATTTAAAAAAAAAAAAAACATCGGCTGCTGTTTTCCTGGCCTATTCTTAAACCTTTCAGTGTGACCCACGTATATAACTGGGTTTATTTATAAGTATGATGTATATTTGCGCACGCTAGTCCCAAGGATCAAGACACCTAAAAAGGACGGCAGTCCTAACTCCTCGCTGCTGGACATTGATCTAGGTAACGTTGCCATAATAATGAGTTTTGTAAGTTATTTTTATTGTGTTGTGCATTTATCCAGATGGACACTGTCCATCATGGACACTTGGACAGTCTTAAACAGTCCTAGGCGCAGGCCACATAGAAATAGGGTCGGGCGCGGACATGGCACGGGCGGCTTCCTATTCCATACAAAATGCATGGAAATAAAGTGCAATTTGATCAGGCACGGGCGCTGAAATGGCGCGTCATAACCACGTCCGAGCAACGGCATACCGTGTGTCCTAAATTGTGCTTTATTTCCATGCATTATGTATGAAATTTGAATGGAATAGGAAACCGCCCGTGCCATGTCCACGCCCGACGCCATTTCTGTGTGGCCTACGCCTTATACATAAAAATCTCTGAACTATTTTGCGCTTTTCATGCAGATTCATCATTTGAATGTTATCGATGTGTTTGTTCGTAAACTATGTTTACCAAATTCAGGTAATTTCTATGTCTTTTATTTGTATGAAAGTTGAAATAGACAGAAGTAAATAACAACATTCAGACTAAATCATATCGACTAAAAACACTGTGAATATTAATAAGTAAACTAAAGTCGTGACCATTTAAGAAGTCGGATTTGACAGCTATAATACTTAATAATAATTTAACTCAATGCTTACGAATAATACTCGTTGTTGTAGTGTATAGGAAACTTAATTAATTAGGATTATTAATTTGTTTTTCAATTTCTTACGTACAAAGTTATCGTGGCATGTAAAATAAAAAAAATCATCGGGCTTTTAGATTGTCACGATTATAGTTTTTTAGTTCTTAACTATCACCGTCCTTTTCTCTCACTGTCTGTTAGTAAAAGACAGCAATAGTTTTATAAGTTTTCAAGAAAATCGGCATCAGTGACCTATAACAGCTAGTTACGCTAAAGAACCATTATATCTTCAACAGCGGAGAGTATAGAGAGCGTTGCGAGCAGCGACGCGGAGAAACTTAGCAAAAATACCGCCAGGGAAGACTGGAAGAGGTACCGGAAAGAATTCCAGCAGCCTGTCAAATTTAGGTGAGTTGTCTTAGTTTATTAACTCTTTTATAGTACCTTGGGTACCTTTGGGTATGCTGACGACAGCACGGTGGCTGACACGCGCGATACTGGGGCTCAGATCTGGTCTCTCCGGGAGGTCATGGTTGGGCGCTTGAATCTGTCCTTGAAGGCAGTCTCCGAGTGAGGCGATGCCAATCTGGTCAGGTTCAATGCTGCTAAGACCGAGGTGTGTCTTTTTTCCGATAAAAGTTCTATCCACACATATCAGGCCCGTGCACGGACGTGTGTGAACGGGTTCATATAAAATGTACGCAACGATATTTTTTTGAGCCCCTCACGGGGCACGGTCTGTCCGCGTCCCGTGCACGTCCCGGGCACGGCCCTGATATGTGTGGATAAACCTAAAAGGAGCCAATTCCACAAAGGGTCATCGGCAATGAGATACTGGTCGAGTCTAGGCTCCAGAGCCTTGAACATCGGCGCCAAGTTGCCAGTCTGTCGGTATTTTATCGGTTACATTTCGGGGAGTGTGCGATGGAATAGCATAAACTAATTCCTGCTAGCCCTCTCTATCATCGGACTACAAGACGTACGGCGATGCGTCATCGGTACATGGTGGACATCCCACCCATACGCACCAAATGTTTTTTCATTATGCGTACAGCTAAGGAGTGGAATTCCCTGCCGGAGTCTGTATTTCCTGATAGCTACGACCTTGGAGTCTTTCAAGTCAAGAATGAATAGGTTTCTTCTAGGTAAGAGTGCTACACCGTCGACCACATCATCGCTTACCATCAGGTGAGATAGTGGTCAAGCGCGAGCCTGTCAATAATAATTAAAAAAAAAAAATGTAACAGGGTTGTCGCGAACATCAGCATCAGCATCCGCCGATTATGATGTTGTTTCTGCGTATTTATTGCATTAGCTGTAAGTTTTTCTAAGATTAATAAAATTAAATAAATTATCAGCATCATTTTCAATATCAACATTCGCATTGATAGATAGATGCTGGTCATTTGATGAGGAGGGATGAGGCGCATGTTACTAAAAGAGTTATGAATATAAATGTGGATGTATGGAGAGGGAGAGGAAGGCCAAAGAAAAGATGGATGGACTGTGTGAGGGGTGATATGAAAGAAAAGGGAGTCAGTGATAGCGGGACGGGAGACAGGACGGTGTGGAAAAAGCAAACGTGTTGCGCCGACCCCAAGTAACATGGGACAAGGGCAGGAAGATTATCATTGATAGATGCTGATTATTAACGCACAGATTAGAGAAGTTACTACGTAACAGATATTTCGCTCCAAGATCAAGTACACAATTTTGGGATCACGGAGACACTGGGCCATGATCACCGCTCCGACCCACTGGAGCCAGCAACACTATCCCGACTCACTGGGATATCATCACCCCGACTCACTGGGGTACAACCGCATACAGTTCCGACTCACGGGAACCAACCTTCCACTGGCCTGGCACGTATCACGAGATGTACGGACGACTCAACCTGCTATCGACGTCCGATCTCCGGATAGCGGCATCAACGCCGCCACTTACGAACTAATGAGATGACGTCACACAAATCCTGCATCGCGCAAGCAAAGTATTCGGCGCGATTTGAACAAATACAACAGTCCGACTATAACCGATGGGCAGTTGCCCGGACCAGACACTACACTCGTCTGGTAGGGGGACCCTCCCTTTTCTATGGAGGTTTGTGGGACTTTACATCCTGTTCCGCATACCTCAAAATGTATATGTAAAATGTTCGGGTCAAATCTTCCAACTGAATTTTAAAGCAGTTATCCTCCACCGATTAAGATTAAATTTTGCATACACGTATAGTTTGGATGACAATGCATGGTAAGCTAAGTGACGTCATTCTAAATCCAATATGGCGGATGGCCCAAGATGACGGACTAGTTCTTTTTGTGCAGTGACATGATATGAGTATCAAATGAAATAGTTTGCTGAGAAGAATACAAAAAAGACTTTTTAATCAATCTGCCTAGCCTTTTCACAACTATATTGGGGTCGGCTTCCAGTCTTACCGTTCGGCTGGGTACCACTGTTTTACATAGAGCTACTGCCTATCTGACCTCCACAACCCAGTAACTGGGTAACACGGTACCCCTTGGCAAGACTAGTGTCAGATCTCAAGCTTCTGACTACCCGTAACGACTGTCAAAGATCTTCAAATCAAAACGGACCGACCTCGTCAAGCGTTGCTTAACCTTGATGATCGACCAGTGCGGCTGTTATTATTTAGCCACGAGCTCCACAAAAAAAGACTTTTTTAATAAATAATTTTATTAGAATATATGAAGACGTGATAATGTTATCTTCTTTCCAGGGTCATAAACGTCCTCCGACACTGGGTAGACCAGCACTTCTACGACTTCGAGCGCGAACCAGCTCTGCTGGACAAGTTGAGGGAGTTTCTGGAGTCGGTCGACGGCAAGCCCATGAAGAAGTGGGTGCAGAGCGTACTCAAGACGCTGCAGAGAAAGGTAAGTCACTTGACACTCTTCAGAATAAAGGTTAGTTTTACGACAGATTTGTCTAATCTGCACCCACCCATACGCACTAAACGTTTTGGAAATACTTTCATTATGCGTACAGCTAAGGAGTGGAATTCCCTGCCGGAGTCTGTGTTTCCAGATAGCTACAACCTCGGAGTCTTTAAGACAAGAGTGAATAGGTTACTTCTAGGCAAGCGTGTTACACCGTCGACCACATCATCGCTTACCATCAGGTGAGATTGTGGTCAAGCGCGAGCCTATCTATAATAATAAAAATAAAAAAATCTGCAGCCTGATTACGTATGTGAATTCGACAAGGCAAAGGGTTTTGACCGCCATCAATCGACTAATCCTAAAATATCCTCCAAAGTGGACTCCAAACTGGTTCTGGATTCTATCCTAACCCTAAACAGGCAGCCGGAATAAGACTGATGGGTTCCTGGACGTAAAGGAATCCATGATAACGAAGTGAACTGGCAAGAGAGGGCTCAGCAAATGATTTTGTGGGTCCAGAACCATGTGTAGGGGATGTTACGAATGTTCGTGTTCGCATTCGCATATGCATTACACTCGCATCAACACTGGCATTCGCATCAAACAATGCGAATGTTTAGCGAATGCGATTGTATGGAGGTCGAGACAAGTAGGAGTGGGTGGAGCTTAGCAGGTCATCTTCGCGTTTTTGTTACTTTGAGTTTGTTTCTAGTTGTCACTTGTCGATCAATTAGTAAGCAGGTATTGTGTTTAAGTACCCAGACCCAGACTCAGTTTCGAGTTGTAGGTTATTTTAAGCTAGGATAAGTTATTATAAACTAGCTTCTGTCAGCGGCTTCGCCCGCGTGAATGTCGAAAATTATCCCACGGGAATATTATACCGAGATGAAAAGTAGCCTATGTGCTATTCAAGATTATAATCTATCTCTGTGCCAAATTACATCCAGATCCGCCCAGCGGTTTGAACGTGAAGAAGCAACAAACATACACATACACACTCACAGACTTTCGGCTTTATAATATTATATAGTGTGATTATAGTATGATAGTTATTTAGAACTTTATTTTTGTATTATGGCGCCAGGGAAGAAAAGTGAAATATGGCGATATTTCACACCTATTGATCGAGATCATGCGAAGTCTAATATTTAATAACTTCGGGGCTGCGAACCGTTCATGCCGAGGGGTTCGAATTGTTAATACGTGCTGAAACAGAGGTCCAGGTTTCTAAAAGGTATGATTAAAATCATACCTTGATATATTTTTTTTGTCCCTTCTCAACATTCGCACTCGCATTCGCATTCGCCTTTCAAACACTCGCATTCGCGTTCGCGAATGTCAGAGAGAAGAGTTCGGAATATGAGCAGGGGGCAAATCCGCTACCTGCTTCGGGCCTTTCACATCATCAGCCTATTAATGTTCCCACTGCTGGGACACAGGCCTCCTCTCTGTGAGAGGGAATAGGCCATAATCCACCACGCGTGCCCAGTGCGCGTTGGTAGATATCACATGTCTTCGGATTTTTGGTTTTAGGACATGCCGGTTTCCTTACGATGTTTTCCTTCACCGTTTTGAGAGCAGTGGTGATGAAATAATTTACACAAAGTAAAGCGCCTGCCTGGGCTCGAACCCACGACCTACAACTTGTAAGTCGCGGACGATACACCACTGCTCTTATACCACTGGGCCACCACTGCTCTTCTTTGGGGGCCTTTACTGGGAACCAACGACATGCTCATGAAGATGGGTCTAACCGCGACACCCATGTGCAGGTTGTGTGGGGCTCTGGCTCAAGCAACTGAAGGAACACGGATGGGTGTTAGTCAGTAAAAGTCTGACACGCCCTCCCGCCTCATTCAGAGCGAGAGAAGTCATTGAATGATTTCCCACCCAAAAAAAATCAATGGCTCGTAGTGGCCGAGTTATTTCTCGGCCCCTCCACAAGATAAGAGATAAGATCGTCCAATCACATGCGAGATGAAAGATGCGATGTGGATTTCCGTCTATCTGATTGGTCGATTGATGGCGATTAAACTCTTTGCCTTGCCGAATTCCCTTACGCAATAAGACTGCTGATTAAAATCATTGCTGTATTGTTCCAAGCAAATAGTTAGAACTAAACCGGTATGCTCTTTCCGTGTGTGTGTTTGCATTACGTCATCACCGTACCACGATAATGATCTCATGTATGGGAAGCCTTAAAATTTGCTGATAATCTGCCTTGTTGGATTGTCGGTTGCAAGCGTCACTGCGATGCATAAGCATCCTGGATGCGATTCTTGGTCATCATCAGCCTATAGCAGTCGACTGCTTGACATAGGCCTCTCCAATCGCACGCCATTGGTCTCCATTTCCGGCAGCTCTCATCCAGCTGCTACCAGCCACCCTGCGAAGATTGTCGCTCAACCTAGCCTGAGGGTGTCCCACACTATGTTTACCCATTCAGCACAGATGCACCAACACTTTTCACAATGCAAAAAAGAGTCATAAGAATCCTGGTAAATATAGAAGATACCGATAGCTGCAAACCTCATTTCCAAGAACAAAAATTACTTACCCTCCCCTGCCTATGCATTCTAGAAATGTGCAAATTCGTTCGAAATAACCAACACTTTTACACGACAAGAGAAAATATACATACACATTACGCCATAAAAATAGGTTAAACCTACCAAGCTCTAAGCTAAAAATAAACTCAACAAATACATTATTAATGTCAATGAAAATATATAATAAATTACCAGAAATAATTAAGGAACAACAAATATTTAATTAATTAATTAATAAATTAAAACAATTTATATTAACTAAATGCTATTATAATGTAAATAAATACTTAAATGACAAATTTTAAATTAAACTAATTGCAATCTAATAAATAAATAAATACTTAGTCAAATAAAAGCCCTCATCCTCTCGCCTACTTTTGCAGTGCCCGACAGGGTCCACAATGGTCTAAATTTGTAATCTAAATATCTAAGTTCACATGTGGAAGCAATAATTGTATTGAGTATTCACCGAGGTCACCGGTTTTACAGCTAATATGGCCGGCCCATTGCCACTTCAGCTTGTTTATTCTCTGAGCTATGTCGACAACTTTTACGATAGTTGGTCGGGCAGTGTTATTAATTTTTTCCATCAGGAATTTCTTCGTACGAATTTGTCCCCGATGTCTGGGAAATAACTTCTTTTACTTTTTATTAAAATTTAATTAGATCTCTGGTAGAAACAAAATTTGGTGATAGGTACCTCCTATCACCAATAGTCAGTTGACGGGAGCGAAGCCGCGGGGGTCAGCTAGTATATAATAAATAAATACTCCTCTGCCTCTGTACTACAGACTTTATATATAATGTAATTCGTTCACAGAGCTTACCCTCCGACTGCGACTCAGTGTCCAACCTGTCCGTGGCATCCGTGGTGTCGCACGTGTTCGACCGCCTGCCGCCCACGCCGCTGAAGCACGTGGCGGAGCCCGAGCGCTGCGACTGGCATCCTCTGGCGCTGCACCCGCTGGAGCTGGCCAGGCAACTCACGCTGCTGGAGTTCCATCTTTACAGACAGGTATACCCCATTATCTCATTATCATTGTCATCATCATCATCGTCATCAACATCATCATCGTCATCATCAGCAACTGGCATCCCCTCGCGCTGCACCCTCTGGAGTGAGGCCAGGCAACTCACGCTGCTGGAGTTACATCTTTACAGACAGGTATACCATCATCATTTCAGCCGAAAGAAATCCACTGCTAAACATAGACTTCCCCTAAGCGTCACCACATTGACCAGTTCCGTGCGTCCCGCATCCAGCGGATGCCCGCAACCTTCACCAGGTCATCGGTCCACCTCATTATATACCTTTTTTTCTTAATGCGAGGAAACCTTCGAAAGAACCTTCGACTTTTGGGGAAAAGACTAGGGCGTGTGGTATTTTTACCACACCAAAACCGAACCAAGGATTACCATCGAAACGTATTAAGGGACCTTTGAAAAGAGCACCCCGTAGCCCCCTCTGTGCAACGCCCGTTACGGCACACCCCTGGGGACACTGAAGAAGTGCCTTTCCTAAACCTCGCTGTACACGGCAGCACGATGATCAGTCTACATATGATCATCTACTTGTTGGTGGGTCTGCGTTCAGTCCGGTTAGACTGGACGCTGACTCACTACCACCCAGTTATACATAGACTCGCGCCTTTTTTCCATGGGGGTAGGCAGAAACTACAGAACGCCACCTGCTACGATCCTTACATACTTCTTTTGCTTCACTCACATTCATACATCTAGTCATACACGCCGGTTATGAGTACTACACTCCTGGCCTTTCTGAAGAACTGACCAATAAGGTCTATGTATGTTTTCTAGGGTGGGGACACCCGGCGTTTCCATTCACGTCTGCCTTGTAAATACCTTTCGTTAGTCGCCTTTCATTCATCTTCTTAAGGTTACACTAGTCGATTATTCTTTCCTACAAACGTAGTCTGGCGATTACTCCACTGTTTGACGATGTACTTTCAAAATAAATAAAAAATATCAATTTGTCTCATCATTATCTAGCCCTGTATGGAAACAAAAAAGTAAGAAAAATATTAATTAGAATATTATGAGCGTCGAAATTTCCATATTTCAACACTAATTTTAACGCATCTTTGGGCGGAAATAAATACCATAAGAAGAAGGAAAATTCCAAAACGGCCACCATACAGGGATAGATTAGTAGTTCAACAATGCAAATAATTTTATTTTGAAAATATACATTTAGTCGTTTTTTCAAGATATCTAGATTCCCAAAGGTCTGTTTAGAAAATTTCGCGCGCTCGTTTTCGTCCTAAATCATGATACATCTCGCTACAAACTTGCAAAAGTGCTAATTCGTACGCGAACTATTTTCTTACTGCTCATCACAGCATCTATCTCTTTCGCACGTGTTGTCGGATGAGATAGCATGCATTTCATCCAAACATCTTAACATAGTCTTACCCAGTTATACTACCAGTCTTAATAATTACTTCTTGTTTCCAGGTGAAACCTTCAGAACTCGTTGGTGCTGTGTGGACGAAGAAAGACAAGGAGAAGACAAGCCCAAACCTACTTAGGATAATTAAACATACCACCAATGTAAGTACCCCAACATAACCTAACAGATATCGAATAAAATTATCACACCGACAGAAATCTTTCAAATAAAAAAAACCGGCCAAGTGCGAGTCGGACTCGCACACGAAGGGTTCCGTACCATTATCGCAAAACACTGCATAATATTCACGTTTGTTGTATGGGAGCCCCCCTTAATTTATTTTATTTTAATTTAATAATTATTATTATTTGAAGAGAATATACAACTAAATATTCTGTGAATATTTCAAGCGTCTACCTGTTGCCGTTATTAATATCGAGCAAAAAACGGCAAAAATATCACGTTTGTTGTATGGGAGCCCCCCTTAAATATTAATTTTATACTATTTTTAGTTATAGCGGCAACAGGAATACATCATCTGTGAAAATTTCAACTGTCTAACTATTACGGTTCATGAGATACAGCCTGGTGACAGACAGACAGACAGACGGACAGCGAAGTCTCAGTAATAGGGTCCCGTTTTGGGTACGGAACCCTAAAAATGGCACGGAAACAATAATAATGGACGACGAAAAAGCTTTATAACAACTATACTCCATTTTAACATTAGACATTTAAACAATTCCAATATACAGCCCGTTTAACCGATTTTGACTTTTATTGCGTTAGCGATATGACAAATGGCAGCTGTAGTAAACAGTTAGCAAAACTAACGTAACAGGTTTATGCTTTTTATGCTCTCCTTATGTTTACGGGATAGAATTCAAAATCGGTTGAACGGACTGTAAAAAAATGGGTTGTAAAATGTTATTTCAAATGGAGTATATGTACCACTAAAATTCTACAAAACTACATTTACCTCGAAAATAAGAAATAAAGTTTTAAAATTGAAATGAATATTTCCACATACAGTTGAAACACATTAGTCGCTGCTTATTTTATTTGATGTTCATTTTGTGCTTTTACCCAAAACCGAGGATGGGTTATGCTTTTAGGGTTCCGAAGTCAACAAGGAACCCTTATAGTTTCGCTCTGTCCGTCCGCAGCTTAGCTCAGATAATCTAAGTACTAGAAAGCTATAATTTGGCATGGATATACATATTAATTATTCCTTCTTCTTCTTTTCGTGTGAGGTGTGGCCACCTCTGGTGTCAGAGTTAATTAAGCCGCCTCTGGGAACCCCATAGGCCTCTGACTTGGCTTGAATTATTCCGACAAAGTGGTAAAATAAAACCATGAAAAAAAAAAATTTGGTGTTCCTCCTATAGACGTAAAGTGGGGATGTTTGTTTTTCTCTCTTTTTATTTCTGCATAATAACATAAAAATTTTCACTTACTAACTTACTTAAATAAATAATGTTAGAGAACTATACATCGTTCGATGTATAAACTTGCCAGAACTTACAGCGTTTCATAGAAAGATCCTCATAAAATTTATATTAAGAGTCATCATCATCATCAGCCTATAGCAGTCCACTGCTGGACATAGACCCTATCGCAATTGCACGTCATTTGGTTCTATTTTCGGCAACTGTCATCCAGCTCTTACCAGCCACCCTGCGAAGGTCGTCGCTCCAGCTAGCCTGAGGGCGCCCTACCTTACGTTTACCAGTTCGCGGCCTCCACTCAAGAACACGTTTACCCCAACGGTCATCGGTTCTATGACTTATATGGCCGGCCCATTGCCGCTTCAGCTTATTTATTCTGTGAGCTATGTCGACAACTATTAAGGCAATTAACACACGGCCACGGGGTCTCATTGCTAAGAAAGAAAATTTGGTTCAAATAAATCTCACTAGATAGCGCGACATGTACACACAATTTAATAGAATTGTGTGTAAAATTACCATTTTCTGGAATTGAACATAAAAATTGCATGTTCTTGTTTAATAAACTCTCCTAAGTACAAAATTATGGAATATTGGGCTCTTAATTCACATTTCAAAGATTATTTGAATGGATCATTTAAAATTGATGCCAATAGATGGCGCATTTTTAAATTTCTGAGACATTCCACTCGATTGTTAAAATTTGCATTGTAATACATTTGGGTGCAAGAAAACTGTAAAAACGTGCAAAAAAATACTATAAAACGAACCGTTTCTGTATTTAAAGAAAAAATATTCACGAACCTAGTAAAACCCTTTTACTTGCAAGTCGCTGCTAACACCATCTATTGCCGTGAAACGGGATCGAACGCGATTGATGTACTTACAAAAATAACAAGATTAATCATATGAAAAACGCTAGTTATGTCGGCACGGTTTCTTTGTATGGGATCAGGCATCTGTAAGCTAGTATTATATTATCTGTGACACGGCACCGCGCACCGCCACTGTAGGTGATGAAGCGGATCTCATGTCGCATTGGCTTCTAATAAATCCGTTGATAACACACGTACACCGCCCCTCCGCGTCCGCGGCGGTGTGCGGTGCCGTGTGTTAATCGTCTAAGAGTACGTCTAATATAATACCTTCTTCCACAGTTCACCCGCTGGATGGAGAAATGGATAGTCGAAAGCGAAAACCTAGAAGAGCGAGTCGGCGTAGTCTGCCGACTTCTAGAAGTTTGTGTCGCTCTGAGACACTTGAACAACTTCAACGGAGTGCTAGCGGTCGTCGCGGCCTGTGGCAGTGCGTCCGTGCACAGGCTGAGAGCTACCTTCCAGGTAAGGTTCCAGGAGATAGGATATAGGATATAGGCCCTTCGGAGAATGGACGACACGGTTGGCGCAGTGGTTGCACCGCGTGTGACTGGTTCGATTCCAGCACTGATCAAATATTTGTATGGCCTTCAGATAGTTGTTCCGATCTGGTTGTTTGTGTATGTCGTACTAATATATATCACATCACTAATATTATAAAGGTGAAAGTTTGTGAGTGTGTGTATGTTTGTTACTTCTTCACGCTCAAACGGCTGGACGGATCTAGATGAAATTCGATATAGATTATAGTCTGGCGTGTGAAGGGAACATTATACCGGGATTAAACGTAGCGTATGTGCTATTCCAGACTATAATCTATCTCTTTGCCAAATTTCATCCAGATCCGTTCAGCCGTTCTGGCGTGATTGAGTAACAAACATACATCCACACTAGTGATGTAACGAATGACATTTTTTGTACATTCGCGGAGGCGAATGCGAATGCAAATATATTCTACTGACATTCGCGGATACGAATGCGAATACGAATGTTCAGTTTTTGTTCAAATTTAGCGCCAACCTATGGTTTGGTAGCAGTCTCGAGGTACGTTCCGTTTGTATTTTGTGCCGCGAATATCCGAGTTGAAACGAACTCATCCGAAGTGTCATCGCTCGCTCCGGTCTTTTCGTAAACAAAAGGGTATTTTGAGGTTAGAGTGTGAATAGTTATTTATTAAAATGAGTAAGTCAACTTCTAGTTAAATATGGTCTTATTTTACACTTTGCGATGCGGAATGAGCTAAATGCAAGCTGTGTAACAATGAATATTCAAGAAAAGGAAGAACTGATAATGTGCTTACGAGGTTAAGTTTCTTTCCCTTGCATTAAAAAACCTAAGAAATGAATGGATTTTGATTTTATTAACCTACTATTATCTTCAAATTGTTATTTTTTTTCTGATATGCATATTCGCAAAACATTCGCAGAAATATTGCGAATGCGAATGTAAATGCGAATATGCAGAAATATGCGAATGCGAACGCGATTATTCGTTACATCACTAATACAGACAAAGACAAAGTCAAATGTATTTATTTCAACTTGGCCATTAAGCGGCAGTTTAGAACGTCAAACATTTAAAGAACAATGGCGAAATTTTAGCTGACTTAAATTTGAGCGTCTGAAAGTGAGTTATATACGAAAGACATTCTATTAATTGTCTATGTTTTTTAAAGTATAATTAGGCCTGGTCCAAAATAGATATAAAAAAACATAATAAATAAAAAGTTATTTGATTTTTTAGTTCATTTCTTTAGCATAGTGTTGCCATTATATATTTTATCTGCTAAGTGACAAGTAGTAACTATATTAAGTAATAATATCATTATTGTATTTATTGCAGTAAATGAGTTAACAATACAGTTTATGTCAAAGTGTAGATGTTCCTTGCAGGTAGGTAATAATATTGTAGTGTAGTAGAAATAAATAAATACCCAAGTCTAAAAAAAATATAGCTTGGTTGTTGACGACAACCTTTTGATACGAGTCAAAGTCACTTAGTTTAAATAAATATACTCATTGCAAAGAGTATACTACACATTTCATGCTAAAATAACTAGGTAAGGGAAATGCTAATGCGATATCCCCCTTTTACTTCCACGAAATTGAATAATATTACCTATTAAACACATTATTAAAAGTTACCCAGACATAACCTACAAAAGTTTATGACTGAATATCTATTATTCTCTACATTCTAAACACAAAAATTCTTGCAAAAACTAATTTAAAACATCACCCTGAGTTAAACCAGATATTTTTCATTTAAAGACTTTCGAATTTAATCTCAGCTAAAACAATGTATGGGACCCTGCCATTGTTCTTTACAAGAGTAAAAATTGATTCTACCGTGCATTCGGAAAAGTAGCTTGTTATGGAGAAGAATGCACAAGAAACTCCATACTTACTCTTTTAAAAATATAAGCTTTTAATAATATTTACATATATTATTTATATACATGAATAAATTCATATACGTGAGAACGATGCACCCAGCACTAATATACTAAATATAGGTATAAAGTAGTACAAGCACTAACAGGTAAATTCTTTCACTTGATAAATAGGAACATGGTTCTCACATACTTACAAATATTGCAAACATAGGTAAATTACCTAATTCAACAACAAAGGAACAGTGTGCGAGATATTTTTTTTAAACAAAACGAGAAGAAAATAAATAAAAATAAAGCGTTACTATAATAATTATGAATATATCGTATACACACACATCCATCCAAAAATTTCACATTTAAAATATGAATAAGATCTCACTGGCAGCTTAAAGTCTTCATTTGTACCCTATTTGGCTATAAACGCCCCTCTTATTACATCGGACTTAAACATGTCTAACACAACTACTTCTTCCCCAGATGGTACCCCTCCGCCTAATCCGAGCCTTAGAAGAATTCCGCGAGCTGAACTCGGACCACTTCAGAAGGTACCAGGAAAGGCTACGGAGCATCAATCCTCCGTGTGTACCGTTCTTCGGCATGTACCTCACTAACATACTGCATATTGAGGAGGGGAACCTTGGTGAGTACATATACAATTATCATTATACTCTGACTGCTGGATATAGAGCTTCCCTAAGCGTCACCCGTCGACCACATAGCCACTAGACGCCTAATGCTTGATCTAATACATCAAAACAATTCTGACAACTAGCTGAGGTATGAGGCACGGGGGTACTGCGCTCTGATTGGTCCCTTACCAAGGTCATACGCCTCATTAAGGGTGGGCCAGGTTTAAATAAAACCAGGAAGGTATCAATGTTTTTATATTAAATTAGTATTTGTAGTTTTTATTTTATTTTATTAATATAACCTTTTTTATTATTAATTATACGGCGTTTTAACATTTTAGTAATAAAATAAAATGTTATAACTAAAAAATAAATATCAATATTCTAAAGGTAACATACTTTTTTCGGTTGTTGGTTCTTAAATATAGTAATATTAAATAATAGTAAAAAATGTAATCAAAAAATCGTTTCACAATTAATAAACTATTCAATTGAATGTCTTTATTGGTAAGGTTTCTAGTATCGATAACAGATTTGGTCATAGGATATGGTGCATCACTAGTTCTATTTACGAAATTATAGACGAGAAGAGATAGCGAAAAAATTACATGGGCGATTTCACCTACAAACTTGACCAGTACAATATGCACTCCGACAAATAATATCAGAAAATAAATCTAATTATGTTTATGTAACTATTAACTTATCGGGAAACTCGAAGTCTGGCTGTTGTTACCACGCCAACGTATTGTTCAAGAGGCCATTATAATATTTATTTCATAATTTTTTTGTTGACGGACGCAGAAGTGTTTACGGCTCATTATGTGAGCCGTAAACACTTCTGCGTCCGTCATTAATTCGAAATTGTCGACCTGTATTACCTGTATATGATCTTTTAGTCATATGTGTTGACAGACATCGCTCGCCTGTTATTAGGCGTCTAGGGGCTGTGTGTCGCTGGCGATGGCGTCACCACATCGACTAGCACTATGCGAGTATGCGGGCATGGAATATTGAAACTGTCATAATTATTGTTACGAGCTGGGGGTCCGGGATAAATAATTTGAACAGCAGACTTCAATTAATCACACTTTATTACAACAAAAACACTTATTAAACAATTCTATTACTTCGCACTATTTTCCTTTACCGATCGCTCTGTGTCGCTTCCAAATCGAAAACTGACTCATGATGAACCCGACTGATGAGCTCTTTATATAGCACGGAAGATGTTTCTAGAACGTTCCATACTGTTCTAGATAATTCGAGAATCTTCCAGAACAATCGACCTTCGAATTCACTGTTACCGAAGCGACTAGAAACTACTTAGTTATTCTACACGTCACTAGATGGCGTTGCCCTATCTTGTAACATTATTAATACTACCCCTATGCCTTGCCTATCCCCCGGTTTCTCAAAACTAGATTGGGGTATTAACGTAATCGACGAATAATCGCCGGTTATCTGCTGTGTTGTTGAAAATTAGTTCAACAAATCACAGCAGATAAATAGCACGCACTGCGATTTTTATTCGCGCTAATTTAATTCGTAAAAATATTTTTGTCCGCGTAGTGCGGACGCACGCGCGGACGGGTGCACGCACTGCGGGTAAAATTCTTCGCGATTTTTATCTCCTTCTTACGCGGCGCGAATTTAATCCGCGCTGCGGTGCGTTGGATTTTTTGGCAAAACACGGATTTCTTGCGATATTTTTACCGCATTGCGTGCTAAGCTTAATTTAGTGTCGAGAAACCGGGCCTATAACTTGAGTATGGTAGTCACAGCGGATCTTTGTGTCTCTGAAGTCGGCTCAGCGAACCATTGCGCAAGAAACAGTTTGTCATCGAGTATACTGCATAGAGTAAGAGAGATAGGACGATGCGACAAACGTAAGCGAGTGAAAAAGACAGTTATACAAAAAAAAAACCCGACTGCTTATAAAGCGAACTTAAAAAGACGTAAACAAGAAGAAAATCATGCTGTGCAGTCGGAGGTTACATATTCGCGAGCTGGCTGATCAAAACCAGATGTATCCTCCGACTGCACAGCATGATTTTCTTCTTGTTTACGTCTTTTTAGTTCGCTTTTTAAGCAGTCGGGTTTTTTGATGTTTTTAACTTACTTTTTTTATTTATAACTTTTTAGTTAACACTTTTTTAAAGTACCGTGGTAAATGACTGGAGTTCTCTAATCTTGTGTACGTTAAACTGTATTTTTGAATCAAATATTTTCGTTGCAGATTACCTCCCCGACTCGGAACTAATAAACTTCTCAAAGCGCCGCAAGGTGGCGGAGATAACGGGGGAGATACAACAGTATCAGAACCAGCCCTATTGTCTCACGCCGGAGCCGAAGACCAGGGTACGTATTGTTAACCTCTACGTTTGGCGATGCGTCATCGGCACATGGTGGGACATCCCACCCATACGCACATTTTTTACCCGGCTGCAAGGAAAGGGTTATGTTTTTCGCGCGTATCTTGTATGCATGTAATATTCTTTTCAATACAGTTGTTAAACATGGCGTACTTTCAGAGGCTATAATTATGATTCGAAAATTAAATCTTACGCATAGGCATCTTTCTATTACGCGGTCGTGACTTTTGTTTACGAGCTCGATCATTAGTTTTGCAGTTTAGTTTTAAATTTATAAGTCAATTTAAAAAGTTTAGTAGCAAAGAGTTTTCATACATAGAATAAAATGGGATAGATTTTATAAGAGGAAAAATGAATGATTCCGTACGTTTTAGCATTGAACTCTCAAAAGTCTTTTTAATGGTTGTTTAATATATTTAATTACCAGTTTTAATTTAATTATTTTCACATCAACATTTGTCTAAAATCGAATAGGCTGTATATATCGCAGGGATATGATGAAAACAGGGAATTGATCAAATCTCTAAGCGATTTGATCAAATCACGGAGGATGTTAAAATAATAACACGTTTTTATCATTTCCCTAAACAAATCTGGTGATTTGACAAATCCCAATAAAGAAATCTAGTGATTTGAACAAATCTCAAAATTGGTTCAGTGAAATGACAACTACGACTCGGGAGCTTAGGGCACCCCGACACGGACAGGTTAGGTTCGAAGGGGATGACGGGAGCTGAAGTGAGCGAGCAAAGCGAGCGAACTCAGCTCCCGTCATCTCCTTCGTGTTAGGTTACTTTAGACCCTGCATACAGAAATAGGAGCCCCGCGCAGCGGGGCTCCGTCGGCTCTGCCACACAAATACTAATTCAACTTGCACCTATTCAATACACGAACTCGCCCATCGAAATTGGGCCGCGGGTGAGCGCGGGGTGGAGCAGGGGGCGCGGTAACTGACAAGCAAGCGCGAGCGCGACGTAAACAAGAACTGGACATGTTTTATTATCTTTTCACTGAATCAATTTAGGGGTTTGTTCAAATCACTAGATTTGTTTAGGGAAATGATAAAATTGTGTTGTTATTTTAACATCCTCCGTGATTTGATCAAATCTCTTAGGGAATTGACCAAATCCCTGTTTTTATCATGTCCCTGCGACATATAGACTGTTTTCGTTGTAAAAAATGTCCAGTTGCAAAAACGCGCCTTTAGTTATAAGTCAATTAAAAAAAGTTTAGTAGCAAGGAGTTTTCATACATAGAATAAAATGGAATAGATTTTATATGAGGAAAAATGAATGATTCCGTACGTTTTAGCATTTAATTCTCAAAACTCTTTGAAATGGTTGTTTAATATATTTAATTACCAGTTTCAATTTAATTATTTTCACATCAACATTTGTCAAAAATCTAATAGGCTGTGTAGGCTGTTTTCGTTGTAAAAAATATATGTCCAGTTGCAAAAACGCGCGAAAATTTTATTTTTTTGTGAATTATCAAATCTAATTCTTTGATTTGTTTTTACTATTTCTCACAACTGTATTGAAAAATATCGTGTGATACACGGGCGTGTAGGTTATTGCAAACTCGTGTCATTAAAAACCCTCGCCTTCGGCTCGGGCTTGTTAATGACAGCTCGTTTGCAATAACCTACTTTCCACCCTTGTATCACAATGTACTATTTCAATACAGTTGTTAAACATGGCGTACTTTCAGAGGCTATAATTATGATTCGAAAATTAAATCTTATGCATAGACATCTTTCTGGTTCGCGGTCGTGACTTTTGTTTACGAGCTCGATCATTAGTTTTGCAGTTTAGTTTTAAATTTATAAGTCAATTTAAAAAGTTTAGTAGCAAAGAGTTTTCATACACAGAATAAAATGGGATAGATTTTATACGAGGAAAAATGAATGATTCCGTATGTTTTAGTATTGAACTCTCAAAAGTCTTTTTAATAGTTGATTAATATATTGAATTACCAGTTTTAATTTAATTATTTTCACATCAACATTTGTCTAAAATCGAATAGGCTGTATAGACTGTTTTCGTTGTAAAAAATGTCCAGTTGCAAAAACGCGCCTTTAGTTATAAGTCAATTTAAAAAAGTTTAGTAGCAAGGAGTTTTTATACATAAAATAAAATGGAATAGATTTTATACGAGGAAAAATGAATGATTCCGTACGTTTTAGCATTTAATTCTCAAAAGTCTTTTAAATGGTTGTTTAATATATTTAATTACCAGTTTCAATTTAATTATTTTCACATCAACATTTGTCAAAAATCGAATAGGCTGTGTAGGCTGTTTTCGTTGTAAAAAAAAATATGTCCAGTTGCAAAAACGCGCGAAAATTTTATTTTTTTGTGAATTAACAAATCTAATTCTTTGATTTGTTTTTACTATTTCCCACAACTGTATTGAAAAATATCGTGTGATACACGGATATCGTGTCAAACTCGTGTCATTATAAACCCTCGCTTTCGGCTCGGGCTTGTTAATGACAGCTCGTTTGCAATAACTTTCCACCCTTGTATCACAATGTACTATTATTACCTCGTATCTTTCAAACCACTTGAAGGATTTTTATAATTAAGACATCGATAGGTCTTGGCCGTCCAAGTGTTCTTAGATAAATGCCGTTAAAAAAAAAAGAAACATGGCGGATATTGGGCGCCATATTTGTAGGGCTTGCAATTGGCAACATGAGTGGGGTATCGAAATGAAGGGGTTTTAGAGGTGATTACAAAAATATATCTCACAGCTCTGCATTAAAAACGTGCCGACATGACTACGTACATACATACTATTCCCAGTTAACAGACCTATTATTTAAAAACTTCATTATCTTTTAGGCATTCCTAGAATCCCTGGACCCGTTTCCCGGCAAAGATGACAACGAGATCACGAATTACCTGTACGCCAAGAGCTTGGAAATCGAACCGCGGCTCGTCAAGCAGATGCCTAAGTTTGTAAGTACACACTGATTGTCTATACAACTTTTAATTCTGGCTAAATTATCGCAAAAATAATGTGACAAATTGTCAAGCACGCGTTATCTGCTGTGATTGGTTGAATGAATTTTAACAGCCAATCACAGCAGTTATTGAATTTTGTGTAAAATTAACATTTTCTTAGATTGATATAAATATCATTGAATTCTCTTGTATAATCAACACTTACTTAGCACAAAATTATGGAATATAAGGCTCTTTATTTACATTTCAAAGATTTGAACGGATCATTTAAAATTATTTCCAATAAATGGCGTGGTTTTAAATTTCTGAAGCATTCCGCTCGAATTTTTTAATTAGTATTATAGTTTATTTTTTTTTTAATTTTTAATTAGTAACTGTAAAAGCTGCTATAAAACAAATGGTCACTGTATTTAAAGAAATAAATATTCACGAACCTAGTAAACCTTTTTACTTGCAAGTCACTGCTAACACCATCTATCTCTTGGAAGAGAACCAACCGCTTTCGAGGTATAGTAAAACAATCGATTTATGCCGCCGAAAAACGCTAGTTACTTCGGCAGGGTTTCTTTGTATGGGATGGGCTCTGTATGCTAGTATTATATTATCTGTGATATTATGTACTTTCTTGAACATTATATTTTCTTTGGCCCTTTGCCTTCAATACGCCTCGAGTTCGTGGACTATCCATGAATAAGTCGCAGAGACTGCAGAGAGATTTCACTTTTTTTTAGGGTTCCGTACCCGAAGGGTAAAAACGGGACCCTATTACTAAGATTACACGATCCGTCTGTCTGTCTGTTCGTATGTCACCAGGCTATATCTCATCCGTCACCGTCATAACTAGACAGTTGAAATTTTCACAGATGATGTATTTCTGTTGCCGCTATAACAAAAAATACTAAAAACATAACAAAATAAATATTTAAGTGGGGCTCCCATACAACAAACGTGTTTTTCTTGCCGTTTTTTGCGATTATGGTACGGAACCCTTCGTGCGCGAATTCGACTCGCACTTGGCCGGTTTTTTATTCATTAGCTTAATTAATTTCATTGTTAAGGTACCACTTAAATGAAGAGTGAGACAGCTCAGTCACGAGTACTATTGTAACTTACTGGGGCTGCCTCAGTTTATGTATGAGTTTTATGACATGAGACGAAATAAATATTTTTGTATTTTACTATGCACAAAATTATAGAATCTTGGGTTCTTAGTTTTACTTCGTGGACTATCCATGAATAAGTTGGAGAGACTTTATATTTCAATATTTTCATTTATTTAATAATGAATGTACACACACAGTAAAATACATAAAGACAACACATCAAGACAATAGAGTACTTGTACAAGGGCACTGCTTATTTCTTAAGAAATTTCTGCCAGCAGACCCGCGAAAAGGAAAAGTTAAAAAGAAATGTAGACAATAGTGTGTGATAATAGGAAAATAAGAAAATTGAACGACTTAAACTAAGATTTAAAAATTAGCGCACCTACCCAAATAGTGTAATGGTGGATATATACAAATATAAATACATATATATATTCCATGTTTAGTTTGTAACAATAAAATGGTGTTTGTCCACAGCCTCGCCGGTACCCCGACTTGTCCCTCAAGCAGGTGAAGGTGTCTCGGCGCGCACACGCACACCTGGACAACCCGGCCGGCTCTACGTCTTCTGTGGGGAGTTCTAACGCTTCGCACTGTGATGATACTTTAAGTGAGTACACACATACAATACTATTATAATTTTATATAATAAGTTTATTCATCTTAGTTATAACTAGCTGTTGCCCGCGACTTCGTCCGCGTCAAACTCGTAAAAAATATATTTTTATTTTTTTAGTTTCCCGCTGGAACTATGAATTTTCTCGTGATCAAACGTAGCCTATGTTTCTCGTTATTACATCAGCTATCTACCAGTGAAAGTCCCGTCAAAATTGGTCCAGCTGTTTCGGGGATTACCCGGAACAAAAAGTTATTAAGTTAGTACAACTTGCGCATACATTATATACAGTTTTGGGCTACAGCTTCGTCGCACATCTCATATTTTGGCCTTATTACCCGACTGATAAACACATTACCCTCCGGTAATGTGTTTATCAGTCTATGTATGTATGTATGTTTGTTCCTATGTGGCGTTCTAGAGACCAAACGCATTGGCCGATTTTGATGGTTCTTACGTCAATCGATTCGTCTTAACCCTGCGAGTGTCACTGGCTACATCAAATTGGAAAATAGAAAAATCGCGGCTTTTGGGCACTAAATTTTAGGGACCCAATTTTTTTTTTTTCAAACCAATAAAGGGCTTTAAGAGGTGATTTCAAAAAATATATAAAACTTATGTTTAAATGTACCTAATTCTAAAAAAGATAACTACAGTTATAAATAAAAAAAGTTAATTAAAAATGTCAAAAAACCCGACTGCTAAAAAGCGATCTAAAAAGATGTAAACAAGAAGAAAATCATGCTGTGCAGTCGGAGGATACATCTGGTTTTGGTCAGCCAGCTCGCGAATATGTATCCTCCGACTGCACAGCATGATTTTCTTCTTGTTTACGTCTTTTTAGTTCGCTTTTTAAGCAGTCGAGTTTTTTTTTTAACTTTTTTTCTATCAAAGATCTTACACTTCTCCATCATAAATGTGACTAAAAAGTTATATACTAAAGAGTAATTATACCAGTATATGACAGTTTTTCTCAACACAAAATTATCGTAAAAATTAATGTGACAAATTGTCAAGCACGCGTTATTGGTTGGTTGCGTTAGTGCTGTGATTGGTTGAATGAATTTTCGTCATGAGGGTCATTGCCATTATATCACCAAAACGGATAGATTGTAGACCTGTGGCTCTACAAGTGACATTCTATCATCTAAATCTTCGCGATATCGATTGGAAATTGTCATAAATGTATGGGAATGTCAAGCGCTATCGAAATGTCACGTGATCATCTTCATACTATCATATAAGACGAAAGACGTCCACTGCTGGACATAGGCCTCTCCCAAGCGTCGCCACATTGACCGGTCCCGTGCGTTTCGCAACCAGCGGATCCCCGCAAGCTTCACCAGGTCATCGGTTCACCTAGTGGGAGGCCTTCCAACGTATCGTCTTCCGGTTCGCGGTCGCCACTCCAGAAGCTTTCTGCCACATCGGCCATCCGTTCTGGGAGCAATGTGCCCTGCCCGCTGCCACTTCTGTTTGGCAATTCTTCGGGCTATGTCGGTAACCCTGGTTCTCTTGCGGGATCTCAACGTTTCTGATGCGATCACGCAAGGAAACTCCGAGCATAGTCCTCTGCATTGCCCTTTGGGTGACTGTAAGCTTTCTGATGCGGCACATTGTGAGCGACCACTGGCAACACACACTGGTCATAGACTTTCGTCTTGAGACACTGTGGTAAGTTGGACGAGAAGATACCGCGCAACTTCCCGAACGCTGGCCAGCCGAGTCGGATTCGACGATCGACCTCTTCCAATCCCTTAACATTTTGGCATTTTGATCGTCGACACTTGTTTAATAAGGCCTCAGTGCAGTAGTGGCCCAGTGGTATCGGCCGCGACTTACAAGTTGTAGGTCGTTGGTTCGAACCCAGGCAGGCGCTTTACTTTGTGTAAATTATTTCATCACCACTGCTCTCAAAAACGGTGAAGGAAAACATCGTGAGGAAACCGGCATGTCCAAGACATGTGACATCCAACAACACGCACGGCCAGTACTGCGTTAACATTGGGGCGTATATAGCGCCTTACAGACCCCCAGGTTGTAGGTACCAGGAAAATCATACTGCGGCCAGAAATGAAGATATAATGCGTATCGGAATGCAGCTTCTCGCATGTCCAAAATAAACTTGGAAAATTCATACGAATTGAATAAGACGAATAGGGTAGTTTACTGAAAATTCGTTTTTTGTCCGTCAGATGGTTTAATAAAAAATATTGAACACGTATTTTTTCTTTTGACACGGAAACAAAGTGACGACGATATAATGCGTTGAAATATCGTGTGACGTCACGCCGTTAGTATACTGTCTTATACTGCCTTAGTGAACCACCACTCCTGAACTTTGATGCGCTTTTACTTTATTAATTTTCATTGATTTGGTAAAGTAAAAAATACGTGTCAATATTATTTGATAATTTATCATCAGCCTATTAATGTTCCCACTGCTGGGACACAGGCCTGGGAATGGGCCGTAATCCACCACGCGGGCCCACCGCGTGGTGGATTACGGCCCATCCCCTCTCACAGAGAGGAGGCCTGTGTCCCAGCTGTGGGAACATTAATAGGCTGATGATGTGATGTGTGATGTGTGTGCAGTGATTGGTTGCCAGTTTATGTCCGTTAGTATCTCGGTACATCGCGAAGAGATTATAAGCTATTGAATTTTTGTATATTTCGAATTGAAATATTCAGTTTACAATTTTTATGTTACAGGTATGACGTCACAAATCTCTCCGACGAGTATGAGCCAATGGGACGGTGGATCTCTGCAGTCACTGCCCATGGATTTACGTATGTATTATTTAAATGCCTTCATATTATCTTTAGACGCTTCTAAAAGGGCCATATTTAAACTAAACGTTGCCCAAGTCGACGGCACGAACTATTTTGTGCGCGGGGTTAAAATGCATGCTATCTCATCCGACAACACGTGCGAAAGAGATAAATGCTGTTATGAGCAGGAAGAAGCTAGTTCGCGTACGAATACACACTTTTGCAAATTTGTAGCGAAATGGATGATGATTTAGGACGAAACCGAGCGCCCGAAATTTGATAAACAGACCTTTGGGAGTCTGGATATCATGAAAAAACGACTAAATGTATCTGTTCAATGTGAGATCCCTTAGGCCGTTTGTTTACAACGCGACACACGACACGACAATATGTGGTCTCGATTTAAAGCTCCATATATTTATATGGACCGTTTGTTCACCGCAACACACGCGACACGATTTACAAACGGGTTTTCGGCTATGTCGTCGATGCCGCTATGTCTTCGCGACTTTTTTGCGGTGACGATTTAGCGGTTGTACAAAACTAGTATGAGCTTGTTGACGACACGACACATCGCACCGCACGACTCACGCGTGGTTCGCCACTCACGCGCGTATAGAAAAATACAAGTGCATTGCAGTGTAGTTGCAGAATCGTGTCTAGTGAACAAACGAACAGATAGTCTATAGTGTGTCGTGTGTTAAAAATTGTGACCGCTTATCGTATTGTGTGGTGCCTCGTGAACAACCGACCTAAGACAAATATCAACCTTCTGCTTTCATAGTTTGTCATGTTTTAAATATGAAAAGTGGTCTGTACTGTGATTTTTAATTTCGTAGACTAAACTGACATTTGGGGTGTTGTCGTCACATTATCGTTACATAAAAATAGTGTCGTATCCTGACTATCCTGAGTGATTGAAAGTTAATCGAAAATGGATTTAGATCGAAAATTAAATTAATACACGGCAAAAAAAAAATTAGTAACTAGAGGCCCTTGTTTAGTTTCTACTCATTTATGTCAGACTTTATTTTATCGATCGCATTTATTTTATGGTTGATTTCATATTTAACACAATAAAAGTTTATGTACTATGTGTATGAATACTGTTATATTTAAATATATTACGTTTATATTCATAAAACATTTATTAAACAGTTAGGAGCTACTCCTCATTGACATGGCCATAAGTCAGCAGGTTCGTCGTTCCCGTAAGGATCTGTCGACATGCTGGATAGACTACAAGAAGGCATACGACTCTGTGCCACATACATGGCTCATGAGGGTGCTGGAGATGTACAAAATAGACGCAACTCTGCGCACCTTCCTTGAGTCATGTATGGGGCAATGGAAGACTGTCCTTCGATATCCGGGATGTCGACCGATTCAGGGGGATGATGATCCTATAAGGATTAAGCGGGGGATATTTCAGGGCGACAGTTTGAGTCCACTTTGGTTCTGCTTAGCCCTGAATCCTCTAAGTACACTGTTGGAGGATTCAGGTCTAGGCTATCGGTTGAGAAGAGGTGGTCAGGTCATATCTCACCTTCTTTACATGGATGATCTGAAACTCTTTACCCCCAATAAATTCCAACTGACGGAGCTACTGAAGGTAACTGAAACCTTCAGTAACTCCATCAGGATGGAATTTGGTGTGGACAAATGTGCAGTCATGCATGTTAAACAAGGGGAGATTATGGAATCCGAGGGAATTCAACTCTCTGATTCCATACACCTTAGACACCTCTCCTCGACCGAAACTTACAAGTATTTGGGTATGTCGGAAGCGTTGGGCATCAACAGTTCTGACATGAAGCAACTGCTGAAGGAGCGTTTCTTTGGCCGCCTGAAAAAGGTATTAAATAGCCTTTTGTCGGGCGGAAATAAGGTGCGCGCCTTCAACAGTTGGGTCATGCCGGTTTTGATGTACTCTTTTGGCATACTCAAATGGACACAGACTGAGCTCGACGCCCTCGATAGGAGGGTCCGGACACTGCTGACCGCAAACCGGATGCATCACCCACGATCATCGGTTATGAGACTGTACATCCCGCGGAAGTGTGGGGGTCGAGGCTTTTTAAACGCCAAGACTCTTCACAACCGCGAGGTGTGCAGCCTCAGAGAATACTTTTTAAAAGCTGAAGTGGGTATGCTCCGGGATGTGGTCGCAGTGGACAAAGGACTCACCCCGTTATCCATGGCTAAAGAGAACTGGCGCAAGCCTGTAATACTATCGACTGATGAACGCAAAGAGGTATGGCAAGGCAAGGAGCTACACGGACGCTTCTATCGGGCTCTCCATGGGCCCGATGTAGATTATTCAGCGTCCGTATCCTGGCTACGTTTCGGCGACCTTTTCGGGGAAACTGAAGGTTTTGTCTGTGCAATTATGGACGAAGTCATCCTGACGAATAACTACCGGAGATATATAATGAAGGACGGGACGGTTGACGTGTGTCGGGCATGCCACTGTCCTGGTGAATCCATCAGACATATTATCTCTGGTTGTTCTCGTCTGGCTAACGGCGAGTACTTACACAGACATAACCAAGTGGCCAGGATTATTCACCAGCAGCTTGCTTTGAAATACAATCTGGTGGATTCTGAGGTACCGTATTACAAGTTTGTGCCCGACCCAGTTCTCGAAAATGACCATGTCACGTTGTACTGGGATCGGTCTATCATCACTGATAGGACTATTGTTGCCAATAAGCCGGATATAGTGGTGATAGACCGATTAGCGCGCCGCACAATGATAATCGATGTCACCATCCCGCATGACGAGAACCTCGTGAAAGCTGAGAAAGAGAAACAAATCAAGTATCTTGACTTAGCACACGAGGTTGTCGACATGTGGAATGTGGACTCGGCGATCATTGTGCCGATTGTCGTTACGGCCAACGGCCTGATGGCCAAGAGCCTCGACGACCATCTGTCGAGGCTGTCATTGGGCGGTTGGATCAAGGGTCTGATACAGAAGGCAGTACTCCTCGATACGGCTCGCATTGTGAGGAGGTTCCTGTCTCTGGAGCCCTAACCACCGGTAGCTTGGACCCTGTTCCCGATACCGGTTGGCCTCTATTTTTATATTTTTAAATGTTTTTAAGTTTTCTTTTTTAATATTTAAAAATGTAATATATAAGAATGAAGAAAAATAAAGGAAATAATAATAATAATACGGCTGGGTCATGCCGGTCTTGATGTATTCCTTCGGCATACTCAAATGGACTCAGACAGAACTTGACGCCCTGGATAGGAGAGTCCGCACATTGCTTACCGCAAATCGTATGCATCACCCACGGTCATCGGTTATGAGACTGTATATCCCTCGGAAGTGCGGGGGTCGTGGCTTTTTAAATGCTAAGACCCTGCACAACCGCGAGGTATACAGTCTTAGGGAATATTTCCAGGCAGCTGCCGTGGGTATGCATCGAGATGTGGTAGCGGTGGACAAGGGCCTTACCCCGCTCTCCTTGGCTAACGAGAACTGGCGCAAACCTATAGTATTAGATACTAATGACCGCAGGGAGGTATGGCAGAGCAAGGAGCTTCACGGACGCTTCTACCGGGTCCTACATGGGCCTGATGTAGATCTTTTAGCGTCCGTGGCCTGGCTGCGATTTGGTGACCTTTTCGGGGAAACCGAAGGTTTTGTCTTTGCGATTATGGACGAAGTTATGATGACGAACAACTACCGGAAATATATTGTGAAAGACGGCACGGTTGACATCTGTCGGGCATGTCACCGGCCGGGGGAATCCATCCGTCACATTATCTCCGGTTGTTCTAGTCTAGCTAACGGAGACTATTTGCATAGACACAACCTTGTAGCCAGGATTATCCATCAGCAACTTGCTCTGAAATACAATCTTGTGGAATCGGAAGTGCCTTACTATAAGTATGAGCCCGACCCAGTTCTCGAAAATGGCAATGTCACGTTGTATTGGGATCGGTCTATCATCACTGACAGGACTATTGTTGCCAATAAGCCTGACATAGTGGTGATAGACCGACTAGAGCGTCGCGCAATGATTGTTGATATAGCGGTCCCCCATGACGAGAACCTCGTGAAGGCTGAGAGAGATAAGAAAAGTAAGTATCTTGATCTGGCTCGCGAGGTTGTCGACATGTGGGATGTGAATACAGCGATCATTGTGCCGATAGTCGTCACGGCCAATGGCATAATAGCCAAGAGCCTCGATGAACATCTGAGGAGGCTCTCGTTGGGCAGCTGGATCAAGGGCTTGATCCAGAAAGCGGTACTCCTGGACACGGCGCGTATCGTTAGGAGGTTCCTCTCTCAGCAGCCCTGACCACCGGTAGCTTGGACCCTGTTCCCGATACCGGTGGGCTACTATTTTTGTATTTTTAAATGTTTTTTTATAGAATAATATTAAAAAATGTAAAGATATGTAAATAAAATAAATAAATGGAATAATAATAATAATAATCTTTATTTCTCCATAAATGAATTACATAACTTTGATCTAAAAATTACTTAAGCTAGTGTTCCAGAGTAAAAAACCCTGACTTCTAAACTAGGTTTATGTACCTGTATCGTAGAAGCCAGTGTCCCTTCAAAGTGATGTGCTTAAAGAAAAATAGGACACATATTGTACACAATAATCCATTAGGGCAAGTTCAAGAGAAACAAAATAAAAAAGATAAAAAACAAAAAACATTAAATGAAAGTGTAGTGTATGTCTCTAGTGTATTTGTATGGAGTAATGTGTGTGTGTATGTTTGAGAAAGTGTGTGTGTGACTGTGAGTGTAAGTATGAGTGAGTGTGCGAGCTTATGCGATAGTATAATAATTATCATAATTTAACTTTTATAAAAAGGCTGCACTATTTATTTATATAATTAAAATTTCCCAGAAGAAGATCCTCAGTATTGCGATAAGTTAGTTTTAGAAGATATGCCTGTAACTTAGATTTGAACTGATATCTAGTATCGGGATAAATATTTAGCACTTTATTAAGCTGGTTGTAAAGTTTTGTACTTGTGACATAATATTGTCTCATGGCAAACGAAGTCCTATGCGACTCCTGAGGAAAAACCGTGTATTTAATTCTGCCTGTTGGCTCTGAGGACGGACGAGTACGGTGCTTACGGAGCATTGACTGAAGGACATACAGCTGCCTGACAGTTAAAACTTTAGATTCCGCATATAGCTGTACTGTGGAATATCTTAGCGGCCGAGAGAGCAGAACCTTCAGAACAGCTCTATGTGCACGTTCAAGTCGGATAAAATGGCTCTCAGTAGCTCCACCCCAGATTGGAATACAAAAAGGCAAGATCGATTGGCACAAAGCAAAATAAACCACCCTCAAAGTATCCCTATCAGCAGACTTGCGTATTTTTTTAAAAACGCAAATCAGCCTTCGAGTTCTACCAGAAAGTATGTCTAGGTGTTTATGCCAATTAAGATGTTGGTCAATATGTACACCTAGGTATTTGACACTAGTGGACTTAGAGACTGCAAGACAATCACAAATGGTGGAAGGCGTACATATGTGGGCTTTAAGAGTAAGGGAGGGTGAAGGGCATAAATTTGACCTCATAGCAAATGGCATATAAACCGTTTTACTGACATTTAGAGTGAGTAGGTTGTTACTCAACCATTCCATTACACGTGTAAGCGCTGTCTCGGCATTCAGATAGCACTGGGCCCAGTCTACTCCATCTATAAGCAGGGAAGTATCATCGGCGTATGTAATGACTTTACAATTTTGAATGGGCAGTTTACAGAGTTCATTTATATAGATTAGGAATAGAGTGGGACCCAATATGCTACCTTGAGGCACACCGTATGCAATACGAAGCTCGTCACTCACATTTTGTCCGATTTTAACCACCTGAGTGCGATTCCTCAGGTAGTCCCCAAAGATATCCAGCACCAAGCCTCGAATTCCAATGCCCTCCATCTTATTTAGTAAGGCCGGCGCAGAAACAGTATCAAAGGCCTTTGATAAATCAAGAAAGATACCAAGACACTTTCGCTTGTTGTCAACAGTGAAAGTGTCTTGGTATCTTTCTTGATGAATCACTTATGATTGAACCTTACCTAGTACCTATAGATTTCGCCATAAAATGAGCTTGATTGATAGAGCGAGATCGCTAGTTGGGAGCCACATGTAAATAATAAGGACAAAAGTTTATTTTTTGTCTTACACTATGCTCCGCGCTTGCAACATTTAAAAAAAATAAGGTCATTGGCAGTTGTCAGTTTAGTCTACGAAATTAAAAATCACAGTATAAAATATTGTTTTTTTTTGTTTTCAGTATCAGGAAGCAAACAAGAGTTGGTCAGTCCCCGGTTAGAACGGTGTTCGCTGTCACAACTGAGTCAGCTCAGCCTGTTCGACAAGGGTTTTTCCCTTTTCGATAAGAATAAGCCTACTAGTAATAACAAGTAAGTTGTTGACGACGTTTTCTAACAGACACTTTCTAACAACGACGTTTTCTAGCAACGTCGTTTTGTAACAACGACGTTTTCAAACCACGATGTTTTTGTTAACAAATTTTGTGTATTAATAATTAACAATTCGGTGGGATACCAGACTTACCGGATGCAGCTGAGTACTTGTAGAATTTTATCAATTTCATGGCTATATTAGCCTCTTCCCGCGGTTTTGCCCACGTGCTATGTTGATAAAAAATATCGCAAGTTCTTCTTCAAATCATAAACTATATCTATGTCAAATTTTATCATGATCGGTTTAGTGAATTTAGCGTGAAAACATGTTAAATATAATGAGTTTCTTTCTCATTTTTAATTTTAGTACGGATTATTGACATGGCTCTTTTGTGGATTTTTAGAAGCAGTACGCGAGACGAACCACCTTCGCCCAGGGACCGACATTCGCCCAGACATGATCGGTGAGTAGCTTTAAATAAACGGTTTTATTTGTGACAGTTGAACATGTATTGTTCAACTGTCACAAATTAAACCGTAACCTCTTAGTACTAAAGGAGATGTTTGATCATCACACCTCGTTGCCATTCCGCCAATTCGCACCAAGCGCTTCCAAACATCCTTCATAATGCGCACAGCAAAAGAGTGGAACTCACTACCTGCGTCTGTGTTGCCGAACGTATACAACCCGAATCTCTTCAAAGTTAGAGTGAACAGGCTTCTTCTGGGTAAGCTCACTCCATCGTCGACGTCTCTGTCACCGACCTAGACTAGAGTCAAGAGCAAACCCATTATAAATAAAAATAAAAAAAGTTTTTTTAATAGGATAACCCTATTTTTAGGGCAGCCATGATAGTTGTGTTTGACATGACGTTAGACGCTAGAACCTTACTAGCAGGAGTGGAATACGATGTTTCAGTAATATTGGTTCAATAGTTGACATTGATCATAGCTTATACAGGGTCTAATGAATGAAATTTATTTATGAAGTCTTCTAAAAGCGCTTAAAACTTTTCATTATTTAGTTAATTTTACATGCTTTTAATTAACTTGCAATGTATTTATGTATGTATGTTTGTATGTCAGTTTATTCGGCAGGGTTATTACGTATCTTTTGCAAGAGCAAAACGATAGCGATCAAACGCTTTTTGTGATAAAAGTCGGAATTACCTGCAGTGTAGGTATGGCAGGTCCTATACAATCGTTTGCTAGTCGCTCGCTGTTTGTCCAATGCACTTATTTAAAAAAAAAACCGCCAACAACTCTAAAACTTCTGTATGGAAGAGCAATTATTGCGCAAAAATCGCTATCGTTTTGCTCTTGCAAAAGATACGTAATAAGCCTGCGGTCAAATCTTGCAACTGAATTTTAAAGCAGTTATCCTCCACCGATTAAGATGAAATTTTGCATACACGTTTAGTTTGGATGACTATGCATGTTTAGCTAAGTGACGTCATTCTAAATCCAATATGGCGGACGACCATAGCTGGTGGACTAGTTATTTTTTGTGCACTGCCATGATTTGGTTATCAAATTAAAGGGTTTGCTGAGAAGAATACGAAAAAAGCTTGTTTTAAAAAAAAGTATTTTATAATGAATAAATTATTTCATTATGTTCTCCTATTATTATTGAACGGTATTGGTAAGATCTGACATCATTGTAAATATTAATTTTACAAGCTGCAAACATCATATCAGTACATTCCCATTCTCATAAAAATACATTTTAAACCCCCGACGGAAAAAAGAGGAGTGTTATAAGTTTGACGTGTGTACCTGTGTGTTTGTGTATCTGTCTGTGGCATCATATCTCCTAAACGAATGAACTGATTTTAATATCGTTGTTTTTGTATGAAAGGCGACTTTATCGAGAATGTTCAGCTATGTTTGATGAAACTCGGTTCAGCCGTTCAAAAGTTATCACTGTTTGAATCGAGGTGTTTTAGCAAGATATCGTGTCATAATTTCGTGTTCAATAGATTGTCGATCGAAGCGTGTAGCATGAAATGAAAATGTTTCGGTGTTTTATAAATTTTACTTGTTATATAATTGTCGGCACATAAGTTGCCAAGAAGTCAAAAGTCAAAGTCAAATATATTTATTTCTACTAGGCCAATAAGCGGCACTTTTGAACGTCAAACATTAAATCTAAATTAAAAATGTTCAAGTAATAAAAATTTACTCTACCGTGCATTCAGAAAGTAGCTTGTTATGGAGAAGAACGTACAAGAAACTCCATACTTACTCTTTAAAAAAAAAAAATATGTTTTACAATGTTTACTTATGTACATACATTAATAAATTTATATATGTGAGGACGATGCACCCAAAAATAGCACTACACACTATACTACGTACAGGTATAAAGTAATAAAAGCACTAACAGGTAAATTCATTAATTTGATAAATAGGAACATGGTTCTCACATACTTACAAATATTGCAAACATAGGTAAAATACCTAATTCAACAACAACGGAACCGTGTGTGAGTTAAATTCTGGAAAAATGTAAAAAATAACATAAGAATACAATAACTATGAATAGGAATACAAATTAGCAAGAGTCGTTAGTCTCTTTGGTTACCAGCGCTGGACGCTGGGGTCGTTTAGCACGTCCCTTACGCGCGATTGGCTGCTCAGTTGACACAAGGATCCACTGACCAATCGCGTCGCGTCCACGTTCTGTTCGCTCTATATGGTGGTTGGTAACTTACCCCCACTACGCCAAAACCTTGCTAAGTTACATGCCGAGGATTATACGACTGTATGCGGCCGATGACGTGATCTGTGTTAAAACTAACCTACTTAATGAATTTTAATTGTAATTATTGAAATACGGTATTCTAAAGCATTTTATTCTTTTTATTAGACAAACGTCGACGTGCGAGCGGAAGCCGGCCCTGTCTCCTAGGAACGCTATCGTGGACGCTGACACGTTCTACTCGCGCACAATCGACCATCGCCTCGTCGCCAAGAAACCTGAGCAGGTCAGTTCTTTAGTTTATTTTAATGTTAAATAGACAAAAATATCTTATCCTAAAAATATCTTATCTAATATATTCTTTCCTTAATTTTTAAAACCATCGAGGAGCTCGTGGCTAAATAATAACAGCCGCTTGGGTCGATCATCAAGGTTAAGCAACGTTTGAAGAAGTCGGTCCGTGGATGGGTGACCATTTCAACATACCGAGTTTCCTCAGTGCCTCGGAAAGCACGTTAAGCCGTTGGTCCCGGCTGTCATTTGAAGATTTTTGACAGTCGATACGGGTAGTCAGAAGCCTGAGATCTGACACCAGTCTTGTCAAGGGGTACCGTGTTACGCAGTTACTGGGTTGTGGAGGTGAGATAGGCAGTCGCTCCATGTAAAACACTGGTACTCAGCTGAATCCGATAAGACTGGAAGCCGATCCCAATATAGTTGGGAAAAGGCTGGTCAGATTGATTGATTTTTAAAACCATTGTCGAGCAAAGAAAGCAGTGTGTGCGTGACTGTATTTTGGTAGCAAACGAAGCGTGATCTCAGCGCACGAAGCTTGTCTCTACACTCTACTGACGAACTAACAGCGCGCGCACAGAAGTGCTGGCGGAGCATTTCCCGTCGCGCCCCCTTCATACTACCATTTAGTTCGATAAATCGCTCAGTGCGCAGGTTCAAGGCCAGCGTTCTTTTTACGTAACTAGACCTGTACCGCCGCCTATGGAATGTTCAATACTATACTAACATTAGAAATTCATAAAACCCCTTTTACAGACCGTAGGCTTATTACGAATCTTTTTCAAGAGCAAAACGATAGCGATCAAACGCTTTAAGTCATAAAAGTCGGAAATACCTGCAGTGTAGGTATGGTAAGTCCTACACAATCGTTTGCTAATCGCTCGCTGTTTGTCAAATGCACTTATTTAAAAAAAACCGACAACTCTAAAACTTTTGTATTGAAGAGCAATTATTGCGCAAAATTCGCTATCATTTTGCTCTTGCAAAAGATACATAATAAGCCTGCCGTTCATTTAATTTTGACTTCTATCTGTTTGGTGACATTACAAATTTAATTTTTATTTTTATTTAAAGGACCAACAAACAGTTACATTATAAGAACTTATAACTAAATTAACAATGACAATGCTAGTAATAATATAACCCACGACGCTGTCCACCGGTAGACATAAAAGTTTATAAGAAAAAAGAATTGTATCGCTAGGAACTTTAGTAGCTGTACGAGCACTAATTTGTATTTTTTTTTAAAGAAAACAAAAACAGCTTAAATTTACACCTTTACCTTAGAAAGTTTGACGATTTTCAGAGCTTTCTTTCTGCAAATCATCAAACCCACCAACACAAATGGACTTTATTTAGTATGGGTTTTATTCAATAAAGAAGATCGAGTGAGGCTTTTGAATTTACACATTGGACAACTGAAGATATTTTCAAAGGTACTGTTAAATGAGTCAACAATTCGGCGGACGTGGCCAGAATTAGTTCGGCATGAATTCACTGCAAAGAGAGTACCTGCGCGAACTTGTCGCCTATGAATGGTTCTAGGCACAGCGTATCAGATCATGTTACTTATATCTGCACCACAAATGGCAGCTATAGTAAATAAACAGTAGTAAAATCACCGCCAGAAAACAAAAAAAAAAGTCGTTAACACGTGTCTACCCATAGATATAGTATGTACAAGATAAACAGAGTCAGATGAAAAACGAAACCAAAAATATAAATCTATGTGTTAGGGAATTGTCCATGTGTTAGTTAAAAAAGTGTTGTCAAAAAGTTCATGTTCTTTATCGATATCGATACTTGGCGAACACAATATGAAACACGATTAAAGGGTTATTTGTTATATTGAACTATAATAAGAGCTGGGCAAAATACATGCTTTGCTAAAGAAAACAAATGACAAAATACTATATCGCATGTATTTAAAATAAGAAATACATTAATTTGAATGTCGTGTATTTGAAATATAAAATACCAAATACAGTATTTTTATTCGAAATACAAATTACTAAATACAGTCGATCATCCATCGTGACATTCGTACTAATAAACTTAATCAATACACAGAAGTTTCGTGAAAATGAACCGTTTGAAATGAAAATGACAATTGCCAAGGCCTTTGACAATTTGACGTACGCGGCAAATGGCATTTTGCTTATGAAAGCAATCGAGCGCTATTTCCTGCAGAACGCACCTATTAATAAAATCGTTAAATGTATTTTGAAGTCAAAAGTATTTGAAATACTAACTACAAAATATCGCAGCGTCAGATATTTGAAATTGACGACACGGTTGGCGTAGTGGTTGAGCGATCGGCGTAGTGTTGCGTTGCGTGTCGCAGGTTTTTCACCCGCACAGAAAAAATATTGGTATGCTACAGATAGTAAATGCGATTATTTTGGAGAATCTCCTACACATTTTTGAAAAAATGCGTTCGTCCATTCTTTTCCTTTTCATGTTTTGTCTAAAAAGTTTCTCAGCACTACAACATAATGTGACAATATCATTAGCTGGATATATAAGCATTCGTCTGTTTTAGAATAGTCCCTCTTAACAATTAAGAAATGATGACAGAGAGCTGTTGGGTTTAATAATAAACTATGTACACAGTCCTCACATTTAACTCTTTTTATAATCTTTTTTACTACATACTCAGACACATACGTAACGATCATCATAGATAGTTGCGACAAACTAGCAGAACATGCCTAAATTTATTCAAAGTAACAAAACATTAAAACTCGCAGAAACATTTTTAAAAATAAAGACTAATATAATAAACATGCAACTTAAAGTACAGTTTAGATAAACACATTTTCTCAATCCTAACTAAAATCAATTTTAACAAAACTTGACTAAATAAGTTTGTATTCATGTCATGATGTCATTAAAAACGATTAAGTTTTTATCGATACTCATGACGTCACCGCTTTGTCAAGCCCTAGCGTAAAGAAACAATTTACTCTTTTACATAATATTTTAGCAAATTCTGCTAAAATATACGAAATATACTTATATAAAACAATCTAAATCAATATGCTATTGTAAAAATCTTTTTCTGAGCCGATTACTAGCAGAAATTTGACAAAATTTGGTTCGAAACAAACCAACACAAAATTGTATGTACCTATGAAACGTATATTTATTGGGGTTATTTTGTCTTGTAACGTCACATTTACTCAGAGAACAAGCTACCATAGCTGCGTATTTAATATTATCAATTTAAATCTTAAGATTATTATTTAAATGCAAGAAATTCACCGCGGCGTAAAATAGATGGGACGCTATGGACTCTTCCTCGCGAAAAAAATGACATGACCGGACTTTATTCACTCTCTCTTTTTCTCTTGGGCGGTTTGTACTTGATTAAGATTTCTCGCTCGCACGCTTCGTGTATCTTTTGGCGTAGCGAAAAAATTCTAAATCTATATGTCTACCAATGTATTCTAATATTTCAAAACGATACGAAAAAATGTAAAGGCAGTGTCGCTAACACGATCAAAACAAACGTATCGCGGTAAGGGGCGTCCTTGACCCTTTCACTTGGTATTCAGTAATGAGTTAAGGTTACACTAGTCGATCATTCTTCCATACAAACGTAGTCTGGCGATTACTACTGTTTGACGATGTACGTTCAAAATAAAAAGTGATATCAATTTGTCTCTTCATTATCTAGCCCTGTATGGAAACAAAAAAGTAAAAATAAAATATATTTGAAAGTTATGAGCGTCAAAAGTTCCATATTTCAACACTAATTTTAACGCATCTTTGGGCAGAAATAAATACCATAAGAAAAATTAAAATTGAAAAACGGCTATCATACATCGATAGATTAGTAGTTCAACAATACAAATAATTTCATTTTGAAAATATACATTTAGTCTTTTTTTCATGAAATCTAGACTCCCAAAGGTCTGTTTAATATAATTTCGCGCGCATGTTTTCGTCCTAAATCATCATCCATTTCGCTACAAACTTGCAAAAGTGCTAATTCGTACAAGAACTATCTTCTTACTGCTCATCACAGCATCTATCTCTTTCGCACGTGTTGTCGGATGAGATAGCATGCATTTTAACCCCCCGCACACAATAGTTCGTGCCGTCGACTAGAGGAACCTTAATATCTCATAGACACGTGGACCAGTTTTCATGATTTACGGATAAAATGGACCTAAATTATCAAAATAACTCAACAAACAAAAAATCATGTTTTAAAGTAACGTTATTATACTTTTTGGTACTAGCCGGATCAACGACGGACAACGGACTTTTATTTTTTTGTCTGGCGGAGAGTTTAGTTTTTATAAATGTTTGTTCCAGGAGCGAGTACCACCGTTGCTGCCTAGGAGCGGCGAGCCCGAGCGACCTCCCGCGCCGCCCAGGAGGCCCTCCTCTCCCTCACACCTCGGCAACACGTGTGAGTACTAGAATACATATACATTATGGAACTGTACGTAAAGAAAGAAAGATGAAATAGTACTTTACTGCAGCGACCAGCAAAAGAGACTTTGATGGACGAACGTGTAAATGTGGGCGCACAAATACGTAAGTCCATCAATGCCTAGTTGTGGCCAAGGCTTGTTTCTATAGTACTTTTCTCAAACAATGCGCGGAAATTAACACAAAGAAGTATCTAGAACTCATTTTGTCAAATATAATTTATTTTCAAAAGCAATGACGAACAACAAATTCCCGTGTTAAAGTGTTATTTTTTTTTCTATAAACAACTTTCTATATGCAAGCCAGTTCGAAATTTTAATAAAACCTTTGATAAGTTACCTCCTTGGTTGCCATGTTTCGGAGTAAAAGATCCTTCCATTTTTAAATAACATGACAGACATGAGTTTACTATGTAATTTATTTGGCCGCTAAACACGACAGATATGGATGTTCATACAACTTTTGCCGGCCGCTGCTCGCATGTATTTGGCTAGTACAGGAATCTCGATTTATCTCGAATAAGGTTTGGAAAAATAATGCGCAAATTTCCGAGCATGTTTGAGAAAAATAATTACTGGACAAAACATTTATAAAGATAAGTGTACAATGGGCGGTCTTATCGCACAGGGCAATCTCTTACAGACAGCCGAAAAGATGAAACAACACAATCTAGCCTTGTATATAGACTAGAAAACCTTTTTAACAAAAAAAAATACCGACGAACAAACTAACTGAAAAGCAAATAACAAAAAAAATCCTTTTTATACAGGATGATGAGACAAACGTAAGCGAGTGAAAGAGACAGTTATACAAAGCTATCTTCACTTTCAATATTGACACAATAGTACATTACTGCAGCGGCCAGCAAAATATATAAGTCCATCAATGCCTAGTTGTGGCCAAGGCTTGTATAGTACTTTTCTCAAATAATGCGCGGAAATTAAAACTAAGTAATACCTAGAACTCATTTTGTCAAAATCAATGACGAACAACAATAATTGTTCCCGCGTTAAAGTGTTCCTTTGTTTTTTTTTCAATAAACAGCGTTCTATTTGCAAGCCAGTTCGAAATTTAAATAAAACCTTTGATAAGTTACCTCCTTGGTTGCCATGTTTCGGAGTAAAAGATCGTTCCATTTTTAAACTACACGACAGATATGAGTTTACTATGGAATTTATTTGGCCGCTAGACGCGACAGATATGGATTTTCATACAACTTTTGCCGGCCGCCGCTCGCATGTATTTGACCAGTACAGCAATTTCGATTTATCTCGAAGAAGGTTGTCAAAATAATGATCACATTTCCAAGCATGTTTGAGAAAAAATAGCTACTGCGCAGGCTCTTGCAGCCAATTCAGAGACACAACGATCCTTTGTGAATATTATACTCAGTTTTAATTTCCGCGCATTATTTGAGAAAAGTACTATACAAACCTTGGCCACAACTAGGCATTGATGGGCTTACGTATGTGTGCGCCCACATTTACACGTTCGTCCATCAATGCAATTTGAGTGTCTTTTAATGAGCTATAACTTAAAACTAGCTTTAAGGCAGCCGACTCGCATGGCCAGTATGACATGCATAGACAACTTTGCCCACAATTTTAGTAAAGTGTGTAAAACTGACGTATTAGAATTGGCTTTGTCAGATCATACGGCACAGCTGCTTCACTGTCCAGTTCAAACCAAGTGTCTCATAAATTATTGGTACACGGCTAAAAGAGACTACAGCCTTGACCATATTTCTAAGTTTAAAAATCATATAAAAAATCTATCTTTTGCAGAGATTTATGACACAGTCGATCCGAATGAAGCCTATAACAAATTTCTCGATTTATTTAAATTAATATACGACTTGTGTTTTCCAACTAAATTAATCAAAGTAGATGTCTTAAAAAAACCGAAATGGTTATCAAAAGGAATCAAACTAGGTAGTCAAAAAAAAAGGAAACTTTTGTGGCAATATAGATTAAACCCAAACAAAAATAATAAGTCCACCTTCTCAACCTACTCTCGTTTACACAAAAAAATTATACATCTAACACAAAAGGCGCAAAATAATCATAAAATAAAATTATCGAAAAATAAGTCTAAAACCACGTGGCAAATTATTAATCGTGCAAAATATAACATACCAAAATGTAGTATTACTAAAATTGTAAATAATAATAGCACTCTATCAAATCCCAATGACATTGCTGAAGCATTTAACAAGTATTTTATCGATAAAGTACAAGGGAAACTTGATGTTACTAGCAAACCAAAATGTAACAAAATTGATACAAATAATAAAACAATGTTCATGGCCCCTAGTACACCACCAGATATAGAGAGAATCATCAATTCATTAAATAATTCAAATAGTGTAGGATATGATGGTATTGCTACAAAAATACTAAAACATGTGTCTAGGGAAATAAGTGGTCATTTAAGTTACATTATTAACCTTAGTATTAGCGCAGGTATATACCCTGATGCGTTAAAAATATCAATAGTTAAGCCACTTTTCAAAAGAGAAAATAGAGAACTAATGGAAAACTACCGACCAATTTCATTAATTCCAGTCTTTTCTAAAATTTTTGAAAAGTATATTTATAAGGAACTTTATAAATTCATAGATAAACATAACATTCTGTGTGAGGAACAGAAAGGTTTTCGGATACACAGGACGATTAATATGGCTATTTATGATTTTATTTATAATGTCATTAAAAATGTTGATCAGCGAAATCCTGTTTGTAGTATATTTTGCGACATGACCCAGTCATTAGTTTTTAGTGGCATTCGACTATGTACATCATGCTACTCTTATAAAAAAACTCGAAGCCTACGGGATTAGGGGAAATGTCCTTAATTTGCTTAATTCGTACATACAAGACAGAATACAAATAACTGAAGTCAATAAAATTAATATAGAAAGTAATCGTGAAGAGATATCTCGGTCTTCGGAGCGTAAAGTATTATTTGGGGTGCCGCAGGGGAGTGTTGTAGGTCCCTTTTCATTTATTTTATACATAAATGACCTACCGAAATCTATTGAACGGCCTATAACACTATTTGCGGATGATAGTACGATCACAATAGCCTGTAAAAGTATAGATACTTATGAGAGTGAAATCAATAATAGTTTAAAACAGATGGTAAACTGGCTTGATACAAATAATTTAAAAATAAATTTGTGTAAAACTAAAGTTATCCATTTTAGACAACAGACCTCTAGTATTAACTTAAATATACAATATAATAATGATACCATAGAAGAAGTTGTAACTACAAAATTCCTGGGTCTCGAAATAGATAAAAATCTAAACTGGAAACCACACGTTGAGACTTTATGCAAGAAAATGAGTAAGTCTGCATACGCTCTACGTTCATTATCCCCTATATTGAACACGGATGCTCTTCTGACTGCATATTATGGGATAACGGAATCACATTTACGGTATGGGATTATATTTTGGGGCAACTCTACTGAAAGAGAGACTGCTTTCAAGGTTCAAAAAAAATGCATTCGAGCAATGTTTAAACTTAAACCCACTGACAGTTGTGAACCATGCTTTAGAAATTACAAAATATTAACATTACCTTGTTTGTACATATTTGAAATAGCTGTGTTAGTAAAGACAAATCCGAGTCGATTTAGACGACTATCAGATGTAGTACCTCGCAATAGACGCGATAATAGTGTGCTTTGTCTGGAGTCAGCCAAGACAGCACTTATGCGCAAAAGTGTCTACTGCATGGCGCCCGTCATTTATAACAGATTACCGAAGATATGGAAAGAGCTTCCGCTACCTTTATTTAAAAAGAGACTTAGAAGCTTTTTAGTGGCAAAAGCATATTATAATATTAATGAGTTCCTGATTGAGAAACAGTTTTTAAGCTAGTGCATAATTATGTATAATTATTGAATATTTTGAAATTATTTTGTGTATAATAGTTTAAAATTATTAGTATTAGTTGTAAGTTGATGTTAAATCTTTTGCATGCCTACGTGGTAAAATATGGCTGTACTATTATTTGTTTTTTTGTCATCGTTTTATGTTACCCATATTTGCAAAATAAAATTATCTTTATCTTTTATCTTTATCTTTAATGCCACTTTTGCTGGCCGCTGCAGTAATGTACTATAGTCTAGCATTTTATCCTCCACCGATTAATATGAAATTTCGCATTCATAGTTTGGATGACAACGCATGACTTGCTAAGTGACGTCATTCTAAATGCAATTTGGCGGATGGTCCAAGATAGCGGACTAGTTATATTTTGTGTGATACGAGTATCAAATGAAAGGGTTTGCTGAGAAGAATACGAAAAAAGCTTGTTTTATAAAATGATTTTTAGTGAATGATTTTTTACTATACATATAACACTGATTATAACCAATATATTAACGTGCAGTATCGTCGTCCGCGAGTGAGCTCCCGCCCGAGCCACCCGACCGACCGCTGCCCAGTCCCAAGCATCAGGACCTGTTCAAGTGAGTATCTTACATCTTTAGCATATCTTTAAATATACAACTTTTTTACAAAAAAAATACAACCGACTTCCAAAAAAACACTACAAAGTGAAATATAATTTCAATTTCGGCAGGTGGTTTTAAAAAACCGGCCAAGTGCGAGTCGGACTCGCGCACGAAGGGTTCCGTACCATTATCGTAAAACACTGCAATAAAATCACGTTTGTTGTATGGAAGCCCTCCTTAATTCATTTTATTTTAATTTAATAATTATAATTTTTTGAAGAGAATATACAACTAAATATTCTATGAATATTTCAAGGGTCTACCTGTTGCCGTTATTAATATCGAGCAAAAAACGGCAAAAATATCACGTTTGTTGTATGGGAGCCCCCCTTAAATATTAACTTTATACTGTTTTTAGTATTTGTTGTTATAGCGGCAACAGGAATACATCATCTGTGAAATTTTCAGCTGTCTAACTATCACGGTTCATGAGATACAGCCTGGTGACAGACAGACAGACAGACAGACAGACAGACGGACAGACAGACGGACAGACGGACAGCGAAGTCTCAGTAATAGGGTCCCGTTTTTACCCTTTGGGTACGGAACCCTAAAAACGAAGAAACTAAAACAGGAACACCGACTTCCGAAATTGAAGTTATTTTTAGAAGAAAGAAAGAAAGAAAAAGTGTTTATTTGTCACAAAACGACATACAATATATATAAGAATATACTTAAGCTAAACCCTTAAAATAGTATTAGTAGTAGTTTTTCACTTTGTAGTGGTACATAACGGGCAAGTTTTATAGTAAGGTACCTATAATGCCCACAGTGATGCCAGAATAGATTACCCGAATAACATGTACTTGAACATAAACGGTGGAATGAGAGTGTACCAGAGTGACCTGTACACATCTGCGTACCCGTTTAGAGCGTACTGGCGTGATGGTATGTTATGAAACGGTGTAAACAATAAACAGACATGCGGTTGCAGCAATCCCGAGAGGTTTGCCGTCATTTATTGAAGAGTTTTGTTGTATATCTCCGAAGTTCTTCATCAGATCTTTACCAAATTTGAATAGGATCATTTCGGAATAAACTCCTTTAGAACACGTTTTTGGGCAGTCGGTTAAAAACAAATTGCTTCGATAATCTCCGTCCCGAATAACAGTATAACTATTAAAACATCAAGCAAATTAAGGACTTTATTTTTTTGGAAATTTTGTTTTCACATACGTTTTGCTAACACAGCGTCATCTCTGATACATGACAGAATACAGGGAAGGTTTAACAAAAAAAAGGTAGGTAGGGTATGGTAGGAAGATTAGGGTATGGTAAGGTGGGTAGGGTAAGTATGGTAGGCTAGGGTGGGTAGGCAGCCAGTTGACGGGCGCGAAGCCGCGGGTACAGTTAGTTACTCAATATTAACCCTCTTACAAATAAACGCGGAATAAAGTTATACCAGGTATAACAAAGGTATAACCATACATTTTCATAGGTTTATACTTGGTATAACTTTATTCCGCGTTTATTTGTAAGAGGGTAAAAGTCTAACCCTCTTACAAATAAACGCGGAATAAAGTTATACCAGGTATAACAAAGGTATAACCATACATTTTCATAGGTTTATACTTGGTATAACTTTATTCCGCGTTTATTTGTAAGAGGGTAAAAGTCTAACCCTCTTACAAATAAACGCGGAATAAAATTATACCAGGTATAACAAAGGAATAACCATACATTTTCATAGGTTTATACTTGGTATAACTTTATTCCGCGTTTATTTGTAAAAGGGTAACAATATAGCTATTATTTTACCATGCGCACGGTTGGCGCAGTGGTTGAGCGATTGACTGCTGCGCTACTTGTCGCTGGTTCGATTCGCGCACGGAACAAATATTTCTATGACATACAGATAGTTGTTCCGGGTCTGGGTCTTGTGTATGTGAGTTTATATGTTTGTAATCGCACCCAAAATAAACAAAAACTAGGTGTGAAAGCTAGTGTTTTTATTCTATATCCATCGTAAAATCGTAATCCGGTTACCATACTGGATAGCGTGATGTTTTGTTACAATGTTCTATGACCTTCCAAAAATCAATATATACAGATAAAACAACACATTGCTGTGTATCTAGTTACACTAATAAAACTGCGCTGTGTTTGGTAATACGATTCTAAAGCAGTGGTACATAACAATTTACCGTTTTTATTCACGGTAATACTTTCATTGGTGTGGTGGCTCAGTTGCTAATACTTCGCTTCTCGTGCTCGAGGTTGTTGGTTCAAATTCGGGCAAGTCGGTAGCAATTGGCATGTTTCCTGGGTAGAAAAATGATAATTCTATTTACTGCGTCAGTGAGATTATCAGACCAGTGGTGGCCCAGTGGTATCGGCCGCGACTTACAAGTTGTAGGTCGTGGGTTCGAGCCCAGGCAAGCCCTTTACTTTGTGTAAATTATTTCATCACCACTGCTCTCAAAAGGGTAAAAGAAAACATCGTGAGGAAACCGGCATGTCCTAGAACTAAAAATTCGAAGACATGTGACATCCACCAACCCGCACTGTGCCCCGCGTGGTGGATTACGACCCATTCCCTCTCACAGAGAGTAGGCCTGTGTACCAGCAGTGAGAATATTAATAGGCTGATGATGTGATGTGATGATGTTAAATTATCAAATAATATTGACACGTACTTTTTACTTTACAAAGCAAAAAGCATCAAAGTTCAGGAGTGGGGGTTCACTAAGGCAGTATAAAGTGTACTAACGGCGTGACGTCACACGATATTTCAACGCATTATATCGTCGTCACTTTGTTTACGTGTCAAAAGAAAACATACGTGTTCAATATTTTTTATTAAACCACCTGACGGACAAAAAACGAATTTTCAGTAAACGAATAGGGTACTATTCGTCTTATTCAATTCATATGAATTATCCAAGTTTATTTTGGACATGCGAGAAGCTGCATTCCGTTACGCATTATATCTTTATTTCTGGCCGGATTATGATTTTCCTGGTACCTACAACCTGGGGGTCTGTAAGACGCTATATACGCCCCAATGTGAACGCAGTACTGGCCGTGCGCCCGCTCAATGCCGAAATATCAATATTGAACCTCCTTTTGAACAGTTTTGTTTGAAAAATATTATTTGATTTACATATGCTATGTTAGTTATGAAGAAATTCCAGCCATCAATTTTTCTGTGTAAATATATTTTTAAACATCCAAGTCGTTTTGGAGGAGTTTCCAAAAGTTGCGAAAAAATATCGTTTTGTTAGTTATTTTTTTAAAGCAAAACTATTAGTTGCACGAAAAAACTTTTTGTTAAAATTAATGTACATGAATCAAAAATAAATATATATTTAAATCAAACTTTTTAGGGTTCCGTACCCAAAGAGTAAAAACGGGACCCTATTACTAAGACTCCGCGATCCGTCTATCTGTCTGTCTGTCCGTCTGTCACCAGGCTGTATCTTATGAACCTTGATACCTAGACAGATGAAATTTTCACAGATCAGACACACAGATCAGAGACAGATCTGTTGCCGCTATAACAACAAATACTAAAAACAGAATAAAATAAATATTTAAGTGGGGCTCCCATCGATAATGGTACGGAACCACGCTAAAACATCGTGAGGAAACCATAGCACGGTGGTAGGGTACTTTGTAGTACCCGCCTGGCTGGCAACCACCCTCAAGTTGAAAATCTGTCGCCAAGCACCTTCCGGTGTGTTCCGACAGCAGCACTTGAGAGCCAGTTCCTTTCTAGGCTTTGTGTGCTTACCACCATAGGCCACATCATCACTGACCACGGTGAGATTGTGGTCAAACACAGGCCTATACATAGTAAAAAAAAAAAAAAAAACCCTTCGTGCACGAGTCCGACTCGCACTTGGCCGGTTTTTTAACTTGGCCGTTACTAAGGAGTATGCTTTAGAAAGTAACCATTTTACGGCACTAAAGCGGTTGTAGGCCTTTAAGTTAAGAGTGAATCGTGCAAGGCAACCGTGCTTCACCGTCGACCACATCATCGCTTACCATCAGGCGAGATAGTGGTCAAACGTTGAACATCCCTGTATGAACACTATCATATATTTATAGTGCGTCTGTCTGTTATTGTGTGTTCTTAATTGACTGCAGTGAGCTTCTGTCGTGTTGTGTGATATAGAGATACAAACCATTGTGTTTTAATTGTAAAGGTGTGTTGCTTTTATTGGAAATTCGTTTTAAAATACAATAAGTAGGTATTTGGAAAGAAAATGACTGAATTCCCTTAGTAAAAAGTTATAATTCGAGGTTTGGCTCTCGCCTAATCCCTCCTCCAGTATTGGACTAAATTAAAAAATATTCTATAAATTTAATAAAAAAGATATATCATATGTTGTGCTTCCGTGTTTTTTTTTTCATTTTTAGTTGTCAAATTTGTACAGTAGGCCTCTGTTGACAGCGGTATTTTGAGCATTTTTTGAGGGTTCTAGTGCTTCTAAAGATAATGTATCATGTAAAAACCGGCCAAGTGCGAGTCGGACTCGCGCACGAAAGGTTCCGTACCATTATCGCAAAAAACGGCAAAAAAATCACTTGTATGGGAGCCCCACTTAAATAATTATTTTATTCGTTTTTAGTATTTGTGGTTATAGTGGCAACAGATATACATCATCTGTGAAAATTTCAACTGTCTAGCTATCACGGTTCATGAGATGCAGCCTGGTGACAGACGGACAGACAGACAGACGGACCGCGGAGTCTTAGTAATAGGGTCCCGTTTTTACCCTTTGGGTACAGAACCCTAAAAAGGAAGGAGAACGTGAAGATTTTTTTTGTAACTTTCTGTGTTGATGGTAAAAAAAACAGTAAGTTTGACGATTGTTATATTGTTTCAGAATGCCCGCGGTGTCTCCTAAAAGGTCGCCGGCGCCGCAGCCGCCAGCCAGTCCACTTGTTCCAAATGACAGGTAAAGTACATACTTCGAGTATATATTACTTTACTCTATGTTTCATGATGTAATTACTTACTTGTTTTAGTATTTGGTATTTAAATAGAGGCTCTAAATACAATTATTTGACAGCTGGGATACAGGAGATAACAGGAGTTTCACATTTGTGGCATTTGCTAATCTAGCCTAATTCAAAGTACATTCATTGTTAATTCACTATAAAGACACAACACTATAAGGTTTATGAATACATTATTATTATTCATAAGCCTACACTTGGCAAGTGATAATCAGATGGCCAAAACTTACCAATAATATAATTTATCACATTAAACACTCACCCTCTTACAAATAAACGCGGAATAAAGTTATACCAGGTATAACAAAGGTATAACCATACATTTTCATAGGTTTATACTTGGTATAACTTTATTCCGCGTTTATTTGTAAGAGGGTCAGTGTTCTTCCTCCCTTACTTGATTTATGCTGTGCCCGCCAGGGTCCATAATTGTGACTAATATAATTATTTCCCTACCAACTGTATACATTATGGTACGCAATAAATAATTGAGAATTGAATTAAAATATTTGAATTTTATATCAGTTGCTAAACGTTTCAGAGATTTTTATAAATTTTACATTTAACTTTGAAGAGTGTCTTCTGTCTAGTTTATGTAAGATTCAGTATGAATATGACAGTTTGGGATATTATAAAACCCCAAACTAATGGCTACTTTTATGCCAAAATATCTCACAATTCGTATCCAATCTTTTATTAATTTTTCGAAGAAATTGATTAGTTGAATATGAGTCGTGTTTGGAATATTGAATGAGTTTGATAATAGAGTAAGTTTTGGCATAACTGTGACCAATTTTTTCCATTGTATCTTTGTATATATTGGCCTAATAATAAAGCATTATGATACAAGCATACATAGTGTACAATAAGATGCGATAGACACAGCATGTATACTATATTTTTTTTAAATCTTTGTTTGTTATTTGGCTTTATCACTGAATGATAATTACACCCCATAAAATAAATAATATAGCAACTTAAAATAAAACTAAACAATGGGTAATGAACAATTAATCTTTACTTATAACACTACTACTAATCTACTTTAATGTGATTTTTTATTTCGTGGACTAAACTGACATTTGGGGGGTTGTCACTTTATCGTTACATTAAAATAGTGTCGTACCCTAACTATCCTGAGTGATCGAAAGTTAATCGAAAATCGAAGTAGATCGAAAATTAAACTATTTCACGGCATAAAAAAATAATTTGTTTAGAAACTAGCGGCCCTTATTTAGTTTCTACTTATTTATGTCTGACTTAATTTTATCGATTACATTAATTTTATTGTTGATTTCATATTTAACACAATAACAGTTCATGTACTATGTGTATGAATACTGTTATATTTAAATATATTACGTTTATATTCATAAAACATTTATTTACACCAATTAGTAAAAATAAATTCAGGAGTCATGTCACATCGATTCGATGAATCACTTATGATTGAGCCTTTCCTACAACACTATGCTCCGCGCTTGCAACATTTAAAAAAAAATAAGGTCAATAGCAGCTGTCAGTTTAGTCCACGAAATTAAAAATCACAGTATAGTATAATGAACTTAAGTGGGCATGGCAAGTGCATGCCGCTAGACGTGTCTTAATAGACCCTCTTTAACATTCGACCACAGATAATATAATACTAGCATACAGATGCTTCATCCCATACAAAGAAACCGTGCCGACGTAACTAGCTTTTTTCATCTGATTATACCGATTATTTTTTGTAAATCTATCGTGTAAAAAATAATCAGTATAATCAGTACAGTACGTCGGCACGGTTTTTTTGTATGGGATGATACATCTGTATGCTAGTATTATATTATCTGTGATTCGACACAACATCCTAGCCTCCTCCGAGGAAGGAGATGCTATTGCATATCCCCCTCAAATCCCCCACTAAACAAGGCATGTCTTTCTTCTATGTTCCGATCACGTTCCATCAACACGTTATAGTTTGGAGAGGTACTTTTGCCCATTAGATGTTTAATTCGATTTCTATCTGTATGTACAGGGGCGTAGCGTTTAAGTTCGAGTGGCGAGGAGCTCCCACGCCGTCGCCGCCCGCGCCGCCTCTCACGCCGCATCACCGTGAGTATCAACTGTCTTTATTCGTTTACTAGCTTCTGCCAGCGGATTCGCCCGCGTGAATGTCGAAAATTATCCCGAGGGAATATATTCCCGGGATAAAAAGTATCCTATGTACTATTCCTGATTATAATCTATCTCTGTGCCAAAGCACAATGGCGAAATCTTAGCTGACTTAAATTTGAGCGTCTGAAAGTGAGTTAAATACGAAAGAAATTCCATTAATTGACAACGTTTTTTCAAATTATGATATTAACCGTTTCATTATAGATAAAAAAAAACATTATAAATGTAAGTTATTTAATATTTTCGTTCACTCTCATTAGCTTAGTGTTGCCATTTTACATTTATTCTGCCAATTGATAAGTAGTGACTGTAGTAAATATATCATTATTTTATTTGTATTTGTGTATACATATAATAAATCGGAGTAAATTAATTAACAATACAGTTTATGTCTAAGTGTAGGTATCATTGCAGGTAGGTAAGAATACTATAGTGTAGTAGAAATAAATGAATTATTTACTTTCTTTAATGATAAGCAAAAACACTAGTAACCAAGTAAAAAAAAAAAAAGCTTGGTTGATGACGACGACCTTTTGATACACGTCAAAGTCGCTTAAATAAATAAATATACTCTTTTCAAAGAGTTTATTTTACATTTCATGCTGAAATAACTAGGAAATGGAAATACTAATGCGATATTGTCCTTTACTGCCATGAAATTGCATAATATTAACTATTCAACACATTATTTATAGTTACCCAGACATAACCTTCAAAACTTCTTGACTGAATATCTATTATTCTCGGCATTCTTGAACAAAAATTCTTTCAGAACATGTCCCTGAATTAAACCAGATATTTTTCATTTAGAGTCGTAGGAATTTAATCTCAGCTAAAACAATGTATGGGCTTCTGCCATTGTCCCTTTCATGCCGATCCGTTCAGCCGTTTGAGCTTGAAGATGTAATAAACATACAAACACACACACATTCACAAACTTTCGTCTTTATATTATTAGTGTAATGATTCTTATGGGAATCTCGCATTTCTTGGTTGGAGAAGTTTCCTATGTTACTTAAGAATATTGTAGTTTTTTGCAAGTGAATGAAAAAAGATGAAAAAGAGGTTATGCGCTCCATCCTCAAGAATTAAAATGTTAAGTGATAGCCCATATTATATGGCAATAAAAATATATAATAAGCTGCTCGACACGTTTAAAACTGAAAAATCAATAACAATATTCCAAAAAAGGCTAAAACTATACCTGATCCAAAATTGTTTTTAAAAAGAATATTTGGAGTCTAGGCTGAAATGACGAATTAATCTTAAATGGCGATCTGTCCTATACAAACAATAAGATCTAGTCAATCCTATTTAACTTCATACAAAATTATAATTATAATTTGTACTACCTGAAAAGGATGACACTATATTGCTAATTATTTGTATTAAATTCATTATTCTTGACATTAAATTTTTTGACATAACTATATTTTTCTCAATTTAATTATAATAATGTTAAATAAAATAATTAAGTAATAATAATGTTTAATGCATGCTTATTTAGGATGATAAAGACAGGATAATGATAATTGCAATGCTTGTAAAAGGCTGCTAAGTCTTAAGTACTAATATAACATAACACCAACATTATACACTTAGTTCGCAATAAACGTTTTGACTTTGACTTTGAATGATTTTTTGTTACTGGAATAGTTTATATAGAGATTAAGTCGACCATTGATTGAAGTTCTCCGCAATAAAAGAAGAGATTTTACACATTGTTTGTAAAAACAAAACAACAATTGCAATCACAGGGTTGATCCCATAGTGAACTTTTTACAAGCATTTAATTAACTATGTTTCTATGTATGTATGTAAGTGTGTTCGGGTCAAATCTTGCAACTGAATTTTAAAGTAGTTATCCTCCACCGATTAAGAAGAAATTTTGCATACACGTTTAGTTTGGATGACAATGCATGGTTAGATAAGTGACGTCATTCTAAATCCAATATGGCGGACGGCCAAAGATGGTGGACTAGTTAATTTTGGTGCACTGTTATGATATGGGTATCAAATGAAAGGGTTTGCTGAGAAGAATACGAAAAAAACCGGCCAAGTGCGAGTCGGACTCGCACACGAAGGGTTCCGTACCATTATCGCAAAATACTGCATAAAAATCACGTTTGTTGTATGGGAGGCCCCCTTATTTTTTTATTTTTTTATTGATTAATTATTATTTTTTGAAGTAAATATACAACTAAACATTCTGTGAATATTTCAAGCATCTACCTGTTGCCGTTATTAATATCGAGCAAAAAACGGCAAAAATATCACGTTTTTTGTATGGGAGCCCCCCTTTAATATTTATTTTATACTGTTTTTAGTATTTGTTGTTATAGCGGCAACAGAAATACATCATCTGTGAAAATTTCAACTGTCTAGCTATCACGGTTCATGAGATACAGCCTGGAGACAGACGGACAGACAGACAGACAGACAGACAGACAGACGGATCGCGAAGTCTTAGTAATAGGGTCCCGTTTTTACCCTTTGGGTACGGAACCCTAAAAAGCTAGTTATAAAAAAAGAAAAATTTCCACTACCCTCCATATCAAGCAGGAGACAAAACAAAAAAGGCACAAAGGGGCTTTATAACTGGGATAAGCCCAGTTGCATAGCACCACGGATACAAATTAGCATTAATATTAATGAATCCTAACATTGTAAGCTGCTATATTTGTTTCCATTAACAGGTATGGCTAAAACGCTTGAACGCACATACATTTGTTCTAGTTCCCACAAGGTCCGTATAGTAAACAACTTCTGATGCAGCCTGTACATTATTCAACATAAGATTGCGTTCATACCTGTATTTGCTTATAAATGTTGTTGTGCAGCGGTGTCGTGCGGCACGCCGCCCCCACTTCCCCCGCGCCGCCGCCGCGACTCTGCCGCGCCGCCCACACCTTTGCCGCCCGTGAGTATTAGCACAGATAATATAATACTAGTATACAGATGCCTCATCCTATACAAAGAAACCGTGCCAACGTAACTAGCGTTTTTCATCTGATTATGATTGATGTACAAAAAATAATCAGTATAATCAGTACAGCTCGGCACGGTTTCTTTGTATGGTATGAGACACCACTGTTATTACACACTTTTACATTGTTACTCGTCTATATCAACGGTCTTATTCATAAAAATATTTATCTACACTCACAAAGTAACGATCCAAAAATAAATTAAAAAAATATTGTATAAACCATGTACTGTTTTTTTGTGGTAATATGCAAAATTAAAAAGAAAAACCATTACAGTGCAACATTTTCCTTAAATTTTCAAACAACTGCATCATAACATAACGTTTTAATTTTTATAGCACTTTTGAATTTATTGGCGCGTATGGGCTCATTGACTTTAATGTAGAAAAATAGTGTCATTGCCTATGGATGCGCGCAATGCGCAATGAGAATCCAAATTGCCCACAATACCACATATTTTTCCGTTTCCACTTTTGTTTTACTTCAACTGTATGAGTGAAGATAAAATAGTGTATGCAACGGCATATAATTAGGTATTAAAACACTCGTGTGATAAATCCTCGCTCGTGTTTTAATAAGACCGTTATGTTAATTGCTATACAGTTTTGAGTTTTCGACAACAACCGTTATTACTGATAGAATAATGCAATTTTAAAGCACAGCCACATAAAGACAGGAATTTATCTTTAGAACGTCTTAATTTTATTGTTAACTGAAGAAAAAAAACTATATTAAAAACATGTCGAAATGTAATGTACAATTCATTGGTGGATCAATCTAATGACTTAGAATTGTATTCTTTATGTGATGTAAAAATAAGCATAAATTATCAGGATGAACATTTGATATACTATCTTTATTTAGGGCCTATTATACCAATGTAACTAAACGCGGTTATTTCAAATAAACTCAGGTTATGCAAATACAGCGTTCTGATTGGTAGTTTCTCAGCGGTCTCAACCAATCAGAACGCTGTATTTGCATAAACAGAGTTTATGTGTGGTGTGGTGAAATTGGCCCTTAGTCAGTGTTTCGCTCGCCTTAATTCGGGCATCGGAACATCCTATGTAGATGCAGTTTTAGACAAAGTCTACATCAGTTTTCCCTCCGCAGTGTATCCCCGTGAGCGCCGGCTCCCCGCCCGTGTACGGCACGGCGGGCGCTCCGCCGGCCGCACACGCGCACGCGCACGCACACGCACACGCACTCGCGCACACGAGCGCGCACAGCACGCCGCCGCCGCTGCCGCCGCGGCCTGCGCCCCCTCCGGAGTTACTGCGGCCTGCGCACTCCACTATACTGCAGAGACGGCATAACAACACGTGAGTATACAGAGCTGAAGCTTTATTAATATAGGAGTCTGTGGCATCGTCACCGTCTGTGGCATCGTCACCGTCTGTGGCATCGTCAATATCTGCAGCGTCACTTTCTATAGCGGCGCGTTCAATGGTTGTCTGGTCACCCACTGTAGAATCACCATCTGTGAACATTACCATCTGTGACGGCATCTCTTTCTGAGGATTTTACTGATTACGAGGTCACGAATGAGGACTTCATTCGTGACCTCCGGATGCCAACAAATCCTCTATATTTTTTTAATTATAATTCAACTGTATAATTTACAAATATATTATTAGGAGTCTGTTATATCCTATTGCTGCGCAAAGGTCTCCCTTCCTTCTTTTAATTTTTATTTTGGATTCCGTACCCAAAAGGTAAAAAGGGGACCCTATTACTAAGACTCCACGGTCCGTCTGTCTGTCTGTCACCAGGCTGTTTCGCATGAACCGCGATAGCTAGACAGTTGAAATTTTCACAGGTGATGTATTTCTGTTGCCCCTATAACAACAAATACTAAAAAAAAACAGAATAAAATAAATAATTAAGTTTAGCTCCCATACAACAAACGTGATATTTTTGTTGTGTTCGTGTTTTGCAAAAGTGGTACGGAACCCTTCTTGCGCGAGTCCGACTTGCACTTGGCCGGTTTTTTCTCGATCTATTGCTACATCTGAAAAATCCTTTAAATAAAAGTCTAATTCGTCAAGCTATTTCCTTCTAGGCCATTTTTTTTTCGTCATTACTGGGGAAACCTTCAAAAGGCGCCTGGAATTTTGGGGTAAACCAGGGAGTGTGCGATTTTTACCTCACTAAAACCATCCCGGTGATCACCATCAGCACGTAGAAGGGGCCCCGTCACCTCTCAAAAGACCTCCCCGGAGCCCCCTATGTATAACGCCTGATAGGACACATCCCTGTGGAGAATAAAAACGCCCCCCCCTGAGCCTCGCTGTGCACAGCAGCACGTGATCACTGCGCCACTGTCTTTCCTGGAGTCACTTGGTGGGTGAACAAAGTCCCTAATCTGACCGCCCATGAATCCGAAGTCCCGCCTGCCTTTAATGCAGGCGGGGTTTCGGCGCTTTAGGCATCGAGGTGGTTGCATCCACTACACCTTCTTCTCCGAGTGGGATCGACCCAGAAAATCTAGCTCGGCAGCCTCCGGAATGAGGCCATTTCACTGAAGCTGTCTGTTTCTACCAGCGTGGCCCTCACAACTGCTGGCAGACACAGGTCTCGCTCGATCCTGGCGACTAAGATTTGTCGCTCAGGGGCCCACGCAGGGCACTCTTCGAGCGTGTGCCGTGCAGAGTCAAGGTCGCCTCCGCAGTGGTGACAATTAGCCGTAGTCTCTCGCCCAATCCTATTCAGGTACCCACCGAAGCAATCTTGCCCGGTCAGTACTTGACTGAGCCTGTAGGAGATCTCTTTTCAGTCAGGCTTCGAAGTGCGGCAGTCGTTTTGGGCAATCGCGTCGCCGGTTCATTTTGTTCGAAATCCAATCAGTGTTTTTTTTATCAAAAATCTTCTTTTCCCACAGCGGCGCCCCCCGGCTGCCCCCCAAACCAGCAACAACAACAAACACGGCGACGCGCACGTAGCATTACGCCCACCCCGGCACGCAGACGACGCCCAGGAAACGCTCCAGGAACACGCCCAGCAAACCTAACGGTACGATGTAAGGTTAGCGTGTAGCAGCCGCGATGCAATATACCAGTCTTGTAATGTCGCACTGCACCAGACCACGGGGGGCTCAAGACAAAAGGCCTTGTATATGAAAAAACTCTGGGCTGTCTGAGCAGCTGATAAGCAGATTCCAATTCTATGTAATAACAGCCAGTTACTAACCCACTTGTGGGCAAAGGGCTTCTTCTCATACTGAGAATGCATGATAATCGGGTCGGTCTTCAACGTTAAATAACGCTTGCTAAGAGATTCTAGACAAAAAAATTATAGCGGCATCAACGCCGCCACTTACGAACTGGGCTACCAGTTTGGAGGTATGCGGAACAGGGTGTAAATTCCCACAAACCTCCATAGAAAAGGGAGGATCCTCCGACCAGACGGGTGTAGTGTCTGGTCCGGGCAACTGCCCATCGGTTGTAGTCGGACTGCTGTATGTGTTCAAATCGCGCAGAAAACTTTGCTTGCGCGATGCAGGATTTGTGTGACGTCATGTCATTAGTTCGTAAGTGGCGGCGTTGGATGTTTGTCTATCAGCGATAGAGATGGTCAAAATGCCAAAATATATGACCGGGACATTTTGATAGTGCTTGTCAATTCCCATTAATTCTTGACTTTTATTCTGGCACTACACTTGGGCAACATTTTGAGAAATATGGGCAATGCAAAACAGATTTAATTGCTTTTGAAATAAAGTTCATTTTGTATTAGCGATATGGCTTGCCTTGTTTGCGTGATGGATTGCAACCCACTCCCTCTCACAGAGAAGGCCTGAGTCCCAGCAGTGGGAACATTACAAGCTGACTATGTTGCGTTGCGACGCCTTATATATGCGCTAGCTTTACTGGTGTTTATTCGTCGGTTTATACATAAGCACAAATTTGTTGGACTCCAAGTTTGACGGCAATGTTTTTATGAAGAAGTGGGTTTGTCTGCTGACCCTTGGAACAGCTAAGTTCACTCAATACTATATATAACTATTGTAAAAATATTATTGTCAGGTCAGGGAAATTAATTGCTTATCACTATCATCTTAAGGTTGAATTTCACCTGCATGTTTTTAAAGGACAAGGTCTATTAGTCTATGATCCCACTGCTTAAATCTTCAGCTATCAGCTTTTTTTTATAAAACTTAATTTTCGTGTTTGATTACTGCAGGGTTGCCTGACAATATCTGAACTGAATTAAATAGATTAATGTTTAATAATAAACCCCAGATATTATGTATGTTTTAGAAGTGATACATCGTCATTAATAATAAAAACAATGGTTGCCAGCTCTCAGTTAGCTGCAATCTATGGGTTGCCAGTTCCAACTGTTTCCATCTGGCAACCCTAGATTGTGGCTTGTTATTGCCAGCTAACTTTGCAGTAATCTATTTTATTATCAAGTATCATTCATGAAATTTAAGTTTTATAAAAATTGATACCTGCATATTTAAGTGGTAGGATCTCGTACTATATGACACATGGTTTGGACAAAAGTGGTAAATAATTTATTCCCCGGACTATACATTGTAGACATTCCAATGTAATGTTACAAACAGTAACTGATCAATATTACCTTTGGTGTTTCTTAAACCTATGTTTAAGAAACCTTCAAAAAGCTATTTTTTTGAAGGTGTACTGAGGCCTAAACCATTTTATTGGAAAAAAATATTAATGTTCCTGTGATCACACTTATAAAAAATGTAATAAAAATACACTCATTTATACAATGTGCAGTGCCAATAGTTACTCAAAATAAATAATAAGACAACAAAAATATATAAATATGAAATATCAAAAATACACTCAGTATCAAAAAAATCGCAAGCTTTAAACCCAGTTAATATTGGTATCTAGTGTAAGTATTTTTAGGTCCAATTTCGGTTGAGACCGCTGACAATCCACCAATCAGAACCAGGGACTTGACACGTTACTCAAAATTGAGTTATAGGTAGTTCAAGTAACGATAATGTGTACCGTTCCACCAGGATCGTAACAAAATTAACTATTGGCTATTAACGTTACTAGCAAACGGAACGAAATCTACAACTATTTAATAACTATATTAATAATATATCGTTATTAATGTATGTACTATAAGGGTCAAAAGTGCAGTCACAAAATAGAAAAGGCAATTGTTTTGTAGGCAGCAGAATTTCGACCTTTCGCGGTTAGTAGGAATAATCTATACTTTAATTTCTATGCAAAATATTAAATCAGTTGTGGATAATTTAACTTCTTCTACAAAAACTAACCATTTGAGTTTTGGGAGAGTATGACTGCACTTTTGACCCTTGACTGTAGTACAGTTCAGTCTAACAGAGTGGGTGTCCGGATCGCCAAATCTAGTGCGTAGTACGTATATTGATGCTCTTACCTTTGAATTACTATGGTTTAAATTATTTTTAGGGGGATTAAGAAGATAGGTGCGATTTCTATGACGCTGAGTGTATTGTCCCTTACGAAAATAGTCGTAATAGCTTACAACTAGAGACCATAGACAAAGTGTCATTCTATCAGCGGTGGCGATGGTCGAAATGCCAAAATGTATGGGATCAATATAAGTTTTTTAAGCTGACATGGTCACAATTATTAGAATTAATACTTGTTTCGGGATATTTACCATGTATATTTTGATTTTGGTTTAGAGCTCGATATTTCGACACCGTAAAGCTGGGTACTCACTTAGCAGTGTAGCATGTAATGTATCAGATACGGTATCAAGTGAGTACGTAGGCACGAGCCCGCTGCGAGCCGTTCGCGCGTGGGGCGCTGTAAGCTCGCAGTGACCCGCCGAGTGGCGACTGGCGGTATCACTGCGAACACAGAGGTGGCTCGCAGTGTGCTCGTGGACGGCGACACGACCGCTTGTGTAGTGAGTACGTAGGCGAGAGCTACGCTAGACGCGCGTCGCGAGCACTGCGGATCCGGCAGCTCGTAGCTAGATACGCGGTGGACCGTGGACGAGCCGTACCCAAGGCCGTCTTAAACTATGCTGGGGCCCTTGGGCACACAAGAATGTGGGGCCCTTGGGCACACATGAATTTGGGACCCTTTTGGAAAGCAAAGAAAGCGAACTATACTAACATTTTTCTACTATGATCTTTATTTATTATGGGTAACCAAATAAATAATATAATATGTCATTAATGATATTAGTATGCTGCTGGTTTTTTGATTACGATTACGATAGTAGTTTGAGTTGATTTTGCTTTAATTTGGTTGAATTAAATCGTCATAATTTTGAATTAAATTTTAAGGCAAAAGTAAGTTTTATTTTCGCCCCGGGTTGAATGTTTTGAAAATAAATGTGAGAGAAATTGTCGGTCCTTCGGGGCCCCCTGAGGTTGGGGGCCCTGGGCACGGGCCCCGTGTGCCCTTATGGTAAAGACGGCACTGGCCGTACCCTCTTGCAGGTTGATACAGTATCTGATACGTTACGTGCAACACTGCTAAGTGAGTACCCAGCTTAACATGCGCTAAGATCACTAGAACTAAAACGAGTGAGGAAGAGGGTAGACAGATATGTCAGCTGGTAAATAACACCCACCCGCAGACTTTAGTTCTCGTGATCATGGCGCTTGTTGTGGCGGTACCGAAATATCGAGCTCTCAACCAAAATCTAAATATACATGGTAAATATCCCGAAACAAATATTAATTCTAATGTAAGGGATCGATCACGTGACTTCGATAGCGTTTGACATTCACATACATTTTTGGCATTTCTACCTTTCGTTGTTAGAATGTCACTTTTACACAGATTTAGTTTAAAATAAAAAAAAACCATTAGATTTTTTTTTTGTAAATATCGCCGAATCCGCCGATAGAAAACACGACATTTCAAGTTATGAATTAAAATCTCTCTGTATAAGCTGACCTCGCTTTGTACACACTTTCCTTACAATAACAAGTTAGTTTATACTGGTTTATCCTGATATGTCACCTAATGTTCTTCCACTGAAGTTAAGAAGCGTTAATATACTGGAGTTTATATAGTTTTAGAAATAAATACTATTTAACATAGTACGTAACATCACGCCTCGATTCGCTGAAGGAGTGTGGTACTCTTATATTTCACCAGTAATGTTTTAAGTCCCATGTGATCTGGAGCTCGAGGCTAAATAATAACAGCCGCACTGGTCGATCATCAAGGTTAAGCACCGCTTGGCGAGGTCGGTCCGTGGATGGGTGACCATTTCAACATACCGAGTTTCCTCCGTGCCTCGGAAAGCACGTTAAGCCGTTGGTCCCGGCTGTCATTTGAAGATCTTTGACAGTCGTTACGGGTAGTCAGAAGCTTGAGATCTGACACCAGTCTTGTCAAGGGGTACCGTGTTACGCAGTTACTGGGTTGTGGAGGTCAGATAGGCAGACGCTCCATGTAAAACACTGGTACTCAGCTGAATCCGGTAAGACTGGAAGCCGACCCCAATATAGTTGGGAAAAGGCTATTGCCACAGATTAGAGAAGTTACTACGTAAAACAGATATTTCACTCTCCGAGATCAGGTACACAATTTTGAGCTCAATATCCGTGACGGTTGGGTTGATTCTTGACGGCTCGTTTCTTGTGAGGCTGCCGAACTAAGACTCCCGGGCCCACCAACCACGCACTCTCCTCGTAGCGGTGTCAATAGACTTTCGGAGCGGTGCCGGGACCGCGCGAATATGTAGGCATTCATCGCTTTAAGTACGGTCGAGTGAAGGAGGCCTGCTATTGCCAACAATAGGGCACAAATTCAGACTTCATTTTTTCAAAAATGTTATTCTAAAGGAGCGTCCTCACTAAAAGCATTCCTGTAATGAGCATTCGACGTCGAATATTCTAGTGGTGTGGACGTTGAGCCGAGCGTTACAAAGCTTACACGCAAACGCGAACTTCGCCCGGTGTGGACGTCGCAACGATTTTCGCGGAAACAGCTCGCATTCGAATGTTCACGCAAATAAAACGCTCGAAAGCGAGTACTCAGATGATGAAATGGATGAGTATGTATGTAGGACATACATACTCATCCATTTCATCATCACACATACATCACACACAGATATTACTGGCCATTTGTAAAGCAAGGAAGAGTTTCTTGATCGTGTTTGTGACCTTCGAGGTCAATAAAAAAAACTAAAATGCTGAAGCCACAACCGCTCTATCCGACATTTTGAAATGAATGACATTTAACGAGATCGTATTCGAATGCTCTAAGCTCGCAAGGGAATGTTCGACTCGAACGTTCATAGTTTTGCTCGAACGCGAATGCTGGGCTCGCTGGGAAGCATTTGTTGCTCGCCTAAGATTCATAATCATACCTTCTTACAAATAAACGCGGTATAAAGTTATACCAGGTATAACAAAGGTATAACCATACATTTTCATAGGTTTATACTTGGTATAACTTTATACCGCGTTTATTTGTAAGAGGGAAAATCTTTATTTCTCCTCACAAAAACATGACCTTATGGAACATAAGTTGTTTCATAATTACATTTAGAAGGGAACATTTTGCAGTCAAATGAGTGTGCGGAGCTGGTGTCTGTTATAGGTGTTAACCTGTATTACAGATCACCAGGTCCTCACCCCTTAAACACAAGGTATAACATAACAATTTTTTAATTTAATAGACAAGTGTTTGATGGAACTTATAAACTAAAACAGCGACGAAAAATAAATATCATAATGCCACAAAGCGCAATATGAGTGTGAGTGTGCGTGGAGTGGGTGTGTGTTATGTGTGTATGTTAATGGATGTATGTATGACTGTTTGAGTATGTGTGTTTATGCGAGTGTGTGTGTCGATGATGTAATGAGTGTGCGATAATACCAAGCTATCAAATGATAATGACTACTGTAAAAGTTTATCTGTGGAAATATAGTCCTGTGTCTGTAACCAGTCCCTTACTACAGAGCTACATTTGTTTTTAGAAAGAGAGTATATTGACAAGAACCTAGTTTGCTTGTTTACAAATGCTCACGGACGAATGCTCCCAGTGAGGACGCTCCTTTACGGGTAATGCTTACTACTTAAACACTGCTACCATTTCTATAACAGCGTTACATAACGCCTGTATTTCTCGCAAAGTTAAGCAGAGATGTATGGTTCACTCACATTTCACCAGTTATGTTTAAAGTCCCTGTGGAGGTTTGTGGGACTTTACACACTTTGATACTAATGCAAAGGATGTAAAGTCCAACAAACCTCAATAGAAAAGAAAGGATCCTCCGACCAGACGCGTGTTGTGTCTGGTCCGGGCAACCGCCCAACGGTTAATGTCGGACTGTTGTATGTGTTTGAAATCGCGTTGAAAACTTTGCTTGCGCGATGCAGGATTTGTGTGACGTCATGTCTATTGCCAACAACTACTGCTATTTTCATAACATAATCCGGTTTCATCATCAGATCAGTTCGATGGTACTTTTTTTTCTTCGGCAGGTTTGCCGCCGAAAACGAAACTTTTTTTTTTTTCGAATTTCGACCGAAACCGAACTTTCGGTCGGACACTAGCCGTAATTACCTAAACAATTAAAAAGTAATTATTTCTTAAAAACAGTATCTCATTTCCTTTATTTTTTCAAAATCTTTATTTTATCTTTCGTTTTCTAGTTCAAGAGGAATATTATTCATTCTTAGTAGTCTCTATCGTTATTTCGATCCTACCCTCCCTTTTGCTACTAGGATTAACGACGTAATAAGTTACAAAAAAGAGTATTAATCTTTTCTTCTTTTTGGTTTCAATATATTGAAACAAAATCGATTTTCGTAGCATTCACAAAGTTCAAAAGAAGAGTGGATCTTCAAATAATATATTTTCTAAATCCACCTTTAGTACACAGGAATTTCTTTCTCATTGTCTTGTGCGTTATGATGAGATATCCTACTTTTTGATGTCCAATTTATAAAACAAAAGTCTTTACTTCGGTTTTTAAGATCCGATTTCGAGATATTCCTTCATCCTGCTACTGAAATGTGGTGTCGAAAAATCCCTCCGCTGCTCTAATGCATTTTTTTTGTTTCCAATTTGGCAAAAAAATATGTATCATATTCTCATAGCAATCAAGAGAAGAGTGCATATCTTCACATAATTATATTTTCTAATGTTTATTTGAATATACTTAAATTCCTTCTCCATAGTCTCGTTACGTTATAACGAAACGTAACGCGTTATAACGCGTTATAACGCGTTATGTTAAGACATACCACATCCAACGTTTTATTTCTTCAAAATCTTTATGTTCGTGACTATTTTTAAATCTGGCACATAAACGTTATCTCGCTCGTTATTTCGAGACGTTCCTTTCTTCTGCTACTATGATAGAAATAAATAATAAAAATTTGTTTATTTGCAGCAGCAAAAAAAAAACGATTTATTTAGGAAAGAAACACGAATAGAAAACATTTGTTCGACACATACACAACGCTACAGCAACAACAGGGAAGAACACTAAAAAACCGGCCAAGTACGAGTCGGACTCGCGCACGAAGCGTTCCGTACCATTATCGCAAAAAACGGCAAAAAAATCACGTTTGTTGTATGGGAGCCCCACTTAAATATTAATTTTATTCTGTTTTTAGTATTTGTTGTTATAGCGGCAACAGAAATACATCATCTGTGAAAATTTCAATTGTTTAGACAATTAGCTATCACGGTTCATGAGAGCCTGGTGACAGACAGACAGACAGACAGACGGACGGCGAAGTCTCAATAATAGGGTCCCGTTTTTACCCTTTGGGTACGGAACCCTAAAAAAGAAGTAAATTTAATAAAACTATTTTACGTCAATCAAGAATACAGGATGTTATTTATCATTTTGTGTTGTTTACAATTCATTCCTAGTTGTCTCGTTGTGATATATTTTTTTGACGCATGTTATTATTTGATTTCCACTTTTTTCTAAGTCTTTACATTCGTTTTTTAAATCCATTTCAATACGAATTTGCGATCGTCGTTGTTCCTATCTCTTCTGCTGAATTTTTTTTCTCGTTTAATTTAGAAAAGGAACACGAATAATAGAATTAAAAAAAACATTTATTCGACACAGACACAACACAACAGCAACTATCACAAACAACAGGGAAGAACAGTAAAAAAAAAAAAAAAACTCTTTTGCATCCATTACTTGAATACAGGACTTTATTTATCATTTTGTGTTGTTTACCTTTTAAGATGTCTTGTTGTGTAATGTTTTTGCTATTATTTTATTTCCGCTTTTTTTCAAAATCTTTACATTCGTTTTCTAAATCCATTTCAACCTTATTCTCTTCTTCGTTGACAGTATTCTCTATTTTAAGTAGCAAAATTGTCGTGTACATTATGTAGATACATATATTTTAAATTTTTCACTGAAGGCAAAAAGTTTAAGAGGCTGATCTTGCTACTTTTCACCCGACTACGGCGAAGCCAAAAGGAAGAGTTATGATTTGAGCAGTCTATGTCTGTATGTTTGTATTTACGTATGTTCCTCCGTAGCGCCTAAACCATTAATCCGATTTTGATGAATAAGGTGTCAATCGATTCGTTATTATGGCCCATTTAACATAGGCTTAAAAAACCGTAGTCGGGTTATAGTTTTTAATTAAACTTTTTCCTTGTTAATGTTATTTTTTTTACAAAATCTTCCTTTAGAATAAGCCGAAGGTCACTGGGCAGGTTACGTGGCACATCTTCTTCGCTCATAGCACACAATCGAGCATATAATGCTTTTCTCTCAATCAAATCTACGTACGGTACTTCTTCTCAAACTGTGTATGTCTCCGCTTGAATGGGAATATATTCATTCTTCATTCGTTATTTCGAGACATTGTGGAAACTCCGGCAATATACTCTAACTTTTTTTTTCTTTTTTTAATTATATTTTTACAACATTAACAACGTTTCCAAAGAAGAGTAGATCTTTACGTTTATCTTTTAAATTCACCTCTACCACATAAGCAAATTCTCGTTATCTCGTCATGTTTATCCAAAGATGTTCTTCTTCAAAATATATTCTTTCCATCTGTTTATATTAATTTTGAAACAATTTCAGAAGTACTAGGGTGAACTCACACTGAGATGACACTCTGTGCGCATTATTTCCGGCAAGGAAATCATCATTTTCATCATCGCTTACCATCAGGTGAGATAGTGGTCAAGCGCGAGCCTATCTAAAATAAAAAATAAAAGGACTCTTAAAGCATTTTTTAGTTTGCGAGATCTTAAAAGTTTTTTTTTTTGCCTGCACTACGTTCTAAAGAAGAGTGGTTCTATATATTTTAAATAAATATATCAAAATAATATTATATTCTCATAATTGTACTAAGGATGAATTTAGAAAATATATCTCTTTTGTCTTTATGTTATGTTTAGACATCCTTCCCTTCGGCTACTTTGACGGTTAAAATAGATATTTTCAAAATCAATCCTTAGTACAAAGGCATATATAATTAAATATACTTAAATTCCTTGTCCATTGCCGTTATAACATACCACATTCAATGTTTTAATTCTTCAAAATCTTTGTTTTCGTGTCATGAACAGTAAATCAAATCATAAGTGATTAGTGAGTACCTACAGTTGACTTATCCATCGAGATCTTCACGTTTGTTATTGACATGTACTTCAAGTACACAGGAATTATAATTATTTAAATTCATTTTTTATGGAGAAGCTCGTGGCTAAATTATAACAGCGGCACGGGTTAATCGCTCGAAGACAGCAGCGCTTGACGAGATCAGTCCGTGGTCGGAACATTTCAACACACCCTAGATTACTAAGTGCCTCGTAAAGCATGTTAAGGTTACACTAGTCGACGGCACGAACTATTTTGTGCGCTGGGTTAAAATACGTGCTATATTAACCGACACACGTGCGAAACAGATAGATGCTGTTATGAGCAGTAAGAAGCTAGTACGCGTACGAATACACACTTGCAAATTTGTAGCGATATGGATGATGATTTAGTACGAAAACGAGCGTGCGATATTTTATAAACAGACCTTTGGGAGTCTGGATATCATGAAAAAAACGACTGAATGTATCTGTTCATAATAAAATTATTTGCATTGTTGAACTACTAATCTATTCCTGTATGGAAGCCGTTTTTCAATTTTACTTTTTTGCTTCCATACAGGGCTAGATAATGATGGGACAAATTGATATAATTTTTTATTTTGAACGTACATCGTCAAACAGTGGAGTAAAAGCCAGACTACGTTTGTATGGAAGAATTTACGACTAATGTACCCTTAAGCTATGGTCCCACTCACAGCTAGGTAGATTGATAGTTTCCACATCATTAGTCCCCTGATTTCGTCACGTTATTAACATAAGGGCGTATTATTCAGGGTCTTCAACTTGCGCCGCATTCCCTTGCCTCCTCCTCTAGGGAATCAGGGGGTCAGGCTTGAGACACTTCATTTTTACGGTTAGTAGGCCACTGTAGTGTCAGCAGCAGACGTTCAACGCGTGTGACCTTGAGTAAGAATTTTATGTGGCACTCTTAGGCGCCCTCATAGTCTCTCAATGTAGTTGGTATCTGCATATTTATGTGACAACTTAAATCACCGATTGGATGGTCACATTTCCTCTTGAACAGCTTGCACGTCGCACATTGAGGGGAAGAAGATTTGCTGCTGCATTCCTTCAAGGGGTGTCCAGTTTCTCCACAGTGGCCGCACGTAGGACTGCTTTCATGGCAGAACTTGGCTGCGTGCTCAAGCTGCTGGCAATTGAAGCACCTCGTGACTATGGTGATGTCTCTCACAGGGCATGAAGACTAGTTAATTATTTTTTTTGGTCTATAAGCACTTTTCTTAAGCTAGCGGATAGTTCGACGATGTAGTTGCAGTTAGGAATGCCCTTCTTACTCGATAACTAAGAAGAGCCTGTGATTTTCATCGATACGCTAAGAAGTTAGGGTTATTATAACCTTGTTTTAGTTTACAACATCTAAAAGGTTTTTAATATCCACTACAATGAGGATGTTGTATTTATCAGCTGTGTTTGAGATTTCGAGACGTCCCTCTCTTTTGCTGCTCAGGATTGACGACTAATAATTATCAAAAATCCGTTTTTTTATCTATTACTTTAATAAAAATTATTATATTATCTTTTACACCCATCACTACCACACAGAAATTGTTATTTCATTGATTGTTGTTAGTAAGTCGTCCTTATTTGTCTCGTTCCGTTATCTTGAAACAGATTGTTTTGCGTATTGTCCCTTGCTCCTTTTTTCATTAATTTCCACTTTCACAAAATCTTATATTTGTTTTTTAGATCTGTTTCAATAGGAATTCCTCTTCGTACATTGAAAAAGTGCTATCAAGACTTTTTTAAAGCATTTTTCGTTTAAACGTTCTTTAAAAAGAAATATATTTTCAAAACGTTCGCGACGTCATAGAGAAGAGTGGATTCTTGACATGTTTTCTAAATCTACCTTAAGAACGGTTCTTACATATGTACATACTTGTACCATAAACAAAAGTAAACTATACAAAATTATACTTAAACTAACTACTTATACTATATACAAAAGAAAGGTACACTTAGGCGTCGAAGTACTCCTCCACATCGCTGTCATCCGGGAACGTGCCCAGAAGACTGGCAGCATTGCATTCCTTAAGACACATCAATGGATATTTCAATATATTTAAATTCCTTGTCCATTCTTCTTCTTCGTCGTATCGATGATTCCAAATTTAAATATGTTTTGACCAGTATTCAGCCACGCCAACAGCGTTGTCATTTGCCTCACAAAGGTCTTTTAAGGAAGGCACAGAGAGCACGTCAAAAGGTGATGCATTGTTTGGCCTTGTCCATTGTCTCGTGAATACGTTATATTTCTTCAAAATCTTTACATTCGTGTCATGAACATTTAGCCAAAGCATAAGTGATTAGTGAGTACAGTTGATTTACCCATCAAGATCTTCACATTGGTTTTCGAAATCGACAACAACAAGAATTCATTGTTTCGAATTCTTGTAGCGTATTCTATCTTTTAAATCTTCAGCTTTTGCTCAAAAAAGTCTGGCAGCATTCACACACATACACACACACACACACACACACACGCACACACATACACACACACACATACACACACACACACACATTTTCATTCTTCATTGCCTCGTTAGTTATTTCCCGTCTGCTACTATGAGTGACGTACAATAATTATCAATTTTTTTTCCCTTTTCGCTAGTTTGATAGCTTTTTCCATGCACTTCAATTATATAGGACTTTAAACTTAAATTCCTTGTCCATTGTCTTGTTTCGTTATGTTAAGACATACAATGTATTTTATTTCTTCTAAATCTTGTATTTTCGTCTAATCTTTTAAATCTTTGCATGGTTATGATATTCTACTGGCCTAGATTAGAAACCAGCCCTTAGGGTCACAGGAAATATATCCTTCATTTTCAATATTTCTTTATCTTACTTAACTTAGTTTATTTATTTATAAAGTTTTTGTCTTATTGTTATTAAAATCCACCTCTATTACACAGGAATTATATTTACATTTCTTGTTCGTTATGTTCTGAACAATTGCAAATACAATGTATTAATACCAAAACGCAGCTTTTTTCCTAAACGAATTCATTCTTTCTAATTGCAAGCGGTCGTGTACACGTGTTTTTTTACCCTCTCTAAAATTACATGTTTATTTCCAATTTCCTTATCAATGGTAGTTTTTTTCAAATTCTTTCAATTCGTTCTTATAAAACACAGGAATTGAAATTTCATTATTTAGTTATGTTATTGGAACATTATGTTAAGAAAACAAAATAATAATATTATCCGGATGCTTATAATGGCTACAATGGGTTAAGAAAATGAAATTTAAGATCGATTCTGTATGAAATTAATTAATTGTATCCTAAATGAATTCATTAACATTGCTTTAAAAACACATTTTTATTTCTAATTTTGTAGAAATTCAGAAACGAATGAGTCTGACAAACGGAGAGAGTTTCTTCAAAATCTTTCCATTCGTTCTTAAAATCTACCTCTATAAAAATACTTACTGAATCGTAAGAATGTTCATATTTTATTTACGGAACTTTTTACTGCTGTGCCATGTAAACTCAAAATATTTCCATCATGTTCTTATTTTCATTTCTTGAAAATTATAACGGTTAATTTTTCAACAAATTCTCTGCATTCATTCTTAAGATCCATCTTAACTGACACAGGATACTACTTTTTAAGTATCTTCTTTTGAAATGACAAGTCATTTAATTGCCTCTCTTCTCTTTTTACTTTATTTTTTTATTATTGTAAGCTGTATGAGTGATCTCTTCTGGTAATATTGTGACAATGTCGAAAGTTACATTGACCGCAGCCACACTCGGTTTTTAATATATTATGTTGATATTTTTTTTTAACGTTATAAAGAAAAAGTGTTTATAGGTAGCGGTAGGCATGATGTGTACGGCATAGCAATAAAAAAAAAAACGAGATATGTCGTTTATTATTTCCTTTTGTTCCCAAAATATTTTTTTTTTTCACTTTCATGTTCTTATTTTCATTTCTTGAATTTCTTTACAGTAAATTTTTCTTCAATTTCTCTGCATTCAGATTTATGATCCTACTCTTCAATGGGCGCAGGGTACTGCTTTTTAAGTTTCTTCTTGTGAGTGATTACGTTGTTAAGTTATGTTATTGCGATGGTAAGTCGCTCGATTTCTCTCCTTTTTGCTATGACTCTACGTTAAGTTGTAATTGGTCACTTGCATCTAGTAAATCATGTTGTCTTAACTTGATCCAAGCAACTTTATACTATTTCTTTTTTTTACTTTCATGTTCTTATTTTCAGTTCATAAATTTATTTTTCTTCATTTTCTCTGCATTCATTCTTAAGATCCATCTCAATGACACAACTATTAGGCACATTAATCTGTACATTCTTGCTCAAGATTTACCTAAATTTTTTTCACTTTCACCTTCTCATTTTAATTTCTTTCACTTAATTTTTCTTTAAGTTCTCTGCATTCATTCTTAAAATCCATTTCTTTAATAGACACGGGTGATCTGTTTCACATCGTTGAGCTTATGACAACAGTTGTTAAGTCATTCAATTTTCTCTTTTATTTTTCATGTAAGTGGTTTAAGAGACCTCTTCTGGATACGTTGTTACTGGTAACTTGCAAGTGGTATTCTTAATTCTGTTAACTTGATAGTGTAACCTTGTAATATTTCTTTTTTTCATTTTCTTGTTCTTTTTTGTTTACAGTTAATTTTTCTTCAAATTCTCTGCATTCATGCTTTAGATCCATCTCTTAAATTGACACAGGTGATCTCTTTCTCATCGTTTGTTCTTGTGAGAACAGTTATAAGCCATTCAATTTTCTCTCTTCTCATTTACTTCTCATGTAAGTGGTTTGAGGGACCTCTTCTGATGGTTACGTTGTTGTTGTTAAGTTGCAACTGGTATTTCAAATTCTGTTAATTTGATTCAAGTTAACCAGGATATTTCTTCTTTTCACTGTCATGTTCTTATTTTAATTTTTAAAATTTATTTTTCTTTTAATTCTCTGCATTCACTTTAAGGTCGATCTCAATTGACACACAGATAATTAGGCACAATAATCTGTGCATTCATGCTCAAGATTTACCTCAAATTGACTAAACTACAATCGCTTAGTTTCTTCTTTTGCGTTTAGATGATAAGTCATTAAATTTTCTCTCTTCTCTGTTAAGAGTCTACGTTAAGTTGTTACTGGTCACTTGCAACTGGTATCTCAGATTGTGTTAACTTGATCCAAGTAACATTAAAATATTTATATATTAATATAACAAACAGGGAGATTATTTATATATGATTATAGAGACGTTGTCTCTTCCGGCAATGTTGACACTTCTCTCCCTTTCTATAGTTCTTTCTACGACTAATTATGTACTTCATTTTTGCTTAAGCTTGGAATATGATAATTACGGGTGGTTTATATTGTATTTATTTTTTTAAATATCTCTTTGAGATGCCAGAAAGGTTTAAAAACTTAATTATCTATGTCAAATTAGTTTTTGCGTATTCCTTCTTCTTCGTTCAATGCTTTGTCATGGACTGTTTACTAAACTTCTTGAACCAAGATTGACCTCATATTTACTAAACTACACAATTTTGTGCCGTCTCTTTTATTTCCCACATTAATATTAGTCTTCGTCCAGAAATGAAGTCACATTTATATCGAGGGTTAAATTGACCGCAGCCACACTCGGTTAAAACCTCAGAATCATTGACTGTTCGCGAAGTGTTATCTTATCAAACAACTATCTTCGGCGTCGTATCTGAACTTTTCGACCACAAAATTAGCTGTTTGATATTTCAAATTGACATCTGAAAACTTTGAATTTCAATGGAAAATGTATTTCAAAAAACTGTATTATGTTTTCAAAATCTTTGCATTCATTCCATTTTGTAGCATCTGTAATAAATATTTGAACTAATCACAAATTCAATTAAACTTCAATCTTCTAACACTTGGTATACTTCAATCTTCAAACAATCAGTTATCACACTACTATCTGATTCAGTTTCATCGCTCGACGAGTCGGAAGGTACATCAGTGTTTGCACCTGGTCATGATTCGTTCTAGCGACTTGATACGGCGTTTTCATGGCATAGTTGACCGCATTGGTATTGATGGTTACCTGCATGCACAGCCATTCCACCATGTAGTGATCTTGTTTTCTCATCGCCAAATTCAACGCCGTATCGCCACCGTGACCTTCCGTGGCGTTAAGGTGTACTCTCATTCGAACGAGATACTGTATTATGGGAGCTGCAGATGGGCCAACTTGCGTTTTCACAGCAACATGAATGCACTCCATGCCATTGTTGTTCTTCGGACGTACTAAGTGCCTCACGAGTGGTAGATCCTCTTCAGCCACGAACCGCTCTGCTGCTTGAATGAGCGATATACTTCCATCTTCGCACGCTTCGTGGAAGTAATTATCGCCATTCCCAATGAAGTAATGTAGCTCAACATTTCTAAGAAGTTTTGGTACGCCATTTTTGAAAAATAGAAAATTTGCAATGAATAATGAGACACATATGCAAACACATTTTCGTGATCTCATTTTCGCTTTTTTATCATAAATATACCGGTATGAATGATAGAGCTTAAACTCGCTAAAATCTCCTTCGATGAATTCTTTCATATTTGGTTCATCCGGGTCCACTGTCAAGTTTTCTTGATCTTCCTAAATTGCAATTTTGTCCTGCTCTCTTGACATTGCTGTTTCTATTTCCACACGATTTTCATGTTGATTATTCCTGATTGGAAGAATACTCCTCGTTTCCTTGAGACTGTCCTTAATCTCGTGCGTCGTTTTTGATCCGACGGTGTGAATTTTAGGTATATCGATGCCTGCCATCGAGTCCTCTGCTACAGTTACTGTACACATAATGCTACTCTTCATTGTTCAAATATAATTTCAATGGTCGACTATCGTAAACCAAGGTTATCGAAGTACTGAAGTGTTGTTTATTAAATCAACGGTTTGAGACTCATCTTATCTCAATGTTTTTAAATACAACCGCGTAAGAGGAAGTGATATGTGGATTCTGGTGTTAAACAACGCCGGCTTATCTGTACGCATATTAATCAATGCGACATTAATTAATGCTAACACACAACGGACATATGAGGAAGGAAGAACTATTTTTGCTCAGGAATGTTGTCGGTCGAGATATTTTGACGTGGAACCGATTATTTATATATGATATGGTGACCTTGTCTCTGCCGGCAATGTTGACACTTCTCTCTCCCTTTCTATAGTTCTTTCTACGACTAATTATGTACTTCAGTTTTGCTTCAGCTTGGAATATGATAATTAACGGGCGGTTTATATTGTATTTCTTTTTTTAAATTTCTCTGTGAGATTTCAGAAAGGTGTAAAAACTTAATTATCTATGACAAATTAGTTTTTGCGTATTCCTCCTGCTTCGTTCAATGCTTTGTCATGGACTGTTTACTAAACTTCTTGAACCAAGATTGAACTCAATATTTACTAAACTACAATCACTTAGTTTCTTCTTTTGAGTTTAGATGTTAACTCATTCAATTTTGAATCATCACTTTTATTTCTCAAATTAATATTAGTCTTCGTCCAGAAATGTAGTCACATTTATATCGAGAGTTAAATTGACCGCAGCCACACTCGGTTAGAACCTCAGAATCATTGACTGTCACACGAAGTGTTATCTTATCAAACAACTATCTTCGGCGTAATATCTGAACTTTTCGACCACAAAATTGGCTGTTTGATATTTCAAATTGACATCTGAAAACTTTGAATTTCAATGGAAAATGTATTTCAAAAAACTGTATTATGTTTTCAAAATCTTTGCATTCATTCCATTTTGTAGCATCTGTAATAAATATTTGAACTAATCACAAATTCAACTACACTTCAATCTTCTAACACTTGGTATACTTCAATCTTCAAACAATCAGTTATCACAAATCACACTACTATCTGATTCAGTTTCATCGCTCGACGAGTCGGAAGGTACATCAGTGTTTGCACCTGGTCATGATTCGTTCTAGCGACTTGATACGGCGTTTTCATGGCATAGTTGACCGCATTGGTATTGATGGTTACCTGCATGCACAGCCATTCCACCATGTAGTGATCTTGTTTTCTCATCGCCAAATTCAACGCCGTATCGCCACCGTGACCTTCCGTGGCGTTAAGGTGTACTCCCATTCGAACGAGACACTGTATTATGGGAGCTGCAGATGGGCCAACTTGCGTTTTCACAGCAACATGAATGCTCTCCATTCCATTGTTGTTCTTCGGACGTACTAAGTGCCTCACGAGTGGTAGATCCTCTTCAGCCACGAACCGCTCTGCTGCTTGAATGAGCGATATACTTCCATCTTCGCACGCTTCGTGGAAGTAATTATCGCCATTCCCAATGAAGTAATGTAGCTCAACATTTCTAAGAAGTTTTGGTACGCCATTTTTGAAAAATAGAAAATTTGCAATGAATAATGAGAAACATATGCAAACGCATTTTCGTGATATCATTTTCGCTTTTCTATCATAAATATACCGGTATGAATGATAGAGCTTAAACTCGCTAAAATCTCCTTCGATGAATACTGGCTCGCGCAGCATATTTGGTTCATCCGGGTCCGCTGTCAAGTTTTCTTGATCTTCCAAAATTGCAATTTTGTCCTGCTCTTTTGACATTGCTGTTTCTATTTCCACACGATTTTCATGTTGATTATTCCTGATTGGAAGAATACTCCTCGTTTCCTTGAGACTGTCCTTAATCTCGTGCGTCGTTTTTGATCCGACGGTGTGAATTTTAGGTATATCGATGCCTGCCATCGAGTCCTCTGCTACAGTTACTGTACACATAATGCTACTCTTCATTGTTCAAATATAATTTCAATGGTCGACTATCGTAAACCAAGGTTATCGAAGTACTGAAGTGTTGTTTATTAAATCAACGGTTTGAGACTCATCTTATCTCAATGTTTTTAAATACAACCGCGTAAGAGGAAGTGATATGTGGATTCTGGTGTTAAACAACGCCGGCTTATCTGTACGCATATTAATCAATGCGACATTAATTAATGCTAACACACAACGGACATATGAGGAAGGAAGAACTATTTTTGCTCAGGAATGTTGTCGGTCAAGATATTTTGACGTGGAACCGATTATTTATATATGATATGGTGACGTTGTCTCTGCCGGCAATGTTGACACTTCTCTCCCTTTCTATAGTTCTTTCTACGACTAATTATGTACTTCAGTTTTGCTTCAGCTTGGAATATGATAATTAACGGGCGGTTTATATTGTATTTCTTTTTTTAAATTTCTCTGTGAGGTTTCAGAAAGGTGTAAAAACTTAATTATCTATGACAAATTAGTTTTTGCGTATTCCTCCTTCTTCGATCAATGCTTTGTCATGGACTGTTCACTAAACTTCTTGAACCAAGATTGAACTCAATATTTACGAAATTACAATCACTGTTTCTTCTTTTGAGTTTAGATGTTAACTCTTTCAATTTTGTATCGTTTCTTTTATTTCTCAATTTAATATTAATCTTCGTCCTGAAATGTAGTCACATTTATATCGAGAGTTAAATTGACCGCAGCCACACTCGGTTAGAACCTCAGAATCATTGACTGTCACACGAAGTGTTATCTTATCAAACAACTATCACAGGAGTCATATCTGAACATTTCGACCACAAAATTAGCTGTTTGATATTTCAAATTTCAAATAGACATCTGAAAACTTTGAATTTCAATGGAAAATGTATTTCAAAAAACTGTATTATGTTTTCAAAATCTTTGCATTCATTCCATTTTGTAGCATCTGTAATAAATATTTGAACTAATCACAAATTCAACTAAACTTCAATCTTCTAACACTTGGTATACTTCAATCTTCAAACAATCAGTTATCACAAATCACTAGTGTGAAACTGAATCAGATAGTAGTCTTTCTGATTCAGTTTCATCGCTCGACGAGTCATGATTCGTTCTAGCGACTTGATACGGCGTTTTCATGGCATAGTTGACCGCATTGGTAATGATGGTTACCTGCATGCACAGCCATTCCACCATGTAGTGATCTTGTTTTCTCATCGCCAAATTCAACTCCGTATCGCCACCGTGACCTTCCGTGGCGTTAAGGTGTACTCCCATTCGAACGAGACACTGTATTATGGGAGCTGCAGATGGGCCAACTTGCGTTTTCGCAGCGACATGAATGCACTCCATTCCATTGTTGTTTTTCGGACGTACTAAGTGCCTCACGAGTGGTAGATCCTCTTCAGCCACGAACCGCTCTGCTGCTTGAATGAGCGATATACTTCCATCTTTCCACGCTTCGTGGAAGAAATAATCGCCATCCCCAATGAAGTAATGTAGCTCAACATTTCTAAGAAATTTTGGTACGCCATTTTTGAAAAATAGAAAATTTGCAATGAATAATGAGAAACATATGCAAACGCATTTTCGTGATATCATTTTCGCTTTTCTATCATAAATATACCGGTATGAATGATAGAGCTTAAACTCGCTAAAATCTCCTTCGATGAATACTGGCTCGCGCAGCATATTTGGTTCATCCGGGTCCGCTGTCAAGTTTTCTTGATCTTCCAAAATTGCAATTTTGTCCTGCTCTTTTGACATTGCTGTTTCTATTTCCACACGATTTTCATGTTGATTATTCCTGATTGGAAGAATACTCCTCGTTTCCTTGAGACTGTCCTTAATCTCGTGCGTCGTTTTTGATCCGACGGTGTGAATTTTAGGTATATCGATGCCTGCCATCGAGTCGTCTGCTACAGTTACTGTACACATAATGCTACTCTTCATTGTTCAAATATAATTTCAATGGTCGACTATCGTAAACCAAGGTTATCGAAGTACTGAAGTGTTGTTTATTAAATCAACGGTTTGAGACTCATCTTATCTCAATGTTTTTAAATACAACCGCGTAAGAGGAAGTGATATGTGGATTCTGGTGTTAAACAACGCCGGCTTATCTGTACGCATATTAATCAATGCGACATTAATTAATGCTAACACACAACGGACATATGTGGAAGGAAGAACTATTTTTGCTCAGGAATGTTGTCGGTCGAGATATTTTGACGTGGAACCGATTATTTATATATGATATGGTGACGTTGCCTCTGCCGGCAATGTTGACACTTCTCTCCCTTTCTATAGTTCTTTCTACGACTAATTATGTACTTCAGTTTTGCTTCAGCTTGGAATATGATAATTAACGGGCGGTTTATATTGTATTTCTTTTTTTTTAATTTCTCTGTGAGATTTCAGAAAGGTGTAAAAACTTAAATATCTATGACAAATTAGTTTTTGCGTATTTCTCCTCCTTCGTTCAATGCTTTGTCATGGACTGTTTACTAAACTTCTTGAACCAAGATTGAACTCAATATTTACGAAATTACAATCACTGTTTCTTCTTTTGAGTTTAGATGTTAACTCTTTCAATTTTGTATCGTTTCTTTTATTTCTCACATTAATATTAATCTTCGTCCTGAAATGTAGTCACATTTATATCGAGAGTTAAATTGACCGCAGCCACACTCGGTTAGAACCTCAGAATCATTGACTGTCACACGAAGTGTTATCTTATCAAACAACTATCACAGGAGTCATATCTGAACTTTTCGACCACAAAATTAGCTGTTTGATATTTCAAATTTCAAATAGACATCTGAAAACTTTGAATTTCAATGGAAAATGTATTTCTAAAAACTGTTTTATGTTTTCAAAATCTTTGCATTCATTCCATTTTGTGTACAAATTTTCATTGATAATTTTAATCAATACAGACAAGCACCAACCGCATATCAAGTATTCATTATTACTTACAATATACTATTGACACTTCACTATCTTAAATTATTGTCTTTACTGTAACGCCACATGTGTACTTTAATCCCGACAATCCATAATATGAATAGAGATAGTGTGAATAGTAGTGAAAATGTAAATATAACAAACAGGGAGTTATTTATATATGATTATGGAGACGTTGTCTCTTCCGGCAATGTTGACACTTCTCTTTCTTTCTATTGTTCTTTCTACGACTAATTATGTACTTCAATTTTGCTTTAGCTTGGAATATGATAATTACGGGTTGTTTATATTGTATTTCTTTTTTTAAATATCTCTTTGAGATTCCAGAAAGGTTTAAAAACTTAATTATCTATGACAATTTAGTTTTTGCGAATTCCTCCTCGTTCGTTCAATGCTTTGTCATGGACTGTTTACTAAACTTCTTGAACCAAGATTGAACTCAATATTTACTAAACTACAATCACTTAGTTTCTTCTTTTGAGTTTAGATGTTAACTCATTCAATTTTGAATCGTCACTTTTATTTCTCACATTAATATTAGTCTTCGTCCAGAAATGTAGTCACATTTATATCGAGAGTTAAATTGACCGCAGCCACACTCGGTTAGAACCTCAGAATCATTGATTGCCAAATGAAGTGTTTTATTATCAAACAATTATCACCGGGATCATAACTGAACTTTTCGACTACAAAATTAGCTGTTTCATTTATCAAATTTCAAATAGACATCTGAAAACTTTGAATTTTAATTGAAAATGTATTTCAAAAAACTGTTTTATGTTTTCAAAATCTTTGCATTCATTCCATTTTGTGGTATCTGTACTGAAAGTTAAATAGACGGCAGTAACGCTCGGCTGTCAGCAGGACATGGTGATATAAGTCTCTATTTTGCGGAACGTAATATTTCCTATCTCAGTCACATTAGTGTACTTGTCGACCACAAAACTAGCTGTTTGATATTTCAAATTGACTTCAGGAAACTTTGAATTTCAATGGAAAATTTATTTCAAAAACTGTTTTATGTTTTCAAAATATTTGCATTCGTTCTATTTCTCTATCTATCTATCTACCTGTATCTGTATCGAAAATTAAATTGACCGCAGTTACACTCGGTTAGGAGCAAGATAAGTGGAATTTACGTTATTTATATTTTTAAAACGTTGTTATGTTGTGTTATTTCAATATTTTTTTCTTCTTTATCTTTACATTCATGCTTAAGATCCACCTTTATTGACACAAAGCATACTACTATCTGGGCATAACTAAATTTTTGGACAAGTGGAAGTGGAAAAAAAGAAATATCCTTTTATCCATTAGGCAACTTTGACGCGCAACACCTGACGCTCAACATGACGCGATGAGCCAACGTTACTGAACAAAAGTGCCTCCTTGCCGATCATCATGATGAGGAACATGTTTTGCATCATATCCTGCGTCAATTTTGCCTAGTGGATACGGGGATTTAAGTTTCATATCCCTGTGAAAACATCATAAAGATAACACGTTCGATTTTCACAAAAAAAAAATAACTACAATAAAACCAGCCGATTGAGGTTCATCTATAGTACTTACATCTACGTTTCGCTAGTTATGGAAAAGTCCCATGTAGGGGGCGAGTATTGTTCAACTAGACGTCTGCAAACTTTGAATTTCAATCGTATATGGATTTCTAATAAATTACTATTTATGTTTTCAAAATCTTTGCATTCGTTCCATTTAGTAGCATCCTTATCGAATGTTACATTGACCGCAGTCACGCTCAGTTGAGAGCAGGATGATATACAGGTTGTGATTTGTTCCAAATCCACTTTGAATTTTTCTTTATTTTTTACTGTTATTCTTGAAAATTATTGCAGTTAATTTTTCTTCATTATAGCTTTATTCATACTTAAGAGCCATCTCGATTGACACAAATGTTTGGGTTATTTCACTTTTTTAAACGCAACATCAGATAAAATATGAAATGATTCATATTTTATTTGATGTTGCATTTAAAAAAATATTTTTGTAATATCTACATTAATTCTTTTCTTTTTCATCAGCATATTTGTATTGGTTATTTATATATGATATGGTGATGTTGTCTCTTCCGGCAATGTTGACACTTCTCTCCCTTTCTCTAGTTCTTTCTACGACTAATTATATATTTCCGTTTTGCTTCAGCTTGGAATATAATAATAATTACGGGTGGTTTATACAATTAAATTGTATTTCTTTTTATAAATTTGTCTGTGAGATCTCAGAAAGGTGTAAAAACTTAATTATCTATGACAATTTTGTTATTCCTCCTCGTTCGTTCAATGCTTTGTCATGGACTGTTTACTAAACTTCTTGAACTTCTTCTTTTGAGTTTAGATGTTAACTCATTCAATTTTGTATCGTCACTTTTATTTCTCACATTAATATTAGTCTTCGTCAGAAATATAGTCACATTTATATCGTGGGTTCAATTGACCGCAGCCACTTTCGGTTAGAACCTCAATATCAATGACTGTCACACGAAGTGTAATCTTATCAAACAACTATCACCGGGATCATATCTGAACTTTTCAACCACAAAATTAGCTGTTTGATATTTAAAATTTCAAATAGACATCTGAAAACTTTGAATTTCAATGGAACATGTATTTCAAAAAACTGTTTTATGTTTTCAAAATCTTTGCATTCATTCCATTTTGTAGCATCTGTACCGAAAGGTAAATAGACGGCAGTCACGCTCGGTTGATAGCAGAATGTGATATAAGTCTTGAATTTCAGAATCGTAGTATTTCCTATCTCAGTCACATTAGTGTAATTTGATTGGGTTGAAATTATTTCTACTTATTGTTAATAATAATAACCACCGTAGTATGTTTATTTTTTTCAAATAACTATTTTTCGTGTTATATTTGATCTTCCACGCCAATTGAATATCGTTTTGGCTTAGTTTGATGACTAATGACGAGAATATATAACTCTCGTCTTACTGATGTGTCTTTTTAAAACTGTTAAGGCGACATGACGCCACATATATCTGAATTTTCGACCACAAAATTAGCTGTTTGATATTTCAAATAAACATCAGAATACTTTGTATTTCAATGTAAAATGTATTTCAAAATCTGTTTTGTTTTAAAAAAAATTGCATTTTTTCCATTTAGTAGTATAGCTTTATTCATACTTAAGAGCCATCTCGATTGACGCAAATTTTTGGGTTATGTCACTTTTTTAAACGCAACATCAGATAAAATATGAAGTGATTCATATTTTATTTGATGTTGCGTTTAAAAAAATATTTTTGTAATATCTACATTAATTATTTTCTTTTTCATCAGCATATTTGTATTGGTTATTTATATATGATATGGTGACGTTGTCTCTTCCGGCAATGTTGACACTTCTCTCCCTTTCGATAGTTCTTTCTACGACTAATTATGTACTTCAATTTTGCTTAAGCTTGGAATATGATAATTACGGGTGGTTTATTTATATTGTATTTCTTTTTTTAAATATCTCTGTGTGATTCCAGAAAGGTGTAAAAACTTAATTATCTATGACAATTTAGTTGTTGCGTATTCCTCCTCGTTCGTTCAATGCTTTGTCGTAGACTGTTTGAGTTTCATTGTTAACTGTGCTTTTCGAGTGGTCTTACATAGTTGCTTTTTAAATATGAAATAGTAATTTCTATTTCTTATTCGTCTCACGATGCCACGTCATCCCTCTTTGTTTGATGTGACTCGCGTGCATTCATGCAGTGGACCGCCTACTGCAGACTCGATATGATCGGTTCATCGCATGGTTGCCCCAGCAGTGGGAATAATATAAGCTGGCTATACTGGTTACGCCATCAGATGGATATTTTATATAGGCGCCTACGGACACAGTGTTCTTTAAAATATATCCTTTAACTCATCACCTGAATGATAACCAAATATGAAAGAAGAACCCAGCAGCAGTGCGTCTGGTTCATTACCAGGTTTTATTTCCTGTTAAATCCTTATTTCTAACACGAAGTGTATTTTATGTCTTCCTTCAGCTACTCTTGAAGTTATAATCATTTCAGCTTTGCGAAAGTGATAGTCACTTTAAATGCTAGAATTGTGGGTAGACAATGAATGTTTCTACGTATAACTATGTATTTCATCATGGTACTTTAAAAATATTGTTTCGTTCCGGACACTTCTTCCATTTTGTGTGGATATTAAAATATCTAGGCGACATATTCGGTGGTTTGTTCTTTATATTAACATTATTTAAAAATATCATCTTCCTGCCCTTGTCCCCTGCCACTTGGGGTCGGCGCAACACGTATTCTTCCGTTAGACATAATTCATAAACTTAAATTTCTCTAGTTTCGTTATTTTGGGTGTTTTAAATAGATGTCTGCGGACACACGCGGCCATTTATCGTGTACATGTATATATACAACATGCATAGCTTATCCGACTTATATTCGAATTCCAACGGAAATAATTGTTTTTATTTCGTTTTTCTATACGATCAATCAATACTGTCTAGCCTTTATTGGGGTCGGATTCCAGTCTTCCGTTTTTATTTACAATTTCAACTTATTTTCTACTCTATTTTCGTAACCTTATAGTAATTTTAAGAGTAGCAGTAGTGGACCAGTTTTTTTATTTTATTTCATCTCAAAACTGTGAAGGAATACATCGTGAGGAAACCGGCATGTCCTAGATCCAATCGAAAACATGTGACAGCCACCAATCCGCAGTCTGCCCGCGTGGTGAAGTACATTCCGCTCCCTCTCACAGAGTGGAATCCTGCGTCCCAGCAGTGGGAATATTTTAAGCTGGCTATGGTGAAGTCATCTGAAATATATTTTAAATAGTTGTCTGCGGACACAATGTTCTTTATATGTAGCTAGCTTCTGCCCGCGTAAAAAGTGTTTTATCATCTTAAGGGAATAAAAACTATCCTATGTCCTTCCCAGGGTCTCAAACTATCTCCATGTCAAATTTAATTAAAATCGGTCCAGCCGTTTCGGTGTCTATTAGGGACATACATACTTTCTCTTTTATATATATAGATATATACATAATATCCTTTAGCTCATCACCTGAGTGATAACCTTATATAAATGATGAATGCAAGTATTGCGTATGGTTCATTCTCAGATTTTTTTGTTTTTGTTAAATCTTTATTTTCTGATGTTGTGAGGTGTAGGCGTTACAATTTATTCTAAATCTAACACGAAGTGTCTTGATCTCTCCCTTCAGTTACTCTTTTTTTATTAATTTTTTTCATTTAAAAATATAATATATCGTATTTTTTTTTAATTTGCTTAAGTGATAGACACTTTCAATGCCTGACTTGTGGTTAAACAAAGATTTAATTATTTTCTTTTTTATTTTGACACTTTTTATTTCATGCATGAAGAAAACGTGTTTGTTGCCGACCCTAACTAACATAGGAAATGTGAAAGATGACTTTATTTCTTTCAATTATTCTTTTTCACATTTATTTTCACTATTTTCGTATTATTTCACCTATTTATTTGTGGTTCTGTACCAAAATGGTAAAAAGCGAATCTGTGTTGGATTCAGACCTGGTAAAAGCTAATATATAATTTTCATTTTATTTATATATTCAAGACGTAAAATAGTAATATTAGAAATACCACACCACACACAACCAATCATATAATTCCACTAATATTAGCAAATAACTGTGCCGCGGCTACCAATTTTTTTTTTAGGGTCCTTCTTTCGCGGAGAATATTAACACCGCCATTCAGAAAATGACTTCACAACGCCATCTATCGAATATTTAGTTCAACTATCCCAGTATCTGAATTGCGTGTGTTGTGATATTTTACTTCTTGAACACTTTAAACTCATATAACTTTTGATAGAGTGAACCGATTGTGATGTAACAAAAACTAAGTAATACTTCAAGTTACGCACCATTTTTGATGTCTAAAACTTATCTACATTGGTATTGTACATTTTACGTGATACGTGCACAACTAATCAGACGAAAATGCCAAAACTCTGGAAATGGGTTCTGTTAGTTATCCTTTAACAACACGGCAATTTTTTTGGAAATATTTTCGATGTATAAAAATGACTTTTCTACAGATTTATTGTATGTAGATTAAAGATTTTAGTAAAGTATGAACGGCTGCCGACGATACACGAGTCGGGCACAGGGTTATTGGGTTTTTCGAAGCGGAATTTTTCCGTAGCGTAGCTAAATCTGGATATGCGCCTGGTCGATAGCAAGAGACTCGCCCCTTGATTACATCATCTTCCTGCTCTTGTCCCATGTTACTTGTGGTCGGCGCAACACGTTTTCTTCTTCCACACCGTCCTGTCCCCGTCACGCTATCACTGACTCCCTTTTCTTTCATATCACTCCTCACACAGTCCATCCATCTCAGCCGTCCCCTCCCTCTCCATCCATCCACATCTTTATTCATAACTCTTTTAGTTACATGCGTTTCTTCTCCTCCTCATCACATGTCCATACCTGGACACCGCCCCCTGACTACATGGGCCTTGAAAAAATCTCGCTTATAGATATGAGTGTACTTTAGGTAGGTCTCTGTCTTGCCCTTTGGGGAATGCAGGCGTGATGTTATTATATTTATGTTGTGTTCTAAAACTATATAAACTCCTTCATCATATGGAACTGAAAACTATGACAAAAAATGCATTTATGTACATAATAAATATATGCGTTGAATGATAGCTGCAAGGTATGAAACTGCTGAGCCGACTTCGATGAGATTGCCGCTACTATATAGATGTAACATAATAAATAAGAATTTGCTTTAAACATCGAAGTTGGCCCACCAGTTTTCGAGATATAAAAATAGTAAATAAATTTAGTATGAAATGCTCTTAGAGATAGTTATTATTACAAAAAAAAACTGTTAAAACAATCAATTCCTATTATGTTGCCATAGTAAAATAATATTTGGAAATATTATTGTTATACAATTTTAATTTTTTAGTGTGGATATTATTACAATGATCGGTCAGTATGCGAAATTTATCCTTAGAGAGTAAGAATGAGCAAATACGCATTCTGACCGGCAAAAATTGTTAGAAAAAAAAAAACTATACAGCAGCATTATATAAAATGAAATATTATATTAAAATCCATTGTATATTAAATACGTGTAAAGTAAATGAGAATGTTTTAGCGAAATTTAAATAAAATTATAATGTACAGTTAGTATATAAGTGAGAAACAATAAAATTATGCAAATAAAAATGTATATGAAAGAAACTATATAGATGTGATTTACCGCTAAGTGGCTAACGCTGTAAAAGCCGATATATTATGGTGCTTAAGTGATGGGCTGCCATCTGACACGTTTACCTGTCAATGTCATTTTTGATGCCGTCAGATTCTGTCAAAAATCTTGACATTTTTTTTCTAATGTGACAGCTAGCACTCCCATCGCCGTTTTCAAACTGTTCCCATGTCAGGCCAACTCGTTTGCCGTACCTGGGAATTGAACCCCGACAGCTTTTGAGCTACACATTCGGACAATGTAATGTAAGTCTTAATGATGGTAGTACACGGTTCAATTTTGATTTAACACATCTTAGAGTGTTGCTTTTATTAAGGACCGCCGAATTTTACATGGTTCAGCTTATAGAGCGTCGTTTCGGGCTCTAGACGAGTGTCATTCAGTGTCAGCGTTTCACGTGACTATTCGAAAGCTCTTGATACATTTATGAAATTTCTTCAATCGCTATTTCGTTGATAGAATGCCACTCGTCTACAGCCTCTGAGCCTTTCATCCAAAGTAAATCAAATTAAATGAACCGTGTAATATGGTCACATTAGTTGAAGCTTGCTTTTAAGTCCGGACTATTAGGAATTTGTATGTACAAGACGGCGCGTGCATACGAGCGATTTCTATTTGTCGAAGTCTCAAGTCGATAATGACTCATGCGGAACTTAGTTTGTGTCTTTTGTGACAAAGATTTCATTTAAACTTTTGCAATGGAAGCAATTCTGTATATCCAAAAAAAACACAGTTTCATATATACATCGCGTCGTGTTGCGCGCCAGCTGGCAACGTTGCCGATAAGGCTTCAATATACGGAACGTGTAGTTTCGCTATTTCATAATTTGGCCCCTTAACTGTTAATGAAATTATATTTTTTTAAAGATCTAAGAAAATCTACACACTGCCTAGTGCCACTAAGTTTTTTCAGTTCAAATTTGATATACACACTAAATAAAATATTTTATGAAATCGTTCGTCTTCGCGTGCCCAGACAAGATGATACACCGTTTGATAGGGAATAAGGTGTACATAATATAGACTATATAAGTAGTCCATACATAGGGGTGGGCTTATATAACCATTGACCACTATTGTAGTACAAATAATAAGAATAATATGTAACATTGCTTTGGGCCATAACATGTAATGTAAAAAGTTAGTATTTGATAATTTATTTCCAGAAATCAGGGGTTATTATTAAATACCAAGAAAGCAATTTTCTTTTTCTTGTGAAGGTACAAAAATATGGTACGCACTACGAGTAAAAATAAATGAGTATTATATTGTTTAGCAAACTGCCAAATTCATATTGATTTATATTTATGGTTTTAGCTATTAAGTATTTATATCGGGTCTCCCGCATAGTTTCGAACGAACTAGAGTTCCTCGTAGCTGTAAACATGAATTAATAAGGAAACGGGAATATCAATATCGCATTGATGTACTTGCCGATCAAGTTCCACCTCAGTTATATTTTGCCTTCTCGCTTTAGCTGCAGTTTACTAAACACGTTAAGGACTGTAGAGCCTCTGCTAGTCTAGACAATGTTACATTCTATCGACGACGGTGTTTGCCAATTTAAAAGATTATAACCAGCCAATTTGACAGTACACCTGGCGCTGTTATGACGCTCTATCGTTCGACTCTCGCTGCCGCGACGGGTAGACCGGGAATGGGGTCGCATTCCAGCGAGTTGCACAGTTAAGGTGCTCCCTCAGTCAGAGCATTGCCTGTAATGTAACGTTACAGAGTCGAGCATTACATCAGTGAAGGAGTACCGAGCATTACAGTGCGCAACCTGTAATGTTACAGATTCGAGCATTATATTGGTGAGGGAGCATTACATTGAGCAATATTTTGTAATATTTTGATACAACTTGTAACATCAACGACCGCTTCGTCTGATTTTGTGGAATCAACTAAGTGCTCAAAATCGAATCAATGTTACATTACAGGCGAATGCTGGTCAGCCAGGGAGGCAGTATTGTAATGTTATGCTCAACATCGAATCTGAAATGTTACATTACAGGTGTATGCTCACGTGACATTTTGATAGCGCTTTTCAATCCCACACATTTTACCAATCGCTATAGCGACACCTTCGTTGATAGAAAGTCACTTGTCTAAAACCTCAGAGTGGCTTCGGTGAAACTGACGCGGCTTCACTAAAATTCGCGGTAAGAAGGAATTAAGCACCACGATCGCTGCAATCGAAGTGGTTTTACTTGACCGCATAAGCCACGCGTATTAAACGGCGCATGAAACCTTCCAGTGTAGCCGGAACTGCTCAAGTTGTTTGTAGTGCGGGACAAATCATAGGTCTGATTAGCTGCCCACCCCAAAAGTAAATAATCCAGTAGAAAAAGACGATATTTGGCCTAAGCGTGAATCGATAGGTACATAACTATATAAGATAGCGAGACTTAATTTTAAGTGAAGCCACTGTGAATATATTGTAAATATTATGTCAAAAGAATTCATATATACAGTTCTTTGTTGTTTCATTTCTTCTTTTACCTTTTATCATTATCATCATTTCAACCGAAACACGTCCACTGCTGAACATAGGCCACCCCCAATCGTCGCCACATTGATGCATTCAGTGGATGCCCGCAACCTTAACTAGGTCATAGGTCCACATAGTGGGAGGCCTTCCAACGCAGCGTCTTCCGACTCATCGAGCATCCGTTATCCAACGGTCCTGTGCGTATCGTATCCAATAGATTCCCGCGGCCTTAACTAGGTCATAGGTCCACCTAGTGGGAGGCCTTCCAACGCAGCGTCTTCCGACTCATCGAGCATCCGTTATCCAACGGTCCTGTGCGTATCGTATCCAATAGATTCCCGCGGCCTTAACTAGGTCATAGGTCCACCTAGTGGGAGGCCTTCCAACGCAGCGTCTTCCGACTCATCGAACATCCATTATCCACAGGTTCTGTGCGTATCGTATCTAGTGGATTTCCGCAACCTTAACTATAAAAAAAAAAAAAAAAAAAAAAAAAAAGTTTTTATTGTTTCTCATACAATGGTTCTACAGCACAAAATTGAGGCAGCCCCGATAAGTTATAAGGATACTTGTAATGGGGTTACCTCGCAACTTCCCGTGGGTTGCTATCTACAATGTTGAGATATAATTAAACAAAAACAAAATTATTATTATTGAAGCATGTTCAAGTATGTGTAGTGTTAGTGTGTGAGTATGTATGTGTGGAGGGATGGATGAGCGGGGTGTGTGGGAGTGAGTAAATGTGTGTGTGTTAATAAATGATTAACTGATGTATGTTATGATTGGAAACTGGTTCTTCTTTAGCATACTCTGGTAAATAAAAGTTCAATTTCATCGTACGTTTGTAATTTTAACCATTCCGTTAGGGTATTTTTACATTCGTGACACAACATGGGGTAAATATTCAATTTGAGATTTAATTTATTATAAATATAAGTTGATTGAGTAGTATACTGACGTCTGGCGAAAATCGTACGGACCCGAGGAGAGTGGGCCACAATGTCTTTACGTCTTTTATCAAGTTTTAATGGATCAAATGAGAGGGTCTTATGCAGATGTATGGTTATGTTCAATATGTATAATTTCCTAACTGTGAGCAGATTACTAATCTTGTAGAGGTTGTCTGTTGAATATCGAAAGGGTTTAAAATACATCACTTTGATGAGAGACCTTTGGGCCCTTTCTAGGTCTAGAAATTTGGTTTTGGTGGCCCCTCCCCAGATCGGTATACAGTATGTGATGACCGATTGTGCCAGAGCAGTGTAGATTTTATTAAGTAACAACGGTGACATCACATGTCGCAACGTTTTAAAAATCCATATAAGTTTTCTGACCCTAGCCATGGTATTTTCGATATGGGTATGCCAGGACAATTTTTGGTCTACTGTTATACCAAGATATTTGGTGAATCTGACTTGCTGTATGCTTTGACAATTACAGGGATAGTGCGGGTCTGCACACTCATGGATCACGATCCCGAATTCAGCACCCGGCTGTGTCCTCTGATTAGGTGTAAAGCAGATGAAGTTCGTTTTGGATACGTTAAGGGTTAAAAGATTAGCATTTAACCACCCTGCTAGTATCGCTAATCCTCGTTCAGCAGTAGCACACACAGTAGACCAAGAGTCACCGGCGAAAACTACTGCTGTGTCATCTGCATAGGAAAATACTCGTCCGCCACTATTCCCGATATTACACAACTCATTTATATAAATCAGGAACAGCGTCGGGGCGAGCACACTTCCCTGAGGTACCCCAAAACATACAATTTTCTCATCACTAATTAAGTTACCAACCCTAACCTGCTGTTTTCGGTTAGATAGGTAACTACCAAAAAGAGAGAGAGCCGTACCCCTTATGCCGATTGCTTCAAGTCTGTGCAGAAGGATGGGGACAGAAACGGTGTCAAATGCCTTTTTTAGGTCTAAAAAGACTGTAAGGCATTTCATACCTTTGTCTACACAATTTACAATATCACCAGTTAATGCTTTTAACAGCGTCTTGTGTAGATAGGCCCCTTCTGAAGCCATATTGCGAGGGAGATAAAATGTTATATTTATTAAGATAACTAATTAGTCTATTATTTAGTAACTTTTCTAGAATTTTTGCGATGCTTGATATAACTGATATAGGGCGATAGTTGTTGACATCATTCCGGTCTCCCCCCTTGTGCACAGGCGTAACCATCGATCGCTTAAAAGCGTCTGGAAATATCCCGGTTCTAAAGCACAGGTTAGCTAGTTGGCTTATTAAAGGGACCAAGAAGTCTCTAGATATTTTCAAAAATTTTGTAGGTATGCCATCCCAGCCAGGTGAGCTTTCACAATCGAGACCCATAAGCAAGCCATCAACTTCCTGAGGGTCAGTATCAAGCAATACGAATGATGTAGTATGCTGTTCACTCCGTAGGTATGAAGAGCTAGGATTAGGGAGATTTGATTTGTTTATTATCTCTTCCGCCAATGTTTGACCAATTGTAACGAAAAACTGATTAATACGGTTTAAAGAATCGAGAGGGTGTGGTGTGATTTTAAGAAGATTGGAATTATCTGATTTAGGTGTTTTAAATTGTGTAATTTCGTTAATTTTTTGCCAGAGCTGTTTTGGTTTGTTTATTGACATAGTTATTTGTTCTCTTTGTGATTTTCTTTTTAGTTTCTTTATTAAGTTTGTACAATAGTTACGAAAACGTCTGAAGGTGATTTGTAGTATTATATTAAAGGGATCTTTCTTAGTTTGTACTTGCATTTTGTTACGGAGATTAATACATCGAAGTACACCAGCAGTCATCCAAGGCTTGACAATCCGCCTACCATTTGAGACTGACTTAGTTGTAGTATTAGCCACTATTAGCTAGTAGTGAAGTCTTTATCTATACTAATATTATAAAGAAGAAAGATTTTTTTGTTTGTTTGTTTGTACCGAATAGGCTCCGAAACTACTGGACCGATTTAAAAAATTCTTTCACCAATAGAAAGCTACGTTATTCCTGACTAACATAGGCTATTTTTTAATCCCGAAAACGGGTCCTGTGGTGTGGCCCACGGGAGCGAAGCCGCGGGCAACTGCTCGTTACGTCTATAAATCTATAAGCTATGATCTCAGGGTCATCAAATGTATTAAAAAATAACATGTCAGTACTTATCAAGTTACTGTAGGCATCATCAAAGTTAATTACAGTTTTGGTTTTCGCGGTCTTTTTAATTTTTATTGATTGGGTTATGTTTGTTATTACCATTGCGTGATTGAGGTATTAATAACACCCACAAATGCTGAGCTTAAAGTTTTGTCAATTTTTATAAGAACATGGTCCAAACAACTTTGTTCTCTGGTAGGTAGACAGTGTCCTGGTAGTAGGCCGTGTGCCGCTAACATATTTAAATAGTTTAATCTGTTCCTGCGTTGTTGAGATATTTCAGAGTTTTTGATTATTAAATTAATATTAATGTCCCCGACAATTATAATATTTTTCTGTGTTTTAATAGAGTCAAGGTGAAGATTTAATGAACTAATAAAATTATCAGCACATAGGTTAGAGGGAGAACGGTATATGCCTATGATGTGAACGTTACCCCAACAGGAAAGTGACTCCTAGAGTGATATGAGTGGTACGTATACTTAGTGCGTAATCTGCTATGTGTGTGCGCTACATAAAAAATAAGTGCGCGTCGTAGTTTTTGAAAAAAACGGAAAAAACGATTCCTGCTAGGGTAACGTTGTTCCAGCAGGAAAATTCTAAACGAATGATCGGAATGAGAAATATTGTGCATGGGCAGAGAGCTTATAGTTGTGCAAAAAAGTGCGCCGAAAATATAATTGGTGCGTCATCAGGTTTTCGAGATATTGCATTTCCTGCTGGAGTAACGTTTTGAAGAATCGTGTATCTCTAAAACCATTGTACGTGCGCCTGTAGAATAAACATACACGAATAGCTCTTGATATGTGCGTATTTGTGCCGGAATTAGATTTAAGGAAATATTTATAATTTTCAAGTAAATGCGCTTTTTAGAAAACCCGAAAAAAGTTCGCAGCGCCTAAATGAGAAAACGTATAAGCTCGCTGAAAACTGTATTTAGTCCATCTTGACGCTTGTAATAACCATAAAAAGTTTCAAAAGCATAAATGCTTGCGTTATCGAATAATATTGCTAAAAGTCAAAAAGAGGTTGTCATAACTTTGATGGCAAAATACAAGAAACTGACTCAACCCAAGATAGGTAGGTGTAAACCACAAGTATGTGCGTTTAGTCAAAAATATATAGTGAAAATATTCAGCTTGGAATGTTTCTTATTTAGTAGATTTAATGAAAAAGCTAAACATGTAAACAAAGGCTGGTTATCCGACCAAATTCGAATGACTACGAAAAAGCGACGGATTCATACATATCGATGACCTTCTTAACTTTACTCACGAACCGGTTGTAGCGTGTTGTGCCCGAGTACACTGAGGTAGAAAAGTTATAGAAAAATTAACTTGTTATTGGATTATTTTCTACTAGCTGTTTCCGTGACTTTGCACTTGATTAGGTAAGTACATTAGAAAAAGTAGTGCCAAGTTATAACCCATCTTCTTTATTCCAAATTTCATTAAAATATATTCGGTATTTTGTGGACACATCCAGACATTTGCCTTTATAATATTAATAGAAAAAAGTACTTTAGAGACCAAAAAATAGATGGCGGCTGTTTTTAAAAAAACGTTCAAGATATGTGGGATGAATACCGACTACAAAAAAGAACCTACAGATACAGTTTATAAATAAAAAGCCAATTTTGCTGTTTGTATTTTAGTACTTAAGTAAATGAAAAACAAATATGTGATTTTAAATAATAATGACTACACAAGGTACAAATAATTTGATTGAACTGTTTTCTAATATTAATAGGTTTGTAATTTGATCTGTGATTTGATGCCATAATTACTTTAAGAAACAAAATTAAGAGAATAAAAATAATAATTTCTACATCAACAAGCTCTTTCATTTGTTATGGTCACAAGGTGCATTTAATGTATTTTTTAAATTAGTCCCCAAAATTAGGTCATAGAGTCTGGCAAACGAAAGTAGAGACTGAAAAAGGGCGGAAAATTTAAAAAATATCAGCATAGCAACCCCAAAACTAGTATGAAATATCTGGAGTAACCTAATTTGATACTTTAGAAATATTTATTTTATTTCGTCTGAATAAAAATACAATAGGTAATTGAGGTAGGTAATATTTTAGATATTATGTATCAATCTCAATAAAAAAACAACAGTATTCTGTAATAATTTTGGTATATTCAACTTATTTGCGTCATAATAACTTATGAAATCTAACACCACACGTAAAAAATCTTGGTTATTTTTTAATTCGACGTCTTTCTCCTGATGTTTTTCTTGATATTTAGACATCACGCAAAACGACATCTCCTGTAATCCACTTTGAACTGTTTTATTAATTTTTCACTTAAATAAATGCTATTATCAAGACCACAACAAATCACCAAAAATTGATGTTGACATTAGTATAGCATTGCCATATAACAAGTTTGCAAATAATTCGAGTGTCTACTTTCATTTGCCAGACTCTACCAACAAACGTTTGAACGCGTCTGTACAGACAACAGCTTAGGTTTAATACGTCCAATTAAGAAGGTCATCGATATGTATGAATCCGTCGCTTTTTCGTAGTCATTCGAATTTGGTCGGATAACAAGCCTTTGTTTACATGTTTAGCTTTTTCATTAAATCTACTAAATAAAAAACATTCCAAGCTGAATATTTTCACTATATATTTTTGACTAAACGCACATACTTGTGGTTTACACCTACCTATCTTGGGTTGAGTCAGTTTCTTGTATTTTGCCATCAAAGTTAAGACAACCTCGTTTTGACTTTTATCAATATTATTCGATAACGCAAGCATTTATGCTTTTGAAACTTTTTATGGTTATTACAAGCGTCAAGATGGACTGAATACAGTTTTCAGCGAGCTTATACGTTTTCTCATTTAGGCGCTGCGAACTTTTTTCGGGTTTTCTAAAAAGCGCATTTACTTGAAAATTATAAATATTTCCTTAAATCTAATTCCGGCACAAATACGCACATATCAAGAGCTATTCGTGTATGTTTATTCTACAGGCGCACGTACAATGGTTTTAGAGATACACGATTCTTCAAAACGTTACTCCAGCAGGAAATGCAATATCTCGAAAACCTGATGACGCACCAATTATATTTTCGGCGCACTTTTTTGCACAACTATAAGCTCTCTGCCCATGCACAATATTTCTCATTCCGATCATTCGTTTAGAATTTTCCTGCTGGAACAACGTTACCCTAGCAGGAATCGTTTTTTCCGTTTTTTTCAAAAACTACGACGCGCACTTATTTTTTATGTAGCGCACACACATAGCAGATTACGCACTAAGTATACGTACCACTCATATCACTCTAGGAGTCACTTTCCTGTTGGGGTAACGTTCACGCCTATGATGATATAGTTGGAAATGGATACCTGGATAGCTGACGCGTGTGAAATATTGATTTCAGTTACATGTGCCAGATGGCCATCTCGAACCTAAGCAACCACACCGTCATTTTGATTAAGCTGATTTTTCGTATAGTAAGAAGTGTAGTTATCAAGCGATGGTAACTCTCTGTGATAGTTAAGCCTGCACTCCGTTAACATCAACACGTCTATATTTTGTTTTATTTGGGATAAGTTGAGCTGTAAGTCTTCAATGTTAGAATAGACACTCCGGATATTTTGCGTTAATACTGTTAAGTTACAGTTTTCATTCTGTAAGTAATTATGCAATTCTTCTATGTTGATAATAGCTGACTTCGAAATTTCAGTGTCATCTATTTCCCGTATAGTATTAAGATTGCTAATCATTAACGTGTCCATAATACGAATGGTGCATCGTACAATTTACGTTAGTGAAGAAACTTTTCGAGACTTCTAGTAAGTATATTAATTTGAAACTTAATGTGTTTGTGCTAGGCAGTTTAAGTATGTTCGAGAGTATGTGTGACCTGTGTAAAAGTGGGTGTGTGATGAAAGTTTGAGAGATTATTAGTGTGAGTGTTGTTGAGTGTAGTAAAAATATGTAAGTTGTATGAGTATAGCATTTTATTAAGTTATGGTGGTATTGAACATGCTTAAATATGTTGATCTTAGAATTTATCCTGATGCTTGACACATTTAACAAAGTATAAAGATAAAAAAATTGTTTACCAATACAAAAGAAAATGATGAGTAGAGGGAACTTAGTATAAACCTTTACATAGCTTAGTCACAGTTCTTGCATTAGGTGATGTATCTGAGACTCACTCTTGACAAGGATAGCCCGAGAGTTTTCATCTCGTTTCACGAAGACACGTCCAAATTAAATTAAATTAAATTAAATTGTCATTTATTTCAGGAAGTTTTTCCCATATAAAACACTACAAAATTACATTGAATATAAATAAGAATTCATATACATTAATTAACACATTAATAACATTGCATGCAAAAATTTAAAATTGATTGAAAATTACAATATTATAGTTATTAGGTCCAAAATTCATTTAATAGCATTTAATATTTAATAATTCATTTAATAGCTTTTAATAATTCATTTAATAGCATTTAATATTTAATAATTCATTTAATAAAATAGTTATAATTATAAAACAATTGTTATTTAATAAATGGTGAGGAACTGGCATGTAGGTGCATCCACCTCTCCAACAACACCGAGTCCCACCGCTCGGACAATACGCTCAGGATACTGTTAGAGCTGCGTCGGAAGCGACTTAGTAGCGAGGCGCTTCGCTTCCTAATAATAGCATGAAAGTCATCGGTTTGCGCCTGCGCGAACATCGTAGAAGCGCTGCAAAACCGCGGCAGCCCCAGCAGTACTCTAAACGCATTGTTGTATTGTACACGCATGGCATTGTATACTCGCTGCACATAGTTAGCCCATAGGCTGCACGTATAAAAAGACTGACAATAAGCTTTAAATAAGGTCACCTTTACTTGTTTAGTACAGCGTGCAAACCTACGAGCCAACATGTTACAGCGCACCGACAGCGCCCTACGTTCCCGCTCGATATCCTCATTGTCAGACAAGTTATCTGTGACCCAGTGGCCCAGGTACTTAAAATGGTTAACCCTCTTCAGACTAACACCGCAAAGAGAGATCGGAGGTATAAAAGAGAAACATTTGGAACCAGATTTGAAAATCATGTACTCACTCTTCTTAGGGTTGTACCTGAGCCCATGAGCCCCAGCATATGTCTCACAAATGCGCAGGAGTTTCCGCAACCCCCCAACCGACGGGCTCAGCAGCACCATATCATCCGCGTAGCTGATGTTATTAATAGGCACTCCGCCTATTGAGCAACCCGCATTAGCACTGCTGAGCTCGCCCATCAGCTGGTTCATGTACAGGTTGAATAAGCGTGGCGAGGTCACCCCCCCCTGCCTCACACCGCAATCCAACCCGTATACGTTGGAATATTCTCCTGCCCATTTCACACTGTTCCGCTGGTGACTGTACCAATACCTAAATATCGACACTATCTCACTCGGCACCCGTGTCTCACTGTGCAGCTTATGCCACAGCTTGTCATAATTTACTAAGTCAAACGCTTTCGAGAGGTCAAGGTAACAAGCGTACACAGGAGTATTTCTAGCCGTGTAATACTGTACAGTCTGCTTGAGACAGAGGATAGCCGTCTCAGTCGACAAACCAGGCGTAAAGCCAAACTGAGCGTCATGTATATAAAGGTGCTTCTCCAGCTGTCTGTCAAGCAGCCTGTCCAGCACCTTGGCTATGACAGTAGCGAGCGAGATAGGCCTATAGTTAGATACATCCGACACATCACCGGTTTTGTTTTTTACAATCGGAACTACCACCGTGTACATGAGATCATCAGGTAAGTAATTATGGCTGATGCACAGATTAAACAACATTGCCAGTACCCTCGGTAGATGCACACCGGCGTGTTTCAAGTGCTCGATGCTAAGGTCATCATGACCTGGAGACTTACCTCTAATCATATTCTTAATAATGACAGCTACATCCTTGGCTGTAAAGCTGATACTAACGTCTCCATGCTGACACTCAGCATCAAGCACCTGCGCCGCCGGCCCAAGCGGCGACTCCACCTTGAAATGGCGCTGGAAGAGGCCAGCAATGTCGCATGGTTCATGAGCGTCACCTACACTCACCGGAAGGCTCGACCCCGGATTTAATTTATTAGTTGACTTCCAAAATTTATTCAATTTTTTATCAGTGTGATGTTTTGCAATAATGATATGATAAATGCGGTCCAGCAGAATTTATATAGCTTTGTTTTTGCTAAGTCCCGCGCCAAGAAGTATAAACGGTTTCCCTTAGCAGTAAGATGTTCCGCTATGAACACGGGCGTATCCTCATTGTTGGTGAAGCCAAGATGCTTAGCCTGGAGCTTTGTTTTATTCTTTATATTGTAGGTTTTGGCTTTCTGCAGGAAATCCGTTTTTATTATCGATGAACCAAGCTCGACAATAATGGGGGTGTTTTTAACCCCGACCTTCTTGCCCTGGATTCTATGAATGTCCTTTACATCTTTCGCGTCCAAATTTCCGCTAATGCTATTTGAGAGGGATAAAACCATGTTTATGAGGTCAGCTCGAGTTTCTTGAGGTTTTCTAGGAACGTTCTTGAGTTCTATACAGGTTTTCTGCGTGCATCTTTGTAAGTCTTCCATTCTTTCTTCCAATAAAGTTATATACTCTCGGTCTTTTTTTGCCTGCAACTCAAGCGAATCAATTTTCTTAAGAAATTCTTCGTGTTGACTGTACAGGCGAGCTACACTGGCTTCAATGCTAATGTTTGTTTGCTGGATTTCCTTTAAATTAGTGTTTATTACCAGAAGTTCGCTTTTTTGAATGGCCAGAAATGTTGAAAATAATTCCTTCATCTCTTCCTTAAATTTACGAAATTCCGAAGGCAGGTCTTCCTCTCTCATCCTTTTGTTTCGAACAGCAACATAGGTATTAGGTGGCGTATTATTGCCCATTTCACTCACATTAGGATCCGACAGCGACTTATTTAGTTGTGATGTAAACATGTTACTAGGGTGTAATAAGTCCTGATTACTTAGAAGAATATTTTTCGCTGGGGCCGAGGGGAGGAGCTTAACCGTCGAGTGAATGGGCAGTGGGCGTTGCTAATTAGTTAAGTGAGGATGCGCAGGCGCAGGTAGTCATCCAATAGCAATTTAGGGGCCTTACCCAAGGTGTAGTCAACGTGCGGCGGGTCGTAGCACTGGCGTTAATTGGTCCAAGGTGATCTCTGGCACCAGGAGTAGATGTCCGTGAGGATATGGCGTTAACGATGTTTGTTGACGTCCCGCTCACTGTGTACTCACACACGACACCTCTTCAACACTTATGCTCTCCTGTTTTTTGCACTGAATTTAATTTGCGTATTTTTGATTAATTTTAAGAGATTTTATAGTTATAAAGATTTACTTTAAACAAAAATAGGTTTTTATACGTCTGCACCTTGCGGCGGTCCAAGGGAAGAGGAAACTAGGTCATAGGTCCACCTAGTGGGAGGCCTTCCAACGCAGCGTCTTCCGACTCATCGGGCATCCGTTATCCAACGGTCCTGTGCGTATCGTATCCAATAGATTCCCGCGGCCTTAACTAGGTCATAGGTCCACCTAGTGGGAGGCCTTCCAACGCAGCGTCTTCCGACTCATCGAGCATCCATTATCCACAGGTTCTGTGCGTATCGTATCTAGTGGATTTTCGCAACCTTAACTAGGTCATAGGTCCACCTAGTGGGAGGCCTTCCAACGCAGCGTCTTCCGACTCATCGGGCATCCGTTATCCAACGGTCCTGTGCGTATCGTATCCAATAGATTCCCGCGGCCTTAACTAGGTCATAGGTCCACCTAGTGGCAGGCCTTCCAACGCAGCGTCTTCCGACTCATCGAGCATCAGTTATCCACTTAATTTTCTCTCGGGCTATGTTGGTTACTTTGGTCTTCTAGGGTATATTCTTATTTCTGATGCGATTACACAAGGAAACTCCGATCATAGCTTTCTCCATTGCCCTTACCCGCGGAGACACGTAAATGAGCCTAAAGAATCTTTAAGGAGATAATTCTTCTTGGTCTATTGCCCGATATCTGACAGTCTTCGAGACTCCAGTTGACAGTCGGTAATAAAGACGTACTCGTAGTACGACTGTGCGTCGTAGGCATGTTTTTGTGTAACCATAAACTGCTAGCAAGAAGAGCTCAAACAATCTAGTCGGTGCTAGCGCTTTTGTATGAAACCGCGGGGGGAAACGCAGTTTCAGGTCGTCAGGAGACTGGGACCGCTATACAACAATCCGTAGAACCTATAAAAAACTGATTCGCCTCAGAGGAAAGACTAGTTGTAGGCGTTTGTGTACTAACATTGAAAATAACAACCAGGCAATGAGGGTCAAAGCCTGTCTTGCTCACGAGACAACCCATTCAATAATATGCCTGAAAAAAACAGATAACAACAAGCGACGCGGAAACAAGTGAATTATTTCTAACTAGGTACCTACCCGCTTCTCAGGCCGCCAGATTGCCCCCTAGCAAAGTCGGGAACCACACGAAAAGAGCCACTACTACGACCAACCAGTTTAGATTAGGAAATGGCGTTAGAAGTTATTGACAAATATATAATAATGGGGATGGACGTTATCTCCCAAGCTCTACTCAGGTGGAACGGATATCCTACTGACTGAAACTGAATGTCCATCACGGTTTCTCGAGCCTGTCTAGTCCACAGCTACATCCTCTTGAACAGTGATGGGCAAAGTACGGCTCGCGGGCCAGCTCCGGCCCGCCGACGACGAGAATGCAACGGTAAGCCAGCATGTCTTATATGTAATAAAGAAGCGGTATTTAAAGGTTTTAACCTGGCTCGCCATTTTAACACCAAGCATGCTAAAACCAAATATGCTTTGATGAATGACGCAGAAAAGGTGAATGCAGAAAACCAAAAAAAAAAAAGAATATCTGGTCAATGAAATATGTTTAAAAGTAAATTCTGGCCCTCTGAAATTTCTTTAATTTTCTGGCACCCCATTAAGAAAGTTTGCCCATCACTGCTCTTGAACTTGTTTTAGATGAATTCGATGTGTATTGTGGTAGGTACTTATTATATGCGTGTTTAATGGCGAATGTATCGATTCATTTTTGCGTACTCAAAATCGAATAAATACCAACAAAAATAAATGATGAAATTTTTTTAATATAAAAGCAAAAATATACAGACTGGGGTCAGTTTCTTAACACACGCGTGCCCTGTCACACCGGCCAAACCGGTGGAGCACAACGTCGCGCGCGAACGCATCACGTCACGCAGGACTATGGCACGCGCGTGCGAGCCGTATTGCCAGCAGCTATATTGAGTTGAGAGTATTTGGCGAAAAGATGTTAGACAACAGCAGTTCTTCTGATGAAGAAGCGTTATTGTTGCTACTATGCCAAGAATCTTCTGCTGCTACAAAGTGACTTTGGGTTCATGATATTAGAACATAATTATGAAATCTATCAAAGATCCGATGAGAACATTACTTTAATGTGTTGGTATTCTTTACGTTTTAGGTTAGAAGTTTTATTTTATTTTCGGCTATCAAAGCTCTCAAGCTTCTGAAGGCCAAGCAAATGACATTCCTGCTGAAGAACTTTATCGATACGTTTATAGCTCCACTTAGGATCAAAGATTTACCTTTTTAAAACGAGTTTTTTTTAGAGGTACATAATATCACTTAAATGTTCGCGACAAGGCGTCACATAGCTTATGTACTAGCGTAAGATATATAATACTAGCATAAGATATGTATGTAATAGCATAAGTAAATAATAAAAATCTTCCATCCCCCTATAAAAACGGGGATTCAAATAGTGGTGTATGCGTCTCGCTCGCGCACCAACCGCGTTGCTGGCTCGGCGCAAACGGGCCACCGACCACAGCCACCGGTAGCCAACGACAGCAACTTAATACACTTTTCCATACATTTTATATAGACGCACCGCACACGTGTAGTTGGTGGCGGCCACTCGCGCTGCTCCACCGCCGCGCAATTAGATGTTAGACGTCCTAGACATTGCATGCGTCACCATGGAGCACGACGACGCCTCAATGGATATCGATAGTTTCATATCGGAAATCCAATCACATCCCGCTATTTAGGATTCATAATCTGATCCATACAGCAGTAGAAACGTGGTGGCTTACAAACACCGGTGGCTGTCGCGCACTTCTACCACTATTACAAATGTGGCGGTAGCGCGCGACAGCCACCGGTTTCTGTGGTCGGTAGCCCGTTTGCGCCGAGCCTTATTTATTTACACTATTTTTGTTAGGAAACACAATCTAGGTGTTTTCTCTCTCTTGGTCGGTCCCTCATGTCTGAGGATCGTGGTCAGCATCAAGGTTGCATCTGGAGCGGATGATCTGCCTCCACCGGTTTCTGTCCAGCGCGTCCCTTAGGACCGTGTAGAATTTGGAGACCGACGAGTCTTTCACTTGATCGGTCCATCTTGTTGGTGAACGACCGCGCGATCTTTTGCCTTCGGTGTTCCCAACTACAATCAGCTTTTCCAAATTCTCGTCGCCTCTGCGCATTGTGTGACCGAAATACGCAAGAATGCGTTGTTGGCAAATAGTGGACAAGCGAGTCTTTATTCGGAGCTGGGTTTGGATCGATGCATTGGTGCGTTTCGCTGTCCAAGGTATTCTTAGCATTCGCCTCCAACACCACATCTCAAATGCATCAATCCTTTGTCTCTCTCGGGTTAGGATTGTCCACGTTTCCACTCCATACAGGAAAATAGGGAATACCAGTGCCCGTATCAATCTCATCTTGGTTTTGATACCAATTCCTCTTTTCTTCCAGATGTTGTGTAGACGGGTCATAGCATCCTTCGCCATCCCGATTCGCCTCTTTATCTCGGGGACACAGCTACCGTCACTGCAGATTTGGGAACCTAGGTACACGTAGCTGTCGACGATATCCATGCCAGGGATGTTGCAGGTGACATTTGTTAGCTTTCCGGCTCGATCCACTATCATCACTTTGGTTTTCGCTCTGTTCACTGCGAGACCGATGTTGCCACTCTCTAATTCGAGTCTTTGGAACAGCTCACTCATATCTTCCATAGATGTTGCCAGAAGAATGGTGTCGTCGGCATATCGAAGGTTAGATACCCTCTTTCCGCCCACAGGGAAACCCTTCTCCCAATTTTCGATGGTCTTTCGAATAATGTACTCTCCATATATGTTAAAAAGAGCCGGGGACAAGATACAACCCTGTCTCACCCCCTTTTTTGTTTGGAACATGTTGGAGCATTCAGAACCTATCCTGATGAAAGAACGATTTCCTGTGTACAGACTCTGGGTTAAAGCAACGAGGTGTTCCGGAGCTCCCATTTCAAGCAGCACATTCCACAGTTTATCCCATTGCACGCAGTCAAAGGCTTTTGTGTAGTCAATAAAGCATAGGACTACGGGGCTGTTAAATTCCCTGCTCTTCTCAATGATTTGGCGGACGTTAAGTATTTGCTCCCGCGTTCCTCTGCCCTTAACGAAACCTGCCTGTTCTTCGGGTATCTGTTGGCTTAAATAGTAGCTCAGACGTCGATTAATAACATGGAGGAGGATCTTACTCGCATGAGATATTAAGGCTATAGTCCTGTAATTTCCACAATCTTTTGAAGAGCCTTTCTTATGCAAGGGTATTGCTAGGTGTTTTAATCGTGCCCTATGTCTATGACTGAAAAACAATACATAGCAACAGTATATAATTTTCCTCAAATAAGTAGTCAGAAACCTTGTTATTCTCGATTTAGCACTTCTAGGTAACCTAGACTTCTACCTAGGCCCTGTAATTAGATAGTACTCATGTAGTTCTAAATATATATATAAACACCACTGGGTTGAGATAATGTGTTTGTATGATCCAGTATAGAGGTTTTGTGCGCCTGTCAACGGACTCACCACTTTCAGATACCTTTTGTACCTGAAGGGCTATAGATATGCTTTCTGAAGCATTACCTTCGGGAACCTGCAAGCAGGCGCCCAGATTCTGTCATTGTACATGCCGCCGCGCCGGTCTGGTCATCACTTGTACACACAAAGTCATCAAGCTGTGGAACAGCGCAATTTCTTTATATTCAGCCGCTTTCCGGTGTCCTAAAACACCTAAAGAACTTTGGTACACCCATCATGGTACCACCATTCGATAGTTCATTTCTCTGTCTTCCCAACCACACTTCTGTAAGGCGCCTAGCTCTGGTGGTTGGGGAAACAACCAGCTTGTCATGTTGCCCGGTTCCATAGTTTTCTCTTGGTTCTTCCATACTAATTCGAGGGTTAAAGCTACGCCCATCAGAGTGCTACCATAGGGTGGCCTGTCGGAATGGCTACCGGGTGGTACTTGGTGGGTGGAGATCCCTCAGATGGCTTGAGTACAAACTAACTTTTAATGTTAAAAATTAGTAGCAGTTACGCGCTTGAAGGATATAGATATAACTAGCTATAGAAATAGTATATTTCTATAGCCTAGTAGAAGGGCTTCAAGACCCTTAGTACCCTAGTGGTAAGTTGTATAGTTTTAGGAGAAAATAGCTTCTAAGTTCAGAAATCGACGGAATTCCACTTCACCCCTCATTCTTCCCTGAGAATCTCTTCGGGGGATATAGCCCCAGACCTGGTTGAGTTCATTGGATGGGCCATTTTAGGGCGCATCCAACCATATGGGACACGTAATGATTCCTTCAGGAATAGGGGAGGTTCTGTTGATTTATAGTCTTAAGTTTGTACAGAAAATTTATGTAAATAAAAACTGATTTGCATTCGAAATCGGGGTCCTCGTTACGGTAAAGTTGGGTGGAACAATAGTACGCATGCGCGTCGACCGTTTCGTAGCCATTGATATGTAATAGTTTAATTGAGTTTAATCCACGCAACTTTGTTGTGTGGATTAAATTGTTGTTCATTCCACATGTCTTAGTTTACTTACGTTTTATAATATATTTTACAAATTTAATCACCGTAACTTTTGTAATTGTATCATCTCATGTTTTCCATTTTTATATATTCTTTACATTGGTATAAACCTGAAAATCATAAGATTTGTTGACTCATCCAAAACTATTATATTATTTTTAACTCTTGACATTTTTATCTAACATGACATTGTCATTATTTTATTTTCTTAAACCATAGACATAAGATACCATTCTCTATAGCTTATTAAGCTCGTTGTACATTATATTTTTCATTATAAGGGCAGCGGCAGACTGCGCCTCTGTAAACCGTTTTTATTCGTTCACGATTTCTTAATTGATATTCAAATTTAAAATTCAGAAGACATGTCGGAACGAAGAAAAACGGGTGTCACTTGTTTAGTCTTGAATCTGCACTGAACTCTTAAAGTCGTTTGACTACTTAGTACTACGTGTTATACTAATGAATCTGAAAATCTCTTTAAAACTATTATACAGGGTGACTTGTAATTAGAGCACAACCTTGTAAGGGGATATAGTACAGGTCATTTGCAACAACTTTTGTAGGAACACTCATATGCAAAAGTGCACCAACATTGAGTTATAATTTTTTTCGTGTTATTTTGAAAAACTCTTATGGGGTAACCTTAAAAAATTAATAAATAAAAAACTTGACATAATTTTGTTAAATTTCTTTTTATTATTTAGTCTATAACGTTCCAGTTACATGTCAGCATCATCAAATGTACATTATTGACATTATTCTAGACACAGTGCTCCAAAATCCAAAAACCTTCAACAAATTTTACTGGCATTATTACACAAAACAGCCTGTTTAAAAAAAACTCACTATGGCACTTGCTCTGCGTATTATTAAAAAAACATCTACATTTCATAAGCTTTCAAATGAGGTGTAAAAGTCTAACATAGCTAGTTTAACATTAAAGATATTAGCCAAAGAATAGAACAGGCTGGAATATCGAAAGTTTCGCAAATTAATGGCCATAATGTTTAAAACACAATAAATACAAATTTAAGTAGAATGTGATCCACGCACTTAGTGGTGACAATTTTACAACACATTTTAACTTGATTTTAATTTTAAAATTTTTAGGGTAGCTGGTCCTTACTTCAAACTTCTCTTATTAAAAGAGACAAAAAGATCTAAAATTAGGAAATTTTAAAAGTGTGTTGTAGAATTGACGTTCTCTAGTCATCCTCAGTCATTCACTTAAATCTCATTTTCGAAATGACTCCCACCGTTACGCACGCAAATTCGCATCCTTTTCCTCAATTCGCTTTTCACCACCGCAGTGCTGAGATTTGCTCGAATTTGGTCAGCTCCCAAAATGATTCGCCGTCTTAACTCGTCAATATCTGGGACAGGCTGATTATCGACATAAACCAACGTTTTCATATGTCCCCAGACGTAATAGTCCATTGGCGTCAGATCTGGGCTTCTTGCTGGCCAAGGTATGGGCCCTCCTCTACCGATCCAATTATTGGTATAATTTTCGTCTAGCCAGTCTCTGATTTGTCGTCTGTAGTGAGCTGGACACCCGTCGTGTTGAAACCTGATAGCACGCAAGGTGGCTAAAGGTATGTCCTCCAGTAATTCAGGTAAAACATTTCTTAAAAAGTGTTCATAATATTCACCGTTTAAGTTGTCTGGCAGAAAAAAGGGCCCAATCAAATTATTGTTAATAATTCCCATCCACACATTTAGTGAAAATCTTCGTTGCGATCCTTTCGGTCGTTTTTTTTTTGGATTTCCCACCGCCTTTTCTTCCCAGAAATGAGTGTTATGGTAATTTGTGATTCCATCTTTGTCAAATTTTGATTCGTCGGTCCACAAAATTTGTTTTAAATAATTTGGGTCCTCTATGTCGCAGTTTAGCAGATATCTGCAAAATTGGACCCTTGCAACAGGATCACGGTCTTCCAGGACTTGCACTGGAGTGTAGTGATATGGATGACGCCCAGATTCATGGACCACTTTCCACACTTTATACTGTGATATTCCAAGTAAATTGGCCACTTGTCTTGTAGAGATGTTAGGTTCCCGTTGAAAATGACGTAGGATTTCTTCTTCATCATCAGCACGGTATATTCGAGGTCTGCCCGCATCGCCTGATAAAAAAAACTAATTTAAATAATCAATTGCGGTAAACAATAGGGGTAATAAAACTATTATTTATTAAATTACATTTTTTATTACATACCTTGACGTCTTTGAAAGCGTCCAGTCTCCCGGGCTCGTCGATAAACTCGGGAAAACACGCCTACATCAGGTAAACGGCGATTGGGGTATCTCTGTTGATATTCGCGCTGGGCAGCTAAAGCATTGCCTCTAGCTACGCCGTAAGTGTACAGAATATCGGCATATTCTTCATTCGTAAAATTTGCCCGTTGTCTTTGAGCCATAGTCCTTGATACGCGCCAAAACCACAGATGAGCATAACACACGGAAACCAGTTGAAAAGCCAAGTCATCAGGAGAGCAATCAATCACAAAAACAGTCACAAGCCGGGTCGTCAGAGATAAAACAAAACTGCAGAGCACACACAAAAGCATCCGATCGCAACGAATCACAAGGACGGACTAACCTAAACAACACAAAAGAGATTAAACAATGACCGGCTGTTTTTACCTGCTTAGTAGAAACAGACCTTTTTTTGGCCGTGCGCCTTTGTTATGCGAATATCTTCCCTATTGGACTAGCTATGTTAGGGTTTTATATCTCATTTGAAAGCTTATGAAATGTAGATGTTTTTTTAATAATACGCAGAGTAAGTGTCATAGTGATTTTTTTTTTAAACAGGCTGTTTTGTGTAATAATGCCAGTAAAATTTGTTTAAGTTTTTTGGATTTTGGAGCACTGTGTCTAAAATAATGTCAATAATGTACATTTGATGATGCTGACATGTAACTGGAACGTTATAGACTAAATAATAAAAAGAAAATTAACAAAATTATGTCAAGTTTTTTATTTATTAAATTTTTAAGGTTACCCCATAAGAGTTTTTCAAAATAACACGAAAAAAATTATAACTCAATGTTGGTGCACTTTTGCATATGAGTGTTCCTACAAAAGTTGTTGCAAATGACCTGTACTATATCCCCTTACAAGGTTGTGCTCTAATTACAAGTCACCCTGTATATAAGGCCTGTGAATCTACCAATTCTGTGAAAAACAATAAATATAATTTATTGAGTGTTGAACTTAAATGTGTATTTTACTGGTTCATAAACTACGTCGGTCACCGCTTCATAGTAAAGGGCTTGATTGATCGGCATATTAAGCCACAGCCCGACCTCCACACTTCTATCTGCCAGTGCCAGCCTATTCTACTGCCTAACTGACTGCCTGACTATTAGTTCAGCAGCTTTGACCATCTAACTGCGTGCCAGCCCATTCGTCCTGCTGGTTACCCTACTGCTTATCCACGAGTAAGCGATTCATCTGCGAGCTCATCTGCCTGTCGTGGGTAGTCCGGCTTCTCACGTCGTGGGTAGTTATCTCACAGCTAGGCAGCTTGACGGGCAGGAAGGCTTGGAATGCCCGAGGTAGGCAGATGAACAGGCAATCAGATAGGTAGGCTCACAGATAGTTCTAGAGATCAAGGCAGCTGAACTAATTGTCAGGCTAACAGGCAGGTAGCAGTAGCAGTAGCACTGGTGCAGGAACAGGCAGCTAGGAGTGTGGCGGTCGGGCTGTGGCTTAATATGCTGATCAATGCAGCTGGATGGGCAGGAAGCCCTTTTGGTATGAAGCGGTAACCGTAGAAGTTAAAGAACCAGTAAAAATGCTCAGATTTAAGTTCCACACTAAATAAATAATATTTATTGCTTTTCACAGAATTGGTAGATTCACAGGCCTTATATATAATAGTTTTAAAGAGATTTTCAGATTCAATAGTACAACACGTAGTACTAAGTAGTCAAATGACTTTCAGAGTTCAGTGCAGATTCCCGACTAAAAAAGTGACACCCGTTTTCCTTCGTTCCGATATGTCTTCTAAATTTTAAATTCGAATATCAATTAAAAAATCATGAACGAATAAAAACGGTTTACAGAGGGGCAGTCTGCCGCTGCCCTTATAATGAAAATTATAATGTACAACGAGCTTAACAAAAGCTATAGAGTATGGTATCTTATGTCTATGGTTTAAGAAAATAAAATAATGACAATGTCATATCAGATAAAAATGTCAAGAGTTAAAAACACAGAGAAAAATAATATATGGTTAAAAATAATATAATAGTTTTGGATGTTAAAACAAATCTTATGATTTTCAGGTTTATACCAATGTAAATAATACATAAAAATGGAAAACATGAGATGATACAATTTCAAAAGTAACGGTGATGAAATTTGTAAAATATATTATAAAACGTAAGTAAACTAAGACAAGTGGAATAAACACCACATTTCCCCGAAAACCCCAGAAAAATTTACAACTTGAGGAAAATTTTGAAGGTTGTAATATTAACCTTGATCTTTCACACCACATCTTTCATGCTTTCGTCAAACACTCTCATTCAATCACACGTAGGGGATATGGTTCACATTCAATGACGTATACTCCACAGCCACAGCCCGACCTCCACACTTCTATCTGCCAGTGCCAGCCTATTCTACTGCCTAACTGACTGCCTGACTATTAGTTCAGCAGCCTTGACCATCTAACTGCGTGCCAGCCCATTCGTCCTGCTGGCTACCCTACTGCTTATCCACGAGTAAGCGATTCATCTGCGAGCTCATCTGCCTACCTCGGGCATTCCACGCCTTCGTGTCCGTCCAGCTGCCTAGCCTGACTGTCTGCTAAGAAATACCTGCCCACGTCGTGCGAAGCCGGATCTTCGTAGCTGCCCACGTCGTTCGAAGCCGGATCTTCCTAGCTGCCCACGTCGTGTCAAGCCGGACCTTAATTTGTTATTTATATCCTTTTCTTAGTTTTAATTTATAGTTACCTTTAATTTTATTAACGTGGCTTACGTATAGTTCAACTGAGCTATACGTAACGCTACAGTTGTTCTGAAGACCTGCAGAAACATTGCAAATAGTCATGTAGAATAAAGTCTTTCATTTCCTACATATGAAGCCTTCTCCTATCAACATATAGCAGCCATCAATCAACTCCCCAGAGTCCAGGATTCTTGAAGAAAGTAAACTATAGGTACAGGGCATCAACGCGCTTTGAGCAGGAGCCTTACAATCTCCAGATACGGTAGGTCAAGCGATCACGTCGACGACTTACGCCAACGACCTTGAGGGAACAAATCGCGCACTCGTTTCACACCCACGCGACCCAAAATTTAGTAGTTTTTCGTACTTTTCTTATTATTCTATGACTTTAAAAAAAAAGCCTCAGATCAAAATGTAGATAATTAAATTGTCTTTGAGATTGTGTCGATTTCATTATTGTCGCCCAGTGGTTTTGGTGTGATTGTCGTGTTTTTGTCCGTTTTAGACATAACTTTACAAATTAATTACACTATGTTACACGATAAAACTCAAAAATGTATTAGATCAAATAATTAAGAAAATGGTCTAATGTAACATATATTTTTTCCAAAAAATTACGACTAGCCGTGTAGACGTGATTCTCATTTTAAAATCAGCTACCCAAGGGAATCGGCGCCTTAATACCTCAAATTGCATTATTTAAACAAAGATTCGACGGGATACAATTTAATTAATATAAAATTAGATGTTACAAGTATTCTATAATTTAAAAGCTGCTTGAAGTAACATTCATATTATTAAAAATGTTCAAATTAAATTAGCCAACATCGACTCCGAAACCTCGTCTTCAGTTTGCCAAACCGGCTCGAAGCTGTAATCAGAGCCCGAGGAGGCAATACCAATTATTAAACGTAATGAGGTATAACATACCTACTTATAAATGTTGTTTGAGTTTTTGCCAGTAAGTTAAAAATGGTAATTCTTTGGTTTCTTACTTTATTAATTAATATCATTACTAGTTTATAATAAACTATAATTTCAAAGAAAGTTGATGAAATTTTCTTGATTTTTATTTTTTATAAAATACAAAAAATAGTAGCCCACCGGTATCGGGAACAGGGTCCAAGCTACTGGGGGTCAGGGCTCCTGAGAGAGGCACCTCCGAAAAGAAAGGCACTTCCGATTCCACAAGATTGTATTTAAGAGCAAGTTGCTGATGGATAATCCTGGCTACAAGGTTGTGTCTATGCAAATAGTTTCCGTTAGCAAGACTAAAACATGGAGATAATGTGACGGATTGATTCCCCCGGCCGGTGACATGCCCGACAGATGTCAACCGTGCCGTCCTTCACAATGTATTTCCAGTAGTTGTTCGTCATCATAACTTCGTCCATAATCGCAAAGACATAACCTTCGGTTTCCCCGAAAAGGTTACCAAATCGCAGCTAGGCCACGGATTAGGGCATGAATATCGGAATCTCGTAATATCGGCATCTCGGAAGGAAATCACCGATATTTCAATTCCGATACTGAGTGATTCAATATCGGAATCTCGGAATCAGAAAAATACCTCAATTTTAGCTCCTTGTGAAGCGTCGAGCGACAAAACGCGGTTAAGCTCGTTGACTACGGTGATTATCAGTGGTCGGATATTCTGTTTACTAATCGGGCACTTATTTACTTAAACTTTACTTTATGTAAAAATAATATGTGCCTTGATGAATCCCGGGGTTACAGTCCTGATATTGCTAAAAATGTTACCTTTAAGAGTACAAGTAAATACACAGATTCATAAAACCCGTTGTAGCAAATATATTTACATTGATTACGGTAGCGGGTATCCGCAGGATTTGAGATGCATCGGCCAATGTGACGACATTTGGGGGAGGCTTATGATCAGCAGTGGACATCTTTCGGTTGAAATGACAATGACGCTCACTTAGAGCAGTGGTGGCCCAGTGGTAACGGACCTGACTTACGTATCGTAGGTCGTGAGTTCGAACCCAGCCAGGCGCTTTACTTTGTGTAAAATGTTGCATCTCCATCTTAAAACAGTGAAGGAAGATATAATGAGGAATCCTTTATATCCATATGTCCTAGAACCAAAAATTCGAAGACGTGTGACATTCACCAACCCGCACTGGGCCCGCGAGGTGGATTAAGGCCTATTACCTGGATGATTCAGTGGAAACATTATAAGGCTGATGATGGTGATTACTCACTACACTTATCGGGACTACTTTCAGATTGATCGATAATCATTTATTTTCTGGATATTTTTGCATTATTCTTTTTCAAAAAACATGACTTACATTGTTTCATGGAAACAAATGTGCAGTTTAGGTAAATAAGCGCCCGATAACACAGTCACTGGTGATTAGAGAGAGACACAATTGAGATCCTATTATGTCGCGGCATAAACGTGTTTTTTTATTGCACTCAATCCAACTTTATACCGAATTTGAGCAATTAACAAAAAAATAATTGCGCTATTTAGCGAAAGTGCCCAATTCCGATATTAATATCGGAATTCCGATATTGAGACCTAATATCGGAAATCAATATCGGAAACTACCAACAAGTTGATGGTAGTCGTTGTCATTATCAACTGATATGTTGATGGCATCAACAGATCATAGCGTGGGCAGCTGTACCACCTGAATCACCAGCGTCAGACCTTCCATCCACTGACGAATTAATTAACGTTGTCAAGAGCTTACCACTCAACAAGTCATCAGGTGAAGATAAAATATCTAATTGGATGGTTATAGAAGCGTGTAAAACAGCCGGTGATGCGATTTTAACCGTTTACAACCGTTATATTGCGGAGGGCGTATTTCCTCGTACATGGCGACGCGGATTTATGCAAATCATCCCGAAAAGTGGCTACAATCCCCCGGACGACTCAAAGTCGTACCGGCCCATATCACTTCCATCTTTGGGAAACCTCCTGGAGTGCCTTATCGTTCCACTTTTGCTACCGGACGGACCAAAATTTCATAACAATCAATTCGGTTTGTAGCGTTACGTAAGCCACGTTAATAAAACTAAAGTAATTATAAATTAAAACTAAGAAAAAGGATATAGATAATAAAATTAAGGTCCGGCTTCGCACGACGTGGGCAGCTAACCCACAGCAGACAGGCAGGCTAGGCAGCAGGTCGGGCAGGAAGGCGTGGTGTGCCCTAGGTAGTCAGATGAGCAGGCAATTCGATAGGTAGGCTGTAGAGTAGGCAGCAGGACGGATAGGCAGGCACACAGATGGATGGTCAAGGCAGCTGAACTAATAGTCAGGCTAACGGGCAGGTAGGCAGTAGCACAGGTGAAGGCACAGGCAACAAGGAGTGTGGAGGCCGAGCTGTGGCTTCATACGCCGATCAAACGAGCCCTTTAATATGAAGCGGTGATGGACGAGGTTAATGAACCAGTAAAAATGCTCACCTTTAGGTTCCACACTCAATTAATTATATTTATTGCACTTCAAGAGTTTTCAGATACAATAGTATACTTGGTAGTATTAAGTAGGAAAACCGACTTTCGGCGTTCAGTCCAGATTCAAAACTAAAAAAGTGACGTCCGTTTTTCTTCGTTCCGACATGTCTTCTAAATTTTAAATTCAAATATCAATTAAGAAATCATGAACGAATAAAAACGGTTTACAGAGGGGCAGTCTGCCGCTGCCCTTATTATGAAAATTATAATGTACAACGTGTTTAAAGAAGGTATAGTCCATGGTATCTTATGTCTGTGGTTTAAGAAAATAAAATAGACATATGTCATGTCAGATAAAAATGACAGAGTTTAAAACATTCTATGATTTTTACAAATTAGAAGTAAAAATAAGTTTTTGGATGTTAAAACAAATCGTATGCTTTTCAGGTGTTTACTTTATGAAAGAATACATAAAAACCGGCCAAGTGTGAGTCGGACTTGCGCACGAAGGGTTCCGTACCATTATCGCAAAAAACGGCAAAAAAATCACGTGTGTTGTATGGGAGCCCCACTTAAATATTTATTTTATTCTGTTTTTAGTATTTGTTGTTATAGCGGCAACAGGAATACATCATCTGTGAAAATTTCAACTGTCTAACTATTACGGTTCATAAGATACAGCCTGGTGACAGACAGAAAGACAGACAGACGGACAGCGAAGTCTCAGTAATAGGGTCCCGTTTTTACCCTTTGGGTACGGAACCCTAAAAATGAGTTACATGAGTTGATACAATTTCAAAAGTTATGATGAAGATTTGTAAAGTGTATTATAAAACGTAAGTAGACTAAGAGATGCGGAATGAACACCACAGGTTTCACTATGGGAAAATCTACCGTAGACGCGACCCTTACTGTTAGGAAAATAGTTAATACATCTGAACATAAGTGCGTAATTGGGATTTTTCTAGATATTTCTGGGGCTTTTGAGAACGCATGGTGGCCAATGCTTTTACTTAAAATGAAAACTCGGAGCTGCTATAAAAATATATACAATTTAGTTTACTCTTTCTTTTTAAATGGTTCCGTGATACTCAAACTCAGTCATTATTCCATGTCGAAGTCTCTCACCATGATATGTCCTCAGGGTTCGGTTATTGGTCCACCTTTATGGAATTTAGGCTTTGATGATTTTCTCGCGATTCCGGTTCCTTGTTCATTAACCGGTTACGCGGACGACGGTCTTCTGCTCATTCAATCAAGTACTCGAGCTGGACTCGAGAACTTGGCTGACACTTGCAGAATCAGAATCAGAATCAGAATCAGAATCATCATTTATTGCCAATAATGTAGGTATACATATAAGATGGTATTTTTTTGTAGACAGTTCCGGTACATTTTACCTTACGGCATGCAAAATTGTTCAGTTGAATATAATAATTTAAAAAAATCAGCAATTAATACAACACTAATTAAAAAATTCGGAAGTAAATGACATTATGTCAAGAAAATTATTTGATATAAACAATGGGTAATCAAAACATTCTAGATTAAACATAATAATTTCAAGAAAATAATTAATTAAATTCAATCATTGTCAAAAAAAAAGTTAGGAATGAAAAATATGTCAGCAGAATAATAAATTAAATACAATCATAGTAAAAACATTAGGAATAGAAATAATCATGTCAACAAAATAATTAATTAAATGCAACCATAGTCAAAATCATTAGGAATTAAAAATAATCATGTCAACAAAATAATTAATTAAATACAATCATAGACAAAACAATAGGAATAAAAAAAAATATATATATAATGTCAAATTGTATTAATAAAATTAAGTAGGTACCGTCGTAATCAAATACATAAGAAATTAAAAATAATCATATCAGCATGCCAGTGGGTACCTTTTAACTGATAGTTTTGTCATTTAAAAATTCTATAATTGTGTAGTAACACTTGTCTAGTGTAGTTGAAGTTATGTTTTGTTAACTCTAACAGCCTTGTTAGCTGTTTTTTAAATATTTGCAGGGGTAATTCTTTCAGATCTTTAGGTAATTTATTATAAATAAGCGGACCCATTGATAGAATATTTTTCTTTAATAAAGCTGTCTTATGACCACCTGTATAAAGTTGGTTTTTATATAAAGACCTAATCGGTCCTGTGCGTTGTCGTATATCAACCATTGACGTAAACAAGTATTTATTCGTTCTGACAAAAACCTACGATTCATATCTCAGTCTGACCTTTGCTCCGCACAAAACTTATCAATTCGTTTTGAAAGGTAATCTTAAATCGTGTCCTACTATTAAATTTAATAACGTTCCCGTAAAAATAAAGCAGTCCGTGTGCTATTTTAGTCTAGTGTTAGAGAGGAATTTTGCAATTATAGATCATATTAAAATAGTCGGTGAAAAGGAAAAAAAGAACTTCTATGCCTTAACGAGAATATCTTAATCTACGTTGGGTATGTCTTTTTTAACCTTAAAGACTATTTATGGGGCTACTTACTTGGGTTATATGTGCTATGGGGCGCCTGTTTGGGCTGATAGGGCCACAATAGGGGCGGTACGTAAATTACTTCAAAGTCAGCGTTTGGCTTTAATATTCTTATGCAAAGCATACAGGACGGTTAGTACTGAGGCCTTACCGGTACTTCCGGTCAACCTTGAAGTGCAGCGACGTGCTGCAATGTACTATTTCGCACGATAGACCATGGACGCAGACTTTTTAACGCGGTTTGACCGTGAGAAAATCCACATATTGACGTCTGGGAGGAACTTTTATCCGAATGGCAATGTAGGTGGGATAATTCGATCAAGGGCCGACACCTCCACCAATTCATTCCATCCATTCGCGTCCGGCTAGCCAGGACGTGGCTGGAGGTGGATCACTGTGTTGGCCAATTTCTCACAGGGCATGGTAACTTTGAAAGTAAATTACTTTCTTTCAAGCTCGTTGCCTCACCTTTATGTCAGTGTTCGCACGTCTGACTGCGAATATGTACAATATGCACATCATATCTTATGGGAGTGTATTATTTGGCAGAATGAACGCAATTTTATGTTGAATAATGTACAGGCTGCATCAGGAGTTGTTTACTATACGGACCTTGTGGAAACTAGTACAAATTTCCGTGCGTTCAAGCGTTTTTGCCAAACCTATTATTGGAATCAAATATAGCAGCTCACAATGTAGGACCCATTAATATTAATGCTAATTTTTATCCGTGGTGCTAGGCAACTGGGCCTAGTTGTAAACGACCCTTTGTGCCTATTGGTCTTGTTTGTTTATTCTGTCTCCTGCTTGATATGGAGGGCGGTGGAAATTTGTATTTTTTCCTACTCCTCCGTTATTCTTTTCTGATAAATTTCGTTGCGAGATCCAAGACAGTTAAATTCATACTCCGGGACTTCGTCTAGCTTCATTGCCTCGGTGCTTTTCTGGTGGATGCCACTGTTGATTCTGGCTTTCAGGAGTTGCAGTGGTTTGGGAATAGTGCGGTGAGATTGTCCCAATAGCCAAGGAGAGCGGGGTAAGGCCCTTGTCCACCGCTACCACATCTCGATGCATACCCACGTCGGCGGCCTGAAAGTATTCCCTAAGACTGCATACCTCGCGGTTGTGCAGGGTCTTAGCATTTAAAAAGTCTGGACCTCCACACTTCCGCGGGATATACAGTATCATGACCGATGACCGTGGGTGATGCATACGATTTGCGGTAAGCAGCATGCGGACCCTGCTATCCAGGGCGTCAAGTTCTGTCTGAGTCCATTTGAGTAGCCGTAAGAGTACATCAAGACTGGCATGATCCAGCCGTTGAAGGCGCGCACCTTGTACCCGCCTGATAAAAGACCATTTAGTACATTTTTCAGGCGGCCAAAGAAGCGCTCCATCAACGACTGTTTCACCTCAGTAGCATTGATAATTAGCCTACTTTGTCCCACTGCTGGGCAACGTAGGCTAATACCACATATTTCTATTATTATTTACTTTTATTTATTATTGATAGGCTCGCGTTTGACCACTATCTAACTGGCAAAATATAGGTGTACTGTGGGTGCACCTCCACCTAACTCTTCAAGGGATTCAGGCGTGACAATCATTATCAATGTCTTTACAAATCGTTTGGTGATTATTGTTATTTTCATACCCGATACCCCAATAGCCTTCCGTTATCTATATACGATGGCGGACGCGGTGGGGCCGCAGGGGAGGAGGAGTATCGGTATTGCGTCAGCCGCTCTCCCTATCCCCTGCGGCCGAATAATGGTAGGTGGCGGGGCCATTGACCTTGAACCGTCACAGGGGGACCAAGGGTGCCATACACATGTGCTGATTGGTCCCGGGGGTGATCACGGCGTACAGTGTGTTCTGGTGCGCCGGTGATGGGGGTACTCCCCCGAGGAGGGTCCAGTGACGGACAGCCGAGCCGCGGCGGGTTCGCGGTGAGTGCTAACGCATGCCCGTGTTCCCGCCATAAGCGGCACAGGAGGACACCGTGGAGATTTAGTGGGTTAGAGACCCACATAACTGCACTATCTCCCCGTGGTAGTGCAGTATGCATGAGCATTTCACAAGGCAAAAAAAAAAACAAAAAAAAAGGGCATGTAGGGCATCTTCGCGATCTGGCTGACCAAAACCAGACGTATCCTCCGACTGCACAGCATGATTTTCTCCTTGTTTACGTCTTTTTAGCTCGCTTTTCAAGCAGTCGGATTTTTTGATCTTTTTAGTTAACTTTTTTTATTTATAACTTTTTAGTTATTTTTTTTTTCTAATTAGGTACATTTAAACATATAAGTGTTATATATTTTTGAAATCACCACTTAAAATCCTTCATTTTGATACCCCACACGATAGCTTTGGAAGAAAAAAAAAATTGGGCCCCCACAATATGGCGCCCAAGAACCGCTATTTTCCTATTTTCCAATTTTCATGTAGCCAGTGACACTCGCGGGGTTAAGACGAATCGATTGACGTAAGAAACATCAAAATCGACCCTCGCGTTTGGTCTCTAGAACGCCACATAGGAACAAACATACATACATACATACATACATACATACATACTTACATACATACATACATACATACATAGAATGATAAACACATTACCGTCCTTCGGCAGTCGGGTAAAAAACAGGTAACTTGTTTAATAGTAGCTTTATCAAAAAGGTTCGACTACATAAAAAATGCTATTCACTATAGGAATACGCTGGCATGATTCGTTTTTAAAATTTAGGTACTTGATTTTTGAGCGACGCTAAGTCTTTGAAGCTTCATTTTCAGCCTACCGTGTGCCGTGCCCCCAGAAATACATACGGATGGGACACACCATCATACACATGCCTCTTTTTTTAGGAAATTGCTAAAAAGCGATGCATACAAAGTTTTTTCTAGTACTTACCAAAGTCGTAGGTTTGGTACAAGTTGTACGATTGAGAATTTCGCATTTTTCTTTTATTAAACATACAAATATATTTTGTTGCGTCGAAGGAACATTTAAAGTTCTCTGAAACAATGAATAAGGACAGATTTTATTGCTATTCATCTTTAGCTTTATTGTAATTTGAAACTGGAAGAAACGAAACAGTTTTATTTATTATCCAAAAAAGTACAATCGACTTTTAAGTAAAACAAAAAACTACCTACCAAAGTAAAATTAACTTCAATTTCGGAATTCGGTTTCAAAACACGAAGAAACGCACAGTACATGTTATATCGGTTATTATCTATAGAAATACATACAAACATATACATAAAATTTAAGTATCTGTTTGCAATATTAACTTTAAAACCTTCGCGTTTCATAATGGAAATCAATATATCACGGGAATTTAACGCGATGATTTAGATTATTTATTTACCTATTTAAGCCGACGTTTCGGCCGTGTTGCAACGACCGTGGTCCCGGGTAGACTGGTGTCGGTGTACTGGCTCCGTTGGGGCAGAAAATTCATCCTCTTCCCTCACGTTTCTACACACAACACTGACCGTATCCTTTTTCTGTAAGTTCACCGATTGCACAAAGCGAGGTAATGTTTTTTGAATCACTGGATTCCACGCCGCGGATAATTTGTAACCGTCATCCCGATTGAATGTATTGTGTTTTTTAATTTCAATCGCTTCACGCACAATCTAAATCATCGCGTTAAATTCCCGTGATATATTGTTTTCTGTTTGCAATGTCAAAATAACAGCCATCTGTCTCGGTGACTGTAATGAAATAATCTTGCAAATTAAATTTGAGTCACTTCCTAGTGTCCGATTGAGCTGAAATTTTGCACGCATGTTTTTTTCTCGTGACAATGCAATTTTTTTTATTAAAATCATTTTTTTCAAAAAAAATTGTTTAAAAAACGTAAATAAACAGAAATACGACGATGGGGCTTGAAAAATAGATAACTGATTTTATAAGGCTTACTACTGAGGCTTCTTTTATTTAAAAAAAAACACTGCTTTGTGCACTACCAATTACATATTTAGTGCAATACAAGCTAGTTTTAAAATAGGTACTTAGTAAAAATATTGTAATTTGAAAACAAATTACGATACTTAACAAAAAATCATTCGATAATATAACGGCCTTACCTTCACATTGGTTTTCCAATTTAGCAACGATTTCACAAGGCTTTGGCACTAGACAAGAACCGCTACCTGAAAATGCTGAAATTAAAAAAAAAATGTATTGTTGAAGAGAAAAAGAAAAAAAAAGATTGTTTAAAGATTTTTCTATTGTTCTTCTTTTATGGTGATACTATAACACTACACAGACTTTTGGAGGTACAGATATATTTACAGATATGGAAAAAAAATATCAAGCAGACATCTTTTCAATATGTTTGCGCAGACTTTTCGTTGGTTCGTAGCAAGTGGAGTTCTGTATTGTCTAGACTACTGCCACAGGATATAGGTGTGAGTTCTAATAAATATGTATAAATAAGCCATTTTACTACTTAATAATAACCAATAAGTCCATGCCCACATTAGGTACTACTACTATTTAAGGTTATATGTAATCTTCTATCGTTCATATCTTTTTTCTCCCAACTTTAATAACCTATACTACTACTTCCTACTAAAGTCTGGCCAACGAAAGCGTGATCTGGGGTATTTTCAAAGTTGGGGTATGGCAACATTATTAATCTGTGTATTGTCTGTGATTGCGATTGTTAGTATGACTTGGTAATCTTGATCCATGTTGGCTGATTATTATATATTTACGATATGATGATACCTTTTCTTATGTTTATGTTTCAATGTTCCTCATTTGGTCGAATAACTGCAGAAGACTGGAAAAATTGACGGACCATGTAATAAATGTGGCAAATAAATATAAACAAAGAGATCACATAACAGAAGAAGTATTGGAAAAATTTATATAAGTGTAGATGATGATTCAGATATAGATGAATACTTAGAGGTTGAATTTTTGGACTATGATTTTGAGTATGATGATTAAGTAATTAATAAATTAAATGTTAAGTGGGTTAATATTATGTACATACTAATAAATAAATCTACACACTCTTTTTTAACTCACATCCATGACAGTCACGGCTCCGTCACACTTCACCAAACGGAGCCAATAAATCATAAAATAAATTATAATAAATACAAATAATACAAGTATCAAAACTTTTAACTAGAGGTATAGTTGGTGATACCACATTAGGATTTTTTGAATTTGCCGCGTTTTTCAGATCACACTTTCGTTGGCCAGACTCTACTATTTACTTTACTACTTTTCATGTCCTTTTTGGTTAGTCTTATGGCATTATTTAATTAATTCATTTCATAAATTATTATTTCGCTCCGACAAATACGCAGACTTTTGTGTTTTCTGATACTCCAACATTATTTCGTCTGTACTGCAGTATTGCACAAACAAAATTCTATAGAAGTTTTTGAAAGTCTGTGTAGTGTGGACCCACCATAAGACTATTTGGTTCAACAGCACAATGCAGCAGCAGGTGTAGTGCAAGCAGCTGTCCACTATTGAGTCAGTATCTTATCTTATTCAGGGGACGAGAAATAATTCGTAACTCATTGGGATCTTTTGTGGTCCTCTAGATAAGTTACTCCTCCCCAATCTCGTTGAAAACCTCCTTCATGAGTTTTACAATGAGGGAGCTGATATGAGCCTATAATCTTCTGGTCTTGGATATCCTACCTCAAAAAGATTCATTACTTCATTTTTTCATTATTTACATCGCTTGTGCACAGATGGTGCTTCATGCATTCCGATTGTTCCCCGCACAACCTGCACGTGAGTGTTACGGTTAGACCCATCTTCATGTGCATGTCCTTGGTTCCAAATTGGTCAGTAAAGACTCCAAGCAGGTAGAGGATTTGCCTCCTGCTCATATTCCATATGCATTTCCGTGCTTTGAACGTAGTTTAGATTGTTCCACACCGATATTTCACAGCCAGTGTGTTTGTTTACTGTGATCTGCAAACTCCCTGAATATGGGTTTCACAAGGCACTTCGAAATGCCTACACATGGTTCTGGAACGACAACCACACTTGTTGAACCCTCTCTTGCCATTTGCCATTTCGTTACCATGGATTCCTTTATGCCCTGGGACCCACATGAATTCTTGAGTCAGTAACTCGCACTATGTAAGTTAACCGTCCAAAAAGCCCAAGGGTGTCCGTGTCATTTCGGTAGCGCCTGTCAATCCCATCAATTTTTACTTGTTGACAAGCGCATTCGTCATGCTATCGCTGGTAGAATATCACGTGATACTAGAATCCAAGTTTGTTACACGCCAGAGGCCATAGACAAAGTGTCATTCTATCAGCGATAGCGATGGTCGAAATGCCAAAATGTAAGGGTTGTAAAGTGACGGTTTGATAGAGCTTAACATTCCCAAACATTTTTTATATATTTCATATGTGTGGTTATGGCGACGCTTTCGTTCATCGAATGTCACTTTTTTAGAGTCCCAGGACGAACGCTGGCACCTGAGCCGTGACCGGCAGCCTAATTGCGTAAGTGAATTCGGTAAGGCAAAGGATTTGATCATCAATCGCCCAATCACGTGCGAAATGAAAGACGCGTTTTGGTTTTCCGTCTATGTGATTGTTTTGATTGACTAGGTCAAATCCTTTGACTTGCCGAATTCATTTACGAAATTAGGCTATGGATTTTTAGCATACAGTTTGAAGAAAACGTAATAAATAGGTAGTACTGCTTACCATCGTAGTCGTATGTATAGTACACATGCCTGCCTTCTGCTAGTCTGGAAGTATAACATACACCTTCTCTAGTTTGTAATTCTACGTCAACTAGTATGTTACGATAGTTTATCAATTTTTTCTGCATCACAATTTTAACTTCTCCGTTCTCTATTTCATTATCAACTTTGACTCTTTCCGGTGCAATATCTGGACCTATAGTATAAAATAGTTAGTATTTAAAGCAATTCCTTCTGTAATTTCTCAGAAGCAGCTCGGAGTCTGGACTTATATGTGTTTTTACCTTTCTAATTTCTGAATAAAGATTTTATTTATTTATTTATTTATTTTATTTATTTTTATTTCTTGCCCCCCTGAAGGCAATAGGCTTGCCCCCTTTTACATGGAACTTAAATATAACTGACGAAATGTGTGTGTAGTATATAAAGATGGACCTAAGCCTAACTACGGGGAATACAGGCGTGGTGCTATGTATGTTATCTATGTCAGATAAGTAGAATGCGTAATTTATTTTTCATACATATTTGCTTAGAATGTTCTACGTTGGAACGAGAGCTCAGAAGATTGGTGTTCATTCTTGCGAAAGAAGGAAAGGGATCACAAGAAACAAAAGAATTTAAAGGTAGAAAGAAATCGGAAGTACCGTATATATGCTTTAACAAAAATTGGATCTAGATTAGTCATAGCGGCGATGAAAGATCAGTTTGCGAGACATAATATAGTACCTAAAATAAGAACTGCAGATATAAAGAAACACACAAGAACAAAGGATGTTTCTGTAACTATAAGAAAGCTCAAATGGAAATGGACAGGACATACTATCAGAGGAAAAGAAAGTCACAAGAAACAAAAACGGGGTAGGCCCTTCAGAAGATGGGCAGATGAGATAAAGACGCTAGCAGGCGCTACATGGACAAGAGCCGCTAGGGATAGGGAGAAATGGAAGCATTTGGAGGAGTCCTTTGTCAAAGGAGGGCACACAGACAGAAATATCGAAGAAAATATTAGAAAAACAAATTGTAAACTAACATTACTAAACTAAATTGTATAAAAAATAACTAACTAATGTACTTATTTATACCAGTCTGAATAAAAAAAAACTTACCTATTTTAGCATAAAAAGATTTCACAGTGGAGACTAAATAAACGGCAGTCACACTCTTTGAAATATTCTTGAGAGTTATTTCCATAAGCAGGAAATCATTGGAATCATAACTAAAATTGTATGGACTATTAAGAGTCACTTTTTTTTCACCTGGGAACGGAAATTAAAAAATATTAATAAAACGAAAACATCCTTTCTTGGGCCGTTCCTATAAACCCCATAATGATTCCGCTTTGAAAACAGAATAGTACTATTCGTCTTGTATAGCACTGTCTCTCGTTCTCTCGCAGTGGAACCATGATAGATTTAACACGTCAGTAAGCCCCTGAACAAACAAACTCTCCCACATATCGGTCTGACCACACACCGACAAGCACCGAGACGAACACAACGATTTGATTTGATTTGAATACTGGTAATATCTGCATACGGTAAGAATGGTAGCCGATCCCACATAGTTGGGATATTGATTTAATAACTTACTTAAAAGCTTATAATCAGCACTAGAAACTATCAGAAGTGCCAAAATGCACATCATGGCAAAAGTAATGGAAATCATTTTCTCAAAAATAACAAAATGTTGTTTTAATGACCGCCGACACTAGAATACTCAAATAAGTGCGGTGATATTTGACATCGAAATATTTATAGGGAAATTCAAATTCTCAATTGGTTAGTACAGATACGGACTAGGACAGTGATGGCGAACCTTTATTAGAAAACGTGACATTTAAGTTATATATTTTTTTATGTGACAATGAAGTGCCCCCAAAAAACATTGATTTTGTCTTCATCATCATCATCATCATTTCAGCCGAAAGACGTCCACTGCTGGACATAGGCGTCCCCCAGGCGTCGCCACATTGACCGATCCCGTGCGTCTCGCATCCAGCGCCTTCCCGCGACCTTAACCAGGTCATCGGTCCACCTAGTGGGAGGCCTTCCAACATATCGTCTTCCGGTTCGCGGTCGCCATTCCAGAACTTTTCGGCCCCAACGGCCATCCGTTCTGCGAGCAATGTGCCCTGCCCAGTGCCACTTAAGTTTGGCAATTCTTCGGACTTTGTCTTAATTGACAAAAAATAAAACTCTAAATGCTATGAATTAATCAATTATTTATTTGCACCCAGAAATTCTTACAGCAATCCTAATATTTATTTACAGTTTTATGTTGTATTTAAACAATAGTACGAGTTGGTGTCATTGCTGCTGTTGCAAATTACCTAGATTCTAAATAACCTCATTTTAGCGTGTCCAAAATATTTTGTCGTGTGCCACCACAGGCACGCGTGCCATAGGTTCACCATCCCTGGACTAGGGCATACAAAAGCCGGTTTGTTTAAAAAACCGTTTTTTTTTAGTTCAACAAAACCGGTGAAACCGGTTATATCAGACTTTTCGGTTTTTGTTTTCAATCTTTATTAAAGAAATGAGAAATACGTGTGTAAAGTAATAAATATGCTGGAGTCTAATCAAAATATGTATAAATTAATTATTTTGTTTAAAATTTGGTATTTCCTTAAGTTTTCCATATTAAATAATATCCTAGAATTTGATCCTTATTACCTACACTATCGGATACCGTGTTTCTTTTTCATGATCATCGGGTTTGATTCTTGGCTAGGAATATACCTTTTTTTTTAATCCAATGATTCAGTTTTAGTTTTCATGAAAATCGGCCCCGGGACTGCTTGTGTGTTTTTCGCTATTCCCAATAGTTTTGGATTTGGCCATCCACGCCCACTTGAAAACTCAGCCTGTATAGCGAAAGGAACTTACTGCCAAACTGCTAGGTGTCCCACTAGTCCTGTATATATTTTAGATATTTTAAATTTCAACATTCGGATTCGTATCTGTACGTAGGTACTGTTTATTTTGTTACTTTTCCTGCTAAGTAATATTCCGTTTAATTGACGTGAATCATAATAATTTAATCAATGCTGTCGTAATATAAATTATAAAATTATTAAATTTTTCATTGGAATTCACGTTTATTGTCACAATATAATTATTTAATTATCACTTGTAATTTATGTGACAACATACAAACAAATATTTTTCTAGATTTTCTAGAGCAAACTCGTGACATTTTTTACTTTAAATATTAATTTGTAGGTTGAAAATGACCTCTACGTCCACTATTATTTTGCCACGTTTTTAGAAAGAACATGTAATTGTTGGCGTCATTTCTGCAGATTTATTTTCAAGCCTGACCTGGCTTTTTATATACCATTTAACTAATAACATAACACCGCTAATAATTATAACTGCTGAAATAGGCACTATCAAAGAAAAAGTACTAAAATATACAATAATGCCATAAAATTAGGGTTTTGTGCATTTTCATATGCAAACATGCAAATGCATATAATCCGATGTCTTCTATGTCAAATGTAAAATTAAAGGCTGGACGGAATATATTGGATGCCATCAATGATGACCTGATAGCTACAACCTTGGGGTCTTTAAGTCAAGAGTGAATAGGTTTCTTCTAGGTAAGCGTGCTTCACCGTAGACCGCATCATCGCTTAACATCAGGCGAGATAGTGGTCAAACGCGAGCTAGATTATAAAAATAAATAAAATTGAAACAGCAGCGGCCCTAGCTCTTGATCAGGGTAGAGCGAGATTGTCTTTCAGCGTTCTTTGGTTGACGCAGATTTGTGGCGCCTCTTGCCATCTTGCGTCTAGAGCTACCTCTCCGTTCGCTCTACCCATACATGATCAATCTGTTAGATACTCAGTCTCTCCTGCCGGTAATGTATAATTTAGTGCCCATATATTACTCCAAAAGCGCGAAATACTTGGGCGTTCATATATGTAGACACATACATGAACACATACACACACACACATGTCTACATATATGAACGTGCTCAAAGAGCAATTCTAAAGATTGCTACCTTTTGCTCTTTTCGTTTTCCGACACAGCGGCTTTACAAAGCATTTAATTTTCTTACAGTACGGCAGTTTTTTATTTTTCACATAATACTGTAACAGCATACTGCACTTCCCTATATTTCAGTTATGCACTATCCCTGGTATGCACAATACCACAAACAAGACATGCTGTAGGACTTGTTCTGTATAATAGACTCAATAAGTAACTCGATTTCTATTGCTTAACTTATAAAAAAAAATGCTATATCGTATCAGATTATCTAGTGACACACAATTACAGAGACACAGGAAAAATTATTAAGTAATAGTTTACATATAAGCACTAATACTATACCATTGTTTTAGAAATTGTACTACTGCACCTTATGTACATTTTCGTGAAAGTTTTTACTTTTTAAATAAATTATTCTATTCTATTCTATATTGCTGCTGTGAACACAAAGGGGTCTACTTCTACTTTTTTCAGTCTTTTTTGCTTCTACCGCTGATAAACCATGCGTTTTTTCTGTTTTCTACATATAATGGAGGTACTTCTAAACAAACTCTAGCGACTGCAGAACTTGTGCATCCGCTTTATTTCTGGCCTCCGCAAAGACGGCCATGTGTCAGAACTTCGGACCAGATTGAAGTGGCTGCCAATTAGGCGTCGACGAGATACCGATATCCTATCCCTTCTTTAAACTATCCCGCACAATCCTACGTCTCTCCAATACCTTCGTGGTTTGAGTAGGTCGTCTCGAGGGCTAAACCTTGTCGCACGGCTTAGCTTCTCTTTCTTACTTCACGTCACACTTCCACCCGTAACGATGGCTCTTTCTCTGTACTGCAGTGCATCTCTGGAACTTTCGCCCACACTCACTACGCGATAGCCTTTCTCTTGATGTCTCCAAGAGGAAAATTGAGGAGTATTGCCTTTCAATGCAATGAATATATTGTATATAAGAACTTGGGTATTTTATGTATTTCTGTTCAATTAATTTTATCCTACTCTAAAATTGTACACTAAATTTCTGCCCTCTATTATGATCTCAATCACTCAAAGGTTTGCTGGAAGAAAACTCCATTTGGTCACAGAATAAATAATAGTACAAGTACAGAAGACTCACTTCGTGCAACAATTCATTGAAATAGAGACTCCTGCTAGTTAGCAACAAATTGCAATTCAGCTCGCATAAGCGCTCAGTGCCTAACGTGATATTCACCTAAACGTTGCCGTTCTCTTCTAACGCGTATCTCCGTCGCTGTCTGGCGCGGTTTGACTCGGCTCGTAAGGGTTGTCGACTTGCCGCTTTCGCTTACATCCACTATCTACCTACTTGACCACGTAATCTTATGTTTGATGCCTATGATTACACGGTCAAGTAGGTAGATAGACAATGAATATTATAGACCGTCATTTTGTTTGGTACTTAACAAATGAAAACTAGGTTACCTAAACTTCATTTACTATAACATTAGACATTTAAATAAGCCCATTTTACAGCCCGGTCAATCGATTTTGACTTCTATTGCGTTGGTGATACGACAAATGGAAGCTGTAGTAAACAGTTGGTTTTGGTAACAGATTTGTGCTTTTTAGGGTTCCGTACCCAAAGGGTAAAAACGGGACCCTATTACTAAGACTTCGCGATCCGTCTGTCTGTATGTCTGTCTGTCTGTCCGTCTGTCTCCAGGCTGTATCTCATGAACCGTAATAGCTAGACAGTTGAAATTTTCACAGATGATGTATTTCTGTTGCCGCTATAACAACAAATACTAAAAACAGCATAAAATAAATATTTAAGGGGAGCCCCCCTTACAACAACAACAAACGTGATATTTTTGCCGTTTTTTGCTCGATATTAATAACGGCAACAGGTAGACGCTTGAAATATTCACAGAACGTTTAGTTGTATATTTACTTCAAAAAATAATAATTAATAAATTAAAATAAAATAAATTAAGGGGGGCCCCCATACAACAAACGTTATTTTTATGCAGTATTTTGCGATAATGATACGGAACCCTTCGTGTGCGAGTCCGTCTCGCACTTGGCCGGTTTTTTATATCATCCTTATGTGTACGAGATAGAACACAAAATCGGTTGAACGGGCTGTAAAACGCGATGTAAAGACGTCTAATGTTATTTCAAATTGAGTATAGGTACCTACCTCTTTGTTTACTCTTTAGTGATATTTTTTATTAGTTTATTTAAAGTTGGCTTGAAGAACTCTTACGAAATATTTTTTGTTTGTTCGATAGGTATAAGTAAGTACCTAGTTTTATATACTAACGTTAACTTTAACAAGTGCGTACACTTACTCAGGCTATTGGTAAATTCATAGGCTAAGTAGGTAACTACTTAGGCAATTATAATTTATTTTAAACTGGATCTAAAGCGTTTATTTTTATGTTAACAAAACGGTAACCATTCAATAAAAAAAGAAATCTAATTATATTTGTGAACAACACGAAAATCTAAAATATCTAAGTAGGTGGGTACCTATTTAGGTATTTCACACACCTATTCATTCTTTTAGGAACACCAAAATGCTTAAATTTTTATACAAAACTCGTACTCATTATGCACCTACTACCGATAGTTACAGATTATTTATGTAATGATTTAAATAGGTACAACAAAATAGCTTACCTTTCAAAATCTTTCGGTACTTTAAAAAAACTTAATATCGATTCATTGTTCTTTGCTTTATTTAAACACCCGTAAACACAACAATATATTTTAAAGGCCTTAGAAGTACGTTTAGAAGTCATCGTTATTTGCTGCATAATATAAATAACGTGGCTAACGTGCGAGCCGAGCGGTAAGCGGCAACCTAATGCGTTATTCCCTCTGCAAGGTACCGCCGGCCGATCGTACCTAAACTGCGGAGTGACACCCTCCTGATTTGGTGTCAAGCTCGCCTTTGTTCATGAATTTTGTTTTTACTGTGTGGCCACCTCTGGTGTCAGAGTTAACTAAGCCGTCTGGGAATCCCACGGACCTCTGACTTCGCTATTTCAGACTTACATTAACTATATAAGTCCAAGATTCGATGTTTTCCTTCACCGTTGCCTGTAATGTCCAAGATAAACTGAGAAATTACATATGAATTTGAAAATTCACATTGGTAACTGCCCGGATTTGAACCGACGAACTCAAGCACGAGAGGCGAGGTCTTATCCACTGGGCCACCACGACATACATTAGGTGTACAATAAAGAATTATGAACATAAAAGATAACATCACGCCTGTATTCCTGGAAGGTTTCGGCAGAAGTGCACCTACAGTACACCTTCAGTACACCTACAGTACACCTTCAGTACACCTACAATACACCTACAATACACCTACAGTACACCTACAGTACACCTACAATACACCTACAGTACACCTACAGTACACCTACAGTACACCTACAGTACACCTACAGTACACCTACAGTACACCTACAGTACACCTACAGTACACCTACAGTACACCTACAGTACACCTACAGTACACCTACAGTACACCTCCAGTACACCAACAGTAGACCTAGAGTACACCAGTTATGTTTAAGTCCCATGTAATGAGGCGAACCTATTGTCACCAACCAGGTCTAACTTCAGGCTGCTACTGCGACATTCCAGATGGAAACCCAATGATACTTAATCGAACCCAGTTGTATTATAGCTACCCGCTTTGCCTAACCCTTTGAGGAATACAGGCGTGGTGATATTCGTAAACAGTATTACGTCAGAGGCTGAAATTATGAGGAAAATTACATCAATGCAGACTTTACTTACCTTTTGATTTTTGCACAATCTGACTCGGTTGTTTGTGAAGTTTGTGTGTCATCAAACTAAAGTTCTATATAAAAACGACTCAGCTGTTTTCAAAGAAAATATACTAGCTAGTGATCCTTTATGAAGTCTTTCCTTCTAGATTTAATATGATCTATGTTGTGGTTGCTAGGCGATATTTGTTACTGCATGGTAAAATAATATACTCTGTATACTTGTGTTATTATACCATGTGTTACTGTATGTACTTTGATATCGCACGCAATACATGTTTGTAAAAACCAAATTCCACTGCGTTTCCAGAGCGTGAAAAACGAGATCTTAAGGGCGGCCGTACACGGACTGCTCGAGCAGTTAGCGGCTGAGCGACGTACACGGAACAAAGTAATGCGGTTTACTACTGTGAGTGAGATGTGGGACGAATTAAACTGTCTTTACAAACGAGGATCACAGAAACGAGGATCAATGTAGCAGCATTCAAGCTGCTACATTGATAAGTAGCTTTATCTCTTGGTCTATCAATTTATTTCCAACATTTATATACTTTTTTACATCAAATTAATTATTTTACTACAAATATATAAATTTTATTGCTTAAAAAAACTAGTACAGGCAGATAATTTGAAAATATACATCAATTCTACATTACATCTTTCCTCTAATTCGAGACAAATAAATTCCTTTAGGTACAAAAATACGACAATCATATCAGAAATACTGACTGCACAGCAAATTCACCAGAGCGTATAAACATTATACTCACACATAATATAACAAAATAAGTCCAAGAGTGAGCGAAGCGAGCTCGGGAGCTTAAGGAACTCCGACACGGATTGGTTAGGTTCGCTTCGTTTTCATGTTAGGTTACTTAAGACCCTGCAGACAGAAATAGGAGATAGACTTTGTAGCTTAAATAGTAATCGTAGTGAAATAAAAAAATATTACATAACCTAACCTAATCTAACCCGCGACCGGGTTAGGATTTCGGTTCAGGTTCGGAATAATCGTTATTTTGATTATTATGGCAAGATAAAATGGTGTTTCACTTAAATAAAATGCCATATGCGTTAAAAAATAGAAGCTTTGTTTAAACAAAAATGAAATACATAGTTTATTGTACGCTAGTTATTATTAGCTATGCGTTCATAAATTCGCTTTTGAATTAATAGCGATGCGTCACGAACTCAACTTGTTGCTAAAATAATAATAATTTGATTGAACTATTTTGCTGTGCAATCAGTATTTTTTATTAGGATTAGGTTTTTTTATATATAACAAAGAGAGTTTTTTTGATTTACACTTAAATGCTACCCTTTACTAAATCCGAACAATAGCTAGTCGACATAAACTTAACATGACTTATCTTAGACAAAATATTATTAAATATTAAACATATAAAAAGAAAAAGAAATGTTTTGCCTTATTATATGAAAAGTTATCATGGTGCATCTTTCAGAAGTTTAGAAATCACAGTAACTACGTGTATCTTTCAATATTGGGTATTTTGTTACATGAAACTATTATACAAATTACAAGTTTTATCAAATTAAAAATCTCTTTGATTTTTGTAAAAAAAAGATATGATAATATAAATTATAGTTTATGTATTTATTTAATGATAGTGAGGACACACTGGTTGATAGTAATTAGTCATATGTTTTACATAGACTTCGTAAAAGTATTTAGTGAGCAGATCCAAAGGAAATACTTTAAAACAGTAAACATGGTAAATATCCCGTTTCTAATGTTAATGTTAGAGTTAGTGACCATGACAGTTTAAAAACTTATAATACTTTAAAAGTTTTATCTTTGGCTGGGGCGTACCATTAGCAACAACAATTTTCCTTTTATTATTAATACAAAATATACACCCCGAATATGTTTCAACATTTTTACCGCCCATACTCAGTCGGTTCTACTACGCAACTATATTTTTTAATTTGAAGTGACATCACATTGTTGTCTACATTTTTGTATTTTATGCGAAGCTCGGTTTCATATTAATGCAATTTTTATAAATCTGTCCTTTCCCTTATAATCAATATTATCATCAGTGTTTCTGTTCATAGATAAAATGCAACAGAAAAGTTTGGCACCAATTTTAAGTTAAGAGAAACGTCCACCACAAGACAAGTGGATTGCGTCATCAATATAAAGACATACACAGGCTCTTGTTATACAGCATCAGTTGAACAACACTGATTCTCCTATTGGTAGTTTATTGGTAATCAATGTATGTACATTTAATATTTTCATATTTCACCAAACATGTTGAAATTCCATGCAATAGGGAGAGCAGTGGTGGCCCAGTGGTATCGGCCGCGACTTACAAGTTGTAGGTCGTGGGTTCGAGCCCAGGCAGGCGCTTTACTTTCTGTAAATTATTTCATCACCACTGCTCTCAAAACGGTGAAGGAAAACATCGTAAGGAAACCGGCATGTCTTAGAACCAAAAATTCGAAGACATGTGACATCCACCAACCCGCACTGGGCCCGCGTGGTGGATTACGGCCCATTCCCTTTCACAGAGAGGAGGCCTGTGCCTCAGCAGTGGGAACATTAATAGGCTGATGATGTGATGTGAATAGGGAGTTATTGCCTGATGGCAATTATAATAATGAAGTATATTTATGTAAATTATGTTGATACATTATTTACATAAATATATACATAACATCACGCCAGTATTCCCCGAATAAATCACATATAGAGTCAGGCTATTATAACTATACATAACTCATAATTTTAGTATCCCCAAAAAGTTTTGTATGTGGTATGCTTTTACATCTGTCACTTTCGTGGTACTTCAGCTGTCAGATTGCTAACGCTGTAGTCTGTACATTGTTTTTCACAAATCCATTTTTTTTAACTAGTTTAGTGCGCAAGTTATTATATTACACGTTATGTAAATTCCAAGGAACAGCACGATGTCGTTCTTAGCCAAAAACGACAATGTTGTATGAACGTCGACCTAATGATTTTGATATATTATCATAAACTATTTGAGTTTGATTTCTTTTGATCTTGTCTTTTGATATTTGCATAATCTAATCTAATACCTTTAAACGAGCAATTCTTGTATATATGTATATATATAATCTGAATCTCGGAAACGGCTCCAACGATTTTCATGAAATTTAGTATGCAGGGTGTTTCGGAGGCTATAAATCAATCTAGCTAGGTTTCATTTTTAGAAAACGTCATTTTCTCTATTTCACCCGACCAGAGCTCGGTTGCCCATGTACTAGATTGTTTAACTAAGAACATTTTTACGAATATTCATATGCCCATTCATGTTGTTTACAAGAAGATCGTGATTACAACATTATGAAGCAAAACGACAAACATTGTGGGTTTGCGGTAATCACTAAGAAAACGGTCACTCACAGAAATGTATCAAAACCACACTGCCTAGTACTAAAGTGACTATTATTTACCGGGAATGAATCACATCACACTAATATTATCAGGGCGAAAATTTGTGAGTGTGTGTGTTTGTTACTTCTTTACGCTCAAACGGCTGGACGGATCTGGATGAAATTTAGCACAGAGGTAACTTATAGTCTGGAATAGCACAAATAATACTTTTTATCCCGGAAATAAGTTTCCCTGGGAATATTTTCGACATTCACGCGGGCGAAGCCGCAGGCAGAAGCTAGTCAAAATATAAACAAAGTAGCCTATCAAAAACAACAAAAAACAACTATTAAAATCTTTTTCGTAGTACATACGGTAATAACTTCCCCAAATGTTCGGTTTCCCACATATTTTGAATTATGTGTAGTTATAAAATAGCCAGAGTCTATTAAACATATTACTACCTGCTACCAGTGGATTCGCCCGCGTAAATGTCCAAAATTAGCACGAGGGAACATATTCCAGAGATAAAACGTATCCTATGTACTATTCTTGACTATAATCTATCTCTGTGCCATTTCATCTAGATCCGTCCAGCCGTTTGAGCGTGAAGAAGTACACACACACTCGCAAAGTTTTGCCTTTATAATATTAGTGTAAAGTGTGATAAATATTTATTAAGATTATTACTTATATAAATAGTTATTAACTAAATCCAACTAATAACTATTTAACATACTGTTAATATGACTTAACGTGTATAAGCAACATCTAAGCTGTATTTTAGACAAAATATGACATACAAAAACAAAAGCAATAAAAAGTCATCCTCTGCCTAGCCTTTTCCCAACTATATTGGGGTCGGCTTCCGGTATTACCGGATTCGGCTGGATACCAGTATTTACATGGAGCGACTGCCTATCTGACCTCCACAACCCAGTAATTGGGTAACACGGTACCCCTTGGCAAGACTGGTGTTAGATCTCAAGCTTCTGACTACCCGTAACGACTGTCAAAGATCTTCAAATGTCAGCCGGGACCAACGGCTTAACGTGCTTTCCGAGGCACAGAGGAAACTCGGTATGTTGAAATGGTCACCCATCCACGGACCGACCTCGTCAAGCGTTGCTTAACCTTGATGATCGACCAGTGCGGCTGTTATTATTTAGCAACGAGCTCCTGCAAGCAATAAAAAGTAGACAGCAAAAATATTTTTAGCAAAAAAGTTAATTAAACAAATAAAAAAACCCGACTGCTTAAGAACCGAACTAAATAGAAAAAAAATAGAAAAAGAATAGAAAATCATGTTGTGCAGTCGGAGGATACATATTCGCGAGATGGCTGACCAAATCCAGTTAAGACGAATCGATTGACGTAAGAATAATCAAAATCGGCCAACGCGTTTGGTCTCTAGAACGCCACATAGAAACAAACATACATTGACTGATAAACACATTACCCTCCTTAGGCAGTCGGGTAAAAACATAAAAAACCGGCCATGTACGTGTCGGCCTTCGTACATTTAGAGTTCCGTACCAAACCTCAAAACAAGTTGGTTTTAATAGGAAAAATTAGGAAATTTCAAATAAAAATCAGATTTATCAATATATTGATATTTGGAGGTTTGCGGAACAGGGTGTAAAGTCCCACACACCTCTATTGAAAAGGGAAGATCCTCCGACCAGATGAGTGTAGTGGTCTGGTTCTGGCAACTGCCCAACGGTTATTGTCGGACTGTTGTATGTGTTCAAATCGCGCCGAAAACTTTGCTTGCGCCATGCAGGTTTTGTGTCACGTAATGTCATTAGTTCGTAAGTGGCGGCGGCGTTTATGCTGCTACAGGTATTTATTATCTTCTTATCTTGTGGAGGGGCCGAAAAATAACTCGGAAACTTCGAACCATTGGGATCTATTGTGGTCCCTTAGATAACCTAATAGTAGAATAGAATAGAATCTATATAGTAGCAACCCTAGTGAATCTGTCAAGTTTAGGAGTCAATTTCCGAAACGGTGGGAGTGGCCTTTCTGTATACTTTATATTTTGTGACTAAACAGACAGCACTGCTATGTGCCAGTACCTACTTACTATTTACAAAACAAGAAATGAAAGAGAAAAATATACTGTAACAGATAAAACTACCACCGCTACTACTACGATATGTGTGTGGGTGCAGATGAAAAGATTATAGATAATATACTATAATGCACGACTAAGAGCAGTGGTATGTGGGGGTAATATATTATACAAACATTAATAGCTATATAAAATACCAGTACCTGGGAGACCGAGCCCTGCTCGAGTGAAAATAGGGAAAACGACGTTTTCTAAAAATGAAACCTGGCTAGATCGATTTATCGCCCCCGAAAGGCCCTACATACTAAATTTCATGAACATCGTTCGAGCCGTTTCCGAGATACAGATTATATATATATACAAGAATTGATATACAAGAATATATAGACAAAAAATTTAATTTAATTTAAAGGTATTAGATAGATAAATAAACTTACCTATTATAAACATACATACATAATATTAAATGTTACACAATTTATAGAAGGAAAAAAAAAGAAAATTAGGAAATTTACCAATACCAATAGCTTAAAAACATATGATGTTCACTACCAATAGGATTATTAGAGTCTTTCAACTGTTCCTGTATAACAAAAGCCTATGGCCGACTATCAGCAAGCTGTTACTTGCATATTGATGTCGCGATCCACTTGCCTTGCGATCGACCTTTCTCTTAACTTTTGTATATAAAATTGGTGCCAAACTAGCCTGTTGCTTTTTACAACAACCAGAAATATTGGTAATAATATTGGTTGGAAGTAATAGGTCAGGATTACAAAGAAATAGTAATATATAGAAGTGGACTGCACATATATTACAGCAAAAGTTGACAACAATGTGACGTCACTCAATATAAAAATTACAGTTGCGTAGTAAAATCGACGACATTTACTTGTAGTAGTAGGTGAGTTCACGGTAGAACTGCGACAGAGTACAATTACAGTTACTATAAAAAGAATAATATTGAGTATCGGAGGTAACAACACAATAAAAACACTCTCAAAGTTAAACTTATAACTTTCTATAAAAAGTATAATGAGGATTGTTACCAATGGTACGCACCAGCCAAAGGTAGAACTTTTTAAATATTTCCTTTGGATCTGCCCATTAAATACTTTTACAAAATCAACGTAAAACATATGACTTATTACTATCAACCAGTGGCTCCTCACTATAATTAAATAAGTCCCTACCATAAACATAATTTTCATCAACAAATCTTTTTTTTCATAACCATTTAAGAGATCTTTGGAAATGATAAAAGTAACAATATGTAACAAAATTTCATGTAAAAATTCTACCAATATTAAGTTTAGACACACATAGTTTCTGTAAGTTCTAAAGTTCTTTATGATGCACCATGATAACATTCCGTATATTATAGCAACTGTTGCCACCATAAAATAAATATAGTTTAGAGCTACGTTTGACCAAGAAATATTAGTTGATACTCCCATGATTACTATGACTGACACAGTTGTTGCACTTTTATTTTGCAAACAGCTCGACTTAGCACTGAAGTTTTGTCTCCAAAACTGCCGACAGCCAATGGAACAATACTTTTAAATTTCAAACACTCCAAAACAATTGTGAAGACGGTTAGTCCTGCGCCTGATCTCTGTCCAGTCAAGCGGGAAGCGGGGTGTCGAATAGCCGTCCCTTAGGCTATCTATGATAGTGTGCGAGCAGAGAGTCCACCAGCTGTGTTTGGAAATGCACACCCTCTCCTGACCTATAACAAAAATAATACTGATTTTTATTTCATTCTTCACAAAGGATCACATATAAAACTTACATCATCATTATCAGCCTTATAATGTTCCCACTGCAGGCCTTATCCTGTGAGATGGATGAGCCGTAATCTCCCACGTGGACCAGTGTGGTTTAGTGGACGTCACATGTCTTAAATTTTTTTTGGTTCTAGTGCATGCCGGTTTCCTCACGATGTTTTCCTTCACCGTTTTGAGAGCAGTGGTGATGAAATAATTTACACAAAGTAAAGCACCTGCCTGGGTTACAACTTTTTTGGCGCAGCCGTGTGGCACACTTTCCTACTAACTTCTTGCGTCAGACTTTACACTTTTTTTCGATTATTTTTATTTGAATTTTATCTGATGATATATTATTATGAATGTAGTACCTACACTACCTACCTATATTGTGTGTCTCTTAGTCTGTGCTAAATAAATGTATTTTCTTTCTTTCTTTCTAACTTTTAAGTCGCGGCCGTTACCACTGGGCCACCAAAAAAACTGAAACCCGACTACTAAAAAATAATGCTCTAAAAAGTATGAAACAAGAAAATAGTCGAGTAAATTTACCGTGGTCGTATGCTACTTTTCAAAATGTATTGTTTTGTTACGGTAGGCATAAGACCATGGCAAATTTACCGGAATATTTTATAGTTTCATACTTTTTAGAGCGTTTTCGTTTGTTCCCACTAGTTTTAGTAGTCGTGTTTTAGTTTATGAACTTATTTTTTATTATCCAACTACTTACGTACATCTAGAGGAGTTATTATAACGATAACCAAACTAAATTGTGAGATAACACAAAAAATGGAAATATTAAATAAATTAGCAAACAAAAAGGTGTGTAAATGGTAATACTTGTGGGTGTAAAACAAGCACAAAACACATTAAACATAAGGCAATTTGTGTAAAAGTGAGTGTAGAGGTTCAGTGATGGTGATAGTGTGAGCGAGCGTGTGTAGGATGATGCTATTACAGGGAGATGTTAAGGTATATACATTCTATGAGGGAACAGTGAGCAGCTGCTCCGTGGCATCGGAATCTAACTTTTGTAACCAGGCTGAGTTTCTTTATTACCCGACTGCCGAAGGAGGGTAATGTGTTTATCAGTCTATGTATGTATGTAAGTATGTATGTATGTATGTATGTATGTATGTATGTATGTATGTATGTATGTATGTATGTATGTATGTATGTATGTATGTATGTATGTATGTATGTATGTATGTATGTATGTATGTATGTATGTATGTATGTATGTATGTTTGTTCCTATGTGGCGTTCCAGAGACCAAACGCGTTGGCCTATTTTGATGATTCATACATTAAAATTGGAACATAGAAAAATGGCGGATTTTGGGCGCCATATTGTGGGGGACAAAAATTATTTTTACTTCCAAACCCATCGTGTGGGGTATCAAAATAAAGGGTTTTAAGAGGTGAATTCAAAAATATATAACACTTATATGTTAAAATGTACCTAATTCTAAAAAAAAATAACTAAAAAGATATAAATAAAAAAAGTTAATTCAAAAATTCAAAAAACCCGACTGCTTAAAAAGCGAACTAAAAAAATGTAAACAAGAAGTAAATCATGCTGTACAGTCGGAGGATACATCTGGTTTTGGTCAGCCAGCTCGCGAACATGTATCCTCCGACTGCACAGCATGATTTTCTTCTTTTTTACATCTTTTTAGTTCGCTTTTTAAGCAGTCGGGTTTTTAATCGTAGAAGGGAAGTGCAGACAAGAACTCGTTAATTTTGTTATACAGATAGCCTCCGAGGAAACCAACAATTGACGAGGGAACATTGAGAGGAAACAAACAAACATTTTGGGGGCTGAATCACCCACGTCCGTTGGGGGGTACCCTTTGATTCCCTACACGTGGTCCCCGGGTGGTGATAATCAGGTGACATCTGGTGGTAGGCTTCGGCCGAAGGCTTGCAACCACCCACCGGGCAAAGGCGTACCGCCAAGCGGCATAGCCGTGTTCCGGTACGATGCTCGGTGTAGTCACTAGAGGAGTTGGGTCGAGACAGCTGTTCCACTGCAGACTGACCAGCCTGACGCGCGCTGTTATGGGCGTATCGGGAGACTAGTCGCGGAGGGTAGCGGGATCCGAGGCACGGTGCGCCGCTGGCCGACCGCAGGTAGTTGGGGGACCTAGTAGTGTGCCAGCCACACACGAATGGCTGCCCCGCCAACTGTCGAAAAATCCCGGAATGCACCATCGTGCTGGTTGGCGACCAGATGGGGAGGGCCCGATGGACATTCCTGGGGGGCTCGGGCGTCCCCGCAGTCTCCGGACTAGTGCCCCAATGATGGCGTCCTTTCAGTGCGTGTCTGTAGGTTAGCAGCGTGGAACCTCGTCTCACTTCCTTCTCCTCTCATCCACCCGCCTCACAGAGTACCTCAGTGAGGCGGCTGATGTGGCACAGCAGCGGTACCCTTCCGCCCAATTAGTGTTACTGGGGGACTTCAATGCCCACCACAAAGAGTGGCTCTTCCCATACCAGTGCACTGACCATGCTGGACGGGAGATGCGTAAGCTTTCGCTTGCGCTAAACCTTACCCAGCTGGTCCAAGGAGCAACGAGGGTGCCAGATGTTGATTCGCACACGGCCAATTGCTTGGACCTTCTGCTGACAACAGATCCAGACCGATATTCAGTGTCGATAACTTCACCTTTGAGTAGTTCCGACCATTGTCTGGTGAAGTCTGTGTCCGTCTACTTCCCGCCCGATCCCAGCCCAAGAGGCACCCGGCGGGTTTGGCGGTGCAGGTCAGTAGATTGGGATGGCATGCGATCTTTCTTCGCTTGCTATCCTTGGCGGCCTACTTGCTTTTCTTCGGCTGATCCTTCGTCGTGCGCGGACGCCGTGACGGGTGCGTTGCGTCAGGGAATGGAGTACTACATTCCGTTCTCTGACGTAACAATGTCCAGCGCTGACCGGCCATGGTTTGGCGCCGAATGTCATCGCGCCAACGCACTTAAACATGAAGCATACCTGGCATGGGTCGACGCTCGATCGCGCAAATCGAGTGACGTGGGTCAGAAGAAGAAAGCCTACAACTGGGCTGCCAAGTCCTGCAAGAAGGTCTTGCGAAGAGCTCGGCTCGACTACATTGGCCGAATAGGGGCCAAACTTGCTTCTTACCCAGCAGGTAGTAAAGCGTTTTGGTCCCTGGCTAAGTCGGTCAAGACGAACTTCTGCCGTCCCTCACTACCACCACTGCTGAAACCCGATGGGTCGCTGGTCCACACCGCTGAGGAAAAGGCAAATAATTTATTTGCCTCTCTTTTTGCGAAATCTTCGCGTCTGAATCCTGGTGATACGCGGCCCCTTCCTCCTCCTGATGGATGTGAGACGAGTATTTTTTTTAAATTTTTTTTTTATTTTTTTTTTATTTTTTTTGTGACAATCCCACCGCACTATTCCCAAACCACTACAACTCCTGAAAGCCAGAATCAACAGTGGCGACCACCAGAAAAGCGCCGAGGCAATGAAGCTCGACGAAGTCCCGCAGAATGAATTTAACTGTCTTGGATCCCGCAACGAAATTAATCAGAAAACAATAACGGCGGAGTAGGAAAAAACATAAATTTCCACTTCCCTCCATATCAAGCAGGCGACAGAACAAACAAGGCCACTAGGCACAAAGGGTCGTTTACAACTGGGATAAGCCCAGTTGCCTAGCACCACGGATAAAAATAAGAATTAATAATTAATGGAACCTAAAATTGTGAGCTGCTATGTTTGATTCCAATAATAGGTATGGCAAAAACGCTTGAACGCACGGAAATTTGTTCTAGTTTCCACAAGGTCCGTATAGTAAACAACTCCTGAGGTAGCCTCTACATTATTCAACATAATATTACGTTCATTCTGCCAAAGAATACACCCCCATAAGATATGATGTGCAGATTGTACATATTCGCAGTCAGATGTAGAACACTGACATAAAGGCGAGGCAACGAGCTTGAAGGAAAACAATTTACTTTTAAAGTTACCATGCCCTGTGAGAAATTGGGCAACACAGTGATCCACCTCCAGCCACGTCCTGGCCAGCCGAACGCGAACGGATGGAAAGAATTGGTGGAGATGTCGGCCCTTGATGGAATTATCCCACCTACATTGCCATTCGGATAAAAGTTCCTCCCAGACGTCAATAGGTGGTTTAAATAATCTAGAGATTTTCTCACGGTCACTCCGCGTTAAAAAGTTCGCGTCCGTGGTCTCTCGTGCGGAATAGTACATTGCAGCACGTCGCTGCACTTCAAGGTCGACCGGAAGTACCGGTAAGGCCTCTGTACTAACCGTCCTGTACGCTTTGCATAAGAATATCAAAGCCAAACGCTGACTCTGAAGCAACTTACGTCGCACCGCCCATATGGTGGCCCTATCAGCCCAAACTAGCGCCCCATAGCAAATAGAACCCAAGTAAGTAGCCCCATAAATAGTTTTTAAAGTTAAAAAAAACAGACCCCACGTAGATTTAGATATTCTCGTTAAGGTGAGACGAGTATGTCGGACATTCGCATCCATCAGAAGGACGTCCTTAGGGTGCTGCGCAACCTCGACGTGAACAAGGCTAGCGACCCTGACGGCATACCAGCTATAGTTCTTAGAACCTGTGCGCTTGAACTGTCTCCGATCTTGACACGCCTATTCCGCCTTTCTTATGAGACTGGAAAAGTGCCGAATGCTTGGAAGCAAGCCAACGTACAGCCCGTGACCAAGAAGGGCAGTCGAGCTGACCCGGCCAACTACAGACCCATCTCGGTAACGTCCATACTCTTACAGAGTATGGAGCGTGTACTTAACACTGAGCTCCTGGCATACCTAGAAACTAACGATAACCTTAGCGACCGCCAATACGGGTTCCGCCGAAATCGGTCAACTGGGGATCTTCTAGCGTATGCCATTCACATATGGAGTGAGGCCATCGAGAGGCACGGGGAAGCGCTTGCTGTCTCCCTCGACATCTCGAAGGCTTTCGATAGGGTCTGGCACGAAAGCCTTATCGGTAAGCTTCCTTCATTCGGTCTGCCCGGTGGTCTGTGTGATTGGATTGCAGATTTCCTGAGAGATCGATCCATTCGAGTGGTTATCGATGGCTGCTCGTCGGACCACTTGGATATTAATGCCGGGGTCCCTCAGGGTTCGGTACTCTCAGCAACATTATTCTTGTTGCACATAAACGATCTGCTAAAACCAGGCAACCTTGGGTATGCAGACGACAGCACTGTTGCTGAGAGATACTTGTCCAACGCACGGGCTACCGGGCCGCAGATCCGGTCTCTCCGTGAGGACATGGTGGAGCGTTTGAACTTGTCCTTGCAAGCAGTCTCCGAATGGGGCGATGCCAATCTTGTCAAGTTTAATGCTGCTAAAACCCAGGCATGTCTTTTTTCCGCTAAAAAGAGCCACTTTCAACCGGCTCCAACTTTCCGTGATGTAACCGTGTCAATAACGGACCATCTTGAGCTTCTTGGTGTTACGTTGACATCGGCTCTTAATTTTGGGCCATACATAGAGGCAAAGGCTCAGCTGGCTGCCAAAAATTTAGGTATCCTTGCGAAGGTGAGAAGGTACTTCACGTCGGAACAGCTGCTCAGCTTGTATCAAGCGCAAGTTCGATCGTGCATGGAGTACTGTTCTCATCTCTGGGACGGATCTGCCAAATACCAGCTTGATGCACTAGAGTCGATTGAAAAGCGGGCCAAGAGACTCATCGGCAATGAGGCGCTGGTCAAATCAAAGCTCCAGAGTCTTGAGCATCGTCGCCGAGTTGCCAGCTTGTCGGTTTTTTATCGGTTGCATTTCGGGGAGTGTGCGATGGAATTGCATGATTTAATTCCACCCAGCCCGTTCCATCATCGGACTACCAGACGTACGGCGATGCGTCATCGATACATGGTGGACATCCCACCTATACGCACAAAACGTTTTGGGGACACTTTTATTATGTATACAGCTAAGGAGTGGAATTCCCTGCCGGAGTCTGTGTTTCCCGATAGCTACAATCTAGGGGTCTTTAAGTCAAGAGTGAATGGTTTTTTTCTAGGCAAGCGTGCATCACCGTCGACCACATCATCGCTTACCATCAGGTGAGATAGTGGTCAAGCGCAAGCCAATAGACAACAAAAAAAAAAAAAAAACAAACAAGTCGGTGGGCGAAAGCTATATCGACGCGCATTGTGAGAAAAACGGCACGTTTACGTCGCTTACCTTTAAATAAGGTAGGATTATAAATAAAAAAAATTGTTGAAAATCTAAAACCCGACTACTGAAAAATCACGCTCTAAAAGGTATGTATGCAACATGAAAATATTCTCATCTGAAATTGTTATGTACAAACTATACGAGTACCGTAGAGGATAGCCGTGGTCGTATGCCACCTACCGTAACAAAACAAAACATTCTGCAAAGTGAACTTATTTTTTATTTAAAGTATTTTCGTGTTTTTCACCGTCGACCACATCATCGCTTACCATTAGGTGAGATAGTGGTCAAGCGCAAGACTATCAACAAAAAAAAAAAAAAAGTTTGTGCAGAACCAAAGGCAAGGTTTTAAGGCGATGATAGCTCAGTGGTAGTGACGTCGGATACCGAGACGAAGGTCGCGGGTTCGAATCCTACAATGAGCTTGAGCTTTCGGTGAAGGAAAACATCGTGAGGAAACCATAGCACGGTGGTAGGGTACTTTGTAGTACCCGCCTGGCTGGCAACCACCCTCAAGTTGAAAATCTGTCGCCAAGCACCTTCCGGTGTGTTCCGACAGCAGCACTTGAGAGCCAGTTCCCTTCTAGGCTTTGTGTGCTTACCACCATCGGCCACATCATCACTGACCACGGTGAGATTGTGGTCAAACACAGGCCTATACATAGCAAAAAAAAAAAAAAAAAAACCACATCACTTTTCTTTCTGTTTATAGTTTGTTGTTTTACATGTATCTATTTATACATAATGCTTATGTTACAAGAGTGGACTTTGCGACGCCGCGCCGTTGTCGGTTAAAAATAGTTTTTATGACTTTAGCGGAATATACCTCGCAAATGGTACGCTTGATAAAAATATGATGTACCAAACTATACATTCATTTTAAAGTCCCTGTTCAATGATAACACATATTATGGGTTGGGGCGAATTCTTTTTTTGTTGTTCGTGCCTAGAGGGAGCCATATTCAATTTAATGTGACACATAGCCAACAAACAAGACGCTTCCAACGACACCTCATTTGTCAAATTATGATAAGTAGTTTAGAAGTTATGAGGGAACAGATGAACATAAATACACAGGTACATACACACATACCGGTCAAAAACATATCCCTCCATTTAGCGTCGCCGTAATCGGGTAAAAAGGGAGTGTTTGCGCAGGATCGTATTCAAATTAAAAATTGGCGGACGGGTAACACTCCGCATCGCTCATAGAGTTGTATGGTGGGAAAAAGATCGACAGAAAATTACTTACTTTTAAAACTGCCCTTTTTGCACGTTCAATCCGAAGCTCCGTGTCACACCACCACATATACTCGTAAGTAGTTTGTATAGTAAGATATCAGCGAGGTTTTTTAATACAAATATAAGTTTTCAGATTCCGATGGCAAGAGCTAGCTAGCTATGGGTGAGTGAAAATTAAGAGTGTTATCTACTATAAGGCCCAGGTACTTTATTGATGCTGTAGGTATGTTGTAGATGGGCACATGAGCAATAACACCTATAATACGAGTATGTGCCGCGCCGATGGCCAATCGCCGCTTATATTGACTGGCGCCAATATTGAGTTTGGAGGACTAATGCATTACAAACTTGTTTGATGCTCTTGGAATTTCTCGTTTGCCATAATAATCTTAGTTTTTTTTTACCACAACTGGTTCAATCCACGTAGTGCATCGCTTCATACCTATTTGACGATGCATATATTATGTCTCAAATTCTCAATATTTAAACTAACAACAATTTTTAATTTAACTTCCTAAAATACAGCAATAATTTTAGGGTTTAAGACATTTCAAACCCTTAAACAGGTATTTTGACAGTCTTTGAGTTGGTCTACACATTGACTAAAGTAGGCCATATAAATATTAGTTCCGTGCGGGAATAGAACACGTGACACGCAGCTCGGCAGCCGATCGCACAGCCACTGCGCCACTAGAAGCTCTCTTATATCGGAGCTGCTCTTGACGACTTACAAGTGTTGCATTATTGAGACATACCTACCTAGCGATGTAAGTTTCTTGTACAATAAGAAGAAGATATGAGGCACACACTAAAAATTGCTTATTTTTTAACCGATATGAATAAAAGGAGTTTATCAATTAGATCCGTATGTATTTAATACTAGCCGCTACACGCGACTTCGTCCGCGTCTAACTCGAAGAACTAAAATATTTCTTTTGTTTTTTTACGCGTAGCTCTAATATATCTTTTTTTTTTCTAAAATAAAGGTAACCTTAGTTACTCCTTATAACATCAGTTATCTGCTAGTGTCGGAATCGGTCCAGCTTTTTCGGCGATTAGCCGGGACAAACAGATAGACAAAATGTTTATTTTTTGTTTTAAGTACCGTATTTACATTCCATCTTTGTTTCCGAATGCATTCAACCCGAATCTCTTTAAAGTTAGAGTGAACAGGCTTCTTCTGGGTAAGCTCACTCCATCGTCGACTCAGTCTCTGTCACCTCTGACCTAGAATAGAGTCAAGAGAAAACCCATCAATACTAATATTACAAAGAGTAATGTTTGTGAGGTTGTACGGGTAATCTCTGGATCTACTAAACCGATTTAGATGGAATTTGGTATCCAATTAAAGTAAATGCATTTTTTTTTGTTTTTTTATTGAATATGTCATAATATTTAGTATACTGATATAGTTTATATAGTGCTATAATACGATATACTGCTATATACATACATAGTATACTGATACTGGAGATAGTACCCTGGGTAGGACATGGGATAGTTTGTATTCCTTTGGGATGATAAAACACTTTTTACGCGGACGAAGCCGCGCGCAAAAGCTAGTATTAAAAAACCGGCCAAGTGCGAGTCGGACTCGCGCACGAAGGGTCCCGTACCATTATCGCAAAAAACGGCAAAAAATCACGTTTGTTGTATGGGAGCCCTACTTAAATTTTTATTTTTTTTTGTTTTTAGTATTTGTTGTTATAGCGGCAACAGAAATACTAGGGCATGTAATATCGGAAGTTTTTCATTGATTTCCGATATTAGATCTCAATATCGGAATTCCGACATTAATATCGGAATTGGGCACTTTCATTAATGATTGCAACTTTTTTTTTGTTAATTACTCAAATTCGGTATAAAGTTGGATTGAGTGCAATAAAAAAACACGTTTATGCCGCGACATAATAGGATTTTCAATTGTGTCTCTCTCTAATCACCAGTGACTCTGTAATCGGGTGCTTATTTACCTAAACTGCACATTTGTTCCCAAGAAACAATGTAAGTCATGTTTCATTGAAAAACGATAATGCAAAAATATCCAAAAAAATCGATTATCGATCAATCTGAAAGTAGTTCCGATTTCTGATGATCTGAGTGTAGTGAGTAATCATCATTATCAGCCTTATAATTTGCCCACTGCTGTGACACAATCATCCTGGTAATAGGCCTTAATCCACAACGCAGGCCCAGTGCGGGTTGTTGAATGTCACACGTCTTCGAATTTTTGGTTCTAGGACATGCCGAATTCCTCACGTTATTTTCTTTCACCGTTTTAAGAGTGGTGATGAAATAATTTACACAAAGTAAAGCGCCTGGCTGGGTTCGAACTCACGACCAACGATACGTAAGTCAGGGCCGTTACCACTGGGCCACCAATGCTCTTAGTGAGCGTCATCATCATTTCAGCCGAAAGATGTCCACTGCTGAACATAAGCCTCCCCCAAATGTAGTCACATTGGCCGATCCCGTGCATCTCAAATCCTGCGTATACCCACAACCGTAATTAATGAAAATATATTTATTACAACGGGTTTAATAAATCTGTGTATATACTTGTACTCTTAAAAGTAAAATTTTTAGCAATCTCAGGACTGTAACCCCGGATTTCGTCAAGAGTCATATTATTTTTTCATGAAGTGAAGTTTAAATTAATAAGTGCCCGATTATAAAACAGAATATGCGACCACTGCTAATCACCGTTGTCAACGAGCTTAACCGCGCTTTCTCGCTCGACGCTTCACAAGGAGCTAAAATTATGGTATTTTTCTGATTCCGAGATTCCGATATTGAATCGCTCAGTATCGGAATTGAAATATCGGTGATTTCGTTCCGAGATTCCGATATTACGAGATTCCGATATTCCGATATTCATGCCCTAAGAAATACATCGTCTGTGAAAATTTCAACTGTGTAGCTATCACAGTTCATGAGATACAGCCTGGTGACAGACAGACAGACAGACAGACAGACGGACCGCGAAGTCTCAGTAATAGGGTCCCGTTTTTACCCTAAATGCATTTACTTTAAAGCTAGAACACAAACAGACACCGCAATTTTATTTATTTGTACAGAAGATTTGATATTTAAAAGTAATTATATTAATTTGTTGTTAAGGCCAAGGAAACCTGTATATCCAGGTCGCCACTATTTTTGAGTTGTTAGTCTAGACGCTTCTACGTGCACGTTTTTAAACATCCTTCTCACTTATACGTAATATCTAAAAACAAGAATGATGTAACAAAATACTTTGTAATAATTGTTACTGATTGAAAAGAGTATCCTTGGAGTTTCTTGCACGTTGTTATCCATCGAGACCTTCTTACGCTTGTGAATGAGAAACAAGCTTTATGTTGTGGACTGACCGACTGCTTGAAAATTGACAAATACCTACCTGTAAATGGTTTCATTAAAATAAATGATTTGGCGACACCTGGAGAAAGCCTATGTCCAGCAGTGGACGTCTTTCATAATCATCATTTCGTTGAAATGATGATTATGAAATGTTTTGAGGGGTTACTAAAATAATATCCTAAAACTAAAAATGTCCTAAAAAGATTTCCAAAGACTAAAAATAAAAATGCTCGAAAATAACAATGTCCAAATCATAGTAACGTCCAAAATACATTTCCAAAAAATTAAATATTTAGGGAACTTAAGGAAATAACTATTGTCCGTAACGAGTCAGAATTGTTCACAAAGAGGTTCCGTATAGATTTGTATTTTTTTTATAGATACCATACCATAAAAAACATACCTTAAAACTTGCTGGAAATCGGCAAACCTGCGCACGAGACGGTTCGTGATGACTCTTGAAAACAACTTGTAGACATGGCTAAGAGTATTCTTCAGTCGGGCATTGTCGCGACCATGCTTGTAGCGTTTTTCCTTCAAGTATGACGGAGTCAAACATCTTCTGAAGGGCCTTAGGTACGGGTTTTCCACCCGCCTTCAGGAGTTCGGCCGTAATTCCGTCATCACCTAGCGCCTTGTCGTTCTTTATTTGTTACAGAGTCATCCTAATCTTTTAGAGGCTGAAGTCCGGGATGTCTTCGGTGGAGTGTCGGGTCAAACTAGCTCTTGGGTCATTTGCTAGTTTCGCATCGAGTTTTCTGATTGACGTGTACAACTCATTTGTTTTTTCAATACTGCAATTACAAATTAGACTAATCAAAAAGACGTGTTTTGACGTGAATTGACGTGTACAACTCATTTGTTTTTTTAATACTGCAATTACAAAGTAAATCAAAATCCAGGTAATGAAATAGTAAGTGCCACTTACAAAAGATACAGGCACTTTTGCAATACGATATTAAATGAAGTTTAGCAAAATTACGAACAAGAACTGATTAAGCAGGCAGGGAAAAACAACAAGAAACTTTGGAAAGCAATCAAAAATATAACATATACCAATAAAACAAAACAGCAATCCACACAATTAATCTCAACAGACAATTCTGTAGAGTCTATGAATTCAGTTAACAATTTTTTTGCAAATTTAGGTAGAAAATTGTCAGAAAAGCTACTCTCACAACGTATAAATTTTCCTAATGACAGCAGTCATCTGATTAATTCTCCTCAAAGTTCCTTTGTTCTACTGCCTACTGATGAAGATAAAATACAGTCCTTAATAAGTAATTTAAAAAGCGAGTGTGCGGTCGACGTTGATAATATATCGGGATACCTTTTTTCAAAAATGATTGTTCCTCCACTAACATACATATGCAATCTCTCCTTTTCTACTGGAATATTTCCACAAACCTTCAAAACATCTAGGATTGTACCTAGGGCATGTAGTATCTTATTATTTGTATTATAATTATAATATTTTGAATTCAAAAAACATAATTTTTGTATATTATAAGCTTAGTTTTGAACTCGTAACCATGTTGACATATGTTCACTGATGCGACCACTAGACCAAAGCGATTTAAAAAATGTTGTTGAAATTAACAAGTCCATCATGGACACAAAACAGTATTCAAAAGCTTATCTACTCTAATGTCACGTGTTAAAGTTTAAATTGTTATAACTGTATTCTATAATATTTTGTCTATCTTGAACAAGTCGTTCTAGTTTGATAAGCTCGTACGTATCCAGTAAAACTTATCTACTGCTAATTCCGGAAGGTTCGAATCGTCTAACATTTAGTTGGTCAGCTAACCGTAGGGTGAGTCAGGTAACAGCTTTTACCGACTGTACATTTATGAGACAGCAGTGTTCTTAAAATTAATCATCATCTTCCTGTCCATGTAACTTGGGATCGGCGCAACATGTTTTCCCCTTCATACCGTCCTGTCTCCCGTCACGCTATCAAGAATAGAAATACATTCATCACTGACTCCCTTTTCTTTCATATCACTCCTCACACAGTCCATCCATATTTTCTTTGTCCATCCCCTCCCTCTCCATCCATCAACATTTATATTCATAACTATTTTAGTAACATCCGCTACATCCCTCCGCATCACTTGACCATACCAGGACAATCGGCTTCTTTTCAACTTTTCTGTCATCGTTGCCACTTTCAAACTTCCCCTAATATACTCATTTCTCACTTTATTAATTCTTGACACTTTGACACATCCATCTCAACATTCTCTTCTCTGTTAAATGCAATAGTTTCATCCATCTTTTTCACAGATCAACATTTTTATCGATTCATACTTTCGTAAAATAAAATATGCATGAAAATGAAACGTTAAAGTCGAAACGTCGGGTCGCAGCAATGAGACTTGCGCCAGTACACACAACACAGTATTATAATAAAGAAGTTTTCTAGGCATGGCACTCAGGATAATAAAAAAATGTCTAAGCCTATTAGAGAAAACATGAATAACAGAACTTCAAAACTCACTTTAACTAATTCTTAATTCAAAAGGCATACTATTCGGTTCTTAAATAACTTGACGACGATAATGTACCTAATTTATATGATATGTGCATTAATAAATAATAGCTATTTACTTATCTAGGTTAAATGCTGTGATTTTATCTGTTCATTCTAAATTGTCGTTATCTAATAAACTTAGAACGTAGTATCTTTTTTTTTTTTTCTTTACTCTCTGTTAGATGATAATGTTCTTTTGATTATATTTAGTTAGATATATATCGTTTATCGTTGTTATTTCTGTCCAACAATGAATTATGTTACCTAATTAAGAAATGTTAGATTATTACCAGATACGCCGTTGACGGCAAAACAGCGGTCTCTGAACTTTATTACAAGCTTTTTATTAACTTGCAATGTATGTGTGTTCGGGTCAAATCTTGCAACTTAATTTTAAAGCAGTTATCCTCCACCGATTAAGATGAAATTTTGCATACACGTTTAGTTTGGATGACAATGCATGGTTAGATAAGTGACGTCATTCTACATCCAATATGGTGGATGGCCCAAGATGGTGGACTAGTTATTTTTGTGCACTGCCATGATATGGGTACCTATCAAATGAAAGGGTTTGCTTCAATTAAAAATTATTCATCTATTTTTTTATTAGAATACCAGCTTTTTTCCAGGCTATTTTGGAAAAAAGAAAAAGATGTGGGGGAGACCTTTGCCCAGCAGTGGGACAAAGAAGGCTAAATAAATAAAAAAGCTTTTTTCGTATTCTTCTCATACGAAAAAAGCTTGTTTTATAAAAATTGTTTAAAAAATAATTTTATTTACATCTATGTTTTACAAATAAATATTTGAGTTTGAGTTTATTGAAAGGTTAGACAAAAAGCAACCAAGCTTAAATGGGACTGGCATGTCAAACGAAATTGAAATTTAATTCGATTACTAAAGTTCCCATACTATGGATCCCGGTAAATGTACAGCGACATGTGACAGACCCAGGCGAAGATTGTGGGACGAACTTGACACCTTCAGACAGGACTGCAGCCTAATTGCGTAAGTGAATTATGCAAAGCAAACAAGTTGGAACCTTCCCAAAAACGAATTTTTCTTATTGCATATTACACTCTGAAACGGAAAGGTTATGCTCCTTTCATTACCAATATTTTGACTTAGAATTGATTGTAAAAGAATGAATGAAAGCGGAAGAATCGAGATAAAACTTCACTATTGGTATTGTGTAATGCAAATGTCATATATCTTCAACTCCGTAGTATCTCTAAGTAGTCTGTGTTCAACTCAAAGGAGGATTTGGAAAGCTAACGCTAGCTTTCCAAATTAGTTTCGCAATACCAAAAAAGTTAAAAGAAATGATTCTGATTCTTTGAAAGAATCGACTTGTTTCCTTTGCAGAATACACTTACGCAATAAGGCTGCTGGTCAACATTTGGCCAAAACCGTAGGAACCGTTAGGAAGATTTTATTTTCAGCCTGCGGTGATACCTCAGGCTAAAAATAAAACAAATAATAACGGTGTTTGAAATAATCCAATGACAAAAATATATCTAAGCTTTACGGATCTGGATGAAATTTCGGCACAGAGATAGATTATAGTCAGGAATAGAAGCACATAGGATACACAATTTCCAACGTTCACGCGGGTGAAGCTGCTGGCAACAGCTAGCTTAGCATCAGCACATCATAAGCAGTCAGTCCTTTATAAAACAAGAATATATAAGAATAAAACTTGCCATTCTAGCAGCCATTCATCGCTAAAAATATGCATGACATTTTCTTGTTATTTTTAAGATATTTTCATCTTTATTTTACCTTAACAAGTTATTATTATTTATTTTAGGGGAAAAACCGGCCAAGAGCGAGTCGAACTTGCGCACGAAGGTTTCCTTAACGCAAAAAACGGTAAAAAAACACGATGTTGTATGGGAGCACCACTTAAATATTTATTTTATTCTGTTTTTAGTATTTGTTGTTATAGCGGCACCAGAAATACATTATCTGTGAAAATTTCAACAGTCTAGCTGTCACGGTTCATGAGATACAGCCTGGTCACAGACAGACAGACGGACAGTAGAGTCTTAGTAAAAGGGTCCCGTGTTTACTCTTTGGGTACGGAATGCTTATAGGATCACTTCATTGCCTGTCTGTCGGTCTGTCTGTCTGTCTGTCTGTCCGTGTGTCAAGACCTTTTTCTCTGGAACGCCTGGCGGTCTCAAGTTGAAATTGATATGGTTTCTCTGGTCTGGAAATGTTGGGAATCGGCACCAACATATGTCGGACAGCGAGCGCGCGCGGACCACACAGCGGACACAGCTGCGTGATCCACACGGCATCGGCGTGGCTCGGCCAACACTCGCTTCAACGGAATCCACCGCGGTACCTCTTATTCTAAAAACCTTATTGTTTGTCCGGGACAGTTTAATTTGTATAGAACGGTATTTAACCATAACCTATAAAATTCAGCCCACTTTTAATTTCACCAACGAGCTAACAGAAATTTTTCAGAACTGTGAAAAAATCATAATTCTAAATCACGAACGGACGTTCACAGTAGTCGATCGACTTCTAGCGAGAACGGTCGCGTCGCGTACGCTCTTGCACAAGTCTGCGCTCGTGCACAAGTGCTGACGCTGCAGCCTAATTCCGCCGCGTATTGCCCTCGCGGGCGGTGCAATGACCTACTGTCGTAAGTGAATCATGCATAATTATGAGAATTTGCGGTAAGTTATAGTTTTTATAATTATAACTTGTAATCAATTATGGGTTCGCCGGGTAAAATAGTACTCAAAACTGAACTCGAACAACAGTTGTACACCCGGTACAAAGAGGAAGCAAAAGAGCGCCAAGAACTGCAGCAACTAGTAGAAGTGCTCAGTAGCCAGGTAGAAGCCTTGCAACACCAGCTGAAACTTATCCAGGAACAAAAGAATGTTACTCCCGAGAAGGAACATCCGACGAATGAAAGACCTCAGTCAACAGTCGAATATAAGACTGATGAAGAGGACCTTGCCAGAGAAACAGAATGGGTACGACAAAAAAGTAGAAAGAAAAGAAAGCTAAATGCGTCACTGTCTCCAGTATCACAAGGAGCAAGCCCCATTGAATCTCAGGCTGTTAAAAAGGCTGAGCAACCGAAAATAAAAAAACAGCCCCCACCTCCCCCAGTCATAGTAGAAAATATCAGAAACTACCAAAAGTTTTATGATCTCCTCTTGACTTGCTCAAATAAAGATTCCTTCATGGTCAAAATGATGAACGGAGATACTGTCAAAGTAAACGCCAGGGATGAAGACTCCTACAGAGCGATTACTAAACTCTTGTTACAGAATAATTGTCTCTGGCACTCTTATGAGAACAAGCAAGATAGACCAATTAGGGTTATAGCCAAAAATTTACACTCAACATGTTTGCCAAGCAGAATAGTTGAAGAACTAACTGCTAACGGCTTTAAAATCCAGGAAGCGGTAAACAAATTAAGTTGGAGGACTAAGGAACCTCTAAACATGTTTATGCTTGCCTTTCAAAAAGAGGAAGACATAAATAATATCTATGGTATTAAGACCATATTAGGTTGTAAAGTAGAAGTGCAGCCTTTAAAAACATCCAAGCTTATCCCACAGTGTAAGAGATGCCAAGCATATGGCCATACACAGAAATATTGCTCCAAGGAACCTAGATGTGTAAAGTGCACTGGTAAACACCTTACTAAAGATTGCACAAAATCGATAGCAGACAAACCCAAATGTGTTCACTGTGGTGAGCCACACCCAGCCAACTACAGAGGATGTATGGTAGCCAAAGAACTGCAACAGCTAAAAAACAAAGCCTTAAAGAAAAAGGTTACTACACCTGTCACTCAGGCTCCTAGTGCTAAGAAGAATCTCAAAGAGTATCAAAGGGTATCAAATAATGTGTCTTATGCGCAAGCAACGAAACCTCGTGAATCACAACCAACAGTACACGGTCCACAACCCTCCAAGTCAATAGACGCCGATACAAATGAAAATATAAACAAAATTTTAAATATTTTAACCTCATTTGAATTAAGGTTGAAAAATCTAGAAAGTAGTGCTACACAGCTACACCATATAACTCAAAAATGAAGAACACTCTTAAAATAATGGCGTGGAATGCAAATGGACTCCTAAAGCATCAAAACGAGCTAGAGGTGGTCCTTGCAACAGAAGAAATTGATGTGTGCCTCATATCGGAGTCTCGTTTCACAAGAGAATCGTATATTCACCTTAACGGGTATAAAATCTATCATGCACTGCACCCTGTGAATAATGCGAGAGGAGGAAGTACCCTTATAATAAGAGAAAACATCTACCATTACCTCGAATTTAAATATGAAGAAGAGTTCATACAAACTGTAGCCGTTAGGGTCAAAACTAAACTTCATCACATTACAGTAGCAGCTATATACTGCCCACCAAAGCATGCTCTGAAAATAGAGCAGTACAGAAACCTACTAAAACTTCTTGGCAACACGTTTATATTGGGAGGTGACTTCAATGCAAAAAACATACGTTGGGGATCTAGGCTAACCAACACTAAAGGAAAGGAATTGCTTAGTGCTATGCGAGAAATCAAGTGCAATGCAATATCAACAGGAAAACCTACTTACTGGCCTACTGATGCTCAAAGAATTCCAGATCTGATTGACTTTTTCATTTATAAGAATCTGTCAGCTACATATCTTCACATAGAGGAGGGATTTGATATGAACTCTGATCATTCCCCCATTATCTTAACCTTAAGTGAGACCATAATTCAGAAAGAAAGCAATGCAATTTTAGTTAATAAGAACACGGATTGGGATAGCTTCAAACTCGACCTAGACAACATCATTGACTTTAAAGTACCACTCAAAAACATTCAGCAGTTGGATGAAGAAATAACAAAATTTGTGACAAACATTCAAAGCTGTGCTTGGGGAAATACACCTCTTTTGAAAAGAAAAGTCGCAAGTCATAGATATCCGTTAGAAATAAGAAACCTCATAGCCATAAAGAGAGCTCAGAGACAAAAGTGGCAACAATCAAGATATCCACTTGACAAAACAATGCTGAATAGGCTTACAAGAAGATTAAGCAAAGCAATACAGAACTATCATGATGATGCAACAAAAGATTGCCTTAGCCAATTAACAAGTAGTGGAAAATCAGAACACTCACTATGGAAAACATATAAACGTTTAAATAAACCCATCGTCCATGCTTCACCCATTAAAAAATTAGATGGCAAATGGGCCATGAGTAATGAACAGAAAGCAAATATATTTGCAGAACATTTAGAACAAACTTTTCAAACCAGCGGTGAGGAAAGCTCTGAAAACATAACACTGGATGTCACTCACCATGACGACCTCAATATAAAACTGGTTACGCCAAAAGAGGTAAAAAATATGATAAAAAACTTAGCCAAAAAGAAATCGCCTGGATACGACCTTATCACTGGTGAACTCCTTCAAAATCTGCCACGAAAAGCCATAGTAAAACTTACAACCCTTATAAATGCAACATTCAGGTTGAAACACGTGCCTGATATCTGGAAAGTTGCTGAAGTCATAATGATCCCCAAACCTGGAAAACCACCCCAGGAGGTAACATCATACAGACCTATATCACTTTTACCAATCATTTCAAAACTATTTGAAAAACTACTCGTAAGACGCTTAAAACCTATAATAGAAGACAGAAAACTGATTCCAAATTACCAATTCGGCTTCAGAGAAAAACACTCCACGATAGACCAAGTACATAGAATTACCAACATTATAGAAAAAACTCTAGAAGAAAAAAAAGTCTGTTCTACAGTATTTCTAGATGTAGCACAGGCATTTGATAAGGTTTGGCATAAGGGTCTTATTTATAAGGTAAGGAAAATGCTGCCAAAACAATTTGCAGACATTTTGGAATCCTACCTAACAGAGAGGACGTTTAGAGTCAGACATGAAGATGCTTATTCCGATCTCAAGCAAATAAAAGCTGGTGTACCACAAGGAAGTGTTCTTGGCCCAATCTTGTACCTATTGTACACCTGTGATATCCCAGAAATGGAAAACAACTTCATTGCAACCTTCGCTGATGACACAGCCATCATGGCTATAGGTGTCACTCACAAAGAAGCTGTAAATAAAGTACAAATTGCTGTCAACTCCATCACCAACTGGACAAAAAAATGGCGAATTAAGTTAAATGAGTCCAAATCGACTCATATAGACTTCACAAACCGAAGACCTAATTATACACCGGTATACATTAACGGTTGCGTAATACCTTACGAAAATACAGCCAAATACCTAGGTATGACGCTTGACGCAAAACTTCGCTGGAAGGCTCATGTCAAAAAGAAACGCCTGGAGTTAGACCTACGCTACAGGAATATGTACTGGCTACTTGGCAGACATTCATCATTGTCAGTATACAACAAAGTACTTCTGTACAAACAAGTACTTATGCCTATATGGGCATACGGTATACAGCTTTGGGGCTGTACAAAACGTACCAATATTGAAATAATTCAAAGATCTCAAAATAAGGTACTTCGGAGTATAGTAAACGCTCCCTGGTACATTAGAAACGAGGACATCCACCGGGACTTAGGAGTGGACCTTGTCGCTAAAGTCATAAAAACATACGCCGAAGCTCATGAACAAAGACTTCATAAACATGTGAATGTCGAGGCTATTCAGCTCCTTGACACCACGGACATAGTAAGGAGACTGAAAAGGACTAAGCCTTTTGAATTAGTTTAGTGATTGTTACGGAGTGCAGTGAGTGCTACCTTTTAAAAACACAAGAACTAAGTGTCTTTCCCTCATAATAGAGACAATAAGAAAAGTGCCAATGGACACATTCTTTAGTACCTATACATTTACTAGGAAATTAAGTTAAATTTAAATTACTTATTAGCCTCAAGGCTAGATTGTAATTGTTATGAGGTAACCATCCGGTTACAACATAATGAAAAAAAAAAAAAAAAAAAAAAACGAACGGACGTTATGCCGCATATTTGACACACGCAAGTGAATCAAAACCTATAGTGGTAATAGGGTACTTCCCGTTGACCTAGAAACATTCTTTTTACCCGGCTGCAAGGAAAGGGTTATGTTTTTCGCGCGTATCTTGTATGTAAGTATGTTTGTATGTATGTATATTTGTATGTTTATATGTATGTAATATTCTTTAGTACCTCATATCTTTCAAACCGCTAGACGGAACTCATATAATTAAGACATCGTTAGATAGGTCTTGACCGCCCAAGTGTTCTTAGGTAGGTGAAAATAAAAAATAAACAAATATGGTGGATTTTGGGCGCCATATTGTCCGGGCCCCAATTTTTTTTTCCAATCCCATCGAGTGGGGTATCAAATGAAGAGTTTTAAGAAGTGATTACAAAAACATATACCACTTATATGTTTAAAATAATTCTAAAAAAGAAATGATAACTAAAAAGTTGTAAATAAAAAAAGTTAATTTGAAAATCAAAAACCCGACTGCTTAAGAAGCGAATTAAAAAGCTGTAAACAAGAAAAATACATACTGTGCAGTCTGAGGATATATATTCGCGAGCTGGCTGAGCCCCTGCTGAATTTTAAAGCAGTTATCCTCCACCGATTAAGATGAAATTTTGCGTACACGTTTAGTTTAGATGACAATGCATGGTTGGCTAACTGACATTTATTTATTTATTTCAATAAGGCATGCCAACAACCTATTCGCAATTACATTTTATAGAAAGAAATTTAGTAGATATTACTGTGCAAACAGGTCAGTTATAGGAATGCACAGCACTCGCAGATTAGGACTACGAAATAGTTATTTTACAAAAACAACAATGTAAATAAGATACAATATTAAAATTAGAATTAGACCACAATTGAATTAATATAAATTAAAATTGAATCAAGATTGAAATAAAATTAAATTACAAATAAATATTAAAAATCATTTAAAAAAAGTACGTAAAGTATGTCAAAAAAAAAATAAAAAAAAAATAACGATAATGATCACAATGCAAATAATTATTTTATGGCAACAAAACAAGTAAACCTATAATTAAGTTAAAATAGAAATAAACACTGATAAGATTTTGAGCAGGCAATTTAGGTGAGACTACGAATCAATCAGCGCGACCTTTGACTTAAACTTCGACAGAGAGTCAAAAAAGATGTCAATATCCTCGTTGCAAGAGCAGATCCCATTGTACGTGCTCATCAACCTATTCAAAGGAGCGGTACGCCCGAGATTTGTGCGAGAACTTTTGGTTACGAAAGTTCTGCGTATTCTGGCTGACCTAACAAGGCCCCGGCGAGGTATGTCAAGGCTGATTTGATGGAGCAATTCAGAGGAGCAAGTCATGTTGTTCATAATTTTGTATAAGAGACTCATGTCAGCTAAGATTCTACGGTCTTGCAGGGAAGTCAATCCGAAGTGGCGAAGAGTGATCCTTAAATCGCAGGTATCGCGTAAAATTTCGTTGGATTCCCTCGATACGTCTCGTGTGAACATTGTAGGTTGGGTTCCGGACGGGGGATGCGTATTCCAGCGTGCTAAGCACAAGACAGTTGTAGAGAATTTTTACGGCAAGCGAATTTTTAAATTCCCTACAGGTTCTTTTAATGAATCCGGTCATCCTAGCTGCTTTTGCAACAATGTTCAAATGTGTAAGTTAAACGAGAGGTCACCACTCAGCAGTACACCAAGGTCGCGGACGGTCTCTACTTTCTGCAGTGCAGTACCCGCAAGTGCGTAGCGTGATGGTATAGTCTGTTTTTTACGCGTGAAGGAGATATGGTGACACTTTTTTGCGTTCAGTACCATCCCGTTCATGTCACACCAGGACTGCAGTGCATTAAGGTCGCGTTGAAGTAGTACGGCGTCCTCAAGTGAGACAATCCTACGATAAATTTTTAGGTCATCAGCAAAAAGAAAGCACTGACTGTGACGAAAACAGTCTGGTAGGTCATTGATGAAAATAATAAATAAAATTGGGCCTAAATGCGATCCTTGAGGCACCCCAGATGTTGCGTTATATTCTGAGGAGTGGAAGCCCTCCACTACCACTCTCTGCATCCGCTGACCCAGGTATGACCTGAATCACTTCAAGAGACTTCCATGCACGCCATGTCTTTCCAGTTTTAACACTAGAATTCGATGGTTGACTTTGTCGAAGGCGCTGCTGAAGTCAGTATAGAGGACATCAACCTGCGCTCCAGCGTCTACGGAAGCAGAAAGATCACTTACATAAGACACCAGGTTTGTAACGGTTGACTTATTGTTGCAGAACCCGTGTTGCTGGGACACTATTTGTGATCTTACATGAGCAGCCAGGACGGGACACACCATGGACTCAAAGACTTTAGAGAATATAGAGAGCATCGAGATGGGTCGATAGTTAGCCGCGTCAGCTCTATCACCTTTTTTGTACACTGGAACAACATTTGCCTTTTTCCAATCAAATGGAAAGAGTGCTCACGCTTTATTTAAAGATCTTTCCAAACGCTTAGTTGACACTTCGCGTGACCCAAGGGCTGGCTTTTACCTCGGTCAGAGAATAAGCATTGCCATACAACGTGGCAATGCTGCCAGTCTTTTGGGCACATTACCAGTGGACAACGATGTGGAGGAGTTTTTCGACGCCATATTTTAGATTAGGTAAGTGAGTAGTTTTTGGTTTAAGTGTTTATGTTTGTAGTCTTAGTTAATTAAGTATTTTATACATTGTATATACTTGTATCTTTGTAAATAAATTACACCCACTATCAAATGGAAAAATGGCTGTAGTTAGAGATTTGTTAAATATAAGAGCAAGTGGGAGGGCATGAAAGCGAGCGCACTTTCTTATGAAAATTGGGGCTAACCCATCTGGTCCGGCGCCTTTGATTATATCTAGCTTTTGAAGAGCCTTGAGGACGTCTCTTTCAGTAAAGGAAATCTTGCTTAATGCTTGTTGGGGAAGCACGTGAGAGCTTGTAGCAGATAGACAACCATTACAGTCACTTGAGGTGAACGATGATGAAAATTGTGAGGCAAAAAGGTTACATATGTCGTCGCCGTTGGTGGCCACGGTGTTGTTTAGTTTAACAACGGAAGGAATTTGTGTCGAATGTGAGTTTTTAGTTTTGACAAACGACCAAAATGTCAGGATTATATCGAATGTTGCTTTCCATTCTATGCACATACTTTTTGTAGCATTCTTTAATATGTGCTCGAGCTAGGGCATGCATTTCGGAATTTTCGAAATTTCATAGTTTCGAAATATCGGAACATATTTGCATGTTTATTAATTTCGAAATTGACACCCATAAATTCGAAATTTCGAAACTGGGTTTTATTTAAATATTATGTTATCTATATATATAAAAGAAAGTCGTGTTAGTTACACTATTTATAACTCAAGAACGGCTGAACCGATTTGGCTGAAAATTGGTAGGGAGGTAGCTAACAACCAGGAGAAGGACATAGGATTTTTATCCTGTTTAGGGTAGGGTAGGTAGGGTAGGGTAGGGTAGGGTAGGGTAAGTAGGGTAGGGTAGGTAGGGTAGGGTAAGTCGGGTAGGGTAGGGTTGGTATGTAGTTAGGGTAGGGTAGGGTAGGTAGGGTAGGGTAGGGTAGGTAGGGTCGGGTAGGTAAGGTAGATGAATTTTTGGTGTTGTATGGCAAAACAAAGTTTGCCGGGTCAGCTAGTATTTAATACAATTATAAAATTTATTAATGAAACCAAAAGAGGATCATCTGAAAATGAGTCTGAATACGAATCTAAGCCAATTAGACCGTTGCGATTGGCCACCTTGTGACCATGTGTGCTAAAATTACAATAAAACAAAGGCTAACCATGGTGGTAAATAAATAAAAAAGAATGAAAGAAGCTCGTCTATTTAAAAAAACCGAGCTTTTTAATATGTTTGGCCAGTGAGGGGAATACTTTGACAAGGTCTACAATCGTTTGCTGGGAATGCCTACATTTTTTTGCTATCGGATGGAAACCCTGAACTCGGGCTTGAACTTTTGGGGAAAAAATCAGGCAGTGTGGTATTTTTATTTAAAACCAAACTGGTGATCACCATAAGCACTTCTTAAAATACCACATCCTTGGGGAGACTATAAAGGAGTGTCCCTTGCCCTTGACCCTCACTATGTACGGCAGTACGTGATCGATTTGCCACTGTCTTGCCTGAGGTCACTCGGTGGCCGGACAGAGACCCCACTCCGAGCGCCCGAAACCCCGAAGTTCCACCTGCCTTAAATGAGGCTGGGTTTCAGCGTGTCTACATCGAGGTGGTTGCCTCCACGATGCCTTCTTCTCCGAATGGCATTGGCCTTATCACGATTCCACTCGGTGGCTATTTCACTCTACTTTTCTGTCTCCGCCACCATATTTCTCACTAATACTGGTAGAGACAGGTCTCGCCCGATCCTGGCGGCTAAGACCCACCGCTCAAAGGCCCAAGAAAGCACTCCTCGAGCGTGTGCTGTGCAGAATCCAGGTTGCCTCTACAATGATGGCAATTTACCGTGGCCTCTCACCCAATTCTAATCAGGTACTCACGGAAGGAACCGTGCCCGATCTGTACCTGAATGTGCCTGTAGGAGATGCGCTCCGCTCTTTTTAGCCAGCCACGTGCTATTCAAATAACCATTTTCCGCTGCAGGCTGTTGATTTTAGTCCTGCAACGTCGGACATCTGATAGTCTATTTCTGCCACCGAGATTGGGCAGCGGTCTATGCAAAGCACCCACTGGTCTACCAATGCCCCCCGCAAAAGGCGCTAGAAATGCTCTTTGAAGCCCCATCATGGTTAAACCAAGAAGGTAGACTTGCGCATCTCCTATTGTCACTACTGAGCTGGGTGGCTCTCTGCTCTTCGGTAGCGCCTCAATTTTTTGAAGCGGTATCTGTAACTATCTTTAACCAAACGTCTCATGCCACCCCGAGCTCGGAATGCTTGGTGGTATCGTCGATGGTGTCCCCCAGTGGAGTATTTGTGGTCTTGAGAAAAAGAAAATTCACTCTGTTTGAATATAAATTGTACTTAGGCACCCCTCCAGACTACAAATTTTGCATTTTGAGTTTAGTTTAAGTATTACTCAGATTTTTCATTATATTTGGCAACCTCAGTTTCGATATTTCGAAATTTCGAAACTGAGGAGGCCAATTTCGTAAGCAAATTTCGAAATTGAATTAAATTAAATTATATATAATTTAATTTAATTCGAAACTGCATGCCCTAGCTCGAGCCCTATCATCAAGAATTCTATATTAAAGTTCGTCACGTGGGTTACCATACTTCCTAAAACGTTGTCTCAATTTCTCCCTTTCCGACAAGATACTGACTAAGGATTTTGTGTACCACTGTGGATATTTGCAATTGAGACGCCTTCTTTTAGGAACGAGCTCTTGAATGATGACTTTCAGATGATCGTAGAAAGCAGATACCATTTGATCAACATGAGAAAGGGGTTCGAGTAGCCGCCTCCAGTCAACACTGCACAGTTTTTTATTCATCATTACAGATTGATTCGTAGTCAGCACCGCGGAAATTAAGGGAAACTGTTTGCCTAGATTTCAGTGTAGCAACCGGTGCAAGTTTAAAGTCGATTTCTAACGGTGGATGGTGTTCATCTACTTTACATATCGGTGTTATCACTTGTTTACCGCTCCACCAAGCACATTCGAAAAAACCAAGTCCACACGAGAACTTTTTACACAATTACACTGCTGAAGTGAGTTTAAGAACACAAAATCCACAAGAGAAAAGCCAAGACTGTTGCCATAGTTAGAAGGAGTAGCCATAGTCGCATTAGAGACACTGGGATCCAATTCCCAGTTTATGAAACCGAGGTTGAAGTCTCCCAGTATAACTACGTCCTCTCCAGTGGTTTCAATAACGCTCGATGCGGAATCCAGGAACGAATCTAGCTTTTGTTGGTTCACCGGTGGTGGCAGATATACAGCACAGATGTTAATTTTGTTCCCGTTCCGTGATTTCAGACTAACCCAGAGATCTTCCGCCATGGTCTCCCATTGGCAAGCCCTAACAGAGTCAAACTTCTTGGACACTGCGATTAATACTCCACCCCCTTCCTTACATCCCAGGGCACTAGAGGCTCTGTCCCTACGATAGATATTGTATGAGGTGTTGAATATCTCTCCGTCTTTAATGTTGCTGTTGAGCCAAGTTTCAGTCGCCACAATAATATCATATTGAGTAACACCAACTGCCATATTTATATCATGAAGTTTAGTACGCATTCCTCGTAGATTTTGATAATAAATATTGAAATGTAAAACTATGCGTAAAGGTTTTTGTGCACACGAGAATTATACTCGCTTACAACAGTGAGGCAAGTGACTTTATCTGCTTGGCCTGAGCACCATCATCCTTGCGAACAAGAATGCGTCCGTCGCGTACCCAGACATATTTGTATCCTTTCTCACGCGCAATTTTTCTGGTCTCAGCATGGATTGCTTTATTTATGGGCGATAGATGTTCTGAAACAAACACAGGCAACTTAGTGCCCCCATATCCTAAGTGGGTTGGATTAAGTTTATCCTGTGGGTTGGCCCTGTTGAATTTTGTGATTGATGCCAGGATTTCATCACGGACGCGGGTACTTCTCAGTTTAACAACAACTGAGCGCGGACGATCGCTCTTGGCATCCAATTTCCTGATACGCGAAAAGGATAAAATGTCTTGTTCATGAATACTGTGTGATACCGCCTTGCCAAGCTGCAACACTGTGTGCAGTAAGTTCTCACTTTTGCTCTCAGGAACACCGTTGATCTCTATGTTGTCTTGCCGTGAGTACTGCTCCAGCAAGTTTAAACGGTCGGTCAGGTTCGACAAACATTTCTTGAGACCGTCATTCTCGACTCTCAGCTGCTTTATGGTCTCCTTGTTGCTCTCAAATTCAATCCTCATATCCTCAAAAGATCTGCTCATGAAGTCAACCGAGTCTTTTAGGTCAGTAAACATCCTAAGACTTTCCTTGAGTTCCGTAAATTCGTCCGTGAAGTATGCTTTGAGTGACCTCTGCAGCTGGGTGGAAATCACAGATTCAATTTCACTGCGCATTGTTGCAAGAATCTGTTCATCAAGAAGGTGCAGTTGACTTCTTTCGCAAGCTACTTCGGCACTCGTAGCTTCAACTGATGAAAAGTTATCATGCGAATCAGCGACCCGCGGCCTCTTCGATCTGGAAGAGACGTTGCTCTCACCAGAGCGATCAGGTGTTATCTCTGCTGATTTCAAGAGTACCTTAGGAGAAACGCTTCGTTCTGCAGCGGGCGGGAGTGATCTATGCTTACGTGGCATCTTGTCAAAATGCCTTCCCGGTTCTGCTGAGCAATAAATCTATTTGTTGCGGTGGCTAGTTATAGGTCGACTGATCAATAAGGCAGAGCAATATTTTGCAAATGTCAGTTTAGTCGATTTACCAATATTTGGGCGATTCAAATTACTGACAACTTCTTTGGCAGATGTCAAATGCCAATGTCTCTCGTGGCAGTTGTCAATTGGCGTTGACAGTATACAATTAATATTTTGTCGGGTACTTTGACAGGCCTTGTCACTTATTAATTGCGAGGGTATAGTGCAATACTTACGGTTGCGATTACACTTGAATGCAGGCGTGCGCTTCGCAGATAACAGCAGGTTGACTTCTGGCGCAGTTGCTTAGCAAAGTAAGGAAACAAATGAACGGTATTGTAATGAATTTAACACTTTTTTATTATATTTATGTAGTCCAGAACATAAATAGAACTGACAGTTAACAGTGTTGCCAGTATGTGATTCATACATACATAATTCTAAATCCAATATTGGGACGACCCAAGATGGCGGACTAGTTATTTTTTGTGCACTGCCATGATATGGGTATCAAACGAAAGGGTTTGCTGAGTAGAATACAAAAAAGCTTGTTTAAAAAATGTTTTTAAATGAATATTTTTTTACTAACAGACTTACAGCAATAAAGGCAAAAATCAGAATAACTTATATTGGCAGCTACATCAAAAAATAAACGAATATTAACTAATTTGAAGTTGTTAAAGTGAACGCGACCTATGTCGATGTATGGGATACAAAGTTTTCCAACGGAAATGTTAATTTTGTCCTTCAATCCAGTTTCATCGCAGTTTCGGTGCTTTCATTGTTTATGAACTCCAATAATGTTACCTAATAATTTTGGTGAATATAGCTGTTTGTACGCAACCCCATTACAATAGCTGACAAGTTATTTAAATCAATAACAAGTGTTATTTAAGACATTGACATTGGCTATGACTTTCGCCTAAAGTTCAGTTGGTTCAAGGTCACTGGCCAGACATGCGTCAATAAATAATAATGACATTCAAAATTAAATATCGTTTAGGTTATTATTTCTTCTTCCGCGAAATGCATTTTGGTTTAGCTCTGCTTCATGGCTATTTAAAAGTGATGAAAACAGGATGGAAGGATCTAGGTATAATTGACTATTAATAATTAGCTACTAACTAATTCAGACTCCGGGTTGCTTACTGAGAACTTTTTAGGGTTCCGTTTCTCTAGAATAACTTGAAAAACGATGAGAGGGTATTGATTTAATATTTTTGTTTAAAATACTTCACAGTAAAATAGACTGCCCGCATTTGTTAAGTAAGTTTAATTTCAACCTACCCTACAACTATCCGCGTCATCCTATCAAGCTATTACGTCGTCCCCCATTCCGCAAAACTGTATCAGGATCCAACTCCCCCATCCCCAGACTTTGCAGGGTTCTTAATGATTGCGATGTAGGAATTGATAATTGTTGCACGTCACTTCAAAAACTCAAGCGTCAAGTCCACAAAAAATTATTAATCGCCATACTGTTTTTTTTAGGGTTCCGTACCCAAAGGGTAAAAACGGGACCCTATTACTGAGACTTCGCTGTCCGTCTGTCTGTCTGTCTGTCACCAGGCTGTATCTCATGAACCGTGATAGTTAGACAGTTGAAATTTTCACAGATGATGTATTCCTGTTGCCGCTATAACAACAAATACTAAAAACAGTATAAAATTAATATTTAAGGGGGGCTCCCATACAACAAACGTGGTATTTTTGCCGTTTTTTGCTCGATATTAATAACGGCAACAGGTAGACGCTTGAAATATTCACAGCATATTTAGTTGTATATTCTCTTCTAAAAATAATAATTATTAAATTAAAATAAATTAAGGGGGGCTCCCATACAACAAACGTGATTTGTTTGCAGTGTTTTGCGATAATGGTACGGAACCCTTCGTGTGCGAGTCCGACTCGCACTAGGCCGGTTTTTTTTATTTTCTTTTTTGTATATACCTACATAAAAATAATATTTTCGACTGTATTGATTTCTAAAGACTTCACTGTTTATGAGTGTTATATCTGCACTATTATTGTAATTACTGTCTGTTATAATTTTGTTTTTGCATGCTGTGTCTATAGCATCATATTGTACACTTAGTTTATATTATTGCTTTTATTATAAGTTTGTTATTAGTGTAACAATTGTAAATAGGCCAATAAATAAATAAAGAAAAAAAAACCTTGATAGGATCACTTCGATGTCTGTCCGTATGTCAAGACCTTTTTCCAATCCCATGGAGGCGGGCGCTGTAAATAAATCAAAGGACATGGCCAGATTCTCCTCTCTCTCTTCCCTCCGAATCAATCAGAATACATAAATGTACAGTAATTATTAATATGTGAAAATTACTTATAAAATACATTTGTCTAGAACAGGCGACAAATTGATTGTTTATGTGCGGTTACTATGCAATGCACTTGCGTCTGGATACACGCATAAGACAAACACTGTTTCTGAAGTACGCCTGAAGGTCAGATTAAAATATAAAACAACAACAACTGCAAGAACTTATTGCTAAGGTAAATAATACCTCTAAAATATAAGTTAAGGTTATACGATTATTGCAGACACCATTTTTTGAACTGCCATGCGTCATGTCATAATGCTGAATGCATTGACAGTATATTCCAGAGTGAGTATCCGAATGTCCTAGTAATTTTGACGTTTATACGCGCACGCACTGCACTGGTCTTAGATAAAGTACGTATAGATTTAGCCATAAAATGAGCGTGATTGATAGAGCGAGATCGCTAGTTAGCAGCTCCATGTAAATAATAAGGACAAAAGATTATTTTTTGTCTTTGTCACCATGGCCGGCTTTTGTTGTTTGTCAAACTCTAATGTTATGGCAGGTTTGACAAACAAACTCGGTCGTGTTAGGTTTTCTGTGATTTTGAGTTATTATGTGTTTATTGAGACAAGGTATTGGGTTATTTATAGATAATAAGTGTCAGTGCGATGGTGGGTTGTGGTGTTCTTGTTGTAACACCAGAAATAACTATAGTTGTTTCATGTGCGGCCACGCCATTGCTACATCTATAGGTACTTTATCTAAGGCACTGGTGCAATCTAGTCTGTGGTGCAGTCTTGCGTTGATCTTATGATGATGTTATCTTTTTTATAGTGTCTGTGGCTTCTTCTCTGATCATAAAACTTAAACTATTGTAAAGCCATACCTCTAAGCTTTAATACGACGTACTGTATTTCAATGTACATGAATATTTTTTGTTTGGGCACAGGTATATAGGCTATAATTAGAGGAATCACTCTTACAGCCTGATTTGAAGATAAAGGACTTTGATTTTGTAATACACAGGTACACACGTCAAACTTATAACAACTCTCGTTTTCCATTTCTAAAAAAATAACTATTTATTTTATTTCTACGTGTTAGACGCGGATGAAGTCGCGGGTAGCAGCTAGTATTAAATACATACGGATCAGATTGATAACCTCCTTTTATTCAAGTCAGTTTTTAGAAAGCAATTTATAGTTTGTGCCTCATGTCTTCGTCTTATTGTATAAGAAATATACATCCCTAGGTAGGCAAGTCTCAATAATGCAACATAATCGTCAAGAGCAGCTCCGTAGTAAGAGAGCTTCAGAGAATCTTGACGGCACGGTGGTGCAGTGTCTGTGTCTGGTGGTGCAGTGGCTGCTGCGCTGCGTGTCGCGTGTTCAATGCCCGCACGGAACTAATATTTGTATGGCCTAAATTAAACAGTTTGTAGACCAACTCAAAGACCAACAAAAAACCTTTGTGGGTTTGACATGTTTTAGTGCCTAAAACCTTTGCAGATATTTAGGGAATGATATAAAAACATGAAATCACGTTACAAAAACTTTTTTACAAGAAAATACAACCGACTTCCAAATAAAAACATGACAAAGTGAAAATTGACTTCAATTTCAAATTCAAATTCAAAATGTTTATTTGCAAGAAATACATAGTTAACAAGGGAAGATCTTACAGCCTTAAAGTCATTATATTCTGCCTGCAAGCAAGAGTGCAAATTATTTATGTTTAGATGTCATCATTATGCAGGAATATTATTATATTATTAGTATTATATTGTTATTATTACATTATTTTTTGTAAATAAAAGTAATTTTTTTTGCAAAGGGTCCTCTGTAAGATAACGTACAGTCTTGTATAAACGATAGTAAGATCAAAGGTTTTAGGCACTAACACATGTCAAACCCACAAAGGTTTTCTGTTGGTCTTTGAGTTGGTCTACACACTGTCTAAAATAGGCCATACAAATATTACATGTTACCTTTTGTGTATTTGTTGAATATTTTTATGGCCGTAATAATAACATTAAATGTACGCCTCTGTGAGACCGAGGCCCAAAGTTATGGTTGTTAGGCTATGTGGATATCGTAATCGTGGTCAAATATTTTTTTTTTTTTTTTTTACTCTGACTTATAATTAAATATATAATATTAATATTTACAAAGATACAAGTATGTACAATGTATAAAATACTTAATTAACTAAGACTACAAACATAAACACTTAAACCAAAATCTACTCACTTACCTAATCTAAAATATGGCGTCGAAAAACTCCTCCACATCGTTGTCCACTGGTAATGTGCCCAAAAGACTGGCAGCATTGCCACGTTGTATGGCAATGCTTATTCTCTGACCGAGGTAAAAGCCAGCACTTGGGTCACGCGAAGTGTCAACTAAGCGTTTGGAAAGATCTTTAAACAAAGCGTGAGCACTCGGACCCCACGGACCAAGAGTTTTAACCCCAAACGGCTCGAAAATATAACTACCGATGAGGTTATTATGTTTCCGCCGCTTGAGGTTCTCTGCAGCCGCAGCGGCAGCGCCAGCACAGCACGACGAGCTAGGAAGATGGGATGGCGCAAGAGTATCGACACAAGTAGCGTCCCACACTAAAGGCCTACCCATCTTCCATGGAAACAAAGACATCCCGTCCGGTCTTTTGCCATCGTCACGTGCCAGGCCATGGGGTTCCAATACGGCCGGAACGCCGACGGTGATGAGAGCACGTCGGATGATGTCGTTTAAGTTTCCGTGACGCGCTATGCGACCCGCACTTCGGATTAATTAAATAATATTTTATATAAACAAGATTTTTTGTATTCTTCTCAGCAAACCCTTTCATTTGATACCCATATTATAGCAGTGCACAAAAAATAACTAGTGCGCCATCTTGAGCCATCCGCCATATTGGATTTAGAATGACGTCATTTAGCTAAAAATGCATTGTCATCCAAACTAAACGTGTATGCAAAATTTCATCTGAATCAGTGGAGGATAACTGCTTGCTTAACAGTATCAGGTTATTGGGTCTTTTTAAATCTTTTAATCTGTCAAATGTGTTTATGGAGCCAACCAGAGTGAGAGCTTCTTCTGCGACTTGTATAGATAACATTTTTTGTAATTGTGATTACTTAAATAAAGAAATTGTAAATAAGTTAGCATCTGATCACAGTGGACAAACAATAACCTACATACCTCTACAAAAAATACAAATAAAATTTTGACCAATTACTTGTAATAATTTAGAAAAATTGAATAATACCGTGAATAGTAAGTTATGTGTTCAAAACTTTACTAATATAGATGACCTAAATGAGTTCTATGCCGAATTTTCTAAAGTCCTAAACACCCAATTTAATGAGACTTTTCCACTGAAAGCGAAAAGTATTTACAGCAAGTTCGTATTTAGCGATTGGGCGACTCCAGGCATTCGTAAAAGCAGAGAAAATCTATATAAACTTTATGGCCTAAAGCAACATAATATGAATAATATAAGCTTTGATAAATATGTTGCGAATTATTCAAAAACCTTTAAAAATGCATACAAAATAGCTAAAGCTCTGTATATAAGCAATAAAATAAAATCAGCAGGCGATAAAATAAAATCTACCTGGAAAATAATAAATAATGAAACAGGTAGAAAAAAACAGCGTATTAGTGAAATTATTTTAGCGACTGCACATGATCCCATAAAATCAGATGTAGAGGTAGCTCAGGAATTTGAAAACTTTTTTGTTAATATTCCTCTTAAAACTACAGCAGCTTTAAACTCCTCACCCGCGCTCTCTGCTGCCTTACTTAGAAAGAATGTAACTGTGTGCCCTTCGGAGTGTCAACATACAAACCCCCAGGCTATTTTAAAAGTTTTTAAAGATCTTAAAATTAAATCAACAGAAGATCTTTGGGGACTATCTGTAAAAGTATGTACATCAATAATTGAAACTATTGCGCCCTAATTAGCTTTCATATTTAACACTAGTGTCGATCAAGGAGTTTTTCCGGACCTTATGAAACACAGTAAAGTAGTTCCATTGTTTAAATCCGGGGATAGCAAAGAAGCCAATAATTATAGGCCAGTGTCAATTCTGCCGGTTCTTAGTAAAGTCTTCGAAAAGTTAATGCTCAACCAGTTGTTGCGTCATTTTAACAAACATTCCATTTTGCATGATCAACAGTACGGTTTCACCAAAGGGCGTTGCACAACTGACGCTGGTGTGACCCTAATAAAGAACATCTTTAACGCCTGGGAAGAAGCACAAGACGCCATTGGAATCTTTTGCGACCTCTCGAAAGTGTTCGATTGCGTTAACCATGAGACACTATTGTTGAAACTCGAGCACTATGGGGTTAGACATACGGCCCTTGAATTACTTAAATCTTATTTGAAAGCCAGACAATTTAAAGTTCAGGTAAACGGCGTAAACTCTCTAGGGTCTGAAATGACAATGGGCGTTCCTCAAGGCTCTATATTGGGTCCATTCCTCTTTTTAGTTTACATAAACGATTTGCCCCAATTATTACAAAATCAACCGAAGATCGTGTTATTTGCTGATGACACATCTTTGATATTTAAAATAGATCGGCGGTCACAAAATCTTGATGATGTGAATAAGTCTATTCATCAGGTCCAAACTTAGTTCACGGCAAACAATTTGTACTAAATGAAAATAGAACGTCAATAGAAGCCGAATGTCAATAGTAGCGAATGCGACATCATATTGAATGGGGAAAAGCTGGACTATGTAAATCAAACAGTTTTCCTGGGAATCACTCTGGACGATAAATTGCAATGGTGGCCTCACATAACATCTCTTGCGGGTCGGCTGAGCTCGGCCGCGTATGCTGTTAGAAAGATAAGACAGTTGACGGATGTGGAGACCGCGCGTTTGGTCTATTTTAATTACTTTCACAGCATTATGTCATACGGTATTTTACTGTGGGGTCAATTGAATCAATATTTATATTGCAAAAGAGAGCTGTGAGAGTCATTTATAAGTTAAGTCATCGAGAATCTCTTAGGGAGCTATTTAAAAAGATTAATATTATGACAGTTTCTTGCCAATTCATTTATGATGTATGTAAGGAAAGACAATTTTTTTTTAAATCTCTTTAGTAAAGTTAGTGATAGACACAATTGTAATACTAGAAATAAAGATAAGTTAGATCAGCCATCTTATAGATTAGCGAAATTACACACATCTTTCATGGGGTACTGTGTTAAATTCTATAACAAAATACCTTGTGAGATATTAAAACTTAATTAAAGAAAATTTAAAACAATAATTAAAAGCACACTTTGTAAACAAGCATATTACAAATTAGATGATTATATTCAAGATAAGAATGCTTGGAAACATGCTGGTCCTGCTCCGTAGGGCAATCTTTAGTGTAGAAAAATCAAAATGGGTAATTTGTATACGGTATATTCATAATTATTATAGTAACGCTTTATTTTTATTTATTTTCTTCTCTATTTGTTAAAAAATTGACTCGCACACTGTTCCGTTGTTGTTGAATTAGGTAATTTACCTATGTTTGCAATATTTGTAAGTATGTGAGAACCATGTACCTATTTATCAAGTGAAGAAATTTTTCTGTTAGTGCTTGTAATACTTTATACCTATATTTAGTATGGGTGCATCGTTCTCACGTATAAGAATTTATTATTTATGTATGTACTACTTATGTTAATATTGTAAAAAGCCAATATTTTTTTTAAAAGAGTAAGTATGGAGTTTCTTGTGCATTCTTCTCCATATCAACCTACTTTGCCGAATGCACGGTAGAATCAATTTTTTATTACATGTAAATTTTAACGTTAAAAAGTCCGCATAATGGCCTAGTTCTTCAAATCAAATCAAATCAAATCAAATCATTTATTTCTTTGCAAACATGGGTAGAGTAGTTACATAGGTGTTTTTATAATAAAGTTCTCCACATTTTACCGTCACAGGGCATGCAAAGGATTACACAAAATAATAAGTATATCAACATTAAGTGGCAGATCATTGGAAATTACAATATATATTGAATTTAAAAAATGTCAGCAATAAAAAATAAAATAAGTCAATGAGAGGATCACAATAATAATTATGTCAATCAGAGTAACAGTATGTCAATCAGTTAGTGAATAATCATTAAGAAAATCGTCAATCGTGTAATAAGATTTCATAATTAAAAGTTCTTTAAGCGCCCTTTTAAATTTTAAAGTAGTCATATTTTTTATAATATTAGGTACTCTGTTATATATGAGTGGGGCGATACCAAAAAAACTCTTTTTCATAAGTGCGGTTTTACATTTTACTTGACATAATTGATTAATGTATTGAGTCCGTGTTGGATTTTTTCTGACCTCTGATAGTTTTTTAAATAGGTGAGGATTACATTTCACAAACAAAGCCGTTTCCATTATATATAAACAAGGAAAAGTTAAAATTTTTAACGATTTAAAATAGGGAACACAGCTATCAGTTGTCTTAAGACCGCACATTGACCTGATGCATCGCTTCTGCAGCCTAAATACCAGCTCCCTATCAGTGGACCGCCCCCAGAAAATAATTCCATATCGCAAAACAGAGGCAACCAGTCCATGGTACGCGGTCAGAAGAGCTTGACTGTTAACTTTCTTTGAGAGTTGAAAAAGAGCATATGCGGATTTGCTAAGTTTCTTACATAGTTCTTCAACATGAGGTTTCCATGTAAGTTGGCTATCAATTGTAATGCCTAAGAACTTAGCATTTTTAGCTTCTTCAATATTACAGCCCTCGTAGGAAATGCTAACATTTGGGTTTTCACGGCGTTGATAAAAATGCATGACTTGTTTTGCGCAGGTTTATAACCAAATTATTACTATCTAACCAATGTATAATGTCACTCAAGCAAGAATTAATGTCATTGTTATAATTATTATTTGAATTAGTAATAGCTGTACTGTCATCTGCAAAATGAACCATTTTGTTGGTTGTGGCTTTCGGGAGGTCATTTATATATATCAAAAAAAGTGGCGGACCTAATACACTACCTTGTGGGACGCCATATTTTACAAGTCTTGGTTTGGATATATATATAGTTTCTAATTTAGTTTTAGGACATATCCTAGCAATTTCCGTGCATTGAAGCCTATTACTCAGGTATGATTCTATTAAATTTAAGATTCTTCTTCTTCTTCGTGTCGATGATTCCTTCATTAAATTTTCTTCGACCAGTATTCAGCCACTTCGAAAGCCCTAGCGCTGGCCTCGCAAAGTTCTTGCATGGTGCAGGTGTTTTTACATAAGGGGCAGGACAGGAGATGGGAGATGGCCTAGTTGAAATAAATACATTTGACTTTGACTTTAAAATTCAGTTGTTAGATTTGATCCAAACATACATACATAGCAAGTTAAATAAAAGCTTGTAAATAACATTACCCTCTCGCAGTTGGGTAAAATACACGGAAATAAATCCTGTATGGACGGAAATGTAATTCGAATTTATCGTAAACCTCTGGTGACCTAAGAGCGGTTACGCACTACATCCGATCCGTGTCCGTGAAATTTCGGCTTCGAAGTAGCCGTAATATTTCTTGTAAGGAAGCTTATGCATATATCCGAACTGTATCCGTCATAATCTGTCATAATTCAGAACATTTTGAACTCGGAACTCAAATCACGGGCACGGACGTGTAGTGCGTAAGCCCCTTTTCTCACGCTCCGGTTGCCGGATACCCGGCGGCGAATGTATAGCCATGGACGCCTTATCGTGTAAAAGTTAACATACATGCCGATACACTTCACTTATGACGAGCGATTAGCAGTTATTCATCGTGTCTCGAAACTCAACGTCAAAGAGTTATGAAGCGATGCACTACGTTTAACCAGTTCTGGAAAAAATAAGAAAAAAGAAACTATGATCATTATGACAAATAAGAAATGCCAACTGGATCAAACAAGTTTATAATGCATTAGTAATTGCAATTTTGCCGACGCCACTCAATATAAGCGGCGCCCAGCCATCGGCGCGGGACATACTCGTATTATAAGTGTTATTGCTTATATGCCCATCTACAACATACGGCATCAATAAAGTACCTGGGCATTATACAAGATAACACTTAGTTTTCACTCACACATAGGTTGCTCTTGCCATAAGAAGCCGAAAACTAATCTTTGTATTTAATAATAACCTTTGTTACGTTGCGGACTTCAGAATATTGAAAATGGTATAATTTGCGTTATGCCAATATCTGATCAATATATATCTTACTGTGTAACTCAGGCAAAAAACCTCCTCGCTTCGGATTGAACGTGCACAAAGGCCAGTTTTAAAAGTAAGTAATTTTCTGTCGATCTTATTTCCCACCAAACAACTCTATGAGCGATGCGGAGTGTTGAATAAGATCTTGCGCAAATTGCATTTTCTTTTTAATCCCCGACGGAATAAGAGGGGTTTTTTAAGTTTGAAGTGTATATATCTGTGTACTTGTGTATCTATCTGTGGCATCATAGCTCTTAAATGGATGAACCGATTTTGATTTAGTTTTTATTGTTTGAAGGGTGACATTGTCGGGAGTGTTCTTAGCTATGTTTCATGAAAATCGGTTCAGCCGATCAAAAGTTAAGGGCTATTTACTGTTTGAATCAGGGTATTTTCGCAAGATATCGTGTCATAGTTACGTGTTCGATAGATTGTTGATCGAAGCGTGTCTAGTAATAGATATATTATGTAGTTTGAAAAGTATGAAATATAAAAAACTTTTTTATTAAAAAAGACTACCGACTTCCAAGTGAAAAATTACTTTCTTTTTAGAAGTCGGCGTCTTTCGTAGGTACCAGATTTTTGCGTTATGGACAACGATTTCCAAAAAGAAAGTTATTTTTCACTTTGTAGTTTTTTTATTTGGAAGTTGGTAGTATCTTTTTGTATAAATTTTTTTTTAAAAAAACACGCTTTAAAATAGAAACCCAAACTAAAAAATAGAAAAAATAATTTTCAATAAATTTATATTAAGACTAATGTGATTAACAAAAGCGTGGGGTGTCTTTTAGATATTCTCAAAATGACTCTACTTTTACCAAAATCTGTCAATAAATATTTATAACAATTGACCACAAGCGCATCCCACGCTTTTTACCCGACTGCCGAAGGAGGGTAATGTCAAATCAAATCAAATCAAATGTTTTTTATTTCACATAGGCCTACATGGGCACTTATAAAACGTCGACAAAAGGTGCACGGTTCGGGTTAGTCGTTTCCTGTGGAGAAGAACCGGCAAGAAACTCCACGGTTACTCTTTTAAAAAAATTGGTTTGTTTTTACAATATTTCCACGTTACAGTATTAGTGCTTAGATATGGGGGGACAACGTAGGCCCGACAATAAGTCGTAAGAAACTAAAAAAAAATGTATGAACGAGAGATTTAACAAATGTTAACAAGCGTCTAGAAATCTAGAAGGCCTATAATGTTCACACATTCACAAAACAATCAGTAAAAGAATCTATACAAAGGAAAAAATAAATAAAAATATATAACAAGACTAAATTTAACATGTGGCACAAATGTTGTTATCAGTGCTGTAACTATTCATAGCAAAATGTGTTTATCAGTCTATGTATGTATGTATGTATGTTTGTTCCTATGTGGCGTTCTAGAGACCAAACGCGTGGGCCGATTTTGATGGTTCTTACGTCAATCGATTCGTCTTAACCCCGCGAGTGTCACTGGCTACATGAAAATTGGAAAATAGGAATATGTCGGTTTTTGGGCGCCATTTTGTGGGGGCCCAAACATTTTTTTTCTTCCTAACCTTTCGTGTGGCGTATCAAAATAAAGGATTTTAAGAGGTGATTTCAAAAATATATAACACTTATATGTTTAAATGTACTTAATTCGAAAAAAATATGAACTAAAAATCTATAAATAAAAAAAGTTAATTAAAAAAATCAACGAACCCTACTGCTTGAAAAGCGAACTAAAAAGACGTAAACAAGGAGAAAATCATGCTGTGCAGTCGGAGGATACATCTTCGCGAGCTGGCTGGCCAAAACCAGACGTATCCTCCGACTGCACAGCATGATTTTCTCCTTGTTTACGTCTTTTTAGTTCGCTTTTCAAGCAGTAGGGTTCGTTGATTTTTTTAATTAACTTTTTTTTACAATAGAATATTTGTTTTTATAATCACATTATTCTTAATATAAAATTATTGAAAATTATTATTTTCTATTTTTAAGTTTGGGTTTCTATTAAAGCGTGTTGTTTAGTTTTTGAAACTATTATTTACTTTTTAGTTCAATCACTAATCCCGAAGATCGAGGTAAAGATAATGGGAAAAACTATTTAAATTATTGCATTGTCATCGGTCCTTGTAAAGTGTGCAAAGTTTCAAACTGATACGACGTTTTGAAGGGGGTGAAAATCACGTTCAAAGATTCCGTTACATAGATAATACCAAGCTAATAAAAGCGTGTTAAAAAGTTTTTTTTATATTTCATACTTTTTAAACTACATAATTGAACTATATATAAATTTTCAAATCGTTCCACAATTGACGGAGATATCGGTGAAAATAAAAAAAAATTAAAATCGAACATAGAACCTCCTCCTTTTTGGAAAGTCGGTTAAAAAATTAAATTGTCGGGGTTATAAGAAATTTTAAATTTTTACTTCTTATGGTTTTGTGACACCGTCTTCCGAAAATAAAATAATATATTGCACTTTTTAGTGTTTTGCTTTTGAAGACGGTTTATTGTTTTGTGAAAAGTTTTTTCTTTGTTATTTTACTTGTTTCTATCTCTTATGGATGTATGCATGTATATGTGATCCTTTGTGAAGAGTGAAATAAAAATCGATATTATTTTTATTATAGGTCAGATGAGCGTGTGCATTGCCAAACATAGCTGCACTTTCGGCTGCATAGTTCAAGGGACGGCTATTCGACAGCCCGCTTCCCGCTTGACCGGAGGGAGATCAGGCGCAGGACCAACGGATTCACTGTTGATTTTATTAGTTTTGGTGTTTTTGGTAAAAACTTAAAACGATTGTTCCATCGGCTGTCGGCAGTTTTGGAGACAACACTTCAGTGCTTAATGTCTAGCTGATTACAAAATAAAAGTGCATCAACTGTGCCAGTAACATTAATCATGGAAGTATTAACAACTTTGAGTTTAGTCCTAGCATGCATTCATTTAACGGTGGTACCAGCGGCGGTACTATTCGGCAAGTTATCATGGTGCATCTTGAAGGAGTTTAGAAATTACAGGAACTACGTGTGTATTCACTTATTATTGGGACTTTTGTTACACGAATTTTTTATACAAATTTCAATTTTTATGAAATTCAAAGGTATCTTAGATGGTTATGAAAAAAAAGACATGATATTTAAAATGATAGATTATGTAGTTAATTATTTAATGATAGTGAGGACACACTGGTTGATAGTTATGAGCCACATGTTTTACATAGATTTTGTAAAAGTATTCAATGGGCAGATCCAAAGGAAATACTTTAAAAGTTGTATCTTTGGCTGGGGCGTACCACTAATAACAACCGTCATTATATTTATCATAAAACATTATAATTGTAATCATTACATTAAGAAATTTGTTATTTTGATGCCTCTTATACTCAATACTATTCTTTTTATAATAACAGTTTCCGAACTCTATCGCAGCTCTAACTCGTACACATCTTTTACCACTACTAAACGTCGTCGGTTCTACTACGCAATTATAATTTTTATATTGAGTGACGTCACATTGTTGTCTACTTTTTTTGTAGTTTATGCGAAATTCGGTTACATATATAATGCAATTTTTGAAAATCTGTCTTTTCACTTACAGCCAATATTATTATCTGTGTTTCTGTTCGCAGTAAAAAGCAACAGAAAAGTTTGGCATAAATTTTGTATTAATAAGTTAAGAGAATGGTCCACCGTAAGGCAAGTGGATCGCGACATCAATATGCAGGTAAGAGCTTCTGACAGTCGGACAGGCTCTTGTTATACAGGATCAGTTGAACAATACTGATAATCCTGTTGCTAGTTTGTGAACATCATTCCCAACCCTTTTTTAGGGTTCCGTACCCAAAGGGTAAAAACGGGACCCTATTACTAAGACTTCGCGATCCGTCTGTCTGTCTGTCTGTCTGTCTGTCTGTCCGTCTGTCTCCAGGCTGTATCTCATGAACCGTGATAGCTAGACAGTTGAAATTTTCACAGATGATGTATTTCTGTTGCCGCTATAACAACAAATACTAAAAACAGTATAAAATAAATATTAAAGGGGGGCTCCCATACAACAAACGTGATATTTTTGCGGCTTTTTGCTCGATATCAATAACGGCAACAGGTAGACGCTTGAAATATTCACAGAATGTTTAGTTGTATATTTACCTCAAAAATAAAAATTAATAAATAAAAACAAAAAAATTTAGGGGGGCTCCCATACAACAAACGTGATATTTATGCAGTATTTTGCGATAATGGTACGGAACCCTTCGTGTGCGAGTCCGACTCGCACTTGTTCTTATTTTCCCTTCTATGAAATTATATAACATTCAATTTATTGTATGTAGGAATCACAGATAATATAATACTAGCATACATATGCCTCATCCCATACAAAGAAACCGTGCCGACGTAACTAGCGTTTTTCATCTGATTACACCGATTATTTTTTGTAAATCGATCGCGTTCGTTTCGGCTCCACGGATATAGATAGACCACCATCTATATCCGTGGAACGGAACGGAACGGAACCGAACGCGATCGATATACAAAAAATAATCAGAATAATCAGTATAGAACGTCGGCACGGTTTCTTTGTATGGGATGAGACACCACTGGTAGGAATGTATGTATTTGAGTTTATCTATTACCGAGTTCAAAAAGGAGGTATTGCATAATATTCACATATGTTATACTCTGTATGAGCTTCTTAACACATGTGCCAAATGTATCATAAGTGTATGTGTGTTTGTTTTGTTGTGATCTTGTATAACGAGAGCCTGTGTGTGTGGTGTGTGTGACCACATTGATGTCGTGATCCACTTGCCTTGCGGTGGATCTTTTTCTTAACTTATTAATATAAAACTGGTGCCAAACTTTTCTGTTGCTTTTTTCTGTGAATATAATATTGGTTGTAAGCGAAAGGACAGATTTAAAAAAATTGTTTTGATATGAAAACGAGCTTCGCATAAAATATAAAAATGTAGACAACAATGTGACGTCACTCAATATAAAAGTTATAGTTGCGTGCCTTGTAGAACCGACGCCATTTAGTAGTGGTATAGTCCCAGGCATGTTAGTTGGTATAGTCCCAGGCATGTTAGTTGGTATAGTCCCAGGCATGTTAGTTGGTATAGTCCCAGGCATGTTAGTTGGTATAGTCCCAGGCATGTTAGTTGGTATAGTCCCAGGCATGTTAGTTGGTATAGTCCCAGGCATGTTAGTTGGTATAGTCCCAGGCATGTTAGTTGGTATAGTCCCAGGCATGTTAGTTGGTATAGTCCCAGGCATGTTAGTTGGCAAGGTTTTGGCGTAGTGAACCGACGAACCACCAAATAGAGCGAACGGAACGTGGATGCGACGCGATTGGCCAGTCGATCCTTGTGTCAACTGACCAACCAATCGCGCGCTTGGAACGTTATCGCGCCCCGGTTCACTACCAAAGAGACCTAAAAAACTACTTCAGCGCATCTAACGAATCTTGTACGCCAAACTGAGCGTCTACAAAACGTACTTAAGGCCCGTACTTACGTACGTCACCCCATCTTGGTACGCACTCACGTCCGAGACGAACCGCCAGAAATTCAGCGCGCAACAAAACCTGGCGCTAAGATACATACTCGACGCACCTCGGTACGTGAGTAACGAAGTCATCAGATGGGATACCCAACTAGAGGGCCTGGACGAGTTCGTGAGGCGCCTAGCTACAACAATGTACGCGTGGGCCGATGCTTCTGCCTGGCCACACATGCAGAACATAGCGCCATGGCAGGCGCGCCCGCCCGACAGCAGACGCCTCCCTAGAGATTTTCTCCACGACGACGCGACCCCATCCATATCAACCCGGACTTGACGCCTCAGAAGGCTGCCCCAGTCAACACGCGGCCTACTTAAACAATAATACTGCCTACCCCACACGCATCTCGGCGCAAGGTGTTCTAAGTTAATATAGACATATTGCGCGCTATAAACAGACATGCGCTACTTCACATTCGCAAGTACACACGCACCGGAAAGCACAGCGCGGTTGCGCTAACCAGTCGAAAGATGAGCGGTGTTACACACACATACACTACCGCTCACACACACATACGGCTCCCCAGTCTGAGTAACGACCGGTTACATCTAGGAGGGCGGCAGACAGGAGCCATACATTTATCTGTAGGTTCATTAAAGTCGGCATTACTGATGCTGATCACCTTCGCTGGGCTTCACATGGTTCGCCTTGAGTTCCACCTTGTTGGGGTTGACCGCCAGGGTGCTACTGCGCGCCTACAGATACACACATCAAGAAACAAATATAGTGAGTGCGGTTTTGCTATAGGCAAAGCGACTAGGTACTTAACCTGCACTCATATGAAATCAGGTCTTCAAAGACAGCATAGTGACGAGCTCGTGTTTGCGAGCCCCGGTATGCTTTTGCGGCATGGGAGCTTAGCTCCGTGACCGCTCATCTCGCCCACTTATGGGGGCGAAGCGGCTGCTCAAGACAGTAAGAACTCTTGCCAACTTACGTGCCAGGGATTATAGTAGGTGCCAGGGACTACAGATACTGTTATTATAAAACGAATAGTGTTGAGTATCGGAGGTAAAAATGTTAAAACATATTCAGCCTAAATATATATTTTGTATCTAATCTAATAATATCTGTCTAATACCTTTAAACGAGCAATTCTTGTATATATATTTATATAATCCGAATCTCGGAAACGGCTCCAACAATTTTCATGAAATTTGGTATGCAGGGGGTTTCGGGGGCGATAAATCGATCTAGTTAGGTTACATTTTTAGAAAACGTCGTTTTCTCTATATTCACCCGAGCAGATCTCGGTCACCCAGGTACTTAATAATAAAAGGATAATTGTTGTTGCTAATGGTACGCCCCAGCTTAAAGCTTAAAGAATTTCCTTTGGATCTGCCCATTAAATACTTTTACGAAATCTATGTAAAAGATATGGTTCATAACTATCAACGTGGGTACTCACTATTATTAAATAATTAACTAAATAATCTATAATTTCTATTGTTATATCTCTTTCTTCATAACCATCTAAGAGACTTTCTTATTTGATTAAAAATAAAATATGTACAATAGTTTCGTGTAAGAAAAATTCCAATACTAAGTTAAGACTCACGTATTTCCTGTAAGTTCTAAACTTCTTAAAGGTGCACCACGATAACTTGCCGTATAATAACGCAAAAAATTGTGGTGTTTTTGTTTTGTATATTTAATGTCATCATATTTCGTCTAAGATACAGATAAGTTAGTGTTTATTTAAGTTAAACCATTTTATGTATTTGTTAACTAGTTATTGGTCGGTTTTAGTTAATAACTATTTATATGACAAAGACATAATCGTAAGAAATATTGATATTATAATTTGTGTGTGTTCTTCGAGGAATACTGGCGTGATTGTATGTTATGTGTTAATTTATGTAAATAATGAAACTAAATGTGGAAATAATAAATGTACGTTCGTTCAGTACGTTAGGTAGGTATGTACCAACTTGGTATGACCGTTATTGTAATGACATATAAGACAAATAAAGTTATTAATTGAATATAAATTATGACTAATTTTATGCACCCCCTTAAGGAACCGAAAAATAAAACGTTAGAAACGTAAATTAACCCTCTACTGTATTTATTTTTGTCAATTAGAGACTGTCTGAATTTAAATAATGTTATAATTACACTTGTTATTACTTCAACCAACGTTTTCACGATAGCCAAGGCTTGTCCGGCAAAGACCGCCTCGCTTGTGGTGTGTGTTGTGGATGGGCATATCATCCCAGTACTAAACAGATGTATAGTTCTCGCCAATCTTCTTGGCAGCCCTGAAGTTTGTTTTCCGATGCGCAAGGCATGGATCGGTGCCGTTTTTGTATAAGATTTACTACTGCGCAGCCATTGTAGCCACCTTCAGGGCGGCGAAGAAGTTTGGCGACAACGATAATTAGATTTACCCTGCGCCGCGCTCTCTGTCGGACAGCATACAAAAGAAAGAGATGCGCGATGACACAAATATTTAAATTTATTTAAAAAATCCATGAAGTATTCTATCAAGTACTATTAGTTGAGTAAAGCAAAATAAGCACAGTGTTCTTGGGCCTAACTTTGGATGCTAAGCTTCAGTGGGGCCCACATATAGATAAATTGTCAAAGAAGCTAAGCTCCGCAGCATATGCTGTTAGAAAGATTCGTAATTTAACTGACATAGAGACAGCCCGTTTAGTATACTTTAGCTATTTTCATAGTGTAATGTCGTATGGTATTCTGTTGTGGGGAAATGCCGCCGACATCCAGACTATCTTTGTTTTGCAGAAAAGAGCTGTTCGATCAATTTATAAATTAAGCCCGAGACACTCTCTCAGAGAGAAATTTAAGGAGATTAATGTAATGACTGTGCCTTCTCAGTATATTTATGAAAATCTTTTATATGCCCATAAAAATATAAAATTGTTTAAAAAATACAGTGATATCCATAACATAAATACTAGGAACAAACACAAATTTGTAGTACCTACAACAAGGCTCAAGAAAATAGGTGGCTCGTTTAGATGTCAATGTGTACGCTTTTATAATAAGCTTCCAAGCGACGTACAAGGTTTAAGTGTTAATAAATTCAAATCATTCATTAAACGTAAGTTGTGCCAGAAAGCGTTTTATAACATTAAAGATTACGTTGAGGACAAAAAGGCTTGGGATTGAGCTGCTCCAATTAATTTCGTTTTTTTATTTTTTTTATTTTGCTTCGTGGATTTAGTTTTTAATTATATTTTTATTTTTTTAATTTTTCTTGCAATGACAAGAATATTTACTTTTTAAAGTATTATATTATTTTATTATAATTATTGTGAATGTGAAGACTATGTGGATTATTCTTTTTTTTTAATTTTAATTTATCTTAGTTTTTAATCATGGTCTGGCAGTTTGAGTATTTATGCGGCCTACCCGAATGTCCTTTCTTTGGTATTGTTCGTCAATTCGTTGAGCTCCTTAAATTCTAAGTTGAGCTGCACGGTTATTGACAAATGCGTGCACTGACTGGACAGGTCCACTCAATCTGGCTGGTTCTTTTCTCAAAAGACCATTTCAGACATCAGTCTACATGGTCTTCACATGATCTAACCAAGTTTTTGTCTGGACTTTAAAAGAGACTGTGACCTCTGAGTTTGTTTCGGCCTTTCTTCTCAGAGTAGTCAGACAGGAAACGCCGACCTCATCTAGTTTTAAAAAATATGATCGACATGTGAAAGTGTTTGTACAAACCAACTTACAGAAAATAAATCATTTATCATTTATCATTATCATTTAAAAGAACAACACATAATATCTACGTCAGTCACATTTACATTATCACAGCACAGTTACTCAGTCGGTTTGGTCCATACAGATAGGATCTGCCGCGTCACTCACCCCGTACGTCACTAGTCGCCGATTTTATTGAAACTTTGTGAGGGCAGGGCATAGTTCTCAAATTCTCATTAAAATGCATTTTTCTGGGTCCAAAAGTTTTAGGTCATATTTTTACGATTTTCAATTTAATATTGTGGCCGTTTGGTGGGCGCTATAGAGACAATATTCAGTAATCGTGGGTTTGTATTCGGGTGCAAATATTTTATGTATACTGTGCGAGATGCACATAAGTCTTACAAAAAAAAAGTGACGTAAAGAGCGTATACGCCCTGTACGACATTTTGTTTTCAATTTTTTTTGCGAAACTCGAGAGGTACATTTTTTTCATTGAAGGTACTAAATATAACAATTTGAGAACTATGTACTCACAAAATTTCAACAAAATCGGAGACTAGTGACGTCCGGCGCGTGTGACGCGATCTGCCATACTTGCAAGGTATAGTTCTCGCCAAACTTCTTGGCCGCCCTGAAGTTCGCTACAATGGCTACGCAGTAGTAAATCTCATACAAAAACAGCACCGTTTCGTGCCTTGCGCATCGGAAGGCCAACTTCAGAGTGGCCCAGAAGATTAGTGAGCACTGTATTTATTGTTGACAGAACGACACTTTTTCTTCTTTTCGTGCGATGATGTGGCCACCCCTGGTGTCAGAGTTAATTAAGCCGCCTCTGGGAACCTCACAGGGCTCTGACTTGGCTATTTCAGACTTACATTAATGATATAAGTCTAGGTTTCTTCACGATGTTTTTCTTCACCGTTGCCAAGATGAACTTAGAAAGTACATATTATGAATTTGAAAAAGTCCCATTGGTACTTGCACGGATTGAAGCCACGACATCAAGTACGAGAGGCGAGGACTTTAAATAAAGCGACTGCTATCTGACCTCCCTTACTTAGAGATGCACAGTATACATATCCCGGTATTGCAGCCGAATATAAACCTACGAATACTAAATTTTGTCTCCATAGCGCCCACAAATCAAAATTAAACTCAACATTACCAACACAGATCTAAAGATTTTTGCAGTGCTTAGATGTCGCAATCAAATTTCAAATAGGTGCGTACTGAACTACATCTGGATTATTATCCGATAATAATAATAATCAGGCTTCTAGATTTAGGCTTCCGACGATCAACGAGAACCGAGTAGAGCTAGAAACTAGATACGAGTTGGTGAGCAGCGAGAAGCGAGTGCGCAGTTCGAAAGTTTTGTCGCTCAATTGGTATTTTCCTAATACCATGACCATTACTAGCCAAAATATAGGAAACCTAAATAACGTATCAAATAAATCTAACCGCATTCTTTTTTATTGAAGGACGAACTGTTTCGTGCGTCCAAAAATGTATTCTGTGTTGACAGGACGCCTCCCGCGCACACATTATGTACATGCGTGCACAAATACATACTCGTACATTACACATATTATTCACATGGACATTCTACACAGAAAAAAAAATAGACACAAACAAAATTCACATTAAATAATCAAATTGACTTTTAATATACCTTATTGTGGGCGTATGATCGCACCAAGGTGGTAACGATACACCAGAATTCCTTGGTGCTATTCCGCTTCTGATATGTTAAAACTTTAGGATATAATAATTCAAAGACTGTACTTCATCAAATAATTGTAATACTTTGTTATGGGCTTTACAGAAACTTTACTCTCATGATCCAGACTCTTTCATAGCTCAATGATGATTGATTGTGATTGGCTGTCCTTTCCTCGTTGACACCGAGGAAAAAAACCAGTATCAGCCAATGGAAAATAAACACGACATTTTGTCCGGCAGTCAGCATTGAGCTACTTACAATGAAAAATATCAAAAATTATAACAAACTAAAAATGGAATCATATTCAGAAAATCCACATAAAAATCAAAATGTTTTATGGTATAGGTTTAACAATAATTAATATTAGTTTTAATACAAACTTCCGAAACAACCAAAACATTTCAAAAGAATTCAAGACTTATTTTATTTAAACAACGCAAAATAACTAATCATATGTGTAATATTTATTTTAAATTAGCACATGAATTTTCATAAAGCTAACACAAGTTTTACAAAACCTTGTGACAAGACCACAGAACAGAAAAAACGCCTTCTACAATAGAAGTCGCAAGTAGGCGGGGCCCGCGTACCCCGGGATTTGCACAATTCCGCTTATGTCTGCTGCCCCGCCCACACAAAAGTAAAAGTTGATTTTATGTTGTTAAATTTAAGGTCTACTTTCTTTTAAATTCAAACATATTGTTCTCGAAGATTCCAACTATGCACATGTCACAGTCAGCTACTCAATTAGAGATTGCCGTTATCGATAATGAGTTATCGATATTATAAATTTACAATGTTCTCTGTGTTCTATGATATACCTTCCTGAAAAAATTTAAACCAGTGTGCGGTTTTCTTTGGTGATTCAGTATTAGTAATCAAATACATATCATTTCCATGTTCAAACCCTTTTTTTTTTCGAATTCTGCCTTAACCAAGTTTAAAATGAATAAAGCATGGATATGGGTAATCTATTGGTAGTATTCTAATCGAAAAAAGGTTAACCGAATAATTAATATTTGAATTAATTATTGTTTAATTAATATTTTAATGTAACGATAAAGTGGCAACCTCCAAATGTCAGTTTAGTGTACGAAATTAAATATCCGACTATAGTTTAATATCTACCGCGTAAACGCCACAGGGTGTATTTTTCTATCAATATAATGATTTTCAAAAACGGATTAGTAGTCTAACATGACAATTCTTAATTATATTTTCTATAAATCGTAAGTATTAGAATAAATTTATATAAACACTATTTTGAATTCTTTATTTTTAAATATGACTTACAAGTACAGTGGTCGCTACTTTAGAAAACGGAACCGCTTTTGAGTTTCTGGTAAGGAAAGGCTCGAGCTTCTTAAACTGGGCGGCGCGCGAGGTGGGCTGCAGACGTCGCCCCAGACGGCGCCGTTGCGGGCGCCGGTGCCGTCATTAATGACATCATACGTCGAGCTCTTGTCACCGCCGGGGTGTCAGCTGTTTTAGAACCCAATGGCTTGGCACGCGACGGTGGGAAGAGATCGGATGGGATGGCCATAATGCCTTGGAAGTTGGGTAGGCCTTTGGTGTGGGATGCAAAATGTGTCGATACCCTTTCGCCATCCCTTAGCACGGCGGGCTGTGCTGGGGCAGCTGCTGCTGGTGCAGAAAACCTCAAACGGCGCAAATATAACAACCTTATTGGCAGTTATATGTATGACCCGTTTGAGGTTGAGACATTAGGTCCATGGGGTCCGAGTGCTCATCGAGTGCTTCGAGACATAAGTAAACGGTTAGTTGACTGTTCGCGTGACCAGAGGGCTGGCCTTTTCTTCAGCCAGAGAATCAGCATTGCCATTCAACGTAGCAATGCTGCCAGCGTTCTGGGCACATTTCCCATTGATATGTGGGCGAATTTTTTGATGCACTATGAGCCCTTTTCTCTCTCCCCTTTGTATGTAAGTTTGTTTTGTTATTAGTCATAAGATTAGAAATATTCAGTTGTATATAAACAACAAACTTGATTTCAAGCATAATAATATTTATCGAATCTATCTGTTGAATTTGTTTTGTTTCAAAATAAAACGGATTGTCGATAAATAAGTCAACGACGGTGGTACATCTCTAGAGGAAAACGAATTGTTATGACCTCATTACGCAAATATAAATCTTATTAATAACGAAATACAGCTTTAAATTGAATGCATTTAGTATAGTGACATCTAGCGGCGGGTAGCGTAACTTGGTTATTAAACTATTCCATGTGCGATTTTAACGGAAAATGTAATAAATACTTAAAAAGAGTAGTCAATTAACAACTCTATGATCATTAAAATGTGATTTATTTTCAAATAAGCGACGACTGACATATTTCCTACTTTCAAACTACCAATCACACCAAAGATTTATTAGTGTTACGAAATACAATTAACCTGTATATGTGTGAGTTTGGGTACGCTGGTTCCGATACTAATAAAGCGATATACGATTTCTACTGTGTTCTCTGTTCTGTGGACAAGACCGAGAATCTTTTTTTAAATAAATAAATGGTATTCGATTTTTAAAACCAAGGAGTTTTCAATTAAAAAGATTTTAATATGACATGAACAGTGGAAATATTCCATTCCCGATACTTTTAGTGCAGCCCTCGTATGCATTTGATGCACTTCAAAAACTAACCACAACTGTCACCGTAATTTTTTTGCAAGATCATAACCACCATTTCACTAGCATTGTTTTTAAGTGTGAGCTCATTAGCACAACTGAATCCCAATTCTGATATTGCATCAAGGGTGGCCGATAGATGCAAACCATCGGGAAGTCTCTTGAACTCAGAGCTTAGATCAATCAGGGCAGAGTTGAAGGAAGTAAACGAGGCTATGTCTTTCATGAGCAGTCAATATGAAAATGCTATTTTGGAATCCAAAAAGTCTGCATAAACAATAAAGGATCTTGAAACCAAAAATGAAGTAATGTCCAACGCCATTATAAAGCTCACGAATCGCGTAAACCAGATGGAACAACATGCTAGATCCAGCAATATTGAGATTCAATGCGTTCCAGAGAACAAAACAGAGAATGTCATCAGCCTGGCAAAACAGCTGGGGTCGGTCATAGGCTGCACCATTGCGGATAATGATATTTTAAGCTGCACACGAATTGCCAAAGTAAACCGTGACTCTCCGCGGCCTCGATCAATCGTCACCCAGTTCAACTCCCCAAGACTCCGTGATCAATTTTTGGCAGCTTCGGTCGACTTTGAAAAGAAAAACAGTCAGTACAAATTGAACTCTTCTCATATTGGATTGGCGGGACCTAAAAAACCTATCTATGTAATGGAGCATCTGTCGGCGACCAACAAGGAAATCCACGCCGCAGCAAGAACCAAAGCTAGAGAATTAGGATTCCAGTTTGTGTGGATCAGAAGTGGCCGTATTTTAATGCGTAAAGACGTTACATCGGAATATAAAGTGATAAAAGATCTGGCCACTTTGGACAGGTTGACAAAGTTTAACCTATTAGAAGCTTTTTGTGCATGTCAATTGTATTGCACTAACAAAATTCAACTTGTTTAATCTTGAGATTTACTATCAAAATGTAAGAGGCCTGCGTACGAAAACGCACGATTTTTTATGTAAAATAGCAACATGTAACTACGATATTCTAGTTCTGACAGAAACTTGGTTTAATAATAGTATATGCAATAGAGAACTGTTTGATGGTAGGTACTTGGTTTATAGAAGAGACAGGGAAAGTTCGGGCTACCACTGGGATAGGGATGGCGGAGGTTTCTTGATTACAGTATCCAACAAACTAGTTTCAAAAAGATTATTGAATAGACAGAGTAATTGTGAGGATCTATGGGTATCTGTAGAAATACCATGCGAGCGCTCGAAGCAACTCCGCCGTCTTGATCTTTGTGCAGTATACTTGCCACCACCGGTCTCTAAATCAATGTTGGACCATTTTATTGCTAATTGTAATTCTTACCAGGATAACCATAATGCGTACACATGCATCGTGGGCGATTTTAACTTGAAGACTATATACTGGAATGACTTAAATAATCCTCTCAAAAATCAGCACATTAGTAGTCTCGATCAACTTCTTATTGATTTTACATCAGTTAATAATCTCCGACAATGCAATAATGTTACCAACAAAAACAGTAGACTACTGGATGTTGTATTGGTGGACGTTCCAGGTAGTTGCGTTAGTGAAGCGGATCCTTTATGTGTTATAGACCCTCACCATCCTCCATTAGATATACAAGTAACATTGACGGAGTCGCTAAAATTAAAATCTAATAGCATTGCAAAAATAAACTTTCATAGGGCCGACTATGAAGCAATAAACAGGTATTTGAAGGATAAGGACTGGGAAGACTGTCTGGGATGTTGTCAAAATGTTGACGAAATGGTGGAAGTTTTTTACAGCATTATCGGATCAGCTATCAATGCTTTTGTACCTATCATCCGAAGGCAAAGTAGTAGTGTGCAAATATGGTTTGATATGAAACTTCTTAATTTATTAAAAGAAAAAAACCGGCCAAGTGCGAGTTGGACTCGCGCACGAAGGGTTCCGTACCATTATCGCAAAAAACGGCAAAAAAAAACACGTTGGTTGTATGGGAGCCCTAGTTAAATATTTATTTTATTCTGTTTTTAGTATTTGTTGTTATAGCGGCAACAGAAATACATCATCTGTGAAAATTTCAACTGTGTAGCTATCACGGTTAATGAGATACAGCCTGGTGACAGACAGACAGACATACAGACGGTCATCGAAGTCTCAGTAATAGGGTTCTGTTTTTACCCTTTGGGTACGGAACCCTAAAAACAAACTTCGTATTAAATATAAAAAGTACAAGAATCCCCTTGACATGCTATCACTCAGATTAATATCTAAACGATGTGATAATTACGCTAAAAAGTGTTACAAAAGTTACATTGAGAGTACAGAAGAATCTATTGCCTGATGTCCTAAAATTTTTTGGTCATATGTCAAGAACAAACGTGGTGGAGAAAGTTCATACCCAGCATCAATGACTAATGGTCCGATAACATCTTCGAATGGAGAGGGAATGTGTGAACTATTTGCTTCAAATTATAGCAGCATTTATAAAGAAGAAACAACAACACCTTCAAGTCAAAACTATGTGGCCTCCGAATACCTGGAAGCAATAGCCACACAGTCAGACAGTGTAGCTTCAGTGGACATAAAATATGAAATTGTTGAGGAAAAACTAAAAAGCCTTCCGGGCCTGCCCAAGGGGGCAGGCCCGGAAGCGCGGATAGTGGCGGATGATATACCGCCACTATTTATTGCCAAATGTGCACCTAACCTGGCTGCACCTAATCCGATCTGGTCAATTCCCTAAAGAGTGGAAACAGGCGAAAGTAGTACCGGTCTACAAAAGTGGAGACCCTTATGACGTAAAGAACTATAGACCAATATCCATCCTTTCGATTTTTGGTAAAATATTGGAGTCGTTGATTTGTCCACATATTTTCCAAGTTCTTAAGCCACCATCAGCACGGCTTTGTGAAGAACAAATCCACGAGTACAAATATAGTGTCCTTTGTTGAAGCCACATGCGAAGCCATGGATGGGGGGGTACAGGCTGATGCTGTTTATACGGATTTTAGCAAGGCGTTTGATAAGGTTTCACATGAACTCCTTGTTAAAAAACAAGCTACGTATGGCGTCACCGGTAGTCTTCTAAAGTGGTTTGGTTCTTATCTGGCTGGTCGGGAGTTTTATGTGGTTGTCAATGGGTTCCGGTCAGGCGGTATGTAATTACCTCGGGTGTCCCTTAAGGTTCTCATCTGGGCCCAGTATTATTCATCATATACATAAAATAAAATAAAAATAAAAAAGCCTTTTATTTCATGCATTAAATAAAGTTTACATCTCACAAGTGTAGTTTAGTTAAAATATAAAGTGAAATACATATAAATCCAGTAACATTCCTTAATATAACAATAATCACACATTCAAAATACTTTATCACACTTTCAACTTACAATAAATTCCTAAATTTGACCATTGTTTAGTACAATAGTAAAAAATATAATTCTATAAAAACTTACATTAATAAATTATAATTTAAAAAATCATCCAGAACAAATAGTAAAGATTACTTTAATAGATTTTGGATGATAAAATTTTATCAGACTTAATAAGTATATCCTTTCAATTAGTTTTCCAGATTTATAATTTAATTCATAGACTTATAATTTAATTCAATTCATAATTCAATCCAATTCATTTGATTCATTCCGCCAATCTAGCATTAAATTAAAATAAACAATAATAATATAACCTGTATAAGTATACAATATTTAAAATGAATCAAAACATAACAACAAAATCAATCAAATTAAAATAAGTAAAAAAATAAAATAAAATAGAATCAATTAAAAGAAAATCATCCAAAATAAAATGTCTAAATCAATTCAAATAAAATAAATTAAAACAAAATCAATAATATGAATTGCGTATTTAAAAAAATATAATAACATGGCATGCATGTTCATGCATGCCATGTTATTTTATTTTTTCTCTCACATGGTGAGAGTGAAGGCCTCCTCCAGGGATGACCAGTGATCGCGGTCGCTGGCTTCTGACATCCAATTATTTCCTGCTACTCGTGTGATGTCGTCTGCCCATCTAGTGGTCAGCCTTCCTCGTTTTCTATTGCCTGTAGGGGCAGGCCATGACGTCATCCGAATAGTCCAACGGTCGTCACTCATTCTCGCTACGTGTCCTGCCCATCTCCATTTAAGCGTTAGAGCATAGGTGACAGCATCTGTTACTTTAGTATTTTGTCTGATAAGGGAATGCCGATTTTTTTTGATTTTTTCTTGTTTTTGCGATACTTCTCTCCATACTTCGCTGGCAGGACCTAATTTTATGCTTTACTCGATGTGTGAACCATAATTCTCTTTAATCTTTAATTCATCTTAATTCCAAGGTTTCTCTTTGCAGTATCGCAATTTTTTTTGGGCCCCACTGAAGCTTAGCATCCAAAGTTAAGTTCAGGATTCAATTCTTCGCCCGTTATCAACACATCAGTTTTCACCTGCCCAACATGAGGTTGGGTAAACTAAATGCATTTGTTTTTTTTTTTCATTAAGCAGTAAATTGTTAACATTGAACCAGTAAACTACTTTTAAGATCGCGCTATTTCAGTAACCAGCTGCTTTAAGTTTAAACAAAAGTGAAGTATTATCCGCAAACAACACTATATCATGGTTATCCTTTATGAGGTAAGGCAAGTCATTAATATAAATAAGAAACAAGAAAGGACCAAGAATCGATCCCTACGGGACTCCCATTGTTACTATAGATCCGGGAGATCATCGAATAATTTGTGTGATTTCATTTTCACGCTTGTACCTATCTACCTGCCCACCCACGATGCCTAAGGGAATACATCTCGACTTATTTATTTATTTAATTAAGGTTCACCAACAGTTGTTACAGATATTATACAGATAGGAACATATAAGTAATTGTGTCTTAAATCTAACTGCACAACCAATTACAGGCAAACACCACATGCATATTGCTCTTTGTAATTATAAAAACTTAATCCACTTAAATTCTAGATAGTTATATAATATTAAATACTAATAATAATACTAACAAACTTCGATATTAAGTCTGCGTGGACGTTAACCAGGTCGCTGCGCTCGTTTATGAGTTTGCACATGCACTAGGCGAATTAGCACCAAACACTGTATGGCGAAGAGGTGGAGCTAAGGGAGTTATGGGTTTGTGAGGTGGTCTACGGGGTACTCTAAAATTGAACCTACATACTAATTGTGGGCAGTCAATGGTGTTATTGAGCAGTTTATATACGAATCTCAAATCCAAGAGCTCCCTCCGAGCTTCCAGGGTACTCATTTTGTAGCAGCCTAGTTTATCAAGGTAGGGGCGATATTTAAATTGCCTTCCCTTTGAGTACCCTAAGTATCGGATAAACCTTTTTTGGACTCGTTTCATCCGCAGCGAGTGGGTTGCGTATTGAGGCCTCCATATTACACTGCAGTATTCCAGGATGCTTCTTATAAGGCTATTGTAAAGAACTAATTTAGTATGTGGGCGTTGAAATACCTTTCCATTACGAATGACAAATCCAAGCATACGTTGGGATCGATTCTCAATATGTGGTACAAATGTGAGTTTAGAGTCCAAGATAACTCCTGGATCTCGTACAATATCCACCTCTGGATAATGGGATAATTTTCGACATTCACGCGGGCGGAGCCGCAGGCAGAAGCTATTACAATATATTTATTTTAAACTAAAAAAAATCATCAAATCACAACGAACAAAATGTCAATCAAACCACAATCACAGTCACCATAGTTACGAAGCCACTGGGCCACCACGAAATATTCATTTCTTAATATTTTAAATTCTGTCGTAAATTAGTAATTTATTGTCAAAAAGATATATAATAATAACCTGCATTGGTAGAAAAAGGAGGAAAATAGCGTATACAACAAAATCAAATGTCAAATGTCTGCATATTTATAGCGATGCAAAATACCAATTTTATTTTTTATTGTTATTAAATTCTCTTAAATGCTGATTCTCTGATTCTTGTTTTAGAAATCATAATAGTAATACACGCAAAGGTTTTTGAGAATGGATGGATGGATGTTTGTTAATCCTTAACGCAAAAACTAGAGATGGGCTTTAACGTTGAAAAAAAATAACACTGCTAAATGCTAATGCTAAAAATAATTAACAGTTAAAATTAGCAGTTATTTTTAGCAACTGCTAAATTTTGAACACAAGCGATTTTTAATGTAATTAATTCTAGTTTCCTTCATACTATTTACTACATACTTCAACTTTTTCTGTTGGTGTATTTAAAATAAGAATCAATTTATTTACAACGATTTCTTTTTTTATAGCGGTTTTTTTTAATTTTCATAATTTTTGTTTAATAATCATCATACAAACTACTATTGCAATTAAAAAGTATTAGTTTTAAAAAGTAAATAACAATACACAAACAGTCAATTTAAATTAAACTCACAACACTCATTACATATATAAGAAACACGTAAATATACTTCGTAATCGTAACGAAGATCAGTCTTTATTTAACACTCACAAGTTAAATTTAACATTTCCGAACTCAGTTAGCACTTAGCAGTTAAATAAATCGACTCGACTAAATAACAATCTGTCTGTCAACACTGAACTAACTGAACACAAAATTAACAGTTTACTTTTCGTTTTTTGTTCCTTAATTGAGACGTAACACCATGGTGTCCTTTCCTTTCCTTTGTTTTGCTTGAAAAATTACTAAAAATATTGCTAAACATCTGTTCGGAAGATATGTGTAGAAACTTAGAGAGTCTTCGCAGCTGTAGATTTTTTACAATTTCTTGAACCCTGCCATAAATTTTATTACGCTCTACTACAAAAAATACCCCCGTCGTGTTAGCGAGTTGTCACTGTTAAATTTAGCAGTTAAATCAGAAGTTATTTAACAAGTGTTGACACTAAAAATATTTAGCAGTGTTAATTTAGCAGCTTATTAATTTTAGACCCATCTCTAGCAAAAACTACTGGTCTCATTTTGATGAAATTTTACAGTAATATATGTTTTGTGCTATTCTTCATTGTTTGGAGCAGTGGTGGCCCAGTGGTATCGACCGCGACTTACAAGTTGTTGGTTCAAGCCCAGGCAGGTGTTTTACTTTGTGTAAATGATTTAAAATCATCACTGCTCTCAAAACGGTGAAGGAAAACATCGTGAGGAAACCGGCATGTCATAGAACCAAAAACTCGAAGACATGTGACATCCACCAACCCGCACAGGGCCCGCGTGGTGGATTACGGCCCATCCCCTCACACAGAGAGGAGGCCTGTGTACCAGCAGTGGGAACATTAATAGGCCGATGATGTGATGTGATTCTTCATAGTAATGATTTGGCCATACACGCACACGTAGAAAACACAGCCTGTATAGGTACAGGAAGCTTTAACGTAAAAAAAAACCGGCCAAGTGCGAGTCGGACTCGCGCACGAAGGGTTCCGTACCATTATCGCAAAAAACGGCAAAAAAATCACGTTTATTGTATGGGAGCCCTACTTCAATATTTATTTTATTCTGTTCTTAGTATTTGTTGTTATAGCGGCAACAGAAATACATCATCTGTGAAAATTTCTGTGTAGCTATCACGGTTCATGAGATACAGCCTGGTGACAGACAGACAGACAGACGGACAGCGAAGTCTCAGTAATAGGGTCCCGTTTTTACCCTTTGGGTACGGAACCCTAATTATTAACTTATTTAATTGAAGACGTCGTAGTAGTCAATACAGGTATAGGTTAAATAGTTACAAAAGGAAACAAATAAACTACAGACTCATAGGTTCTGCTGCAAATTGAAGATACCACTCTATCATAAATTGTATCTATAGTTAATTGACATTCCTTAATTATGCCGTTAATCATGGGTACAACATTTTAGGACGCTGCTTTATACTTTGTTGTAGAGATGGGTATAAAATTAATAAGCTGCTAAATTAACACTGCTAAATATTTTTAGTGTCAACACTTGTTAAATAACTTCTGATTTAACTGCTAAATTTAACAGTGACAACTCGCTAACACGACGGGGGTATTTTTTGTAGTAGAGCGTAATAAAATTTATGGCAGGGTTCAAGAAATTGTAAAAAATCTACAGCTGCGAAGACTCTCTAAGTTTCTACACATATCTTCCGAACAGATGTTTAGCAATATTTTTGGTAATTTTTCAAGCAAAATAAAGGAAAGGAAAGGACACCATGGTGTTACGTCTCAATTAAGGAACAAAAAACGAAAAGTAAACTGTTAATTTTGTGTTCAGTTAGTTCAGTGTTGACAGACAGATTGTTATTTAGTCGAGTCGATTTATTTAACTGCTAAGTGCTAACTGAGTTCGGAAATGTTAAATTTAACTTGTGAGTGTTAAATAAAGACTGATCTTCGTTACGATTACGAAGTATATTTACGTGTTTCTTATATATGTAATGAGTGTTGTGAGTTTAATTTAAATTGACTGTTTGTGTATTGTTATTTACTTTTTAAAACTAATACTTTTTAATTGCAATAGTAGTTTGTATGATGATTATTAAACAAAAATTATGAAAATTAAAAAAACCGCTATAAAAAAAGAAATCGTTGTAAATAAATTGATTCTTATTTTAAATACACCAACAGAAAAAGTTTAAGTATGTAGTAAAAAGTATGAAGGAAACTAGAATTAATTATATTAAAAATCGCTTGTGTTCAAAATTTAGCAGTTGCTAAAAATAACTGCTAATTTTAACTGTTAATTATTTTTAGCATTAGCATTTAGCAGTGTTATTTTTTTTCAACGTTAAAGCCCATCTCTACTTTGTTGTCATTTGATGCTAATACATACACATTCTGGGCCCTGGACATACGTGAACATCAGCAGCTACATGTAGCTGGCCGTGGGTAAAGCATGGCTTTTCCAAATGCTCCCTTGAGCTTTGTTAATAGTAATAGCAAAACTAAGTTTGATAAGAAACTAGTCTTTTGAATTGAAATGATAGATCAGTGGGGATTTTTGGAATTCGACGTATGAACACGCTTTCCCCTTTTGTCATACCTGTTAATATATTGGCACCTATTATATTTTGCCCATATTGTGTAATACGAACCCCTTATCCCATTAGATAATCTAAATAAATATGTAGTTCTCAATTATTTGTTATCATAAACATGCCTGCAAATTTTCAACCAAATCGGAAGCCGCAATAAAAAGTTTCATACAAAGTTCAGCTTTCACCATTAAAATTCGAATTTACAAAAGTCCTGTCTTAACTAACGTTTGCTACCACCTGCCAAAATTAAGCTTTATGAAGTAAATTTGTACATTTTATCTTTACAACCCCAACCTCCTTTTAGGGGTTATTCTCATGGAATCTCCATACCAAATTTCATCTAAATCGGTTCATAATAAGAAGAAGTTTCCATGATAAGAAGTTACATACAAAATTAACCCTCTCTCCCATTTCTTCCCCTTCGTTTTTTATGCAAAAAGAAGTAGTCTTGGCTAGTCGTGGCTGACGGATGAGATAAAAAGGTTAATTCACAAAAAAGTTGCAGCAAAGTCTAAATTTAAGCGACGGCCTACCGATGCTAATAGAGACAAATATGCCGCTATCCGCAACCTATGCAATAAGGTGTGTAGGAATGCTTATCGCCAACATATTCATAACTCAGTCCAAAACAAAGACACATCTGAAGTTTGGAATTTTCTAAGATCATTGGGAGTCGGTAAAACCCGACAAGAGTCAATTCCTAAAGATTTAGACATCAATGCAATGAACATTCATTTTACAGCCTCGTCCGATTTTGATAGGACAATAAAACTGAATACATCTCTCTTCTCAACATTACGGACGATATACGGTCAGCCATGGAAAGCAGTAATCTGACGGTCTTGGCATTGCTAGATTTCAGTAATGCTTTTAATACTATTGACTTCGACGTTTTGCTTGGTATTCTATGCTCTCTTAATATATCTCCATCGGTGGTTGACTGGTTTCGTAGTTACCTATTCGGGCGCCGGCAACGTATATGTATCGGAGAGAACTTGTCTTCCTGGTGCAGTACTTCTGCCGGGGTACCACAGGGTGGCGTTTTATCCCCTTTACTTTTCGCAGTTTTTATAAACTCAATCTCCAATGAACTTATTTCTTCCTACCATCTTTATGCAGACGATCTACAGTTGTACTCGCGGGCACCCCTCGGGAAGCTGTCCGAGGCTATCGTAACCATAAACCTTGATCTGGCTCGCATTTGTGATTGGAGCAGGAGGTATGGGCTTATGGTCAACCCTATTAAGACGTTACCCTATTTCAGGTTATTGTAGTGGGCAGTTCTAGAATGGTTTCAAAGATCGACTGGACGTCTCTTCCCTAAGTTATTTTTGATAATTCAGTTATTCCATTCAGTGCGAAAGTTAAAAACTTGGGGATATTCATCGATAAAAACTTTTCATGGACTGCCCAACTGCAGGAAGTTAGCCGCAATTTGTTTGCATCTGCCGGAACTTTGAGGCGGCTGCGGCATTTTCTTCCGACTGCCACCAAGATTGCGCTTGCACAATCTCTTCTTCTTCCCATCCTTGATTATGCTGATGTCAGCTATCTTGACCTTACTCAAGAACAACTCGATAAACTTGAGCGACTTCAAAATGTTTGTATAAGGTTCATATTTGGTTTGCGCAAATATGACCATGTTTCCGAATTCCGTGTAAAGCTCAAGTGGTTGCCAATTCGCCTTCGCCGGAATGCTCATATACTTTCACTTTTGTACAATGTGCTCTTTACTCCTTCCAGCCCTCTTTACCTCAAGGATCGTTTTCAGTTTATCTGCGATTCCCACACGAAATCTCTTAGGTCATCAAAAAACTTGCGACTTAAAATGCCTGTGCATTCCACTACGTTCTTGGATAAATCATTTACTGTCCAGGCTGCTCGTTTGTGGAATGCATTGCCTGACTCAATTAAACGTGCTCAGTCGTTGCCTGTCTTTAAAAAACTTATAAGGGAACATTACCTGTCTCTGTGATCCTGTACTTGTTTTAAGCTGTATTGTTTACTTGTTTGTATAATTAGATTATTTTGTATGTATGTATTTATGTATCTATTTTTAGTAGTTTCTTTTTAGTACCTAATTGTATTTAGTAATACTTGTATGTTTTCAAATTTGCACCAAGTGCAACCCCATGTCGTGTCCAGGCTATCTCTATCCATTCAAGGTTGCCTGGAAGAGATCGCAGAGCGCGATAAGGCTGCCTGTTGTATGTTTGTTTTAATTGTTATGATTTTTTTTGTATTGTTTTATCTTGGTGTACAATAAAGTATATATAAATAAATATAAATAAATAGTCTATGTCCTTCCAAGGTCTTAAACTATCTCCATACCCAATCCCATCTAAATCAGATCATCGGTTTAAGCCCTATTAAGAAGTTTCATACCAAACTTATGCCCCATCCCCCATTTCTCCTCTTTCGTGTTTTATGCAAGTAGCCTATGTCCTTCTCAGGGTCTCAAACATTCCCCATACCAAATTTCATCTAAATCGGTTCATAATAAGAAGAAGTTGCATGATAAAAAGTTACATACAAAATTAACACTCCCCCCCATTTCTCCCCCTTCATGTTTTATGCAAACAAAGTAGTTTATGTCCTTTCCAAGGTCTCAAACTATCTCCATACCAAATTTCATCTTAACCGGTTCAGCGGTTTAAGCCATAATAAGAAGTTTCATACAAAACTACCCCAAGAAGAGCTCGTGGCTAAATAATAACAGCCGCACGGGTCGATCATCAAGGTTAAGCAACGCTTGACGAGGTCGGTACTTGGATGGCTGACCATTTCAACATACCGAGTTTCCTCCGTGCCTCGGAAAGCACGTTAAGCCGTTGGTCCCGGCTGTCATTTAAAGATCTTTGACAGTCGTTACGGGTAGTCAGAAGCTTGAGATCTGACACCAGTCTTGCCAAGGGGTACCTTGTTACTCAGTTACTGGGTTGTGGAGCTCAGATAGGCAGTCGCTCCGTGTAAAACACTGGTACTCCGCTGAATCCGGTAAGACTGGAAGCCGACCCCAATATAGTTGGGAAAAAATGGCTAGGCAGATGATGATACAAAACTACCCCAAGCCCCCATTTCTCCACCTTCGTGTTTTATAAAAAAAATATAGCCTATGTCCTTTCGCGGGTCTCAAACAATCTCCATACCAACTTTCATCTAAATCCGTTCAAAGGTTTAAGCCTTAAAAGGTAACAGTCAGACAGACAGAGTTACTTTCGCATTTATAATATTCTAATTCAACTCGGTTGGATCCGCGGGCAACAGCTGGTTACATATATATAAAAACGATATAAAAAGACGTAGAAGCGTCTAGACTAAAACAAACAACTCAAAAATAGTGGCGACCTGGTTATTCAGGTTTCCCTGACCTTATGATAACAACAAAGTTATGCAGATGGCAAATATGGCAGATGAGATATATAAATCATTACGTTTATATATCACATCTGCTATACAAATAAATAATAGCAGATTATGCACTAAGGGGATAAAGCAGTGTCTTATCTAGCGGGTAAATCAGATACCCAGCGGGTACCCATATTTAACATCAACGTGTAAAATCTACGAAGAAACCAAAATAATGAATATTAAACAGTTATATATTTACAATACATGTATTTTTATCCATAAAGCACTCAACAAAAGTATACAGACTAACTTATCGTTTATTAAAGTAAAACAAGTAACCCAACGTAGCAGTCGCCGAGCTAGTTTTCTGATTTTACCGAAGATGAGAACTAAGTTTGGCAAAAAAATGTTAACTTTTGAAGGAGCACAATTATATAACAAAATACCCTCATGTATAAAAAGGTTGCACTCATTCAATGCATTCAAAACTCAATTAGCTGCATATTTAATCACAAATAACACCATTTCTTAAAGCTGAATGCATTGGATGGGTGCATCATAATTGCTGCCGTGACGTCTGTGACGAATTTTATATAATTTACTTTAAGCCTTGTTCTCATGTAAGTGACTTTGTGTCTTTTTTTTTTGAGAATAAATATCTTTAAACCTAAATCCCGAGCAAAACAAACGATTCTAGCGTTAACTCTCGAGTGGAGCGAGGGAGTTAAGACAAGAATCCTGAGTGCAGCGTGGGATTCAAGGTCGCCCAAGACGAAGGCACCTTTATCCCCGAGGAGAATACTCTACTTGTCACACCATCTACGAGACAATAAAAAGCAATAGTACTAGAATCAAAATATTTATTAAAATTACAATTACAGTTAGTAGACCTATTTAAAACAATTAAATGTTAAAGGTAATGTTTGATACATTAGACCAGGGGGGTGACCATAAGCTTCTCTTCTTATCTTAGAGTAAGGTTATTTTGAGTATATGACTTGTATACATCTGTCACTTACTCGATCTCAAAATAACCTTACTCTAAGAGCTTATAGTCACCACCCAGTTGTGGAACGACAAAGTTGTATTTTTATTCGGTACATTTATTGAAGTTGAGGTAGAGTATATTTGAGTATGACTGTTAAGTAAAGTTTAAAATCTTGGGTCTGCTGACGACCATTTTGGATCGTGAAAGTTGGTGAAGGTGCTTGCGGCAGCGGGCTAGATGAATAGTGTTTTGATGTGGAAGGTTGTGGTGACAAAGGTGTCCACGGATCAATTATCAACGGTGTTTTTAGTTTGATGTTGTCACTAATGCGGCAGCTTATTTTGTATAGAATTTTCAATGTAGCCCTCTGCTACTACATCATATATCCAGCCACCGTGTCTTTTAATCTGGGTCATGTCTGCTCCTGAATCCGCCAATAGAGTAGCCGATGTTCTCCTGAAACAATGGCCCGTGTAGAGCTAGGCATTTGTCAATTTCGGATATTTCGCAATTTCGCTTGAGGCATGCTGCTGATCCTATTTTTCCAATGACTTGCCTGGTGCACTTGCCGTTATTACAAGCTACAAAAAATCTGTTGGTGTTTATATTAGAGGGGCGCAGAGCTTGGTACTTTTCGATAATTCTTACGTATTCTCCACGGACTACGAATGACCGTTCTTTGTTTGAGTTTGTATCTGGCAAATTTACCAGCAACAAATCTGAATGTTTTTTGGTATATTCGATTTTAATGTTTATAAGTTCTTTCTAAGACAAGCGCCATTCACTCCAAAATGACACTCTTTCAGACAAAAAATTTTTTTTTGTCTGAAAGAGTATGTTCCGAAATTGGTCCCGTTTTAATTTGGTGAAGATCTGTTGAAGAACTTCGGAGATATACAACAGAACTCAGGATAAAACCAGGATTGCTGCAATCGCATGTCTGTTTATTGTTTATACCATTTCATAACATAACATCACGCCAGTACACTCTAAAGGGGTACGCAGATGTATACAGTTCACCTTGGTACACTTTCATTTCACCGGTTATGTTCAGTTTCATGATATTCGGGTAATCTATTCTGGCATTATAGGTACCTTAACTACTTGCCTATTAGGGTAGGTACAACAAAAAATTAAAAAAAAAATTTTTTTTTACTTTTCACTTTTTAGTTACCTTTTAAACTACCGACTTCCAAATAAGTAAACTACAAAGTGAGAAATATTATTTTTTGGAAGTCGGTGTCCATTACGCAAAAAAAATGGTATCTAACAAAGACACCGACTTCCAAAAAAAGTTATTTCTCACTTTGTAGTTTTCTTATTTGGAAGTCGGTTGTATTCTTATTCAATTTTTTTTTTTAACATTTACTAAAAATTGGATCAATAGGTAAGTACTTACTTTTGTGGCAAGAAAGCTGTGGTCACGTGCTTCATTTAGAAACGTTTCCACATTTGGAGCAGTAAAAATTTTTGATTTCTTAGGACGATGTCCTAATGATTTCCTTTTTAAAAATACCAGTAATTTGGTGTATGTATTCATTCGTATATTATGTTTGATGCTTATTGTTGACTTGAGCATCGGATATATGCAACATAGGCTACTTGGTTTCTTTGTACATGTTATCTCTTAGGGAGCTATTTAAAAAGTTTAATATTATGACAGTTTCTTGCCAATTAATTTATGAAAATATCATTTATGTAAGGAAAAATTTAAATCTCTTTAGTAAAGTTAGTGATAGACACAATTGTAATCCTAGAAATAAAGATAAGTTAGATCAGCCATCTCATAGATTAGCGAAAGTACACACATCTTTCATGGGGTACTGTGTTAAATTCTATAACAAAATACCTTGTGAGATATTAAAAGTAAATGAAAGAAAATTTAAAACAATAATTAAAAGCACACTTTGTAAACAAGTATATTACAAATTAGATGATTATATTCAAGATAAGAATGCTTGGAAACATGCTGGTCCTGCTCCATAGGGCAATCTTTAGTGTAGAAAAAATCAAACTGGTTAATTTGTATACGGTATATTCATAACTATTATAGTAACGCTTTATTTTTATTTATTTTCTTCCCTATTTGTTTAAAAAAAAATGACTCGCACACTGTTCCGTTGTTGTTGAATTAGGTAATTTACTTATGTTTGCAATATTTGTAAGTATGTGAGAACCATGTCCCTATTTATCAAGTGAAGGAACTTACCTGTTAGTGCTTGTAATACTTTATACCTATATTTAGCATAGTAGTGCTGGGTGCATGGTTCTCACGTATATGAATTTATTAATGTATGTACTTATGTAAATATCGTAAAAAGCCTACATTTTTAAAAGAGTAAGTATGGAGTTTCTTGTGCATACTTCTCCATAACAACCTACTTTTCCGAATGCTCGGTATAATAAATTTTTTATTACATGTAAATTTTAAATGTTTTAACGTTCAAAAGTGCCGCATAATGGCCTAGTTGAAATAAATTCATTTGACTTTGACTTTGATAAATGCTGGAAGTGGACTAAAAGCACTGATTCAGAAACAGGCTTGATGCCCTTCGCAGTTTTCCATTTGTAAAAATCGTCGTAGGCTTTCATGTACGATTCCTTGGACTTTTCTGAGAGTAGATGATTAGCAATGCCAATGGCTTCGGATTTAATGTACTCCGAAGTCAAATCACTATCGTCACTCGACATTTTTGTGAGAATTTGTATGTAGTTAAGTAATTTGTAAGTCAGTATCTGGTGTTGTACAAAAACTATTGTGGCTTCTACACATGCCGAGAAGTGGAGCGTTGAGGCCTAGGTTGGTTTTGCGGAATGGGTCATGGAGTAATTTTGTGATGAGATGTCTGGGTAGTTTCGAAGGGACGGAATATTGGATACGTTCTACTAAATCACTGCACTTTATAAACCCGTTTGCTACTTTGTAAAAGAAAATTGGACAACGCGTACGGACTATGGTGACGGTTCGCAGTGTCTTTATTTTGAAAAAGTGAAGGCGCGGTACATAAGACTACACAATGTAGACTTCTATTATGAATACACCGAACAGAACACCGATCAGATCTTCAACAAATTTAAATGAGACCAATTCGGGAAAATATTCTATCAAACAAAAAAAAAACCGGCCAAGTGCGAGTCGGACTCGCGCACGAAGGGTTCCGTACCTTTATCGCAAAAAACGGTATAAAAAACACGTTTGTTGTATGGGAGCCCTACTTAAATATTTATTTTGTTCTGTTTTTAGTATTTGTTGTTATAACGGCAGAAATACATCATCAGTGAAAATTTTAACAATCTAGCTATTACTGTTCATGAGATACAGCCTGGTGACAGACAGACATACGGACCTCGGAGTCTTAGTAATAGGGTCCGATTTTTACCCTTTGGGTACGGAACCCTAAAAAGAATAATAACGGGCGGAAATTTACCCTTAACACACAAACAAAAAAAAGCATTCAGATGCATTAAGAAACTCCTCCTTTTTTGAAATCGGTTAAAAAAGGTAGCTTTTCAATTGTACTGAAGTCAGCCACTGTGAGCTAAGATCAACTGGTACAGTAGCGCCCCCAAACAATAACAGAACACTTGACGCTTTCTACTGTTACTATTTTCTGTTGCGCTATTCTGCCAAATTCTCAGCGGGAAAACTAAGCTAGAGTGAACACGGGGTTAGCTATTATTCTATCAAATCATGTTGTAATGCCAGTTCATTTACTCCACCTAAATTGTCACGGTGAGAAGTATACTGCATAGCCCGGCTGGAGTCGAACCGAGTCCCGTAAATATCTCTCCAGCCCAGAGGCGTATAAAATATTGAAAGCGCCCTAGGCATGCACCTCATCGGCGCCACTCTAGCGGACCTAAATTATAAATTTTAACTAGTTCTAAAATAAGGATAGTATTTAAACGAGCGAAAATAAATTCAAATTAAACATGTTAAAAATACTGAATATGGCTTACTGAAATACTAAGTGGGTGAAAAACAGTGGACGAATATAAATGTTTAAAACAGCGACTTGAAAATAAAAGTTTGTCGACGCAGGCAGGATCTAAAGTAACTTAATATGAAGAAGATGACGGGAGCTAAGTTCGCTCTCTTTGCTCGCTCACTTCAGCTCCCGTCGGGGTTCTCTAAGCTCCCGAGCTCGTTTCGCTCGTATTTGTACAAATTCGTTGAAAACACGAATACAACCGTACTCCCGCGCTGCACAGCGATGTCGCTTCGATGGTTGTTGATGGTTGTTCGTTGTTGTTGCATGCTAAAATAGAAAAAACCGGCCAAGTGCGATTTGGACTCGCGCACGAAGGGTTCCGTACCATTATCGCAAAAACGGCAAAAAAATCACGTTTGTTGTATGGGAGCCCCAATTAAATATTTATTTTATACTGTTTTTAGTATTTGTTGTTATAGCGGCAACAGAAATACATCATCTGTGAAAATTTCAACTGTCTGGCTATCACGGTTCATGAGATACAGCCTGGAGACAGATGGACAGACAGACAGACAGACGGATCGCGAAGTCTTAGTAATAGGGTCCCGTTTTTACCCGTTAGGTACGGAACCCTAAAAAGAGAACCCCAAATACAATTAAAGTATGTAACAATATTATTTCCGCAGCTAACAAAAACCTCCTAAAAGGTATTAGCTCAAACCGGATATATAGCTACTTACTTAGTATAATAGCGGTCCATTCAGTATATTTTTCGCCCGGTTAGTAAATTCCACTAAAATAACAAATAATGCTGACCCACGCTGTCTTACCTTCATCCCCACAATCTAGCAACGTTCGATGTGCAACATTGCAAATGTATTTACCCGACAATGTATTTACCCGACTGCCGAAGGAGGGTAATGTGTTTATCAGTCTATGTATGTATGTTTGTTCCTATGTGGCGTTCCAGAGACAAAACGCGTTGGCCGATTTTGATGATTCTTATGTCAATCGATTCGTCTGAACCCTGCGAGTGTCACTGGCTATATTAAAATTGTAAGATAGAAAAATGGCGGATTTTGGGCGCCATATTGTGGGGGGCCAACATTTTTTTTTCTTCCTATCCCATCGTGTGGGGTATCAAAATAAAGGGTTTTACGAAGCAATTTCAAAAATATATAACACTTCTGGTTTTGGTCAGCCAGCTCGCGAATATGTATCCTCCAACTGCACAACATGATTTTCTTCTTGTTTACGTCTTTTTACCCGACTGCCGAAGGAGGGTAATGTGTTTATCAGTCTATGTATTTAGTTCGCTTCATAAGCAGTCGGGTTTTTTGTTTTTTTTTTATATTATTTTTTTATTTACCAACTTCTACTAGTTGTGAAACCAGGCAAATTAGGAATAATCAAGAATGTGGAGCACGCTTTGGACGCTCTTCATCTCTTTAGAATAAAATAATGTTTTATGTAAGCTTCGCCCGCGTGAAAAGTGTATTCTTATCCCAAGGGGACATTATACCGGGATGTGCTATTCTTGACAATAATTAATCGATCTCTGTAGGGGAAATGTAGGCAATGGGAGTCAGTTGGCAATGGTGATCACCTCAAAATAACAAAAACCGAACGCAACCAAACGATGCTAACATAACTACACGCTAGCATTACGTCATTCCCGTGCGCGGCCGTTGATTGGCTCAGTTCGCGCGACGCGTCGGAGAGTAACAGGTGTGTGAAGGTTTCGCGCCATTTTCATCTAATTTATCGAGTTGATAAATCCGAAGGTAAATCACAAAATACCAAATATTTATTACTGTACTTGTAATGTGTAATAGTTGTAGCATTTTAGTGTGCAATTCAACAGCTTTATTGTTATTATAACCTATAATTTCTCCTCAGGATTTTTTTTTCCGTCAGTTTGCCCATGTAGGTAATCGGAGTCAGGTGATCCCAATTACCTACATACTGATCCCCATTGCACACACAACCTAATCTCGGTAAAACGACGGACGAAATAACGAAATATGGTACCGGTGCACTTCTTGTGGGCTATGGGCTCATGCCGACTGTACTGGATGGGACTCTGCGTACAATTATGTGTGCGATATGTGTTGATCACCATTGTCCACATGCTGATCACCATTGCCAACCGATGTTGACAATCGTGATCAAACTTATTTTTTTTTTATTTTTTTATTGAACCAAAGTTTATAAACCAAAGTGATTAAAGTTGATCTCAATTGATAGTTAAGAAAGTAAAGTTTATAATAAGAACACAGCAATAAATAGTTGATACATAGATTTGCTTTTTTTTTCATTCTCGCTTAAGTGATCCCCATTACCTACATTTCCCCTACTAAGTTTTATCCAGATCCGTTGAGCTGTTATGCCATGTTTGAGTAACTAACATCCATCCATACAAACTTTCACATTTATAATATTAGTAGGATATAGGAAGTAGGATTTATCTTTTTCGTTTATCCTCGCGCCCCTAGGCATATGTTTAGTTTGTCTTTGGGATAAACCCCCTCTGTTCTAGCCCAGCACTAAGTCTACATCTTTAGAACGACACTGCGACAAGATCACGAAACTGATCGGGAAAAAATCACGATTTATTACTTTTAGCTAATACTGGAAATGTCATTATTGAGCACATTTGAATCCGTCTGGCACGTGTACGTACACGTGTGATGCACTGACCTCATCGCCGCCGACAATAGTAATAATACTCTCTAATAAACCCGTTAACCTTTACCGTCTCTGCTAGATTAGTTGGTATTTTGATTTTTCCAAGTTTATACTAATGGCTAGTGGCTAAAACCTCGCCTCTGGTGCTTGAGGTCGTGGGTTCAAATCCGGGCAAGTACCAATGTGACTTTTTCAATTCATATGTACTTTCTAAGTTCATCTTGCAGTGGACATTGCTAACAACATCGTACGGAAATCAGGACTTATCAATACATTTAATAAATCTGTAGAAAAGTTTTTGTGCATCGAATATATTTCCAAAAAAAATAGTTCAAGGATAACCAACAGATCTCATTTCCATTATTTTTGTCTGTTTGTTGGTTTGTCTGTTTGTCTGTTTAGTTGTGCACGCATCGCGTAAAATGTACGAAACCGATGTAGATATCACGAAATATTACTTAGATTTTCTTCATCGCAATCGGTTCACTCTATCAAAAGTTTGATGAATTTAAAGCTGCGTCTACGCTAGACGAGCCGAGCACGAGCCGAGCACAAATTCGTTAAATGTGGACCGACTTACGAGCCTCGAATGCCGCGAACGACGACGCCGCGAACGGCTCCGCTCGTGCTCGGCTCCTCTAGCGTAGACGCAGCTTTAAGTGTTCAAGAAGTAAAATATCACAACACACGCAATTCAGATACTCGGACAGTTGAATTATATATTGGATAGATGGCGTTATGCATTCGGCATCATTTTCTGAATGGGGGTGTTAAGATTTTCAACGAAAGAATGACCCTAGAATAAAAATTGGTAGGTAGGTAGGGTAGGTGAGAAGGTAAGTAGGGTAGGGAAGGCAATTGACGGGATCTTAGGCGCGGGCACAGCTAGTAGTAAATATAATTTTGTACTCCATTGGTGTAATTGGTGGAAAACTGAACTCTATTTCGAGTTAACAAAACAGTGTAAGTGGCTCATGATGTCAATATGCAGGTGTCAGGGCAAGTGGCTCACGATGTCAACATACAGGTAACCACCTGCTGATACCTGCATATTGTCATCGTGAGCCACTAGCCTTGCTGTGGTCCTATGTCTTATCTTATTTATCTAAAATTGATGCTAAACTTTTCTGATACTTTTAACTACGACAAGAAACACTGATAATAATATTGGTTGGACTGGGCAAGAAATATTTTAGAATATATGGAATTGGGATTTGTATAAAATGCAACATAACCAGTGAGGTCACTCAATGGAAAAATTAAAGTTGTCTAGTAGAACCGACGAAATTTAGTAATAGCGGTAAGAGTGTTCGTGTTAGAGCTGCTGGAGTACAGATGCTGTTATGTAAAAACGCAAAGTGTGGAATATCGGGGGTATCACACTTCCTAAATTGATGTTATTTTCACTTTGTAGTTATTTATTTGGAAGTCAGTTATTTTTTTTTATGCTATTATCTTTATGAATAGTAAGTATTCATGTCTTGTTACGTTAGACGATAGTAGTGCTGTCTATTTTTAAATAATGTAGATTTTAAAACCTACGGTTACGTCATAGTAATACTTTTACAATGTCTATGAGGTCTTGGGTTCGAGTCCTGGGTCGGGCAGTGTTATTGAGTTTTTCCATCTGGAACTCCTCAGTAGCAGCTCATAGTCTGGATTTGTGGCCACATGATGGTAAAAGGCTGTCCCCTATTACATGGGCCTTAAATATCTGGTGAAAGGTGCACTTCTGCCTACACCTTCTGGGAATACTGGCGTGATGTTATCTTGTTGTTGTTTTTGTATTACATCTTCTTTAAAGGCTTTTTTACTTTATCTAGACATTCATAGATATAATTTTTAAAAATTGGTCAAATACCGTCAAATTGTTTTGACTAAAGGTACTATGTTTGTATATGAATAAGTAATATTTCATCTTAGATACAGATAAGTCAGTTAAGTTTCAATTAGAATTCGGTATTTAATCGGGTATATTTTCAGGATTTCGGTATTTTCGGGGGATTTTTTCGGTTGTTTTTATTAGTCCATTGTTTTAGAAATTATTTTTGTATTTTATTAGTTAGGTAGTTTATTAATAGCTGACTTTAATTATTGTTCATACTTTTTATTTTATACATCTATCACTGTTGTGTCCTTTTGAACCCAAAGGTTGACTGGTAGAGAATACCTTGCTGCATTAAGTCCGCCTATGTATCACCATTGTACATGAAGTTAAAATAAGTAAGTTATTGCTTGTTTTAAAATAAGTAATTTTAAGTGAATTCTAAGTAATATTAAGTGTTAACTTGTCATTGGACGAATTTAGTTATTAATCATTTATATAAGTAATAATCTTAGGAAATATTGTATGTCAATAATGTTGATGGCAATATAGTCGTCCCCTGTAACACTGGATTGAAACATTACTGGTGAACTGGGTGTGTACCACATGTACACCTCTGTCTAATTTAAGTACTTACTAATACTGAAGTACTTAATTACTAATACTAGATACCGTTAAGGGTTATGTCGTTTTGTGGCGAATAAACACTTTTTCTTTCTTTCTTTCTTTCTCTGACTAACCATTCTGGCAACAGGCGTGATGTTATGCTAGATACCGTTAAGGGTTTAATTTAAGATGTCGAAAATTTTGTATGTCGTTTTGTGGCGATTAAAAACTTTTTCTTTCTTTCTTTCTTTCTTTCTTTCTTTCTTTCTCTGACTTACCATTCTGGAAACAGGCATGATGATATGTTTAATAAGATTTTAGCTCTTCAGATACCTGAGAGCTGAGGTACAGCAGTCTTATTGCGAAAGTGAATTCGGCAAGAACAAAGGGTCTGACCGCCATCAATCAACCAATCACATAGACGGAAATCCACATCGAGTCTTTCATCTCGCATGTGATTGGTCGATTGATGGCCGTCAAACACTTTGCCTTACCGAAATCACTTGCGCAATTAGGCAGCAGTATACTATTTCACGTATTTTTTTATTTAAAATTAGTGGCACCTTTTACCATCTAGAATATTGTACCTTTCAAATGCTGAAAGTTTTTCTCAAATAAGTTTAGTGGTGCCAGAGATTACCCTACTCATCTGAACAAACTCACAAAATTCGGGCTCTCACTTGATTGTATTAGTTAGAATAGGCTCGCGCTTGACCACTATCTCTCCTGATGGTAAGCGATGATGTGGTCGATGGTGAAGCACGCCTGCCTAGAAGTTACTTATTCACTCTTGAATTATAGACTCCCAGGTTGTAGCTATCAGGAAACAATGATGTCACTCTAATTGAGGACAGAATCGAAGACCATTATTACATCAGAAATTATGGAAATAATAAATGTAGTTCTAGTTACTAACCAGTTAGTTATAGTTTAAATTATACTATAACAAATATTATGCTAATTTTTAACCCATTATGAAACCGAAAAATTAAATGTTACAATTTAAATTAAAGTTATATTGTAAAGTATGTACTGTCTGAATTAAATAATGTTATACTGTAAACACATTTTTATTTTAATAACCCTTTCAGGAAACCCAAAGGTTGTCCGGCAGAGACCGCCTCGCTTTTGGCTAGAGATGGGCTTCAACTCTCACACATCGCAGAGGCTGTACCATGGCGTGTAAAAATATCATGTATCTACTGTGAGAGAGAGACGGAGGTATATAAGACAAACAGTACCATCCCTTTTTCACAGTGTAGCCATGACAGTTTTGACACCATCATGGTAAAGCTCCTGCATTTGGAATCACAACTTAATCCAGCCCTGTGCGCTGTCTGTCTGATTGGATACAAAATACAACCGACTTCCAAATAAAAACACTACAAAGTGAAAAATAACTTTAATTTCGGAAATCGGTGTTCCTGTTTTTGTTTCTTTGTTTTTTGAATTGTAAAATGTTTTTATTTTTCACTTTTTAGTTGCGGTACTAGTACATAATGAGCAAGTTCTATATTATCATCATCATATCAGCCGAAAGACGTCCACTGCTGGACATAGGCCTCCCCCAAGCGTCGCCACATTGACCGGTCCCGTGCATCTCTCAACCAGCGGATTCCCGCAACCTTCACCAGGTCATCGGTCCACCTGGTGGGAGGCCTTCCAGCGCAACGTCTTCCGGTTCGCGGTGGCCACTCCAGAACCTTTCTGCCCCATCGGCCATCCGTTCTGCGAGCAATTTTCCCTGCCCACTGCCACTTAAGTTTGGCAATTCTTCGGGCTATGTCGGTAACCCTGGTTCTCTTGCGGATCTTTACATTTCTGGTTCGATCACGCAAGGAAACTCCGAGCGTAGCCCTCTCCATTGCCCTTTAAGCGACTGTAAGCTTTCTGATGAGGCCCATTGTAAGCGACCACGTCTCAGAGCCATATGTCATCACTGGCAACACACACTGGTCATAGACTTTCGTCATGAGACACTGTGATAAGTTGGACGAGAAGATACCGCGCAACTTGCCGAACGCTGCCCAGCCGAGTCGGATTCGACGGTTGACCTCTTTCTCGAAGTTGGCCCTACCGAACTGGGTCGTTTGTTTCATATTAAGGTACCTATAATGCCCAAACTTATGTTTGATTTGATTATCCGAATAAAATAAAACTAACATAACCGGTGAAATGAGAGTGTACCAGGGTGAACTGTACATATCTGCGTACCCCTTTAGAGCGTACCGGCGTGGCGTGATGTTATGTTATGAAATGGCGTAAACAATAAACAGACATGCGATTGCAGCATTCCCGAATTGCCGTGAATTCCGAAATTTAAATGGGACCACACGAGAAACACCAGTATTCAAATAAAAATACAATCATTAAAATCGGTTGATTTAGTAAAAAGTTTTGAGGAAATGCATGTATGACGCATAGTTTTAATAAATAAATAAAATAAGAAATACCTTTTTTAACCTACGCAGAAAAATAGGAATGCTGGATGGAATTGAAACAGTTGGCGGGGCTGTTTCGAGCTCGATCAAGTTTATCTCGATTGATCTACGTTTATATTTTGCAAAAGCATTCCCCAAAAAAAACTTTTTACAAAATAATACTACAGACTTACAAAAAAATAAAATACAAATAATACAGTCGAATTGATAACCTCTTCCTATTTGATGGCGGTTAGAAAGAAAGAGATGCCTGATGCCACAATTATTGTAATTTCATTCATTCTCCCGGTATAAAAAAGTATCCAATGTGCTATGCCAGACTATAATCTATCTCTGTGCCAAATTTCATCCAGATGCGTCCAGCCGTTTGAGCGTAAGAAGTAACAAACACACACACACACTCACAAACTTCCGCCTTTATAATATCAGTGTGATAACATGAAGTATTCCATCGATTTTATCATAAATTATTTGAATAATCCATATCCATGTTTAATCTTAATCATAAATATTATAAATGCGAAAGTTTGAATGGAGGTATGTTTGTTACTCAATCACGCCAGCATGGCTATATAAATTTGGATGAAATATGACAAAGAGATAGGTCTATCTCTCTCTTCAGTCGGTCCCTCATTACTGAGAATCGTGGTCACTGGACCCCTTTAAGCGGACTATCTGCCTCCATCGACTCCGGTCCAAAGTTGCCATCACCACCTGCTGGAATTTTCTTGAGGACGTAGCTTCCTTCACTTGGTCAGACCATCGTGTTGGCGACCGGCCTCGTGCTCTCTTTCCTTCGGTATTGCCAACAATGACCAGCTTTCAAGGCTGTTATCTCCTCTTCGCATTATGTGGCCAAAGTAAGGTAGGTCTATAGGGTAATCTGGAATACTCGTACCAGAAAGGCCACTTTTTATCCCTGCAAAATTTACCGTTCCCGTGTGACAACTTTCGACTTTCACGCGGGCGATTTATTTTGGGTCTGTGTAAGGGACAAATGTATATGACTTGTATATATCTGTCCATTATTCACACTCAAAACAACCTTACTCTAAGAGCTTAGGGTCACGCCCTGAACATAACATGGTCCATACTTTGATAATAGTGTAACCTATACTTAACAAAATTAGAATATTCTGTTATTACTATCTGTTGCCCGCAACTTCGTCTGCGTAGCATTAGTAATTCGTATAGCTTATTTTTATATCGCGGAATAATATTCTAGGTTTTCCATACAAACTTCTACCACTCTTTCCACCACTTAAGTATGATTTCCGGGATAAAAACTATCGTGTGTTCTGCCCAGGGTCTCAAAATATCTCCTACCCAAATTGCATCTAAATCGGTTCAGTGGTTTAAGCGTGAAAAGGAAGACAGGGAGACAGACAGAGTTATTTTCACATTTATAATATTTGCTCCGCCCGCGACTTCGTTCGCGTGATTTCGTATTTTATACCTCCTACAGGTGACTTTCTTATGTGCGGTTGCCTTGGTTAAAAATAAGCTGTTATTAAACTAAATAAAAATGTGATTTCGTAGTTTTCTACGGTTTATAGGTTTGGGACGATTCGTTATTTGACTTGAAAGAATAATAAATTTTAGGTTACCGGCACAAAGTAAAATCCTCCTCTAAAAACTTAATAACCCCATTGAGGGTTAAGTTTTAACAACCCAAATATGTTACTTTTCTCTAATATTTTTCGTTTATGTTAGTTAGATTGTTCAGTAAGATTCTTCAAAAAAATTTAACAGCCCTATCAGGGTTCCCAACCAATTATTTAAAGGTTCTGGAGTGACAGTTCTGGAGTGGCGACTGCGTACCGTAAAACGCAAATTAGGAAGTCCGACCTGGCCAAGGCTGCGGTAGTCCGGATGCGAAACGCACAGGACCGATCAGTGTGGCGACGCTTGGGGAAGGCCTACAAGGTTTTACAAGGGGTCGTTCAACTACTGATGCCGATGTTGAGCTTTTAGGACATATTTATAATGCATGGGAAGATAAGTGCGATGCCTTGGGAATATTTTGTGATTTTTCCAAGGCATTTGATTGTGTTCTTCATGAAACGCTAATCAGGAAACTCCACCACTACGGGATTCGGAACAGCGCTCTGGCTCTTCTTACTTCATACTTTAGTAATAGGATTTAGAGCGTTGACGTTAATGGAAAAAGATCTCCCGGATCTATAGTAACAATGGGAGTCCCGCAGGGCTCAAATCTTGTCCCTTTCTTGTTTCTTATTTATATTAATGACTTGCCTTACCTCATAAAGGATAACCATGATATAGTGTTGTTTGCGGATGATACTTCACTTTTGTTTAAACTTAAACGTCAGCAGCTGGTTACTGACGATGTAAATAGCGCGATCTCAAAAGTAGTTCACTGGTTCAATGTTAACATACTTCTAAATGAAAAAAAAACCAAATACATTAAGTTTACCCTACCTCACGTTAGGCAGGTGAAAACTGATGTGGATGATAAAGGGCGAAGAATTGAATCCTGTAAATAGCACAGTATTCTTAGGCCTAACTTTGCTTTGGATGCTAAGCTTCAGTGGGGCCCACATATAGATAAATTGTCAAAGAAGCTAAGCTCCGCAGCATATGCTGTTAGAAAAATTGGTAATTTAACTGACATAGAGACATCCCGTTTAGTATACTTTAGCTATTTTCATAGTGTAATATCGTATGGTATTCTGTTGTGGGGAAATGCCGCCGACATCCAGACTATCTTTGTTTTGCAGAAAAGAGCTGTTCGATCAATTTATAAATTAAGCCCGAGACACTCTCTCAGAGAGAAATTAATTTAGTTTTTTATTTTGCACCATGAACTTAGATTTTTTTTTTTTTTTTCTTGCTTTGACAAGAATATTTACTTTTTAAAGTATTATATCATTTTACTTTAATTATTGTGAATGTGAAGACTATGTGGATCATTCTTTTTATTTTTTATTTTAATTTATCTTAGTTAGTTTTTAATCATGGCCTGGCAGTTTGAGTATTTATGCGGCCTACCCGAATGTCCTTTCTTTGGTATTGTTCGTCAATTCGTTGAGCTCCTTAAATTCTGAGTTGAGCTGCACGGTTATTGACAAATGCGTGCACTGACTGGACAGGTCCACTCAATCTGGCTGGTTCTTTCCTCAAAAGACCATTTCAGACATAGATGTTCCGGCAGGCTTATTACCTAAGAACCAGCAATCAGCAGTCATCGCGCGAAGAAACGCATGTCATAAAAGTCGGAATTACCTACAGTGTAGGTATGGTAGGTCCTACACAATCGTTTGCTAATCGCTCGCAGTTTGTCAACAACACTTATTTAAAAAAAATCCGCCTAGAACTCTAAAACTTCTGAAGAGCAATCATTACGCAAAATTCGCTATCGTTTTGCTCTTGCAAGATACATAATAAACCTGCCGACCTGGATGTTTGTGTATGTGAGTTTAAATGTTTGTAAACTGTACGATACAGGAGAAATTCTTAGGGAGAGTCAGGTTTATAAAAACAAAATCGCGTTACAGTAAATGCAATTGAAAGTAAAGTTACAGGTTTAAGTAACAAAAAAGAAATGGTTTTTAAAATGTTTTTCTATGAGTCTGTCTGTTTTTTCCGGCTAATCTCTGAAACGGCTAGACCGATTTTGACTGGGCTTTCACAGGCAGATAGCTGATGTTATCAGAAGTAAGTTTGGCTTTTATTTTAGAAAAAGTATTAAGATTTCAGGTAAAAAAAAACCCATGATGTTTTTTACGAATTTGACGCGGAGGAAGTCGAGGGCAACAACTAGTTTAAAATAAACTCTATTTTATGGCAAACACGTAATTAAACTAAATAGACAAACTATTTATTTATTTATCATAAGGTACAAAATACAAGGTGAATTACATATAAAACAGTTTGTGGGAAACAATGTTAAAATATTGGATAATAAAGGAAATGTACGCTAGTACGTATGCCTATTACAAATATACGCAGCTTACACCTTATGAATAGAAACACTAATCATTATTTAAAAATGTCTGAAATATAAATATTAATTCAAATTTAAACGGTTCAAATTGCATCATCGTGCACCGGCTGTTTTACACGCTTCTATAATCATCCGATTAGATATTTTATCTTCACCTGATGACCTGTTGAGTGGTAACCTCTTGACAATTAATAAATTCGTCAGTGGATGGAAGGTCTGACGCTGGTGATTCAGGTGGTACAGCTGCCCACGCTCTGATCTGTTGATGGTAGTCGTTGTCATTAGCAAGTAAATCATCAGGTACATCAGTTGTTTCCTCAATACTCGTGGTGTGTTTATTATTTACTTTAATGTTCTGAACAAACGCGAGGTCGACTGATCGATTGGCTTTAAATTCATGATATAAAGGAGACCACGGACCACGGCAATAAATTACCCTTATGCTGATGCTCTGTACCGGACCCGGCATCTCTAAAAAGAATGGCAATGGAAAGAAGGTGACCGGTGACCTTACGTTTTTGAAGCTTGTTAAGATGTTTACGCGCTCGGCGATAACTTTTCCGCTATACAGTTCATTTGTTTGAATATTTATTTATTTATATATACTTTATTGTACACCAAGATAAAAACAATAATACAAACGGAAACCTTAAAATAAAAACAAACATACAACAGGCGTCCTTATCGCGTTCAGCTGTATTTTCCAGGCAACCCAGAATGGAGAGAGATAGCCTGGACACGACATGGGGTTACACTTGGTGCAAGGTTAAATAAAATAATAAGTTACAAACATAGTGTAAGCACTAAATATAAAATACTAAAATAGATACATAAATACATACATCATATACAGGCAATAAAACAATACACTTTCAGTTAGGTAGTCACACCAGCAATCACATCTACGTATATTGGTAATAGATCCACGACCAATGGCAATGTCAGCGCAGTAAGTGAAGGTGTCTGACATAATTTCAGCACTTTCTTCAGCTGACAGCCCATCACGAGTGAAGACTTTGGCGTGACACGCAAGAAGCGAGGTATTATGAATAGTCAGATTCATTTCAGCAATGAAATCTTCAACAGCGCAGCGTCGTTCATAATCCGTAGACCGAACTTTCTAATCATAGAGTCGAAGACGCATTAACATAAACGCCAACGATAACTTTACAGCCCGCAAGCGACTGCAAGACATGACGGCGGATATGTATATGAGGAGCAACAGGGTCTGAATATTGAAAGTAGCAGCTCACAGCGTAAACTATAAAAGAAAAGGATGAGACCTCCGCAACGGCACAATGGGGTGTCATAAGGTTACCCAAAGACCTTACTTTGAAGTTAGGTAAATTCCGGCTCGTGCTTTGCCATCCAACTGTACTACTTTGTGACGCAAGCGCGCGTTTTGGTACTGATCTTGAACAAGCACTATATCTAAGTTATAATCGATAGTTTGTCTAGTTCAGAAGTCGCCACTCTATCGTAGTGGAGATTTAATTTATCATAGATACTTACTTAAACAATATAATTCATTTTATGTTTATTACTAGATGTTGCCAGCGACTTCGTCTACCGTGTAGCATTAGTTCTGCGAATAGCCTATGTTTTATATCGCACAATAACGTTGTAGGTGTGAGGATTGCCTTAGTTGAGATATTATTAATTAACCAAACAAACTTCCACACACTTTCCACCCTCTTCAAGATGATTGCTTGGATAATAACTACCCCTTATCCTTCCCATGGTGAGACCTATCTTTTCATCTAAATCGGTTCAGCGGTTTATGCGTGCAAAGGTAAAAGACAAACAGACAGAGTTACTTTCGCATTTATAATACATTTAACCTCACGCCCCGAGGCACGTGCCCAGTTTAGGGACAAAATGCCTCTGCTCCAGCCCAGCCCTACAAAGTCTACATTTTTAGAACGACACTGCGATACGATAACGACAGTGATCGGGAAAAATCACATCTTGTAAATTTTAGGCTGAAACAGGAAATGTCATTACACATTTGTATCCGTAGGGCACGTGTTCGTACCCGTGTGATACCATGACCTCATCTCCAACTATAGTAATAATCCTCTCTAATAAATCCGTTAACCTTTACCGTCTCTGCTAGACTAATTGTTTTTTTTTATAATTTCGATGTTTATACTTTATTTTTATTTTTAATAGGTGTATAATCAATGTAATTACTGCATAAACAGGGACGACGCACATTCAAATTTTGAAATAACTACAATGGATCGATTTGATTGGTTAATCGCAACCACCCGCCATCTTGTCCCTTCCACTTCCGTTTTCCCTCCTTCCTTACAAAAATAAGACAATCAAATCAACGCGCGTTCCAAAAATCACCAAAAAACCTGATCAGAGTGGTTGTTGTGAATTGTTGTGTTCCCAGTTTCCAGATCCCGTTCCTCATCAAAATCGGTAAGTGGTTGTGTTTTTTCTAATCAAATTTGGTCCATTCTTCGCTGGATAGTGTAAATCACGACACGCCGGCCGGCGGCCATTAACTTTTTCTTGCAACTTCATTGGAATTTCCTTTTCATTTAATTTTTTTTATATTTGGCTAAAATGGCTAAAAGTAATCAGATGCTGGTAATAAAATTTGAGTTTTATATTGAAAAGATTGTTATCATATACGATTCACTTTCAACAAGTAACTTAAACGATCCATTATTTGTTGAAAAGTTCAAGATTAAATGTGCCGATTTAAATGAAGTCAAACAATGTGTTGAGAACTGTTATCTAAGTTTGTTAAGTCAATTTGCTTCTAATACAGAACAATTAGAGTTATTTAAACAAAAGTATGTTAATTTCGAAGATCAATTTTTGGAGATAAAATGTAGGTCTCGGTCTAGGATCTGAATTGTGTTCCGAATACGGGTAGCCTTACAACTGGTTTCCAATCAGACAACAATATTAAATTGCCGAGAATTAACTTACCACATTTCTCGGGTAATTATTGTGATTTTCCTAATTTTATAAACCTATTTGACAGTTTAGTACATAATCAACAATCGCTGAGTCCAGTCCAGAAAAAACATTATTTACTTAGTTGTCTTTCGCACGAGCCGCTTAACTTAGTTAAACATTTGACTAATATTCCGCAGAATTATGAGGAGGCCCGTTCAATATTGATAAATAGGTATGATGACAAGAGAATGATAGCCGACTCACATCTGAGCGCAATGTTATCCTTACCTACTGTATCTGTCAGGAATGTTTCTCAGCTACGTAATTTTATTAGTAATATTCAGGAAAATACACGGGGCTTAACAAGTCTTGGCTTTCCTGTGAGCGAGTGGTCTTTGCTTTCATTACACATTTTTGTACGAAAACTGGATAATGACTTACGATCGAAATTCGAACTTGCATACCAAAACGTGAAAATACCTACTTTCGATAATTTAAACACATACTTAGATAATATATGTAAGACTTTGGAAACGTCAGGTCTTAATGTAGCTCAAAGCGGGAGCAAATCTACTCCCCACAACAAGGGTCCTAATAGCTTCCCTAAGGCCTCATTAACATCAGCCAATCACAATAATCATTCAGATCAATCAAACAAACCGAATCAAAATAATAGCAGCTGTCCATTATGCAATAGTTATCACTATTTATTTAAATGCACGAAGTTTATGAACATGGACACACAATCTCGGTTTAATTTTGTTACGTCAAAAAACTTATGTTTTAATTGTTTACGTCCTCATCGGGTATCTGATTGTTTTTCTAAGTCTCGGTGTCAAACTTGCAATAGAAAACATAACTCGTTGCTTCACCTTTAAAGTGAACAGACCCCCGTGAATAGTGCTCAGTTAAATAATAGTAATGATCCGAATGATAATACTCCATCTTCAGCATTAAGTGTCAATCAAGATTCTCAAGTCAAGTCTGAGGGAATCCAACGCGATGACAAAACACAGAATATTAATTCGTCTCTTTCACACTCATATGTTTCACACGGTGTCGGCGCGAACCCCGATAGCGGTCAGCGACACTCACTACTCGCAACAGCCATCATAGATGTCACTTCTATTAAGGACGGTTGCACTCAACGAGTCCGCGCGTTGCTCGATCCCGGTAGCATGACTAACTTTATTTCAATGAATTGTTTACAGAGATTGAACGCTAAGTATGATAAATCGAACATATCTATAACAGGGATAGGCGGTGCGATTAGTTTCAGCGTAATGGGGCACTTAAAATTGTATTTAAAGGCGATAAATAAGAAAAATGAGTCATCATTGTGTATAGATACTTTTGTTTTACCGCGTATTACGTGCGACTTACCTACAACCACAATAGATAATAAGTTTTTAGACCGTTTTAAAATGTTGAACCTTGCTGATCCTTTATGTAATATTAAGAAACCTATTGATGTACTCCTGGGTGCAGGCGTGTGCGCTCGAATATTGCAGGGTAATAAATTAGTTCTGGGTGACAACTTACCTATACCTTTTGAAACATTATTCGGGTGGGTTTTAATGGGCGATTTTAACTCTGACAATGTAAATAAGCCAACAAGTTTGCAAGCATTTTCATGCATTAGCAACATTGACGAGACATTAAAACGTTTTTGGGATATTGAGGAAGTGTCTCAGAATAAAATACCACATCCCGACGACATCTATTGTGAGAACCATTTTAAGCAGACGTATTCACGTACTCAAGATGGTAGATTTATAGTGCGTTTACCTTTCAAACAGGGTGAACATACATTAGGGGAAACTAGGATTTCAGCATTGAATAGATTACATTCACTCGAAAAGAAACTTAGTCGCGATCCTGTTTTAGAGAAAAAATACAAAGATTTTATGCGAGAATATCACCTTCTAGTCCACATGCAGCCAGTTGAATCCTCAACTGCCCAACGTTCTCCAAAATACTACATTCCTCATCACGGAGTGTATAAAAAACATTCTGATAAGATTCGTTGTGTATTCGACGCGTCTTCGAAGAGTAGTTCGGGGAATTCTTTGAATGACATTTTATTAGCTGGACCCAAGCTTCAACAAGATATAGTAGATATTATTCTTCACTTTCGATTGCACGAAATAGTTTTTTCCGCAGACATCCGCCAAATGTATCGGCAAATATTAGTCCATCCTTACGATCGTAATTTTCAATTAATATTATGGCGGGATGAAATTGGTAATGTACAAGAATTCCATCTTAATACAGTGACATATGGGGTCACTTCGGCTCCATTTTTAGCAATGCGGTGTGTTCATGAGCTTGCTAGTTTAGGGCGAGAAACTCACCCTCGTGCTTCGAAGGTAAAATGATATTTTTGTCGACGATATAGTCACCGGAGCAAGCAACATTTTTGAAGCACAAGGAATTAAAGCCGAGCTCATAGATTTATTAGCACTAGGAGGTTTAGAACTTCGGAAGTGGACAAGTAATCAACCGCAGTTGCTTGCGGATTTGCCATCAGAATTTTGTGAAATTCAGTTTGTAGAAGACAAAGATACGTCACTCAAAATATTAGGTTTCAAGTATAATCCAATTTCAGATCATTTTAGTTATCAAGTTTCGATTAATTCTACCAAATGCACAAAGCGAGAAATTTTATCAAAAATAAGCGGCATTTACGATCCAAACGGCTGGTTGGCCCCTGTCATAATTAAGGTAAAAATATTAATGCAACAATTGTGGAAATTGGGTGTACAGTGAGATGCGACACCACCCAGTTCCATTATTGCTGAATGGCAAGCCTTTTGTAACAATCTAGATTATCTTACCAATTTGTCCATTCCGCGAAAGGTTTTGTCTAACGACGTAGTACATTTTGATTTGCATGGTTTTAGCGATGCGTCGGACGCAGCATACGCGGCTTGCGTTTACATACGATGCATCCATACTGATGGTAGGGTGACCATATATCTTCTTATTTCTAAGACGCGTGTCGCACCCATCAAACAAAAACTGACGATTCCCAAGCTCGAGTTGTCTGGGGCTTTGTTGTTAGCTCGACTAATAAAACGCGTATGTTTGCAATATTTGTAAGTATGTGAGAACCATGTTCCTATTTATAAAACTAATGAATTTACCTGTTAGTGCTTTTATTGCTTTATACCTGTACGTTGTATAGTGGGTAGTGCTATTTTTGGGTGCATCGTCCTCACATATATGAATTTATTAATGTATGTACATAAGTAAACATTGTAAAACATATTTTTTTTAAAAAGAGTAAGTATGGAGTTTCTTGTGCGTTCTTCTCCATAACAAGCTACTTTCCGAATGCACGGTAGAGTCAATTTTTATTACTTGTACATTTTTTATTTACATTTAATTTTTGACGTTCAAAAGTGCCGCTTATTGGCCTAATTGAAATAAATATATTTGACTTTTGACTTTTTTTTGACGTTATTGACAGTTTAAGATCAAATACCGACCTGTTGAGTCACACGTATGCGTGGAGTGACTCGTCAATCGTATTGTGCTGGTTGCGAACGGAACCACATCAGCTAAAGGTATTCGAGTCTCATCGGGTTAGTGAAATACAAAATACAGTGTCACCTGAGTTCTGGCGATACGTGCCATCAGAACTAAACCCAGCTGACTCAGCCTCGCGTGGCATTTCTCCTCAGGAGCTTGTTCACCACGATATGTGGTGGGGTCCAACTTGGTTATTAGGAGACAAGTCCACTTGGCCTGAGCCATGTGAACAACTAAATTATGGCACAGTACCCGGTTTAAGAAAACACAAGAAGATTACTGTTTCAGTAGTTGAAAATAAATCATTTAGTGAAGATTTGATTAATAGATTTAGTTCGTTTACTAAACTTACCCGTGTAGTGGCATGGTGCCTACGCTTTATAAGCAACTGTATAAAATTATTAATATTTAATGGTCACTTATTACATATAGAATTAGATAGCAGTTTGTTAGTTTTAGTCAAAATGGTTCAGTATAATCATTTCAAAGATGGCATTAAACTTATTAAGAGTAATAAGTTATGTAGCACTGGATTAAAACGGTTACATCCATTCATTGACGATAATGACTTGTTGCGGGTAGGGGGTAGACTGATACATTCGTCGCTTACGTATACTGCTAAATATCCATTGGTGTTGCCTCATGATTGCCATTTTACTACTCTTTTGGTGGATTATTATCATTTAAAACACTTACATGCCATGACCTAGTCTTTTTATGTCACTTCTGAGAGAAAAATTCTGGATTTTGTCCGCTAGACGTGTGATACGTAAAAGAGTATTTAAATGTTTGCAATGCTTTCGTCAAAAATGTCAGCCTCCTGAAACGCTTATGGGTAACTTACCTTCTAGTCGCGTTACTAAATCGTATAGACCGTTTTTATCTATTGCAATAGATTTTACGGGATATTTTAATTTGAAGAGTAGTTCGATTAGGAACGCCACGATTATTAAAGCTTATGTGTGTGTATTTGTATGCTTTACAACCAAATCAGTTCATATTGAGCTTGTCAGTAACTTATCAGCGGAAGCATTTTTAGCGGCATTCAAGCGATTTGTAGGTAGACGTGGTTTACCTAAAGAAATTCGAACAAATTTCAAAGGCGCTAGTAATATTTTGAATCACTTTGCAAAAGAAATTAAAGAGAACCCTAATTTGAACCAATATTTATCTGAACACTTTATTGAGTGGAGCTTTTCGCCTCCTCTTAGTCCTCATTTCAATGGACTAGTTGAAGCCGCTGTAAAATCATGCAAAATGCACCTGAAACGAGTTATAGGCGATCGTAACCTAACCTTTGAAGAGCTAACGACTATATTGGTTCAAGTTGAATCCATCCTTAACTCAAGGCCACTGTGCCCTATGTCCAACGATCCTAGTGATTTATCAGTATTGACTCCGGGTCACTTCATAATAGGAACTCCACTGGTAGCTGTGCCCGAGTTGCCCATTAACGAACGTTTAAGTTTACTTTCACGTTGGCACTTATTACAGTCAATCGTTACGGACGTGTGGAAGAGATGGAGTCATGAATATCTCCATACACTACAGCAGAGGAATAAATGGAACTCTATTAAATATGACATAAAGGTCAATGATCTTGTACTTCTTAAGGAGGATAATTTACCGCCCTTGCAGTGGTGTATGGGTCGAATTGTAAGGGTTATGCCTGGACAGGATTCCGTTTTTAGAGTGGTGGAAGTTAAAACGGCTAAGGGCTTATTTATAAGATCTTTATCTAAGATCTGCCCATTACCAGTTAACGATAATATAGATTAGTTTAAGCACATTCTAACAATAATAGTTTTAGTTATATTTTAGTCGTTAATTAAATAGATTTCGTATAGGTATTTACGTATTTACTTTAGCTTCATTAGTTAATGTCTATTGAGCTAATCTCTTTTGTTTATTATACAGTCCACTAAACTATCTTATATTGTAAATTACCAGCATCTGACTATTGTGTATAAAAAAGGGATATCCCCTTTTTGGCCGGGGGTATGTATAATCAATGTAATTACTGTATAAACAGGGACGACGCACATTCAAATTTTGAAATAACTACAATGGATCGATTTGATTGGTTAATCGCAACCACCCGCCATCTTGTCCCTTCCACTTCCGTTTTCCCTCCTTCCTTACAAAAATAAGACAATCAAATCAACGCGCGTTCCAAAAATCACCAAAAAACCTGATCAGAGTGGTTGTTGTGAATTGTTGTGATTCCCAGTTTCCAGATCCCGTTCCTCATCAAAATCGGTAAGTGGTTGTGTTTTTTCTAATCAATAGGCTTGCGCTTGATCACTATCTCACCTGTTGGTAAGCGATGACGTGGTCGACGGTGAGACACGCTTGCCTAGAAATAACCTATTCACTCTTGACTTAAAGACTCCTAGATTGTAGCTTGTATTCTAATGGATAGTGGCTAAAACCTCCGTTCTGTTGGCGAAGTAGACCTTGACTTAAGGCATGCGGCGATGTGTTGCATGGAACCAGTTTTGCCAAAAATAAGGAAAAACATCTATGATCATTATTACAAACAGGACTAGTCAAGTAGAATCAAACTTGTTTAAAATAATAGTCCTCCACACCCAATTTTTCCAACGCCAGACTATATAAGCGGAGAATAGCCATCGGTGTGGGACATACTCGTATATACGTATATAGTGCACAAGAGCGTCTGCATTCGCAAACACAGGTGTACTCTCTGCTCCCTCTCTATCATAGTCCGAAGGGAAAGCAATTCGACACCCCGCTTTGCGCTTGACGGCGATAGATAAGACGCATGATTAACGGCTTAACAAGTGATTAAATAAGTTTTGGTGGGTTTGGTGAAAACTTGCAACTATTGTACCATCGGCAGTATTGGAGACAACTCTTGCATTAAGAGTGCAGCATGCTTAGTGTCAAGCTGATTTAAAATACTTTTCGACAGTAAAAGTGAATTAATCAAACTGTGCCAGTGATCTTCACCATGGAATTTGATTTGTGTCTTTATTACATTATTTTGACGGTGGTGACACCTGGACTGATATACGGAGTGACGTCATGGTGCACATTAAAAACCTTCAGAAATTACAGAAACTATGTTTGCCTCAACTTAATGTTGGCTCATTTTTTAGAGAAGTTTATTGTTATGCTCTTACATATAAGACCATATTTTTATTTAGAATATCCTTATTTAATTTTGATTGTGCTTGATTATTGTTTTATAGCAAGGAGTCACTGGTTGATAGCCCTCAGCCACATGTTTTACGTGGACATTGTAAAAGTATTCACTGGGCAGACCCGTAAAAAAAAAATTAAATGTTTTATCTTCGGCTGGGGTGTACCAGTGGTAATAACACCCATTTATTATTTAGTAAATGATTATGATTTTTACGCTGGGTGTGTTATTTCATTAATACCCCCGATACTTAACACTTTGCTTTTTGTTATTACTTTATGTTCACTCTTTTGCAGTTCCAACGCGACCGCACCAACCGCTACTAACAAAAGTCGTCGATTTTACATCGCCACATTAATTTTTATATTGGGTGACATCACATTGTTGTCTACTGAAATTATCTTTTATACAAGGCTTCCGAACCATAATTATTACTTTCATATTGCATTTGTATTGTGCTACAACTATCAACCAATATTACTACCAGTTTTACTGGTCGCATTTAAAAGTAATAGGAAAGCATGGCACGATTTTTATTTAAATAAATTAAATCAAAGGGCCACAGCTAGGCAAGTGGCTCATGATGTCAATATGCAGGTGTCAGGCCAAGTGGCCCACGATGTCAACATACAGGTATCAGGGCAAGTGGCTCACGATGTCAACATACAGGTAACCACCTGCTGATACCTGCATATTGTCATCGTGAGCCACTAGCCTTGCTGTGGTCCTATGTCTTAATTTATTTATTAAAATTTATCAAAACTTATCTGTTACTTTTTACTACGACGAGAAACACTGATAATAGTATTGGTTGGACGCGGCAAGAAATATTCTAGAATATATGAAATTGGGACTTGCATAAAATGCAACATAACCAGACAACAATGTGAGGTCACTCAATGTATAAAATTAAAGTTGTCTAGTAGAACCGACGATTTAGTAATAGCGGTAAGTGCGTTCGCGTTAGAGCTGCTGGAGTACAGATGCTGTTATGTAAAAACGCAAATTGTGGAATATCGGGGGTATCACACTTCCGAAATTGATGTTATTTTCACTTTGTAGTTATTTATTTGGAAGTCAGTTATTTTTTTTTTTATTGTTGTGTTCTTTATGAATAGTAGATATTCATGTCTTGTTATGTCAGACGATAGTAGTGCTGTCTATTTTTAAATAATCTAGATTTTAAAACTTACGACTACGTCATAGTAATACTTTTACAATGTCTATGAGGTCTTGGGTTCGAGTCCTGGGTCGGGCAGTGTTATTGAGTTTTTCCATCTGGAACTCCTCAGTAGCAGCTCTGAGTCTGAATTTGTGGCCACATGATGGTAAAAGGCTGTCCCCTATTACATGGGCCTTAAATATCTGGTGAAAGGTGCTCTTCTGCCTACACCTTCTGGGAATACTGGCGTGATGTTATCTTGTTGTTGTTTTTTTTACTACATCTTCTTTTTAGGCTGTTTTTATTTTTCTAGACATTGAGAGATGTAATTTAAAATATCGAAAAATGCCGTCAAATTGTTATGGCTAAAGATACTATGTTTGTCTAAGAATAAGTAATATTTTTAACATTGTCAGATTTCATCTTAGATACAGATAATTCAGCTCAGTTTCATTTTGAATTCGATCTTTATTATAATATTTATTAGTCTATAGTTTTAGAAATTATTTTTGTATTTTATTAGTTAGGTAGTTTATTAATAGCTGACTTTAATTATTGTTCATGTTTCTTATTTTGTACATCTACTACTGTTGTGTCCTTTTGAACCCAAAGGTTGACTGGTAGAGATTGTCTTGCTGCATTTAGTCCGCCTATGTATCACCATTGTACATGAAGTTAAAATAAGTAAGTTATTGTTTGTTTTAAAATAAGTAATTTTAAGTGGATTCTAAGTAATATTAAGTGTTAACTAGTCATTGGATGATTTTAGTTATTAATCATTTATATAAGTAATAATCTTAGGAAATATTGTATGTCAATAATGTTGATGGCAATATAGTCGTCCCCTGTAACGCTGGATTTAAACATAACTGGTGAACTGTGTGTGTACTATAAATGCACTGCTGCGCAAGCGCAACCCTTTGGGGTACACCGGCGTGATGTTATGTTTAATAAGATTTTAGCTCTTCAGATACCTGAGAGCTGAGGTACAGCAGTCTTATTGCGCAAGTGAATTTGGCAAGAACAAAGGGTTTCACCGCCATCAATCAACCAATCACATAGACGGAAATCCACATCGCGTCTTTCATCTCGCATGTGATTGGTCGATTGATGGCGGTTAAACTCTTTGTCTTGCCGAATTCGCTTGTGCAATTAGGCAAAAGTATACTATTTCACGTATGTTTTATATTTAAAAACTAGTGGTGCACCCCGGCTTTGCATGGATCATAATAATTTATAGCCTTTCATCATCATCATCAGCCTATTAATTGTTCCCACTGCTGGGACACAGGCCTCCTCTCTGTGAGAGAGAATGGGCTGTTATCCACCACGCGGGCCCAGTGCGGGTTGGTGGATGTCACATGTCTTCGAAGTTTTGGTTCTAAGGCATGCCGGTTTCCTCACGATGTTTACCTTCACCGTTTTGAGAGCAGTGGTGATGAAATAATTTTACACAAAGTAAAGCGCCTGCCTGGGTTCGAACCCACAACCCATAACTTGTAAGTCGCGGCCGATACCACTGGGCCACCACTGCACTTTACTGGGCCACCACTGCACTTTACTGGGCCACCACAGCACTTTACTGGGCCACCACTGCACTTTACTGGGCCACCACTGCACTTTACTGGGCCACCACTGCACTTTACTGGGCCACCACTGCTGCTTATAGCCTTTAACCATCTGGAATAATGTACCTTTCAAATGCTGAAAGTTTTTCTCAAATAAGTTTAGTGGTGCCAGAGATTACCCTACACATCTGAACAAACTCACAAAATTCAGGCTCTCACTTTGTTCTATTAGTTAAGATAGGCTCTCGTTTGACCAATATCTCATCTGATGGTAATTGATTCTCGTTTAAAGTTTAATTTGTCTAATATTGAAAAAAAATTATTCAAAATTGTAAGTTATTTGATGTTTATTGTTGATAGGCTCGCGTTTGACCACTATTTCACCTGATGTTAAGCGATGATGTGGTTGACGATGGAGCACGGTAGTCTAGGAAGTAACCTAGTCTCTCTTGACTTAAAGACCCCCATGTTGTAGCTATCAGGAAACAACGAGGTCATTCTAATTGAGGTCAGAATCGAAGACCATTATTAGATCAGTAATTATGGAAAGAATAAAATGTAGGTCTAGTTACTAACCAGTTAGTTATTGTTTAAATAATATTATAACAAATTTTATGCTAATTTTTACCCATTATGAAACCGAAAAATTAAATGTTACAATTTAAATTAAACTTATATTGTAATTTTATTGTAAAGTATGTATTGTCTGAATTAAATAATGTTATACTGTAAAAACGATTTTTTTTTTAAATAACGCTTTCAGGAAACCCAAAGGTTGTCCGGCAGAGACCGCCTCGATGTGGCTAGAGATGGGCTTCAACTCTCACCCATCGCAGAGGCCGTACCATGGCGTGCAAAAATATCATGTATCCACTGTGAGAGAGAGACAGAGGTTTACATGACAAACAGTACCGTCCCTTTTTCACAGTGGAATCATGACAGTTTTGACACGTCATAGTAAAGCCCCTGCTTGTGGAATCACAACTTCCAGCCCTGTGCGCTCTCTGTCCGATTGGATACAAAATACAACCAACTTCTAAATAAAATCACTACAAAGTAAAAAATAACTTCATTTTTGGAAGTCGGTGTTCCTGTTTATGTTTCTTTGTTTTTTGACTTGCAAAAAGATTTTATTTTTGCACTTTTTAGTTGTGGTACTGGTACATAACGAGCAAGTTCTATATTAAGGTACCTATAATGTCCAAACTTATGTTTGAATAGATTACCCGAATAAAATAAAACTAACATAACCGGTGAAATGAGAGTGTACCAGGGTGAACTGTACATATCTGCGTACCCCTTTAGAGCGTACCGACGCGGCGTGATGTTATGGCGTAAACAATAAACAGACAAGCGATTGCAGCATTCCCTAATTGCCGTTGTTTATTGAAGAGTTCTGTAGTTTATCTCCAAAGTTCGTCATCAGATCTTGATCAAATTTAAAAGATTAATGGGACCACACGAAAAGCACCAGTATTCAAATAAAAATACAATCGTCAAAATTGGTTGAACTAGTAAAAAGTTTTTAAGGTAACAAACATTAAAAATGATAAAGTCGAATTGATAACCTCTTCTTTTTTGATGTCGGTTAAAAAGAAAGAGATGCCTGATGCTACAACTACTGTAATTCATCGAAAAACTAGCTTCTGCCAGCGGCTTCGCCTGCTTGTTAGTCGAAATTATCCCGAGGAAACATACTCCCGGTATAAGAAAGTATCATATGTGCTATTCTAGACTATAATCTATCTCTGTGCAAAATTTCATCCAGATGCGTTCAGCCGTTTGAGCGTGAAGAAGTAATAAACATACACACTCACAGACTCACAAACTTTCGCCGTTATAATATTAGTGTTATAACATGAAGTATTCCATCGAATTTCTCATAAATTAGTTGAATAATCCATATCCATGTTTTATCTTGTTTAATCATAAATATTATAAATGCGAAAGTTTGATTGGAGATATGTTTGTTTACTCAATCACGCCATAACGACTAAATGGATCTGGATGAAATATGACAAAGAGATAGATTATAGTTTTGAATACCACAAAGGCCACTTTTTATACCGGAAAAATTTACCGTTCCCGTGTGACAACTTCCGAATTTCACGCGGGCGAATACGCTGACCCTGGGAAGGACATAGGATAACTTTTATCCCGGCAATAATATTTATAAGGGTGGAAAGGTGAAAATTTGTATGATGAACCAAAGAATGACGGCTCACACTTCTACAATTTTATTGCGCGATATAAAAAAATAGGCTACTCGAAGTACTTTATTTATTTATTCATATAACAATTCACATTGTATTTGAATTTGTAGTACATTAATTAATTTATTACAGCTCAGAACAAAAATTATAAATTTCAAACAGTTAATTTCACTAAAAAAAATAATCAATAACATATGTTAAATATTATGTCAATAGATTGTAAACAGATAATAAATGAATGGTTGTAAAAATTATCATGTCAAATGTTTTTAAATTTATTCTATAAAATACAAAAAGTCTAATAATGCGTATATTTAAGGTCATGAATAAACGGTGGATACAAAAAGGTAAATTGCTAAATATAAAAACTATTTACCATCCTTTGTCTACAATTCAGATAGAGAATATAAACATTTATTCAACAGGAATGCATTAATTTTAGCTTTAAATAGAGTACCCTTGTAAATCAATGATCTTATGTCGGTAGGCAACCTATTAAATACTTCTACTGACTGTTTGCATTAATGTCTTTTATTTCTACGTACATTCTACGGTTTTTATGGTTCCATACCCAAAGGGTAAAAACGGGACCCTATTACTAAGACTCCGCGATCCGTCTGTCTGCCTGTCTGTCCGTCTGTCACCAGGCTGTATCTCATGAACCGTGATAGCTAGACAGTTGAAATTTTCACAGATGATGTATTTCTGTTGCCGCTATAACAACAAATGCTAAAAAAAGAATAAAATAAATATTTAGGTGGGGCTCCCATACAACAAACGTGACTTTTTGCCGTGTTTTGCGATAATGGTACGAAACCCTTTGTGCGCGAGTCCGACTCGCACTTGGACGACTTTTTTTAAATAAGATGTCAAAGGTTTTAACGCCTTAACTCTAATGCCATAATGCTCTAGTTTAGCTAGAAGTAGCTCGTGGTCTACTGTGTCAAACGCAGAACTTAAATCAATAAACAAGCCAGCCACTTTCATTTTGTCATTCAATTTACCAATAATGTCATTAACAAGATTAATTATCGCATCTGAAGTGCCTTCTCCCTTTTGGTATCCAAATTGTCTAAAGTTAATTATTCTATTTAAATTTAAGTGCGCCATTAACCTAGTCTCCATTATTTTTTATTTTTTTTTGATAAAATTGGTAATAAGGATATTGGCCGGTAGTTTTTGGGATCCGTTCTTGTACTCTTTTTGTGTAGCGGAACCACCTTTGCCAATTTAAGTTGTTCTGGAAAAACAGACTCTTCAAAACATTTATTAATGAATTCAGATAGGGGATACGCTAATATTTCTATGTTATCCTTGATGACCAATATAGGCACTTCATCGTATCCACAAGACTTTTTGTTTGCCATCTTACGTACAATTTTGCTATTTCCTGTGGTGTCGTTACATTGAATGTCATCTCACTTTCTGCTCTCGGTGTTGAGTTCCTTAGGAAGGATATCGCTCTTTCTTTCTCTGTATTTGAAAGTGATGATTTATACACAAATATATCAACAAAAGTATCTGCTATTTCTTGTGGATCTGTAACCACCCTATTGCCAATGTTTAGAACAAATTTTCTTCTAACTTTGTTTTGCTTTCTCTTTGTCTGTTCATTTACAATCTTCCATGTCTCTTTTGATATGTTTTTAGCTTTGTTGAGATGACATGATATGGCTAACTTACGTGCGTGCTTTAAAACTCTTCTATAGATTCTTATATAATTGATTTTGTAGTTATAAACACTAGTATTATTGATGGTGCCCGAACATAATATTCTTTTCATTTTGCTTGACACCTTAATTCCCTTGGTTATCCACTTCATCTGATTATTATGCATCAGTTTTACTTTCCTACTTTTCTTTGGGTAACACTCACGAAAAATTTTATTAAAATAATTGAGAAATGTATTGATACCTACGATATTATTACTTTTATTTTGAAAGCTCCTTTTAAAAACAGCATATTTTTTTGTGTTAAATGTTCTATTATTAATCAATATGGTATGTTCAGATTCATTTGTCTTTTTATCAATCCTATCAAGAATTATGTTACAAAGAAGGCCGCCATGGCCATCTGCTAAACCATTGTGATCTACCAAACATTGCTCTATATCATCTTCGGAAAGATTAGTCAATACATTGTCAATGCAAGAGTATGATTTGTTTCGAATAAAAGTAGGAGTATCTATAAGGTGCCCAAAATTGTAAGACTTATAAATTCAAAAGATTTTTACTTTCCGCAAGTATGTCAACATTAAAATCGCCATGTATAACGCACTTCCTGTCAATAAAATGTTCTAACAATTTTTCTAGGCTTCCTAAGAAACTGTCAAAATTTTTGTCATTTGGACTTCTGTAACAGCAACAAAATATATTTAAACCTGTCTCAAGATCCTTTACACCACAAACCTCAAAACTTTCTGATCTGTATAACTTCTGTATTGCATCAATATTTCCACATTTTTTATTCATATACGCTAAAATAAAACTACCACCTCTTTTTTTGTTTGTCCTTGTGTTTTATGAAACTATGTTATAATTGCTTAATTGAAATAAATTAATAGATTTAACATTCAAAAAATATTCCGTTATACAAGTCAAACATAGTCCAAGCCTTTACAAAAAGTTTCAATATATGATTCAAGTTCAAGTTTTTTATTATTTATGCCACATACGTTTTGGTGAAATAATTTTAAACAGATTGTATCTGATAGTAAAGGGTCTGAAAGATTCTTATGCAGCGAATAATAGTTTCGTGATTCTACTTTAGTCTCGAAAATTAGGGGAATTATTAATCTGTGTTGAACGCTACGCCGTCGTACTAACGCTACGCCGTCGTACTAACGCTAAGCCGACGAAGTCGCGGCCAAAAGCAAGTCGAAAAAAAAGAAGAACCTTTATAATAATAAAACACTTCACACAAACACATACACAGGGGCGTAGCTACCGTGGTATCAGCCGTATCAGTGAAACGGGACCCCCAATCACATGCACCCCGACGGCGACGTGGGAATCAAAAGTTCTTATTCATTTTCTGTTTACCCGATTGCCGTAGGAGGGTAATGTGTTCATCAGTCCATGTATGTATGTTTATATGTGGCGTTCTAGAGAGCAAACTTCTCCGTCTTAATCTTGCGAGTGTCACTGCCTACATTAAAATTAGAAACTAAAGAAATGGCGGATTTTGGGCGCCATATTGTGGGGGCCCAATTTCTTTTTCTCTCAGTACCATCGTGTGGGGTATCTAAATAAAAGGTTATAAAAGGTGATTTCAAAAATGTAGTAATAAAAGTAGGTTCAAATGTACCATATTCGAAAAAAAAGGTAATTAAAAAGTTATAAACAAAAATAGATTTTTTGAATTAATTTTATATTATTATATCTATGGTAGTATTGTTCTTATTAATTAATATCGAATTTTAGTGAACCAATCTTTAGTCTTTGGTTTATTCGAATAATTTTTTGATCGTTATATAAAAAACATTTTGATATTTTGATAAAAATATCAAGGAATAATGTAGCTTTCTATTGGTGGAAGATTTTTTTAAAGCAGTCCAGTAGTTTCGGAGCCTATTTGATACAAACAAACAAACAAATCTTTCCTCTTTATAATATTATAGTATAGAAGTATAGATTAATATAGATCTTGCATGCTTGATGTGTAACAAAATACAGAGACAACTCGCACTAAGCATTCTGAAAGAATAACCAACTCAGCATTTGCTGGTCGTCAGACACCCAGCACTGAAGAAGAAACCTCAGAACAGGCTAGATAGTACAAGATGTAAACTATTACATCAAATATTATGGTGATTAAAATAAGTCTTTTCATTTAGAATATAATAATAATATTAATTCACCGGTGGAATGTGGACTCGGCGATCATTGTGCCGATTGTCTTTACGGCCAACGGCCTGATAGCCAAGAGCCTCGACGACCATCTGTCGAGGCTGTCATTGCGCGGTTGGATCAAGGGTCTGATACAGAAGGCAGTACTCCTCGTTACAGCTCGCATTGTAAAGAGATTCCTGTCTCTGGATTCCTAACCACCGGTAGCTTGGACCCTGTTCCCGATAACGGTGGACCTCTATTTTTTTATATTTTTAAATGTTTTGTCAAGTTTTCTTTTTATAAATATTTAAAAATGTATTAAAGAAGAATATAAATGAATAAAGGAATATTAATTAAAACTTACCAATATGCAGTAACAGCAGATTTTTTAATCCTGTGGATAAGTCTTTACAATGAGGTTCTTTAACAGAACATACTTTGATAATATTGAATTCTATAAGAAAATTAGAATATTGAGATATTATTAACCAAAAATAGGTGCACTTAATTATTGAGTAAGTAAGTATATAGTTTAATTTTCTACAAAATAACACAACTATGTATGAATAAAAATATAGATAACCTTCTGTGCTTTTGATCTTAATTCTTGATGGTACGTTAATGAGCATTTTCATTATGATCTTGAAACAAAGTGTACTCATATTAAGGTTTTTTTGTAAATGGTAAGATCTTCCCTTGTGATATTAGTACATTACTGCAGCGGCCAGCAAAATAGGCATTGATGGACGAACGTGTAAATGTGGGCCGAGGCGAAGCCGACGCACACATACGTAAGTCTTGTAGGCTTGTATAGTACTTTTCTCAAATAATGCGCGGAAATTAAAACTAAGTAGTACCTAGAACTCATTTTGTTAAAATCAACTGACGAACAACAATAATTGTTCCCGCGTTAAAGTGTTCGTTTGTTTTTTTTTTCAATAAACAGCGTTCTATTTGCAAGCCAGTTCGAAATTTAAATAAAACCTTTGATAAGTTACCTCCTTGGTTGCCATGTTTCGGAGTAAAAGATCGTTCCATTTTTAAACTACACGACAGATATGAGTTTACTATGGAATTTATTTGGCCGCTAGACACGACAGATATGGTTTTTCATACAACTTTATCCGGCCGCTGCGCGCATGTATTTGACCAGTACAGCAATTTCAATTTATCTCGAAGAAGGTTGTCAAAATAACGATCACATTTCCAAGCATGTTTGAGAAATAACTATTTGCTTGCAAATAAACATTTTGATATTGAACTTTTATTTGTATACCTGCAGTCTAATTGCGTATGTGAAATTGGCAAGGCAAAAGTTTTGAACCCATCAATCGACCGATCACATAGACGGAAATCCACATCGCGACTTTCATCTCGCCTGTGATTGCTTGTCTTGGTTTGTCTTGCCGATTAAATTTACGCGATAAGGCTACTGGACAGTTCTATGAAAAAAAAACGTTGCTATGCTACAACTTAAAATGTTGTGGCATTAAACGAATTACCAAAAACATTGAATGGTAAAAGTAGCAGTGTTTTACCTTCCATTAAATATTTCCTTCAATTATAATTTTGAGTCTAGCATCTTCCGTTTCCGTGTTACATCAAAATAGATATATGCAACAATTTTTCCATAGATACCTACTGACGCTTGCGAATATGCAAATAGATTAAATTTTTGTATTGGTAATTATAATTTAAGGGTACACTAGTCGACGGCAACTATTTTGTGCGCGGGGTTAATATGCATGCTATATTAACCAACAACACGTGCGGAACAGATAGATGCTGTTATGAGCAGTAAGAAGTTAGTTCGCGTACGAATACACACTTTTGCAAATTTGCAGCGAAATGGATGATGATTTAGGACAAAACCGAGTACGCGAAATTTTATAAACAGACCTTTGGGAGTCTGGATATCATGAAAAAAAAAATGTATCTGCTCAAAATAAAATTATTTGCATTGTTGAACTACTAATCTATCCCGGTATGGGCCGTTTTGTTATTTTTCGTCTTCTTATGGTATTTATTTGCGCCCAAAAATGCGTTAAAATTAGTGTCGAAATGTGGAACTTTCGACGCCCATAACTTTTTTTTTTTTACCTTTTTTATATCCATACAGGACTAGATAATGATGAGACAAATTGATATTTATTTTTTTATTTTGAACGTTCATCGTCAAACAGTGGAGTAAAAGCCAGACTACGTTTGTATGGAGTAATTTTCGACTAGTGTAACCTTAAATACAAATGTATTTATTTGTGACAGACAGATGATGTTGTTGCAGTGTGTAGCCTTGCTGGGCATACAAATATTGTTATTCACAAAATGTAGCTAACTGCCAGTTTCCCAGCTCTCAATTATCGGGCTGTTAACGTAATCGAGGATTAATCGCCTGTTAATTCTACTTTCAGTTTCTCAACATCCAAGTGTGACAAGTGGTTGGCAATTTGTCACATTTGAGTAAAATCTCGAATTAACCGTATGTTACAGCAGTTTTGGGTTTCTGAGCACCTTTTTCAAAGTTAATCTCTTGTCAACGAGCCTAATTTATAATTGTTGGAAATTGGTCGATTATTCGCGGATTAAAATTAATATTATGACTTTAAAGGCTTTTATTACGATAAAAAGATAAATAGGGGTCAGCGAAAACTATGGTGTGGGTTAAGTTTAAAAAATATGTTAAATAAATCAATTATAGTTGATTACCAAGATTTAAAATAAATGTAGGTTATTACGAACTTTTTTAAATAATTACATTATAAAAACTATACAACAACAATATTTTACATAATTATGAAAAAATAATATTTTGTAGGTGAATAAAAAAATAACAAAAACAGTGTCTGGCCTGGGAATCGAACTCAGGACCTGACGTTCAATATGGTGAATAAAAATAATAACAAAAACAGTGTCTGATCTGGGAATCGAACTCAGGACCACACGTTCAATATTATATCGGGAGTTCGAAACTTTTATGATAATAAATTAAATAGTGAAAAGTAACTATCATTTACTATTTAGAAATAAAAAAAAGGTTATTTTTCATTAAATGTGCAGGCAGTGTGTGATGCAGAATAGCGCATCTTAGACATCATATGTAGATGGCCTGGATCAGATCAAGGACTTGGGTGTTATTTTTGATAGAGAACTGACATTCGTAACTCATATTGAAGATGTTATTAAGAGGGCGTCTAGAATGCTGGGTTTCGTTGTTAGGAATGTTTCCAGTTTCAAGCGTAGTGGGACCAAGATTTTGCTGTACAACAGTATTGTTCGAAGTATTTTGGAATACTGCAGCATTGTCTGGAGACCTCACTATGCTACTCACAACCTGAGATTAGAGCGGATACAGAAGAGATTCGTATGGCATCTAGCTTATGCCAGCGGAATATCCAGGAGGAAACGGTCGTATGGAGCCAGACTATCACATTTTAAAATGATTTCACTGGAGAAACGCCGAAGAATTGCTGACTCCATATTCCTATATAAAATACTCCGGTGCCAAACTGACTGTCCTCAGTTGCTAAGCAAGTTTCGGTTCCGTGCTCCTGCTAGACTCCCTCGTACCCCCATCACACCTTTGTACCCCCCCACCGCGTAGAACAGTACTCGGCACAAGTTCTGTTGTCCCTCGACTCAGTAAACAGTTGAATGGCTACAATGATCTTGTCGACGTGCATTTTGACTCGTTTGGCAGGTTCCACAGAATAACTTTTAATGCTGTTTAATATTGTAATTATTCGTATCTCTGTTTCATGTTGTTTCGTGTACATTTGATTTTATGTTATTTTATTATGTATTTTGTTTTTGTGTTAAACTGCTAAATCAGTGCACGACACCACAATAATGACTCACGTCTACGAGCAGATTTTGAAATAGGGCAATATGGCAGAAATGTCCTCTTGGGAGACAGTGGATACCCTTTTCGCAAATACCTGCTGATACCATTTATTCAGCCTAACACAGACAGTGAACAACGGTACAACAACACACAAATCGCCACGAGAAACCCCATTGAAATATGTTTCGGGGTTTTAAAAAGGCGATTTCCCTGCTTATCAATGGGCTTTAGGGTCAAGTAGGATACGGCTATGCATATAATTGTGGCTTGTGCTGTCCTGCACAATATTGCGCTGACCCACAATGATACAGAAGATTTCAATGAAATGATGGCAGGAGCAGTGGTGGCCCAGTGGTATAGGCCGCGACTTACAAGATGTAGGTCGTGGGTTCGAACCCAGGCAGGCGCTTTACTTTGTATAAATTATTTCATCACCACTGCTCTCAAAACGGTGAAGGAAAACATCGTGAGGAAACCGGCATGTCATAGAACCAAAAATTCGAAGGCATGTGACATCCACCAACCCGCACTGGGCCCGCGTGGTGGATTACAGCCCATTCCCTCTCACAGAGAGGAGGCCTGTGTCCCAGCAGTGGGAACATTAATAGGCTGATGATGTGATGTGTGATGGCAGGAGCTGCAGAGCCAGTAGACCCACTTGTACTTGCCTAAACCATAGAAGAATCCAATGAAAATTTTACAGTTCGGTCTGCCTTGCTCGTCACCCACTTTAGCTAGAGCATGTTAGTGTTTATTATGTGTTATGATTATTATACTTCATATTTGCAATTAAAAAATAGCTATGATATTGTGCATATAATATGTTCTATCTCTTTGGTGTCTACAATCAAATCAGTTGTAACATAACAGGTATTATGAAAAAAACCGGCCAAGTGCGAGTCGGACTCGCACACGAAGGGTTCCGTACCATTATCGCAAAACACCGCAATAATATCACGTTTGTTGTATGGGAGCCCCCCTTGATCTATATTATTTTAATTTAATCATTATTATTTTTTGAAGAGAATATACAACTAAATATTCTGTGAATATTTCAAGCGTCTACCTGTTGCCGTTATTAATATCGAGCAAAAAACGGCAAAAATATCACGTTTGTTGTATGGGAGCCCCCCTTAAATATTAATTTTATACTGTTTTTAGTATTTGTTGTTATAGCGGCAACAGGAATACATCATCTGTGAAAATTTCAACTGTCTAACTATCACGGTTCATGAGATACAGCCTGGTGACAGACAGACAGACAGACAGACAGACAGACAGACAGACAGACAGACAGACAGACAGACAGACAGACAGACAGACAGACAGACAGACAGACAGACAGACAGACAGACAGACAGACAGACAGACAGACAGACAGACAGACAGACAGACAGACAGACAGACAGACAGACAGACAGACAGACAGACAGACAGACAGACAGACAGACAGACAGACAGACAGACAGACAGACAGACAGACAGACAGACAGACAGACAGACAGACAGACAGACAGACAGACAGACAGACAGACAGACAGACAGACAGACAGACAGACAGACAGACAGACAGACAGACAGACAGACAGACAGACAGACAGACAGACAGACAGACAGACAGACAGACAGACAGACAGACAGACAGACAGACAGACAGACAGACAGACAGACAGACAGACAGACAGACAGACAGACAGACAGACAGACAGACAGACAGACAGACAGACAGACAGACAGACAGACAGACAGACAGATGATGACGACGGATGAGTATTTCAATAAGCCATTTTCAGTATTTTTTTAATTTACTTTCGCTTTTCGCTCGTTTAAATACTATACTTATTCATTCACATGGCTATGTTTTCCATTTGTTTCAGTTAAAAAGACCATTGTAACACTGACATATTCTGAAGCAAAAGAAATTCAGTTTAGCTGTGAAGAATATAGGTCCCGATCAAAATGTAAGTAATGACAATATTTTCACTGTGCGTAGCCGATAGCTACAACCTAGGTGTAAAGACACGATTAGGTGAGATAGTGGTCAAGCGCAAACGTAGCTAAAAAGTAAGTACAGTGTAGTTTACCTGGATTTAAATATAGGTCATTGAGTTTTAGAAGGAGATCGTCTACAAACTCTTCCCAAAAACTTGATGTGCCATAATCTTACCAGCCTGTAACTCTCCCACTGTAGGGCAAAGACTTCTTCTCATACAGAGAAGGTACGAGCGTTAATCACCACGCTTGCTCAAGGTGGGTTGTAAATTTCAGACTTATATCAATTATAAGTCCAGGTTTCCTCACGATGTTTTCTTTCACCGTTATGTACAAAAAGTCACACTGTTACTTGCCTGGATTTGTACCCACGACGTCAAGGATGAGAGGCGAGGTCTTAGCCACTGGGCCACCACGTCATTGCTTCATAAAATTTATAAATTAACATATTTTGCAGATTTATCCGTAGCTCTTGTTAATACAACGGAGAACAAAATACAAACGTTAAACAAAACAGTTATAAATAAAAGAAACTTCAAGATGGCGGACAATGGATCTATTCTGTGTTGTCTTTACTATACATATCAGACAATGAACGATGGTAAAGAAGTACACATTACACGTTTTGTAGTTAAAAAGACTTTATTGACATACCATTACCAGCACAAAGAATTAATGCCACCCAAGCCCGTAGGTAAGTGACCATCGACGCTGGCTTGTGACTGTCTGTTACATTTCAGAGACTATGCGATGGAATTGCATGACCTAATTCCGTCTAGCCCTTTCCATCATCTGACTACAAAACGGACGGCAATATGCCATCGGTACATGGTGGACATGCCACCCATACGGTCAAGCTAAGGACTGGAATTCCCTGCCGGAGTCTGTGTTTCCTGATAGCTACAATCTAAGGGTTTTTTAAGTTAAGAGTGAATATGTTACTTCTAGGCAAGCGTGCTTCACCGTCGACCACATCATCGAGATGATGCGAACCTGCAAAAAAGATCTGTCTGTGTTTCATTAGTTGCTTATACTCACATTTGTAGTTTGAAGGAACAACGCTCGTCCAATCACCATGAGAACGGCAAAACACTCGATTTATGGCTGTAAATGACAAAGTATTCGTGACGTTACAGATGCGGTTACTAATGGCAGCACAATAATCATCATAACATCAGTATCCGTGAGCATACTGGCATTTCTAGTTGTGGCTTATGTATTTAAGAAACGATACCAGAGAGAAACGAATCAACGTGAAACATCCCAGCGACCGTTACCCCAAATACCAAGACAGAACTCATTCAGTGAAGTAAGTTTTCAATTACTTTTAATGTCACTGATCCTGATTGAACACTCTGCATGACATTCTCTTTCATCCAATCAATCTGTCTAGCCTTTTCCAACTAAATTAGGTACCTTACTACTGGTCTACCTGCCTTACTTACTATACTCTTCTGCTTACAAATTTGCCCTATATTTTAAAAACTTAACGACCATAGCCCGTCCTGATTACAGTGATCTCCTAAGCGGGGGTCCAGATTAACGAGGCTCTACTGCAGATTGTACCTTGAAGAAGGATATAACATATAATTGATGGTTAATCGAACTTACCTTAAGTGATGTTCGACCATAATTATACAAGACGTCACATCCGAAAGATTTATTTGATTCACTTGGTAGTCCACTTTCTAATGTACTAGGCATCGCACAATTTTTTAGAGCTAAAGAAATAAAATATATTAAAAGTAAGTAAATATCCTTCCCCCACTATGTTACCTGCGCCCGCGCCGCCATAACTCCTGTCATTGTTTTCAGAGAAGAAGAGCCTATTTCACGAAATAATTCGGGGAGATTAATGATTGACATTGGAATCATAGGGTTTGGGTGGGTTATAAATCTTTCGGATGTGACGTCTTGTATAATTATGGTCGAACATCACTTAAGGTAAGTTCGATTAACCATCAATTATACTACGACGTCACATCCTTCAGATTTATTTGATTCACTTGGTAGATGTTTAGAACCTGGAGTGAAATAGGTGAGGCATAAAGGAGGAGCGTGGAGGATTTAAGACAAACTCAGATAAGTTTTCAAATCAGCAATATTATTCATTAATAATTAGCTTAATTTCAACATAATTATATCTTTCTACTAATATTGTTTGCTCATCAATTATAAATATCCGTTGCAAAAGCCTCATCATCATTATTTACAAGGGGTCTGTCGTAGAACTTTGCAAAAGTTAATGAGTTGCCAGACCATCCCGCTGATTTCTTAATAAGATCTACAGATATGCCTTTTCTTTTAGCCGCCGAGGTAGACGCGTGGCGCGTACTATGCGCGGAGAATATGGTCGTATCTACCCCACTTTCAGTAAGTACCAGTTTAATCCAGCGGCTAATAGAGGAGACACTCGCGTTATGTATAGGTTTTTTAATAGTTAGTATGAGTTTATCAGTCTGTGGAGAATGTCTGAATTTCTGAGTTGCTTCTAGATATGAGGTCAAAGTCTTGCCCGGGAAAATTTCTACTTTATGAGGGAAAAAAGGTATGGTTAAACGTGGCATATTCCGCCCTGGTGCAGAAGTTTTAGTAACATCAGTAATAATTATTTCAAAGTTTGAGTCATTGGCTCTTACATTACATAAACGAATTAATGATAGCGTCTGCACACGTTGTGCAGTCGACAACGCAAGTAGAGCTACCAGCTTTTTTGTAAGTTTATCTAGTGGCAATTCATCGTTTGGATACCAGTTTGATATATAATCAAGGACCAGATTTGGGTTCCAAGTTGCCTGATATTTAGGGAAAGTAGGGTTCTTTTTAAATACTCCCTTAAAGAACCGGACAACACGGTCATCGTCACTTAGCTGCCTGCCTAATATAAGAGCCAACGCTGAGCGAGTGGAATTAAGGGTGGAATAGCTCGCCCCCGCTTCGAGTTTCACTGTAAGGAACTTTAGTATTAGTGGAATGTTTGTACCATAACAGTTTATATTATTATTGGTACAAAAATGCCACCATTTTTTATAAGCGCAGCTGTATTGTTTTAAAGAATTTTTTGCCAATGATGCAATCATAATTTCGATAGTTTCGGGTGTTAAGTCTTGTCTTGCATATGCTTCCCTGATAATAGGGATGACACCAGGGTAAGTCGTGTCCAGAGTGGGTGTTTGGTTCTGAAAGGAGACAGTAGTAGGTCAGGATCAGGTTTAAAGTAAACAAGGTCGCTTTGTGACAACTTCAAAAAGAGCGGGTACCAAGGCTGACTAGGCCAATGTGGTACAACCATTATTCCTGTAGCTTTATCATTGACTATTTTCCGTAGACATCTTAAAATCAATGAAAACGGAGGGAATAAGTAAGAGAAGAATGATCCCCAATCTACAGTGAACGCGTCGATGTTGAACGCTTCCGGGTCTCGTTGCCATGAGATATACCTGTCACACTTAGCATTTATTCTAGTAGCAAATAAGTCGATTTCAGGGTAACCAAACTTATGAATGATTTTCTTAAAAGCGAACGAGGACAGGCTCCATTCGGTATCGATGTTTTTTCGCCTCGATTCTTCGTCTGCCTCAACATTATCTTTAGACTTTATATATGACGCGAATACATGCAATTGCCTTTTTTCGCACCATTGCCAGATTTCGCGAGCTGTTTCATTTAGATCTGGATATTGTATTCCACCATATCTATTTATATAAGATATTGCTGTTGTATTGTCTATGCGCAGCAATATCTCTTTATTGCGTTGTTGTTTGGCAAAGCATTTAAGTCCAATAAAGGCGGCTTTCAATTCTAACAAATTTATGTGATAATTGATTTCTGTATTATCCCAGAACCCATTTGTCTTTTCACCATTACAGAATACACCCCAGCCAGTCAGAGAAGCATCCGAAAATATTTCTAATTCATAACGACCGGTGCGTACTAAATTTTTTGTATGCATTATATTGTCTATCCACCATAACAAGTCTGGTTTTAAGCTAATAGGTAATCTCATAGTTTTATCATAATCCTGGTCAGAGTTTTTCAAAGCTAAGAACTTTTCGCGTTCAAAGAGTTTGGTATGCACCCAGCCGTAAGAGACTGCCGGACATACAGAACAAAGTATACCAAGGAATTTAGCAAAATCTCTAATAGAAATTAGGTTTTCTTTAGAAATATTTTCGACACACTTTTGAACTTTGATTCGTTTTTCCTTCGGTAATTTTAAACAATAATCCTGCGAATGAAGTTCGAAACCAAGAAAAGTTTGGGATTGTTTCGGTTCTAATTTACTTTTGCCAAAATTTATGACGAAGCCCAAATGTTCCAATAATACCTTTGTGTCGCTAACGCATTTAAGGCATTCTTCATAATTATTACCTATATAAATAATATCGTCTAAATATATAGCCAGTATCAAGCCACTATTTCTTAGTGTGGCGACCACCGGTTTCATAAGTTTAGTGAAAATATATGGTGCTACGGACAAACCGAACGGTAAACATTGAAATTCGAAAATATTCCCTTCGAACATGAATCGTAAAAACTTTTTACTAGCTTCTTCGATTTTTACTAAAAAATACGCTTCTTTGAGGTCTATAGTAGCCATATAGCAATTTTTTGTAATTAATTTTGTAACAGTTCTAATATCCTCCATTTTAAAATGTTGTGTGGTGATAAAACTATTTAAGTTCTTTAAATTAAGGATAAATCGGAATGAGCCATCACTTTTGTTAGCCAGAAATATTTTTGACAAAAATTGGTCAGTCACGGCAGTACGTTTAACAACAGCACCGGAAGACTATAATTTTGATATCTCGGTCTTTATACTGTTTATTTCGGAATTACTAAAATTTTGATTTTTGGGTATAATTGTTTGAACGACTGGTTTTGTGAAGGGGATTTTTAAACCCCTTACATAACTTAAAACCGCCGGATCATCGGTTATATTACACCAGTTATCCAAAAAGTGACTTAGTCTACCCGCATGGGGTATTGTTACCTCGTTTAAGGTTTGTGTGTCCTGAAGTTGGTCTTCGATGACGGTGTCTGGCGATGTGCAGCTGACGTTGGCCGTTTGTTCGTTTGAACATGGAAACGAGGTCGCTGCCCACCCTGTCTGCGTGCCTGTTGACCTTGAGATCTGGGTGGGCCCCGCCAGTTTCCCTGCTGAGTGTACCTCCGGGATGTTGGTGCAGGGTCACTACGTTTTATCTGGAGTCCAGACCTTTCAGCAGTTTTTGATGCCTTTATTTTCTCACCTAGATTGGCTCCAAAAAGGTAAGTGTCCCGTTTTACGTCTGTAATCAGCTGTGTGAATTTTTTATCTAGGGATGTAATTACCAGTTTTCTTCTAGTTTTTGTATTTTCATAATGCAGATCTAGCAGTATTTTATTGATATCCGATATTTTCTTCAGAAGTTCTATTTTGTCTGTATCCCCATCAATAATGGAGCATGCCAGATTAGTTAAACCTGCAATTCCATGACCAAGATGGTTTTGTGCCTTTTCCAGTAACTTGTCTCTATTTTTTACTGAGTCACTTAGAACCGGGATGATTTCCGGATTTAACAGAGGTGCTTTGGCAAGCTTGAAGTTTTCTGGTACTAGTGACCTTTCCAATCCCTCCTGCTTCTGTTCTCTCGTCAGGCCATCGACTAAGATACACCCCCAACGTTTAGCAATCTCGTCAGGGATCGGTGGTCCAAATACTTCGTCCTTTCCCTTCAGTTCGCCGAGCGCTTCTAAAATCTCCTGGGGTAGGGATTCCTGGGTAGTGGCTACCTTAATCGTATCTTTACTAGTGCTGGGACCTGGTTCTGGACCTGGCTCAATATCGCCATCTAAGGCGGAGGTCCTGTTAGCATTTTCTAACGAAAAACCAGGAGCTACCGCGGACCTGATCATTTGTGTTGGCACCTCCGGATCGTCTGACTCCGAGAGATCCACCTGAGCTTGTTCATACGGCGGTGAGGCGCCTGGTGATAATGACCGTGAGTCACCTGGTGATAATGACCAGGGCTCGGAGTCTGTAAAAAACAACATGAACGTTGTTTTCAAATCACACTAAACAATTGTATACTGCATTTGCAGTTGTGTATTTTTGAGTCATTGGTTATAATCACGTTACAACACGAGACTGTATGGTTATCAGCCATGATCACGTCATGGAGAATAACAGTGTCACATCATGCCGTTATGGTTATCTGTTGCGATCGCATCGCAGAGAATAACCGGCAGGTAAGTAGAAATCTATCAGCCATGATCGCGTCGCGGCGAATAGTATGAGAAAAATAAATAGTAATATAGTATCACCTATATTACTATCGTTAACGTATGTCATAATCATAACGTTAACTAAGTACCTACCTTAGGATAGAAAACACTCAAGAAAAGAAAAAAAATAATCACATAGAATATCTTATTGACGGTAGATTGGTACTTAAATGGTGATAGAATGTTTTTTAAACATCTGGTAACAAATATGATTATTGGTAATGAATGAATTTTACGTAAAAGTAATTAGGGATAGTTCTAAAACGTAAACAAGTAGGTAGGACTCACCTTCACTCGTGTCCGAATAATGAAGTTGCTTTTGTAACCGCTTTATTTTCTTCCGAATTCGCGATTCCTTATCTCCGTGCTTTCGTTTACCCATTATAGTAATCCAAGAATCACGGTTTTCACTTAATCACACGCTAATCGAACACGAAATATTACAGATGTCGCGATGCCCGCACAAAAAAAGCGAATGACAGGAGTTATGGCGGCGCGGGCGCAGGTAACATAGTGGGGGAAGGATATTTACTTACTTTTAATATATTTTATTTCTTTAGCTCTAAAAAATTGTGCGATGCCTAGTACATTAGAAAGTGGACTACCAAGTGAATCAAATAAATCTGAAGGATGTGACGTCGTAGTATAATACTTTTCATCCTTGTACGTTCTTTTGGAATAATTTTGCGGGTAGTCTATTCTAGCATCATAATGGTACCATGCTAAAGTACTTGCCTAAAGTCAAAGTCATTCTACAGTCCATTCGGAAAAGTAGCTTGTTATGGAGAAGAACGGACAAGAAACTCCATACATACTCTTTTTAAAAAATAAGTGTTTTACAATATTTACATAAGTAATAAATTCATATATGTGAGGACAATTTACCCAGAAACAACACACACACACACACACACTACACACTATACTGACAACCATGAACGTACAGGTGTAAAGTATAAAAATACTCACACATGTACTGTGCAGTTATATAATACTAGAAAAACATTAACATCCGAAGCAGTTAAGTTATGACCAATCCCAACTGATGGCGCCCGTTCACGAACATCACGCATTTTTTTTTCTTCTTCGTGGCTTCTCACAGATTCACTCAAAGTTTGTGGTTACTGCTTAACCGGACTTCCCTGTGGAGACTAAGCTATATAGCCTCCAGCCAGGCACAAATTACTAAACCTAAGCGACAACGCTGAGGGCTACCCCAGTTGGGGTCGAACCTCGGCTCAGGGCGTCGCTGGGGGACAGCTATGACTGGATCTAGATTAATGAATTAACTTTCCGTTCGTAAACTACCTAAGTGGAGAAGAATGGATAAGAAACTCCTTTTATATCTAATAATTTAACTAATGCTCAGCTAGGCGCGAGCTGGTGGGATTTTAATGAAAGAACACGCGACGGGCCTCGGCGGCGAGGTCGGAACGAATCGATTTGTTATCTATTGTGTATCTACACCCTACGGCTCACAGGGAGCAGAGTAGAGAGTCATGGGGGTCAGAGAGTAAGCCTCAGCTGGCAAAATGAAAGAATTTAAGAGATTACGCTCTAATTAGCTAAACGCTCGAAAGGGTATGGGTCACGCCCTAATTGCGTACCCATTGCCCGTTTCTGAAAACTAGGCTATCTAGCTCCGTAGTAATTGACGGATACCTATTAAATAGGGCTTGGGATTCAGCTGGGGTTTGTCTAGTACTACTAGCTTCGATCTTTTCGATCTCTGCCAGCGATCGTGCCTCATCTGTCATCCAAATCGCATGCGCACCGATGATAATATCAGCGACGCAGCGTCTGGCATAGGGCTTGTTTTGGGGACGGGCTCTCGGCGGCGGCGGTGGTGGAAGCCACTTGGCTGCCTTGAGCGGGTGTGGGGGTGGCCTGGGCCTGGGAGGCCGTGCTGAGAGTTGGTGCCGGGATGGGATGATCCATCAGCCCAGGGATGGTCTACTGGTTGGTTTGGGGAGCCAAGTTTGGGGGCTCGAGGACACCCCTTATAGTTGGCCGTGTGACCGACTTGGTCACATAGCACGCAGCTTGGAGGCTCCGTGCATTCGGTGGGGTTTTTGGGACGGGGGCACTCTTTAGTACTATGATCCCCTCGGCACTTGACGCACCTGGGGGTGGCATAGCAATTTTTCTGGCTACCTGATAGAGAGCATAAGGAATTAATCCTGAAAATCGGGTTATGGGGCTCGGTAGGGCTGCATTCAACCACCACCATATCATATTGCTGGCCACCTCGTTTTATGCATGCGGTGGACAGCTAGGACGGGGACTTTCTGCGCGATTAAATCTGCGCGAATGTCGTCGATGGGGATTTCTTTGGGAATGCGCCGGATAACAACACGGACGGGCGCTTCCTCGGGTACAGTGTAACGAAAAGTTCCTTTCCTTAAGAAATATAGTAAGATTTCTGAAACACTAGAGGTCGGGACTGTGATTTTAATGCCCAGCTGACACGCTAGGGCATTAATGTATAATTATTGTGATTTTTAATTTCGTGGACTAAACTGACAGCTGCAATTGACCTTATTTTTTTTAAATGTTGCAAGCGCGGAGTATAGTGTTGTAGGTAAGGCTCAATCATATGTCATTCATCGAATCGATGTGACATGACTCCTGAATTTATTTTTACTAATTGGTGTAAATAAATGTTTTATGAATATAAACGTAATATATTTAAATATAACAGTATTCATACACATAGTACATGAACTTTTATTGTGTTAAATATGAAATCAACAATAAAATAATTGCATTCGATAAAATTAAGTCTGACATAAATGAGTAGAAACTAAATATGGGCCGCTAGTTTCTAAACAAATTATTTTTTTATGCCGTGAAATAGTTTCATTTTCGATCTACATCGATTTTCGATTAACTTTCGATCAGTCAGGATAGTTAGGATACGACACTATTTTAATGTAACGATAAAGTGACAACCCCCCAAATGTCAGTTTGGTCCACGAAATAAAAAATCACATTATAGTTGATCTTACGTTCAATGCAAGATTTGTATACGTCTGTCCACTTATCTTTGTCGTGGAGAAATACTGGCGGGGGCACGAACATCACGCATGAATTGGCACCTATTAAGTACTTTTTCACTTAGGTTATTTTTCAATTTGCAGTGTTTTTATTTTGAAATCGGTAGTATTTTTTTTGCAAATATCTTTTTTTATTTTAACTTTTTAGTTGTGGTACATAATGAGAAAGTTCCATAGAAACGTACCTATAGAGCCCAACGTTATGCCAGAATAGATTACCCGAATAACATAAAACAAAACTTTTACATAACCGGTGAAATGTGAGTGAGATGAGTGTACCAGAGTGAACTGTAGGGAACACATCTGCGTACGTCTTTAGAGCGTATCGGCGTGATGTTATGTCATGAAATGGCGTATACAATAAACAGATTTGCGATTGCAATAATCCCGAGAGATTTGCCGTTGTTTATTGAAGAGTTCTGTTATAGATCTCCGAAGTTCTTCATCAGATCTTCACCAAATTAATGGGACCACAAGAGAAGCTAACTTTCATAATAGGTTGGGGAAAAAGTCTTTTCGCATTATAGTATGTATGAACTTGTAATAAAATCTCTTTGGCTATACTATTTGTATCTGGCTGGTTTTGGTATAATTGAAAGTTTAAATTTTAAAGAACATAATTCCAAATTCAAATTAGGAAAATGTGTGATTTTCATTTGTTTTTCGTACCGTCAAGATGAGTGAATCTAATGAAGAAATTCGATACATTTTAAAATTTTACTACAAAAAAGGTAAAAATGCAACGCAAGCCACGTAAAATATGTTTATGGACCTAGTGCAGTGTCTGTGAGAGTAGCACAAATTTGGTTGCGAGCTAGGTAAGCGTTTTCAATCCGGAAATTTTGATGTCAAAGATGCACGTCGCTCTGGTCGCCCTATTACGGATAAAATGGTTGCCATTTTTGAAAAAGTGGAGCAAGGTCGGCATATCAGTAGTTACGACGTAGCTGAAGAACTGGGAATTGACCACAAAACAGTTTTGGCGCATTTGAAAAAAACTGGGTACACAAAAAAGCTCGATATTTGGGTACCTCACGAGCTCACTGAAAGAAACCTAATACTAAAAACCGTGTACTCATTTGTGATTCTTTATTACGACGTAATAAAACCGAACCATTTTTGAAGAAGCTGATAACTCGTGATGAAAAGTGGATCACGTACGACAAGAACGTGCGAAAAAGGTCGTGGTCAAAGGCCGGTCAGGCTTCACAGACTGTGGCAAAACCCGGGTTAACTCGCAACAAAGTGATGCTGTGTGTGTGGTGGGATTGGAAGGGCATTATTCATTTTGAGCTGTTACCACTAGGCAGGACCATCGATTCTGAACTCTACTGCGAACAACTGATGAGATTAAAGCAAGAAGTTGAGAGAAAGCGGCCGGAATTAATCAACAGAAGGGGTGTGGTTTTTCATCATGATAACGCTAGACCTCACACAGCAAAAATTAAGAGAGTTTGGCTGGGAGGTGTTAATACATCCGCCGTATAGTCCTGACCTCGCACTTTCAGATTTCCACCTGTTTCAGTCTCTTCAGAATTATTTAGGCAGTGTCAGGTTAACATCACGAGAGGACTGCCAAAACCACTTGTCGCGGTATTTTGATCAGAAGTCCCAAAATTTCTATAGCAATGGGATCATGGTCCTACCAGATGGCAAAAAGTTATCGTACAAAATGGTACCTACATACTTTAGTTAAATGTATATAAACTATATTAAAAAATATTTTGAATTTTCTTAAAAAATGCGAAGAAACTTTTTCCCCAACCTAAGAATCATCAAAATCGGCTCATCTACGAAAAAGTTCTGCGGTAACAAACATAAAAAATACTGTCGCTCTGAGTAACTCCTCTTTTTTGAAGTTTGTTCATTTCATCGATATATCAAATTTCCTTGTTTATTATGATTGTAAATTTTGTTCGTTTCAAATTATACAATCATGACCGACGAGTCTTGAACGAAAGAGATTGTCATTCTGAGCGAAGGATCTTCAGTTGAGCATCACGAATCTTTTTAATTTAAGCCTACTTGTTAATCTTTTCAGCCTGTTCTTAATTTACCGTTCTACCAGAATATGCTCTTCCGGAGGGAGTGCGAACTCGAAATTCAGGCTCGAGAGGAACCACAATATGCTGAAGTGATGGATCCGTAGTTACGACGAGCACTGGTGGATTACGGCCAACTCCCTCTCATAGAGAAGAGGCCTATGCCCCACAGCAGTGGGCACATTACTCATGAGGGCAATTTTAAAAGTGTGGTATCTACTAAGTTTTGAAGACCAGTGTAGATAGATTATTTCATAGATTTGTTTCGAAAGCTAAGTTCGGGTTGTACGTATATTATAACAACCTTTTTTTAACTTACCTAATATTATTATGTAATAAAAATAAATCTATTCCAACATTGTAAAATTGCAATATTTCTTTATTTTATCCTGTAGCAACCGGAGTATTTAAATACTGGCGAAATAAGTAACCTATAAAAACCGACAAACTGGCAACTCCGCGACTATGTTCAAGGTTTGACTAGATCAGTGCCTAATTAACGATGAATCTCTTGGCCCGCTTTTCGGTCAACTTTAGTGCAACAAGCTGGTATTTGGCAGATTCGTCCCAGAGATAAGAACAGTACTCCATGCATGATCGAACTTGCGAATGATACAAGTCGCGGAGCTGTTCTGGCGTGAAGTTCCTTTTCGCCTTCTCAAGGTTCAATTTTTTGGCAGCCAGCTGAGCTTATGCCACAATGTACGGACCAAAATTAAGAGTCAAGTCAACGTAACGCTATGAAGCTCAAGATGTACCGTTATTACCGTAGTGTGCTGCGTAGCCTTGATGTGAACAAAGCGTTTTTCCCCAATGGTATACAAGCAATTGTACTTAACACCTGTGCGCCTGAATTGTCTCAGATCTTAAAACGCCTATATCGCCTTTCGATAGGGACTGAAAAGTACCGAAGGTTTGGAAGCAAGCCAACATACAGCCTGTGCCCAATAAGGGCAGTCGAGCTGACCCGGCCAACTACAGACCCATCTCTGTAACGTCCATCCTCTGTAAGAGTATGGAACGTGTGCTCAACGGTAAGCTCCTGGCATACCTAGAAGCGAATGACAAGCGAATCTCAGTGATCGCCAATACGGCTTCCGCCAAAATCGGTCCACTGGGGATCTTCTAGCGTATGCTATTCACATCTGCAGTGAGGCCATCGAGAAACACAAATACGCACGTCCTTTTGATGGATGCGAATATCCGACAAACTCGTCGCATATCCGTCAAGAGCAGGAGGAGGCTGATTCCTCAAAAAGGGAGGCAAATAAGTTTGCCTTCTCCTCAGCGGAGTGGGTCAATGACCCATCAGGTTTCAGCAGTGGTGGTAGTGAGGGGCGACAAAAGTTTGATTCGACCGACTTAGCCAGGAACCAAAACGCTTTGCTACCTGCTGGGTATGAAGCTAGTTTGTGCCTGATTCTGCTAATGTGGTCAAACCAATTCTGTTCTGTTTTTGTAAGTAAGAAGTCAGCTCAGCGTTCTTCTTACTCAGACTACCTAAGTAATCTGAATAACAACAGCCTGTCTCTTACAGCACCTGCAATAGACCACGACTGTTTAGTTGAAAAAAATTAAGGTCTTTGGATTGCCACAAAGGTGATGGGATACCACCTATATTTGTCTCCAAATGCGCTTCTTCATTAGCATCTACACTACTATTAATATGTAATAGATCACTTAGTACGAGTCTTTCCGGATGTTTGGAAAACTGCAAAGGTTGTGCCTGTTTACAAGAGCGGTGATAGCGATTATTTGGATAATTATAGGCCTATCTCCCTCCTGTCTACTATGGCAAATGTTTTTGAGTCTTTGTCCTTTCATTCAGTCACTTAAAACTTTATCTTGGTGTCTCCCAGCATGGTTTTGTGGGCGCCAGGTCTACTTGTACAAATTTGGTGACTTTTACTGTTGTGTCCTTGGTTGATGCTGTTGATTCTGGCAAACAGGTTGACGTTATCTTTACAGATTTTAGTAAAGCTTTTGACCGTGTGTCACACGATATCCTTATGGAAAAGTTAAAGGCTTACGGCATTACTGGTAATTTACTAGCTAGGTTGAAATTATACTTAGAGAACCGTTTCTACTTTGTTCCAGTTAATGGCTTCCAATCTGTTAATTGTGCGATTACATCAGGCGTTCCACAGGGCTCTCATATCGGCCGAATACTATTTATTGTTTTTGTCAATGATATACCTGAATGGTTCCGTTTCTGCGAATGTTTCATGTACGCCGATGACCTCAAATTTAGTAAAATATTTGAGTCCAACGATGATTTTGAGCCATAACAAAATGATCTGGATAAGCTAATCGACTGGTGTGTTAACAATGACATGGACTTAAACATTAATAAATGCTTTCACATTAACTTTTCTAGGAAGAAGCTCTTGGTACCGTCTGAGTATTACATTGGTACCCACGTCATCCAGGAAGTAGAATAAATCAGAGATCTGGGTGTAGTGTTTGATAAAAAGCTTACGTTTATGCCACACTTATCAGAAACATGGTTGGCTTTCGACGGAGTAAAACGAAGATTTTATGGTACAACTGTTACGTTCGTGGTATTTTGGAGTATACAATACTCCAAAATACTACTAAGAAAAAGAAGCCAACGTACGCGGCTAGGTTATCGCATTTTAGGATAAACTCTTTAGAGAAACGTAGCAATATTATAGATTCAAGTTTCTTAATTAAAATCTTGCGTAACAAAATAAACTGACCTCAGTTATTCCTGCAGTTACGCCTGTAGGACATTCTCAGTCCGAATCGGATTTAAATGCCCTGCGACTGAGTGATTGCTCCTTCCTAAACATAAACCGAAACAAAAGACCCTGTACTGAACATGCTCAGTCGCCCAATAATGGCGATAAGGACCTGAAAGAAGAAGTTTTGGAACTCCTGAAAAGCTGGAAATCAGAATTTGACACAAAACAAAGACTTTCTTCACAAATATGTTGGCATCCTCTTACGACCTTTTTGCCATCACAGAATCGGGCCTTATCGATTCAATCCATGATGGCGAACTTATGCCACCGGATTATAAAATACTACGGTGTGATCGAGTAGATGGGCGCAAGCAAGGAGGAGTGTTCTTAGCAACATCGCCGCGTTTTGATTTAAAGGGTGTTTCAATCGCTAATGTGAACTCAGCCTTATTTGAGATTGTTTGTGCTACCGTGCACCTGGGCAATAATTGTTTGTTTTTATGTTGTGTAGTTTATATTCCTCCGAAATGTGACAGTAATGAATATATGCGATTGTTTAATATTTTAGAAACTGTATGTATAAATTATGAGAATGTATTAGTGATGGGTGATTTTAATATGCCATCTACATCAGTGGAAATACAAAGTTACTTCGAGTATATAAACGCTTTCTTTGGATTTCAGCAGGTAAATAATGTTAGTAATATAAATAATCGTACTTTGGACTTAGTACTGACTACGTTTTTGGCGAGTGAGATGGGGGTAGAACTGTCGGGTGAACCCTTGGTGGATATTGACGTTCAGCATCCTCCACTGATAGCGACAGCGAAGTTTGGCGGTCAATCCAATGAGCTATTGACGGTACACAAACAGAATTCTGATTGCGAAGAAGAATCTGTATTAAATATTGAACCGAAATGGAATTTTACCAAATGTAACTTTTCCAGACTTTATAGTATTTTACAATCAATAGATTGGGAGGCCATGTATGAGATTTCGGATCCTGATAAGGCATTAACGTGTTTTTATAGTGTAGTTAATGAAGCGATTAGTGAATGCACACCAACAAAAAGAAAAAAATGTAGTGGGAAATAAAGTAATTATGTGTATCCAATCTGATACACATCTGATTTAATATGCGACATCAAAACAAAGTGGAGATATCATAAATTATTTAAAATTACTGGTTTCAAAAGCGATTATGAATGGTTTTCTTACTATCGAGCCCAAGTTAAACATAAATTAGCGTCAACGTATGAAAATTACCAGCGTAGGTTACAGATAAATATTAAAAACGATCCCAAATCTTTTTGGAATTTTGTTAGAGGCAAGCGTGCTAGACGAAACAAAATTCGAGTCACAAAAGATGGAAAGGAGTTGAGTGACGAAGAATGTCCGGAATATTTGGCTTCCTTCTTTCATTCGGTGTATAACGGGGTGTGACCGGCGCTGGACCCCGAGGAGGCGGAGCGCGCGGCGGGAGCGAGCGCGGGCGCGGCGCGCGTGCACCATGGCCAGATTGAACTGCGCGAGCTGCGCGCCTAGCTTCGCCGCCTCAAGCCCAAGTTTTCGGCGGGACCGGACGGGATACCTCCTTATATAGTAAAAGATTGTAGTGCGGTGTTTGAAAGGCCATTACTGCATATTTTAAATTTGTTTTTAAAGTTCGGTCAATATCCCAATCACTGGAAAATCACTAGAGTGATCCCAGTCCCGAAGGGAGGTTCGGGAACTGATGTTAGTGGCTACCGACCGGTGGCGGTGCTGTCGGCGTTTGCTAAGGTGTTTGAATCGGTGTTGCACAAGTGTATTTCAGATCAAGTTGCTTCTCGACTGAACGACGCTCAACACGGTTTCCAGACTGGTCGGGTACGGGGAGTAACTTGTTGTCTTTTATGACATACCTGGCGCCTGTTGTTAACGCTGGGGGGCAGGTGGACGCCGCGTACTTTGACTTTCGGAAGGCGTTCGACACCGTCGACAAAGATGTGCTGTTTGCTAAGTTTGCGGCATTTCGTTTTACGCCGCACCTACTGAAATTTTTCGCGAGTTACCTTGGTGATCGCCGGCAGTACGTCGAATACGGTGGATACATCTCCAAGCCATATTTCACGTTTTCGGGGGTGAGTCAGGGTAGCAATTTCGGTCCATTAGACTTCATTCTGATGGTCAATGATCTCCCGGAAGTTGTAAGGGAGGCAAAGTGTTTGCTATTCGCGGTCGACCTTAAGTTGTTCCTATCGGTAACAAATACTTCGGACTGTGAACGGCTTCAACAGGATATTGATAGGGTGGTGCAGTGGAGTGTAGATAATAAGTTAGGTTTTAACTTTTCCAAATGCGGTATAATGAGCTACACTCGCGCGCTGGAACCTCTGCTGCATCAGTATGAGATGGAAGCCGATGTTATGTCACGAGTCACGCATGTGCGGGACCTGGGGGTGGAGATGGTGCCGGAATTAACGTTTCGTGAGCACATCTTAGACATATACGGCAAGTCCTTCCGAAATCTGGGATTTATACTCAGACAGTGCAAGGACTTTCAGAATACGGCAGTGGTTAGAATCATGTACAATGCGCTGGTACGGAGCCGTCTGGAAACGAGTGCTATCGTTTGGAACCCCCATGAGGCTAAATACATCATCATGGTGGAAAGAATCCAAAACAAATTCACTCGTTTTTTGTTTAGGAAGCTGTAGGGTGTCTATCCCTTCTTCCCAATCATGTACCCGAGTCTCTTTGTAATAGGGATGGTAGGGTACAGCTGGCTCGCGGTGCGGAGGGACATCGCTCTGTGGTACAGCACTCCAAGTTATTAGCTCTTTAGGGTTGACTGCGGCTAACTATACCCACGCGTGGGAGTTACTAGAGAGCAGGTACCATAACAACCGCCTTCTAGTCCACAACCATGTAAAATCTTTGTTCACGGCGCAAAGCATTAATAAAGAATCCCCTGCGTTAATTAGAAAACTAATCGATGTGGTGTTGCGTAACCTCAGAGCGCTTAGGTCGCTTGACGAACCCACGGACACGTCGGACACTTTAGTCATGTACATTATTGTATCTAAGCTAGATGCTTCGACAGAGCGCGAGTGGGAAAATTATATAGGCATGATTTCTTCTGGTACCCACAAGACTAAAACAAAATTAGAAGATTTGTTAGGATTCTTACGTAATCGTGCCGATATGTTAGATATTATGGTCCATAGTAATACGCGAACTACACAAAACAAATCTAGCAATTCGTCTGATAATAAACGGCAGACGGGTGGGGCGCAGGCACACAAAACACACAGTTATGTATCCACGCGTAACAATACCGGTAATGTGGGTAAACCCGAAGTATCAAAAAATCTTTTTAACAAAAAATTAAACCGACTTCCAAAAAAACACTGCAAAACGAAAAATAACTTTCTTTTCCGAAGTCGGTGTCTTTGGTACATTATTGTTTTCCGTGTTTCGACACCGACTTCGGAAAAGAAAGTTATTTTTCGTTTTGCAGTGTTTTTTTGGAAGTCGGTTTAATTTTTTGTTAAAAAGTTTTTTATTTATCTCTTTTTAGTTTTCATAGGTACTTCCAATTGCAATAAACATCATATATAGCCAAAGTACATCTCATGACGATTCCAATAAGCCCATACACGACTAGGATACATTGTTTTATTTCGGAGTACCAGTGCCTACCTGCCGGCTTCATCATCAGATCAGTTTGATGGTACCATTTTCATCAGCACTATTTGTTTCAGCATAGTCGTTAAACTATTCTAGATATCTTATAACCCATGACATACTTAGCATTAAGGAATTCTATTGGCCATCTGTGGTCTTCTTCACCAGTTCCACTTCACCAAATGTTACTTTCTGAGTGCAGATGATTGCATTATTGATAAAAATACCAAAATCGCTATATGTATGCCTATAATATTTGAGGAATTCCCTCGATTTCTCCAAGATTACATCATCAGATCTTGACTTGATGACTATGAGACCAACTGGGAAGTATACCCTTTCAAACAAAAGAAGAATTTTCCAAATCGGTCCAGGCGTCTTACAGTAAACGGGGAACATACATAAAAAAAAAAAGATTCCGACGAATTGAGAACCTCCTCCTTTTTTTGAAGTCGGTTAAAAATCGAAATATCCATGTTTGATGTGCCGGCAAAATCACCCTTTGTTTATTTGCGTTAAATTCCTTAACTTATCAGTTCCGGACAGAATTAAATTCATTAATAATGTAAAGGATCTGTGTCGTAATTGTTTACGTACAGATCAGGTCACCTAAGTTCAGAGTGCATGTTCGGGTCGTGCAAGCAATGCAAGGAAAAACATAACAGCCTACTACATAACGATTATAATCATAACCATGTGACGACTGCGCCGGCATCGTCAGCGGCGAATGCTGATAAGAAACCGGTTTCTGTTGTCTCGTGTGCGAATAATTCGTTAATCAGTAATGCGTCTTCTGTACTGTTACCACATGTGTTATTATCTACTGCACTAGTCGAAGTCATGGATAATAATAACCAATATCATACAGCTCGAGCGCTGATAGATAGTGGTAGCCAAAATTGCTTTATTACAGTGAAACTTCATAAACGTTTAAACGTATCAGTAATACAGTCCACTACTCGTATACAAATATCGAGTGTGGGACAATCGGTCTCACAATCGAATAAATCATGCGATATTAACATGCGATCAAAAACGAATAACTTTAGAGTTCAACTTAGATGTTTTGTTTTGCCATGCATTAAAACATCCAGTGCCATTGTGTAGTAAACATCGATTTACAGTGTTGTTGTTTGCACATGAACATAAACAATTGTTGCATGGTGGACCACAGCTCCTACTAGCTAGTTTGCGTGAGGCTCGGTGGCCTCTTGGAGGACGAAACCTCGCTAGGAAAACTGTACACGACTGCGTCACGTGCACTCGCATGAAAGGGAAGACGTTACAGCCTATCATGGGTAACTTGCCAGCTAAACACTTGGAACCTGGCTTCCCCTTTATGCCCTGTGGTGTTGACTACGTCGGGCCAGTGATGATCTTGAACCGTAGCGGGAGGGGAGCTAGTCTCATTAAGGGTTATATTTGTTTATTTGTCTGTTTATGTACATGTTATATACATCTAGAATTAGTTACAAGTTTGACAACCAAGGATTACATACTTGCATTAAAGCGTTTCATTTCACGTCACAGATAATATAATACTAGCATACAGATACCTCATCCCATACAAAGAAACCGTGCCGACGTAACTAGCGTTTTTCGACTGCTTATTCTGGCAATTTTTTGTACATCGAACGCATTCGGTTCTGTTTCACGGTGATAGATAGATGGTGGTAGCAGCGACTTGCAAGTAAAAGGGTTTACTAGGTTCGTGAATGTTTTTTTCTTTAAATACAGTGAAGGTTTGTTTTCTAGTATTTATTTGCACGTTTTTACAGTTTTTTTTGGACCAAAATGTGTTAAAATGCAAACTTTAACAATCGAGTGGAATGCCTCAGAAATTAAAAAATGCGCCATCTATTGGCATCAATTTTAAATGATCCGTCTAATAATCTTTGAAATGTGAATTAAGAGCCCAATATTCCATAATTTTGTACTTAGGAGAGTTGATTAAACAAGAACATACAATTTTTGTGTTCAATTTCAGAAAATGTTAATTTTACGCACTTTCAATAACAGATAGGTGGATACCGAGGTGCATTACGCGCCATCTAGTGAGATTTATTTGAACCAAATTTTCTTTCTTAGCAATGAGACCCCGTGTTTCACGTAGAGGAAAGCCAGCCGAGATAATATCAGATAATGCTAAGAATTTTGTAGGGGCAGAAAAGGAATTTGTTTCTTCCATTGAGAACAATAGTAAAAATATTAGTAATTTTACTTCAGATAATAGCATAAAATTCAGCTTTATACCTCCGTATGCTCCTCATTTTGGCGGTTTGTGGGAGGCAGGGGTGAAATCGTGTAAGCACCAACTGCGACGCGTAGTGGGGGGCGCAAATCTTACTTACGAGGAATTCAGTACGGTGTTGGCACAAGTTGAAGCCATCCTGAATTCCCATCCCTTGACTGATCTGTCTACTGATCCTTACGACCTGCAGCCCCTTACCCCCGCCCATTTCCTAATCGGCCGACCACTGACCACTCCAGCCTGCAAAGACTTGACTGCTACGCCGAGTCACCACCTGCTGCGCTACGACGTGATCGAGCAAATGAGACAAAATTTCTGGAAGCGATGGGCTAGAGACAACGTGTCGGAGCTGCAGACGCGGACCAAGTGGAAAACTCACCAAGGTGCCGCCTTCCTGTTGATCCTGTACAACCTTTTGGAACTCACCATTTCCAAGGCCGGGCCCATGTTACCGCCTACACCGTTTTTGGGGGCTGAGTCACCCTCGTCCGTAGGAGAGCACCCCATACGATTCCCTACACGTGGCCCCCGGGTGGTGCTAATCAGGTGACACAAACTGGTGGTAGGCTTCGGCCGAAGGCTTGCGACCACCCACCGGGCAAAGACGTACCGCCAAGCGGCCTAGCCGTGTTCCGGTACGATGCTCGGTGTAGCCAACTAGAGGAGTTGGGTCGAGCTAGCTGTTCCACTGCAGGCGGACCGGTCTGACGCGCGCTGTTATGGGCGTATCGGGAGACTGTTCGCGGAGGGTAGCGGGATCCGAGGCACGGTGCGCCGCTGGCCGACCGCAGGTAGTTGGGGGCCCAAGTAGTGTGCCAGCCACACACGAAAGGCTGCCCCGCCAACTGTCGAAAAATCCCGGAATGCACCATCGTGCTGGTTGGCGACCAGAAGACAGGGCCCGATGGACATTCCCGGGGGGGCTCGGGCGTCCCCGCAGTCTCCAGACCAGTCCCCCATTGATGGCGTCCTATCAGTGCGTGTCTGTGGGTTGCCAGCGTGGAACCTCACTCAACTATGCCAAGGAAAAGTAAAGGAAAAGCTGTACAGCGGCAGCACTCCCTGTCACACAAAGTGCACCTCAGCAACATAAGAGGGCTGCACTCAAATCTCGAAGCAGTCCATCACCACCTGGAGACCAGCTCTTCTTTTCCTTTCGGAGACGCAGATCGGATGTCCGTCAGACGTGTCGTACTTATCATACCCAGGGTTTACCCTGGAGCACAACTTTAAACCACGCGCGGGTGTATGCATGTACGCCCGAGACGACATCTGTTATCGGCGTCTCCGAAACCTTGAGGACTCAAGGTTTTCCGTGCTCTGGGCACTGGTGGACACAGGCCTGGATAAAATTATCTACGCCTGTGTCTACCGATCGCACAGTGGTGATCAGGAGACAACCAGGCTTACAGAGCATCTGTGTGAGGCGGCTGATGCGGCACAGCAGCGGTACCCTTCTGCCCAATTAGTGATACTGGGGGATTTCAATGCCCACCACCAAGAGTGGCTCTTCCCATACCAGTGCACTGATCATGCTGGGCGAGAGACGCGAAAGCTTGCGCTTGCGTTAAATCTCGCCCAGCTGGTCCAGGGAGCAACGAGGGTGCCGGATGTTGATTCGCACACTGCCAATTGCTTGGACCTTTTGCTGACAACAGATCCAGACCGCTACTCTGTGTCGGTATCTTCACCTTTGGGTAGCTCCGACCATTGTCTGGTGAAGTCTGTATTCGTCTACTCCCCACCCGATCCCAGCCCAAGAGGCATTCGGCGGGTTTGGCGGTACAGGTCAGCAGATTGGGATGGGATGCGTTCGTTTTTCGCTTCTTATCCTTGGCGGCCCACCTGCTTTTCTTCAGCTGATCCCTCGTCGTGTGCGGACGCCGTCACCGATGTGTTGCGTCGGGGAATGGAGTACTACATTCCATTCTCTGACGTAGCAATGTCTAGAGTTGACCTGCCATGGTTTGGCGCCGAGTGCAATCGCGCCAACACGCTTAAACATGAGGCGTACCTGGCATGGGTCGACGCTCGGACGCGCAAGGCTAGCGACGTGGGCCAGCGGAAGAGAGCCTTTAATAGGGCTGCCAAGTCCTGCAAGAGGGTATTGCGAAGGGCTCGGTTTGACCACATAAGCCGTATTGGGACCAAACTTGCTTCCTACCCAGCCGGTAGTAAAGCGTTCTGGTCCCTGGCTAAGTCGGTTGAATCGAATTTCTGCCGTCCCTCACTACCACCACTGCTGAAACCCGATGGAACACTGGCCCACTCCGCTGAGGAAAAGGCAAATTTATTTGCCTCTCTTTTTGCGGAGTCGTCACGTCTGAATCCTGGTGATGCGCGCCCCCCTCCTTCTCCTGATGGATGCGAGACGAGTATGTCGGACATTCGTATCCATCAAAAGGACGTCCGTAGGGTGCTGCGCAAACTCGACGTGAACAAGGCTAGCGGCCCTGACGGAATACCAGCAATTGTTCTTAGAACCTGTGCGCCTGAACTGTCTCCGATCTTGACACGCCTATTCCGCCTTTCATATGAGGCTGGAAAAGTGCCGAATGCTTGGAAGCAGGCTAACGTACAGCCCGTGCCCAAGAAGGGCAGTCGTGCTGACCCGGCCAACTACAGACCCATATCTGTAACCTCCATACTCTGTAAGAGTATGGAACGTGTACTCAATTCTAAGCTCCTGGCATACCTAGAAGCAAACGATATCCTAAGTGACCGCCAATACGGCTTCCGCCGAAATCGGTCTACTGGGGATCTTCTAGCGTATGCCATTCACATCTGGAGTGAGGCCATCGAGAGGCACGGGGAAGCGCTTGCCGTCTCCCTCGACATCTCGAAGGCTTTTGATAGGGTCTGGCACGAAAGCCTTATTGGTAAGCTTCCTTCATTCGGTTTGCCCGGTGGTCTGTGTGATTGGATTGCTGACTTCCTGAGAGACCGGTCCATTCGAGTGGTTATCGATGGCTGCTCGTCGGACCACTTGGATATTAATGCCGGGGTCCCTCAGGGGTCGGTACTTTCAGCAACTTTATTCCTGCTGCACATAAACGATCTGCTAAAACCCGGCACCTTTGGGTATGCACGACAGCACTGTTGCAGAGAGATACTTGTCCAACGCTCGTGCTGCCGGGCCTCAGATCCAGTCTCTCCGGGAGGCCATGGTGGAGCGCTTGAACCTGTCCTTGCAGGCAGTCTCCGAATGGGGCGATGCCAATCTGGTCAGGTTTAATGCTGCTAAAACCCAGGCGTGTCTTTTTTCCGCTAAAAAGAGCCAATTTCACCCGGCTCCAACTTTCCGAGATGTGACCGTGCCAATAACTGACCATCTTGAGCTTCTTGGCGTTACGTTGACATCGACTCTCAATTTTGGCCCATACATTGAGGCAAAGGCTCAGCTGGCTGCCAAAAAGTTGGGGATCCTTGCAAAGGTGAGAAGGTACTTCACGCCAGAACAGCTGCTCAGCTTGTATAAAGCGCAAGTTCGATCATGCATGGAGTACTGTTCTCATCTTTGGGACGGATCTGCCAAATACCAGCTTGATGCACTAGAGTCGATCGAAAAGCGGGCCAAGAGGCTCATCGGTGATGAGGCACAGAGACTTGAACATCGTCGCCGAGTTGCCAGCTTATCGGTTTTTTATCAATTACATTTCGGGGAGTGTGCGATGGAATTGCATGACCTAATTCCGCCCAGCCCGTTTCATCATCGGACTACCAGACGTACGGCGATGCGCCATCGGTACATGGTGGACATCCCACCCATACGCACTAAACGTTTTGAGAATACTTTTATTATGCGTACAGCTAAGGAGTGGAACTCCCTGCCGGAGTCTGTGTTTCCCGATAGCTACAATCTAGGGGTCTTTAAGTCAAGAGTGAATAGGTTACTTCTAGGCAAGCGCGATCGATCGTCGACCACATCATCGCTTACCATCAGGTGAGATGGTGGTCAAGCGCGAACCTATAACAAATATAAAAAAAAAAAAAAAAAAAAAAAAAAAAACACCATCTAGTGGCACTGGAGGGCAGCTTGAACGAGATGAAGCTGCTGATGGCTACGCGCTACGGTACCTGTCGACCAATCAACGTGCGGTGTGCGTGTCTGCCAATCGTTGCCAATCATCGTCAGCTAACTCCACTTCGCTTTCGTCGTTCTACCCTTCGCTGTCTACATATATAAGAATCGAATTTTGTACAGCATTGCAATCCTGACCACAAGCCAATGTATGCATCAATACTCACAGAGGAAAGATGTCTCTACTCTGGCCCGAAAGAGATGAGAATATACACCGACGGATCGAAAACTGCCTCAGGTACCGGAGTCGGAGTCTTCTCATACGATTTCAATATAAATATATCCAGACCGCTAGGAGGGTTTAGCACCGTCTATCAGGCGGAGTGTGTGGGCATCATACAAGCGGTCCATACCCTAGAAGCCAGGAGGGTTACGGACACCCCCATACGGATACTCTCCGACAGCGCATCAGTCCTCCAGTCCTTACGAAAAAAATACATTACATCAAAACTAATACTAGAATGTCACAACGCACTAGAACAGATAACTGTATCTAGCCGTAACACGGTGACACTACAATTGATAAAGGGACACAGCGGATCGCTGGGCAACGACGCGGCTGACGAGCTTGTGAGGCGCGGATCCAGCTCGACGGTCTATGGACCCGAACCTGTTGTACCCATCCCCTTCAACCAAATACGCAGGTGGCTACAGGAATTCACCCAGACACAGGCGGAGAACTGAGCCTCGACACCGGGCTGTAGGCAATCCAAAGAAGCTCTGCCATCCTTGGATAGTAGGCTTACCAGGAGTCTTTTACGCCTGGACAGGAATGGCCTCCGCCTGGTGACGGGGACCATGACGCACGGAACACTGCTCACTCAACAAACACTTCCACACAATAGGCATAACGGACAGTCCTCTGTGCAGGGCATGCATGGAGGCTGAGGCAACTGTTGCGCATGTTCTCTTTGAATGCACAGGTGTCACCCAGATAAGAGCACAAACCCTCGGGTCACCCAGTAGTGGTAGTGGTAGTGGTAGGGACTCCCTTTTCCGCACTTAGACTCCCATTTGGTCCGTTGTGCGTGGGGACTGTACTAGCTAACATAGCCAGCCTAGCTCCGCCCAAAAGCACAGAAGCTTCCTGGGAGCTTCACAGGCTTCACGGAGCGACCTCACTGTTCCGAGGATTTCTTCGCGTTGAGATGCCACGGCCTCGCATTCCAGGACTACGTGGGCGGCAGTTTCTTCGGCGTTAAAACAGCCCCTGCAAAGTGGACTGTCCGTGGCGCCTAAGTTGAATAGATGTTTGTTAAGAAGGGTGTGGCCCGTTATTGTCCCTATAATTATTTTAAGGTTATTTCTGCTCAGGCTGAGGAGTTTTTTAGTAAGACGCGGGTTTACGTTTGGCAAAGCCATTTTCGACTGTCTACAGTCCGTTGTCCGTGCCCATCTGTTAATTTGTAGTTCTGTTGATCTTTGACGAATCCACGCACGAAATTGCGAGAAGGGCAAGGGGATAAGTGGGTACGGGCCTAGCACTAACATCTCGGAGCCCCTTTTCGCAAGTTCGTCTGCGGCATCATTGCCTAGGGATCCACTATGCCCCCTGATCCACTGTAGGGTGATTCGATTGGATTTCGATATACTCTCCAGGGCGAGGTGGCACTCAAAGATAAGTTTGTTGTTAGTTAGTTTGTTTTCTAAAGCTTTGAGCACGGCCAGACTATCAGATAAGAATTTGACACCGTAGTTCTGGATGCCCAAACGCTTTACGGTTTTTGCAGCTTGTGTTAAGGCGACACATTCACATTGAAATATCGAGCTGTGTGTGCCTAGCGGTATGTGAAAGTTTATGTTGAGGTCAAGGGAGTGTACGCCAGCACCTGAGCCGTTATTCGTTTTCGAGCCATCTGTGTAAATTCGTACTTCATTGGCTCCTGACACATCCCTTTCTTCCTCTATTGTTTGTATGTTATAGGTTTTGTTGAACATAAGTTGTTTTTGAAATCTATCACACGGGGCCGCGATGAGAGGTTGATACTCAATCGCCCGGTCCAGGATTTTAGCGTGTGGACTGGTGAGGTTATTGCCCCATATGCCTAGATGCATTAGCCTGATGGCAGCTAGCGCCGCCTCTTGCTGTACATACAGGTCCAGGGGTGTTATTTGTAGGGCTATCTCCATGGCTGCTGTTGGGGTGGTTCTCATGCAGCCAGTGATAGCTGAACAGGCCTGTCGCTGGAAACGTTGGAGTCGGGTTATGGTGGTCGAGAGTTCAGTCCTCGTCCACCAAACCAGAGCGCCATAAGCCAACATTGGCCTGATCACCGCTGTGTATAGCCACAGAGTAATCTTTGGAGAGAGCCCCCACGTTTTTCCTAACATTTTTTTACACTGATAGAGTGCAATTGTGCATTTGTTGAGTTTGTGGTCAAGATGCTTGTTCCAGAGCAATTTGCTATCAAGGATCACCCCCAAGTACTTGACCTCTTCTTTAAGTGTTAATTCTGTGTTGAAAAGTTTTGGGAGCCTATGTGGTCCAAGACTTCGTTTGTTAGTGAACATTATTAGTTCCGTTTTTGAGGGGTTAACCGATAATTCGTGCTTTGTGCACCAATTCTCGATTATTTTGCTTTGCTGGGTGGCGATCTGGCAGCCCGGGAAGTGCGTCGTTAGAAGTAATTCGCTTGTTTCTGCATCGTTTATTGTAAAGGTGTTGTCTGGTTTTTTCAGGCACCCTATAGAAAGGTCAGTCTCTTGAGCAAGACAGGTTTTGACCCTTAATGCCTGGTTGTTATTTTCAATGTTAGTGCAAAAACGCCTCCAACTGGTCTTTCCCCGGAGGCGTATTAGTTTTTTATATGTTCTGCGTTTTGTTGTGTAACGGTCCCAGTCCTCTGGCGACCGCGTGTTCCTAGCTCTATTGAACAGCTTCCTCAGCTTGTGCCGGTGTCTTTCCAGTTCGGAGCTCCACCAGGATTGCCTAACACCCTGTCTAGGTGTGGTGAGGGGACACGACTGTTCATAGCTAGATAGAAGGATGTTTGTGATGTTGTTTACGTGTTCGTCTAAATTGGTTACTGGTATCTCAGCCGGAATAGGGGGCAACTTACTTAGTTCAGTTCTGATAAGTCTCACAAACTTGGATCGGTCTGTGTTGCGAGGAACCCTTCTCGGCTGTGGTTTAGTTATGTCGAAGTTAATGGTATAACGGATCCACCTATGGTCTGAGCATTATAACTCATTGCACACATGCCAGTCCTGGATGGAGCCGGAGATACCTAGTGTTGCTATAGTTAGGTCTATGATTGTTTGTGATCTTGCGTTTATAAAGGTAGGTTCCGAGCCTTTGTTGAGTAGTACCAGATTATTACTAAGAATAAAGTCAAGCATTTCCTCACCTCGGTTGTTGGTTTTGACATTGCCCCAGAGCGTGTGATGCGCATTGGAGTCTGTCGCGATGATGAGTTCAAGTTTCTCCTTTTCACAGTACTTCACCAGTGAGGCGAGCTCTGGTAGAGGCACATCTCCATCGCCTGGCAGGTAAGCCGAGGCTAGTACTATGTCCGGAAGTTTCTGCTCTGTTCTGAAAAGCCTGGTTGCTGTCAGGTCCCTTGAACAGAATTCGTTAATTAATAAGTTAGGTACATGTTTTGGTACAAAGATGCAGGCACGTGGGTTACTGACGGAGGTGTCAAGCAGCAACTTACCTCCGATGTTGCCAAGGCCACATACTCTGCCACCCCTAATCCACGGCTCTTGGATGAGGGCGATAGTTTTTTGTTGTTGGTTCTCCAGCACTCTGCGCAGGGTAGCCGACGCAGTCTGACTGTGCTGGAGGTTGGTTTGCAGGATGCTAGTTGTCCCGCAAGGGAGAGGAGCCGAGGATGCTGTCCTCTTCCCCACTCTCTCCCCCCAGCGGAAAGCAGTCCTCGTCCGAGGTAATCCCGGGCGAGGGGGCATCCTGAGTTGATTCCAGGTTAGTTTCGACCTCCATCGCTGCCATGCAGGTCGCAAGCTCCTCCTCCGCGACGGACTCCGCCGCGGGAGGCGACGGAGAACGCACGGGTGGCAGAGAGTCCAGCTCTGGTACAGGCGCGACCGAGGTCGAAGAGTTTGGTAGCGTGGCGGTATCTACACTGGCAGCTTCCTTCTCAAGGAAGTTGAGATAGATGCTGCCCATGAGGTAGTAGATACGCCTCTGCTGTTTTTTTATAATTTTAACCATGGACTATGGAACACGGAAGAACAGAAAAGTGCCCGGAGGCTCCTCTCTGGCCCTCTCGTGTGTCAGAGTCCATGTATTTATTTTTAAGTTAGGGTTCTGCCTCGTCAGCATCTTGAGCAATGGCTGAGTGTCCTCGGTGTTTCCTGGGACAAACAGCATGCACAGTGCTTTTTTTGGGATTTCAGACTGAGGCCGAACAATTAGTCTGGTCCCCGGTATCGGGGACGTCATGTTGTTTATGATCCCTTTCAGCCATGATCGCGTGAAGTCTTCCTCACACCAAGTTTTGAGGACGCCTTCAGCGAAGTGGGCCTTTCCTCTGAAGTGGATCGCGGTATTTGTTGTTGTGTCTGTTGGATCAGGGTCTGCTATGAGCAGAGCTCGGAGCTGCTGTTCGATATCCGATCGAATTGCCTCCGCTTGCTCTTGCGTCATGTCCTGGAAAGGCTCAGACATGACGGCGACGCACAGCTCATTGTTCCTGTACGTCGCGGCCGCTTCAGCGTAGCTCACCGAGATACCATCAGCCGTATTGGAGCGAATCGGCTTGATCTTCTTGCCAGTCCCGGTCGGCGTGACGGTATCTTCGGGACGCGAGCGCTTCTGTGGCCTAGCAGGTTCCCTGTCGGTATTTTGAGGTTTTTTACGCCCCCTAGGTTTCGTGCTGCGCTTCCGTTTTGTAACGGTGGTAGCCGCACCTGTTGGTGTCGTAGACGTTTCCGCGAGTTGCCCCGCGGTGTCTGTCACGACAGCCTTATGCTCACCCTTGTCTTGGGGAGTCAGGTGCTTCCTAGTGGACTTAGTTTTGTGGGTAATTGTTATCCACTGTTCTTTGGCCGGGGCCTTGTTGAGATTACCTGCCGGTGGGGCTTCAGACAGACCCGTCAGGTCCTTCTCCGAGGCCGCAGCCGTAGACGCAGCCCGCATTACGGGCGCATCCACGTCCACGGTACTCTTAGAATCGCCATGAGCGGGATCTGTCTTCGGCCTTGTGGGCAGGGTTAAATTTAATGGCGCATCCTTGGACGCAGATTTGGTTGGCGTTGCCTGGGACGCAGCCTGTTTAGGCGCATACCATGCGGTTGCCTTCCTCCTCGCATCCTTGGACGCAGCCGAATGCTTTTGAAAGTTTTGTTTAGGGGCATCACAGGACGCAGCCTTGGGCGGTTGCCGCTTAGGCGCATTCTGGGACGCATCCCTAGTTTTAGCTGTAGTGGGCGCATCCGAGGACGCAGCCCTATCAGTAGATGTTATTTTAGGCGCATCCGAGGACGCAGCCTGTTTGTTGATTTTTGAAAGATTGGTCTCTTTATCCATAAGTTGTTAATTAATAAATTCACCATTGGAGCTCTCCACCCGCCACGGAGCCCTCAGTCGGGGACGTTACTCGTTCAACGAGCAACGCCAGAGCTACTCCTCCGGTATAGGACCAGCCTAGTGAGAAAATGACGAGCCCGCACGCGACGGAGGATTCCGGGACTGTATACGACACGAGACTATGCCGCAACTCATCCCGAAACCCCACGCCACGCCGGCTGCCCCCCCCCCACTAGCCGATTGATTGTGGGTAGCTACCCCCCAACCTCCCGTGTGAGAGGAAATCCAGACCAAAGTGGTGTGTTGTGTGCAGACTGCTCCACTCAACCACCAGGATTCCTTCATCCCCCCGTACGGGTCCCCGCGCACGGCACAAACACGCGGGAGGTCATTGCTATCCATCATCTGATTCATCATCCGATGGTGGACACCCAGGGGCATGACCTCGCCACCCCTGTGATAAGGCGCACGGTGATTTCTGTTACGTCTATTTCATAGGGAATTAGACCAAAAACAGGGCGGCAACCACGTGAAGGAAACCCACCGCACTTGCCTTGAGGATCTACACGACCGTAGCGCTCTCCCTCAAAACCACGCCACCTTGCCGTCTCTGAAGGAGCCAGACAAGGTAGGACTGCATCGACAAAGCCAAGCCCCACAAAGCCTGTCGCTGAAAGCTCAAAGCGTAAGTTTGCTAACACAGCCCAGCCCCAAGGGGTCACCCAGATCTTACACGGATGTTCTGAGGAAACCAGGAGCTCAAATTGACTTCTGGCGGGAGGTGGGCTGGTTGGAATGACCACCCAACGGCCGCCATGGCCCACGTACAAAGGTCCATTTGAGGGACTAAGTGCGGAAACCAAACCCCCCTAACATAGAACATAGTCAGCGCCTAGCAACAAAGGTACGTTGAATATTATTAATCTAAACGTATCTAAATATTTGCGTAACCTTAGCATAACTTCTTATAAACTAATTAATTGATTTATTTGCAGGTTGCCTTAATATTCGGTGGTGTTGGTGCGTGTAGACGACAAGAGCTTCATAATATTACAGCAAAGGATTTTCTACATCCCGAAATGCCTAAGTCGCCGACATTTACATAAGAAGAAAACGAAAGTATGTACTAAAGAAGTGGCAAGGACCTATGTAATAAATCAATCCAATATCGCTTTGAAAATTGTACGTTCACCAATTGTTTTAATTTTTAAGGATATAAACAATACATGTTTGTTTTTTCCTTGCAAATGTGTTGAAAACGTCGTATGAAACTCGTGAGCTCTGCTCATTACACGCTCGGCTGAATTACGGTCTCGTGTGTAATGAACAACTTAGCTCACTTGTATCATCATATACTATTGTCGCAGTTTAATCAAAGTAAGCGGCGGTGACACTCGCTGATATATTCTTGAGAGTTATTTCCATAAGTAGGAATTGTTCAGAAACCGAATAATATTTTTTTATGGACTATTAACAGTCACATTTTTTTCAGCTGGAAACAGGAATTAATTTAAAAAAAAAAAAAAACCTAGTGCCGTACCTGTCAACTCCATCATGATTCATCACGTCCTGTATCCGTCTCTCTATCTTCCACAGTGGAACCATACTATACGTAGTATAGTAGTGTTAGACTGGGTGCATCGTCCTTGCGTATATGAATTAATGTATGTATGTAAATAATGTAAAACACTTTTTTTTTTAAGAGTATGTGTGGATTTCTTATCCGTTCTTCTCCATAAAAAGCTACTTTTCCGAATGGACGGTAGAATCAACAATTATTACTTAAAAATTTAAATTTTTGACGTTCAAGGTCGTTCCAAGACCGGTTAATGAACTAATTGAAAAAACTAAAATTGACTACCTCCAAATACGCGTACAGGAGCGCGGCTTTGGCTACCCATTTTAAACCGACTTCCCAAAAGGGCTGAGGGGGCAGAAACGGCAACACGCTCTCGAGCGGTGGCGAGAGCGGCTACAGCAGCCACAATTTTCGCGCAAGCCGTACTGCCGCACTTCAAACACTCTCAGTTGCTCACTGTACTGACCGGACACGGTTGCTTTGGTGAGTACCTGAATAGGATTGGGCGAGAGACCACGGCAAATTGCCACCATTGTGGAGGCGACCTTGATTCTGCACAGCACACGCTCGGGGAGTGCTCGGCGTGGGCCTCTGAGCGGCAGGTCTTGGTCGCCAGGATCGAGCGAGTCTGCCAGCAGCTGTGAGGGCCATGCTGGCAGACACAGAAAATTGGCAAAAAAACGGGGAAGCAACCGCCTCGATGCCTAAAACGCCGAAACCCCGCCTATGTTATAAGCAGGTGAGACTCCGGAGTCGCGGGTTGTCAGATTGGGGACTCCGCCCACCGAGTGACTTCAGGCAGGCAGCAGCACAGTGATCACGTGCTGCCGTTCACAGCGTGGCTCAGGGCAGGCGATTCTTTCAGCCTCCCCAGGGATGTGTCCTAACAGGCGTTGCACAAAGTGGGGTCCGGGGTGGTCTTTTAAGAGGTGGCGGGGCCTCTTCCAGGTGCTGATGGTGATCAACGGGGTGGTTTTAGTGAAGTAAAAATCCCACACGCCCTGGTCTTCTTTCCCCAAAAGTCCAGGCACCTTTTGAAGGTATGTTCACCGATTTCTCTGTCAGTTGTGGATCGAATTTAACTTTGTTTGTGTTTGATAGGGTAACTGCTCGAGGTGGTCCTATATAAATTTTGTGAAGATAAGAAAAAGAACTTTGGAAATATACAACAGAACTCGCCAATAAATAACGGCAAACCGGGATTGCATATATTTTGATTGTACACTAGCTTCTGCCAGTGGCTTTGCCCGCGTGACAAGTGTTTTATCATACCCTTGGTATAATGTTTTATACCGGGATAAAAAGTAGCCAATGTGCTATTCCAGAATATAATCTATCTTTGTGCCAAATTTCATCCAGATCCGTTCGACCGTTTTGGCAAGATTGACTAACATACATACATCCATCCATCCATCGAAACTTTCGCATTTATAATATTAGTAAGATTACTATAGGACTTGCCCACTAGATACCACAGCTAAATGTGAAAAATAAAATCTTTTTTACTAAAAAATACAATTGACTTCCAAATAAAAACACTACAAAGTGAAAAATAACTTCAATTTCGGCAATTCAGTGTCAAAAAAAGAATAAACGATACCAGAGACACCGACGTCTGAAATTTAAGTTTTTAGTAACTAACACTTTAATAAATATTTTCGATATTCTATACATTTATCATCATCATCTGCCTGCCCTTGTCGCATGTTACTTGTGGTCGGCGCAACACGTTTTCTTCTTCCACACCGTCCTGCCCCCGTCACGCTATCACTGACTCCCTTTTCTTTCTTTAGCAATATTATAAAAAGTTAAAATAGTAACTTTGTATATTTTTATAATGTTATCTTTGGAGGTAATTAATGCAATTACGAAAATATTTCCATTTTAGTTACGGAAAGCTACGTTATCGCCAAGTGTCAAAGGCTATTTTTCAGGTTAAAACCTATCTAACCCATAATTTTTTACGGATCTTGTGAAGCGGGCCACGGGGGAGAATACGCTAGAAAAAATACAAGAAATTCCATTCAATATACACACTACTGCACTACTGACCACCACTACCACACCCACCCACCACCTTTATACGGTACCCTATCCATTTGCACAAAAACTTTAGACATAATATAACATGGCATACTTTTGTTTATCCTAATTATATTTTCGCATAACAGCTTACGCATATTTTTTTTTGCGTAATTACTCTAATCATAAAAATGTTTAAGCATAACATTCTAAAGCACACATTTGTTTACGCATAATGATATTAAAACATTTTAAGCATAACAAATACGCATAATAATTGGGCGCACGGTTGGCGCAGTGGTTGAGCGATTGACTGCTGCGCTGCGTGTCGCGGGTTCGATTCCCGCACGGAACAAATATTTGTATGACCTACAGATAGTTGTTTCGGCTCTGGGTGTTTGTGTATGTGAGTTTATATGTTTGTAAACGCACCCACGATACAGGAAGAAATTCCTAGTGTGGGGAAACGTTTAAAAAAAAAAAAATAATAATTAGCTCCTAAAATGTTTTTGGGTTTTTTTCCTGTAAGAAGCATGCAAACAAGCATACACCATGCATGCAAGCAAGCATGCAGCAGGCATGGTTTCTGTCACGGCTCCAGCGCTGCGGGGCTCCGGCGATCCCACGCGAGCTGCTCGTCGCAGATGTGTTTAACGCTCACCACCGCAGCTTCGGTTAACTGGCAGGCTTCGCCGGCCAGCCTCCGCCACGACGGCGACCGTTAAAAGCACCTGCTTAGCTCGCGGGCCGCCGCGCCCCTCCGCGCCTATTCGATTTTAAATAACACTAGGGGTAGGGCAGACAAGACTACGTGGAGTCGGTTTTGCAGCGATTCGTTTCTGTCATAAAAATATTAAAATATGTAAAAATAACTCAAATTTGTTTCCGTTATTCCTATTAATTTGAATGCCTTAAGGGTACACTAGTCGAAAATTCTTCCATACAAACGTAGTCTGGCTTTTACTCCACTGTTTGACAATGTACGTTCAAAATAAAAAATTATATGAATTTGTCTCATCGTTATCTAGCCCTGTATGGAAGAAAAAAGTAAAAAAAAAAATTACTTGAGAGTTATGAGCTTCGAAAGTTCCATAGTTTAACACTAATTTTAACGCATCTTTGGGCGCAAATAAGTACCATAAGAAGAAGGAAAATTGAAAAACGGCCTCCATACAGGTATAGATTAGTAGTTCAACAATGCAAAAAAATTTATTTTGAACAGATACATTCAGTCATTTTTTCATGATATCCAGACTCCCAAAGGTCTGTTTATAAAATTTCGCGCGATCGTTTTCGTTCTAAATCATCATCCATTTCGCTACAAATTTGCAAGTGTGTATTCGTACGCGTACAAGCTTCTTACTGCTCATAACAACATCTATCTGTTCCGCACGTGTTGTCGTTTGATATAGCACGCATTTTAACCCCGCACACAAAATAGTTCGTGCCGTCGACTAGTGTAATACTATTATGCTAGTAACATTATGCGAATTAACATTATACCAAACCAAATTAGCTTTCAAGATAATGATGGCAACATAAACTGTATGCTAAAAAAAAACATGGCAATGAATTATTATGGCAAAACAAATTATGCCAAAATAGTTATGCCAATGTATATTAGGAAAAAGAATATTATGCAAAAAAAAGGGATCCCCTTTATACTGATCTAGTGGTCGCAAACGCTACTGGTGACCATGAGTACCGACGTTCGATGCCCCGGGTCGGGCAAAGTTTTATTGCATATTTCCATCTAGTATTTCTCAGTAGCAGCCTAGAGTCAGGACTTGTGCCCGGTTTGGCAATAGTCTCGCCCCTATTACATAAGCCTTACTTAAATATAACTGGCGATATGTAGGTATAATTCAAAAAAAGAAAAAAACGAGAACCCGGAACACCGACTTCAGAAATTGAAGTTATTTTTCGTTTTGTAGTGTTTTTATTTGGAAGTTGGTTGTATTTTTGTGTTTCTTAAGAATCTTTTAATAATAAAACCTGATTAAAAAAAGATAGTATTACCTTTACATATTATTAATTTAGCCAGTCTAATGCGTATCTGTACGTATTGCTTAATGTAATACTTTTCCTTGTAAAATACAATAGAATTGAGGTGATTATAATAAAATTGACGTCAATCTAAATTTAAACTAAAGTTATCAACAGGAAAACTGTTTACCTTTACCTACTGAATATTGCTATATAGTTTGATATGCGTCTAATGCATTTTTGCAATTAAAATTTATGATTAAGTTTACTTTTTAATAGGTCACACAGGCAATAACTCCTTGTAAAGCACTTGTACTCAGTTATGTATATGTTATGGAGTTTCTTGTGCATTCTTCTCCATATCAACCTACTTTTCCGAATGCACGGTAGAATCAATTTTTATTACATGTAAATAAATGTGTTGACGTTCAAAAGTGCCGCATATTGGCCTAGTTGAAATAAATACATTTGACTTTGACTTTGACAGTTGCATTTGGTTAGATGTGCACTTAGATAAAGTACCTATAGATTAAGCCTTAAAATAAGCTTGATTGATAGAGCGAGATGGCTAATTGGCAGCTCCATGTAAATATTACGGACAAAAGATAATTTTTTGTCCTTGTCACCATGGCCGGTTTTTGTTGTTTGTCAAACTCTAATATAATGGCAGGTTTGACAAACAAACTCGGTTTTATTTGATTTTCTGTGATTTCGTGGTAGGTATTATGTGTTAATTGAGACAAGGAATTTGGGTTATTTATAGATAATAAGTGTCAGTGCGATGGTGGGTTGTAGTGTTCTTGTTCTTGTTGTAACACCAGAACTAACTATTGCTGTCTCATGTGCGGCCATGCCAGGGCTTAATCTATAGGTACTTTATCTAAGGATGTGCATAACTCCAGCTTCCTCATTAGTGGTAGAATTATTCTACCTTCTACCTATTTATTTATTTAAACTTCATGCACAACATACAAGGCGGATTTAATGCCTTAGGCATTCTGTACCAGTCAACCAAGGGTGGTGAAGAGAAAACATGGCAATGCACTGTTTAAATCGTGGCAACAACTTTAACAAAAAAGTATATTTTAAATTGCTTAAAATACACTTAAATACTTAATTTATGTGATACATATGTACCTAAATAAACATATATATTTAATAAAGTAATAAAAATATGTTATCGAGGTGACCCTTTCCCCCGCTGATAATAATACTGCAATTACCGCTTGAAAGCATACCGATTGGTGGCCGTCCTGATATCGAGAGGAAGCGCGTTCCAAAGAAGAATAGACAGAGTAGTTATGCGAAGGACAGAGTAAGAGCAGATTGTTGGAAGACCGCAGATTCCTAGCGTGAGAAGAACTTAAATATTGAAAGTGAGACATAAGGTAAGAAGGTGGAGTGAGAGAGTTGAGTAGGGAGAAAATCGTAGTGGGTATCTATTTGTACTCAGACCTGTAGCTCGACACATGGCCATATTTCCTCAAGTTAAATATGAACCGAATGCAGTTATTGAGGAGCCTATCAAGCTTATCCAGCAGAACCGCACTCAAGTCGAAGTAGCACACGTCACCGTCATAGTCGATTATGGTGCATAGTCTTCGTCTTTGCGAGCATAAAGTCCTCAGACGATACAGGTACCTATCGCAAAGTGCCGTTGACTCTTTGACTGCCACTAGTAACCGGACTATGCCAGCCAAGTATATAGGTATTATTATTTTTTATATTATTATTAAGTATTATCTGAATATAGAAAAAAAAATTTTAAAAATTTAGAAAAAAATATCAGGTTTATATTTTAGGAGCTGTAAGACATTGCCGCGCCATTGAAACGGTGAAAACCACGTTATCGCCGATATCTCGCTGAAAAAGCATCGCAGAGGTCTGAAGTTTTAAACCTAGATTTGAATTTGTCAAAATATGTAAAAATAGACACAAAAAAGTCCTACGTTTATATTTCAGGAGCTGTAAGAACAAAACCACATGGCCGCGCCATTGAAACGGTGAAAAACACGTTATCGCCGATATCTCGCTGAAAAAGCATCGCAATGGTCTGTTTTTTTTTATAAAACCTTGATTTGTTTTTGCCTGTATTGAATGAGGAAGCTGGGGTGTCGTCACTCCAGCTAACACATACTAAACGACTCATATTAACGAAGTTTTTGTGGCAACTAAATTAAGACTGGTAACTTTAATGTCAGCAATTATGCCTTAAATATAGGCAGAATTATTCTACCACTTATGAGAAAGCTGGACTTATGCACATTCCGGCTAGACTAGAAGCCGACCCAGACATATTTGGTAAAAGGCTAGGTAGATTGATTGATTACAAGGTCAGCCCAGTCCGATTTCAGTTTAGCGGCCTTTTGAACAACGTCGCCAGCGCAACGTTGGAAGGCCTTCTTTTTTTTTTTTTTACTGTGTATAGGCCTGTGTTTGACCACAATCTCACCGTGGTCAGTGATGATGTGGCCGATGGTGGTAAGCACACAAAGCCTAGAAGGGAACTGGCTCTCAAGTGCTGCTGTCGGAACACACCGGAAGGTGCTTGGCGACAGATTTTCAACTTGAGGGTGGTTGCCAGCCAGGCGGGTACTACAAAGTACCCTACCACCGTGCTATGGTTTCCTCACGATGTTTTCCTTCACCGAAAGCTCAAGCTCATTGTAGGATTCGAACCCGCGACCTTCGTCTCGGTATCCGACGTCACTACCACTGAGCTATCATCGCCTTCTTCTAAGCTAAATGGACCGATGACCTGGTTAAAGCTTCAGAAATCTGCTGGATGCGAGACACACAGGACTGTTCGATGTGGTAACAGCTGGGGGAGAACTATGACCAGCAGTGGACGTCTTTCGACTGAAACAATGAAGATTATGGGCAACGTCTTTGATCTCTGTTCAGGAAGGTTCAAGGTCAAAATAAAAGCACTGTAAATATGTTTGGATTATTGTATTAAAACTAATTTAGACATTGATACGCAAGTACAATAATGTGTAAAGTATAAGGATTGGAATACAAGACACTACATATCACACCACACACCAACGTTATGTAAGAAAGGAAGATTGAACTAGGGTTTATTTCTTCCTTTAGATAACTTATCTATATTATAAGTATCTTAATTATTTGTCAATAAATCAGGGAATAACATTGATCCTGAACCTACAACCTTGGGGTATAAAGGTCTATCCACACATATCAGGGCCGTGCCCGAGACGTGCACGGGACGTGGACAGACCGTTCCCCGTCAGAGGCTCAAAAAAATATCGGTGGGAACATTTTATATGACATCGTTCACACACGTCCGTGCACGGGCCCGGGCACGTCCCGTGCACGGACGTGTGTGAACGAGTTCATATAAAATGTTCCCACCGATATTTTTTTGAGCCCCTGACGGGACCCGGCCCAGTCACGTCCCGGGCACGCCCCTGATGTGTGGATAGACCTTTAGTCTCGAGTGCGTAGGTTACTTCTAGGCAAGCGTGCTTCATGTTCGACCACATCATCGCTTACCATCAGGTGAGATAGTGGTCAAACGCGATTACATGAATATTTAAAACAAACGGCGAACGGCAGGATTGTGCGGGAATTTCGTTCCGCTAATAAAATTTCGTGTTTTGGGGTATTTTTTGTTTTAATTGGTAGTTAATACGATAGATAATCCCTTTTTAAATTCTTTGATTTTTAGAACTTGGGACGTAAAAGTTATAACCAGTTTTATTTTTTAAGGTTATGTACTAGTGTACCAATCTTAGATAAAGTAGCTGTAGATTAAGCCTTAAAATGAGCTTGATTGATAGAGCGAGATGGCTAATTGGCAGCTCCATGTAAATAATAAGGACAAAAGATTATTTTTTGTCACCATGGCCGGTTTCTGTTGTTTGTCAAACTCTAATACAATGGCAGGTTTGACAAACAAACTCGGTTTTGTTTGATTTTCTGTGATTTCGTGGTATTATGTGTTAATTGAGACAAGGAATTTGGGTTATTTATAGATAATAAGTGTCAGTGCGATGGTGGGTTGTAGTGTTCTTGTTCTTGTTGTAACACTAGAACTAACTATTGCTGTCTCATGTGCGGCCACGCCAGTGCTTAATCTATAGGTACTTTATCTAAGGTACCAATAATGTAGATTGATACATATAGGTAAATGTTACATATTGTTACATAATGTGTAAAGTTAATTGTTTGTTGCCATCTTTGTAGTGTTTTACTTACCATTAAGTAGCTAGATTGAGGCGAGGATCGTACCTACTCAGGGCATTAGGAGATACCTATATTCAGCAGCGGATTGCAACAGTTTGATATTATTAAGTATATTAAATGTTATTTCTATTTCTAAATAATTAATTATCATTTCAATATTTGTGTTATTTTACATAAGGCAACTTCTAAAACCATAACTGCGTTTATTGTACGATTTTGTTACGGTTATTAATTAAAATCTTTTTATTGATATTATTAATTAATCCGAAGTTCTAAAAATATTAAACTTGCATAAAAATAAATGACTTAGTTGCCTTAATATGTGGTACAAATTCTATAACCGAACAACAAAAAAAGTATGCGGTACGAAATCTGCCGTTCACCTTTGGCTATGAGATCAAGTCTTAACTCGACAGGGTTTTTTATTTTTTATATTCAGGGTTACGGGTCCCATAGTGAAAGTTGGCCATCTACATGAATACTTTCACCCTCTGGAATATTGACAATTAACTAAAAAACTACCCTGTATAAAATAGAAAACTTATCTAAAAAAACCGGCCAAGTGCGAGTCGGACTCGCACACGAAGGGTTCCGTACCATTATCGCAAAACACTGCATAAAAATCACGTTTGTTGTATGGGAGCCCCCCTTAATTTATTTTATTTTAATTTACTAATTATTATTTTTTGAAGTAAATATACAACTAAACATTCTGTGAATATTTCAAGCGTCTACCTGTTGCCGTTATTAATATCGAGCAAAAAATGGCAAAAATATCACGTTTGTTGTATGGGAGCCCCCCTTTAATATTTACTTTATACTGTTTTTAGTATTTGTTGTTATAGCGGCAACAGAAATACATCATCTGTGAAAATTTCAACTGTCTAGCTATCACGGTTCATGAGATACAGCCTGGAGACAGTCGGACAGACAGACAGACAGACAGACGGATCGCGAAGTCTTAGTAATAGGGTCCCGTTTTTACCCTTTGGGTACGGAACCCTAAAAACTACCCTGTATAAAATAGAAAACTTATCTAAAAAAAGAAAGAAATCAAAGCCCACATCTATCATTCGTTATTAAATCTTTTATTAAATTAAAACTACGTGTAATCTAGTATTTCTAAGAATAACTTGTTATAGTTCTCGCCAAACTTCTTGGCCGCCCCGAAGTTGGCTTTCCGATGCGCAGGGCGCGTATCGATGCTGTTTTTGTATGATATTTACTACTGCGCAGCCGTTGTAGCCAACTTCAGGACGGCCAAGAAGTTTGGCGAGAACTATAAAGTGCGTTATAATACCTAAAATTGTATTATTTTAGCATAGATTCAACAGGGTACAATATTTTTAATATATAATTAGATGTTACTAGTATTTTATAATATAACTATGTATAGCTGCTTGTAGTAACATTAATATTACATTAAATTCAAATTAAAGTAGCTAGCGAAACCCCGCAGACGTACAAACATAAAAAAAAATCTTTTTTTTTTTAATTATGTTTATGATATGGTGTAATTTTATAATAATTTATGACATTGTAGAATTTTAGTAATAATGACATGACAAGGTATATTATGAATTATAATTTACGACACGTTAAGATTTCAATAAAAAATTGTATAATTTAAATATTAATGTTCAGGCCTAAATTACACACACAGTGAACTGGGCATTCATCTAACGTTTGGAAATGTATAATTATGTACCGTGTTGAGCAAAAAAGATTTGAATTTGAATTTCTTTCTTAACACATGTCAGGTATAGTTACTTAAAATAAAGACTGCATAGTTTTAAGACCATTATAGTACGAGATCCCACCTCCTAAATCTGCAGGTAATGCTTCTTTGATAAAGCTTAATTTTCATGAATAATTCTTGACAGTAGAATAAGATTACTGCAAGGTTACGGTCTCTTTAGCCGTAATATATATTTTTTGATGATAAACCTCGGATGTAATAAGTATGTTCTTCAAGTGAAATTTTAAAAATGAAAGTAAATTATGTAAAATATAGAAAAAAATTGTTTCTAGGTGTTGCCAGGAATGGTCCAGGTGTAAAAACTTAAACTGGCAACCGATAGATTCGGCTAATTAGCGATAGATTTATCTAGGGCTTATTAACAAACACATAATGCGGCTAATTTACACCTGGCAACCCTGCAATAATTCTACTAGCAAGTATTATTAATGATAATTAAGATTTATCAAAAAGAAACATTCTTGTATGCTGATTTAAGCCCCGGGATCTTAGACTATCGCTTCAGCGGGGTTTTACCAGATTTAATTTGACCTTGAAATACTCAAAAACTATGGTCTAACTAAAAGTTTGCTCAAAAACAAAAAAAAAATCCTTAATAAGTAGGTATACAAAAAAAAATCTTATTAGCCATAAAGAGAAATTAACTTAAAATAACGTAAGCAATAAACGTCTATTTGGCTCCAGACAATGTCATTTTATCAGCGATGTCGATGGTCAAAATGCCAAAATATAAGGGATTGATCACATGACATTTCGATAGGGCTTGACATTCCCAAACATTTATGATATTTTTCCAATTGCTATCGCGACACTTTCGTTGATAAAATGTCACTTGTCTGATAAAAACTAAAACGTTAACAAAAAAAAAAGTTACCAAACCTTGAATTCTTAAAATAAATATTAAACTAACTACATTTCACTAGATAAGCAACTCACGAATATTATAAATAAATTCTATAATAATTTTGATCCAATTCCAAGATTTACAAAAAAAAAATATTTCATGCAGTTACGTACACTGAGATATACATACGAAAAAGCCCTGACATTACACATAAAAAAAAAAAACAAATATAATGTTACATTGGCCTACCATCCTAAGAAGTTTCAATAGAACTCGAGACCAGAGACTAGACAAGTGCCATTATAAGTCAACGTTGGCGAAGGTCGAAATGTCAAAATTTTACGGATTATGACACACCTGTCAGTCTGACAGATGTCAATGTCATCATAACCTCATCGGATCGATGTCAATCAGACATTTTCTGTTGGACCTTTTTTTCTCGCTCTTTTGATCAATTTTGAATTATAATAAAAAAATAACAATCAATACAGATCACGCGACATTTCGATAGCACTTCACAATGAATGGGACATTTTTGACATTTTCAAATCTCTGTTTCGACGTTGCCTTTGATCGAATGTCACTTGTCTATTGTCTCTTTTCAAAATATTTAAATTAAAAGGGTACTTATTCCAGCCCAAAAAATACCTAATTATACGGTTAAAAAATTACTATACTCTAATTTTAACAAAAACATTCTAATTTTCGTTAATACCCGTTTTGTTTAGTTCTCCAGTCAATTAGCGCAATTTTTTATTTTGCAATTATCAATTCATATAAATTGATTTTATATTAAAATTCTTACTTCTACCCAGGGATGTTAAGGAGCTCCGTAACAGAAACTATCGGATATCCGAAATTAAAAAAAAATATCCGTAAGAATCCTATATCAAAGTTTCGGCTAATTTTGGATAGGCGCAGTCTAAAAGACGTTATGACAGGTTTTACTGCCCGCCTTAAAAAAAAGTAATATCCGTAACAGAAACTATCCGAAACTAAGGGATAATCCGAAATAATTTCATATCCGAAAACGGTATTATATTATTTATATATTATGTCCGTATCCAGATCCGATATTACATATCCATAACAACCCTGTTTTTATCCTACATTTTATAAGTAAGCGAGGACAATCAGTTACATTCAATTCGTCTTAATTTGGACTTATTCTAGACCAGCATCTGCCAACGATTTCACTCACATGAAACTTGGAAATTATCCCAAGGAACTCTCGAGATTAAAAGTATCTTACATTCGCCCAGATCCAATTTATCTCTAAAACAAATCTCATCAAAAACGGTTTACCAGTTTAGTCGTGAAAACATAACAAACAGACAGACAGACAGCTTCGCATTTAAAATATTAGTATAGATAATGATAAAATTATGAATGTATCCTAGAACGATATTGCTTTTAAGACGATTTAAAACTAGATTTGACCTACGAAACGTAGATTTAAGTTAGTATAAACTCGGTTAGGAACCTTCCCGATGGTGCGACGAGATTAAAATTGCGTCGATAAGCGATATTTACTGTAAAAATTTCATCCATGTGAATGTACTTGCAATTTTGCTTAGTAAACATCGCTTATCCGTGTGATACAAATCGAATCGCGTCGAGCCTTCAAAAAGGTCACTTAGCATAATAGCTTAGGTTCACGTTATGAGAATCTAACGTTTATTTATTTATTTAGTGCCTAAAACGTGGATCCACGCGAGTCGCAATGCCTTTTTAATTGCTTCAGTAATTAAGCCACACGACCTGTTAATGCATAATTATCTTTTATTGTCTCTGGCAAAGTTTTTGTTGTAGATTAGCTTGTTTCCAGAATAAAAGTTACCTTAGTTACTCCTTATATGATTAGCTTTCTGTCAGTGAAAACCTCGTCAAAGTCGGACCAGCCGTGTCGGAGATCACCCGGAACAGACAGGCAGTCAGATAAAAAAATCTGATACAGATCTTTGACAGAAGTCTGAAATCTGACACCAATCTGGCCAAGTGGTATCGTGTTACCCAGTTACCGGGTTGTGGAGGTCAGATAGGTAGTCGCTCCAAGTATAATACTGGTACCCTGCTGCATCCATTGCTGCGTCTAGAAGCCGACCACAGACCAGTTTGAAAAAGGCAGGCAGGTGCAGATTTGATGTTTCTATTCTTTTTATCATTGGCAACCTTAGAAATCTTTCTTTTCTCTGTTATTTTGTCACGTCCATGTGTCAGAAATTGACAGCTGTCACTGCCCGAATTATCTAGTTCTTGTTAATCATTTTTGTTAAGTTTCTTACTTTCACCAGAATCAACAATAATATCCAGTTTCCTTTTATTATTCTGAACTTCAGATGTAATAATAATCGGTTTATTCAATTTGAAATTCTTTACCGTTGGACTATTTTCAACTTTGACAGGACTAACTTTGCCCGGTTGTTTTAGTAAATTATTGTGTAAGACTAAAATTTCTGGTTTAGACTTGCTTGATGTCGGATTATTCACTTTGACCAGGCTATTATTCACTTTGACCGGAGGTTTGTATTCAACATTTTCTATAATAATGGGGGTAGATTTCGTTTTAGTGACTGTAGGTTTCGTCAGGTTAGTTTTAACAGGCGGAGATTTCACTATAGTACTCTTGGCAGCAAGATTTTTAACCGGAAGAGATGTCACAGGAGTACTTTTTTCTTTTGGCTTCTTCACTCTATCCTCTGTTATTCCTCTCAAATTAATTTGTCCATGATCGTCTTTGATCAGCATAAATTCGCCTCCTTTAAAATCACTCGGCAGATCGGGCCATCTTTTAGAAGTTAATTTATTTGCTATCAACATCGAAAGCTCAGGTATGTTGAACTCCGTAAGTAAGTCGTTAACGCTTGATCCGGCAAAGTTGTGGATTTCAGGATCGGCGCCATTTTCTACTAGTGTTTCGACGGTTCTTAGGAAATGGTCCACGATTTTTGCTTTGTTGCCTCGCTCTGAAAATGTAAATTATATTAATAATAAGTATAAAAAACGGCGAAGGAAAAATATCGTGAGGAAACCAGCATATCCTAGAACTAAAAATACGAAGACATGTGACATCCACCCACCCGCACTCTGCCCACGTGGTGGATTGAGGCCCATTCTCTCTCTCAGAGAAAAGTCTTGTGTCCCAGCAGTGGGAACATTAAAAGGATGATGATGAATATATATAAAGTTTGTGTTTTTGGAACTGAAAGGTACTGCATGTAATATCACTTGTCAATACACATCCAATGAGCCCAAACACGATGGTGGTATCTTGTCTGGTTGAGGAGTTGCTATGGCCACCTTCGGGCTCCATAATGAGACACAGCTCCATGATATTTAAATGTTTCCAACATTACATAAATATACCAAGTTAAACTTAGTCAAATGCCAGGAAGTGCTTGAAAAATAGATTACTAGTTCCAGGACACAATTTTATTATTATTTCTTATTTTATCTATCCTTGCCGGAGTCTGTATTTCCTGATAGCTACAACCTGGGGGTCTTTAAGTCAAGAGTGAATAGGTTACTTCTAGGCAAGCGTGCTTCACCGTCGACCACATCATCGCTTACCATCAGGTGAGATAGTGGTCAAACGCAAGCCTATTTCTAGTTAAAAAAGAACTTACCAGTAGCATCCATACAAGCCGCACCCACTGCTAAATACAGCGCCGTATTCCCACTGTTGGGCATCGTGAGGTTCACGGTTGCCCGACAACTCTCTACTAAGGTCATCACATTGTTGTATTTTCCGACTTTACTCGCTAACATAAGGGGTGTGTAACCTGCAATAAAAAAAAACATATTTACTTAAACTCAAAATCTGTTGTGGTGGCTCAGGGGCTAAGACCTCGCCTCTCGTGCTTGAGGTCGTGGGATCATCATCATTACAGCCGAAAGACGTCCACTGCTGAACTAAACAAAGGCCCGCAGTATCGCCACATTGACGAATGATAAATATGAAAGGAGATGTATCATTTTCGGCCATGAGATGTACATTTATCAAAAAAGTGGAAAAAAACCCACGAATTCAGGAAAAATATTCTTTCTTGAATTAAAGGCTGATTTCTTGCGTACAAAAAGTAATAGTTTTTCAATTATTGCCATAATCTATTCAACATGGCGTCTCTCATATTTGTCATTTCGATTTCGTTCTGAAATCATGTCACATCAAAGCATAAATAAAGTAGATGTTAAATATGAAAGGTAAGTGTTCTTGTACTAGTAAAAATGACTATTATTCTCATAAAAATCTTTTACGACTAATATAAAAGCAAGAGCGATGATTTCATCGTTAAAAATATATTTATTTTACTCCTCTGAAGTATACTTCTGAACGAATAATTCAAAATGACATTTTGTTTGACTACTGAGTGTCACATCACTTTAAAAGTTACTTAAACGTCAAAACTAAAACCTCTCATGGCTGTCAAATAGCTGTCATGATAAACGTCAAACATTATTATTTTTTATTATTGTACCTAAAAAACATTGGATATTGTGGAAAAAATGTTACTTTATTCTATTCAGGGGTTAGTTTCCCAGCTTACCTTAAAGGTACAGGTTATGGCCGGAGCCCCATACAAAAATGAAACATCTCCTTTCGGATCAGGATACGGATATAGAAATAATATTATACCAGTTTCGGATACGTTTACTGATATGGAATTATTTCGGATTATACATTAGTTTCGGATACGTTACGGTCGTTACGGAACTCCTTAACATTCCTGGACTTTTCATATCATTATTATTTATTTATTTTCTAAGTTTATCTTAGACATCACTGACAACGGTGAAGGAAAACAACTTTAAATCTAAACTTTTAGTTAATACAAGTTTAAAATCGCCAACCCGCGTTGAGCGAGCGTACTGATAAATGCTCCCGCCTTCTCTGTATCAGACTGGTATTATTTTTAACTTACCTTGATTATCGTGTAGTTTGTTTATGTGCTTCAAGAGTATGGGGACTAACTCCTCATCGGACTTAAAGGGAAACGATGGGTTCCAATACTGCTCATTCTCCTGAAGTATTTTCCTGAAAATCACCAAAACATAATCTCCAATTAGATTTATTTAGTAAAACAAAGAGAGCAGTGGTGTCCCAGTGGTAACGGCCCCGACTTACGTGTCGTAAATTCAAACCCAGGCAGGCGCTTTACTTTGTGTAAATTATTTCATCAGCACTACTCTTAAAACGGTGAAGGAAAACATCGTGAGGAAATCTTTGTATCTTTAATGAAGCAAAAGGAGTATGTGAGGATCGTAACAGGTGGCTTTCTGTACTTTCTGAGTACCACCATTGGGAAAAAGGCGTGAGTTTCTACAGGATGAGTTTTTCAAATGGGCGTGAAGGGCCAAATTATGAACTATGAGAAATAGTTAAGGGCTTTCCACCGCTTTAGTGCAGTCTATCGGTTACTTTCTAAAGCTTACGGCTAGGTAAGTTTTGAAAAATATATATATATTTATTATTGATCCATGTGTCATTATTTGTTAAAAACCGGCCAAGTGCGAGTCGGACTCGCACACGAAGGGTTCCGTACCATTATCGCAAAACACTGCATAAAAATCACGTTTGTTGTATGGGAGCCCCCCTTAATTTAATTTATTTTAATTTATTAATTATTATTTTTTGAAGTAAATATACAACTAAACATTCTGTGAATATTTCAAGCGACTACCTGTTGCCGTCATAAATATCGAGCAAAAAACGGCAAAAATATCAGGTTTGTTGTATGGGAGCCCCCCTTTAATATTTACTTTATACTGTTTTTAGTATTTTTTGTTATAGCGGCAAAAGAAATACATCATCTGTGAAAATTTCAACTGTCTAGCTATCACGGTTCATGAGATACAGCCTGGAGACAGACGGACAGACAGACAGACATGCAGACAGACAGACGGATCGCGAAGTCTTAGTAATAGGGTCCCGTTTTTACCCTTTGGGTACGGAACCCTAAAAATGGTATTTTCGTGTAACTAATAGTTTTGCTTTAAAAAAATAATTAACAACACGACATATATACGCCTTATGGCGCTATATACATATACAGTGTTAACGCAGTATTGGCCGTGAGCCCGCTCCATGCCAAAATATCAATATTGAACCTCCTTTTGAACAGTTTTGTTTGCAAAATATTACTTGATTTACATATGCTATGTTAGTTATGAAGAAATTTCAGCCAATTTTTCTGTGTAAAAATAATTTTAAACATCCAAGTCATTTTGGCGGAGTTTCCAAAAGTTGCGAAAAAATATCGTGTTGTAAATTACTTTTTTAAAGCAAACCTATTAGTTACATGAAAAAACATTGTGTCCAAAATTATGTACATGAATCAATAATATTTTTTTTTTCAGACCTTTTAACCTAGCCGTTACTAAGGACACGGGGTCATATTGCTAAGAAAGAAAATTTGGTTTAAATAAATCTCACTAGATGGCGCGATATGCACCTCGATCTGTTATTGAATGTGTGTAATATTAACATTTTCTGGAATTGAACACAAAAATTGTATGTTCTTGTTTAATCAACTCTCCTAAGTACAAAATTATGGAATATTGGGCTCTTAATTCACATTTCAAAGATTATTAGACGGATCATTTAAAATTGATGCCAATAGATGGCGCAGTTTTAAATTTCAGAGCATATTTTGGTGCAAAAAAAAACTGTAAAAACGTGCAAATAAATACTAGAAAACAAACCTTCACTGTATTTAAAGAAAAAAATATTCACGAACCTAGTAAACCCTTTTACTTGCAAGCCGCTGCTAACACCATCTATCTATCACCGTGAAACAGAACAGAATGCGTTCGATGTACAAAAAATTGCCAGAATAAGCAGTCGAAAAACACTAGTTATGTCGGCACGTTTTCTTTGTATGGGATGAAGTATCTGTATGCTAGTATTATATTATCTGTGCTAAGGAGTATGCTTTAGAAAGTTACCGTACACTACCGGATGGAATAATAATACGGCATATTTGTTGTCAACTTCAACGGTTTCGATTTCTGGTTGGGAATATTGATTTTTTAAAAATTCAATGATGCAGTTTCTGTTTTAATCAAAATTGCCCCCGTGACTCCTTTGAGAGTTTTTAGGTATTGCTCATCATTTCGGATTTGGCCATCCACGCCAACAAAACAAAACAACCTGTATAAATGTATGTTTTCTCACCTCGCATTCTGTTGACAATGATTGACCAGGATCTGAAGGTGATCGGTAGCCATCTCAGCAGCGATATGGAAGGCTGTCCTATCTTCTTCATCGGTGTCCAAAACGTCTGCTCCAAAGTGCAGCAGGTCAGCTGTAATTTGGGTGTTGTCTTGGAAGAGCGACATTCTTAACGGCGTCTGGAAAAAAGAAAGATTTTTACAACCTTTCATTTTACAAGCTTTTATTTAACTTGCAATGTATGTATGTATGTATGCATGTAAGTGTGTTCGGATCAAATCTTGCAACTGAATTTTAAAGCAGTTATCATTCACCGATTAAGATGAAATTTTGCATACACGTTTAGTTTGGACGACAATGCATGTTTAGCTAAGTGACGTCATTATAAATCCAATATGGCTGACGGCCCAAGATGGCGGACTAGTAATTTTTTGTGCACTGCCATGATATAGGTATCAAATGAAAGGGTTTGTTGAGAAGAATACGAAAGAAATAGTTTTAAAAAAAGATTTGGTATGGTAGTAGGGTAGGGTAGGGTAAAGTAGGGTAGGGTAGGGTAGGGTAGGTAGGTAGGCAGTTGACGGGAGCGAAGCCGCGGGCATAGCTAGTTTTAATATAAAAGCGTCTTTAATCATTTATTTTTTTATTTGAGAAAGCTCAGAGGTCAAAGCTTCTGGATTCGATTCCTGGGTCGGGCTAAGTATAATTGGATTTTTCCATCCAGAATTGTCCAGTAGCAGCCAGTAGTCTTGATTAGTGCCCAGTTGGTAGGCTGGCGCCCTATTACATGGGATTTAAACATAACTTGCGAAATGTGGGTGTAACCTACTGAAGGTACTCTGCTTAACATTTTTCTTTCTTTATTTTCTTTAATAAGTGCAAGCAGCCAAAATAATATGCGAATACAATATATTTAACCAGTAATGATTTGTTTTTTGTTCAGTAATCAGTTGAAATAAAAACAGTTGATTAACGGGGTCAACGGCCATTGATACTTATTTACTATCTATCTAGAAAAAACCGGCCAAGTGCGTGTCGGACTGCGCAAAATTAGAGTTCCGTACCAAAGTAAAAAATCTGATTTATCAATATATTGGTATTTATTAGTAAAACTAGCTGACCGGGCAAACTTTGTTTTGCCATAAAAACACCAAACATTCATCGGGCGCACGGTTGGCGCAGTGGTTGAGCGATTGACTGCTGCGCTGCGTGTCGCGGGTTCGATTCCCGCACGGGTCAAATATTTGTATGACCTACATATAGTTGTTCCGGCTCTGGGTGTTTGTGTATGTGAGTTTATATGTTTGTAAACGCACCCACGATACAGGAAGAAATTCCTAGTATGGGGCAACGTTTTTATTTGTTTAAATAAAAAAAAAAAAACTACTCTACCCTACCCTACATACCCTACCCTTCCTACCCTACCCTACCCTACCTACCCTACCCACCCTTTTTTTCATAAGAACCTTCTCCTGACAATAACAAACACAACAAAAAAAGAATAAGCGAAATCGGTCCAGCCGTTCACGTGTGATGTCGTGACCAAGGGAAATAGGGATTCATTTATATATATATATATAGATAGATATACGTAAGAATATACATTATCACCAAATTTCAAGTTCATAGGTCAATGAGTTCTATTATTATTATTTTTGTTGCCACGTTTTAAACAATGCACCTGCCATGTTGTCTCTGCACCACTCTTGGTTGACTGGTAGAGAATGCCTAAGGTATTAAGTTTAAATAAATAAATGAGAAGTTAAACATTCATCGGAACAAAATTGTGTGACAGACGACGGACAGACAGACACGTGACAGTAATAGGGCTCCGTTTGGACCCTTCGGGTACGGAACCCTAAAAATTAAATACTGTAATAATCCGAGCAAATTTAAACATAACGGGCGAAATGTTTCGTTTTGGCCTAGTGGCTATGACCTCGCCTCTCGTTCTTGAGGTCGTGAGTTCAAATCCGGGTAAGTACTAATGTGGCATTTTCTATTCATATGTATATCCTTATTTTATCTTGGAGAACGGTGAAGGATAACATCGTGGGGAAACCTGGACTTATATTTCATTTAAGTTTGAAATCGCGAACCCGCCTAGAGCAAGCATGGTGATCAATGCTCGTGCCTTCTCTGTATGAGAAGAAGCCTAGCACAGATAATACTCTGTGTAACAGAAAGGTGTAATCATATTTAAAAAACTAATTTTGGTAGGTTTTTCAATAATCTTTGCTTGTCCCCGCCTGCAGCACCTCATAATATTTAATGTATGCAGTATAACAGTACTTGCCACGAAAGATGAGGCTTGACACACCACGTGGTTTCACTTACGCAGTAGACGATTTATAGGTCTCTTTAGCGGTATGAGGTCTGAGTGCGGGAAGGAACCGGACGTCATCTTTCGTGGCACCACGGATAATAAATATAATACTAGCATACAGATGCCTAATCCCATACAAAGAACCTATGCCGACGTAACTAGCGTTTTTCGTCTGATCAAGATGATTATTTTTATAAGTACTTCGATCGCGTTCGGTTCCGTTCCACGGCTATACATGGTGTTAGCAGGACTTGCAAATAGGGTTTTCTCGGTTGTGACAATTTTTTTTCTTAAATACAGTGATGATTTGTTTTATAGTATCATTTTGCACGTTTTTACGGTTTCATTGTACCAAAATTTTACAAAAAAAAATCGTGTGCCATGCCTCAGAAATTTAAAAAAGCGCCATCTATTGGAATGAGTTTTAAATGATCCGTTCAAACGATCTTTGAATTGTGAATTAAAAGCCCAATATTCCATACTTTTGTGCTTAGGAGAGTTGATTAAAAAAGAACATACAATTTATATGATCAATTCTAGAAAATGTAAATTTTACATACAATTCAATAACAAATCGAAGCATATCGCGCCATCTAGTGACTTTTATTTGCACCAAATTTTCTTTCTTAGCGCTAGTACCCCGTGGTGGCACGCACTGTACTTGTTTTTCATTTTACATGTTACCTTGTTATTTTTTAGCAGTCTGTTTTTTTTTATAATATTTATTTATTATTATTTTTTCATTTCGGAATCTTGAGTTTTAATAATGAACGAGTTCTCCAAATAAGTTATGTGGTAAAAAATACTTTATTTTGCTATCAAAGTTACGCTTATCTTGAATTTGTGCCAAAATAGTAGGTAACATAAAAGTGTTACGAAATATATATTTTTGGAATGATAGACCATTCCAAGTTTTTTTTAATACCTACCCATATTGTTACAACAACAAAAAAAAATCACCCCCTTTTTTTGGGGGAGGGGCGCCATAATTAAAAATTATATACTTAGCCTATATCTCAATTGTAATACAATTGAGATTAATCCAACGACACATAATATGTTATAATCCGTCAAGCCGTTTGGGCTGTAGAGCATGCTATAGAAATGGACATACATACATAACACACATACTCGAAAAACATTACCCTCCCGCAGTCGGGTAAATCTGCTACTGCCGGTATAAATGAACAACTCTCCAAGGAAGCTATAGGCAATTCCCAAATGAGGGAAAGTGACCATAGGAGCGCCTAAGTTCAACAGTGGTCATCTGTCGGCTGAAATGTATTTAGACCATTCTCAGCGGAAATTGCATATTTATATCTAATACCTAGTAATGATGCATATTTTCGCTATATTTATTATAAAGGGTCTTTCAACAAGGACGGGTCGATGTTAAAATTGAATAAAACAAGATGTGTGTGAGATATTAACGAAATTTATTTTTTATTTAAAAGGCCCATTTATGCCATTATGGATGGAATATGACATGGTTCAAATGTCCGCCGCGGCTTCGTATGGTGGCACGAATCCGAGAGGTCCAATTTTTAATGACTCTGCTGCATAGATCGAGCAAGCGCTACAGATCAATGATAAACAATTTCTTTTGGCTTGAATTGAACAATATGGACGTGAACGACATGTGGTTCCAGCAAGATGGCGCTACTTGCTACACAGCGAACGACACAATCGACATTCTGCATGAACGGTTTGAGGGTAGAGTTAGAGTTCCGCTAGACTTTTTCTTGTGAGGTCTTCTGAAGTCGCAGGTCTATGCCAATAAACCACATTCGACCGTTGCCCTGGAAGCCAACATAACGCAGGCCATCGCTCGGATTCAGCCGAATCTATGCAGCAGAGTCATTAAAAATTGGACCTCTCGGATTCGTGCCACCATACGAAGCCGCGGCGGACATTTGAACGATGTCATATTCCATCCATAATGGCATAAATGGGCCTTTTAAATAAAAAATAAATTTCGTTAATATCTCACACACATCTTGTTTTATTCAATTTTAACATCGACCCGTCCTTGTTGAAAGACCCTTTATTTTTCGGTAGGTTAATTTTTTGTTTTAGTGCATTATTATCGTCTACAAAGTTGTTACACTTTGGTATTAATTATTTATAATTTAATAATTCATTAATTGTATGCATAATTAGAAATTTAAAAAATAAAACCCACCACGTTTTTAATTTTTTTCATTTTCAAGAACTTAATTTTTTTGATCGGCCTTATGTTGCATAATTTACAAATTTTCAAGCATATTTCAAGCCTTTTATTTTGCATATTATCCGATCCTCTATGATCTTTGCCTAACCGAATATCTTTGAATATCACCACGTCTGTTCGGAGAATACAGACGTGGTGATATTCATAAACAGTATTGCGTCATAGGCTGAAATTATGACAAAAATGACGTCAATGCAGATCCGGCATGGTATGCCTGTTGATTTCTTGCACAATCTGACTCGGTTGTTTGTGAAGTGTGTGTGTCATTAAAACAAAATTCTATTTAAATACGACCCAGCTGTTTTCAAAGAAAATATACTATATAAGGTCGAGGTTAGGGCTACGTGGCATATATTGCGATTTAAATAAATAAGTCATCATTACACATAATCATTTCAACCACAAGTAAAATTTAAAAAACCTCCGGCACATTTTTATTTCATGCTACATAATTTATCTAGTACATAGTAGATACGCTTCGATCGGCAATCTATTGAACACGTAATTATGACACGATATCTTGCGTAAACATCCCGATTCAAACAGTGAAACGCCCATAACTTTTGAACGGCTGAACCGATTTTATTCAAACATAGCTAGAACACTTTCGACAAAATAACCTTTCAAACAAAAAAAACTAAATCAAAATCGGTTCACCCGTTTGGACGCTACGGTGCCACAGAAAGACACACATATACACAGATACACAGCAACACACGTCAAACTTATAACACCCCTCTTTTTTCGTCGGGGGTTAAAAATACATGCAGTTATCCACTCCTGTACATAAACCTCGCTCAAGTCACGCATAATTTTAAGACTGATACTGCCCCCGTACCATCACGCGCCCAGCCCGAAAAAGAGGGGTGTTATAAGTTTGACGTGTGTTGCCGTGTACTCTCGACAAAGTCACCTTTCATACAAAAAAAAAACTAAATCAAATTCGGTTCATACATTTAGGCGCTAAGATGCCACAGACAGACACACAGATACACACGTCAAACTTATGAAACCTCTCTTTTTCCGTCGGGGGTTAAAAAGAATGATCACGACCAGGCGTGCGGCCTACCGCATCGTCTTTCTGTTCTAAATTACAGCATCGTCTTCCTGCCGGGCGAGCATGTCCTCTGTGACAGGCTTGAGTCACACATTTTTATTGCAGTTTGGGAGCAAAAACCGTGATAAAATGCGTGACTCAAGCCTATCAGAGGCCGTGCTCGCCCGGCATGAGGACGATGCTGTATTTTAGAGCTCCATCTAAATTTGCAAAGGAAAAAAATCATTTAAACATCCACTTAGGTAACTATAAAACTTACTGATAAGCAAACAATGCCACATTCTCCAAGTATGTCGAATCGAATGTCAAGTTAGTCATCAAAATGGGACTTTCCCTCCAGTTAAGTTTCTGAGTAGCTACATTATTCGTTTTTACCTCCTTTATTTATATGGGAACAAGGATAAATTGTTTCAGGTACATCCTGTAACCTGTAACAATCGACCTACTTTTAGGTCCACTTATGGATATTCAGCTGGATGAGAAAAAAGTATGCTTAGATGGTTTGGCCATGTTGAGAGTTGACCACTAGCATGTCGTCAGAAACGCAAGTGGTCAAATACGCATTTCGCCAGAAAACGCATGTTGACAGAAACGCATCTCGTCAGATTTGCACGTCTAAGACGCAGCTCGACAAACACACAACTTGACAGATGCGCGTCTCGACAAACACACAACTTGACAGATGCGTGTCTCAACAAATACGCAACTCGACAGTCACTTAATAAATAGGCTTTCTATCTCCGTGATTAAAAAATACCTACTCAACTTTGTGACCTATTAAAATGTGGGTACATGGACGTTTAAAAAAAATGGCATAGGTCTGATATGTATCTATTTGGTTGTTTCGGTTTGCTTGCTGTTCCATCATTAAAATGGATAATAAAACAATACAATTCATATCCAGTCAACAACGCAGAGACGTGTTATTGTGCAATGGTTTCCTAATTCTCTCTGTATTTCTCTTTTATTTGACTAATTCTTTTGTTTACATCAATCTGGAGTGGATTCTGTGTGGATTGGTTTCAAATATCTGACGAAAGGTGTTCTGTCGTGTTGCGTCTCTGTCGAGATCCATTTCTGACAAGTTGCGAATCAATGCTGAGATATGACGAAATGCGGCAATACATTATTTTAAAATCATGACCATGTCGCAATGGCCCCAGTGGCTAAGAAATTGCCTGCATGGTGGAGTTTCTTGTACGTTCTCCTCAATTACAAGCTACTTTTCCGAATGTACGGTAGAATCAATTATTATTACTTTGAAATTTTTGACGTTCAAAAGTGCCGCTTATTGGCCTAATGAAATAAAGAAGTTTGGATTTTGATTTTGACATGCTTGAATTCGTGGGTTCAAATCCGGGCAAGTACCAATGTGACTTTATCAAATTCATGTCTTTTCTAAAATTATCTTGGACATCGCTCACAATCGTGAAGGAAAACATCGTAAGGAAACCTGGACTTATAGTAAGTATTAGTTTGAAATCGCCAACCCGTCTTGAGCACACGTGGTGATCAATGCTCGTGCCTTCTCTGTTTGAGAAGAAGTCTTTGCCCTGCAGTGGGATGGTTATAGGCTGATATTATTATATTACTAGCTGACCCGGCAAACTTTGTTTTGCCATAAAAACACCAAACATTCATCTACCCTACACTACCCTACCAACCCTAAACTACCTACCCTTAATTACCTACCCTACCCTACCTACCCTAAACTACCTACCCTACCCTACCTACCCTACCCTACCCTACCTAACCTACCCTACCTACCCTACCCTACATAGCTTACCCTACATACCCTACCCTACCCTACACTACCTACCCTACCCTACCCTACATAGCTTACCCTACATACCCTACCCTACCCTACACTACCTACCCTACCCTACATAAGAACCTTCTCCTAACAATAACGAACACAACAAAAAAAGAATAAGCGAAATCGGTCCAGCCGTTCACGCGTGATGCCGTGACCAAGGGAAATCGGGATCCAATTTTGTATATATAGATAGATTATTATCTGTGGTGTAGAGCCACAGGGCAGGAAGTCGATTATAATCGAAATCGGTTTTTAAGCAGGAAAAGAAATCGTTACCAAATTATTTCAACCACATCCTGTTGGCAAATCCAGATGCCGTCACGACTCTCTCCAGCCGGAAAATGGTACATATTTCGATATGACGCCGTTATTCCCCGAAAGGATAAGCAGAACTTATAGTAGGTACACCTAAACACAAGTTATGACGTCATTTATTCTGAACTACTTTGTGGTCGGATTCCAGTCTAAACGGATGCAATTGAATACCAGAACTTCATATAGATCCACTGCCTACATGAACTCAACAACCTAGGCGCATGCCACATAGAAATGGAGTCGGGCGCGGTCATGGCACGGGCGGCTTCCTATTCCATTCAAATTTCATACAAAATGCATGGAAATAAGGATGATTATATGGATTTTATACTGTTTTTAGTATTTGTTGTTATAGCGGCAACAGAAATACATCATCTGTGAAAATTTCAACTGTCTAGCTATCACGGTTCATGAGATACAGCCTGGTGACTCTACAGACAGACGAATCGCGAAGTCTTAGTAATAGGGTCCCGTTTTTACCCTTTGGGTACGGAACCCTAAAAAGCGCGATTACTTAAAAATTATAAATATTTTCTTTAATCTAACTCCGGCACAAATACGCACATATAATTATTTATGTGGCGCACATTCACAGCAGACTACGCACTAATTATACGTTCCACTCATAACACTAGCATTCTTGCTGGGGTAACGTTCTCCCCTAAGAACAGTCTCGATAAAGACACATTTCAAACAAAAAACTAACGAAATCAAGATCGGTTCATCCGTTTAGGAGCTATGATGCCACAGGCAGATACACAAACACACAGGTACACGCGTCAAACTTATAACACCACTCTTTTTCCGTCGGGTGTTAAAAATGTATGAGATTGACAAGCGCTATCGAAATGTCACGCGTGCCATATTCCGTAAAGGATTTGGCATTTCCACCATCACCATCCCTTATGGAATGAAACTTTCTCTCTAGATCCTCAGGAGTTGGCTGGCTTACATAATGCGTCTTGACGAGACTGGTGTGACCGGCATCCGACTGTCAAAGATCTTCAAATGACAGCCGGGATCAACGGCTTTACTTGCTTGCCGAGGCACGGAGGATGTGTCCGGTCACCCATCCACGGACCAACCTCGGCAAGCGTTGCTTAACCTTGAAGATCGACCCATGCAGCTGTTATTACAACCACGAGCTTCCTCTATTTATAACAATTCATTTAACTGCGCAATATGCAAAGTATTTAGAACAATTAAGTAAATATTTTGATTACTTACATTTAATTCTTACATAGAAAAATTAGAAAATATACAAGTTAGGTTCCTAAAACTAATAGTGGATAAAAAAACTAAAAATAAACATAAAAACGATTATTATAAACTATATAAAATTTGTAAAGTATTACCGGTCAGCATAAAACATAAGTACTTACTCGCAACTAATAACCATAGTAATCATGAGCATAATCCATTATTAATAAATGTATGTAACAAATATAACACCCGAATGATGTCGTCTGGTAAATATATAGTACCAAGAGTAAATAATGTTTATGGAGACCGAACATTAGAAAAGCGTTTCCCTTACATACTCAACAGCTTACCAGATGAAATCAGAGACGAAAAGAAGAAAAATAAATTTAAGATAAAACTAAAAAAATACCTACTTAGTACACTGCCTTAACTTTATATTGTTTTACATAACTACTGTACCGAAACTACTGTTTTACATACCTAAGCTATATACTCTTAATATCTATACTTATATTTAATCTACGATATTCATACTTGCGTACTTATTATATAATTAAGTAAATAAGTAAAGATCCAACAGACAAACTATGTCTATAGTTTTGTTGGACGTTATGTACTTTATATAACTTACAATGTACCGTTTTTATCAATCAATAAATAAATAAATAAAATAATAGCGCTTTGTATGATAAGAATGTTAATTCTTTGTTCAATTTAACTAGCTCCTCGTGTAAGATAGTATGTGTAAATGTATTATAAACGGTTCACAAAGACATCAGATTTTTAAACTTATATGCTGACCCGGCAAACTTTGTTTTCCCGTAAAAACACCTAACATACATCTACCCTACCTACCCTCCTTACCCTAACCTATCCTACCTACCCTAACGACCCTAACTACCCCACCCTACCTACCGTACCCTACCTACCCTACTCGAATGCACGATAGAATAATTTTTTTATTACATGTAAATTTTAACGTTCAAAAGTGCCGCATAATGGCCTAGTTGAAATAAATACATTTGACTTTGACTCTACCCTTCCTATCCTACCCTACCTTACCTACCCTACCCTACCTACATACCTACTCTATGTAGATAAGGTACCAATTTTTCGAAGAAGAACCTTCTCCTAACAATAACAAACGCACCAAAAAAAGAATTGGCTAAATCGGTTCAGCTGTTCTCGAGATTTGCGCTTAGCAACACATTTAGCCATTAATTTCTATATTATAGATAAAGTTGAGGTTTTTCACGATGTTTTCCTATAGCGATGTCCAAGATAAATTAATTATGTAGTACTTCCAGGCAAGCCCTCAACCACAAATCGCTTACCGCTTACTAAGATAATGGTGAAACGAGCGCCTACCGATACGATAATTAAAAAACCGAGTAAGTGCGAGTTAGACTCGCGCAAGAAGAAAAACAAAAATAAAACAATATATTAAATATAAAAAATACATACTTATATAAAAAATAATAATATTTATAATATATTATATTAAATACTAGCTGTTGCCCGCGGCTTCGCTCCCGTGTACCACCCCACAGGACCCGCTTTCGAGATTAAAAATTTGCCTATGTCACTCAGGAATAATTATTATTCCGCTTTCTATTGGTGAAAGAATTTTTTAAATCGGTCAAGTAGTTTCGGAGCCTATTCGGTACAAACAAACAAAAAAATCTTTCATCTTTATAATATTAGTATAGATTTATTTCATTCTGTTTTTGGTATAGTCCCCGGCACCTAATTTGGCAAGGTTTTGGCCTAGTGGGGGTAAGTTCGATAGACGATGTACGATATATTATTAATATTGTTATTAAATAGTTGTAGATTTCGTTCCGTTTGCTATTAACTTTATAAGCCAATAGTTAATTTTGTTACGGTCCTGGTGGAACGGTACACATTATCGTTACTTGAACTACCTATAACTCAATTTTGAGTAACGTTTCAAGTCCCTGCAAGGAGACCTAAAAATTACTTGTGCTCATCTCACTCTCACCAAGTTACATGCCGATGACTATAGTTGTTATTATAGCAGCAACAGAAATACACCATCTGTAAAACTTCAACTGTCTAGCTATCACGGTTCATGACATACAGCCTGGTGACAGACGGACAGACAGACGGACCGCGGAGTCTTAGTAATAGGGTCCCGTTTTTACCCTTTGGGTACGGAACCCTAAAAACAACCTTTTTGAACTGAAAGTTACGAAATGTAATATCACTTGTCAATACATATCCAATGGTTGAGGAGCAACTGAGCAAGATAATTAGAGCTTGTAGAAAGAGATTTTTTATGAATTGATAGTTTCGCGCTTGACCACTATCTCACCTGATGGTAAGCAATGATGTGGTCGACGGTGAAGCACGCAAAAAGTAACCATCTTGACTTAAAGACTCCAGGTTGTAACTATGAGGAGATATAGAAATTGCCACAGAAATGGCGCTAATTCTAAAAGTCACATTGGTACTTCCCCCGATTTGAACTCACGACATCAAGCACGAGAAGCGAGTTAGTTTAAAATAACCACAGAGATATAAATATAAAGATACTAGCTGACCCGGCAAACTTTGTTTTGCCATAAAAACACCAAACATTCACCTACCTTACCTACCCTAACAACCCTACACTACCTACACTACCCTACACTACCTACTCTACCCTACCCTACCCTACCTACCCTATCATACCCTACCTACCCTACCCTACCTAACCTAAAAATTAAACAAAAAAAATAGATAGTAGCCGATTCTCAGACCTACTCAATATGCTCACAAAATTTCATGAGAATCGGTCAAGCCGTTTCGGAGGAGTACGGGAACGAACATTGTGACACGAGAATTTTATATATGAGATAACGTGTTTTTTTTTCGTAAGTTCCACTTTTAGTTCCTGGGTCTGATAAATTTAATGTGGCGATGGCTATGATTGTCCAAATTATAAAAGTTCCTATCAAAACATAGGTTAAAGGCCATAAGATAAGGGAAAATATAATTGTTGAGATAAATTTAAAATTGCCGCCTTTACATTTAGTGTCAAAACACTTTGTTTATTATCTGTGTGACAGATGTCAGTGATGTCACTCGCCCCGGTACATTTTTAACCCCCGACGAAAAAAGAGGAGTGTTATAAGTTTGACGTGTGTCTGTCTGTGGGATCATAGCTCCTAAATGGATGAACCAATTTCGATTTTGATTATTTTGAAGAATGGTGACTTTATCGAGAGTGTTCTTAGCTATGTTTGATTAAAATAGGTTCAGCCATTCAAAAGTAATCCGCAATTTACTCTTTGAATCTGGCTTTTTTCGCAAGATATCGTGAAATTATTACGCGTTTCGATAGATTGACGATTGAAGCGTGTGTGTCACTAGGTATATTATATGTATTATAAAAAACCGGTCAAGTGCGAGTCGGAGTCGCACACGAAGGGTTCCGTACCATTATCGCAAAACACTGCAAAAAATCACGTTTGTTGTATGGGAGCCCCCCTTAAATATTAATTTTATACTGTTTTTAGTATTTGTTGTTATAGCGGCAACAGGAATACATCATCTGTGAAAATTTCAACTGTCTAACTATCACGGTTCATGAGATACAGCCTGGTGACAGACAGACAGACAGACAGACGGACAGCGAAGTCTCAGTAATAGGGTCCCGTTTTTACCCTTTGGGTACGGAACCCTAAAAAGCATGAAATAAAAAGGCTACTTAGTTAAGTTATAAAACCTTATTTTATAATCACTCGTATGGGCATGTTATCATCATGATTTCAGCCAAAAGACGTCCACTGCTGGACATAGGCCTCCCCCAAGTGTCGCAACGTTGCATCTCACATCCGTATTCCCACAACCTTAACCAGGTCATCGGTCCACCTAGACGGAATCCTTCCAACAAAGTAACAACATTATTTTTTGTCGTGTCGTGAAATCTTCAAAAGGTGCCTGGGCTTTTGGGGAAAAGACCAGGGAGTGAGGGATTTTTACCTCACTAGAATCCCCCGGAGATCATCACACAGCACGTAGAATTACCTCATAAAAGACCACCGACCCCGTTACCTCTTAAAAGATCACCCCAGAACTCCCACTGTGCAACGCATGTTAGGGGTGTTAGGGCACATCCCTGGGAGATTGCGAGGTGTTTCCCCTGAGCCTCGCCACAGATAATATAATACTAGCATACAGATACCTCATCCCATACAAAGAAACCGTGCCGACGTAACTGGCGTTTTTCATCTGCTTAATCTGGTAATTTTTTGTACATCGAACGCGTTCGGTTCTGTTTCACGGTGATAGATAGATGGTGTTAGCAACGACTTGCAAGTAAAAGGGTTTACTAGGTTCGTAAATATATTTTTCTTTAAATACAGTAAGGTTTGATTTATAGCATATTTTTTTACGATTTTATAGTTTTTTTGCACCAAAATGTGTTACAATGCAAATAACAATCGAGTGGAATGCCTAAGAAATTTAAAAATGCGCCATCTATTGGCATCAATTTTAAATGATCCGTTCAAATAATCTTTGAAATGTGAATTAAGAACCCAATATTCCATAATTGTGTACTTAGGAGAGTTGATTAAACAAGAACATACAATTTTTATGATCAATTCCAGAAAATTATAATTTTGCACACATTCAATAACAGATGTAGGTGCATATCGCGCCATCTAGTGAGATTTATTTGAACCAAATTTTCTTTCTTAGCAATGAGACCCCGTGGCGTCGCTGTGCACGGCAGCACCTACTGTGCCACCGTCTTACCCGGAGGTACATGCCTGGCGTACAGCTAAGGAGTGGAATTCCCTGCTAGAGTCAGTATTTCCCAATAGCTACAACCTAGAGGTCTTTAAGTCACAGTCCACATCATCGCTTACCACCAGGTGAGATAATGATCACGCGTGAGGGAGAAACAACAGAGACGCCCTCACGCCCCTAGCCACCGCAGGAGACGCCCCGGGCGTCGGGAGTCGCAAGCCGATTCCCGGCCACCGTAGGCGCGGGCTTGCGGACGGCGAGTAATGGGTAGCTCGCCGTCCGATAAGGACCAGGGGGTCTACTCCCGAAGCTCGAAGTTCGTAGTTTCGAGCTTAGTTACGGGCATTTCCTACTCCCTATCACCTACGGACGGATGATTCGTACGGGGCCCGAACGAAGAATGAATGACAACACAATTTGACAGTTGAACCTACTCCCTAAGCGTTTTTACCCGTCCGAAAAATTGAACTTGACACTTGTTTTATCGGATCGTTATGTCAGATATGACGACATCAAAATAGTTATCGTGCGGTCGACGGAAGCTACAATTCCAAGTGGTGGCTGCTTTTTTAATGCTCGAAGAAGCTCTACTGGAAGAGCAGAGGCAACGTCGATGATATTTACGCCAAAACATCCTGTTGGAGAGTATTATTGTTGTTCATATGGAACTATAGGCTCACTTGGGAATTATTCGAGGACTTGTGTGAGGACCTAATACCTCTTTTGCCTCGACACATAGGTACGACGAAGTGGTGTTGATCCAACAATGAAGGTAAGGATATATTATAGACTCTGCAACATTGAGCTGTACCAAAGCATCACACCCATTTACTGTTGTTATTGTTTTATTTCAGATCCCCACAGCTCTTAATTTTTATGCCTGGGGGGTTACCAAGGTGCAGTCGGCCTCATTAATAAAAAAGTATATAAGGTTTCCCCAGAATTTGGCTGGGAGGAACCTTATAAAAAGACAGTAAGTTTAAAAGCTTGTACCATTTTTTACCCGACTGCCGAAGGAGGGTAATGTGTTTATCACTCAATGTATGTATGTTTGTTCCTATGTGGCGTTCCAGAGACCTAACGCGTTGGCCGATTTTGATGATTCATACGTCAATCGATTCATCATAACCTTGCGAGTGTCATAGGCTAAATTAAAATTAGAAAATAGGATAATGGCGGCTTTTGGGCGCCATATTGTGGGGGGCCAATTTTATTTTTACTTCCAAATCCATCGTGTGGGGTACCAAAATAAAGGGTTTCAAGAGGTGATTTCAAAAATATATAACACTTATATATTTAAATGTACCTAATTCGAAAAAAATGTTAACTAAAAAGTTATAAATAAAAAAGTTAATTAAAAAATTCAAAATACCCGACTGCTTAAAAAGCGAACTAAAAAGACGTAAACAAGAAGAAAATCACGCTGTGCAGTCGGAGGTTTTGGTCAGCCAGCTCGCGAATATGTATCCTCCGACTGCACAGCATGATTTTCTTCTTGTTTACGTCTTTTCAGTTCGCTTTTTAAGCAGTCGGGTATTTTGAATTTTTTAATTAACTTTTTTTCTAAAATCTAAAAGCCATTTCAATAATGACTACCTATGCTTTGAAGAGTGTTTATATACCTATAACTACTTAAAGAGTACACTTAAATAAATTGTATCACGGATCGGATCACCCCATGTTCGGGGATGTAAAAAGGTTGAAATAATACTCGGAAGTACGTCAGCGAAAAGTTTTTATTAAACAAAATATAACTAAGGTCATTAAACGGCGGAGAATCTTAACACCGCGATTTAACTTTAAAGGAATCCGGTACAGCGCCATCTATCGGCCAGAATCTTAACTAAATTTACATAACGTTTTGAACTACTTCAAACACCCCAATAGACAATAACATACAATAACATGCCCGGTCTAATAAACAGCGTATATTTGCCATTTTAAAAGGCCGATTAAGATGCCTCTTAGCAGCAAGAGAGCTGCTTTATGCACCAGTCATAGTTGGTATTTGTCACAATTTATACTAGGTCTAGCTATGTTTTTCTAATAATGAATTGAACGGGTGAACAGTATTTTTTTCATCTATTTAAGAGCATATTTTAATTATTTTTTCAGGTAAAATTGTCATTGCCTGCTGTGTTTTACATAATATGTTTAATCAGGCGGACTTAGAAGCACCTTCCCTCAGCAAGAAGATCTACAATTTGAGCGCAGTAGCCTGGGAGAAGTGTCTACAAATATATTATCTGCCCATCAAGCTCTTTGCCCTTGCTTCAGCAAGCAAGCAAGCAAGAGCAATTGCTGGAAATAAATAGATATTTACGCAGTCTCACAAGAAAACTTTACAAATATAAATGCATTGGGTATGTGTATGACTAGATGTATGAATGTGAGTGAAGCAAAAGAAGTATGTAAGGATCGTAGCAGGTGGCGTACTTTAGTTTCTGCCTACCCCCTTGGGAAAATGGCGTGAGTTTATGTATGTATGTATTATTGACTTTAAACAATAAAAGCATTGTTTTCATTACAATTTTTTTATTTTTCCATTCAAATCTGAATAAATTTAACAATTACAACACACTATGACTTATACAATAACTACAAAAATACAACTACAAAAGGCAAAAAAAACGTTTCATTTCGTAATCAAAGTTGTTTTGATTTTGGCACTTGATTATTTACCGAAATTAAGTGTTGATAGGAAAACAACCTTTATGGGTATGTGACTTTACCCTATTTAAAGTACGAAAATCGCCAAAATGTTGAAAGAAAAGAAAAATTATTTATTTGTGACCCGCAGAGGAGACACAAGAAATAAGCAAAAAAATAAACAATAATAAAAATACAACCCCGTGCAAGACCAAAAAAGGCCTATCTCAGCATGTGCAGCGACACCCAAAAAAGAAAAAATGCTGCGCTGATATTCTAATAATTTATATTGACACTTCAATATGGTTTTCCTTTTACTTATCAGTCTTAAATTATTGCTAGGACCTTAATATCTCTTGTCTATTATTATTATTATTATATTCTTTATTGTACACCACAAAAATATATACACAGGCCAAAAAACATAAAAGCAAGTGTACAATGGGCGGTCTTATCGCACAGGGCAATTTCTTACAGACAACCTTTGGATGGACTGAAAGAGAGGAGAGAAATTTAGGGTTGTCAGTGTACAATATGTCTTAAACAATAATAAATATACATAATAACATAAAATACATACATACAATAATACATAATATACTAATATATAACAAAAATATAACAGAGCAAGGAGAAGACTAATTATAGCGAAAGGAAATGCTCCTTTACCATTTTTCTACTAAGACTCAAATACCTAATAATCTGAATAAAATTAACACTTAACACACTATAACAATCAAAACATATATTTCCATTTATTTATCAGTCTTAGATTAATAGCAATAATCTTGGACTTAGTTTTTCAAGAATATTCAGCTTGACTTCATCAAGCATCTCATTTCTCCTAGTTTTGATTATAAGCCTTCACACTTCCACCTTCGGCAGGTGAAGCAGCATGGGTGGGTGTGATGGCGGCTGGCTCTCTTACTGGTGGACCCTGTACAACAAAAACTTAATATCATTGACAGATACAACAAAAAATATATAATTGTGTGCCTGAAATTTATTAATATTTAGTAAAAAAAAATAGTCTACTACGATAAATATAAATTTTGTTAAGTATACCATTGGAAAAGCTGGTTGGACTCTTGACTAGGTAACTCCATTTGGGAGCGGGTTGGTGCTATCAATGGACCTGTAGCACATGCTGACCGTCTGGCAGCTCCAGCAGCTTTCTAGGCCAAATATTTTTAACAGCCCGCACCTAAAATTTGGATATTTTGTTAATTTTAATTGTATGAAAGGTATAATATATAAAAACACTATACTCATAAGTACACCCACAGATAATAATCCAATCAGTAAATAAACAAAAATGCCTTTGCCAAAGCTGGGTTAGTGATGATTTTCACATATGTAATCGTGATTGTAACCCCTACTGACTGGGCTATAAGTATTTGCAGGATGACTGACTATGATTGTATGCACTTTACTGAGGACAAGACCTTAAAATCATATTAAATTATTATATATTAATGTATTAAACTCACCTTTTGCCACTGCTCCACAGAATTAGTGCAACTTTCCATTGAATTAAGTTAGTTGCACAGGTTTTCCCACAGCCGTTATGAGCGAACTTATGAAGTCAAAGAGGGCCTCAATTTGCGCGTAAATTGCTGCAGCGGTTGGGCCATTTTAATTAATTATTATTGAAAACTAAATTCTTTCAAGGTATTTATTTCTTGACATTTCATTTGACAGTTGCCGTCATAAAGAAAAAAAAAGCAAAGGTTTTAACAGGATAATGCCGCTTTCCGGACAAAAATGGCAAAAGTAATTAATTTCTATATTTTATAGACATAAAAAATGAAAATTGTTAAAAATATGGTCATTTCCTAACGTAAAAAATATTTAATTTTTTGTTTAGTAAGCTTGAAACCACAAACTAGGGAAACCGGTAATCGACCGATAAAATAGTGCAACTCTAACGTCATCCGTCGTTCGTTCACGAATATTGTCTATGATCCCGTTCGAAGCTCAATTATCCGAAATCGATAGGGGGTAGGGTTCCCTCCGAAGTTTCGGAATACTTTCGGACGGCCCGTAACTTCGTCGACGAAGATAGGGAGTAGACGCCCAGGCCCGAGTCGACGGCGCGTAGTGTTCCACGCGCGCCTCAAAGATATGTCAGCAAAAGTTGACGGGGTCCGGTAGGGCCGATGCCTGTCTGGGTCGCGGATAAATTTGAAAGAGAGTTACCGCGGCCCTGGCACAAGCAACTAAAGGAACACGGGTGGGTTTTAGTCAGTAAAAGTCTGACACGCCCTCCCGCTTCACCCAGAGCGGTAGAAGTCATTGGATGATTTCCCACGGAACTTTAAAAAAAATAAAAATTGAGATAGTGATCTCTTGATCACTATCTCAATTTTTTTTTTTTTTTTTTTTTTTTTTTTTTTTTTTTTTTTCATTCTTATGAGGATGAAAATAATGATAAAATACCTATTAATAAAAACGTAAGGAAGGAAATCTTTAATTATAATACAAATTACGTATTTTTAATCAATGTGCGTAAAGCCCGGACAACCAAATTTCCCCGTTATCCTGTTAGTAACAAGGTTTATAATTATGGTCCATCGCATACTTCCGACTACGTACAACCAATTATGTGGTAACAGGCTTGATAATGGCCCGTCGGGTACTATTACCTACATACTAGCCTAACCTACAGGGTAAAACCAAATATAAACGTTATCTAAAAAAAAATTGACGTAGGCACGTTTTTTTCCGTGTAATTGTTTTTTTAATAAACTATTATTCCTTATTAAAGTTTTTTAGGTTTGTAACGTGTCAACGTCATCATGATTCCGTTGTGAATAAAAAAGTTGATTAAAAAAATTAAAATACCCGACTGGTTAAGAAGCGAACTAAAAAGATTTTTAATTCGCTTCTTAACCGCAAGGAAAGGGTTATGTTTTTCGCGCGTATCTTGTATGTATGTAATATTCTTACCTCATATCTTTCAAACTATTTGACGGATTTTTATAATTAAGATAAGTGCCGTTAAAAATCATGACGGCTTTTGGGCGCCATATTGTGGGGGTTGCAATATTTTTTTTCTGCCAAACCCACCTAGAGAGGTATCAAAATTAAGGGTTTTTAGAGGTGATGACAAAGGGTTTTTGTACAAGAAAAATATCATGCTGTGCAGTCGGAGTATACATATTCCCGAGCTGGCTGACCAAAACTATAAATATCCTCCGACTGCACAGCATAATTTTCCCCTTGTTTACATCTCTGCAGTCGGGTATTTTTATTTTATTAACAACTTTTTAGTTTTACTTTGTTTTTTCGAATGAGATTTAAAAAATATTTGCAACCCCCACAATATGGCGCCGAAATTCCGCCATGTTCCTTTTTTTTTAACGGCACTTATCTAAGAACACTTGGGCGGCCAAGACATATCTAACGATGTCTTAAATATAAGAATCCGTCAAGTGGTTTGAAAGATACTAGGTAATAAGGAATCTTAAATACACACAAACCTTTCCTTGCTGCCGGGTAAAATAGATTAGGTACTAGTTGCCGGACACACATACAAAGGCAGTATATAGATTGTAATATAATGTACTCACAAGTTCATCCGCCATCACATCCACGCCGACTCCTCGCATTCTCAAAACAAGGCACTGGCGTCTTAACAGGTCCACATCATTGGTCAGAACAGCTACATGGATTGGTCTGAAAAGACGAACGGATAGATTTATATTATCTCTAGTACATGTTGACATTGATCCTCAATTTTGGTCCATACATTTATTGAGGCAAAGGCTCAGCTGGCTGCCAAAATGTTGGGAGACGGTTCTTCTCGCCAGAACAGCTACTCAACTTGTATCAAGCGCAAGTTCGGTCATGCATGGAGTACTGTTCTCATCTCTGGGACCAACTACCAAATAGGAAGTATAAATGATTTATCTATCTATCAAATACCAGCCGGGCGAGCACGGCCTACTGTGACAGGCTTGACTCACACATTTTATCACAGTTTGGCAAAAACCGTGATAAAATGCATGACTCAAGCCTATCACAGAGGCCGTGCTCGTCCGGAAGCCTGATGCACTTGAGTCGATGGAAAAACGGACCAAGAAGCTCCGATGAGCTTCTTGGTCCGTTTTTCAATCGACGGTCAAACAGACAAAGCTCCAAAGCCTTGAACATCGTCACCGAGCTTGTCGATTTTTATCGATTACATTTCCGACAATGTGCCATGGAATCGCATAATCTAATGCCGCCAAGCCCGTTCCACCATCGGACTAAAAGACGTACTTACGGCGGCGTTGCGGCATCGGTACATGGTGAACATCCCACCCATACGCACTAAACGCTTCGGGAATACTTTCATCATTGTGTCCCCTATATTACGTACGACTTAAACAAAACTGGTGGAATATGGGCGTACTGTCATCTCTACATAACCTTCGAGGGAATACCTACAATCATGGTAGCATTTACCTAATGTTTAGATAAAATATGTGAATCCCCGCGATCGATAGGTCAACAATGTTGTCATACAAAAAGGTATACTCGTATGATAACATGAAATGCCACGTGTCTGATAACAATTAATAATAGGCGATATTAAAAACCAGATGAGTAAATGTAAACGAAAACGAACCGAGCCGGTGTGAAAGGCGCCTAAATGTTACTGAGGTAGGTATTATATTGTTATTATTACTCAACATAATTTCGCGGATTTATTTTCATGTTAGTCATTTGATCACGCATAGAGAGATAAAAAGGCCATGTAAGTACAGGGTGGCCAATTTAGAGATTTGCAACTTTTATTTGTCGCCATATTGTTTTGGCGCCAAATTTGACAGCTGACTGGTACAATTAGATATGGAGCGTTTTTCGCTTGATCAACGTATTTTAATAATCAAAACTTTCTATGCAAACCAGTCTTCTGTTGTGTCGTAAACAATCCAGATTTTCATCACAAAAAGTCATTTTTAACCCCCAACAGAAAAAGAAGAGTGTTATAAGTTTGACGTGTGTTGCTGTGTATCTGTGTATATGTGTGTCTGTCTGTGGCATCGTAGCATCCAAACGGGTGAACAGATTTCGATTTAGTTTTTTTTTTGTTTGAAAGGTGATTTTGTCGAGAGTATTCTTAGCTATGTTTAAATAAAATCGGTTCAGCCGTTCAAAAGTTATGGGCGGTTTACTGTTTGAATCGGGGTGTTTACGCAAGATATCGTGTCATAATTACGTGTTCAATAGATTGCCGATCGAAGCGTATCTACTATGTACTAGATAAATAATGTAGCATGAAATAAAAATGTGTCGGAGGTATTTTAAATTTTGATATTATTTACCTCAGTCGATTGGATAATAAACCTCGCTATTGGGATGATGAACAACCTTCGTTAATCGTGAACGACCACTGCATCCTCGTCGAGTGACAGTTTGAAGTGGAATTTGGTCAGCAGGAGTGATTAGGTCCTACATCTTCGAAAATACTGCTGGTTATGCAATATGCTGTAATAGTGAACGGCGATGATAGTTACCGTGAGATGGTTAACAATTTTTTATCAAATCAAATCATTGTTTATTCGCTCAAACATGAGTATCATACATAAAGGGTCTTTCAACAAGGACGGGTCGATGTTAAAATTGAATAAAACAAGATGTGTGTGAGATATTAACGAAATTGATTTTTTATTTAAAAGGCCCATTTATGCCAATTATGGATGGAATATGACATCGTTCAAATGTCCGCCGCGGCTTCGTATGGTGGCACGAATCCGAGAGGTCCAATTTTTAATGACTCTGCTGCATAGATCGAGCGCGACAGATCAATGATAAACAATTTATTTTGGCTTGAATTGAACAATATGGACGTGAACGACATGTGGTTCCAGCAAGATGGCGCTACTTGCCACACAGCGAACGACACAATCGACATTCTGCATGAACGGTTTGAGGGTAGAGTTAGAGTTCCGCTAGACTTTTTCTTGTGGGGTTTTCTGAAGTTGCAGCTCTATGCCAATAAACCACATTCGACCGTTGCCCTGAAAGCCAACATAACGCAGGCCATCGCTCGGATTCAGCCGGATCTATGCAGCAGAGTCATTAAAAATTGGACCTCTCGGATTTGTGCCACCATACGAAGCCGCGGCGGACATTTGAACGATGCCATATTCCATCCATAATTGGCATAAATGGGCCTTTTAAATAAAAAATAAATTTCGTTAATATCTCACACACATCTTGTTTTATTCAATTTTAACATCGACCCGTCCTTGTTGAAAGACCCTTTACATAACAAATTGCCAGCATGAAGAGTTGTTAAAATAAAAAGATCACGGAACGTCATGTTTACCTTGGGCAATGGCATGCAAATATAGAATATAGTTCAAAATAATTATTCTAGAATTTAAAAATAATAAAATATGTGCAAATGTCAATAAAATAAGTACCTAATGCAAGTCTAAATTACCATTCTAGAATGTCCGATAAAAAATATAAAAAAAATGTCAAATTAATAAATCATACCAAAATAATCATTCTAGAATGTCACAGTAAAAATTATAAAAACATTTGTCAAAATATCAAACGAATCAGTCGGGCTTGGAAAACATGTCGTTCCAACAAAACGGGGCCACATGTCATACAGCACGAGGCACAATCGAAACAATGAAATGGATGTTTCCAGGTCAATTTATTTCAAGTACATTGATTGGCCCCCAAGATCACAGAATTTAACAGCCCCTGACTTTTTTCTGTGGGACTATCTAAGGGGACATGTCTATGCTAACAGACCGACGAATCTTGAACAATTAAAACAAAAAGTTAATTGAAATATATTCGCGAGCTGGCTGACCAAAACCAGATGTAACCTCTGACTGCACAGCATCTGCATGATTCTCTTCTTGTTTACGTCTTTTTATTTCGATTCTCAAGCAGTCGAGATTTTGATTTCTTGAATTAACGGTTTTAATTATAACTTTTTGGTTATATTATTCTTTTCGAATAACTTTTAAACATATACCTATGTGTTATATATTTTTGAAATCACCTCTTAAAACCCTTTATTTTGATATCCCACACGATGGATTTGAAAGAAAAATAAAATTTGGGCTCTCAAAAAATGGCGCCCAAAATCCGCCATTTTTATTTTTTTTCAATTTTAATGTAGGTAGCCAGTGACACTTGCAAGGTTAAATAGGATCGATTGACGGATACATAGGAACAAACATACTTATCTAAGTATGTGACTGATAAAAATATTACACTACTTCGGCATTCGGTAAAAACATGTTAAAAGTCTAGTTAGTAAAAACATTAACAACAATATTCTCGATAAAAATAGTTATCAACTCATAAATAAAACAATAGGTATTATGAAAACAATGTCGACTCTAAAAACAATACCTCAATAGTCGTATGACAAACTCTTTGGATTTTCCCTCATAATATAAAAATATAGAACAAACTGTATACGTGTACTTGATTGATAGGCTTGTACAGCTGGATGAGAATTGCTAAGGATAGAATATTTTTTTTGTATTTTTAAAGGGCTCGTGTTTGACCACTATCTCACCAGATGGTAAGCAATAAGGTGGACGACGGTGAAGCACGCGTGCCTAGAAGTAACCTAATCACTCTTGACTTAAATACCCGGTGAAGCACGCGTGCCTAGAAGTAACCTAATCACTCTTGACTTAAATACCCGGTGAAGCACGCGTGCCTAGAAGTAACCTAATCACTCTTGACTTAAATACCCGGTGAAGCACGCGTGCCTAGAAGTAACCTAATCACTCTTGACTTAAATACCCGGTGAAGCACGCGTGCCTAGAAGTAACCTATTCACTCTTGACTTAAATGCCCGGTGAAGCACGCGTGCCTAGAAGTAACCTATTCACTCTTGACTTAAATGCCCGGTGAAGCACGCTTGCCTAGAAGTAACCTATTCACTCTTGACTTAAATACCCGGTGAAGCACGCTTGCCTAGAAGTAACCTATTCACTCTTGACTTAAATGCCCGGTGAAGCACGCGTGCCTAGAAGTAACCTATTCACTCTTGACTTAAATGCCCGGTGAAGCACGCTTGCCTAGAAGTAACCTATTCACTCTTGACTTAAATGCCCGGTGAAGCACGCTTGCCTAGAAGTAACCTATTCACTCTTGACATAAATGCCCGGTGAAGCACGCTTGCCTAGAAGTAACCTATTCACTCTTGACTTAAATGCCCGGTGAAGCACGCTTGCCTAGAAGTAACCTATTCACTCTTGACATAAATGCCCGGTGAAGCACGCTTGCCTAGAAGTAACCTATTCACTCTTGACTTAAATGCCCGGTGAAGCACGCTTGCCTAGAAGTAACCTATTAACTCTTGACTTAAAGACCCCCAGGTTGTAGCCATCAGGAACTCCGGCAGAAACGGGACCATTGAGGCGCTTCTGCAGTGCAGTGCTGTCAGTAGTGCAAGCCGCTTAGCGGTCTCGTCTATGCGCATGTTTGTGTGAGTGTGCCGTTTCGGGCGTTTGTAGGTAGTTTCCATACTGTTTGTATATTTATTCTGTGACAGTGTCCTCCTGTGCCGCTTATGGCGGGAACACGGGCAAGCGTTAGCACTCGTCCGTGAACCCGCCGCGGCTGTCCGTCACCGGACCCTCTGGCGAGTACCGCCCATCACCGGCGCACCAGAACACAGCACAGGGGCGCCAGTTGACCCCGCATTAATAGACAGACAAACGAACAATTAAAAATAACTGAGGTTAAAGCCTGATAACAATATAGGTAGTGTGAATGGCTTAGGCTCGTGGGATTCCCGCTAAAAAGACCCCCAGAGTTGTTTCAAGTATTCTATTACTATCTATAAGTTTTTGTTTCTTATCGATGTTACTGTAAAAGCCCTAATTACGATAAATCCTACGATTTACCGGTAAAACCTATGATTTACCGAGTCATACTGGTTAAAGCCCTAAATGATCTATGAATAATCGCCGATTTTGAGCTTTTACTTGCAAACGCACGGTAAATGTTAGGCCTCGGAGACTAGTAAACATGTTTTTTTTATTTACAACTTTTTAGTTATTTTTTTTTTTAAATTAGGTACATTTAAACATATAAGTGTAATATATTTTTTAAATCGCCTCTTAAAATCCTTTATTTTGATACGACACGATGGGTTTGGAAGAAAAAAAAATTTTTATTCCCCACAAAATGGCGCCCAAGATCCGCCATTTTTGTTTTTTCCAATTTTAATGTAGCCAGTGGCACTCGCAGGATTAAGACGAATCGATTGACGTAAGAATAATCAAAATCGGCCAACGCGTTTGGTCTCTAGAACACCACATAGGAACAAACATACATACATACATAGACTGATAAATACATTACCCTCCTTCGGCAGTCGGGTAAAAATTTAAAGTCTATGACAGATACTCTATAAAGAAAGAATTAAAGAAAAGTAGTGTTTAATGGCACTACCAATAGTAGAATGCGCCGAAAAAAAATCGTCTAACAAACATAATACCAACTTTGGTGAAGCTATTCAGTCAGTCCCATCATTTAGTATCATAGACATTACAATTGTTCAAACATTTACAAGTCTCTGACGTAAAGCCAGGATTTACCGTGTGATTCCTGGTAAAAGCCGGCAATTAGCAGTTATCATAAATCATTTCGGGCTTTTAACAATGACTTGGTAAATCCTCGGATTTACCGTGCTTCGGGATTTTACAGTAACATTGATACCTTTTTACCCGACTGCCGAAGGAGGACAATGTGTTTATCAGTCTATGTATGTACGTATGTATATTTGTTCCTATTTGGCGTTATAGAGAGAGACCAAACGCGTTGGCCGATTTTGATGATTCTTACGTCAATCTTTATCTTTCGACTGTCACTGGCTACATTAAAATTGAAAAACAGAATAATAAAACCAAAATTCAAAAAACCCGACTGCTTAAAATGCGAACTAAAAAGACGTAAACAAGAAGAAAATCATGCTGTGAAGTCGGAGGGTACTTATTTGCGAGCTGGCTGACCAAAACCAGATGTATCCTCGGATTTATTGTTTTTTTTTATTAATTTAGGTAAGTAATAAAAGCTGCCTCGTTGGTCTAGTGCTCGTAAGCGCTACTACGGGGTCCTGGTATAGATGCCCGGGTCAGGCAAAATGTTACTGGATTTGCCATCTAGAATTTCTCAATAGCAGCCCGGAGTCTGGCTTTGTGCCGACTGACGGGTCGCTGGCAATAGGCTCGCTCCTATTACATGGAGCTTAACCTGCACATGGGTGTCGCGGTTAGACCCTACTTCATGAGTAAAGTGCCCAGTAAAAGCAGGTAGCGGATTTGCCCCCTGCTCATATTCCAAATGCTTTCCCGTGCTTTGAACGTAGAGCCCGGGCATTTCTTGGAGTGTTCCAGACCGGTATTAGACAGCCAATTTGTTTGTTGTACCATAAGCATCTTACTTATATTATAAATACCAGCCAAATACCAGCTTGATGCACTAGTCGATCGAAAAGCGGGCCAAGAGGCTCATCGGCAATGAGGCGCTGGTCCAGTCAAAGCTTCAGAGTCTTGAACATCGTCGCCGAGTTGCCAGCTTGTCGATTTTTTTATCGGCTACATTTCGGGGAGTGTAAGATGGAATTGCACGATCTACCTAGCCCGCCTCACCTAGCCCGTTTCATCATCGGACTACCAGGCGTACGGCGATGTGCCATCGGTACATGGTGGACATCCCACCCATACGCACTAAACGTTTTAGAAACAATTTTATTATGCGTAAAGTTAAGGAGTGGAATTCCCTGCCGGAGTCTGTGTTTCCCGACAGCTACAATCTAGGAGTCTTTAAGTCAAGAGTGAATAGGTTACTTCTAGGCAAGCGTGTTTCACCGTCGACCACATCATCGCTTACCATCAGGTGAGAAAGTGGTCAAGCGCGAGATAATAGAAAAAAAAATACGCTAAAGTTTGGTTGTGTGGATATATGTTACTCAATCACGCCAGTATGGCTGAACGGATCTGGATGAAATTCTGCACAGAGATACATTATAGTCTGGAATAGTACATAGGCTTTTTATCCCGGTATAATGTTCCTGGGATGATAAAGCACTTTTCACGCGGACGACGCCGCTGGCAGAAGCTAGTCAGCCCACAAACTTACATTTTGCCTGTTCGATCAACGCATTCCCTGATGGTATGACACTTTAATGTATTTATAATTAATTAAAACGATACAAAGACCAATTACCTACATTAATTAACATGGAAATGGAACATAATGTATTTATATAGAGCTTCTTGACTAGACCTTAATGTGACATTAGTTCAGCGACATCGATTGACGAAACACTAACGAAAATATTTGAGTTTGCATGTATATATTATTAACATTTTATTTTAATCTACGTCTGTGTGTCACTACTCACTACCGGGGTGCCAATTGAAAATAAGCGCTGGGTGTCTGACGCCTTGCAAATACTGAGTTGGTAACCCTTTCAGTATAGGCACATCCAGCATTCTTCGATCTTGTTTGTACTCTTTAGGGTTTTTAAGGATTTTTTTAACTTCCCATTGACCTATGAACTTGAAATTTGGTGATAATGTTTATTATTACGTATATTTTTAACCCCCGACGGAAAAAGAGGGGTGTTATAAGTTTGACGTGTATCTGTGTATATGTGTACATGTGTGAGCTCTATGAACAGGTGGAAAGAGACAAAATTCGCGCGAATAAAAATCGCAGTGCGTGCTAAGCCTAAAGCGGGCATTGTCATAGACAAGTAAAAATTGGAAACAAATCTTTTTAAATAGGTACTATAAAAACGGCATTACAAAAAAAAAATTGATGAAAACTCCTTAGTGATTAATTTCTTGGATTTGTCCTGTATCGAAAAAAAATTGTATTATAGCATTATTTTGTTAGAGAAAAAGTGTTATAATAAGATTCTATTTTTAAATTTCGGTATTGTGTTTATGCTGTGTGTGTTGTTTATGTCAATATAAACTCGTTTTGAAGTTTATAATTCTAATATTACGATATGAGAGTAGATAAATGTCCTTTATTATATTCTATTCCATACATTTTGGATCTAGAAACAATCGTTAACATTATGTTTTATGACGTTTATGTGACCTTCAACTTCAGTGTAATAAAACAATATGAGGTCGACGATAAATGTTGGTGTAATTCCAGGGGAATTACCGCAACATGAGACTGCGGGCAATTACGCAACAGTGATCAGAACTAGTTTAAGAAAAAGTAGTAGAAGTTTTATTTTTTTTGAAAAATCGCGGCAAAAAGTTGCGGTTTTTAGGGTTCCGAAGTCAACAAGGAAACCTTATAGTTTCGCTCTGTCCGTCTGTCCGTCCGCAGCTTAGCTCAGAGAATCTAAATACTAGAAAGCTATAATTTGGCATGGATATACATATTAATAATTCCGACAAAGTGGTAACATAAAATCAAGATAAAAAAAATTTTTCGGGTACCTCCCATAGACGTAAAGTGGGGATGTATTTTTTTTTGTCATCTATCCCATAGTGTGGGGTATCGTTGGATAGGCCATTCAAAAATATTATGGGTTTATTGAAACCATTTTTCGATTTAGAGATCCGTTTGAGTAAAATTAAGCTTTAAATTGCAAAATTACGTTAGAGTCAAGTGTCCCCTCCCTGCCAGCGAAATGGTTGCTCTTGGCTATGTGAAAAAATTCACGGCAGTAGTAAATATAACTAAATTAAAAGGAAAACTATCACGGATAAGTAGGCTTTACAAGTTTACGAGTAATAGTCGACCAACTTATAAAATGTACTTGGAACAGTAAAAATTTTGTACAAATGTCATTGAAAAATTACTTAAATAACATTGTTAGCTATGTAAAACAGAGTAAATATATGCTTATAAACCATGTAAAAATATACAATGTAAGATTATAGGATTCACCTCTAATCTGCGGTATTATAGACCGATAGCGCTAGGTTTTGAGGTTTCAAAAATATTAAAGTTATTCGTGTTTCGCATATAGTGTCCGGACCATTTGCCCAACCTAATACCTAAGTTTGTGTCATCCTAGGTACTTGCATAGGTAGAAATTTAGGTATTTGTCTTTTCGTTCAATACTGGTCGAAAAGAAAATTAGAGATAATAATTTTACTTCCATGATAATAACGAAGTATTAACTGATGTACATAGGCATTTTGTGTCATCCTTGTCCACGGGAATCCTAATATTTAACCAGTACCTAACACGTCGCCCAACTAGCTCTAAAAGAATATTACAATAGGTTAAATAAGTGTTACTCGTTTTAGAGTACTGATATCTGTTGGTTAAAATATTTTGTGTCGAATTCATCCACGGGTTTTATAGATATTTTATTTTTTTATTACAATACCCTGTAAAATACACAAAAGAAAATGCAAGTTATTAGAGTTTACGTGTTTTTGATTATTATGGTGTAAGAAAACACTATTCATAATTTGTGTCGTTTTTATCCACGAAATCTTATTATTTAAATAAAAAATACTAGACTTCTTCGCACGAAGGGCGAGCGCATAGAAAAGGGCGGGCGCGCGCGGCGGGGGCCTGCCCGCCAGCCAGACTCGCGGCGCATTTATTTGTTTACATTAGGTCTTTGCAAGTTGCAACAATCAAGTGCGTACGTTATTTATAATGTATTTGATTGATTAATGCCCACTTGCACTAAAAACTAAACTCAGAATTAGTTGCTAACACGAGGTTAAATTGACAATATTGTATAACAAACAGTCAATTTAACCTAGTGTTAGCAACTAACTCTGAGTTAAGTTTTATGCACATGTGGGCCTTAAAAGTTAGTTATGAAGCTATGAAAGACTAAAATGGAGGTTGAATAAAAATAAATGTGTTATATCGACACCCAATATTATTAACATTGTAACTCAATATAGCATGGTACAATTTTAGGTTTCTTGTTACTAATTTTAATTGCTCTTTCAGTTTTGATAAAACCACTGCAAGTATGATTTTTGCAATGTCACAATGTACAGATTGTAAATAATTTTTAATATGAAAAGCATTGTAACGACCGTTACACTGGGGTCATGATGGTATTTGAAGAAAGATTTTTTCTGTGAATATTATTGTATCTTATTGTACGATTACCAATTATACCGACAAAAAAATCATTGATAAATATTATTGTAAGCAACAATTACATGCGTGTCAATGTTAATTTCGGATAAAAAAGACATGTTAATTGCTATGGAAGAGCTAATAAATTCGCTTTTCGTTAATTGCTATGGAAGAGCAAATTTTTTTTTTTGTTTATTCTTTTTTCTTACACCAGTGCAGCGATCATGCTGGAGGGGAGATAAATAAGCTTTCGTTAGCGCTAATCAGCCAGCTGGTTCAGGGGGCAACGGCAACGGGGGATGTTGATTTGCACACGGCCAATTGCTTGGACCTTCTGCTGACAACAGATACAGACCGATACTCTGTGTCGATAGTTTACCTTGGGTTGCGAGTCACGTATGTCAGAAAAGAAGACCTTCAACAGCGCTGCCAAGTCCTGCAAAAAGGTGTTGCAACGGCCGAATAGGGACATAAGTTGCTTCTTACCCAGCAATTGTTTTGGTCCCTGGGTATGTCGGTTAAGTCGAACTTCTGCCATCCTTCATTACCACCACTCTGCGGGTGACGGGTCGCTGGCCCGCTTCGCTGAGGAGAAGGCAAAATTATTTGCCTCTTTTTGCGGCATCTTTGCGTCTGCATTCTGGTGATGCGCGGCCCTTTCTTTCTCCAGGTAGGTGTGAGACATATGTCAGACATTCGCATCCATCAAAAGAACGTTCGTAGAGTGCTGGGCAACTTCGACTTGAATAAAGCTAGTGACCCCGACGGAATACTAGCACTTGTCCTTAAAACTTGTGACACACCCACGTGACAACAGACCCACGTGTCATGATCTACGTGTGCTTAATATTAAGCTCCTGGCATACCTAGAAGCTAATGACATCCTAAGTGATTGCCACTATGGTTGCCGCTGAACTCGTTCTACAGGGGATCTTCTAACGTATGCCATTCACATCTGGAGTGAGGCAATCGAGAGGCACAGGGAGGCGCTTGCCGTCTCCCTCGACATCTCGAAAGCTTTCGACAGGGTCTGGCACGGAAGCCTTATTAGTAAGCTGCCTTCATTCGGTTTGCCTGGTGATGGTATATGTGATTAGATTGCAGAATTTGAGTGGTTATCGATGTTGTGCTCGTTGGACCAATTGGATATTAATACCGGAGTCCCTCAAGGGTTTGTACTCTCAGCAGCATTATTTCTGCTGCATTTAAACGATCTGCTAAAAACTTGGGTATGCAGACGACAGCACTGTTGCTGAGAGGTACTTGTCCATCCTTGTACTTTGTGAGGCTATAGTGGAGCGTTTGAGCTTATCCTTGAAGCCAGTTTCCAAATGGGGCGATGCCAATTTGGTCAGGTTCTTTGCTGCTAAAACCCAGTCGTGTCTTTTCACTGTTAAAATGACCCAATTCCACTGGGCTCCTTACTTCTGAGGTGTAAACGAGCTGATAATGGACCATCTTGAGCAACTTGGCGTAACGTTCAACACGATCCTCGATTTTGGTTCATACATTGAGGCAAAGGCTCAGCTGGCTGCTATAAAGTTGGGTATACTCGCAAAGGTGAGACGGTTCTTCACGCCAGAACAGTTGCTCAAATTGTATCAAGCGCAAGTTCGTTGATGTATGGAGTACTGTTCTTATTTCTGGGAAGGATCTGCCAAATACCAGCTTGATGCACTTAAGTTGATAATAAAACGGGCCAAGAAGCTCTTCGGCAATGAGGAACTGGTAGAGTAAAAGCTCCAGAGCCTTGAACATCGTCGCCGAGTTGCCAGCTTATCGGTTTTTTATCAGTTGCATTTCGGGGAGTGTGCAATGGAATCACATGATCTCATTCCACCTAGCCCGTTTCATCATCAGACTACAAGACGCACGGCGATGTGCTATCGGTACATGGTAGACATCCCACCCATACGCAATAAACGTTTTGGTAATACGTACAATATGCGTACAGCTAAAGAGTGGAATTCCCTGCCGAAGTCTGTTTTGCCCGATAGCTACAACTTAGGAGTCTTTAAGTTAAGAGTGAATAAGTTACTTTTAGGCAAGCGTGCTTCATCATGAACCACGTCATCGCTTACCATCAGGTGAGGTAGTGGTCAAGCGCAAGCCTACCTAATATAAAAAAATGAATTCCCCCTATTGCAAATTGTCCACCCAGTGGACAGTAGAACATAGAGCAGTGATAGCCCAGTGGTAACGGACGCGACTTACAAGTATGGTCGTGGGCTCGAACCCAGGCAAGCGCTTTACTTTGTGTAAATTATTTCATCACGGCTCTCAAAAAAATAAAATAAAAAAAAAACTGAGACATGTAACATCCATCAATCCACACTGGGCCTGCGTGGTGGATTACGGCCCTTTCCCTCTCACAGAGAGGAGGCCTACACGCACAATGGACCAAATGGGAGTCTAAGTTCGGAAAAGAGGGTCCATCTATCCTATCCTTATGCTTATCACGCCATTCGTTTGCAATTACTTCTTCACACTTTTTTTTATTATTCTACTTACTCATATATCTGTAATATTGAATAAGTCTAAAAACATTTTTATTACATACTTACTCTTTGTTTTTCTCCAAGACTATTTATGCTGATACCATTAATGATGAACTAAAAACCTATTATCGACGTCAACACTGCATCTTTCTTCACAAAGATAACATTTCAAATAAGTGTTTAGATTTAAGAAGAAAAACAATATATGGTTAGAATAGGGGGATAAATATAATGACCACCTAAAATTACTTTGTGACCATAACCTCTATTACCTAAAATTGTACTATGAAACCCAAATTTTAATAGCAAATTATTGCGCTATTTAATGTTGTAAAATAGGTTAGGTTAGGTTAGAACTGTGACCAACCGCGCGCGAGCCGAGCGAGCAAAGCGAGCGGTGCCGCGGCAGCGGCCGGCGAGCGCTACTTCCAAGTTGCTCCCAGAAATTTTATAATCTTTTTGGTCATTGGTTTAATTTTGGTGATGATTTACTACTTTTGGTGATCATTTACTACTTTTGGGTTAACAATGATTTATTTGGAGTCATTTTGCCTAAACAGGATAGCGAGATGTTAAAACTTTGGTTATAATTTTACAATAAGATGCGGGTTTAATTTTGGTGATCATTTACTATTTTTGTCTGTTATATGTTACTATATCTGGTGGTAAGTTAAACATAAGCCTTAGAATAGTAACTTAAAATTCCAATATGGTTAAAATATAAATAGTCCAAAATTTAAAATTTATTACATTGTATGTCAGTTTAAAATGACTTTATCGCAAAGAAACCCTTGTTACCAAAACTTTTGTGTATTGGAATTTGATCTACAAGTATACTTCAATAGAAACATTGTTCATTTATAATTACAATGCAATTATTCATTTCACAAAAGGAGTTCTTACCTTACTCTTACTCATAGAAATACGGTTAAGAGGCAGACGAAAAGGTCTGTTCTTGCTGATTTTATGATATAAAGTTGTAGCAATGTGTAACTAAAGTTACAATGTTATTCATATTGGGGGTCGATATGTGGTTAATGAAAGGGGATTATTAAATTTCATAGAAACGAGCATTATAAGGGATGTCGGAAAAGCAGACTATTTTAGGGACCGTGATGAAATAAAACTATACATAATCACTATCACCACAAAACAAAAATATCTAGTATTTTTTTTACTTCGTGTACTATTTGTTTTGCTGACTGTACACTACCTACTCGAAGCGGGGCGCGGGATATTGAGAAGCAGTATAACGGAAAAAAAAGGTAGGTAGGTATCGGCATATCAATCTACCTACCGCTTTCAGGTTCAAATTCGAAGCGAATTAAAGCGTCAATCCAAAAAAAAATATTGACCGTCTTCTAAGCATGGACCATTGACAATCGTAGGTAATAAGATTGCAGACGCGTGATTTGTACAAAATTTGCACGTCATTATGTTTATCTCTATAGGTTACACATTTGTTCATTACGTAGCGGAGATAAATGTCAATCAATATTCGATATAATAGGTATGTTATTTATTTATGAACGCTTCGCATCTAAGAAGAAATCGTACCGAACGAACGTGTGTGCGTGCGTATGCCGCCTGGCCGCCTCCGCCCGCTTCCACCTCAACCATTGTTTTTGTGTTTTATTCATTTAAATACATATGCGTGCATTAAAATGACACAAATTTACAATGTCGATTATTCATGCATTTATGATATTGAATATGTGAACTCTAATGATTGTAATATTTTTTTGAAGCGTTTGTAGCTTGGTAAAACAAAATAAATTAAAATCTTAAAATTCCGTGCTCTAATTTGGCACAAATTTATTTAATAGGCATATGTAAGTGATCTAAGAAAGGAAATAGTTATTTCATAAATTGTAATATTTTTTTGCACTATTTTTTACATAATGACTGTATGTCAGTTTGCACTGGGCAAATATGACACAAATTGGGTTTGCACACTCCACAAGCTATCCTAGATAAGATACCATAATTATTTTAAACTTTAATTTTTTTTTTGCCTCTTTTAAGCAGAATAAAAAGAATCAACCACAAAACATCGAATTACTGTAAATGCAAGTAACAGATGTGACACAAAATGCAAAAATAAGCTACATAGGTACGACTGTATCCACAGGCAAAAAATAAGCAACTTTAGAATTTTTTAAACTTATGGCATCAAAATAAGCCAGCGCTATCGGTCTAATTAGAGGAGATTAGAGGTGAATCCATACTAATTTTTTCTAATTCCGAAAGAGAAACGATAGCGATCAAACGCTTTAAGTCATAAAAGTCGAAAATACCTGCAGTGTAGCTATGGTAGGTCCTACACAATCCTTTGCTAATCGCTCGCTGTTTGTCAAATGCACTTATTTAGAAAAAAAACCGCCAATAACTCTAAAACTTTTGTATTGAAGAAAAATTATTGTGCAAAAATCGCTATCATTTTGCTCTTGCAAAAGATACGTAATAAGCCTGCCGATGTGTTAAAAATGTATCTTAACACTTGTTGTTTTCCCTCCGAAGTTTCGGATTACTTTCGGACGGGGCCGTAACTTCGTTGACGGAGATAGGGAGTAGACCCCCAGAGACCCGTAAGAACATTTTCATTGCTCGCGAGTGTATTTTGGCACATAACATAAACATCACGCCTGTATTGCCCGAGGGTTAGGCAGAATATTTTCTGATCCGGGAATCGAATCTGCTCATCTGGGAATCAATCACGAGACCAACAAAGCTAACGAGTGAAGCGAGGATAAGGTTTTGAACACAATAGGCAAAATAAAAAAAAATGTGATTTTGTGTGTTGTGCTGTGTCTTTTATGTGCACTGAATAAAGAGTTTATCTATCTATCTATCTATCTAAAAGTATTAAGATAAATGAATATCATTCATATAAACAATCTTATCAATTGTCAACAAAGGTGAAATTGTTGAATTTATGTACTGAAAAGGTTATAATGCCTGTAACGGTTCTACTGCAGGGCAAAAGCCTCTTCTCATACAGAGAAGGCACGAGCATTGATTGCCATGCTTTCTCGTGACAAGTTGATAATATCAAACTCATAATACTTTATTTTCTCTTGCTGAATAAACTCCAAAAAATCGGCGTTAGAGGATTGTCACAGGATATCCTTAAAAGTTACCTAAGTGATCGTTCTCAGATTGTTAAAATAGGAAACTATACGAGCAACGAAGAAAGCATCAGCTATGGCGTCCCGCAGGGTAGTGTTCTTGGACCCACCCTATTTTTAATTTACATCGACGAGCTCTGCAGACTCACTATACCAAATTCGAGTCTTATGGTCTATGCAGACGATACGGCAATAATTGTTCAAGGAAGAGACTGGCTTGAAACCCGCTCCCATGCAGAATCCGCGTTGCGAATGGTTTCTGACTGGCTATCAAACAATTTGCTTACCCTGAACATGGAAAAAACTAAGTTTATCACATTTGCTCCACGTATAGCGTCTCAACCGGCTTCACCCTTCACTTTGACCATCCACTTTTGCCTACCCTCTATGAATATTAACTGCTGTTGCAAATCTATCTCGCGAACAAATAGTATAAAATACTTAGGCGTAACAATTGATAGTACCATGTCTTGGAACGATCACATTGTGTCATTGGTTGCACGAGTTAGAAAATTAATATTTGTTTTTAAAAAACTAAGATCATCAGCGGACCTTCCTACGCTTAAAACAGTCTACTATGCTCTAGCGAACTCCATCCTAAACTATTGTATTACCGTATGGGGTAGTTCTGGTAAGTGCTTAATGCTTCGTTTAGAAAGAGCGCAGCGTGCGGTCTTAAAGGTCATGTCACACAAACCGGTCCGTTTTCCAACCGATGAGCTGTATGCTCTGTTGCAAATACCTAGGGTAAGACACAGTTTTCTTCTGAACTCGATCTTACGAAAACATACAGAGCTTAGTTTCGACCAGTGTCTCAGCAGCCAGAGTAGGCAGAGACGTAGACCTGCTACAGTCTGCCCTGTAGCACCAGCTAGTATTGTAATTGTTAGACGACAATACTACTTTATAAGCCCAATTTTATATAATAAAATAAATGGGATTTTGAACATTTACCCACTTACTTCACGTGAGTGTAAATCAATTACACATAAATGGCTCAGTTCCCTGACTTATGAAGAGCTTGAACATCTTGTAAAAATCTAAAAAAGAAATACAAAAACCTTTCATTCCCACTGCCTTCCAAATCACATAATCAGACAAACATACGTATACATACTCACACATTCACTCACGCTCATACACATACACACTACACTTATACTCACGCTCATATACACACACTCACATGCAAAAGTAATATAAATAGTGCTTAAAATTATTTTATCTTAATTGTTTGTATATTTTGTTGGTATATCCTACGTAGTCTGCATATTTTTTGTTGTTTTTTTTTAATATTGTTATTCCACAAAATCTTACATACATATATATTTTGTTGTTATTTTTATTTTATATTTTTGTTATAATGTATACCTGGAACGCTGTCGTCTCCCTACTTGGAGGTGGGCGCTAATGGCCGCGACACAGTATTCCATACTAATGCGGCTGTTAACGAACTCAAACTCATGTAAACTGTTTTCTTGTTCCAATAAATATATTTGATTTGATATTTAAGTCCAGATTCCAATGTCTAAGATACACTTAGAAAATACATGTGAATTGGAAAAGTCACATTGGTACTTGATTTGAACCTGCAACCCCAAGCACGAGTGCCAAGGTCCTAGCCAATGGGCCACCATGAACCCAGGTTAATCTTTATATTTTGAAATTAAGATTATTCTTTAAAGTAAATAAAAGACCCATTTTGACAGCTATAAAAATACTTAATAATAATTAAACTTGATGCTTGCGAATGATACTCGTTGTTATAGTGTAACATAGTATTTAATTAGGATTATGAATTTGTTTTTCAATTCTTACGTAGAAAGTTATTGCGTGTGCATGTAAAATGAGAAACGTCAATTAACTTCTTAGATTGTGTCGACTTTAGTAGACAAAATTAGTAAAAAATTTATGAGTACAATAAGCCTATTGTGTTCCTACTACTGGGGACTCAGGCCACCTCTCCGTGAGAGGGCGTGAAACCAATGGCAACGGCTTGTATTAAAATTGTTTGTAGGTTATCTTCGGCAGTACTGATCTGATCCCAGTTTTTTGCAGCAACCTAACAAATAAACCTAGCAAATAAGTTGGAGAGTTAAATATTTGACAATTTGTAAGACTAATAATTGACGAATAAACGTGTTTAACAAAAATATTAAAACATTTGTTAGCATATTTAACCACTGATTGAGTTAACTACGGATCAAACTGGGGTAGAAGTTAGGTATGATTCCAGAATGAGCTGCTGCAGAAAATTTTTAAACTTAATTCTAGCTAGAATTACCACAAAAAACCGGCCAAGTGCGAGTCGGACTCGCACACGAAGGGTTCCGTACCATTATCGCAAAACACTGCATAACAATCACGTTTGTTGTATGGGAGCCCCCTTAATTTATTTTATTTTAATTTATTAATTATTATTTTTTGAAGTTAATATACAACTAAACATTCTGTGAATATTTCAAGCGTCTACCTGTTGCCGTTATTAATATCGAACAAAAAACGGCAAAAATATCACGTTTGTTGTATGGGAGCCCCCCTTTAATATTTATTTTATACTGTTTTTAGTATTTGTTGTTATAGCGGCAACAGCAATACATCATCTGTGAAAATTTCAACTGTCTAGCTATCACGGTTCATGAGATACAGCCTGGAGACAGACGGACAGACAGACAGACAGACAGACAGACAGACAGACGGATCGCGAAGTCTTAGTAATAGGGTCCCGTTTTTACCCTTTGGGTACGGAACCCTAAAAATGACCACGACCATGTTTCTTTAACAAAGATATAATAGGCTACTTAAGGCAATTCCTAACATAAAATCATAACCTGTATTCCTCGAAGGTTTGCGCAGAGGTGCAATAATATTATATCCACATATCACACAGTTATGTTTTAGTCCTGAAGTCTATTGCCATCAACCAAGACCTGTTCAGTCTTACTTCTTGGCAGTCTTCCTCCTTTCCTAGACTTAAATTGCTTATTATCTAAATTATATAAAACACGTTCAGATATAAAATAAATAATGGAAGAAATACTCACAAATGGCCATCAGCATCCCTGTTCAAGCAATTTTTTAAGTCGTTAAATCCCTGACGAAGAAGCATCTTGATCCTTTGCTCTGGCGGTGTCCTACGTAACGCGTCTTGCATACCATACGGTAACTTCTCATTCGTAGGACTCAAACCTTCCGGAGAACCCAAATCCCGAAACGGATCATTTGTTTCAATTTCACGTTCATTCACTTTATCACTTATATCCCTCGTATATTTGTCCACGTTTGTTAGTATAATCTGCGGATCATTTAATATTACGTCTGGGATGGTTCTCATGGATAGAGAGGAAAACCTACAGGTACTGTTATTAGAGTCTTCATCAAAAACTGAACTAAGTACGGGTAACGAGCTCTCTGATGAAACTGATTCCGGTCGCGTGACACTTTCTTCTTTAAAACTCTTGAAATTATCTGGGGATATCACTATTCTTCTCGGTTGTTTGACTTCAGGTGTGTCCTTCACTACATACGGGGCTAACTGCTGTCTCCTATTCCGTCTCTTGGGTTGATGGGCTTTTTTCACAGGTTCCATGCTTGTAAAACTTTTCTCCAACCAAGATTCTGTTGTTTGACAAGCCATGTCTGCTAAATTTCTTAACGCACTAAAACTCATCGCGTTAGTTTCTGTCTGGCAAGGTACACTTTTATTTCTATTCGGAACTGTTAAAATCGCGTTGATTCCACGAACTTTTAATTCTAGATTGATCACAGAACACAAAGAACCAAAAAGAATATCGTAATTCTTCTGGCCAATTAGCTTGGTTATTTCGTCCGAGGTCTTCTCGAAGAGATGTCCCGAATGACTCTGGCATTTAGCGATGGTTACGCTAGAGTTTGTCGAAGCGTTCTGGCGATGTACGATAGTCATTTTGCGGACTTCCCCTGCGGTAAAATCACCTGGTGTCGATTTATAAATAACATCCTCTTTCAACGTACTCGGTAACGATTTCACTATTTTTATATTCCCAGGTTTCTTTAATATATTTCTATTCAATATTAGAGGGAGTTTATTGACTTTGATTGCCTTGAGCTCTTCCGTAGACATTTTGAACGGTTTTATTTACACTTTTACACTAGATTTGATACGTCACTGTTTATTGACCCTGTCAGCGTATTGTGAAGCCTGTGAAGCGTATTTGCGAGATAAAAACATGTTTCTTTATTAAATAATACAAGAGTACGTCGGGGTATCCCCGCGTGATCTGACATTTATTACGAAATTTACACGAGTTTATTTGGTAATGGTTAAAAGGCCCGTTTACACTGTACGATTTCAACCATAGACTATGAATGAAATCTCCTTGCGAACTAAACTCCGTTTACTATAGCATTAGACAGAAGTTAAAAAAGGCTCTTTTAGGTGCACACTTTGTAATAAAAATACAACAAACACTATTACAGTCAAGATTTATGTGGAGTTAAATATAATCAATTTAAATAACAGCTGTCACACTTAATTGCATCTATTTAACCTATCTACCTTCTGAAATTACAAGGCCTTCATTTAATATTATTTAGTTTTTACATAAAATAATGTCGTGTCAATGTTTAAAATCTAAAAGAAGCAGGGGCGGACAGTACCGGAAACGTTATTCATGTCACTATAACTCAACCAAATCTAAAATGTTACCTGTTCCGTTCATAAGTTGTGGCTGCACGTGTTTTTTTTTATTTTGTCGGTTTATGATGTCATATATCCGTCAAATTGCGTAAATAATCTGCAGTTGTCAAATGTCATTCGCTTGTGGATAGTGGATACTTGTGAATGCTACGCCTTTTCTCGTTGTTATTGCTGAATTTTCGTGGTTTAGTTGTTATTTTTTACTGTTTTTCTGTTGTTATTGTTTTGTTTTCGTTATTAGTGTTAGTTGTGTGTTGTTCGTACAAAGCGGTACGTTTTGTTGAACTATGGACAGGGACGATCCCGGTGTAAGCCCGAGTGGTTTGCAAGCGCAACATGTACGCTCTGTAACTGCTGGTAACGCTGATCAGTGTCAACAGCGAAAAATACGTGGCCCCAACGTTGATCACGACGTTAAAATATTGTCTTCCAAGAAAAAGAGAACAAAGCAAACACCGCTTCGTGCTGCAGTAAAAAAAACAGTCATAAATATTTATATATAAGAGGTTAAGGGGTCCAGGCCCGAAGGTACTCCTGCTTATAGGACGCAATTAATTAACAAAACTGCAGAAATTGCAGGTAAGGATCATAAAATTATTATTATAAATAAATGTATTTGAAAGTAACATGCTTTGTGAGGTAATAACATACATTATTAATCTTATTTTATAGGCATATCTCGTGCAACAGTCTATAATATACTGAAAGAGTACAATACAGAAGGTCGCCTGCAATCACCCCCTCCTCGCCAACGGAAATACTCAAAATCTGACGATTATGATGATATAACGATAAGTGGAATACGAAGAAAAATTTGATAATGAGTTACCAACATTGGACAAGATTCTGGAAGCCGTTAATAGCGATGAGCCTCTACCTGATTTTAAAAGAAGCACTTTATACAAATTAATCAAGAACAAATTGGAAGACGGCTTATAATTGGCTATATTGGTAAAACTTGATTTAAATGTATAAAGTAAATCAAGAATTGATCAACAAGTGATCATTTTATTAATGGTTTGTTAATGTGACATTACCAAATCATTAATAAAATGATCACTCCGTTCTCCGTCACTGAAAACTGGTTAAGTCTTAATGCCTCCCCTCGGAGAAAGATGTTTATGGTTGTAGATTAACCTGTTCAATGACAGTAATGATGCAGTTAATTTATACTTTCAGTTGCTACTTAAAGGTTAAAATCTATTTCCAGCGATCAAGTAATCTACGCCACCGGTACACAATTATTGATTCGCTTTTATTTCATTTCACAGGATCAACGTATGGTTTTTTGATGGATGGTGAATTAATATTTGAAGCCAAAAAGGGTGATGGAGACTACCATTCTCAAATGGATGCACACAATCAAAAGTCGAGAGTGGTGCAGTTATTGTTATGGATAATGCGCCATATCATTCGAGGAAATTGGAGAAGCTGCCAACTACAGCAGATATTCAGGCGTGGCTAAAAAACAAAAATATTACTTTTGAGGAAAAAGATCTTAGGGCCACTTTATTATTATAGTGAAAATTATGACTTTTGTTACCACCCATGTCAATTAATTATTAAAATTTGTGATGACTGATGGTAGCAGTGACTAAATTGTTAAGTGGTGTTTTGTATCGTATTTATTTGGTTTATTGAAAACATAATACGGACATATTGTGATAAAGTTGTTTTTAATAAACTGATTGTTACTATTTTTTTTTTTCATTTCATGTACCTATCCAAGCATCGTGAAGAGTAGATAGATAGAATACGCTTTATTGTATGCCATACATTGTTACTTACAAAAAAATCACATACATTATTCATTAAAAAAAATTGAACTTGACTTGAAAATAAAAGGTTTCGTACTCCTGCTTCTGCGAGCCTCTTTTGTCTAATGTTATAATAAATGGAGTATAAGCGATTTAATAAAAATATGGTCTTATCTAACTAAGATAAGAAATGACTGTAAATTTCGGGTCTTATAATAACCTATTTTTGCTAGATAAGACTTATATAAATTCGTTCCGAAATACAATCTGGATCACAGAACAGTGGAGTAGTTAGGGGGTGGGCCTCCAACTGTAAAAAAATAAAAACTATTACATTGCTTAACCTAGTGTAAATTAATTTACTCTTAATCTGCGATACACAATTTGCACTTTCATCAGTGATGTATACCTAAAGTGTAAAGTGGTATAAACCACCAGAGCCCTGAGGGTTAGGAGGCCCTTCAGTACACGTCAAAAATGTTATTCATGTCACTGGGCCCAGAGAGCTCCGGCCTAGGAACTAGGGCCAGTCACCAAGAGGAGTTGATCATAATGTTTATTTTTTTATTTTAATTTCGCATATAAGCAAAAATATAGCAAAACTATTTCTTTATTCAAAAGCCTTCACAATTATGTAATTGTACTTTTTGAAGGAGTCAGATACAGTGAGACTGTCCAACAAAGTAAATAAAAGGCTTGTTTTTTTTTGCTTCGGAAATTTCCCTCTACTTTTATAGTTAAAACCTTGAAAGGTGATGATATGATGTTAATACTCCAAGGAGGCCCCATAAAATATATGTACAACTAAAAATATTTTATAAATTGGTATAGATAATTAACAGTCCACCTTTGTTTCTAGAACATAAACGACATCTTGTTTTGGTTTGCTGAAAGAAGCAGCCCCGACATGGATTAATTAAGCCCTAGGGCGAGGGCCCATGTAGAGCAAGCAAACAGCAGTAAAAAGCCATGTAGAGGTACATGGCTGTTTTCCAGTCCTGGAAATATGCAGTATAGTGTATACCAACACTGAGAGGGACCCGCTAACCTCGCAACTTAATATTAAACGCCACTGTAACTGTCAGTACATTTACGTCTTTTTTTTGCGTGTAAATTATACACTTTAGTATCGTATATACTTGTGGTTTGCTTTGTGACAGTGATTGCTATTTGATAAGTACCTTTATGTAAGGAAAGAAGTATCTGGTCATAAAATAGTTTGCCACAAGAAGGTTTGTTGGTCTTAGCTGTGTTTACCTCTGATGCAGGTAAAGTAGGCCAGACCACGGTGCTAGCCCTTTTGCCCTGAGCTGGCCCAGCGTAGTTTGAAGTTTCAATAGTGGAGTGGGACCAGATTATACCCGAGCCATTATCATTGTTAACATTAACATGCATTCAAATAAAAATTCTCCTTTGTGATAACCTAATAATATAAACATTTATTATGTTTTGATGCTCCTTAAACTGTGATTAATCTGTTATCGATAATTAGGTCACAGCCATAGACAACAATGTCCCAAAGGTCACATAAATCGTGCGGTGTAAAAGGTCTTTTAGAACTTTTCACGAGGCATTCCCCTATCGGCCTCTTAGCGATTGTGCAGTGTTGCCAAATTATGGTAAAGAAAAAAATATTGTACTGTTTTTAGGACATGGCTATTTATGTTTTTATTAGCCCGATTATTTAGAGAGAATTTATATGTTACTAGCTGACCCCGCAAACTTTTTTTGCCATAAAAACACCAAACATTCATCTACCCTACACTACTCTACCTACCCTACCCTACCTACCCTACCCTACCCTACACTACTCTACCTACCCTACCATACCCTACCTACCCTATCCTACCCTATCTACCCTACCCTACCTCCCCTACCCTACCTACCCTACCCTACTTACCCTACCCTACATACCCTACCCTACCTACCCTACCCTACCCTGCCCTACATACCCGGGTAGGGTACCCTACATAAGAACCTTCTCCTAACAATAACGAACACAACAAAAAAAGAATAAGCGAAATCGGTCCAGCCGTTCACGCGTGATGCCGTGACCAAGGGAAATCGGGATTCATTTTTATGTATATAGATTAATAAGTTGTATGCCCCAAGATACAGGCAATGCCTTTTTTGGGCCTACTGGATAGACCAAATAAAAGTCACTTATAGTTGCAGACCGACATTGAGTTAGGCTAATTAAAGCGAAATATTTGTAACAATGGTTCAATTAATTTATTCTCGATTATAGACTTTAAAAAAAATACTATATATTAAAAAAAAACACAAAAACATTAAATGTAATATGACTTCTATGCAAGTACTCTCCGGCGGCAACTCTCTCAACTGTCGGGCTTATAACCAATTCCGCGCCATCCGCCAGAATGGTGAATGCGTGCCAGGAAATTAGTAAGGCTGAAACGGCAGGAATGGCGACACGCGCGCGAGCAGCTACAGCATCCGCAATTTTCGCGAAAACGGGTTGTCGATGCCGTCCTGCCGCACCTAGAAGCCTGGCTGAAAAAAGAGCAGTGCATCTCCTGCAGGCTCATTCAAGTACTGACCGGGCACGGTTGCTTCGGTGAGTATCTGAATAGGATTTGGCTAGAGACCATGACAAATTTCCACCACTACAGCAGAAGCGACCTTGACTCTGCACAGCAAACACTCGAGGAAAGTCCTGCGTGGGCCCCTGAGTGGCAGCTCTAGATCACCAGGATTGGCCGAGACCTGTTTTTGCCAGCAGTTGTGAGGGCCATGCTGGCAGAGACAGAAAACTGGAGGGCTTCCTTCTGTGAGACCCTGATGGTCCAGAAGGAGGCCGCCGTGCGGGGCCGCGAGAGCCGATCCCGCTCGGAGAAGAAGGCGTCGGGCAGGCAACCGCTTCAATGCCTAAAACGCCGATACACCACCTGCCGCGTTCTATTCTATTCTTATTCTATTCTATCAAAAGTAGGCGGGACTTCGGGGTTGTGGGTGGTCAGATTGGGGACACTGTCCGCCCACCAAGTGACTCCAGGAAAAACGGTGGCACAGTGATTACGTGATACCGATCACAGCCAGGCTCAGGGGAGGCATAGGGATGTGTCCTAACTGGTGTTTTACACAGGGGGCTCCGGGGTGGTCTTTTGAGAGGTCACGGGGTTCTACGTGCTGATGGTGATCACCGGGGTTGTTTTAGTGAGGTAAAATCCCAGTTCCACAAATAATACTTCTTCTTCTTTCGTGTCGATTAACTCAGACTCTACAACCTTCAGATTTTGTCCGACCAGTATGAAAAATAATACTCTATTGTAATATGAAAAAGTCATAATTTAAATATCTTTGTCAAATTGCCCTATGTCTAACATACGACTTTTTGACTTCTAGTTAGATTAGCGCCTTAATATGTCAATTTAACGAAATCTTTCAGTGAATTTTGTCATCAAAAGACATTAAAATACCTTTATAACTAAAGCTCCTCTTCCTATTCGTTCTTGACGAAATTATGCTTCGCATCTCTGATAACAGGCGCCGCGGCAGACTTGTTGAGTCATACCAAGGTCATACCCCGCCAATATGCAAGCAAAGCTGAACGATCTACGTCAGGAAGCGGCAAAAACGGGGCTCAAAATAAACATCCGGCAGACCCAGGAAATGAGAACTGGTGTGAAGAACTCACCGTTGCTGATTGGCACAGAGGCAGTGGAACGCGTTCGCGATACTTTGGGAGTATCGTGTCAGAGACTGGGGGTAGTGAAGAGGACATCGCTTCACGGATCGCCAAAACCCGATCTATCTTCGCGCAGCTGAGTCCTGTTTGGCAACCACGGAAACGACCCGAAGGCAAATCCGTGTTGCTCTACGGGTGAAAAACGTGGAAGTTCACAAAGGACATCTCATGCCAAATACAAGTTCAAGCTCATTCAACGGCTGTCTTCGTCGCATTCTCGGAATTTACTGGCCCGTGACCATCTCCAACGTAGAGCTGTTGGAGAAATGCCCCGAGCGCCCGATCGACCGCCAGATCAAGCATCGCAAGTGGAGATGGATTGGCCACACGCTCCGAAGGGGCCCCGATACCCAAGCAAGCTTTGGGCTGGAATCCTCAAGGGAAAAGAAAGCGTGGCCGTCCCAGTCAAACCTGGCATCGCACCGTATTGGCAGAAGCGACGAGCATCGGAATGACATGGAGCAAGTTGTAGCGTGAAGCTTAAGACCGATCTCAATGGAGAACATCTGTGGACGCCCTCTGCCCCATCTAGGGGTTATAGGACATTAAGACATAACTAAAACTTTTAAGTCACCATGTCGTAAAGGCCTTCAAAATGTTTCTATCATGTATTAATGAAAAAAATTGCTTTTGTGTTTCCTGAAAACAGTCAGCACGTACGATTTTTTGAAATGACAGCGCATGATTTTTTGATATATAATATTTTTCTCAGTTCACTTTCACACATAATATTCCCAAATAAAAAAATTACATGCTTACTCGGTCACTAAATGCCACTTACGGACTATCCCTACTACTATTGCCCATATACATTTCTTATTCTATCAATTCGCGAAACGAGGAACCATTCTTAATAAAAAATTAATATCGGACGAATTAGTGACTAGACAATATTGACAAGCATTTGTTCTATTATTCTTTAATTTACCTTTTCACTATTTTGGACATTTCGGCCCTTTATAAGTTTGGTAGGATTGGCAACACAGCGTGTGCGTTCAGAATACGTAATTGGTTAAAAATAATATTAATAGAACCACAATTTGCCTGTAATAAATTAACCTTATCTATTTTAAATTTTATTTAAATCTGTGTAAAGAAATCGTAAAAAAATACGGGCCTTTTCTTAGTTTTTTTGTTGGTAGCTGGTTTGAATTTTGATTTTAAAATTAATCTTTGATTCGAAAGAATATGATAATAAAACTTAGTTTTTGAGCTTACATAACCTAACCTGACCGACTACCAAAGATTGTGTTTTTAACACTACGTTTACTGACAAGTTGACAACTTGTCAAATGACAACTACTGGCACCTGTGACTGGCACTGACAACAAAATATTAGTACAATTTCCTTTGTGACAATTCTTTTTTTAATTTAACCCTATTGTTTATGAATAATAATCGGATTATGATAGTGAGATTATAATATTATGTTCTTCTATCTAATATATTACGTAATACAGTTAGAAATTCAATGTAGGTAAAACACAAATTCAATTAGCACGAAACTGAAGGCTGACATTATGTTTTCTTAAAGGGAAACTGGCATATTCCCTTGTTTATTTAATAAAAGTGCTCTTAATGTTGTACGGATAAGCAAATAAATGAAACCTGCGATCAAAGTGATGAAAATGGCACTTTGTGACAAGTAAAATTTATATGAATTAAAAAGTGTTAATTTCTTACTAGTCCTATGTATTTTGCGCAACACTGTTATATTTTTCGTACTACGGTAGGCAATAATAGTAGCAGAAAAGATTCCCTAAAGAAATCATACAAGAACTTAGAACAAAAATAATAAGTATTCACCACAATCACAAACTATTCTTATCAATCACTGTGATCAACACTGATATGAATTAGAACTTTCTTATTTCCATTAAAACAACAAAATCATACATACTTGTGGAATAACAACAATGTAATAAAATTATGCTGAGCGCTATGTGAGTTGGTTTGGTAGCCGATAGCGCTTCTACGTCAAACGAAAATAAAACATCAGGGGAATTCCCATCATAGACATAGATTAAGAGTTTTAAACAGATTTAAAAAGATAGATTAGACCATAGATCTTTGTTGATTATAAAAAGTTATAGAATAGCTATATAAAATACTATTCTATATTTCATAATGAATATGCTACAAAAATAGGTGACAACTGATGGAGATTTATAGAAGGAGAAGACATGCTAAGCCAACAACTAATGAACTAAAAGAGATACATCACAATGTTGCATTGTAAAAGAATAAAATATATAAATTTTAACTATGAACTATAAAATATTTCCAAATAAATAAAAGTCTTTTAAACCAAATTTTTTAGCTTGACCATGATTTGTCAGCCAAACCAAATGTGTATGTATAATTTCAGCTCAATCGGTTGGAGATAAATGTTCTAACATTCAGTTGCAAGATTTGGCCAACACAATGATAAAGCAAGAACTAAATAAAAGCCTTAAAAATACCTATGTATATTACTTTTATGATCTTTGAACAAATAAGCAGCTTTGTTATGACTTATAATTTTATCCTCACACCAGATTCACAAAAAAAGACTTGCCAAAGGGAATTGTGGTTACAACCAAGTTACTGGCTTACACAACCTCTTCAGGTGACATAGATACTAGACCCCAAGGATAGGAATAGGACAATTATAGGATATCTTTATTGATATTGCCCTATATGTTAAAATCCTTAAATCCCATGAAAAAATGGGCAAACCAGAGATGAATAGAATATAGGTAATTTATTGCCCACCAAAAAGTTACACATTTATTTATTATTATTTATTATATACTTTATTGTACACCACAAAAATATGTACAGGACAAACATTCACAAAAACAAGTGTACAATGGGCGGTCTTATCGCACAGGGCAATCTCTTACAGACAACCTTTGGATGGCACATTACCTACTTTAAAAATATAAACAACAAAAAAAAGTTTTTTTTTTCATTTAAAACTGACAGAGACAGCAGGCGATAAAGTTGGCTGAATTCATTTGGGGGTGACCTTTGCCCACCTGTGGGACACCATAGGCTAATAAAAAAAATACTGGCTCTTATGAATTGTTGAAAATCAGAAAGCGAAAGTAGGTCTGGGCTCTTAGATAAAGTCGGGGCTACATCTGATCAGTATCTCAGAATTTCTATTCATTGCCAATGCAATCAAAAATCTAACTATACTATATATTTTCAAAGTTGATATTAATGTTATTTTATTCAGTTGCTCTTTTTTTTTTTCTTTTATGAACTCAAATTTTGTCTCAACTATTCTCAAATTTTGTCTGACCAAGTAGCCACCTGGACAGCTCTGTCATATAGCACGTTCAGATCCTGAAAGGTACGGGCGGCTGGCCACGAAGGGCAGACAAGGAGGTGGGGCATAACCTGCGACAGGGCCCCACACTGGCATTGTGTTTGAGATGGGTCTTTGAGACTCCATTTGCTCAGATTTTTTCTATAATGACCTGGACCAATAATCGGCTTAGGGATTTCCATATTGGCCACAGCAGGTCGTGTCCAGGGGGCAGGTGTTCTGCCGGAGTGAAGTATGGATGGAGGGGCAGGATGTGGTCATTTGTTATAAAACTACCATAAACAAAGACGAGAAAAGTTGATGGTCGAAATGCCAAAATATAAGGGATTGATCATGTGACATTTCGATAGCGCTTGACATTCCTATACATTTTTGACATTTTTCTAATCGCTATCGTGTCGCTGTCGTTGATAGATTGTCTAGAGCCTCAGGAAAAATGTAGATAGATCAGGCAGTCGCATCATGTTAAAACTGCTACGTTGGTCGCAAGTACGACTGCCGAGCCAGAACTCCAGAGTCTTGGGTCTGATTCCCAGCAAACTAATTGCGTAAGTGAATTCGGCAAGGCAAAGGGTTTTGACCCCATCAATCGACCAAATTCACTTATGCAAATAGGCTAGGTCGGCCAAACAAAAGTATCATTGGGTCTTTCCATTAGAAATTTCTCTATGACCGGAGTTGAAAGTTGGCGGTGTGACAGCCCCATGAAAGCACGTTAGGCCGTTCGTCCTGCGTCTGATCTCTTTCCGGTCGTGTCGGATTTTCGTCCCATCGGACTATGAAAGTGACGGAATAAAGCAGTTATTACACTATCCAATTTATACGAAACCTTTAGTTAGGAATCTAAATTGTTAGCTAGTGATCACACTACACTAAATTGAATTCTAAATCGTACAAACCTAGGGTTGCCATATGGTCGGGGTTCTTCTGGATTCGCACGACATTTTAAAGGATCCGTAATATAGTAATTAAAAGATTTATAATCGCATTCTGTGTAATTTAAAGTGTAAACAGAATTTTACTAAACTTCTATAAAAATCCTCCAGCCACTAAAAGAAATGTTTCGCCACTAAATAGGAGGTTGAAACCACCAGGTTTAGTGGCAAGTCCACTAAGTTGGTAACACTGACGCTGACTAGTCGTTCTAAATCGTAGCGTCGCGATTATACTGTCCATGTCCTAAATCGTAGAAAACTTAGGAAGTAGAGCGGTTGGACCTCCGATTTGATTAAATCAGATCCAATCTGTTCCTAACTACGATTACATCTTCCGATTGCCTAGCTAAGGTTTCCTACAAATTGGATAGTGTAATAACTGCTTAAAGCACCGCTGTGTTTGTGCACCATAATATCTCCAGCGCCGATGGTTACAACGAGTTTCTGGTACAAAAATTATCGCAAAATTAATGTGACAAATTGTCAAGCACGCGTTATCTGCTGTGATTGGCTGTAGAATATACATTCAACCAAATTTGCTTCCAGAAACTCGTGGCTTGTCTCTACTGGTCTTCAACTGCACCTGGTTACAGTGGAAGTTAAGCCCACATAGTAGGCAAAAGGCAGACAGTTTCTGAAGTAGGTAGAGTTTTGTCTTAGGGGAGGCGCTTGTTCAGTCTCTCCAGGGATGTGACTTAACAGGCGTTGCACAGGGGGTTCCGGGATGATCTTTTAAGAGGTCACGGAGTTCTACGTACTGATGGTGAGCACCGGGGTGGTTTTAGTGAGGTAAAAATCCCACACTCTCTGGTCTTTTCCCCAAAAGACCAGGCGCCTTTGGAAGGTTTACCCCCGTTAGCAAAAAAATATAAAATTTCGTATCATCATCATTTCAGCCGAAAGGCGTCCACTGCTGAATATAGACCTACCCCAAGTGCCGCCACATTTACCGACCCCGTGTGTCTTGCCATCCAGCGGATACCCGCAACCTTCACCAGGTCATTGGTCCATCTAGTGGGAGGCCTTCCAACGCATCGTCTTCCGCTTTTCAGGCCCAACCGTTCTGCGAGCAATATGCGAGCCCTATCCACTACCACTTAAGTTTGGCAACATTTCGGTATATGTCGGTAAACGGTAACCCTGGTTTTGGTTCACCTATGGATGTCTTCATGTCTGATCCGATCACATACGGAACCGAAACTTGGGTCTCTCCCAATGGGCCTCATCAGAAAGCCTAAAGTCACCCAAAGGGCAATGGAGAGCGCTATATGCTCGGGGTTCAAGAAATACCTAGATAGAATTTCGTAACATCGGCGTTAAATTGCGCTGAGCATGTACGTTGTAAAGTGTAGGTACTCTTACTTAACCGTATCAAGAGAGTGTTTATCTTTCTGTGATTCCCCTCGACTTATACAATGTTATACTTATGACCCCACTGAACTTTTCCCGCCTACTAAAGCCTGTGCTACACGGTCGCCAACCAAGCCAAAAACCAAGGTCACCTTGGTCGGAAGCGGCTGTTCCCGACCGTGTAGACAGTGGTTGCCAACCAAATTTAGCATGACCTTCCAACGCCCTTGGTCGGCGTGCGTGCGTTGCCAACGAGTTGGTCGGCGACTTGTTTGATGCCGTGTAGACGCTTGTTGACAACCACGCGTATGACAGTCGCGCTTCTGCAGGCGGCGAGCGCAGACGCACGCGCAAAAAATGGCTCAACAGAGCGAACGCAATGTAATAACGGAACTTATCGATATAAACAGATACTTGTCCTGTCTTTGGGATTAGACATCAGAGTCATGTATAGACGCAACTGAAAAAAAAAAAGGCATAGGATATTTTTTTTAAAGTATATTCTTTTACTTTAAATGTACCTATATTAAATATACTAGCTTCTGCCAGCGGCTCCGCCCGCGTGAAAGTGTTTTCTTATCCCAAGGGAGCATTATACCGCGATGAAGAGATGCATACGTGCTATTCCAGATTATAATCTATCTCTGTGGCAAAATTCATCCTGATCCGCTCAACAATTTTAGCTTGATTGAGCAACAAACATACATACATCCATCCAAACTTTCGCATTTATAATATTAGTAAGATTAGAGTTTAGTTTTTTTTTAAGTTTATTAGTATATTCTTTTTGAAGTTTTGATAGGCAAGGCGCCATGACGTCGTTGTAATCAATGTACGGTACGAGCGTAAATACGTCCTCTCTGCGCGGCGTTCTAAACATACTGAGGTTGGGCGCTTGTCGCAGACCGTGTAGCCGGCATCGCCCGACGCGCTTCCGATCAAGGTGACCTTGGTTTTTGTCGTGGTCGGCGACCGTGTAGCACAGGCTTAATATTAAATAAAGTCTGATTGTTTGGATTGGTTTGGATGTTTGTTAGTCATGCAGTCAATCAAGCTTCAACGCATTTAGATGAAATTTTGTTATACCTCTACGGGTAGAGGTATAACCTAGATTAGGCCATGGATACTTTCACCGGTGGACCGATGACAAGGAGCCATCACATCTAAGAAATCACCTAAGAGTAAGTGGTTTTGAATTTGAAGAGCTATCAAGTATATTAAGTAGCTGCCGAAACGTAAGTTATTTTTGCACTTTTACGGTTTTGCTTTAGAAATCGGTTTATTTTTTGTGACAACGATTTTTTTATTGTCATGCTAGAAATTACAACGGCTACAGCAATAGCATTTTTTTTGTGGCTTTGATAACGTGGGTTCCATTTTAGCGGGCGTGCAACACTTGTGACGGTCACTTCCCAACTGACTGAGTTAGGGCCAAATCGACAGGCTAGTGTAATATCACATACATACATAAACTCACGCCTTTTTCCCATGGGGGTAGGCAGAAACTACAGAACGCCACCTGCTACGATCCTTACATACTTCTTTTGCTTCACTCACATTCATACATCTAGTCATACACACACGCCGGTTATGAGTACTGCGCACCTGGCCTTTCTGAAGAACATCACCTATAAGGTCTATGTATGTCTTTCTAGGGCGTCCCCTCCCGGCTAGGGTAATAAGCTCACTATTTAAGGGCCACGCTCACCCTCGCCACAGGGCCCGGAATATCGTGCAGTGTTCAACTCGTTTTACTACTGCGAAGCCATTGTAGCCAACTTCAGGGCAGCCAAGAAGTTTGGTGAGAACTATAACTACGGTAAGTAAAGCAGTGGATTTCTTTCGGCTGGAATGACGATGATGACCGAATGGTGTGGCCGTAGCTGAATTCTAAACCAAAGACAATTTTTATATTTACCATCGACACGCTAAGAAGAAGAGATGATGATGGATTTTTCACCAGGTAGGTATTACGTCCCCATGGGATAATTTCTAACCCTCATGCGGGCGTGTATAACTGCCCATAGAATGTCTCGATCTCCCTCAGAAGCTCCGGTTTGGCGGATACGATCCTGCCATCGTCGGTCTTCAGTCTCGTGAGCTGGCTCTGCCCAATAGCCAGATCCCTTAAAAATACCTTGGAGCCTTTATTTCGCTCAATCACGTCTTTAATATGCTCAGTATTAAAGCGACGGAGGTCTCTTTTTAAGGATTTAGAGATCCGTCTGTTTAGCTGCCGGTATTTCAACGCATCGTCTGAAGACTGCAAGATCATCTCACGCCTCTCCTTCATGAGCTTAGGATCAGAGAGCTTTTTGTTTCGTACAGCGGGTCTTGAAAAACTTAGACCCAACCGTATGGACAACTTCCACGAACCCATCGCTGTATTCGTCCACGGAACTCCCTAGACACTCGAAACGATTTTGGAGTTCGAGCTGATAGCTCTCGGGGTTTTGGACCTGGATCTGTGCTGGACTGCGTGGACTTCATCAGTATTATATACATTAATGTTCAATTTGCCTCTTACCATGCGGTGATCGCTCCCGGTTTTCACCGAATTGATCACAGAGACATCATTGAATCGGGGCTTTGCCAGGTCCACTTCCTGTGCTCACGCTTTCTGAAGAAGGAGTTTATCATGTAGAGGCCCTCCTTCTCCATAAAACTGGCCAGTAGGTGACCCCGGTGGTTCCGACGTCCAACTCCAAATTCCCCCATTTGCAGCTCATCCTCGTCTCGTTTGCCCAGTTTTGCGTTGAAGTCCCCCATGACAACGGTGAAGTGAGTTTTGGAACCATGCATGGCTCTAGAGATATCCTCATACATGGCCTCTACCTCGCTGTCGGGGTGTGCCGAGGTCGGGGCGTAGCCTGCTTGTATGACTTTCAGCGAATATCTTGCGGATATTCTGAGTATAAGGTACGCCACCCTGGTCGACACACTCTGGATCTTCACCACGTTGTTCACAAAGGACATGTGGACGATAAACCTGACACCACCTTGGGATTGCCGGTCACCCTCTCGGAAATAGAGCAGGTTACCGGATTTGAGGATTATCGAGCCCTCCCCCTCTCTTCGGACTTCAGATAACCCTATAATACTCCATCGTAACTTGCTCAATTCTGCCTCGAGTTCGGCTTATATGTTCCCAGGTCCAGTCGTCGGTGTTTATTGGGGTAGCCGGGTCCACTCTGGGGATTCTTAGCACCCCTTGCCACGCCATCGCCTCGACCGCTACCGTAGCCGAGGGTAGACGGGGTTTTTTCTGTGTGCTATCCATTAGGTTTGGGGAGATTTGCCATAATCGCCACGCTTGGCAGGTGGGTTGGCAATCGCATTTTGTTGTTAAAGTGCACTGAGAACGCGCTGCTGCCCATTCTCTGGTGTGTCCCTTAGTCGCCTCTTAGGACACCCACGGGAAGATATGGGATGGTAAAATTCTTTAAGTCCGTCACCATACGGCACATGTTCATATACATCAATGTTTGTAATAAATAAAATTTAAAAATCCCCGACATTAAAACCTCTAAAAAGCAAAAAATAAGCCCCGTACCCGCGCCGGAGAACCGAACAGAAGGAAAATTAAAAAAAATATATGTCCTAGTAGTAGACACGCTTCAATCGACAATCTATCAAAACACGTAATTGTGACACGATATCTTGCGAAAAAACCCAGATTCAAAGAGTAAAATGCGAATTATCTACTTTTGAACGGTTGACTCTCGACAAAGTCACAATTCAAACAAAATAATCTTAATCAAAATAGGTCCATCCGTTTAGGAGCTATGACGCCACCGACAGACACACAGATACACAGAAGACACACAGATACACAGCAACACACGTCAAACTTAGAACACCCCTCTTTTTTCGTCGGGGATTAAAAACTGACTAACATTATCTATTAGTATGAGGAAGACATATTTTTAGGAAGTTCCGAAAAATACGCAGATAAACTCTTCGGTAAAGTTTATCGGTTGTTTTAATATCTAGTGATGACTTGTGATGTATGGATTGGCTAAAAAAATAACGACATGCCTGTTTTCCGCGAAGCGGTAGGCAGTGGTGTAGGTGCCTACAATTTATCAGTTCATCATTGTGTTAAAACTTTTTTGTAATTTACCTACTTTCAGAACGTAATTTTTTACAATATGGACTAGGTGATTTACCGGTTGAATGCCGAAATTTCCGAAACAATCAAATAGCTATTGTCTCGTGCAGATCCACGTTTCAGGCACTCAAGAGGTTAATAGCTTAGTATTTAATATGTTTCCGGTTAAACCCGATTTCAGGCTAGACTATGTAATTTTTTTTGGAGGTTTTTTTTGGAGGAACGTCGTGCAGAGCGAGATCTAGTATATTTATATAAAATAATTAGAGGCCAATTGGACTCCCCTTATCTTCTCAGCAAAATAAGTTTTGGATGTCCACGCTTAAATGCACGCAGGAGAACTCTCTTCCAAATTGGTTTCTCCCGAACCAATTACGGCAAGAATACTTTTATTAAAAGAGCATGTCGTTTGTACAACGACATAATCTCATTAAAAGAAAATCAAGATTTCGATATTTTTCACCTACCCAAATTTAGGTCTTGTATAAAAAATATTTTGGCATATAAATTTAAATAATATAATGTTATACAATAATATAATATTAAATTGTCACTTCTTTGTATTGTGTGAACTTCTTGTTGTACTGTAACTTAGATTAATTTACGTGTATATCAATCTGTGGAAACTGTTTCTGGATTGTGTTGAACTAATTGTATGCTTATGTTTGATTATGCATCTGTTTGTTTCCCAAATAAAATAAAAATAAAAAAAAATATAAAAATAAAAAAAAATTGTCCTAGGCTAACACCCATCCTAATTGCGTATAAGTTATTCGGCAAGGCAAAGTGTTTGACAACCCTTTGCTTTACCAAATTTATTTACGCAATTATTTGTGTCAGGATATGCTAGTTTAGCCTAGGACAATCTAGTTTTGTCTAAATACTTTAAGCTTACCTAATTAAGCTTAACTTAACATCGTGAGGAAACCTGCAGCCTTATTGCGTAATGAATTCGACAAGGCAAAGAGCAAACAGTATGAAAAATCAACCAATCACATGCGAGATGAAAGGCCCGATGTGGATTTCCGTCTTTGCCCTTTGCCTTGTCGAATACATTATGCAATAAGGCTGCTGAACTTTGTACCTAAGTCTGAAAAAGCAAAGTCAGAGGCCTGTGGGGGTCTCAGAGGTGGTCACATCCTCACACGAAAAGAAGAAGAACCTATTTAAGCGTACCTACGGAAGAGCTCATTGACGATAACGTGAAACAAATTCAAACTTCGGGCCTCAGCTGTTCAGAATTTCCTGAATTTCGGCTGAAAGATGCCTACTACTGGACATAGGTAGGTGTTGAAACATGTGTACTACTCTTTACTTTAATTACATATTAGTATAGACTATAGAGTGTAGTTCTCCCTCTATACAAAGACAATTTTTCCAACTTCCTCTTCGTCAAAAAGTCATCCTGGTGAGAACACACGTTTTAATTCTTTTCTTCCAAATTTCATATTCTAAGTGTGCCTGATGTTTAATAATAGTTTTGCTACTGAATATGTATGTATACTCGCTATTCCTGGACTGCTAATAATCAAAAAATACATGAATAGTTACCAGAACACATTGTGTTTTAATCTCACCGTATGCCACCTATACCTGCCTGTAGCATTATCCACGACCACGCCTTATATTGGCTTCGCTTCGCAGACAACTCCTCTGCTCAGATAGTTCCTAATAACAGTAGGCCTCCCCCAAGCGTTGCGACATTGATGACCAATCCATATGTTGTTCGTATCTAACAGTCTCCTACGGCCCTCAACAAGTCATCAGTCCACCTTGTTGAACGTCTTGAAAAGCTGAGCTGAGTCTTTCGGTACGCGGTCGCCTCTTCAAAGCCTACTGTTCTACGATGCTTTGCCCACTGCCACTTCTGTTTATTCTGTCGGTTGCCTTGGTTCTCTTTCAGACCTCTTCCATTTTGATTCAATCATGCAGCGAAACTTGAAGCATTTCCCCATCATTGCCTATTAGGAGACTTTCAGTCTTCTGATGACGCCCGTTCGATTTACAAGATTTCATTGATGCGAATCAGGATAGGATAGGACTGATGGACCCTTGTTGCTGCACTTAGATTCCCATTTCGTGCAGACCGCCCATCTGCGAGAGGGAATGGGCCGTAATGCACCACGCGGGCCCATTGCGGGTTGGTGGATAACAATGTCTTCGAATTGTTGAACTATGCACCTGCCATGTTGTCTCTTCACGACCCTTGGTTGTCTGGTAGAGAATGCCTAAGGCATTAAGTCTACCTTTGTGCATGAAGTCTAATTAAATAAATTGTTGGTTCTACATGTCGGTTTTCTCACGAGGTTTTCCTTCACCGTTTTGAGAGCAGTGGTGATGAAATAATTTACACAAAGTAAAGGGCTTGCCTGGGTTCGACCCACGATCTACAACTTGTAAGTCGCGGCCGATACCACTGGGCCACCACTGCTCTCGATGCGAACCGGGAACAAATCCAGACATCGAACTTCAATTCAGAAATTCCTGAATCGGATATGTTTCATAACTTTAATAATTAGTAATAGTAATCTTTATTCACATAAATTTGTACATTTTTCACAAGTAATGCTTAAACTAAAGTTAACATACAGAAAAGTATTAGCATTTGAGGCCGAACTAGGCATAGACTGTATTTCAGCCTTCAGCGCTGTTTCCCTTGAGTTGCTATTAATAATAGGTATGAGATCACCATCACGCCTGTGTTCCCCAAAGGGTTAGGCAGAGCTGTTTACCTCAAATATTCCTTACCTTAACTCCATGTAATACCTAGTAGGGGAGCGCCTATTGCCATAAAACGGGTACAAAACTACAAATCCAGATTTCGAATTATAACTGAGTAATTCCAGATAGAAATATCCAAAAACACCTCGCCCGACCTGGGAATCGAATCTAGGATCTCATGTTTAGCAGTTAGTAGCGCTTGCAATCAGTACACAAACAAGATTATCTGATGTAAGGATCCAATACCACTTTGACCGAAGACACGCGCCGCCAAATTATCAAGCGCCTGCCAGTCTCAGCATAGCAACTAGCAACGAAGCTGATTAATGTAAAGGACATCCCACTTCTGACCCATACGCACTAAACGTTTTAGGAATACATTCATTGTGCTTACATCTGAGAGTAGAATTCGCTGCCGCAGTCTGTTTCCTGATAGCTACAACCTGGGGGTCTTTAAGTCTCGAGTGAATAGGTTACTTCTAGGTAAGCGTGCTTCACCGTCGACTGCTACATCATCGCTTACCATGGTGAAAGAAGGTGAGATAGGTCAAACGTGAGCCTAAAATCAATAAAAAAGTAGAACTGCCTGGTGGCCCATGACGTTTGCACGTTGTTTTTTTTATCTTTATTAATTTCGCGGGATTTTTCTGAACAGTATATGTCACCCCGATGATTTCATAGAGAATAATTGTTTAAATAATCTGCACCCGGAAATATATTAACTGTTATGGCTGGACAAATATCTAATAACGCGTGCCCAATTTGGAACTCATGTCGTCATTTTATCTTTTCAATCCAATTTAAAACACAACAGCGCCTTTGATTATTTAGTATCTAAATGTCTGGAAACAGAGGTCATATTACATTGTTGTATGGACGCAATAATGTCGTCTTTACCACTGGAACTATCAATAGGCACTTATTTAAATGATAAGCATATTTTTTATATTCGTAAGCTGGCACCTCGCTCCACCATATTATCATTTCAGCCGAAAGACATCCACTGGTGTCGCCACATTGACCGGTCCCGTGTGTCTCGCATCCAGCGGTTTGCCGCAACCTTAACCAGGTCATAGGTCCACCTAGTTTAGGCCTTAGTTGAGGCTTTAGATATTTTGTATCCTGTCACTTGGTTCCACCATATCAGTGCGGCCAATATAGCATGGTATACAGAGCGGCTCATAATTCCAGCCGCAAGATGTTCACTGCTGGACGTAGGTCTCACCAACGTCGCCACATCAACCAGTGCTGTGCCTCTTGCATCCATCGGACTACCGCGGCACGCACCATTAAGATAGGCATATATTTGAAAAGAAACAATACGTGGTTCTTTATTGGTTTCGAAAATACAGCGATTTTCATCACTGAATCTATCCCCCTTCTCTTGCAGTATACTATTGCATCATTGTGCTTCACCGTCGACCCCATCATCGTAAGATAGTGGTGAAATGCGTGCCATGTCAGCGCAGCATGGTGTTCTTCATAAATACATGTCTATCAGCCGTCATCTGATAACCCCAAAGAGCGCCGTATAGCCTTGGCGGCCAGTGCTAGAAACAGCAATTATATTGCTCGGCGCAACTTCCGCGATGTAATAGTAAGGACCTTATTTATATAGGTATTGGTAGATATTATAAAATAAAAATAACGTTTATTGCTTCTCTGGTATAAACACAATACTTGCTGCATGCCTTAAAACTAATCTTTATTTGTTTCAGTTATTCGGCAACTGGTTTAGCTTGTCTTTCGACAAAGGTCTCGTCTAAAACTTTCCATTCTACTCTGTCCTTTGCTCATCTCGTTCATTCTGGTCCGGCTACTTTACTTATTTCGTCTTCCCATCTTGTAGTCTGAAGCCCTAAGGTACTAAGGTGGACTTCATGCCTTAGCCATTATCTACCAATCAACTAAGGACGCTGTGCCATAACTAAGAGACGACATTAGGACGTCTCTTATTTAGGGCACAGATGATATAATACCGCTTCACCCGGAGCGGGGGTTGGAAATCATTGGATCATTTCCAACCAAAAAAATAAAGGTTGCTGCCCGACGTGGTGAATCCGTGCATCTTTCAATGCGTCGCGTCGCTCACTATCTAGCCATCAACGTGTTTTACACAATCAGTCGATTCTTCATATTGAGACCAATGACATTTCTGGGGCTATATTACCAGGCACATATATATAGATCTTTCCTTACCTTGCTAGAAGAGCTCTATAATAGGGCCAGTTTAGTCACTACTTTAAATATATTCGTTTATTGAGCTTTAGGTACACGTTTTACACCAATTATCAGATACGTTGAACATAAAAAAGACATTAACAAAAGCTTTACAATAAGTCAATCGGCGGGCGTCGCGCAGGAGCCATGATCTGTGGCCGAATTAATAAAAGTAAGTCGAATTGTTGCAAGATTTGAACCAACTAAAACTTGCACGCTAAAAACCGCGCGAAGAATAGTATTTGTAAGTATACAAAATAGTAGCTATCCTACTCTTTTTCTTGTTGGGGTTCCGTACCCAAAGGGTATAAACGGGGCCCTATTACTACGACTCCGCGGTCCGTCTGTCTGTCACCAGGCTGTATCTCATGAACCGTGATAGCTAGACATGAAATTTTCACAGATGATGTATTTCTATTGCCACTATAACAACAAATACTAAAAACAGAATAAAATAAGTATTTAAATGGGGCTCCCATACAACAAAATGTAATTTATTTGCCATTTTTTGCGATAATGGTACGGAACCCTTCGTGCGCGAGTCCGACTCGCACTTGGGCGGTTTTTTTAAGCCGGTATCTTATCTTCACCAAATTCATAACCTCTTCCTTTCTTTAAACTAGGTTAAAATTAACCGACAACACTGTTTTCTCATGAACATAACTATACAGATACCTGCACTTAAAAAAAAAAGCCGTTTCTACTCTATGCTTATGGGAATCCCCGCCGTATATTTTGAGAACGACAAGGAGAGATATACTCACATTCTGCTAAAGAACGAAAGAGATGGCGTTATCCTTGGGTTACTACGCAATTATAGATACGTATCTTTATTTGTTTTGTACGTTGTTGAATTGTTAAACAGCTGAATAGGTATTAGCAAGGTCAAACTGAAATCAAATCATGTGTTTTTCATGTTACAGTAATGATGAAAATTTAAATTCAGCCGACTCCAAATCTAACAACGAATCTATTATTAGCCAAGTGAAAAGAGTAAGTAGGTAAGTAGCTATGCTTCGATGATTCGGCCATGTTGTGAGGGTGAATGAATGGCGACAGTCGACAGATCATCATCATCATATCAGCCCAAAGACGTCCACTGCTGGACATAGGCCTCCCCCAAGCGACGCCACATTGACAGGTCCCGTGCGACTCGCATCCGAATGATTCTCGCAACCTTAACCTGGTCATCACAAGGCTACTAACAAAAGTTATGTAAAAGGCAGACGTGAGTGGAAATGCGCTTCTCTTTGCAATGCAATGATCTTATTGGTGATGGTGTGCCTGAAACTAAAATTTTCTTTATTTTTTTCGTCTGTGAGTCTTTGCTTGCTTTTAAACATTCAGGTGGGTGGCACTAGTTTGTAAACTTTACTTTTTAAGTAGCCCTTTAGGAGGACATCAGCGTGCGTTTAATCTGGGCTATTTGGGCTGCCATATCAAGTCGAGGAATAGTCGGTCCCTCACTTTTTTGCGTGTGATTGAAGATTTTAGTTACAGGAAAATTGAGTGTCAGGAAGTGGAGGATGCACATTTACTAAACATGTTTATAATAAACAAAATTGCAAAACTGCTCATTAATTCAACAGTAAATAAATCGAGTTTTAACTAATTCTAAACTCCATTTGAAATAACATTAGACGTCTTTACAACTCTTTTTACAGACCGTTCAACCGATTTTAACTTCTATCTCGTACACATAAGGATGACATAAAAAGCATTAACCTGTTAGCAAAACCAACTGTTTACTACAGCTTCCATTTGCCGTATCACCGACGCAATAGAAGTCAAAATCGGTTGAGCGGGCTGTAAAATGGGCTTATTTAAATGTCTAATGTTATAGTAAATGGAGTATAGTACCTTTTTTTTTTAAGTATCAAAAACGAAATATATTCTGAAACACCCTTTATATAAGGCCTCATCCCATTGTATTAGTTGTCGGCGCAACATGTCTTCACATTCTATATATCTTTATCAATCAGTATGCCGTCATCTCAGTCGTTAGAGTCACCCCTTTACAATTCTAGATATACCATCTTTCAGACAGTCTAGCAGTTGTTTATTTGGTCTAAATAATATCATTCATATCTTTGTAATCCCCGACGGAAAAAGAGGGCTGTTATAAACTTGACGTGTGTACCTGTCTGTGGCATCATAGCCAAGGCCGTCTTAAACTATGCCGGGGCCCTTGGGCACACAAGAATTTGGGGCCCTTTTGGAAAGAAAAGAAAGCGAATTATACTAACATTTTTCTAGTAAGATCTTCTATTTATTATGGGTAATCAAATATATAATATAATATGGCATTATCATTAAATATATTATTTATTTATATAGAAACATTGCCCCACACTAGGAATTTCTTCCTGATTCGTGGGTGCGTTTTACAAACATATAAACTCACACACACAAACACCCAGAGCCGGAACAACTATCTGTAGGTCATACAAATATTTGTTCCGTGCGGGAATCGAACCCGCGACACGTAGCGCAGCAGTCAATCGCTCAACCACTGCGCCAACCGTGCGCCCAAATTTAGTATGCTGCTGGTTTTTTGGTTACGATTACGATAGTGGTTTCTTTCGGGATTTCTGTTGAGCAAAATCTTCTATTATATCCTCATAGCAGAGTACATTTTTGAAGGATGTCACTTTCTAGGCACATAATTGACAAATTACTTAGTCGTTCTTGTAACATTCAATAAAATAGTTATAATTTTTACTTGAATTTTAATACAAAAGTAAGTTTTATTTTCGACCCGGGTGCTCACTGTTACTTTGCCCGACAAAAATGTTTTGATAATAAATGTGAGAGAAATTGTCGGTCCTTCGGGGCCCCCTGAGGATGGGGGCCCTGGGCACTGGCCTCGTGTGCCCTTATGGTAAAGACGGTACTGATCATAGCTCCCAAAAGGATGTAGCGATTCTGATTTAGTTTCTTTTTGTTTGAAAGGTGTCTTGATCTAGAGTGTTCTTAGCCATGTTTGATGAAAATCGGTTCAGCCGTTCTGAAGATATGGGCGTTTTTCTGTTTGAATCGGGGTGTTTTCGGGAGTTATCGTGTCATTCATTACGTGTTTAATTTACTGTCGTATCGATCGAAGCGTGAACTACTAGACAAATTATGTAGCATGAAATAAAAATGTGCCGGGGCACGGGGTCTCATTGCTAAGAAAGAAAATTTGGTTCAAATAAATCTCACTAGATGGCGCGATATGCACCTCGGTATCCACCTATCTGTTATTGAATGTGCGTAAAATTAACATTTTCTGGAATTGAACACAAACATTTTATGTTCTTGTTTAATCAACTCTGCTAAGTACAAAATTATGGAATATTGGGCTCTTAATTAACATTTCAAAGATTAATAGACGGATCATTTAAAATTGATGCCAATAGATGGCGCATTTTTTAATTTCTGAGGCATTCCACTCGATTGTTAAAGTTTGCATTTTAACACATTTTGGTGCAAAAAAAACTATAAAAACGTGCAAATAAATACTAGAAAACAAACCTTCACTGTATTTAAAGAAAAAAACATTCACGAACCTAGTAAACCCTTTTACTTGCAAGTCGCTGCTAACACCATCTATCTATCACCGTGAAACAGTACCGAATGCGTTCGATGTACAAAAAATTGCCAGAATAAGCAGTCGAAAAACGCTAGTTACGTCGGCACGGTTTCTTTGTATGGGATGAGGTATCTGTATGCTAGTATTATAATATCTGTGGCCGGAGGTTTTTTAAATTTTACTTGTGGTCTTAATAAACAATTCATCTTATAATAGTCACAATCACAGCGGAAATTGGCTCTACCAACCATTGTGCAAGAAACAGTTTGTCATCGAGTATACTGAATAGAGTAAGCGAGATAGGACGATGCGACAAACGTAAACGACTGAAAGAGACAGTTATACAATGCTATCTTCACCTTCAACATTAACACAAATATAGCTACTGCGCAGGGTCTTGAAGCCAATTCAGAGACACAAAGATCCATTGTGAGTATTATACTAATATTGTAAATGCAAATGTTTGGATGTATTGATGTACGCAGGGCCGGATTTAAACTTGTGCCGCCCTGGGGCACTGAAGAAAATGCCGCCCTATGACTTAAATTTTATTTTAATAGTTTTGATATCTTATTTTTTAAGAATTAGAATAACTAATTGATTGCAGGAAATTTATTATGTATTATATAGCATTTATTATATATTTTGTTTCATTTATATTTATTCTTTATTTACTCATATATTATATATTATTTATTATATACTATAGTAATATAAAAAAATATTTGTATTTTTCTTAGAATTATAAGTTTTGCACTAAGAACGACTTATATTAGTATTGCATAATTTTTTTCACATGCAAACTCGTCTAACTTTTTGAATTGCAAACTGGTCGATTAAATCTTCACAATCTAAACGTTGAAGCACATCTGATTCTATGCATAGAATAGCTAAGCTATTGAGTCTATTTGCACCCATTGTAGAACGTAAGTAATTTTTAACTCGTTTTAAACAAGAAAACGATCGTTCAGCGCTACAGTTTGTTACGGCTAAAGTTATAAATATTCGATAAGCGATTTCTACGTTTTAAAAGAATTAGTTAATTATATATTGTATAGAAAATTTTATCTCACTTTCCAAATTTTGCCGCCCTAGAAAATTTGCCGCCCTGGGCACTAGCCCCGACTGCCCCTAGTATAAATCCACCACTGGATGTATGTGTCATGTTTGATACTCAATCACGTCAGAACGGCTAAACGGATCTGGCGCAGAGATAAGTTGTAGTCTGGAATAGCACATAAGCTACTACAGAATTCAGATGTTTATTGCTCAACACATTAGGTACATATTCATACATTTCCAGATATCAAATGAATGCGCAGCTAGTCCACTGATTTGTACCAATTCAGGCATGCAAAAATTATCATTAAATTTATACAACGTCACAAATTCCAAATTCCAATAACTATCTTATTCAATGTCATGTTCCCCGTTATAATCTTCCTTTGGGATAAGAAAATACTTTGCAAGCGAAGCCGCTGACAGAAGCTAGTAGGTACTTTCTTACCTACCTACTTAGGTACTTTCTTATCTTTATAATTTTAACTAGCTGACCCGGCAAACTTTGTTTTGCCATAAAAACACCAAACATTCATCTACCCTAACTACCTACCCTACCCTACCTACCCTACCCTACCCTACCTACCCTACCTACCCTACCCTAACTACCTACCCTACCCTACCTACCCTACCCTACCCTACCTACCCTACCCTATACCTACCCTACCTACCCTACCCTACCCCACCCTACCCTACCCTACCCTACCCTACCCTATCTCTCAAGTTGGATCGAACTGCACATGGTGTGCGAATTTTATTATAATCGGTTAAGTGGTTTAGGAGTCCATTGAGGACAAACATTGTGACACGAGATTTATATATATTAAAGATGTCGGGTATGTTCATCATCAGCTTATAGCAGTCCACTGCTGGACATAGGCCTCTCCAATTGCACGCCATTTGCTTCGATCTTCGGCAACTGTCATCCAGCTGTTACCAGCCACCCTGCGAAGGTCGTCGCCCCACCTAGCCTGTGGGCGTCCTACCTTACGTTTACCAGTTCGCGGTCTCCACTGATGTCTACACCAATGGTCATCGGTTCTACGGCTAATATGGCCGGCCCATTGCCACTGCAGCTTGCTTACATTATAATGACCTCATCATCTTCCTGCCCTTGTCCCATGTTACTTGTGGTCGGCGCAACACGTTTTCTTCTTCCACACCGTCCTGTCCCCCGTCACGCTATCACTGACTCCCTTTTCTTTCAATATCACTCCTCACACAGTCCATCCATCTTTTCATTGGCCTTCCTCTTCCTCTCCATCCATCCACATTTATATTCATAACTCTTTTAGTAACATGCGTTTCATCCCTCCTCATCACATGACCATACCAGGACAAACGGTTTCCTTTCAACTTTTCTGTCACTGGCGCCACTTTCAAACTGCCTCTAATAGGTATACTCATTTCATACTTTATCCAATCTCGTCACGCCGCACATCCATCTCAACATTCTCATCTCTGCTACATGTAATCTCCTTTCATCCATCTTTTTCACAGCTCAACATTCTGATCCATACAGTATGACAGGTCTAATAACGGACTTGTAGATTTTACCCTTTAACTTAAGGGGCATCCGTGGGTCGCAAGTTGTTTCAGTGACCTGTCGCCATTTCATCCATCTTGAGTTTACGTCTCGGTCTACCTCGCCATCCCCTTGGACAAGCGACCCTAGATACCGGAAGTCGGAGCAGATTGATATGGGCGTTCCAGCGAGAGCTATGGGCACGTTACATTATAATGACCTATATAATCTAATTATGCATACTATAGGTAGGAACTATAAAAGCGTAACTGTTGTTATATTTTTATGACTAAACGGCTGGACCGATTCAGATGAAATTTGGTATGGAGATAGTTTGAGACCCTGGTAAGGATCTCGGTAGTATATGTTGCCTTGGGATGATAGAACAGAAGCTAGTTTCATTATTTGTGCAACAAAATGTATGCGTAACTACTATTCGTCTCTACCTACACCTTTGGGGTAATTTCGGCGTGATGTAATGTATTGTTTTAGCCAATTATTAGGTACCTCTACCAACGTTATTATGAAGTTAGGTAAATTAGTTCTTTCCTCATTGCGTAACACCTAAATTTAATCATTTGATATTTTGATACAAAAAAGAACAACATAACATGACGCCTGTATTTGCCCGAAAGGTTAAGCAGTGGTACACCGTATAGCTCACCCCAGGCTCCAGGCTGCTACTGACAAATGCCAGATGAAATAAAAAAGTTGCTGTGCAGTCAGAGCATACATCTAGTTCTCAGCCCAACTGTTGGTCTGAGATCTGGTTTTGGTCTGGCTGAGCTCGCGAATATGTGGTGACGTTTTTTGACGTTTGACGTTTGAATCGGACTCGCACACGAAGGGGTTCCGTCAGGGGGGTGTCACTCCGCAGTTTAGGTACGATCGGCCGGCGGTACCTTGCAGAGGGAATAACGCATTAGGTTGCCGCTTACCGCTCGGCTCGCACGTTAGCCACGTTATTTATATTATGCAGCAAATAACGATGACTTCTAAACGTACTTCTAAGGCCTTTAAAAGATATTGTTGTGTTTACGGGTGTTTAAATAAAGCAAAGAACAATGAATCGATATTAAGTTTTTTTAAACTACCGAAAGATTTTGAAAGATAAGCTATTTTGTTGTACCTATTTAAATCATTACATAAATATTCTGTAACTATCGGTAGTAGGTGCATAATGAGTACGAGTTTTGTATACAAATTTAAGCATTTTGGTGTTCCTAAAATAATGAATAGGTTTGTGAAATACTAATAATTAGGCACCTACCTACTTAGATATTTTAGATTTTCGTGTTGTTCACAAATATAATTTGATTTCTTTTTTTATTGAATGGGTACCGTTTTGTTAACATAAAAATAAACGTTTTAGATCCAGTTTAAAATAAATTATAATTGCCTAAGTAGTTACCTACTTAGCCTATGAATTTACCAATAGCCTGAGTAAGTGTACGCACTTGTTAAAGTTAACGTTTGTATATGAAACTAGGTACTTACTTATACCTAACGAACAAACAAAAAATATTTCCTAAGAGTTCTTCAATCCAACTTTAAATAAACTAACAAAAAATATCACTAAAGAGTAAACAAAGAGGTAGGTACCTATACTCAATTTGAAATAACATTAGACGTCTTTACAACTCATTTTACAGTCCGTTCAACCGATTTTGTGTTCTATCTCGTACACATAAGGATGATATAAAAAGCACAAATCTGTTACCAAAACCAACTGTTTACTACAGCTTCCATTTGTCGTATCACTAACGCAATAGAAGTCAAAAAGAATTGACCGGGCTGTAAAATGGGCTTATTTAAATGTCTAATATTATAGTAAATGAAGTTTAGGTAACCTAGTTTTCATTTGTTAAGTACCTAACAAAATGACGGTCTATAATATTCATTGTCTATCTACCTACTTGACCGTGTAATCATAGGCATCAAACATAAGAAAGATTACGCGGTCAAGTAGGTAGATAGTGGATGTAAGCGAAAGCGGCAAGTCGACAACCCTTACGAGCCGAGTCAAACCGCGCCAGACAGCGACGGAGATACGCGTTAGAAGAGAACGGCAACGTTTAGGTGAATATCACGTTAGGCACTGAGCGCTTATGCGAGCTGAATTGCACTTTGTTGTGCAATGCAGGAGTCTCTATTTCAATGAATTGTTGCACGAAGTGAGTCTTCTGTACTTGTACTATTATTTATTCTGTGGTTCCGTACCATTTTCGCAGAACACTGCAAAAAAATCACGTTTGTTGTATGGGAGCCCCCCATAATTTATTTTATTTTTATTTAATAACTAAATATTCTGTGAATATTTCAAGCGTCTACCTGTTGCCGTTATTAATATCGAGCAATAAACGGCAAAAATATCACGTTTGCTGTATGGGAGCCCCCCTTAAATATTAATTTTATACTGTTTTTAATATTTGTTGTTATAGCGGCAATAGGAATACATCATTTATTTATTTATTTATTTATTCAATAAGGCATGCCAACAACATATTTACAAATTCATTGCGGAGTCAGTTACATACAAGATGGTCCCGTGCAAACATGTCAGTTACAGGCGTGCACATAATTCACAGTCTTTAATTAAAAAAAATATGTTCGCGAATATGAAATTAATCGAGTAATATGTCTTTCAATTGAAATAAACCACAACAATTGCACTTAAATCAATGTAGAATTGAGCCAAATTTTTGTAGAATAAAAACTAAAACAAATTACAATTACAATAATACATTAATTACTAGTAAGGTCAAATATAAAAATTACAATTAGATCACAATAAAATACTAGTGAGTCAAGGACAAAATTAAATTAAGTTACAATTAACTAAATTAACACAAATAAAATACCATCAAGTCACAATTAAAATAAAATTAAATAACATCACAAAAAAAAAACTAGTGTGTCAAGGTTAAAATATAATAAAATGCTAATAAAATGATGTCAAACTTTGTTGATAATCTTAATATTTTGAGTACACAATAGATAAAACAGAGCAGGCAAGTCGGGCGAGACTACGGATCAATCTGCGTGACCTTAGACTTGAACCGAGACAGAGAGTCAAAGAAGACATCCATGTCCTCATTGCAAGAGCTGATCTTGTTGTATGTGCTCATCATCCTGTTCAAAGGAGCCGAACGCCCGAGATTGGTACGAGAAGTTTTGCAAATGAATGTACTGCGAACTCTCGTTGCCCTGACAAGGCCCCGGCGTGGTACATCAAGGCTGATTTGTTTGAGTAGTTCGGGGGTGCATGTCATGTTATTGACAATCTTGTACAAGAATATCATATCTGCTGAGGCCCTACGGTCTTGTAAGGAGGTCAAATGGAAATGGCACATACGCTGCCTGTAGTCGGCTCTGTAGGTACAGGTATGATCCTTGAATCGCAGATAACGCGTAAAATGTCTTTGAATCCTCTCGATGCGGCTCGTGTGAACATTGTAGGTTGGGTTCCAGACCGGGGATGCGTATTCAAGCGTGCTGCGCACAAGACAGTTGTAGAGAATTTTCATAGCAAGCATGTTATGAAATTCCCTACAAGTTCTTTTTATGAAACCGGACATCCTAGCTGCCTTTGCAACAATGTTGTCGATGTGCAAGCTGAACGAGAGGTCACTACCAAGAAGCACGCCAAGGTCGCGGATGGTCTCAACTTTCTGCAGTGGAGTACCCGCAATCGAGTAGCGTGATTGTATGGGTTGTTTTTTACGCGTGAAGGAGACATGGTGACATTTTTTTGCGTTTAGGATCATTCCGTTTGCATCGCACCAGGACTGCAGTGCATTGAGGTCGCATTGAAGTAGTTCGGCGTCCTCATGCGAGGCAATACTACGATAAATTTTAAGGTCATCCGCGAATAGAGAGCATTGGCTATGTCGAATGCAGTCCAGTAAGTCGTTGACGAAAACAATGAACAAAACTGGCCCTGCGTGCGATCCCTGAGGCACCCCAGATGTTGCGGCATATTCTGAAGAGTAGTAGCCACCTCCACCACCACTCTCTGAATAAAAAAAAAATCATCTGTGAAAATTTCAACTGTCTAACTATCACGGTTCATGAGATACAGCCTGGTGACAGACAGACAGACGGACAGCGAAGTCTCAGTAATAGGGTCCCGTTTTTACCCTTTGGGTACGGAACCCTAAAAATGAATGACCAGTTTAAAAATGTAACTAAGTATTAGAATAAAAACCGGCCAAGTGCGAATCGGACTCGCACACGAAGGGGTTCCGTACCATTTTCGCAAAACACTGCAAAAAAAAAACGTTTGTTGTATGGGAGCCCCCTTAATTTATTTTATTTTAATTTAATAATTATTATTTTTTGAAGTGAGTATACAACTAAACATTCTGTGACTATTTCAAGCGTTGCCGTTATTAATATCGAGCAAAAAACGGCCAAAAAATCAATAATCGTGATTTTTTGGCCGTTTGGCGGCAAAAAACAACAAAAATATCACGTTTGTGATAACGTAAACGTGATATTTTTGTTCCCTTAAATATTTATTTTATACTGTTTTTAGTAAATTTGTTGTTATAGCGGCAACAGAAATACATCATCTGTGAAAATTTCAACTGTCTAGGTATCACGGTTCCTGAGATATAGCCTGGTGACAGACGGACAGACAGACAGACGGATCGCGAGGTCTTAGTAATAGGGTCCCGTTTTTACCCTTTGGGTACGGAACCCTAAAAACGTAAAAATGTATGTAGGCGTCACTGGGGCACGGGCCGTACGGGAGGGGCGACAATGTCAAGAAAAGAAGTGAAGTGAAGGTCGGCTCCCTACGCAGCGATCGTGTGTGGAATCTAAAAAAATCTAGCTTGAAAATATTTTGAATTCGCTTAGTAGGTAATTCAACTCAACAAAAAAGACCTTTCTAGAACTAAATAAAAGTTCTTTTCAGAACTAAACCAATATTTTTCAGTAAGTTGATACTGGTAATAAATTTCTATAAACCCGTGCGAAGCCGGAGCGGGCCGCTAGTTTGTCAATAAAAAAAAATTGATTAGATTTTGATATATATGTATGGACATATATATATAATCCGAATCTCGGAAACGGCTCCAACGATTTTCATGAAATTTTGTATGCAGGGGCTTTCGGGGGCGATAGCCAGGTTTAATTTTAAGAAAAAAATCGTTTTCTCTATTTTCACCCGAGCAGAGCTCGGTCGCCCAGGTACTAAGTATAATCAGCCTATTAATGATCCCACTGCTGGGACAAAGGCCTCTCTGTGAGAGGGAATGGGCCGATAGGTCGCGTCCCCATCATGCACGGCGCGGCGCCGTCACCGTGCAACGTCACGACGTCGCCGCCGTGCCATGGCTGCGCCGCGCCGCAGCACGGTGCGCCGTCCATCCATTCCATTGTCCATGTTGTGTCCATTGAAGGGGCCGAGAAATATCTCGGACACTCCGACCCATTGGGATCTATTGTGGTCCCCTAGATAACTTTCTCCTCCCCAATCTCGTTGAAAACTCTTTTCATGAGTTTTACAACAAGACTGGGAGATATGAGCCTATAGTCTTCTGGTTTTGGATATCCAACCCCTAGTAGACCCATTCGCTTACTAGCCAGTGCATCGCATGTGCATGTGGTTTCTAAAATTGAATGCGCAGTGGACCACAAATGCTCAGCTTTGGCTGCCTTCAGCAGGAATTGGGGGATTAGCCCCATGGTCACCTACTGGCTATACACCACAGTTATCCGACCAATCATTACATATGGCTCGCTGGTCTGGTGGCCCAGGACAGACCTCAGCACAGCCCAAAAAGATCTCGAAAAACTACAGCGGTTCGCCTGTGTTGCAATCACCAGTAGTATGAGAACCACACCCACTGCCGCCTTACAGGCAATGCTGGGACTCCCACCTCTACACCTAATTGTGAGGGAGGAGGCAGCCCTAGCCACCTTTAGACTCCACCTCTCAGGCTCCCTAAATAAAGACTCCAGAATTAAGCACACACGCATAAAGGATGATGCGATCAAGCGTAAACCGATGTTAGCATCACCATGTGACAAAGCCCCGAAATCACACCACTTTCATAGGCACTACAACATAATACTCACAGAGGAAGAATGTGACTACTCTGGCCCGAAAGAGATGAGAATATACACCGACGGATCGAAAACTGACTCAGGTACCGGAGTCGGAGTCTTCTCATACGATTTCAATATAAATATATCCAGACCGCTAGGAGAGTTCAACACCGTCAGGAGTATCAGGCGGAGTGTGTTGGCATCATACAAGCGGTCCATGCCCTAGAAGCCAGGAGGGTTACGGACACCCACATACGGATTCTCTCCGACAGCGCATCAGTCCCCCAATCCTTACGTAAAAAATACATTACATCAAAACTAATACTCACAACGCGCTAGAACAAATAACGGTATCTAGCCGTAACACGGTAACACTACAATGGATAAAGGGACACAGTGGATCGCTGGGCAACGACGCGGCTGACGAGCTTGCGAGGCGCGGATCCAGCTCGACTGTCTATGGACCCGAACCTGTTGTACCCATTCCCTTCAACCAGATACGCAGGTGGCTACAGGAATTCAAGGGCGTCGCCAGCCGATGGCCCAGGGGGGGGCAAGTTGATATGGAGAATGAGAAAAGTATGAATTGTAGGTAAAGTCGAGAGCACATGAAGCTTTTCACTTGTAGTACGAGCCTTACATCTACAGCGATTGTAATAATATCGGTAGTTCTCGCCAAACTTCTTGGCCGTCCCGAAGTTGGCTGCAATATCTGCGCAGTAGTAAATCATACAAAAACAGTACCGATCCGTGCCTTGCGCATCGGAAAGCCAACTTCAGGGCGGCCCAGAAGTTTGGCGAGCACTATTCAGAGTCCAACGTGTAAAGCTACTCAACTCTACCGTACACGTTGTGCACGGAAGAGCGATCAAAATTTTCAACGCTTTTCCGTGTCGGGAAAGAAGGTTTTTGCCTATTTTAGGATATCAACAACGGTTCGATCTGTTGGGTTTGGTTTATATATATTCATTCGAGTTTCGACGTACGGGAATGATCAATCAAGCAAGTCAAGTCAAAGACTTAGGACTGTGGTTGCTTTACATTTGGCAACATTTTTAGAATCTCTAGGGGGGGGGCAGCAGCCCCCCCCTGCCCCCCCTTGGCGACGCCCTTGCAGGAATTCACCCAGACACAGGCGGAGAACTGGTGGGCCTCGGCACCGGGCTGTAGGCAATCCAAAGAAGCTCTGCCGTCTTTGGATAGTAGGCTTACCAGGCGTCTTTTACGCCTGGACAGGAATGGCCTCCGCCTGGTGACGGGGACCATCACGGGACACTGCTCACTCAACAAACACTTTCACACAATAGGCATAACGGACAGTCCTCTGTGCAGGGCATGCATGGAGGCTGAGGAAACCGTTGCGCACGTTCTTTTTGAATGCACAGGTGTCACACAGATAAGAGCACAAACCCTCGGGTCACCCAGATCTTACACAGATGTTCTGAAGAAACCAGGAGCTCTAATTGACTTCTGGAGGGAGGTGGGCTGGTTGGAATGACCACCCAACGGCCGCCATGGCCCACGTACAAAAGTCCATTTGAGGGACTAAGTGCGGAAACCAAACCCCCCTAACATAGAACATAGATCGCATGTGCACAGAAGGTGCTCCATGCGTTCCGTATGTTCCCCACACAATCTGCACATTGGTGTCGCGGTTAGACCCATCTTCATGAGCTTGTCGTTGGTTCCAAAGTGCCCAGTAAAGGCCCCTAGCAGGTAGCGGATTTGCCCCCTGCTCATGTTCCAAATGTGCGACACATAACATCTTTCCACGCTTCTGTTCTTAGTAGTTTGTCTCCACTAACGAAACAAAGACTAGATCGATATTTTCCACCATTTTGTTTTACACATTATGCGCGCACGCCAACAGTGAAATATCGACTGAATACGGGTAATGGACAACGGGATGTGTTTTCCGTCTATGTGATTGGTCGATTTTTCATACTCTTTGCCCTTTGCTCTTTCCGAATTCATTACGCAATAAGGCTGCAGGAAGTGCAAAAATCGATTAGGTCCTATAGTTGCCGGACACATTCGAAACACAAGTAATACCACGTAATACTATAGAAATTGTAGTAAATTAACAAGTCAGTTTCAAAAAGTGCGAGTCGGACTCGCGCACTTAGGGTTCCGTTTCGTAAAAAACGGCAAAAAAAACACGTTTGTTGTATGGTTAAATATTTATTTTATTCTGTTTTTAGTATTCGTTGTTAAATCGGCAACAGAAATACATCATCTGTGAAATTTTCAACTGTCTAGCTATCACGGTTCATGAGATACAGCCCGGTGACAGACAGTGGAGTCTTAGTAATAGTCCCGTTTTTACCCTTTGGGTACGGATCCCTAAAAATCAATAAAACACAAAAATAAGGTATTAATAATACTTTTTATTTAATACAAACATAATTTTTATTCAGTTTTTATTTAAAAGGAGATCAAAAGCGTACAAAAATTAAGTCTTTAAAACAATACTGTAATGTTAACTAAATCAGTCATCATATATCTTCAATCATTACAATTAGGGGGTAAACAGAACTTTTAAAACAGTTTTTATACAAACACTACTTCTTTTTTAAGGAAATTCCCTCCACTCCACTCGAATAAGTCGCTAAGACATCGGTAGAAATGACTGAGAATACAGGCGTAAGTCCATTTTATATCGATTAATATGATATACAAAACCATGTATTTTTTAAATTATATTCAAAAGGCTTGCATTTGATCACAATCTTATGTGTTCAACAATAGAGCACGCTTGCCTAGAAGTAACCTATTCACTCATGACTTAAAAAAAAATGATTGTCATATTAATCATTACAAAATGAACCCAGAAATTATACAAGTGACATTGTATCAACGAAAGAGTCGCGCTAGTGATTGGAAAAATGTATGGAAATGTCACATGATCAACCCCTTATATTTTGGCATTTCGAATCTCGCCATCGGTTATAGAATGACGCTGTGTGTATAGAACATTTGGATATGGTAGGGTAGTTTATGCAACGGTCATATAATAAGGGTTATTAAAACACTCGTGTGATAATAGTATCACACGAGTGTTTTACCACCTAATTATATGCCGTTGTATACGCTATTTTATCGTCACTCAAACAGTTGAAATAAAACCAAAAGTGGAAACGGAAAAAATATGTTGTATAAAATATGAGCAAGCTACTTTATTGGGTTCGTGTTTGCCAGCCAATTAAAGCAGGCAACCGCGGGAATTTTCACGAAAATGTGAATTTCGTGTGCTGATTACGCATTTTTTTTTTTGGAAAAAACCATCGTCGAAACCAAAGTAAAAAATGCTTGATAAACATAACGGGGACTCTGCACCATCAATTTCACTGTTTAAGAAGTGGTTTACTTAGTTCCGTTGAGGACGTACCAGCACAAATGTCGCCGAACGTTCAGGTTGCCCAAAATAGGTCGTCACGCCAGAAATCGTCGATAAAATCCATGGTATGATATTGGACTATAGGAGAATGAAAGTGCGTGAGGTGGCTGAGGCTCAGGCATTGCAACTGAGCGGGTACATCACATTTTACGTGAATATTTGGACATGAAAAAGCTAGGTATCCGCAAAATGTGCGCCGCGATTGCTCACACTCGACCATAAGCGCAACCGTGTGAGAACTTCGAAGGAGTGTTTGGGGATGTTTACCCGTAATTTGAACGAGTTTTTGCGCCGTTTCGTAACCGTGGACGAAACATAGATCCAAGAGACTAAGGAACAATCAAGACAGTGAGTTTCTACGAGTGAACGTGCACCAAAGAAGGCAACATTGAGTCTATCGGCCAATAAGTGACCACAGTTTTCTGAGATGCACGCGGTGTGAATCATATCGAGCACATCTAAAAGGGTAAAACAATCCGCAGCGAATATTATTCAGAGCTTTTGGACAGATTCGATATTGATTTGAAGCAAAAACGACCGCATTTGGTGAAGCAGCACTTTTTGTGCTGTTCCATCAAGACAATGCACGGGTGCATACGTGTGTTAGGCCCCCTGTGACTATTTCCTGTTTCCAAACCTGAAGAAATAGTTGGGTGCAAGAAGATTTGGCTCTAATGAAAAGGCCATCACTGAAACAAACGTCTATTTTTAGGACCATTATAAAACCTATTATTTTAAAAGGATTTTTTTAAACTGGTGGATTAAATGAATTGAGCTAAAAGGAGACTGTATCGGAAATAAATTGCTTTGTTGCCGAAAACTATATTTTTTTCTCAAAAAGTCACGGACTTAACAAACTACCCTCGTAACTTTTATATAATATATTTTTTTTTTATTTATACCACCCACGACCTCAAGCACGAGTGGCAAGGTCTTAGTCAGTGGAACACTAACTGAACAGTCATAAAAAAAAACCGGCCAAGTGCGAGTCGGACTCGCACACGAAGGGTTCCGTACCATTATCGCAAAACACTGCATAAAAATCACGTTTGTTGTATGGGAGCCCCCCTTAATTTATTTTATTTTAATTTATTAATTATTATTTTTTGAAGTATATATACAACTAAACATTCTGTGAATATTTCAAGTGTCTACCTGTTGCCGTTATTAATATCGAGCAAAAGACGGCAAAAATATCACGTTTGTTGTATGGGAGCCCCCCTTTAATATTTACTTTATACTGTTTTTAGTATTTGTTGTTATAGCGGCAACAGAAATACATCATCTGTGAAAATTTCAACTGTCTAGCTATCACGGTTCATGAGATACAGCCTGGAGACAGACGGACAGACAGACAGACAGACAGACAGACAGACAGACAGACAGACAGACAGACGGATCGCGAAGTCTTAGTAATAGGGTCCCGTTTTTACCCTTTGGGTACGGAACCCTAAAAAACGAAGGCATTTGACATCTTGATCACGAAACTCTCTCACTGAGAGGGAGGCTTGAGTCCCAGTGGGAACATTATTGCTGTTTGAGCAGATTATTTTTACTAACCCTTGACCGGACTTTGAGTATAAGATTAATATATTATACTCAAGTTGTATGGACGAAAAACCTTAAAATCAATCACCGTCAATCAAAGCGATATCTGATATCTTTGCCAAACAACGTGCAATTCTTGTATATATATAATCTGAATCTCGGGAACGGCTCCAACGATTTTCATGAAATTTAGTATGCAGGGCCTTACGAGGACGATAAATCGATCTAGCTAGGTTGCATTTTTCCAAAAAGTAGTTTTATCTATTTTCAAGTCCTGATAAGAAGGCATCGAATTATATTTCAACATTTTGTTAGATATCTCATATACTCCTTTGATTAGGCCAGTGATATATCGAATCGTATACGTATCAAAAAACATTTATTTTCTGGTATTTTTTGGGCATTGTCCTCTGCAGAATAATTCCGTAAGCTATTGTTAGGTTACAGAACAAATAAATAAAAGTTTAGAAAAACATTCGTTTTAGTTAATAATGTAAATAAAACAAATACTATTTAAGTATTTGGTGCTTTAAGTAAAATGATTAGTACCACATCTTCACGGCTGTATTCCCGAAGGATAAGCCAGAGGTATACAGTTCATCTATATTTCACTATACTCCATTTGGGATAACATTAGACATATAAAATTTAATAAATTTAAAAAATTTAAGGCGATGATAGCTCAGTGGTAGTGACGTCGGATACCGAGACGAAGGTCGCGGGTTCGAATCCTACAATGAGCTTGAGCTTTCGGTGAAGGAAAACATCGTGAGGAAACCATAGCACGGTGGTAGGGTACTTTGTAGTACCCGCCTGGCTGGCAACCACCCTCAAGTTGAAAATCTGTCGCCAAGCACCTTCCGGTGTGTTCCGACAGCAGCACTTGAGAGCCAGTTCCCTTCTAGGCTTTGTGTGCTTACCACCATCGGCCACATCATCACTGACCACGGTGAGATTGTGGTCAAACACAGGCCTATACATAGAAAAAAAAAAAAAAAAAAAAAACCCATTTACAGCCCGTTCAACCGATTTTGACTTCTATTGCGTTGCTGATATGACAAATGGCAGCTGTAGTAAACAGTTAGTTTTGATAACAGGTATGCTCTTTATGCCATCCTTATACTTACGGGATAGAACTCAAAATCGGTTGAACGGTCTGTAAAAGGGGTTGTAAAATTTTCTAATGTTATTTCAAATGGAGTATATTTATGTTTCAAGTCCCATGTAATAGGGAGCGAGCCTATGGCCATCAGCCGGACACAAATTTAAACGGCGGGCATTTTTTTTTCATTATTATTAGACATGCTCGCGTTTGACCACTATCTCACCTGATGGTAAGCGATGATGCGGTCGACGGTGAAGCACGCTTGCCTAGAAGTAACCTTCTCGTTTGAACCGATTGAATTTAATTCGTAATTTTACCGAAACAATAAAAATGCCATTTAGTTTCGCGTGGAGACACGTTTTGGGCACTTAAGGGGTTAAAGACCCCAGCAGCCTAATTGCGTAAGTGTATTCAGCAAGTCAAAGCGTTAGACCCCATGAAAGATAATGCCAGATACTCTTTAACTAATTAGGTATTGCCAAACATTATTGGATTCTTTCAATCAATGAAAGCGTCCAATTATTTATTGCAATACCTACCTATTTAAAGAAAATTTGTCATATTCTTTCATGGGGTCAAGCCCTTTGCCTTGCCGAATTCTCTTACCCAATTACGCTGAAGGCCAACCTGCCAAGTCAAGCTATTAGGAAACACAGGTTATGTTATCCTTTGTTATAGGAGTATAAGCCGCTACCGTAGCCCGTAACGACTCTCAAAGATGTAACAAATGAAAGCTGTTCAGTGACGCATTATTTTATCATTATACTTATTTTGTTATCACAAAGACTGCTTTCACAATGGTTCTGAGAAAATTACAATACCTAATTTGCTTTCAATGTACCGCACATTGCAAATTAGGTATTGTGAATTATAATGACACATTTAATTGTGACATTTTTATTTTAGGGGGAATTACCATTTCATAAGTTACGAGGTAAAATGTGATAAATAAACTGAAACAGGAAATACCTAGAGTTTTTAATGATTTATTGTTATGGGTAGGTATTTTGTTCCGAATTGCCGATGACATATTTTATGAAAACAATGTAGGTACACTCTAAGTTGGTCTACACTCTGGTTGGCTGAGAATCAGGGTTACCGACATAGCCCGAAGAATTGCCAAACTGAAGTGGCAGTGGATGGCCGATGGGGCCGAAAAGTTCTGAAATACAAAAGTCTATGACCAGTGTGTGTTGCCAGTAATCACCTATGGGACCGAGACGTGGTCGCTCACAATGGGCCTTATCAGAAAGCTTGATGTCACCCAAAGGGCAATGGTGAGGGCTAGGCTCGGAGTTTCCTTGCGTGATTGCATCAGAAATGAGGATATCCGCAGGAGAACCAAAGTTACCGATTCAGCCCGAAGAATTGCGAAACTTAAGTGGCAGTGGGCAGGGCACATTGCTCGCAGAACGGATGGCCGATGGGGCAGAAACTTTCTGGAGTGGCGACCGCGAACCGGAAGACATTGCGTTGGAAGGATTCCCAGTAGGTGGACCGATGAGCTGGTGAAGGTTGCGGGGATCAGCTGGATGCGAGACGTATGGAACCGGTCAATGAATCGATACTTGGGGGATGCCTATGTTACAAAGTCCATCTGAATTTTTTTGGTAGCAGTCCTGATTCTGAATTGGTGGTTCATGGCGATTGGGTCACCCCCTATTAAATGGCGAAATTCGCTAATGTAGGTCGATTTGAAGATTTAATACACACTGGGATTAAACTTATAAATAGATGAATATGATACAAAACTATACCACTTATTAGAATGGATTTTAAAATTGTGAAGATTTACATAAGATTTTTAAAGTTTTTGAAGCTCTGTCATCCCCTTTAAATGTGATATTTCTATAGCATTAAAATAATGAATTCGTATAGAAGAATGGACAACTAGACACACTTTTATAGCAGGTCATCCACTACGTCTCACTGTGTTTGCGTGGTTTATTTTGTATTATTGATAGGCTCGCGCTTGACCACTACCTCACCTGATGGTAAGCGATGATGTGGTCGACGGTGAAGCACGCTTGTCTAGATGTACAGGTTGAAGCTATCAGGAAACACAGACTCCGGCAGGGAATTACACTCGTGGTGGATTAGGGTTCCGTCTTACAGAGAGGAGATCTGTGTGTCCCAGCAGTGGGCACATAAATAGGCTGATTACGAACTTCTATACGAATTCACTATTTTTACAAGACACACATAATCTATAAGTTTTCACATACAAAATATTTTAGAAAAGTTTTAAATTTTTCCAAAATCCTACAAGTAATCTAAAACATATATTTTGTAAAACACTTTATACAAAATCCGAGTTTTACCTCGCTTATCATTTATAATACACAATAATAATATAAAAGCTAGAATCTAAGGCACTAAAAAATCGAAAGCTAAATCTAGTTATTTATTCTTGTTATAATATTAAGAGTCGTACCAAAAATGGTAGAACTTTCTGCAAAATCGGTGGTGTAACAGTCTTTTTTTATTAAAAATCGCATTTTTTTTTCAATCGGTGGACATTCTTAAATATTTTTCAGCATTTTCTAGTCATCGTGGCTACATTCTGGTTTGGAATCCAATCGACACAAGAAGAAACATGTTGACTTTGTAAACATTAAAAATATAAACGCAAAACCGACGTTTTAGTGTAATAAAACCAGTGTTTTACAACTTTTTGCAAAGACAATACTTTTTTTAGTTCGTTATTCAATTAAACTTCGGTACACAAGGTGAAAGAAACTCCTCATGCGTATAACGTGGGGTTAAATTAACCCCACAAGGCTTTATCTCTACGTTGTGCGTGCATCTAGCGAATCAAAACTTCTCAAAATGATAATTATTTTACTTTTCATTTTTCAATTTAAAAATTAAACGTATTTAGCTTTACAACAAAAATTTCAAATGTTATTTTTTTTTCAATTATTTGGGCGATATTATTCAATATCAAAATCTAGTGTCTAATCAGTGCAATTTTGATACATGAAATTTGCATGTTCCTTACATATCATGGTTTTACATTTGTAACAACCGTTCAGTCTTGTAAGTCGTCGTATCATTGTTTCTTGGACAGAAGTAACCTTCTTGGTTGCTTTTCAAAACATTTCACATACTCTTGTACGACGTTAACGTGGGGTTAAAAACACCCCAGAACCACTTTACGCGCGTGTATAGCTCTGGGGCACAAATCGCATTTTAAAAGTGTTGGGGTTAAAATAACCCCGCTTTGTATGCCGAAGGTTAAAAGTAACAATAAATATTCTAAGTAAAATATTTGGACGTAATTGTTATTTGCATAGTGAATTGCAAATCGAAATAAAAATATTTTTCTAAATAATCAAATTAAAAGATATAATATAGAATTAAATAAGAAAACCCAATTTGATTTAAATTTAAGCTGGTCTTAAATTTAAATCAAATTTTAAAACACAAACTTGTCACTAAACAACCAAATTCAAGAACAATTACGAATAATTAAGTACAGAATTGAAAAAGTCATATTCGGGTACTTGCCCGAATTTGAACTCACGACCTCACACACGATAGGCGAGGTCTTATCCACTGAGCCACCATTATTGGAGGGTGACAAAATAAGTCTGTAAGTTCATAAAACTCGATCCAATATCTTGAGATCAATACACAAATTGGATGTTAAAACGGCGGTCGTAAAAACAATTATAAGAAGCTAATTTGGGCGGTTCTAATGTCTTGTAGCTGCAATTTGGCTCTCTAAGCCCCAATTACAGAATTAAGAATTTGTATTTGAGTGTTTGTCAAATTCTACTCAATTCAGAAACCGGTCCTAAGTAATATTATTTATTTTTCCATGTTATTTACGGTATGTGTTAAAATACTATAAGACATACTTTAAAAGACTCTAGTAAATCCTAGGTCTTAACTACCTACACACTATAATACATAATAATAATATTATGTGGTGGAAAAATACAAAAAAATATACATCATCTTAATAACTAAAGGTGGGTATCTACAATTATTATAATGACAGACTTTTAGTACAAGATCCCACTGCTTAAATCTGTAGGTAATATAAGCTTTTTTTTCATGAATGTCCTTTTCAGATGGCAACACATATATTGCATTAACTGAGAGCTGGCAACCATTTATAATCCTATTTTCTAAATAATTTTCTTCTAAATGACGTTAGATATGAAAAACAATAGTATATAATAACAAACATTAATTAGCATTTATTTTATTTTTATGTCGGTTTTCAGAAATTATGTATACACTAGATGGCAGCACTGAGACGTCAGGGCCCAGACTCCTGTTATATTTTCCTAGTAGAAAACCTCTCGACAAAGTGGCGACAACTGGTGTCGTGAATTTTCTTGAAAAACCATTGCGGCAGAATTCTGCTATCAAGAAAGTTAAGTTTTATGAAAAATACAGTTACCTGCAGATTTAAGAGATGGGATCTTCGAGTATTACACTCAGTTTTTTGAACAAAATTTATCGACGCATCAAAAATGTATGTAGTATGTAAGCAAGAATTAAGGGCCTTCCACCGCTTCAGTGCCGTAAAACGGTTACTTTCTAAAGCATACTCCTTAGTAACGGCTAGGTTAAAAGGTATGAAAAAAATATATATTTATTATTAATTCATGTACATTATTTTTGAAACAAGGTTATTTCGTGTAACTAATAGTTTTGCTTTAAAAAAAAAATTAACAACACGTTATTTTTTCGCAACTTTTGGAAACTCCTCCAAAACGACTTGGATGTCTAAACATATTTTTTACAGAGAAAAATTGATGGCTGGAATTTCTTCATAACTGAAATAGCATATGTAAATCAAATAATATTGGTTCCTGTTCAAAAGGAGGTTCAATTTTGATATTTCGGCTCCAAGCGGGCGTACGGCCAGCACTGCGTTAACATTGGAGCATTTTGTACATGCGCTTCGCGATATTTCGTTCCAAAAAACTGTATGTGAGGCCCACTTACACTAGAAATAACTAAATTCATTGAATTAACGCTAAACTTATGCGTTTGACCACTATCTCACCTGATGTTAAGCGATGATGTGGTCGACGGTGAAGCACGTTTGCCTAGAAGTAACCTATTCACTCTTGCCTTAAAGACCCCGAGGTTGTAGCTATCAGGGAACAAAGACTCCGGAAGGGAGTTCCACTCCTTAGCTGTGCGCACAATGAAAGTATAAAAGCTAAAAGGATTGAGAATGAGCCGAGATTGAAACGCCTTTGTACTGGACGTTTTTTAACCGACTTTGCAAATAGTATGAGGTTCTATGTTCGCCCATAATTATGTTTTTATTTTGCAGTCTCACGTCTTACGGAATAAGGATGATTCCTGGGTAAAAAACGATAATTTATTTACTCCGCCAGACAAATTACCAAAAAATACCACGCATATTTTTAAATTTATCATACGAAAAATTTACAAAGATCCTTCTGAACGTTTCGCTTGTGACGTCACTTCTAGGCAAAAGTGTACCAAGGCGTGACGTCACACGATATTTCAACGCACTGTATCGCCGTAAATATTTGTTTAAGATACAAAAGAAAAACCATGTACTCTTCTTTATTTTTTGATTATGTAACTGACGGAGTAAATAGATTATTTATTTAGAAATCTAACCTATTATATACCGTAAGTTTTTACAGTATCAACAGTGGGATGTTGCCGATTGAATATACACGAAAAAAAAATGCAGTACAATAATGAAATTAGTGTAAGGCGTCGTCAAAATAAAAAGCGATCGTCGCGTTCATTTGTTCGGTAAAACGAGATGCGTTTTCTCTTGAGGCGATGCGTTCTAGCGATAATCGCTTTATATTAGAACGACGCTTATTTAGACGATGTTTCAAACTCATAACATCACGCCTGTATTAACCGAGGGGTTAAACAGAAGTGCATTTATAGTACACACACATTCCGACCAGTTATATCCCTTTATAGGACGGCTCATTCAAGTGGCCAGAAAACTTGACAATGACTTCAAGGTCGTTATCTCATAGATTTCCATTTGTATTTTGAACCGTATGAACATTTACCGCGTTAGAGTACACTGGCCCGCCATATACAAGATTGGCGACATTTTTCAAGATGGTCTGTGAACTGATCACCGTGCACCCACTAAAAAAAGAAGCGAGCTTGTTATATCGTGCGACGAACTTGAACGTTGGCCAGTTGGCGGGCCAGTGTGCTCTAACTCGGGTCGTAAATGTTCAGAAGGTTCAAAATACAAATAAAAATCTATGAGATAACGACCTTAAAGTGACTGTCCAGTTTACTAGCAACTTTGTATGGGCCGTCCTATAAAGGCCCATACAAAGGCGAGCCTATTGCCATTAATTGGCCACAAATCCAAACTTGGGCGCACGGTTGGCGCAGTGGTTGGGCGATTGACTGCTGCGCTGCGCGGGTTCGATTCCCGCACGGAACAAATATTTGTATTTGTATAATGTTTGTATGATAGTTGTTTCGGCTCTGGGTTTTTGTGTATGTTAGTTTATATGTTTGTAAACGCACCCACGATACAGGAAGAATTTCCTAGTGTGGGGCAACGATTTTAATTTAAATAAAAAAAATCTTCGGCCTGCTACTAAGAAATCACATCATCAGCCTATTAATGTTCCCACTGCTGGGACACAGGCCTCCTCACTGTGAGAGGGAATGGGCTATAATCCACCGCGCGGGTCCAGTGCGGGTTGGTGGATGTCACATGTCTTCGAATTTTTTGTTCTAGGACATGCCGGTTTCCCCACGATGTTTTCCTTCACCGTTTTGAGAGCAGTGGTGATGAAATAATTTACACAAAGTAAAGCGCCTGCCTGGGTTCGAACCCAAGACCCTACGACACGTAAGTTGCGGCCATTACCACTGCTCCATGCTTCACGCTCGGTTGTAGCCGATTCAAGTTTAGCGCTAATTGTATTTAGTTATTTCAGATGCAAACAGTCCAAAGTTTTAAAACTTTAAGCAGTGTGCTAGTATTAAAAATAATGTTTTTAGTTGTGTGTAAAATAATACCTTTCACAAGCCCGCTTACACGAAGACTTAACTCGGAGTTAGTTACTAACACGCTTAGACTGGCAATATTGTATGACAAAATTTCAATTTAACTTCGTGTTAGTAACTAACTCTGAGTTAAGTTTTTCGTTTAAGCGGCCTCTAGACATTTAAAAGTTCAAGTACCAACTAAAAACATTACAAAAAATACTACCAATAACATTATATTTTATTATAAGTACAGTCTGCCATTTTTATAAGTGTATTATATATTATTATTATTAAAAAGTACAGTCTTATAAACAAAATCAAATTCTGCTGAAAAATAAACTTTATATTATAAGCTATTTAATTCCGCCTAGCCCGTTTCATCATCGGACTACAAGACGTACGGTGATGCGCCATCGGTACATGGTGGACATCCCACCCATACGCACTAAACGTTTTGGAAATACTTTCATTATGCGTACAGCTAAGGAGTGGAATTCCCTGCTGGAGTCTGTTTTCCCTGATAGCTACAACCTCGGGGTCTTTAAGTCAAGAGTGAATAGGTTACTTCTAGGCAAGCGTGCTTCACCGTCGACCACATCATCGGTTACCATCAGGTGAGATAGTGGTCAGGCGCGAGTCTACCTAAGCGGCTTCTTTGTGCATTTCCGCGTTCAATTTAATGTGTAATTAATATTAATTTAAATTAAATTATTATTATTATTTTGTGCTTTTATTTAATTATATTTGTTTCAACTAGACTTGACTAAATACAAAGAAAATGATGTGTATTTAAGTTTATGCAAATTAGTTCTAAACCATTTTGGAAATATTTAGTCAAATACAAGGTGTTTTTCGATTATTTTATTAAGTAAAAAAACTTTCATTCAAGTTTAGGTCTGAATAATTTTGACTTCTAAATAATAGGATCAATATTATTGATAGGCTCGCGCTTGACTACTATCTCGCCTGATGTTAAGCGATGATGTGGTCGACGGTGAAGCACGCTTGCCTAGAAGTAACATATTCACTAAGAGACTTAAAGACTCCCAGGAAACATAAACCAGCAGTGCCACTCCTTAGCTGTATGCACAATAAAAGAAAAAAAAAAAAGTTTTTCTAATATGACTAGGGTTACCATTTCGAAAATTGAAGTCCTGACAAAAAGCCGGACTTCTAAAAAAAATTTCGGACATTTTAATTACAAAATAAAAATAATAAATGGCGTACGCACACACGTACAAAATTTTGCCATATCGAATCTACTAATGGCTTAAGAAGCCGAACAGAAAAAAAAAATTGCCTTCCAAGCATTAAATCCGAACGGATGGGAACCCTAGGTATGACGCATTTGAAAGTATATCCAGACACTTTCAAACGTAGAGATTTTTCAGCAGAATCCAGATTTTCTACATCTAAGCTACATTCTCATCTATAACTAAATTGTTACTCTCCTCTAAATTATCACTTAAATCGCTATTATCACAATCTTCTTCAAACTTAGTAACATGACGGAAGAAATTCTCCATATTAGAAAAACTCACCATCAGCTGCTTCTCGAACATATTCTTCGTGATAAAATTCTTTTCAAACGTACTCTTTAGTAAATTAGAGAGTATCGGATTGGATTTTAACGTTTCCGGTTTCAACGTATTCAGATCATACGTTTCTGGTTTCAACGTATTCAAGTCTAACGTTTCTGGTTTCAATGTGTTCAAGTCAAAGTTCTCTTTGCCATTTGCTTCGGTAACATTTTGATGTGTTCTCTTGTGTAGTACGAAGACATCGGGATCTTTAAAGCATTTTGAACACTCTTCGCACTGGTATGAGGTCTTATTTCCTGTGTCATCTTTTGTTCTGGATGAATCTTGCTGGACTGTGTTATTTTCTGTTCTAGGTTCCTGCTGGATTGTGTTATTTTCTGTTGTAGGAGGTTCCTGGTGGATTGTGTTATTTTCTGTTTCTGTTCTAGGAGAGTCTTGGTGGACTGTGTTATTATCTGTGTCTTTTTCTCTTCTGGGTGAGTCTTGCTGGACTATATTATTATCTGTGTTTTTGTTTCTGGGCGAGTTTTGCTGTGTGTGAATCTGGTTGTTATTTGCTGGTTGAGGGTTTTCTGCGGTTCTTGAAGAGTTTGGTGGGTGTGCATGTTCGGTGGATGGTGGTAGGAGACCTGAAAAGATAAACATAAAGTGTTATTCCCCCCAGCAAAGGTTCAACATTTGTGCCGCAGAGGCTACAACCATTATCGGAACTCAATATGCCAGGATATTGAGGAGTTTGCGCAGACTCTACATGCGAGAGATCTGATGAGCCTTTGAGCCATATGGAAAACCAGTTCTTGGAACCAGATATTTATTTAATTAAGGTTCACCAACAGTTCTTACAGATATTATACAAATAGGAACATATAAGTAATTGTGTCTTAAATCTAACTGCACAACCAATTACAGGCAAACACCACATGCAAATTGCTCTTTGTAATTATAAAGACTTAATGTACTTAAATTCTAGATCATCATCATCATCATTTCAGCCGAAAGACGTCCACTGCTGGACATAGGCCTCCCCCAGGCGTCGCCACATTGACCGATCCCGTGCGTCTCACATCCAGCGCCTTCCCGCAACCTTAACCAGGTCATTGGTCCACCTAGTGGGAGGCCTTCCAACGTATCGTCTTCCGGTTCGAGGTCGCCATTCCAGATCTTTTCGGCCCCATCGGCCATCCGTTCTGCGAGCAATGTGCCCTGCACATAAGTTTGGCAATTCTTCGGGCTATGTCGGTAACTTTGGTTCTTCTGCAGATATCCTCATTTCTGACATGATCACGCAAGGAAACGCCGAGCATAGCCCTCTCCATTGCCCTTTGGGTGACTAAGCTTTCTGATAAGGCTCATTGTGAGCAACCACGTCTCGGTCCCATAGGTGATCACTGGCAACACACACTGGTCATAGACTTTTGTCTTGAGACACTGCAGTAAATTGGATGAGAAGATACCACGCAACTTCCCGAACGCCGCTCAGCCGAGTCGGATTCGACGGTTTAACTGTTTCTCGTAGTTAGACCTACCCAACTGGACCGGTTGTCCAAAGTAGACATAACATTTGTCTACAACTTCGAGTGTAGAGTCTCCGATCTTGATAGGAGTGGGTGTTACATGTGCATTCGCCATGACCTTAGTTTTGTCCATGTTCATTTTAAGACCCACTCTTTCGGAAGCTCTACTGAGGTCATCGAGCATTGTACTGAGGCTCTCCATGGTTTCAGCTATGGCCACTATGTCGTCGGCAAACCGAAGGTGAGTGATGTACTCGCCATTAACGTTGATGCCGAGCCCCCTCCAGTCCAGAACCTTGGAGACATCCTCCAAAGCAGAAGTGAACACTTATGGAGAAATGACGTCTCCCTCTCACGCCGCTCTGGAGAAAGATAGGTTTCGAGGTCGGGTCCTGAAGACGGACTGACATGGTGGCGTTTTTGTACAAACACTTCAACACCTCAATGTACCGGTAGTCGATCTGGCACCGTTGGAGAGACGCAATACAGCACAAGTCTCGATCGAATCGAAGGTTTTCTCGTAGTCCACAAACGCTAAACAGAGAGGCAGGTTATACTCTTCGGTCTTCTGTATGACCTGCCGCAGCGTATGTATGTGGTCTACGGTGCTAAAGCCTTTTCGGAATCCGGCTTGTTCGTGAGGCTGGAAATCGTCAAACCTGCGCGCGAGACGATTCGTGATGACTCTTGAAAACAACTTGTCAAAGAAACATGACATGGCTAAGAAGTAAGATGGGCCTATAGTTAGTCAGGCATTGTCGCCGTTCTTGAAGAAGAGTAACACCACGCCTCTGCACCATGCCCGTGGCGTTTTGCCCTCGAGTATGACATAATAAAACAGCTTTTGAAGGGCCTTAAGGACCGGTTTCCCACCCGCTTTCAGGAGTTCGGCCGTGATTCCGTCATCACCCGGCGCGTTGTTGTTTTTAAGCTATTTCAGAGCCATCCTAATCTCGTACTCGCTGACGTCCGGGATATCTTCGGTATAGTGTCGGGTCAATATAGCTCTTGGGTCGTTTGCTTGACTCGCAACGGGCTTGCTGACTGAGGTGTACAACTGCCCATAGAATGTCTCGAGCTCCCTCAGAAGCTCCGGTTTGGCGGATACGATCCTACCATCGTCGGTTTTCAGTTTTGTGAGCTGGCTCTGCCCAATAGCCAGATCCCTTGAAAACACCTTGGAGCCTTAATTTCGCTCAACCGCGTCTTTAATACGCTCGGTATTAAAGCGGCGGAGGTCTCTTTTCAAGGATTTAGAGATCTGTCTATTGAGCTGCCGGTATTTGCACGGCTCATCAGAAGACTGCAGGATCATCTCACGCCTCTCCTTCATAAGCTTGAGAGTAGGATCAGACGAGCTTTTTGATTCTATCTGTACGACGGGTCTTGATAAACTTAAGACCCGACCGTATGGACAGCTTCCACAAACCCATCGCTGTATTCGTCCACGGAGTTCCCTAGGCACTCGAAACGATTCTGGACTTCGAGCTGAAAGCTCTCGGGGTTTTGGACTTGGATCTGTGCTGGACGGAGCGTGGACTTCATCAGACCTTTCATGCTTAATATTAATGTTTATGTGCCTCTTACCATTCGGTGATCGTTCCCGGTTTTCACCGAATTGATCACAGAGACATCATTGAACATTTGCTTCCTGGTTGACATGATGAAGTCGATCTCGTTTTTTGTTGCACCATCGGGGCTCTGCCAGGTCCACTTCCTGTGTTCACGCTTTCTGAAGAAGAAGTTAATCATAAAGAGGCCCTCCTTCTCCATAAAACTCGCCAGTAGGTGACCCCGGTGGTTCCGTCGGCCATCTCCAAATTGCCCCACTTGCAACTCATCATCGTCCCGTTTGGCCAGTTTTGCGTTGAAGTCCCCCCATGACAACAGTGAAGTGAGTTTTGAAACCATGCATGGCTCTAGAAATATCCTCATACATGGTTTCCACCTCATCGTTGGGGTGTGCCGAGGTCGGGGCGTAGACCTGTACGACCTTCAGCGAATATCTCGAGGATATTCTGAGTATAAGGTACGCCACCCTGGTCGACAAACTCTCGATCTTCACCACGTTATTCACAAAGGTCTTGTGGACGATAAAGCCGACACCACCCTGGGACTGCCGGTCACCCTTTCGGAAATAGAGCAAGTTACCAGATTTGAGGATTATCGAGTCCTCCCCCTCTCTCTTCGGACTTCAGATAACCCTACAATAATCCATCGTAATCTGCTCAATTCCATTCAATGGTCGGTCCGAAGCTTGCGCGTGTTGTACGTTGCCAGATCCAGTCGTCGGTGTTTGTTGGGGTAGCCGGATCTCGTCCGGAGATTCTTAGTACCCCTTGCCATGCCGTAACCTCGACCGCTACCGTAGTCGAGGCTAGGCAGGCTGCCGGGCACTAGGGGCCATTTTTTATTTGTGCTATTCTTGGGAGCGTTTGAGTTGATGGGTGATGGAGGATGAGTTTTGAGGGGGGTTTGGCCATAATCGCCACGCCTGGCAGGCGGGTTGGCGATCGCAGTATGGTTGTTAACTAGTTAAAGATGCACAGGAAACGCTGCTGCCCATTCTCTGGGACTGATTTCGGTAGCAAGATGGTTTAGATGGTCCAATAATCTTATAGGCAGAAAAAAAAAGCAAAATAAAGAAAGAAAACATAATATTTATTTGGCAGCAGAAATGCATCACTACTTCTTTTTAGTTAAAATATGGCTTTACCTGCGTTGGAAGGTCTCCCATAAGGTGGACCGATGACCTGGTGAGGTCCGCTAGATGCGAGACGCACGGGACCGGTCAATGTCGCGACGCTTGGGGGAGGCCTATGTCTAACAGTGGACGTCTTACGGCTGATATGAGGATAATGATGCCATAACCGGTAAAAAGGGGATAGATATGCAAATGCATATAATCCGGTGTCCACTGGTGATGACTTACCATTACACAGGGCGGTGAGTGCCATTGGGTCTTGTACCCCAGCCGCTCGCATTGCCAACATAGTCTGCATGTATATCGCTTGGGCGAGATGTTGAGCTTGACGTAACTGGAATTAAGGATTACATGGATTAGTTGAAGAATTGAAAAGAATGTCTGACAACCAGTGTTATTGTATGAGCAGTGATGCACTGGTGGAGTCAAAGTTCCAGAGTCTTGAACATCAACGTCGAGTTGCCAACCTGTCGGTTTTATATCGGTTACATTTCATGGAATTACATGATCTAATTCCGCCTAATCCTTTCCATCATCGGACGTACGGTGATGCGTCATCGGTACATGGTGGACATCCGACCCGTACGCACTAATAAACGTTTTAGGAGTACTTTCATTGTCGTACAGCTAAGGAGTGAAATTCCCTGCCGAAGCCCGTGTTTCCTAATAGCTACAACCGGGGGGTTTTAAAACCAAGAGTGGATAGGTCCTCCTACACAAGCGTCGACCACATCATTACTTACCATCAGGTGAAAACCAAAACCCGAGCCAACCAACAAAAAACCCGTTGTCTTGATACCCCCACTAGGAGGTGAAAAAAAAAATAACTGACTGCCACAATATGGGACCCAAAATTCGCTATGTTAGTTTTCAGGGTTCCGTACCCACGGTAAAAACGGGACCCTATTACTAAGACTTCGCGATCCGTCTGTCTGTCAGTCCGTCTGTCACCAGGCTGTATCTCATGAATCGTGATAGCTAGACAGTTGAAAATTTCACAGATGATGTATTTCTGTTACCGCTATAACAACAAATACTCAAAACAGTATAAAATAAATATTTAAGGGGGGCTCCCATACAACAAACGTGATATTTTTGCCGTTTTTTGCTCGATATTAATAACGGCAACAGGTAGACGCTTGAAATATTCACAGAATGTTAAGTTGTATATTTACTTCAAAAAATTATAATTATTAAATTAAAATAAAATAAATTAAGGGGGCTCCCATACAAAAAACGTGATTTTTATGCAGTGTTTTGCGATAATGGTACGGAACCCTTCGTGTGCGAGTTTGACTCGCACTTGGCCGGTTTTTATTTTTTACGTCAGTTATCTTAGACACCTTGGCGGTCAAGACGTATCTAACGATATCTTAATTAAATAAATCCGTCTAGTGGTTTGAAATATATGAGGTAACTAGCTTCTGCCAGCGGCTTCGCCCGCGTGAAAATCGAAAATCATGCCGAGGGAACATATTCCCGGAATAAAAAGTATCCTATGTGCTATTCCAGACTATAGTATATCCCTGTGGCAAATTTCATCCAGATCCGTCCAGCAGTTTGAGCGTGAAGAAGTAACAAACATACACACTCACGGACTTTCACCTTTATAATATTAGTCTGAAGTGTGATTAGCGAGAATGGTTGTTAACCAATTTTAAATCATTATTATATATTAAACAGTTATTTAAAATGAAAAATGGTGAAGGAACCTAAATGATTTTTAAATACCTATTCAACGATACCCCACTTGACATAATTCGCCGATATTTTTTAGGGTTCCGTACCCAAAGGGTAAAAACGGGACCCTATTATTAAGACTCCGCGGTCCGTCCGTCTGTCACCAGGCTGTATCTCATGAACCGTGATATATAGGCAGTTGAAAAATTCACAGATGATGTATTTCTGTTGCCGCTATAACAACAAATACTAAAAATTTTATGAAATAAATATTTAAGTGAGATCTATACAACAAACGTGATTTTTTGCCGTTTTTTACGATGACGGTACGTAACCCTTCGTGCGCGAGTCCGACTCGCACTTGGCCAGTTTTATTTTATTTAGACAATACAATATGGCGTCTGGTGGTCGATGTGGTAAACTTTCACTACTACCATGTCTTTAGTGAGACTTGCAAGATTAAGACGAATCGATTGATGTAGGAATCACCAAAATAGGCCAAGCGTTTGGTCTCTAGAACGCCACATAGGAACAAACATACATACACTGATAAACACATTAACCTCCTTCGGCACTCGCCTTAAAAATGGCCTTATAATAGTCGAATTCTAATATGTGTAGGCTGTGTAGCCGACACTCGTCGTCTATGCTGCCGTCAATCGTCGACTGCTTATCTTTGTGGCATCAACAGTGGGCCTTATCAGAATACCAGCGCAGCATTATTTTCTTTTAAATATCGCTGCGCATGCTGAGATAGGAGCCTTTTTGCTGACGAACAGGGTTTTTTTTTTCTTTCTTTCTTATCTCGTGTCTGCTGTGCGGGTCACAAGAAAATATTTTTTCTTTCGGGTGTCGACAGCTCATCTAACCGGTCTTCTTGTTCATTGTCTTCATTGTTAAAGGTCCTGTGAGCCTTGGCAAGGTCTGACGGATTCACTGACGAGCTGTTTCCAAGCAAGTCTCTCTTTGGCTCTTCTCAGGGCAGTGGTAACCGTCAGTCCTGATCTGTTCTGACCAGCGAGTAGGTGAACGTCCACGTGGTCTATTTCTGTCCATTATAACCAGTTTTTCCAGGTTGTCTGATGGTTTCCGGGCGAATAAACCGCGAATTACTTCAACCATAAGCTAATTCATGACTCATGACCGAAGTAACCCAGGAGTCATTGCTCGCAGATTGTGGTGAGTCTGGTTTTATTGTTTAGCTGGTCGGATAAAAATCTCCCAGGATAAAAGTATCCAGGATATGGACTACCTGTGTGCTAAGTTTCTTCTAAAACCGTTTAGCTGTTAATAGGTGAAAATATAGCATAAGATTAAACTGTATTTGTTGCCGGGAGAGGGCACTGGCTCCTGTAACACAGGTTAATCACCTAGCACAGGAGGACTTCACTGAATTGTATTCTTTTTCTTATGTGAATAAAGCTATATTATTATTATACTAGCTGACCTGGCAAACTTTGTTTTGCCATAAAAACACCAAACATTCATCTACCCTACCTACACTACCCTAACTACCTTACACTACCTAACCTACCCTACCCTACCTACACTACCCTACCCTACCTACCCTAACTTCCTTACACTACCCTAACAGGGAGGGTTCCCTACCTACCCTACCCTACTTACCCTACCCAACCCTAAACGGGATAAAAAGTTCCTATGTTCTTCTCCTGGTTCTTAGCTACCTCCCTACCAATTTTCAGCCAAATCGGTTTAGCCGTTCTTGAGTTATAAATAGTGTAACTAACACGACTTTCTTTTATATATATAGATTATTATAACAAAGAGACAGACAGTTGCTTTTGCATTAATATAGTACAAGCTTCTGCCAGCGGCTTCGCTCGTGTTATAGTCGGATAAAAAGTATCCTACATCCTAATCCAAGACATGCTCTGCCCATGTGCAAAGTTTCATCCAAATCTGTACAGCAATTAAGATGTGAAAGGTAACAAACAGATAGACAGAGTTACTTTTGCATTTATAATACTGGCTGTTCACCCGCGGCTTCACCTGCATAAAATTGTTTTGTCATCCCAAGGGAATACACTATTGAGTTTAAAACTATCTTTAGCTTTGTATTCTTGAAATGGTAACAAACAGACAGTGTTTATAGACAGATATACATTCACATCTATACAAATAAATAAAATTGAAGTGTCTGTATGTAATATCAAAATAACAACGTTTTATGTACGTAAAGTATATACGGTACTAACAACAAATAAGCAATTTTTAAGATTTTTGTCTGTCTATCTGTCTGTTTGTTCCGGGTAATCTCCGAAACGGCTGGACCGATTTTGACGGGACTTTCACTGTATCATAGTTCCGGAGGGAAACTAAAAAAATATTTTTTACGAGTTTAAAGCGGACGAAGTCGCAGGCAACAGCTAGTTTATAATATTACAGTATGGATTTACCTGTGGGTCTATCGTGGGTACATGGTTAGGTACCCAGGCACCTGACTGTCTTCTAGTATAGGGTGCTGGTGTGTCCACAGGCAGGTTCTGAGAAGGTATCGCATCTTTACGTAGAGTTCGCCATTGTCCTGGAAGTTTAGATAATACAACAATTAGAGCATTGATTTCTGTGCAATTAAATTTTTTTAATGTAAGAAAAAGCAACTTATTCCTGCACCTACACATCCTCTGCCAAACTAGTGATTGTGTCTGGTTTGACACTGCCCAATGGCTGCAATGCTGCAAATATGTTCAAATTGTTCTCTGTGACGCCTGGTATTTTTAACCGACTCCAAAAAAAGGAGGAGGTTCTAAATTCCTCAGAATCTTTTTTTTTTATCCACTACACACAAATCACTTTGTAATTAAACTTTAAATAGATATGTGGGCATTCTCTGACAGATCCAATCTTCGGTGTTTGTGCAGCATCTACTAGCAGACCGTGGCCCACCTTTCATCTTGTGCCGCATGTCCTGTTGCCAGTTCACAAGAGCACCTTATGACTGCATCAGTGGAGCGAGTTGCCTTGGCTGAATACTGGGCCACACAAGGAATTTAACTAAAAAGAGTCTGTTTGTAGAAAAAATAAATGTCATGCAAATACATAATTTAGTTTAAATTTCTCTAAAAACCTGCCATATATTGTTAACGTAGACTGGTAGAAAATGCAGCCAGTTCACTACAGTTATTTTTTACTTGTGCACAAAATTTTAATAAATAAATTCTGAGTCAGGTATGGATGCGGAATGCTGGACCACCGCCCCGCTTAAAGAAACCATGCTCATGCAGATGACTTCTGCAAAGCAATGTCTTGTTCCATAACTTGATCAAGTGCTATGAAGACTCATGAGGTTGTCTAAGGCTAGGCAATCTCATGAGTTTTAATCTGTAAAGGTCCGCTGGTATGTGCATAAAATTGCATATGCAATGCAAACTCCTTGAATGAGAGTTTGCAAGCTCACAGCATTATGATAGCTATTTCGACCCATACATAGATTAACTGAAAAAAAAGAAAGATTAGAAGAAGCATTGGAGTAGATTGGGTCTTTTACATTGAGCCCTAGGGCTATTTTTAAGTAACAATATTTTTTTCCTAGACTTTCCGTTTCTGGAGTGTTATCAATATAGAGAAGAAAATTCTGGAATGTGAAATAATTTTAGCTTTCTGATTTTTTAATGGTTTGACTAATATTGATAATCTCAATGTGCATGTAAAATAAAATCCATGAGTTATAAAAAAGGTAGTAAAAAATAAATAGGGCCTCAGGGTGGTCATTTTGGACCTGGGGTGATCTAAGAGGCCTCCAGGCACCTTCTATGTGTTGATGGTGTTCACCGGGGTTGTTTTAGGAAAATAAAAATTCCACACTCCCTGGTCATAGTGAAAATCCAGGTGCAAAAAAAGATAAAACGAAATTAGCACTAAAAAGAGATGAAAAATAAAATGCAGCTCCTACAGACAGCACTTTTAAAAACACTTTTTTTTTATCTTGGTCTAGCTTCTGCCTGCGGCTTCGCCCGCAAGAATCGTGTTTCCAAGACCACAAAAAAAAACAATATACATACAAATCTTGCAATATCATTACAAGAGGTAGAAATTTTCAAAATTTGATTATGGTGTTGACTAAAGCTGAAAGGAGATGGGGTGGGACGAACAGGCTAGGTTCCGTCAAAATGCCATGAGATCGCGAAAGTACGAAGGAATGGAGGGAAGTCTTTTCCGAGGAGTGGGACGGAGCAACATTGCTCACTGACCACAAACTGTGTCTTAAGGTAGCTTTAACACCACACGATAACTATAGGCATGTAATTTATTACTCAGCTAGATAATGCGATAGAAAAAGTTCAATTAACACATATAAACATAGCAATGCGGTATCAAAGTAGGCACAAAACAAAAACAATAGATAGACGCGGAAGAAAAATAGGTATACAAACGTAAAGATAGGTATTACAACATGTAAGTAGGTACCTACCCTTATTCTTCCCCGCACTCGTTATCGTGTAATCTTCTGGCTTGAAATGGAGGCTGCATACTTTAGAATATTTTGTGTAAGGTTTCCCTCGTTTCAGAATATCGTTCCAGAGTTTTGCAAGCTCTTCGTCCCTCGGAAACTGGTGAAATGATACATTCTTTGCCTTCCCAGCCATTGACGTGCAACGGGGCACGGTGCAGTAGTAAGGCATGTTGTTAGTACGAAACTAGATCAAACACAGAAATTAACATATCTAAGCAATTATACTGTTATTGAAACAGTTGTATTTTTCTAGAAAAACAAACAAAACTCGCGCATAAACACCAAGCTCCGACATTTATCAAAGATCAAAAACAATAAGGTGTTGCCAATTTATTCTAAACTTGAATTGTCTATGATCGATTTTGTAGAAAAATAAATCGGTTAATATTACGACATAGTCGATTTTTTACAAGCTTTTATTAGTGTTAGCCCAAAAAATCTTTTGGAGTACACTGAGCTTCAGGATATCATCATGCTGGTACTAAATGTGATTTAATTAACAAATAAAAAACAAAACTTATTTTCTATGAGCAGTTTTCTTTACAACAATTTGGCGAAGAAAACTAACAAGTTTGCCGGGCCACCCGATCAGGGGTGTCACTTTCAATGGGGATGTGAATTGCCATTTTTTCACGATAGGTGGCGCATCGCCGCTATGGCTATTGCAAGCTGTCAAATCCATACCTACGTTTTGTAACTTAGCATTCAGTAACTCGAAATATGCCTCTGTGTGCTGTACCAGGATATACCAACCAACGATACAGCGCAAAAAAGACTGTGATAATGCTATACATATTTATAGGTTATGTTAAGTACTTGTCAAAGTAACTCTGATTATGTTGCTTGGTAATCTTCGGCGATATAGTGTTACTATTAACGTATTGATAAAGTTCTACATCAGGAATGTCATTTGCTTGGCCATCAGAGCATGAGAGCTTTGATTGTCGAAAATCTAATAAAACTTCTAACCTAAAACATAAAGAATACCAACAACAGAACCAACCAAGTAATGTTCTCTAATTTTTTGTTAATTTTCCTACCATGAGTCAAGTAAGAATTAACATATTATAACTAAAAAAATATCCAAATCTAGAACATATCACCGATAAAAAATATTTTGTTAAATAAAAGTCTGCCTCTCAATAAGATCTGTTTTCATTCCAGTTATCCTTGCTCCTCTTTTTTTTAGTTCACCGTTCAATTCCTTAAGCTTCCAGGGACAATACATACTATCAATAATGATGTTAAACCAGTTTAAACCCAAAAATAACAACAAAACGTGATGAAACAAAGCAAAAATGATTTGACAGCTGCCATTGCGCCGCCAGTGACATCTGCGCTCAGCTTTGCGTTCACAACCCCATTCTCGGAAAATGTCAAAAGACATACAAAATAATTATCTTATAAAATGAATGAATATATATATTATAAAATGAATCCCTATTTCCCTTGGTCACGGCATCACACACACGTGAACGGCTGGACCGATTACGCTTATTCTTTTTTGTTGTTTGTTATTGTTAGGAGAAGGTTCCAATGAATAAAAAAATAAGAAAAAGAAATTGGTTGGTAGATAGGGTAGGTACATACATAGGTAGGGTGGTATGTAGGGAAGGTAGGGTGGATAGGATAGGGTAGGTAAGGTAGGGTAGAATAGGGTAGGTAGCGTAGGGTAGGTAGGGTAGGCAGGGTAGGCAAGGTAGGTAGGGCAGGTAGGGTAGGTGGGGTAGGTAGGTAGATAGAGTGGGTAAGTAGGATAGGGTAGGGTAGATGAATGTTTGGTGTTTTTATGGCAAAACAAAGTTTGCAGGGTCAGCTAGTGTTTAGATAAAACTTTAGATCTGTAAATACGTACCTGTTGACCAGATCCACATTTTGGCGTCTTAGCTGATATAGATAGTAAATAGTTCAACTTACCTTTGCGCGCGGCGCTATTTGTTGGTAAGCATGTTTGCTCAGACGACAACTGTCGCGTTACTGCCACACAAATGTATAAGTAATTATAAACACACGGCGCACGCATAGATGGCGCCACGGCACAGATGAGTTGAGCTATATATAACAGGGGTGGATTCAGCCCTCAGAATTCTGGCACGACGGGCTAGTATAAAACTAGCGAAATCTAGCACGCCCCGTCGCGTGGTTAAAGTTATTCGATCCTTTCTGTCCCACAGGAGCTTCAGAGTGGCGGTTGAGGGAGCGCTTTCCGCCCCCCGCCCTATAATGGCGGGTGTGCCGCAGGGAAGCTGTTTATCCCCTGCGTATTACTCATGTTACACAGACGACATCCCCACGAACCCAAAAGCGACGCTAGCGCTGTATGCGGACGACGCTGCATACATCACCACGTCCATCAACGCGAAGCATGCAGCGCGCCCTAGACCAACTTCCCGAGTGGCTAGCCAAATGGCGGCTGTCGATGAACGTGAGTAAGACGCAGGCTCTAGTTACAGGTCACATCCCCCTCCCGCCACCGCTGAAGTTGCAAGGAGTCGACGTCGAGTAGTCCGCCCAGGCCAAATACCTGGGAGTCACCATCGACCGTCGACTCACGATGGGGCCGCATGTCACAAAGGTAGTCAACAAGACTAGGGTAGCTCGAAACCTCCTCATTCCAGTACTCTCATCCCCGCCCGAGCCAAGCTGGGAATTTACAAAACCTACGTGCGTCCAATTATCACCTATGCCGCCCCAGATTGGTTCGCCCTCACCAGCGAGGCCAACAAGAAGAGACTCCGCGCGCAGCAACATCTCACACTGCGCAGCGAAGTAAACGCCCCTCGCTGTGTGAGGAATGACGTCATCCAGCGCGACACCAGGATTGAGAGCCTGGACGAGTTTGTGGGGCGCTTAGCGAAAGCTATGTTCGCGCGGGCCTACGCTTCTGCCTGGCCCCATGTGAAACACTTGGTGCCATGGCACGCGCGACCGCCCGACCGAAAGCGCCTCCCTAGAGACTTGCTACCCGACACTGCGACCCCATCCACCTCCCGGACTTGACACATGAGTAAGCAGCATCAGTCTACACGCTGTTTACTCAAACAATGACACTGCCCACCCCACACTACATCCACGGCGTGAAGTTTGTACTAAGTTAATATAGACTCACTTCACGTCGTAAACAGACACTCATTACTATACATTCTCGAGTACACTTGCACCGAATAGCGTCACGAGTACCTCGTACGCTATTGGTTCACGAGCGGTGTAACTCAGAACATTGCCGCTCCCACATACACCTACGGTGGCGCTAGTAGTCACTTACATTTTTCAAACTGTAGGTTCGTCAAAGTCGGCACTCCTGCCGCTGGTTACCTTCGCTGGGCCTCCCAGAGTACGCTCTGGGTTTCACCTGGTGGGGGTGGACCGCCAGGGTGCCGTGAAGAAGCGGCGTACCGTTCACAAACGGGCGCCGCGGCGCGCCTACAGTCACATGCAACAAGCCAAACATAGCGAGCGCGAGTTTAGTAATTCGCGCTCGCAACACGCTGGGTCCAATGGATCACCCAGAGACGAGCTCGTAGTAGCGAGCTCCGGTGCAGCACCCGCGGCCAGGGAACAGGATTCCGTGACCGCTCGCCTCGCCCCCTGACGGGGGCGAGGCGAGGCGACTTCCACGCGAGGCCCTCAGAATGTTAAATGCGGACTCCTTGGACCCTTTGCTCCATAAAGTTAAGTAAATGTCTACCTTAATAATGATAAAACAAATAAAGGTGTTTTCAAAATGTGTACGATGTAAAATGTTGATGAAATCAATCAATCTGCCTAGGCTTTTCCCTCGGGTCGGCTTCCAGTATAACCGGATTTAGCTGAGGATTTACCAGTATTTTAAATGAATGACTGCCTATCCCAGTAACTGGGTAACACGATACCTCTTGGCTAGACTGGTTTCAGTAAGCAGGCTTCTGGCTACCCGTAACGACTGACAAAGATCTTCAAATTACAGCCGGGACTATTGGGCTTAACTTGCTGCCAGCACGGAAGAAACGTAAAGATGGTCACCCATCCACGGACCGACCTCGGCAAGCGTTGCTTAACCTTGAAGATCAACCCGTGCGGCTGTTATTATTTAGCCACGTGCTCCTGTCTCAAAATGTTGATGGAAACATTCATTCATAAAATTCGTTGTACCTTTTAAACTGTTTATTTTGCTTCCATAACTGCGTTCCTCCGATACTAAAAATGAATGTTTTAAGACAGAAGAGGTTGTATTCACGGCCACCCAAAAAAACCAACAAGTGTTTGTCGAATTACGGACTCGCTCACATTCGATACATTTCATTCTCCCCGCTCTCTGTCGGCCCCCACTATAACCCTCGTTGCACTTCATTTATTTTTTGCGACAAAATTGATAATTTGAGCGTCAAATGCCCTATTTTGTCCATCGTTTCGTTACCTTACTATAGAAGTTGCTCACTGATGCTCAGTGAGGTGGAGTGAGTGAGGTGGTTGCTCAGTGATGGTGTATCAAAACTAAAAAGAAAAATAAAAACTTTTCCCCAAAAATAGGCTCCAAAGCAAAGCACTAAAAAGGACGAATATGACTTTCGTTTCGGAAGTTGGAATCATTAAACGACAAAAAATAAGAGGTACCGAAGACACCGACTTCCAAACGAAAGTAATTTTCGTTCGTTTCTTTTGAAGTAGGTCTTTTTTAAGCTATTGCATAGCGCGGGCCTTGAGCGCGGGGACCGAATCCAGAAATTCCGTAACGAAAAAAAACCTCACGCTCCCCACTCCGACGGGCAAGGAGGTGTGGCTTGAAGGCCGTGCATCGTCTAACGTCGTTTCAGTTCGGCAGTCTTCGACACGGCGTTGTGTGCGATTAGACGTATTGTACGACTCTACGAAACTTGTTTTTGGTGTATAGATAATGCACATGAATGCCGCGCAGAGAAAGTATATATGATATTATATCTATATAAATGTCCATCGCGCGAAATTCGATAATCACTTCTTAATATTGTTATTTTTTTATAAATGAATATTGATTTGGTGTGTCATTACACTATTTATACCTAATTATTTATACCTATTATTTATACCTAGATATTTTCGTTTAATAAACAATATTAACTTTTTTTATTTATTTAATAATAGAAAAATTTGTTTTCTTATCGGTCACCACGCTCAAAAAGTGTAACTTGAATTAATATCAAAGAAAAAGCAATACTGCATGAATAAAATAAATAAATTTAAAAAAAATTATAATTGCATAAGTTGATACAAAATGCTATGCAACAGCTTTACCGCGGCAGTCCCCGAGTGCCACACGTCTTTTTTTTTAAATATGTGCATTTGACAAACAGCGAGTGATTAGCAACCGACTGTGTAGGACCTACCATACCTACACTGAAGGTAATTCCGACTCTTCTATACTATCTATACTAATAATATAATTATAATATAATCATATTATAAAGAGGATTTTTTTTTGTTTGTTTTTAGCGAATAGGCTCCGAAACTACTGGACCGATTTGAAAAATTCTTTCACCAATAGAAAGCTACGTTATTCCCGAGTAACATAGGCTATATTTTATCCCGTATGTGGCCCGCGGTGACGTGTGGTGTGGGAGCGAAGCCGCGGGGAACAGCTAGTATGACATAAAGCGTTTGATCGCGCGATGATTGTTGATTACTGTTTCTTACGTAATAAGTCTGCCGATGCTAACATTTTCTAGCTCGCATCGCTCGTCCATAATAATACATAAGAAGATAAGATCTCTTGATAATACCAAAATTTGAATGGATAAACTGAAAATAAATTTGTCATATGTATGAATATGTAAAAATCGCCAACCCGCATTGACCAAGCGTGGTGATTATTGCTCGTAACTTCTATGTTTAGGAAAAAGCCTTTGCCCTGCAGTAGGACAGTAACGATCGGCTACCAAAGAGTCCTAAATTATTTTGGCCACATCGCCCGGAGACAGCCAGATAGCCTGCCGAATCTGTATGAAAAGAAAGTGGATGCCCACGCGGACGCTCAGCTTACCCTCTCGATGGTTAGACCAGATCACGGCGATAATAGGACTCACGGCGACCACTGGCCTCAGAAGAGCCGAAGACAGACTGGCTTGGAAGCGGCACATCGATGACTCCATCAAAGCCTTCCAAAACGGGCACGACCTTCAGTAATGAATACAACGATTGCATAATAGAAGAAGGGACAGTAACAGGCTGTTATTATTAGGGAGATAGTGGTCAAGCGCGAGCCTGTTTGTAATAATAATTCAATTCAATTCATTTATTTGTTCTCTCTTTACAATAATAGGTTATCTTAAAATTAACAATGTTTTTGGCTAACGATATATTCCACCATTGTAAGAGACTGGTGCCTGAAGTAGGTTTTTAAAAAAGCCTGTGTTACAGGTCACCAGGGCCCCCCACAGCAATACAATATAATAAAAAGTTTAAAAACGATGTGAACATCATTAATAGTACCTACCAAGAATACTCAACGATATTCCGTCGAAAGTTAAAAATAATATCAAAAGTTATAAAAAAAAACAAGATTAAAAACTTAAAATTAAAATATAAAAAAGGTATGTTGAAGTGTTTGATTATATGTCGGAGTATATGGATGTATGTTGGAGTGTATGAATGTATGTAAGTATTCGAGAGCGAGTATGAGGTGTAGATCAGCCACGGGAGAAAGGAAAAAAAGGAAATCTATTTGAGAACCGTCAAAAGATTCTCAGTTTTTTGGTAGTCAGGGGTTTTAAGAAATTCCTTAACTGATTTGTGACAATTAGAGATGGTTTTGGGATATAGATTAAGTGTAATATTTAATTTGTTATACAAAAATTGACCAAGGAAGCAAAAGAATTTCTGAGGGAGTGAAGTTTTAAACTGCAATGAGGGGCAGACTCTTCCCTTCCGTCGTTGGTTATTTATTAATTTGGGGTCAAACTGAAGCTGGGAGTGCTTTTTTGCTACCGTAAGCAGGATAAACGTTTGTCTGACCGTAAGGATGTCCCATTCCTTGTATAAATCAAGAGTTGGGTAACGAAAAGGGAGACCAGCACCAACCTTAAGTATAGCGCGCTGTGCCCTCTCTACCTCGATAAGATGAGTTTTAGGGGCCCCACCCCACGTTGTGATACAGTATTCAATTAACGGCTGGCATAAGGCAAAGTAAACCATTTTAATGGTCTTTCGATCTGCAGTGTGTCTTAATGATTTAAATATATAAATAAGTTTTCGGATCCTCGGAACAAGCGCATCAAAATGAGATTTAAAAGAAAGGTGGGAATCAATAATGATCCCTAGGTACTTTATGTTACCAGTCCTTTCCAGTGTGGGACAAGTACACCCGGGGTTTGGAGAGCCACACGTATGCACCGAAATAGAAAAGGTTGACGGAGGAAGAAGGTTAGCTCTATGAGCAAAGGTTACATATTTAGTTTTCGTCACGTTAAGAGTCAATAAATTGTTTTGCAACCATTCACTGACCGTGTTAACGCCCAATTGAGCAGTAGCAAAGACCTCATCCCAACTATCCCCACTGAAGAACAGCGCCGTATCATCTGCAAATGTCACGATTTTTCCCCTCAAGAGAGGAAGCCGGCAGAGGTCATTGATATACACCAAGAAGAGCGTTGGACCGATTATACTACCCTGGGGCACACCAAAATTGACAGTCAGCTCGTCACTCAAGCTATCATTAATTTTTACTCTTTGTTTTCTCCCAGTGAGATAGTCCTCCAATAATTTAAATGGAATTCCTCTTACGCCAAGCCAATCCAGCTTTTTTAGAAGATGCGGGATTGAGACTGTGTCGAACGCTTTTGCAAGGTCCAAGAACACCGTTAAACATTTCATCCTATCGTCCAGACTGTCAACGATAGAGTTAACCAACTCATGGACAGCATCATTGGTACTCTTACCGGTTCTGAAGCCAAATTGTGAAGGAGAGAGTAGATTATTGGTTTCCAGAAACCTGATTAAACGCTTATTTATTAGGCGCTCCAGGATTTTGGAAAGTGCCGGCAGAATAGAAATGGTTCGGTAGTTGTTCACAGAGTCAATTTTCCCGGCTTTGTGGATTGGCTTGATAAGAGCTATTTTAAATAGCTCTGGGAAGACCCCTGTAGAGATTGAAAGGTTACAAATGTGAGTCAAGGGTGAGGTAAGGAGATTTGCGTATCTCTTGACTATTTTACCACTTATAAGGTCGATACCCACTGCGCATTTATCCTTTAACCCATTGATAAGTGTAAAAATCTCTTGCTCGTCCGTGGGAATGAAGGCCATTGAATTTGGGGGACTGTTCGGTAAGTGATCTTTGCTGATGGTGGATGGAGCCCTTTTATCAGTGGAGATCTTCTTCGCCAGATTTGCACCTACGTTTGCAAAAAAGTGGTTAACGTTGTTCAAATCAATATCGGGATTTTTGGATGTCAAGAGGGACGACGAATGGTCTGTTTTTATATTGGAGCCGCTTATTCTTTTTATAACATCCCAAAGCTGTTTTTTGTTACCCTTAGCGTTATAAATCTCCTGTTTGTCGTACATCTTTTTTGCTTTTTTGAGTAGGGAGTTGCAATAGTTACGGTAACGTTTGTATGTGGTTTTAATAATCTCGTCATCAGGATTCCGTTTAAGTTTTTTATGCAAGCTGTCCCGGTTTCTCATACAACGTAATAGACCTTTAGTAATCCACGGTTTTGTAATCAACTTTTTTTTGTTTGTTTTAATTAATCTGGTATTGTTCCTGATTGCCGCCGACAAGTAAGTAACGAGAAGCTCGGTCGAGACATTTGCGTCCTGGGAGTCAATGATAGGCTGGAAATTAATAGTTAACATATCTTTATCGAGATTCTCGTAGTTGACTGAGCTATATGTTTCGTTGATGTAATCGGGGCGCGATTTGGGTAAACAGCTAATGGCTACACTTTCGTGATCGGTAATAATAAAAAAAATGGTTGAATAAATATATGTATGAAACTGACATGTAGCTTCACTGGTCACTTTGCGTTTTCTGCCCCCGTTGTTTTTTTCAGAACGATCTTACAATTTTATTTCGATTTAGCTATTTTTAATTAATGATTTTGTCCAGTTTATTTTTTTCTATATAAAACAGCAAGCTAATTCTCCATTCTCCAATAATCTGATTATATTCCCATAAATTGGAAAATGGTCCAATCGGATTCCGCTATTGTTGACGTTTGTAAAATCTATTGCATTACTTAATCGATTCCTGTACTCATAACCGGCGTGCGTGTATGACTAGATGTATAAACGTAAATGAAGAAAAAGGAGTATTTAAGATCGTAGCATTCGTAGCTTAGTTCGTAGCAGGTAGCATTTTACGAAATGCTACCTGCATGCAATGTATGCAATGTATTAGCTTGCCCCATGGGGAAAAGGCGTGAGCTTATGTATTTGTATTTAGTCGATTTCTCAAAGGAATAACGTTTGACGTACTATGGCTTGGTTACTAAAAGAAACGACGTCAAAACAAAGTCTATGGTCATAAGAGTGGCCATTTTTTTCCGAAAAAAAAAGTGGGAAGGGAAAAATAGATGTCAAATATTTCAAGGCTACAGTGTGATGATTCCATTTTTTTCCAAACCAACGTGATAACGTTTTCAACAAATAAATTAAATAACATATTTGTGTCCGGGACGAGAGGTTAAAATCTTGTTCGATGTGTTGTGTTCGTTTCGCCGACTGTAAACATTACTAAGTTTAGGAAATCAAATAAGAAAGGAACATGGGCTACTATTGTACGGTTCCTCAGTGCACGTCGCTCGCCGGCAAAACTAAAAATGTGAAATTTCATCGGTTTCCTCGTGACGTGACTATGGCAGACAAGTGGAACCAGATTTTGAAGAGAGGCAAGCCGTACACCAAGTATTCAAAAGTTTGCAGCCTGCATTTTACTCAATCAGATTATAACGTCACAACTATGGGTAAGAATAAAGGTATTTCGGGTTTTTCCATCTCTGGTAACAACATTAATAATATTTCCTTCGCCGATGACTCATAAAAGTTTCACCAGTTTATTTGTTTTGCTTCTTATAACTCTTGCAAGGGTCGAATGCATTTCGTTTTGTGACTAACCATACTTTTCGCTTTTCGAAATTCGAACTCTGTTGTACATGATCATAATCACTATTGTTATTTTGCATAATTTTGGCGGACAATGAGAAATGATGTGGTCATTTTGGCTAAAGAGAGGTTTGTCTTTGGTAAAATTGCAGGAAATTACGAAAATGCATTGATAATAAATTTATGAATATTCTAATGAGAATCTTGTTGGGATGGGATGATTAATGTAACCTAAAAATCTGTCCAAATATATAAAATAAAAGTTTCTATAGATGCACATTATTTATGACTAATGATTTGCATTTTAAAAGTTTATAAGACAAAGATTTGACATTGCATCATTGTCATAACACAAATGCATTCTCATTGAGAGTTTCCTCTTTACTCAGTTCTATGTAAAATTTGATACATGAGAAAAAATTACTTTTTTAGTGTTTTGAAAACCATAATATTTCACAGCAAATATGCTTTCTGTTTTAAATGTTAAATGTTATTAGCACTGAGCCTTGTTCCAGTTGCAGACCAGAACCTTAAATAAGTTAGCTTAGCTGAAGTAATTTTTTATACACTCAAGTTTTCAGTTTGTAAAACTTGTGAGTATTACAAGTATGAAGAAATACCTACAGTTATGCAAGCTTACTTATTTAATAGGGTTGGCATAAAATGTTCTCTTCCATATTTCTTCATCTCAGTAGTCACACCATTTTCTAGTTATATTATCCTACATAATAATCCTATCTTTTAGGTTCTTCCCCTACTCTTATAGCCATCCACATTGATACACAAAATTTTCGTCTGAACAATTTCCCCATTCATCTGCATCACATGCCCATACCATGGCAGTTAAGGTTAAGACAGGCTGTTGTCTGCAATTCCACGTCCAAGCGCTTATTTTGTGTTTGGGTGGGATTCATCTTCCTTACCCAATCTACCCCAGCTCCTCAAGGAATGCCAGTAGTGCCTTGGTGTTGCCGACTATCACCTGTATGGTACCTGAGTCACCGAGGTATTTGGCCCTGTAACCAGTGTTTACTGGGCAGCTTAGGAGCAGGTGTGCCACTGTCTCGTCCTCCTCCATGCATGCTTTGCACAGCGGGCTGGATGGCATCCAATTTCTAAAAAACTGTTTAGTCATAGCTGTCTTCCTTATATATAATACCAGCCAGCTTGTTACTGTCCAACTGCAGGGCAAAAGCCTCTTCTCATACAGAGAAGATACAAGCATTAATCACCACAATTTTAAACTTATATTAAGTATAAGTCTAGGTTTCCTCACAATGATTTCCTTCACCATTGCCAGTGATGCCTAAAATAAACTTAGATAGTACATAATTAATTATAAATATCACATTGGTACTTGCACAGCCTTGATCCCACAACTGCAAGCTTGAGAGGTGAGGTCTTAACCACTGGGCCAATATACTCAGCATTTTCATCTCTGCTGCATTATTTTCATCCCTTTTATGGCCCAACATTCTGATCTATAAATTTAACTCTAGTCTGCAACAAGCTTTAAATGTATCAACACAGTTGTAAATAACTTAACTAACTTTTCATTGACATTTTATTTCAGCACGCTATGAATCATGGTATTATCTAATCATAATCAAGGATTATGCTATTTTTAAAATAATATTTATTTTTGTTATGACTCAGTGGTCTATCTATGTTCTATGTTAGGGGGGTTTGGTTTCTGCACTTAGTCCCTCAAATGGACCTTTGTACGTGGGCCATGGCGGCCGTTGGGTGGTCATTCCAGCCAGCCCACCACCCTTCAGAAGTCAATTAGAGCTCCTGGTTTCTTCAGAACATCTGTGTAAGAAATGGGTGACCTGAGGGCAGTGGTCTTGGCAAGCATAACTGTGAGCGTGCAGTCTTGGGTGATTTCCAGATCAGATGAATGAATGTATCGCCATAGCGATTGAAAAATTGTCAAAAATGTATGGGAATGTTAAAGGCTATCTAAATGTCATGAGATCAATCCATCCCGTGACTTACAAGTTAAGGTTTTCAAGTTACGACAATTTACAAGTTGTAAATCACGGGTTCGAACCCAGGCAGGGGCTCTACTTTGTATAAATTATTTCATCACCACTGCTCTCAAAACGGTGAAGGAAAACATTGTGACGAAACTGGCATGTCTTCGTTTCGGAAGTTGGTGTTATAAAACGATAAAACATGGTACCAAAGACACCAATTTCCGAATCAAACGTTATTTTTGCACTTTTTAGTGTTTTGCTTTAGAATTCGGTTTGTTTTTGAGATTTTTTTTTGTTGATAAGAAGCGATGTAGAATCTTGGGAATACATTCTCTTAGGATAATTTCTACCTTTCGCTTCCTGGATTTTTGTCCAGCCAGTTGATGGCTTGCCCCATAATACCTACATGGAACTTAAACAAAACTGGCAATAAGTGGATGTTCTAAATGTACACCTCTGCTATGCTAGTATTATATTATCTGTGCCTCTGCCCACAACTCTACAGGAAATACAGGCATGATCATAGAAATATAAAATTTCTACAGCACTATAAGCATCTCCTTTCCTCATGTAACTTTTCATCTATTTATCACGCGTTTTTCCTCTTACACATTAACAATTTGTAGGGGACTCCCCTGAAATTATAAAATCGCACAAACAATACGGAACAATGGGGAATTATTATCAATTATTAATAGTAATTATATCCCGCAAATTTGCAGAATAAAATTTAACTTACTGTTTTGTTTTCTTGTTAGTAATTTATAATAATATAAAAATATTTTGCTATAGGAAAATATTGATTGATTCTATTTCTGCCTATTATTTTGTTTATTACCTTTTAGATTATAGGAATCTAATAAAAATAAGTTAACTGGGTAAAATAGGATTAATAGGTATATATAGAGGATCAGGTGAGTAGTTGCGTAATACTTTATCAAAGGGAAAACCCAAACATTGCATTATTTACGTTGCCAAGTAGACTATTTTTTCAAATATATTTCTTCCTGGGTCGGGCAGTATTATTGTATTGTAAGTATTAGTACTAGAATTTCTCAAAATAGCCCAGAGCTTGCACTTTTATGGTAATGGGCTCGTCACTTGTTACATGTTTTTTATTTAACTAAAATATAATTAGTGAAATGCAATGTATTTTACGTGCTCGTCTGCCTTGCCCTTCTGGGACCACTGGTGTGATGTTATGGTATTTACAAGGCACATGTGAGTGTTAGTAATACAGGAAGGGGTCGCCCTAGAAGGGCACACTGGTGATGTTCTTCAGAAAGTAATATTCATAATCAACCAGCGAGAATGAAGCAAAAGAACCAGTAGTAAAGGCCGCGACTTACAAGTTGTAGTTCGTGGGTTCGAACCCAGGCAGGCGCTGTACTTTGTGTAAATTATTTCATCACCACTGCTCTCAAAACTGTGAAGGAAAACATCGTGAGGAAACCGGCATATCTTAGATCCTAAAATTCGAAGACATGTGACCCACCAACCCGAACTGGGCCCGCGTGGTGGATTACGGTCCATTCCATATACAATTTTGTTATTATTTATCTTGTTCTATTTTATTTCTTAAGTATGATCCGTTTCCGTGAATGTGTCCGTGGCATCAACAGTGGGCCCTATCAGAATATCAGCGCAGCGTTATTTTCTTTCTAATATCGTTGCACATGCTGAGATAGGAGCCTTTTTGGTCTCGCACGGGGTTAATTATTTTTATTTTTTATTATTGTTTGTATTTTCTTATCTCGTGTCTCCTGTGCGGGTCACAAATAATAATTTTTTCATTCTTTCTTTCAAATCGGAGTCTCAAGTGCAGACAAGGATGTACAGCTATCCTATTCTATTGTAGCAGGCGGCGTTCTGTAGTTTCTGCCTACCCCCATGTATGTATGCGTGTTTATTCCTCATGAATTAGAATTGCATTTAGGTAATATAAAAAAAAAACTAATTTCAGATTATTTAGGTTTAATCGACAAAATGCGCGCATTCAACACAATGTGCGGTAATTAGGTATATTCTAAATGAGTCGTAAATTAAGGAAAAAAAGAAACCGTTTCCTGTCGTTTGCCTTTTGGCATTCCTTTCGATGATGTGATTTTTATTATTAACTAGATTCTGCCCGCGGCTTTGCCCGTAGGCTTTGTCCATCTATACTATTATACTTATACTATTAATATTATAAAGAAGAAAACATTGTTTGTAAGTTTGTTTGTAATGGATAAACTCAAAAACTACTGAACCGATTTTGAAAATTCTTTCACCAGTAGAAAGCTACATTATACCTGAGTGACGTAGGCTATTTTGTTACGGGAAAACGGCGGGCTTATTACGTATCTTTTGCAAGAGCAAAACGATAGCGATTTTTGCGCTCTTCAATACAAAAGTTTTAGAGTTGTTGGCAGTTTTTTTTTTAAATAAGTGCTTTTGACAAACAGCGAGCGATTAGCAAACGATTGTGTAGGACCTACCATACCTACACTGCAGGTAATTCCGACTTTTATGACATAAAGCGTTTGATCGCTATCGTTTTGCTCTTGCAAAAGATACGTAATAAGCCTGCGGGTATTGTGGGGTGCACCACAGGATAGAAAACCCTATAAAATTTTGTCCGTCCCGCGAATTGAATTTAGGACCTCATGCTAAGCGGTAGCGCGGCAGTTACGATCTTTTCAACCAGTAAGGTCCACTTGCACGAAAAACCTCGTGTTAGCAAGTAGCAACTAACTCGAGAGTTAAGTTTTTCTTGTAAGTGGGCCTAAATGATCAAGCGCAAGTTCGATCATGCATGGCGTACTGCTGTCATCTCTGGGACGCCAAATACCAGCTCGATGCACTTGAGCCGATAGAAAAACGGGCCAAGAGGCTTATCGGCAATGAGACACTGGCCGAGTCTAGGCTCCAGAGCCTTGAACATCGGCGCCGAGTTGTCAGTCTGACTGTCTTTTATTATCGGTTATATTTCTGGGAGTGTGCGGTGGAATTGCACAATTTGATTCCGCCTAGCCCGTTTCATCATCGGACTACAAGACGTACATGGCAATGCGTCATCGGTACATGGTGGACATCCCTCCCATACGCACAAAGCGATTTGGGAATACTATTATTATGCGTACTGCTAAGGAGTGGAATTCCTTGCCGGAGTCTGTATCTCCTTATAGCTACAAACTGGGAGTCTTTTAAGTCAGGAGTGAGTAGGTTACTTCTAGGCAAGCGTGCTTCACCGTCGATCACATCATCGCTTCCCATCAGGTGAGATAGTGTTCAAACGCGAGCCTATCAGTATCAATTTAAAAAAAAAACTGTTACACATTATTGGTTACATAATGCATGTCTGCTTAGCCGACAGACTGCACTCTGTTTAGGCGACATATCGTAGTCTGTGTAAAATTTAGCCTTGATTTCAGCCTACGCGTTTTTATTCAAAATGTGCTGTGATTTAGATAAGTTATTATTTTTGTGCATTGTGTTACTGCGGGAACCGTTTGTCCTGGTATGGTCATGTGATGAGGAGGGATGAAACGCACAACACACAAGTAAAATTACTACAAGTGAAATTTAAAAACAGCCGACATCCGTCGAGGATCTTGCGCAAATACCCTGATTCAAACAGTAAAACGTTCATATCTTTTGAACGGCTCAACCGATTTTCATCAAACATGCAAAAAAACTATATCAAAATCGGTGCATCCGTTAAGGAGCTATGATGCCACAGACAGATACACAGAGACAGTCACACAGGCACACACGTCAAACTTATAACACCCGTCTTTTTCCGTTTAACCTTATTCAAAATCGGATGAATAGTTTAGGTGCTGCTACGGAGGAACATTCGTAAATACAAAACATAGATAGACTGCTAAAATCATAACCCTTCCTTTTGGCTTCGCCGTAGTCGGGTAAGAAGGCTTGAGTTGTTGTTGTATAGTTACTATTCTAGACTAATCACTACGTTCTGTTTTGTTTCCCGAATTTTTATATACTTGTTATTTTTATTTGTTACAGTTAATTTATTATTTTTTCCTTGTTTATTGGGATATATCATTCTCTAATGACGTATTTTCAACTTTTGGGACTTACCGATGTGGTTAGTTATTTTTCTAAATAATTTACCTGGAGTATTAATTATATTACCGGGCGAAAGTCGCTAATATGAGGCGAATACTAGTAACAGCATTTTTTTTAACAAAATACTGATTTTTCCTACGTTCTATACCTGCCTATTAAACCTTATGTGACGAAATGATGGCTTATTAAACAAGATGAAATTACTAATTTAAAAACCCCCGATTTAAATTTTTAGTTCATGCTTTCTAAACTACATATATAATATACCTAGTAGCAGTCACGCTTCAATCGACAATCTATCGAAACACGTAGTAATGACACGATATCTTGGGAAAAAATCCAGATTCAAAGAGTAAAATGCGAATAACTTTTGAACGGCTAAACCGATTTTATTCAAACATAGCTAAGAACATTCGACAAAGTCAACTTTCAAACAAAAAAAAAACTAAATCAAAATTGGTTCATCCGTTTAGGCGCTATGATGCCACAGACAGACACACAGATACACAGCAACACACGTCAAACTTATGACACCCCTCTTTTTCCGTTGGGGGTTAAAATAGACTCAACCAATAGAACCAACCTACATTCAGCATTAAAATAATTTTGATTCCGTTTAGAATAATTATTCTCCAAAGATTTGTCACGATGTTTTCCTTCACCGTTTTGATTATGGTAGTGATGAAATATTTTACACAAATTAAAGCGTTTGCCTGGGTTCGAACCCACGACCTCCAACTTGTAAAGCGCGGCCGCCACTGGGCCACCACTGCTCTGCCCTATTATATGGGACTTAATCGGAACTGGCACAATATTGGTGCATCTCTGCCGCCTTCTTCGGGACAGTCGTGATGTTATGTGTGTATTTCATAGATTTTTATCAAATCGGTTTTTACTATTTTCAATGTTTATTACGACAGATTCTGAGTCACAATTTAATCCATACAAAACATATCTTATGTCATATCGTATCTTATATCTCGTTTATCAGCGTTAGTCATAAAATTATCTGTCCTTTATCAAATTTGACAATTTACTGTATACAATCGCTCAGCTGTTTTCGGGTTAGAAACAGTCTGTCATTAGGTGTTGTGTAATACTTTTTTTTTTTTTTTTGTTAAACCTTATCGACGTTGTCCCCGTTTTGCAGAAAAAAACAATTGTGTTCTGATAAGGTTAATATTATTATGATAATTCATTATGGGTAGTTAGTGCTGTTCTACTGCTAGACAGCCTCCATTCTTTCCATCGTTCACGTTTTTGCTAGCAAGTTCTCTATGTTGGCATCAATACTTTAGGGACGCGGTCGCCATTCCAATGGGTAACCTTTAGGTGACTTGAAGCCTTCTAATGGGGCGCGTTCTAAGCTCTAGCTGTATTTACGTGTGTATTTTAGTATCCCAAGGGAACATTATACTGAGATAAAAAGTATGCTTTAAGCTATTCCAGATTATAATCTATTTCTGCGCCAAATTTCGTCCAGATCCGTTCAGCAGTTCTGGTTTGATTGCCGTCAAACACACACACATTCTCATTTCAGCTGCGTGTCTATTGCCTTTTATCCATATTATTCCTTTTATTTGTTTGCCATTAAAATAGTTCGCTATGTGTAAAAAATTACATACAGACGCATCATTTCAGATTGTGAACCGATCTCAACATAAAACTGGCTGATAATTACAATGAAGAAAAAAATCTTTAACACTTAATCTGCCCCTTATCTTACATATTACGTACGAATTACGACATTTGTGTCAAATGATTTGTTTGTAAAAATAATAGTAATATGCGTTCTTATCGTGGGACTCGCTAGTAAGTTGATGGATGTTAGTTTTGTTGCTGTTCCGATCATGATACTTCTCTTATTCTGCAATCGGTCCATCTTTACTGAGGTTTGTGGTCAATCGACACCTTTTTACTAGCTTTTAATTAACTTGCAATGTATGTATGTATGTATGTGTGTTCGGGTCAAAGCTTGTAACTGAATTTTAAAGCAGTTATCCTCCATCGATTAAAATAAATTTTGCATACATGTTTAGTTTGGATGACAATGCATAGCTAAAAAGCTTGTTTAAAAAAAGGTTTTTTAATTGGAAAAACTTATTTAGAGTTCCGTCCCCGAAGGGTCCAAACGGCTGTCACTCACGTGTCTGTTTGTCCGTCTGTCCGTCGTCTCTCACACAGGTTTTACAGCCAAACGGTTGAAGCTACAGTCTTCAAATTTTTCACAGTATAAGCATCTTTTTGACCCAAAGCCATACAAATTGTCAATAAATATTAATGTTTTTAAGGGGGGCACCCATAAAGCAAAGGAGGGCACAAAAAAAAATGGTAGACAAAGGAATGAGAAGACACCAAAGAAGGCGCTTTTTTACAAAATTTTGTGCCGAAGAATTTTTTAACTTTTCATTGACCTATGAACTTGAAATTTGATGATAATGTTTATTATTACGTATATTTTACTACAAAATACTAATATATTGATAAATCAGATTTTTTTTCGAAATTCCCTGATTTGTCCTATTACAACCAGATTTCTCGCTTGACAACTATACCACTTGATGGTAAGCGATGATGACGACGTCGGTGAATCACGCTTGCCTATATAGAAGTAATCTATTGCCATCAACCGGCCACAAGTCCAGACTGCTGGCTACAACTGAGAAATTCCAGATGGAAAAACCCAATAACACTTTAACTTTGCCCGACCTGGGCATCAAATCCAGGGCTTCAGGATCAGCAGTAGCGCATGCATCGAATAGACCAACGAGGTAAACGTACATAAAATTGTACCTCTTTGTAATCGTTATCATCTCTTCAGCCGAACGACGTCCACTGCTGAACATAGGTCTCCCCCAAGTGTTGCAATATCGACTGGTCCTACTATGCGTCTCACATCTATACTAATATCATCATCATCATATCAGCCGAAAGTCGTCCACTGCTGGACATAGGCCTCCCCCAAGCGTCGCCACATTGACCGGTCCCGTGCGTCTCGCAACCAGCGGATCCCCGCAACCTTCACCAGGTCATCGGTCCACCTGGTGGGAGCCTTCTAACGCAACGTCTTCCGGTTCGCGGTCGCCACTCCAGAACCTTTCTGCCCCATCGGCCATCCGTTCTGCGAGTAATGTGCCCTGCCTACTGCCACTTAAGCTTGGCAATTCTTCGAGCTATGTCGGTAACCCTGGTTCTCTTGCCGATCTCTACATTTCATATTTATATATATACTAGCTGACCCGGCAAACTTTGTTTTGCCATAAAAACACCAAACATTCATCTACCCTACCTACCCTAACTACCTACCCTACCCTACCTACCCTACCTACCCTACCCTACCTACCCTACCTACCCTACCTACCCTACCCTAACTACCTACCCTACCCTACCCTACCTACCCTACCTACCCTACCCTACCCTACCCTACCCTACCCTACCTACCCTACCTACCCTACCCTACCTACCCTACCTACCCTACCTACCCTACCTACCCTACCCTAACTACCTACCCTACCCTACCCTACCTACCCTACCTACCCTACCCTACCCTACCCTACCTACCCTACCTACCCTACCTACCCTACCTACTCTACCTACCCTACCCTACCCTACCCTACCCTACCCTACCTACCCTACCCTACCTACCCTACCCTACCTACCCTACCCTACCTAACCTACCCTACCCTACCTACCCTACCCTACCCTACCCTACCCTACCTACCCTACCCTACCCTACCATATCTCTCAAGTTGGATCGAACTGCACATGGTGTGCGAATTTTATTATAATCGGTTAAGTGGTTTAGGAGTCCATTGAGGACAAACATTGTGACACGAGATTTATATATATTAAGATATATAAAATATTATAAAAAGGACAGATTTTTTTGTTTGTTTGTTTGTACCGAATAGGTTCCGAAAGAGTACTAGACTGATTTAAAAAATTCTTTCACGAATAGAAAGCTACATTATTCCTGTGTGACATAGGCTATTTTTAATCCCGAAAACGGGTCCTGTAGGGTGGTCCACGGAAGCGAAGCCGCGGGGAACAGCTAGTCTATACTAATATTATAAAGAGGAAAGATTTTTTTGTTTGTTTGTGCCGAATAGGCTCCGAAACTTCTGGACCGATTTAAAAAATTCTTTCACCAATAGAAAGCTACATTATTCCTGAGTGACATTGGCTATTTTTAATCCCGAAAACGGGTCCTGTAGGGTGGTCCACGGAAGCGAAGCCGCGGGGAACAGCTAGTACTCTATATTGACCGAGCAAACGCGAAGCACGAGCGAAGCGTCTTCGTTTTGGCTTGGCCAAATATGCTGTTCTCCTCTACAGGTCGCATCTCTCAACCGATTTCCGTGGAATTTTGTGAGCAAGTTGGATAATTATATATACTTCTTATTGTCGGTGCCATTTAAAAAAAAATCCAACACCTGATTCGACAAAAAAATCAAAAAGCCAAACTCGTGAGCTCTACAACTCACAGAGCCACTAGTATAAATCTCATAATAGTTTTTAGATTCAAATACATTCATCTGATGTATCATTTCTCTACTACGTATTACGTTTTCCTTATCCGTTCTTGCTGAGAGTGAAAACCCCTATTTAAATAAGCCTTAATGGACTGTGATTGGTTGGTTGGCACTTGGTAGCCGTCATTGTGTGTGTGTAATGGTTCTTTGAGCGTTAGATGGGTGCCATTCTATCAACAAAAGCGTAGCGATAGCGATTGTAATAAAAAAAGTTAGTTAAAAAAATCAAAATACCCGACTGCTTAAAAAGCGTTAGCGAACTAAAAAGAGGTAAACAAGAAGAAAATCATGCTGTGCAGTCGGAGGATACATAATCGCGAGCTGGCTGACCAAAACCAGATGTATCCTCCGACTGCACAGCAAGATTTTCTTCTTGTTTACCTCTCAAGCTTCTGACTACCCGTAACGACTTTCAAAGATCTTCAAAAGACAGCCGGAACCAACGGCTTAACGTGCTTTCCGAGGCTCGGAGGAAACTCGGTATGTTGAAATGGTCACCCATCCACGGACCGACCTCGTCAAGCGTTGCTTAACCTTGATGATCGACCAGTGCGGCTGTTATTATTAGATTTTCTAAACCACGCAACGGATTTAGATACGGTACCAACCACTCTTTTTCTTTTCGCGTGAGGATATGGCCACCATTGTGTCAAAGTTAATTAAGCTGCCTCTGGGAACCCCACAGACCTCTGACTTGACTATTTCAGACCTATATTAACTAAACAAGTCCAGGTTTCCTTGCTCTCAAAACGGTGAGGAAACCGGCATGTCCTAGAACAAACAATTCGAAGACATGTGACATCCACCAACCCGCACTGGGTCCGCGTGGTGGGTTGAGCCCCTTTCCCTCACAGAGAGGATGTCTTGCGTCCCAGCAGTGGGAACATTAAAAAAAAACCGACCAAGTGCGAGTCGGACTAGCACACGAAGGTTTCCGTACCATTCTCGCAAAACACTGCAAAACCTTTTTTTCCTTAATTTATTTTATTTTAATTTAATAATTATTATATTTTGAAGTGTATATACAACTAAACATTCTGTGAATATTTCAAGCGTCTACCTGTTACCGTTTTTAATATCGATCAAAATACGGCAAAAATATCACGCTTGTTGTATGGGAACCCCCTTAAATATTTATTTTACGTCGGTGCTCCGTAGACCAATTGAAATCTGACCAATTGGTCTATGGGGAATATTACATGTATCCATCGTCCAATTTCCAACTGGTCTATGGAGAATTGAGAAATGTTCCGCTGTCCAGTTTATTGGTATAGTAAAGCCGTGTCCATAACTATTAAAAAAATATATCATAAACAATTTTTGAAACCGCTTAATAATCATTTATTGAATAATTACGGCATAATAATTTAAAAAAAAAAACAGTCAAAAATACGCAGATAGGACAAACTGTCTTTATAGTCCTTGCCAATTTTCTTGGCCGCCCTGAAGTTGGCTACAATGGCTGCGCAGTCGTTAATCTCATACAAAAAACAGCACCGTTTCGTGCCTTGTGCATCGGAAAGTCAACTTCAGAGCGGCCCAGAAGTTTGGCGAAGACTATAACATTCGCAACAAAATGGATAATCTTTAACAGCTCAAAAACGGCTTATTGAAGTGAAAAAAAAAAAAAAAATCTTAAGATTCTTCAATTCTTCCCACTGGTAGGCTAACGAGAAATCAATTAATTGTCATTACATTGACACCATAATGACACATAAGTTTTTTGTGAAGTGGCCATTTAAAAAAGTTTACATACTTTCCTATCTTTTCTTTTCTTTTCATTGAAGATTCTATTATAATTAGCCATAAATGAAATAAATGCAATATAAGGTTATTATATTTATTGCTTTATAATATTTTTGAATTTTGTTTGATGTGAACCCAAAAATATAACAAAGGCTTCTTTGAACCCAAAGTATAGGAAACTGGTGTGAACTCAGGGTTATAATGTGATAATGGAACATAGTTTTGGTTTACGTCGAGTATGCTCCATAGACCAGTTGGTAATTGGACGATGGAAACATGTAATTTTCCCCATAGACCAATTGGTCGAATTCCAATTGGTCTACGGAGTACCGACGTTATTTTATACTGTTTTTAGTATTTGTTGTTATAGCGGCAACAGAAATACATCATCTGTGAAAAGGCTGATGATGGTGATATTAGTATAGATTTATCCCAGACGAAGTCGGGGCGGGTCGCTAGTCAATAATAAAATTATATCAAATGAGGTAATGTAGTATGATTCATCTGACGAACACGTGTGGCAGTATTTAATATTGTTGGTATTCAATCGAAGGAGCTTTTTTCTGGAACTTGGAAATACCCGGTTTATCTGTGGGATGTTACGGGCTGATAACGTTTTTTTTATTTAGGTATCATCTTTTTTTAAACTAGTTTTTTTTAATGAAAGTTTGTGAGGATGATTAAGTACGAATACATAAATACTTTTTTTTTTTTTTTTTTTTTACTATGTATAGGCCTGTGTTTGACCACAATCTCACCGTGGTCAGTGATGATGTGGCCGATGGTGGTAAGCACACAAAGCCTAGAAGGGAACTGGCTCTCAAGTGCTGCTGTCGGAACACACCGGAAGGTGCTTGGCGACAGATTTTCAACTTGAGGGTGGTTGCAAGCCAGGCGGGTACTACAAAGTACCCTACCACCGTGCTAATACATAGATAAACTTACACCCTTTTCCCAAGAGGGTAGGCAGAAGCTACGCCACTTGTTACGATCCTTACTTACTCCTTTTGCTTCATTTACATATCCATCTAGTCCTTAGAAGGGGACATCCTAGAATCAAGGGCGTGTCCCGGCGTTCCACTCACGTCGGCCTTGTAAATACTTTTTGATAGTCGCCTTGTAGTTTTAAAAGTTGTTATTAAAGGTTTTTTTGATGGCTTTGTTAGGGTGAACTTTCTTTCAACATATTATCTGTGCTTACGCTCCTCAACTGAGCAAAAACATAAAATTTTGGTATTTCGCTGACAAAGTCCTCTCCAGAAGCACGACAGTCGTTACGATTTTCGGCAACTATCATCCAGCTTCAGGTACCCTGTGAAGATCTTATGATGCCTAATCGTATTTCAGAAAATTTATTTTATAAACTCTGTCATAAAGACTTCTCTTCCACCACCTACCAGCCAATGTCTATGCTTACGCTCAAGGGAGAGAAAATTTGGACTTTCGGATTGCCGCTATCATCATCAAAGCAGTCCACTGGTGGACATAGGCCTATCCAATTGCTCGCCATTGACCTCCATTCTAGGCAACTCTCAACTAGCTTATATTCGGTATAAATAACTTATGTCCTTTCAAAAATATAATAGTTCCAGCTTAAAATTATCGAATTTATTTCAACCCTGAAAACGAAACATACTCATTCCGTAATAATTATAAAAACCCAAGCCGTCATCAGACAGAGATATAACAAAAAAATACTTTTGTAATAACAAATACTGTTATTGCCGTGTTCCGATGTGAACGGTATGAGTGCTGGTGACTTTTATTTATAAAAGATAAATAAAAATAAAATAGCCTTTTATTCAGATCAAGTGCCTCGTTCACACAATTGTCTGTTTTACAGATCCGCTTTATCCGTTCCGTTTTTATTCGGCAATGGCGTAGGTAGTTGTATGAGCGCGTTCACACACATGGCAGTAATCCAGATCCAGTAAAAAATACCGATCCGACAAAATATACAGCAGTCCGTTTTACAGGTCCGCTTTATCGTATATTTTCTTTTTATTCGGCAATGGCGTAGGTAGTTGCATTACCTACGCCATTGCCGCATTTAAGAGTTCACGCACACAACAGTATTAAAATACTGGTCCGGTTTGTTTGAAAGTTGGTGGTACGCTGACTAAATGTGGTGTGAACATCACCTATAACGACGGATCCGTTAAAAACGATCCTGGAAATACGGCTGTTCTGTGTGCACGTACCCTTCATTTTGATACCCCACACGATGGGGTTGGAAGAAAAAATTAATGTGATTACCAAAATATGGCGCCCGAAATCCGCCATTTTAACGTTCACAGCGTTTTAACTTTCCTACAGCTGGTCCACAGGCCTCCTCTCTTTTTATGAGGGCATGGGCCTTTGTTGATTGAACTGAGTGGTGCCGATCCATGTGTTATGTTCGTGAACGGGCGCCGTCAGTTGAGACTGGTCATAACTTAGCTGCCTCGGAGTTAATTGTTGTATTTTTGAGTTGATCCACCACGCGGGCCCAGTGCGGGTTGGTGGATGTCACATGTCTTGAATTTTTGGTTCTAGTATAACCAACACCAACTAACACCAACTTCCGAATTGAAAACATGCCAGTTTCGTCACAATGTTTTCCATCACCGTTTTTTAGAGCAGTGGTGATTAAATAATTTACATAAAGTAATTTGCTTGCCTGGGTTCTCCAACCCATGACTTACTGTTACCATTGGGCCACCACTGCTCTCAATTGACTACATTAGAAAGTATTTTACTGCCTAGCCTTTGCTCTGCAATGGGACAGTAACTGGTTGGTTCAATCATGCAGATGATGAAAACACCATTTATCCTCAAAAGTTTCAGTTAATTAAAAATATATAATGTATCCCAATTTTAATGAGTCCAGCTTCATTGTAATTTGAAGTTTATCAAGCGAATACCACATCATTGTTTTGTTCGTTCCATTATTATAATTATTGATGCAATAAAACCGTATATAACAATTTCATTGACGTCCACATAACATGGGTCTTTCCATAGATAAGCAACGAATAATATTTACAAGGATAACTTAATTCATCACTTTATAAATAATTCGTTTTGAAAGGAATTAGCTTCATTGGATTAGGAGGGATGTTAATCATATGAAGAGGGTTTCCGGTCTTGTAATTTGTCCGGATTTTTCGATTGGATGCCCATTTTTAGGGTTCCGTACCCAAAGGGTAAAAACGGGACCCTATTACTGAGACTTCGCGGTCCGTCTGTTTGTCTGTCTGTCACTAGGCTGTATCTCATGAACCGTGATAGCTACACAGTTGAAATTTTCAGAGATGATGTATTTTTGTTGCCGCTATAACAACAAATACTAAAAACAAAATAAATATTTAATGGTACGGAACCCTTCGTGCGCGAGTCCGACTCGCACTTGGCCGGTTTTTTTTTGTATGTCGTACGTCTGCGGCTATCCTCTAACCTCTAAGGCAGTCTAAAGGCTACTTTCACGAAAAACTAAACTCAGAGTTAACACTAGGCTGAATTGACAATGTTGTTGAAAAACTGTTAATTTTAACCTCATGTTAAAATTATTTTAAACAATTCTGTTTGTAACTAATATGTCCGGATTTTTTGTTAAATGCCCGGCGCCTTCTTAAGGTTGCCCCCCGTTAGCAAAAAAATGGGCCGTAATCCACCACGCGGGGCCAGTGCGGGTTGGTGGATGTCACATGTCTTCGAATTTTTGGTTCTAGGACATGCCGGTTTCCTCACGATGTTTTCCATCACCGTTTTGAGAGCAGTGGTGATGAAATAATTTACACAAAGTAAAACGCCTGTCTGGGTCGAACCCACGACCGTAAGTCGGGGCTGATACCACTGGGCCACTACTGCTTTACTTTTTAGTGCGCTTGTGAATCAAATTTTTTTTTTTCCCTTTTCTTCTGCAATCAGTCCTAGGACTATGAGCAGAATTGTTGTGATATTGTGATGCAGAGTAGTTTCTCCAGCGAGATTTCCCTCTTTATACTCATGACATTATACGTTCCGATGTCCTACTTTGCAAGGTCCATTATAGCCAACCTTTTCAGCCGCCTTTTGTGATCCGGCTTTGTAAGAGCCTTCGCCAAGGGATTTGGATGATTCTCCAAGCGTGTTCTGTAGCGTTCTGCCCAGATTTTCGCCTCCTGGTGCACTGTGTTTACGTTAAGGTATTCATGAACCTCGCAGTTTCTTATAAACCACGGTGCGTTTGTGATGTTTTTAAGGGTAACATTTTGGAACCTCTGGAGCATATTGATGTTGGAGACACAAGCAGTACCCCATAGTTGGATACCGTAAGTCCAAATTGGCTTTAAAATTGTGGTGTATACCAATAACTTGTTGTCCACCGTCAGGCCAGAATTTCTTCCAAGGAGCCAGTATAGGTTCCTGTACTTTATGTTCAGTTGGTCTCTCTTGGCTTGTGTATGGTGACTCTAAGTTGTCGTCACAAGACTTGACTCAGCTCCGGCCTGACTACCCTCATACAGGAAAATAAAATCTCGATATAAGGAAATGCACTTAAGATAATTTAGTCGACCTTTCGAAACGAATAGGGGAAATTTCGAGCCAGGGGCAATGATCGAATTTTTTCAGAGAAATACAAATTATGTATTGGTTCGCGGAAGATGCAGCATCCTATTAATCAGCATAATATTAATAAATTAAAGCGCTGTCCGCGTCTGTCGACGTGTCTTCTGTATCTCCAACTGCTAAACCACGCAATAGATACGGTTTTCACGAATAGAAAAAGCGATAAACGACGAAGGTTTTAATATATAATTTGTCCCGGGCGAAGCCGAGGCGGGTCGCTAGTAATGTTCTAAATGCGAAAGTAACACTGTCTGATTGTGACCTTTTGACGTCTTAAAAGCTGAACGGTTTTAGATGAAAATTGGCACACTGATGGATAACACATAAGATACTTTTCATCCTGGTGTAATGTTCCCTTTGAATAAAAACCGACCAAGTGCGAGTCGGACTCGCGCACGAAGGGTTCCGTACCATTATCGCAAAAAATGGCAAAAATCACGTTTGTTGTATGGGAGCCCCACTTAAATTAATATTAACACAGAAATAAATCATCTGTGAAAATTTCAACTGCCTAGCTATCACGGTTCTTGTAAATACAGCCTGATGACAGACGGACAGACAGACAGACAGACGGACTAAGGAGTCTTAATAATAGGATCCCGTTTTTATCCTTTGGGTACGGAACCCTAAACAAATAAAAGTCTTTGTTTCGACTTGTACCAACAAGTATAATATTAATTACTTAATTTGAAAACATGATTTTTTGTTTAAGGAGATAATTTTGGTATAGGCGTAGAACCATTTTATCCGTTTAAAGGCCGATTTTTCAATAGTCTGGTACCTTTTAAATGAATATTAAAAATGGCGGTTTGACAGCTTTTGTACAGAAAATATGTCAAACGGCCATTTTTACCCGACTGCCGAAGGAGGGTAATGTGTTTATCAGTCTATGTATGTATGTATGTATGTATGTATGTATGTATGTATGTATGTATGTATGTATGTATGTATGTATGTATGTATGTTTGTTCCTATATGGCGTTCCAGAGACCAAACGCGTTGACCGATTTTGATGATTCATACGTCAATCGATTCGTCTTAACCTTGCGAGTGTCATAGGCTACATTAAAATTGGAAAATAGAAAAATGGCGGCTTTTGGGCGCCATATTGTGGGGGGCCTATTTTATTTTTGCTTCCAAACCCATCGTGTGGGGTATCAAAATAAAGGGTTTTTAGAGGCGATTTCAAAAATATATAACACTTATATATTTAAATGTACCTAATTCGAAAAAAATGTTAACTAAAAAGTTATAAATAAAAAAGTTAATTAAAAAAATCAAAATACCCGACTGCTTAAGAAGCGAACTAAAAAGACGTAAACAAGAAGAAAATCATGCTGTGCAGTCGGAGGATACATATTCGCGAGCTGGCTGACCAAAACCAGATGTATCCTCCGACTGCACAGCATGATTTTCTTCTTGTTTACGTCTTTTTAGTTCGCTTCTTAAGCAGTCGGGTATTTTGATTTTTTTAATTAACTTTTTTATTATACTTCAGCTAAAAGTTATCAGACATTGATAAATCGGCCCTTAATCATGTAAATCGGTCCACGCGTTTATGAGATATTAACTCATCACTGAATGCAAAGTGAAAGAGTCACGGACGCCCCTTACCGCGATACGTTTGTTTTGATCGTGTTAGCGACACTGCCTTTACATTTTTTTCGTATCGTTTTGAAATATTGGAATACATTGGTAGACAGGGGTCAACGACTTTTATTTGTATGTTATCTGGCGGTGACTTTAATGGAAAACCGCTGTTACACTTTATGCCCGACCTGGGTATCGAACCCGGGATTCCTTTCTCAGCAACCGCGCTTGCGACGGTTTTACGTGCTTGCCGAAGCATAAGGATTGTTGGTATGTAATGCATAGTCCACAGACCGACATCGACGTTGCTAAACCTCAAAGATCGACCCTTAAACACAACAAACATTTTTTATACTGAAACTAAATTTAGGGAAAAAAATATTCTATAACGTAATTTAGCGTATCAATGACTCCCGAAGTGGTCATAGAGGACAAAACAGTATCTAAATATGGTCATTCTGTGGTCGGCGCGAATGTGGTCTCTGGTCGTAACGGGAAAGACCCCTGACGTCAGTGATAATGTGAATACGACTCTTTGTTCCTAACGGCCTTGGTGTTCAATTTGTTTTGTTATCGATTACATAATTACATTAAAAAAATATATAATCATAATATATATACATAAACTCACGCCTTAGATAAAGTACCTATAGATTAAGCCTTAAAATAACCTTGATTGATAGAGCGAGATGGCTAATTGGCAGCTCCATGTAAATAATAAGGACAAAAGATTATTTTTTGTCTTTGTCACCGTGGCCGGTTTCTGTTGTTTGTCAAACTCTAATACAATGGCAGGTTTGACAAACAAACTCGGTTTGTTGATTTTCTATGATTTCGTGGTATTATGTGTTAATTGAGACAAGGAATTTGGGTTATTTATAGATAACTAGCTGTTGCCCGCGGCTTCGCTCCCGTGGACCACCCCACAGGATCCGTTTTCGGGATAAAAAAATAGCCTATGTCACTCAGGAATAATGTAGCTTTCTATTGGTAATAAATAGAATTTTTCAAATCGGTTCAATAGTTTCGGAGCCAATTCGGTACAAACAAACAAAAAAAAAAAAAAAACTTTTCTATTTATAATATTATTAGTATATTAGTATTAGTATAGATATAGTATTATACAGCGGCTTCGCTCCTGTGGCAAAAAAACAAAAAATCTTTCCTATTTATAATAACACCCATTTAGTATGAACAAAACCCATTTAGTTTTTAAAAGAACATAATTATTTTAAAGTACTTCTGCGTAAATTATTATTATTATATTATATTATATTATATTATATTATATTATATTATATTATATTATATTATATTATATTATATTATATTATATTATATTATATTATATTATATTATATTATATTATTTATATATAATTATTATTATTAATTATTTATTAGAGCTACACCCCCCCTCCGCGTCGCCCGCAAGCAACGCCTCTCATCGCCCGCCGGCCAGGCGCAGCGTCAGGTTTTGCACATCATGCGGCGCGTGTGAATTTTATATCGGAGTTATTTTTAAATTGTAATATCTTCTGAGATGTTCATTGAAATTAAGTAATGTGAAAGACAATTTTGTTTACAATTAAATACTCTTAATCAACAACACATTTATTTGGATAAAGATTAATATTATTATGTTGATACAACTCTAACAAATAATTGGTAATAATGCATTAATTTCGACCAAATTTGATTACCATAAAAACGGTTCTAGTGAGTTAATCTTAAAAGATAGACATATACTGTCGCGGACATTTTTTTTAGATCATTTTGAGAGGAGTAATTCTTTCATACATATTTTTTTGGTATCTTGAACCGTTTTCGCAGCGCACGCAACGGAAGCCCTCAAATATGAATAATTTTCCCCGTTTTTTCCACATTTTTCATTGTTTCTTCGCTCCTGTTAGTTGCAGCGTGATGTTATATAGCCTAAAGCCTTCTTCGATAAATGGTCTATTCAACACAAAAATAATTTTTCAATTCGAGCCAGTAGTTCCTGAGATTAGCGCGTTCAAACAAACAAACAAACAAACAAACAAACTCTTCAGCTTTATAATATTAGTATAGATAAGTGTCAGTGCGATGGTGGGTTGTAGTGTTCTTGTTCTTGTTGTAACACCAGAACTAACTATTGCTGTCTCATGTGCGGCCACGCCAGTGCTTAATCTATAGGTACTTTATCTAAGACTCACGCCCTTTTCCCAGGGGAGTAGGCAGAAACTACAGCTACTTACATACATACTCATAACGCTTCTTACTAATATTATAAATGCAAAAGTTTAGATGGATGGATGTATGGATGTATGTTATTTACTCAATCACGCCAGAACTGCTGAACGGATCTGGATGAAATTTGGCACAGAGATAGATTATCGTGTATAATGTTCCATTGGGTTGGGATGATATAACACTTTTCACGCGAGTGAAGCAAGTGGCAGAAGCAAGTTTGTACTTAATACATCTAATCATACACGCACGCCGGTTATGAGTATAGGATGAGTGAATAGGTTATTTCTAGGCAAGCGTGTTTCACCGTCGACCACATCATCGCTTAACATCAGGTGAGATAGTGGTCAAGCGCGAGCAAAAAGAAAAAATACCGGCCAAGTGCGAGTCGGACTCGCACACGAAGGGTTCCGTACCATTATCGCAAAACACTGCATAAAAATCGCGTTTGTTGTATGGGAGCCCCCCTTAATTTATTTTATTTTAATTTATTAATTATTATTTTTTTAAGTAAATATACAAGTAAACATTCTGTGAATATTTCAAGCGTCTACCTGTTGCCGTTATTAATATCGAGCAAAAAACGGCAAAAATATCACGTTAGTTGTATGGGAGACCCCTTTTCATATTTACTTTATACTGTTTTTAGTATTTGTTGTTATAGCGGCAACAGAAATACATCATCTGTGAAATTTTCAACTATCTAGCTATCACGGTTCATGAGATACAGCCTGGAGACAGACGGACAGACAGACAGACAGACAGACGGATCGCGAAGTCTTAGTAATAGGGTCCCGTTTTTACCCTTTGGGTACGGAACCCTAAAAAAATATTCCTCCGTACGTAGCGCCTAAACTATTCATCCGATTTTGATGAATAAGGTATCTAAATCGATTCTTTAATATGGCCCGTGTACCTAGGCTAAAAAAACCGTAGTCGGGTTATAGTTTTTATTGTAGAATAAAGAGTAACTACTCGCCTATCTTCTTGAACGCTCTAAAGTTACTGATGCGCAAGGCATGGTGCGATGCTGTTTTTGTATGAGATTTACTACTGCGCAGCCATTGTAGCCAACTACAGGGCGAACAAGAAGATACTTACGCTATTTAAGGGTACGTAAACACAGAACATCCGTATTACTACGATCGTTTATACGGATCCGTCGCTACTGGAGGTGATGTTCTTACAACATTTAGTCAGTGTACTTACCTACCACCAACCGCACCTTGTTATCCGCACCCCCGTGGCATGCTGCGCGTGGCTTCGATCCGATAAAACGGATCAGATTTTTTTTTGTGTTTGTGAACTCGCTCATACAACTACCTACGCCATTGCCGAATAAAAACATATACAATAAAGCGGACCTGTAAAACGGACTGCTGAATATTTTGTCGGTTCGGTATTTTTTACTGGATGTGGAATACTGTTATGTACAGGTCCCGTCACGTAAAAAGAACGCTGGCCTTGAATCTGCGCAGTGAGCGATTTAACGATCAAACTGGTGGTATGAAGGGGGCGCGACGGGGGAATGCTCCGCCAGTGTTTCTGTGCGCGCACGCTATTGGTTCGTCAGTAGTGATGGGTAACTCATCATTTTTATATGAGGTTGAGGGAGCACCTCATTTTACCTCGCGAGGTACTCACGAGGTACCCCTCATTTGAGGCGAGGGATCGAACGTCGGCGTATTCACCTCATGAGCCGAGCCCGTGCCGAACTCAGCCGATTGTCCGAGGCATCGGCAAACGAGGCGAATGGGCGCGTCGACTCACGAGTACTCTCGATTCCGATTTTTACTTCTCCCTCACACACATCATTTTCTTTCGCTCATTTTTAGACCGCCAAAATAAACGAATCAATGACACTTGAATATTTAATACCAATCTAATGGCAATGTTTTTAGAGTTTATAGTTAAAGTTAAGAGTTCATAGTAATAGCAGTAACAAAAATATTTTCCATCAAATTATATTTGCACAATAAGTCGGTTCATTCGCTCACTCAACCACTCAATATTCACTCGCGAGTACTCGCCTCAATATAGCAATGAAGTGAGGACGCGTGAACGAGTGAGGTGGTTCAATGTTGAAATTCGAGTAACTCTTTCAATTTGCGATCATGAGTACCTCAAATGAGGCACCTCATGAGTGAGGGACACATCTCTATTCATCAGTTTTAAAAAATGAAGGAATGAAAAATGATTAATTGATTTTTTGATTTTATTTATTATTGATGATAGTATCTATTATTTTATGAAGAAAGAAGTTGAGAAAGGAGCAGTTAATAATTAATAATGAAAGATATTTATAATAATAAGATCGAAATAAAAAATAATGCTCAAGTAAACATTATCTAATTTAAATCCAACCTCTTCTAAAGTACTAAATAGCTAGAAAGTACCTATTATGATTCTACAATAAAACAATTTCTCTTATATTATAAAACAATATCCTAGTACTTCAGAACGCGACAGTACCCATGCGCAGACACATCCCCTCCACTGTCGCTCAGCGTTCTTTTTACGTGACGGGACCTGTATGTGAAGTCACTCATACAACTACATACGTCAGAGCCGAATAAAAACGGATAAAGCGGACCTGTAAAACGGACCTCGGGGTAAACGTACCCTGACACTCGTATTTATTTTGATGCTGACTTGAATAAAATTTAATGAAATCCTGCCATTTAACCATTTCACTGAAGAAGTTTTGCGTTAAAATCTTCTAGTAATCGTATAATTATTTTAAAATCTTCCCCAATCACATCACACTTCACAAGTTCACACTTAATATTATAAAGGCGAAAGTTTGTGAGTGTGTGCTTGCATGTTTGTTACTTCTTCACGCTCAAACGGCTGGACGGATCTTGATGAAATTTAACACAGAGATAGATTATAGTCTGGAATAGCGCATATTATCCCGGCAATATGTTCCCTTGGGATAATTTTCGACATTCACGCGGGCGAAGCCAGTATCTTTATAAATTCAGAAGTTTAGAAGTTTTTGCGTGAAAGAGTAACAAACATCCATCAAACTTTTACATTCATAATATTAATAGGACACACTTCAACATCCCTCCCGAGGAATACGAGCGTGATGATTTTTGTTATGCAATAAATCGTTTTATCGGGATGTGTGACCAGATAAAGAGGTCAATTCAGGTGATAAAAATGACAAAATCATTATTTTAATGCGCATGCGTGGTAATACGTTTAACAATTTGTGTGTTACGTTTAGAGAAAATATAAAAATTATTATCATCTTGTCCAAGTACCAGCCTGTAACGGTCCCACAGCAGGGTTAAGACCTCTTCTCATACAGAGAAGGCACGAGCATTGATCACCACGTGCGCTCAAGACGGGTTGGCGATTTAAAATTATAAACTATAGCTGTAGCCCGCGGCTTCGCTCCCGTAGACCACTATACAGGACCCGTTTTCGGGATAAAAAAAATTGCCTATGTCACTCAGGAATAATGTAGCTTTCTATTGGCGAAAGAATTTTTTAAATCGGTCCAGTAGTTTCGGAGCCTATGCGGTACAAACAAACAAAAAAAGCCTATGTTACTCAGGAATAATGTAGCTTTCTATTGGCGAAAGATTTTTTTAAATCGGTCCCAGTAGTTTCGGAGCCTATTCGGTACAAACAAACAAAAAAAATTTCTCTTTATAATATTAGTATTATGTCCAGGTTTCCTAACGATATTTTCCTTCACCGATGACCAAGATAAACATAAAAAACCGGCCAAGTGCGAGTCGGACTCGCGCACGAAGGATTCCGTACCATTACCGCAAAAAACGGCAAAAAATCACAGTTGTTGTATGGGAGCCCCACTTAAATATTTATTTTATTTTGTTTTTAGTATTTGTTGTTATAGTGGCAACTGAAATACATAATCTGTGAAAATTTCAACTATTACGGTTCATGAGATACAGCCTGCCTGCCTGGTGACAGACTGACAGGTCTTGGGTCTTTGGGTACGGAACCCTAAAAACTTTTTAACAAAAAAAAAAATAAACTGGGTTCCAAAACAATTTCGAAAAGAAAGTTATTTTTCGCTTTGTAGTGTTTTGTTTTGGAAGTCGGTTTATTTTTTTATTTTTTTTCCTTATGGCACAGTACCTCAAACCTCGCCTGTCGTGCTTGAGGTCATGACTGAATGTGACTTTCAAACTCATATACTGTACTTTCTAAGTTTATCTTGGATATCGCAGGCAACGGTGAAGGAAAACATCGTGAGGAAACCTGGACTTACATAGTTAATACATACATAAACATAGTTAATATACATATATACATACATACATTAACTTACGCCTTTTTCCCATGGGGGTAAGCAGAAACTACAGAACGCCACCTAACGCGACTAAACGTATCTGTTCAAAATAACATTATTTGCATTGTTGAACTACTAATCTATCCCGATATGGTGGCCGTTTTGAGATTTTCCGTCTTCTTATGGTATTTATTTGCGCCCAAAAATGCGTGAAAATTAGTGTCGAAATGTGGAACTTTCGACACTCATAACTTTCAAATATATATTTCTTTACTTTTTTATTTCCATACAGGGCTAGATAATGATGAAACAAATTAATATCTTTTTTTTTATTTTGAACGTACATCGTCAAACAGTGGAGTAAAAGCCAGACTACGTTTGTATGGAAGAATTATCGGCTAGTGTAACCTTAAAGCATGTTTTTTGGTTTCTTTTTAAACTATTTTTTAGTTTTTACTTTTTAGTTCAATCGCTAATCCTGAAGATCCCGGTAAGGATAATGGGACGAACTATTTAAATTATTGCATTGTCATCGTTCCTTGATAGGTGTGCAAAGTTTTAAATTAATCTGACGTTTTGAAGGGCGTAAAAATCACGTTCAAAGATTCCGTTACATTGATACGTAGATACATACATACCAAGCTAATAAAAGGGTGTTAAAAATGACATAAATCTGTCAAAAAAGCGTCGTTTGCAATCTCGTTTAGCCTGCCCGAGACAGCGTGGCGACGACGTTGCGTCTTGTTCCTATCGCGCCTCTTAGAGACTGATGGCGCGATACAATTTAAATCGCGTCGCGATATCGGTCGTGTATTACGTGCACGTATTTTCAAAGAAAATTTCAAGTGGAAATCTGTTGAATTCCATCGCATTGCGTCCATTCATGTGAATGTGCTTGCAATTTAAATCGCCTGTCGGTGTGATATAAATCTAATCGCGACGAGCCGGTGGAAGATGACGGTTGACGGGTGGGGACATCCAAACGGAAATGTTTCTGTTGTAGAGTAAAATGCTTGCTATGTAAATTCTTGATTAGTTTCAGTTAACTTTTTACAGGTTCATATTTAATATCTGTAGTAATTATTATAACTTTCCTGCTCTAAAATTTTCACCTGCGACTACAGGGAAAATACAAACGTGTTATTATACATATAGTTACCTTAATTCATAGATTAAAAAAATTGGTAGATATAGGGACTGCAACGGTTGAAGTTTGCACTGATGTATCTCTGGTGGTGGTGATCGGTGAGACGGTCACCTAAGTGAGCGGCAAAGATATTTTCACTTCAACTATAACTATTTTAATTTACGACTCCTAAAAGCATCACCTCTACCGACCCCTTAGAGGAAACAAGCGTGATTTTTTATTATTAATACCTAATTATAATCGACCGTAAAGTTACTGATTAATTGGCAGTTAAAATTTAATTCATATATTATTATTTTATTTTTATGTTATCCTCGAAACGTAGTCGGCGTGGGTAAAACCTATGTTGCTGTAGTTTCATAAATGTCGGTACACTCATACTTATTATTATGTTTCTGGATGATACGAATAATCGTTTTTTGGTAAAATTCCTAGGAATTGGGATTAGTATTATCACATCACATCATCAACCTATTAATGTTGCCACTGCTGGGACACAGGCCTCCTCTATGTGAGAGGGAATGGGCCGGAATCCACCACGCTGGTCCAGTGCGGGTTGGTGGATGTCACATGTCTTCGAATTTTTGGTTCTAGGACATGCCGGTTTCCTAACGATGTTTTCCTTCACCGTTTTGAGAGTAGTGGTGATGAAATAATTTACACAAAGTAAAGCGCCTGCCTGGGTTCGAACCCACGACCTACAACTTGTAAGTCGCGGCAGATACCACTGGGCCACCACTGCCCGGGATTAGTATAACACCGGATTATAGGAAACTAAGAAAGATTTTGGAACCGTGGTAGCCCAGTGGTAAAAGACTAAAATAGAATACTAATAGTTAAAACAAAATCTAAATTGAAAGAAATATAACAATGTAAAGAAAATATCTACACCTCTACGAAAACGCTGTTTTCTGTGGCTGCTGTATAGGCGTCGTGCCATCTGACGTCATGTGGCACATCGGACTACTCTTTCTAATTCTCAACTTTGACGCTTTATAATTTCGTCTCTGATCGAAATATTAAACAAATCTTTACTATACTTTTTAAGAATTTAATTTAGCAAATAAAAATATTACATGCATATTCCCTATTCGTGAGTTTGGACCCAGGCAGGTGCTGCAACTTATAAAACATCGTGTTGCATTGTAAAAAATCATTCTTAGTTTCCAATAATTCGGTCTTTTACTTTTAAGGGTACACTTGTCGAAAATTCTTCCATACAAACGTAGTCTGGCTTTTACTCCACTGTTTGACGAAGTACGTTCAGAATAAAAAATGATACCAATTTGTCTCATCATTATCTAGCCCTGTATGGAAGCAAAAAAGTAAAAAAATAATTTATTTGAAAGTTATGAGCTTCGAAAGTTCCATATTTTAACACTAATTTTAACGCATCTTTGGGCGCAAATAAGTACCATAAGAAGAAGGAACATTAAAAAACGGCGTCCATACAGGGATAGCTTAGAGTTCAACAATGCAAATAATTTTATTTTGAACAGATACATTCTGTCGTTTTTTCATGATATCCAGACTCCCAAAGGTCTGTTTATAAAACTTCGCGCGCTCGTTTTCGTTCTAAATCATCATCCATTTCGCTACAAATTTGCAAAAGTGTGTATTCGTACGCGTACTAGCTTCTTACTGCTCATAACAGCATCTATCTGTTCCGCACGTGTTGTCGGTTGATATAGCACGCATTTTAACCCCGCGCACAAAATAGTTCGTGCCATCGACTAGTGTACCCTTAATCCCAAATCCTAGGATTGTCGCGAAATATCGATTTATCCAGTTATCCTGCGACACATACATTATACGAATGAACTTTGCTCACTGACTCACTTTTTATATAGATAAGGTAAAAGTTATAACTCATAATATTATGCAGTACAATTTTAAATTGTCATTTTATTAAACGGGGATTTTAAGTTGACTTGTTTTATTTAGCTTCGGCTTCGGCTAAAACTTTGCGAGTTCAGGTAGAACTTCAGCCTATTTTGGTCGAAGCCGATGTTTTGGTATTTGAAATACTTTCATTGTGCGTACAGCTTGGAATTCCCTGCCGAAGTCTGTGTTTCTTGATAGCTACAACCTGGGGGTCTTTAAGTCAAGAGTGAATAGGTTACTTCTAGGCAAGCGTGTTACACCGTCGACCACATCATCGCTTACCATCAGAAGAGATAGTGGTCAAGCGCGAGTCTATCTATAACAAAAAGGTGGTTTTGGTCGAAGTCGGCCAAAGTCGAAGGTTCGATCGGAATAGTAGTTTATGAAACTGTTGCATAATAAGGGGTATTAAAACATGAGTGTGTGTTTAATAACCGAGCCGTAGGCGAGGTTTTTAATAGTATTCACACGAATGTTTTAATACCTAGTTAAGTGCAGTTTCATACACTATTTTATCTACACTCATACATTGGGATTGAACCTACTAAATACCTTTTTTGCATTTTCCATGCCATAAAGTCGTGATAGCATTTATCATATAATTTTCTCGACTTTGCTGGTAATAAAATATGTGTAATTTCCTTCGCCGCATCTAAAATATCGGGCGAGAGAGACATTTTTAAGCAAGAATTAAAAAAACTCATGAAATTCAATACAACTAAACCTGCAAAATATGAATGGCGCCAAAACCCAGCACATCACCGCATTGCGCATGCGCTAAGGTTTAGCACGCACTGCGATTTTTATTCGTGCGAATTATTTCGCCTATTCTGCGACCTATGGAATTGTATGAAGTTGCTCGCATTGCGGTAAAAAATCGTGCAGAAATAATACCGCAAGAAATCCGTGTTTTGCCACAGAATCCACCGCACCGCGGCGTGAATTGAATTCGCGCGAATATTTTGAGCTCTATGAACATGTAGAAAGAGACAAAACTCGCGCTAATAAAAATCGCAGTGCGTGCTAAGCCTGAAGCGGGCATTGTCATAGACAAGTAAAAATTGGAATCAAATCTTTTTAAATAGGTACTATAAAAATGGCATTACAAAAAAAAAAATATGAAAACTCCTTGTAATTAACTTCTTGGATTTGTCCTGTATCGTAATAGAAAAAAAATTGTATTATAGCATTATTTTGTTAGAGAAAAAGTGTTATAATAAGATTCTATTTTTAAATTTCGGTATTGTGTTTATAAAGTATGTCAATATAAACTCGTTTTGAAGTTTATAATTCGAATATTACGATATGAGAGTAGATAAAGTAATATTATGATACAATGGCATGCAAGTTACTTGTACGCTGCTATGCAAGTTACAGGCATGTGTTGTATATATTGATTGTATATCTTCGCACATATGTGGCGATTTCGCTAGACATCTTGTCTCGCTTCGGATTAGTACTTCAAGAGATTACAAATTACATACACATAAACAAACTTTATAATAAAAGATAAGTCCTGACTCATACACTGACTGACTCACCAACGCCCAGTCCAAACCCTTCGACTTAGAAATCTGAAATTTTGTTTATTGAATTGTAAAACTGTACTGTTTAACAAAGGCATGTGAATCGATCTGCCTGCCTTTTCTCCATTATTTTGGGGTCAGCTTCCAGTCTTACCCCATGCAGCTGAGTACCAGTGTTTTTAAACCCCGACGGAAAAAGAGGGGTGTTATAAGTTTGACGTTTGTGCCTGTGTGTTTGTGTACGTCTGTGGCATCATAGCTCCAAAACGGGTGAACCGATTTTGATTTCGTTCAAGTCACCTTTCAAACATAAAATCCGGCCAAGTGCGTGTCGAACTCGCGCACGATGGGTTCCGTAACACTATCGCAAAAAAACGGCAGAAAACACTTTTTTTTGTATGGGAGCCCCACTTAAATATTTATTTTATTCTGTTTTTAGTATTTGATGTTATAGCGGCAACAGAAATACATCATCTGTGAAAATTTCAATTGTCCAGCCATCACGGTTCATGAGATACAGTCTGGTGACAGACGGATAGACACAGACAGACGGATAGATGTATCGTGGAGTCTTAGAAATAGGGCCCCGTTTTTACCCTTTGGGTACGGAACCCTAAAAATTTAAATCAAAATCGCTGCATGCGTTTAGGAGCTACGATGCCACACATACACACGAATACACAGATACACACGTCAAACTTATAAAACCCCTCTTATTCCTGTCGGAGGTTAAAAACGACAGCCGAGAAGCACGGAGGAATAGCGGTATGTTAAGATGGTCACCCATCTACAGACCGACCTCGGCAACCGTTGCTTAACCTCGAAGATAGCCACGGGCTATGTAAGTAATAAATAAATAAGTATTAACAATATGTTTCCATCTTTCCAGGGCAATGGAAGACGTTAAGCAAAGACGCGGTGCCCTCACAGAACCTGCCCAAGCTTCACCCTGATGGCACCGTTATGGTCATCAGGAAGAGCCGTACCGTCAAGTACCGGGAGGGAAAGAAAGACGAGATCCATGGGTAAGTGGAATTATTGTCACATGATAGTTTTTGTGACTATGTGTGTAGGTGTATATAGTAAAGGGTCTTTCAACAAGGACGGGTCGATGTTAAAATTGAATAAAACAAGATGTGTGTGAGATATTAACGAAATTTATTTTTAAGCTATTGCATAAATTCCGTAACGAAAAAAAACCTCACGCTCCCTACAGATTAATGATAAACAATTTCTTTTGGCTTGAATTGAACAATATGGACGTGAACGACATGTGGTTCCAGCAAGATGGCGCTACTTGCCACACAGCGAACGACACAATCGACATTCTGCATGAACGGTTTGAGGGTAGAGTTAGAGTTCCGCTAGACTTTTTCTTGTGGGGTTTTCTGAAATCGCAGGTCTATGCCAATAAACCACATTCGACCGTTGCCCTGAAAGCCAACATAATGCAGGCCATCGCTCGGATTCAGCCGGATCTATGCAGCAGAGACATTAAAAATGGGACCTCTCGGATTCGTGCCACCATACGAAGCCGCGGCAGACATTTGAACCATGTCATATTCCATCCATAATGGCATAAATGGGTCTTTTAAATAAAAAAATAAATTTCGTTAATATCTCACACACATTTTGTTTTATTCAATTTTAACATCGACCCGTCCTTGTTGAAAGACCCTTTACATGCCTATTTTTGCTTATACTAAAATTCATAACTGTATAATTAGTGTTATTTTATGTGATTAAAGAAAAAAATAAGATATTTGTTGCCTGGGAGAGATCGTGGAATGCGATATGGCCGCCCGTTGTATGTTTTAACCCCCGACGGAAAAAGAAGGGTGTTATAAGTTTGACGTGTGTTGTTGTGTGTCTGTCTGTGGCATCATAGCGCCTAAACGGATGAACCGATTTTGATTTTGTTTTTTTTTATTTGAAAGGTGACTTTGTCGAGAGTGTTCTAAACATAGCTAATGTTTGAATAAAATCGGTTCAGCCGTTCAAAAGTTATTCGAATTTTACTCTTTGAATCTGGATTTATTTTCAAGATATCGTGTCATTATTACGTGTTTCGATAGATTGTCGATTGAAGCGTGTCTGCTACTAGGTATATTATATGTAGTTTAAAAAGTATGCAATAAAAATTAAAATACGGGGATTTTTACCCAACTGCCGAAGGAGGGTAATGTGTTTATCATTCTATGTATGTAAGTATGTATGTATGTTTGTTCCTATGTGACATTCCAGAGACCAAACGCGTTGGCCGATTTTGATGATTCTTACGTCAATCGATTCGTCTGAACCCTGCGAGTGTCACTGGATACATTAAAATTGTAAAATAGAAAAAAGGATTTTGGGCGCCATATTGTGGGGATCAATTTTTTTTCTCTTCCAAACCCATCGTGTGGGGTATCAAAATAAAGGGTTTTAAGTAGTGATTTCAAAAATACAAAACAATTATATGTTTAAATGTAACTAATTCTAACGATCCTTACATACTTCTTTTGCTTCACTCACATTCATACATCTAGTCATATACACACGCCGGTAATGAGTACAGAGTACTGCGCAATTAAAAAAATCAAAAACCCCGACTGCTAAAAAAGCGAACTAAAAAGACGTAAACAAGAAGAAAATCATGCTGTGCAGTCGGAGGATACATATTCGCGAGCTGGCTGACCAAAACCAGAGACATGTTTTTTTAGCAGTCGGGTTTATTGATTTTTTAAATTAACTTTTTAATATTACTTATTCTATTTATCATCACAATTCATAGCGACAAGGAAACTATTACTTAAAAGGAAAATAGTTTGAGGAAAGATGAACTTTGCTATTAAAATACAGATAGCAAAACAAGTTTTAATGATGAAACGAGTAGTAAATATAGTTATCGCTATGGTATTCCGTGTAAGGGCAATTTGGGCCAATTAATACATCCATACATACTTCCATACACTTATGTATGGAATTGAAGTTTGGGTATGGCAGAAAATACATGAAAGTAGGATTAATGCAGTAGAAATGCGTTCCTTGCGAAGTATGTGTGGTGTAACTTTAAATGATAGATTGAGGAATGAGGTAATAAGACAACGTTGTGGTTTAAAAGAAGATGTAGTGACTCAAATTGAAAAGAGTATGTTAAGATGGTTTGGTCATGTTGAGAGAATGAATGAAAGGCGACTAACGAAAGGTATTTACATGGCAGACGTGAATGGAAACGCCGGGAGGGGACGCCCTAGGAAGACATACATAGACCTTATAGGTGATGTTCTTCAGAAAGGCCAGGTGCGCAGTACTCATGACCGGCGTGTGTGTATGACTAGATGTATGAATGTGAGTGAAGCAAAAGAAGTATGTAAGGACCGTAGCAGGTGGCGTTCTGTAGTTTGTGCCTACCCCCATGGGAAAAAGGCGTGAGTTTTTTTGATGGAATGATCCTCAGCTATGTCGTGGTGGCCCCGTGCACAGAATAAATATACAAACAGTATGGAAACTACCTACAAACGCTCGAAACGGCACACTCACACAAACATGGTCTTCGACGAGACCCCTAAGCGGCTCGCACTACTACGACAGCACTGCAGAAGTGCCTTGATGGTCTCGTCGGTGCGTATGTTTGTGTGAGTGTGCCGTTTCGAGCGTTCGTAGGTAGTTTCCATACTGTACGTATATTTTTACTGTGCCGCGTGGCTGAGAAAATAAATAAATAAAAATACACATAGCATATTGAACCCTATCTCCACAACGTAATGCACACATTTCTCATCATCTTCCTGCCCTTATCCCATGTTACTTGGGGTCGTCGCAACACGTTTGCTTCTTCCATACCGTCCTGTCCCCCGTCACGTCATTACTGACTCCCTTTTCTTTCATATCACTCCTCACACAGTCCATCCATCTTTTCTTTGGCCTTCCCCTCCCTCTCCATCCATCCACAAATATATTCATAACTCTTTTAGTAACATGCGTTTCATCCCTCCTCATCACATAACCATACCAGGACAAACGGTTTCCTTTCAAATTTTCTGCTACTGGCGCCACTTTCAAACTGCCTCTAATATGCTCATTTCTCACTTTATCCAATCTCGTCACACACATTTCTATCGAGAGAAAAAGTCGGTGTCTTGGGCCGAACACTAACTAGACGTTAAAATGATATGTTTCAGTGAGAAGGTCGACAAATGGTCGCTGAACCTCGCCGCACACAGCGCGCTGCCTACGCACGGTACGCACAGCAGTGACCAGCACATGGCTTGTGACCCCCAGGACAATAGTGTGAGTAGACATTTAATTATACCATCATCGCCCATATTATGTAAGATCTTTATAGCTTATTTATTTACAAAGATATACAAAATATGATATTTAAAAAAAAAAATGTCACGAGGAACAAATGCGATGCGCATGTTTGAGTGTGTGCCGTTTCGAGTGTTTGGAGGCAGTTTCCGTACTGTTCGTCCATATTTATACTGTGCCTGTGTGCAAAACTTCAGCTCAAGCGACTATTTCAAGTATACAGAGAGCTTATTGTTGATCAGCTTGACTCATTACGTAATAATTACATTACCTACCTCAATTTGCCGTGTCATAGCTATTTCATATAACTATCCAAGAATCACAGTTGTGGTTTTATATTACTGGACAATTTATGTTGAGCCATATTATATTGACAACAGTAGGGTAGTTTACTGAAAATTTCTGTTTTGTTCATCAGGTGGATTAATAAAAAATATTGGGCTCGTATTTTTTCTTTTGACACGTAAACATAAAAGTGACGACGATATAATGCTTTGAAATATCGTGAAACGTCACGCCGCTAGTACATTTTATACTGCCTTAGTGACGTCACAAGCCCCCCACTCTTGAACTTTGATGCGTTTTAACTTTGTAAATATTTATTGATTTGGTAAAGCAAACAATACGTGTCCAATATTATTTGATAATCTCACTGACGGACTAAAAATAATTTTTATTTTTCTACCCAGGAAACATCCCTATTACGTGATTATTTTTTTCTGCATTTTTAACTAACATTATCTCTTTGCCCTTTCAGCTAGCCTACCGCTACCCAACCCTGAACAGCACAATGAACTTATCCCCTCAAATACCAGCCCCCCACTTACCCCCAGTAATCAAACCGAAGAAACAGGACGCTTTCATGCAAACAGACCCCGTACAATCCGAAGAAGATGATTCGCAACCAAACAACACATACGCTGAAGTTTCAGAGAAGTATCAAGAACAATACAGCAGTTATCAGAAAGAGCCAGAAGCTAAGGACTATACGAATAAACAAGATGATTACCTTCCTCAAACGAATGAAGAATATAACAAAGAAGCTGAGAGGTACGCTTTAGAACGGAATGGCAAATCCTATGAAAAACCCGCTGAGAATTTCTCAAAGCCAGTTGAAAGTTACCAGAAGGTGAACGACCTATACTCCGGGTTTGAGAAACCGTTCAGGACAGATTATGGGTTTCAAAACTACCCGGATAGTGTGGAGTTACTGAGGAATCAGCAGCATAATCTTCAAATGCTGCAAGAACAACATAGGATCACGGAGAACCAGAACTTCTTCAATGAGAATCATATAAAGCAGGAGATTGACATCAATGTCGACGATGATAAGTTTAGTTATGACAGGACTAAGGAGCAGTTAGGTGAGTTTTTAAAAACATATTGACAATTTTATTTTTATGTTCAATTCATACTAGCGATGGGCGTTGAATGAACGGACTAGTTAATTCGACCGTCGACGTACAATGAACGATTCGACGGTTCACCGATAATCAACGAACTAGTTGAATTCGTAGACGGCTAAACTGAGACTCGACTATGTTCATGTCGACTTGTAACGAGACGACCGACGCGAGGACTTAGTTGGGTAGTACAAGTTCATACGTCCGAAAATATAACAAAAACGGACGAATATCGAACAAATTAATTTGAACTCTAACTCTAGAAGCAAAGAGTTGATATTTCTATGGGCCGAATGCCATTTTGGAGTAAAATGCAATGTGTTAAGAAGAAAAGGACGCCAATAGTTTCACGTTTGCAAGAGAATAAATCGATTGATCGAACGATGCGAGGTAAACCGGTTTGTACTTGTTTACGTTCTCTCGGATAGTTGAAAGTTGTAGTCGAGCCGTCCGTCCGTAGACGCGGCGCGTCGCGTCTTCGCAAAGTTTATAAAGAACGTCTACTTAACAAAGTTTACGTTATGAACTAGTCCATAGATTCAACTAGTTGATCGTCTCGTCGATCAACGAAAATGGACGGTCTAAAATTACGTCGACGACCCATCTCTAATTCAAACTAATATTATAAACTAGCTGTGTCCGCGGCTTCGCTCCCGTTAAGTTCCTAGCCTACCCTAGATCAATAACTAAAACTAAGTAATACTTCAAGTTACGCACAATGTATATGAATAAAAGTTATATACTTTAGTTTCGTACATTTCACGTGATACGCACACAACTAAACAGATAAAAAATCTAAAAATGCTGGAAATGGGTTTTGTTGGTTACCCAGATAATGGATTGTGATGTTCAGTCAGGTAGCCAGACGCTCCATATAATATACTAGCTTCTGCCAGCGGCTTCGCCCGCGTGAAAAGTGTTTTCTTATCCCATGGGGACATTATACCGAGATGAAAAGCCTATGTGCTATTCCAGGCTATAATCTATCTCTGTGCCAAATTTCAATCAGCACCGTCCAGCCGTTTGAGCGTGAAGAAGTGACAAACATACGAACACAACACGAACAACGAACTTAGTTTATAAGGTACTAGCTTCTGCCTGCGGCTTCGCCCGCGTCCCAAGTTAAAAAAAAACCGGCCAAGAGCGAGTCGGACTCGCGCACGAAGGGTTCCGTACCATTATCGCAAAAAACGGCATAAAAATCACGTTTGTTGTATGGGAGCCCTACTTAAATATTTATTTTATTCTCTTTTTAGTATTTGTTGTTATAGCGGCAACAATTTATCGTCTCAATTTATCATCATCTGTGAAAATTTCAACTGTCTAACTATCACGGTTCATGAGATACAGCCTGGTGACAGACAGACAGACGGACTGCGAAGTCTCAGTAATAGGGACCCGTTTTTACCCTTTGGGTACGGAACCCTAAAAATGCTCCGATCGCCACCATACTTGGATCAATCTAAAAATTGTCTGAAAATTTCATTAAAATCGATCCTGCCGTTTTGGAATCTATAAGGAACATACATACATACTTTCTCTTTTATATATATACTAGCTGACCCGGCAAACTTTGTTTTGCCATAAAAACACCTAATATGCATCTACCCTACCTACCCTACCCTACCCTACCTACCCTACCCTACCCTACCTACCCTACCCTACCTACCCTACTTACCCTACCTACCCTACCCTACCTACCCTACCCTACCTACCCTACCCTACCTACCCTACCCTACCTACCCTACCCTACCCTACCTACCCTACCCTACCTACCCTACCCTAATTTTCCATTTTTTTTTTTTTTTTTTGTATATCTAAACCATTCTCGAATCTCCACGAACACACAAAAAATTTCATCAAAATCGGTCCAGTCGTTTAGGAGGAGTTCAGTCACATACACACGCACACAAGAAATGTATATATTAAGATAGATTATTATAAGTACTATTATATTTTTTTAAGTTTTTTATATTGTAAATAAGTTAATTTCAAGACCGCGCTATCGCATTAGGTATACACCTGTAAAGTTGTAAGGGAGATTTTAATAAACTTGTCTTAGTCTAGAAACTCTGTCGAACTCTTCGAGCAATACAGCCGTGATGATATGTTATGATTTCAACTACTCCTAGTATTATGAAAATGTATAGAAACAAGAATAATATTTCACATCGATCACTATAATTGTAAAAGTTACAATAACACTTACAATAAAAGTATAATATTATGACAGTATAAATGAATGGTGACGTCAAGTTATTAAAAAAAATCGTAATAAATTGTAAAAACAATGATTGTTGATGTCTTAGTTCCTCATAACGATTGATGGTAACATAACATGACGCCTGTAATCCCCGATAGGGAAGGTAGAGATGTACAATAACAATTGAAGTTCGAAAATCGCCCTTAGAGCAACGTAATAGAGGTGTATTCAGAGTCAATTTTGCGTGTATTACCAACCACCACCTATTGATAACATTTTGGTAATACTTTCATTAAAAAATCCTAATTAAATTTCATTAAATTCCTTTGTTTTGCAATATTAAAAAAAAATAGGGTAGTAATAGGGCTCCATTTGGACTCTTCGGGTACGGAAGCTGTTTTAACGTGGAACCCTTAGTCCTTTTTTGTAATAAAAATAGTCTAATTCTTCTTAGTAGGTCTTATAACAACAGCTATCTGCCTGTGGAATACCCGTCAAAATCGGTCGAGCAGTTTCGGAGATTACCCGGAACAAACAGAATAACAATTACTTTTTTTAGGGTTCCGTACACGAAGGATCCAAACGGAGCTCTATTGCTGTCACTCACGTGTCCGTCTATCTTTCCGTCTGTCTGTCTGTCATTCAGGTTTTACAGCCAATACGGTTGAGGGTGCGGTCTCAAAATTATCTCTATATAAGCATTTTGTTGACTCAAAGCAATAGGGGGGCTCCCTCCCATACAGAAAATTAGGGTCTCGAAAGAATCAGAACGTTGTTTAAAGCTCGTTGTGAAGATAAATAGTGTATTTTTGTTTTAAAAAATAATGGCAAAACAACATTTTTTTACAAAATTTTGTTCTGCAGTATTTTTTCACTTCCCATTGACCTATGAACTTCAAGTTTGGTGATAATGTTTATTATTACGTATATTTTACTCACATATACCAATATATTGACAAACCTGATTATTCTTTGAAATTTTCTCATTTTTAGGGTTCCGTACCCAAAGGGTAAAAACGGGACACTATTACTAAGACTTCACTGTCCGTCTGTCTGTCTGTCACAAGGCTGTATCTCATGAACTGTGATAGCTAGACAGTTGAAATTTTTACAGATATCATATTTCTGTTGCCGCTATAACAATAAATACTAAAAACAGAACAAAATAAATATTTAAGTGGGGCTCCCATACAACAAACGTGATATTTTTGCCGTTTTTTGCGATAATGGTACGGAAGCCTTCGGCCCCAGTGGGACTTGCACTTGGCCGTTTTTCCTATTATATCCAACTTGATTTTGCGGTTTGTTACTGAACCCTAAATATGCGAAGTCTACACGCACGTGGCCGGTTGTTTATTGAACGGAGAACGGATTTTATCATATAGTACGAATATCGGGAATTCCGAAATCCGAAGTTGCGATAACCTTATATACTATTGCTTCTTATAATAAAATTATTATTATCGGGTTATAGAGGCCAGATTGCAGTAGCTCTGTATTAAGAATAATAGAATTTAGGAACAAAATACACCTATAGTACACCTACAGTACATCTACGGTACACCTATGGTACACCTATAGTACACCTACAGTACATCTACGGTACACCTATGGTACACCTATAGTACACCTATAGTACACCTACAGTACATCTACGGTACACCTATGGTACACATATAGTACACCTACAGTACATCTACGGTACACCTATGGTACACCTACGGTACACCTATAGTACACCTATGGTACACCTACGGTACACCTATAGTACACCTACAGTACATCTACGGTACACCTATGGTACACCTATAGTACATCTACGGTACATCTATGGTACACCTACGGTACACCTATAGTACACCTACAGTACATCTACGGTACACCTATGGTACACCTATAGTACACCTACAGTACATCTACGGTACACCTATGGTACACCTACGGTACACCTATAGTACACCTACAGTACATCTACGGTACACCTATGGTACACCTACGGTACACCTATAGTACACCTACAGTACATCTACGGTACACCTATGGTACACCTACGGTACACCTATAGTACACCTACAGTACACCTATAGTACACCAACAGTACATCTACGGTACACCTATGGTACACCTATAGTACACCTACAGTACATCTACAGTACACCTACGGTACACCTGTAGTACACTTACAGTACACCTACAGTACACCTACAGTACAACTACAGTACACCTACATTTCACCAGTTATGTTTAAGTCCCATGTATTAGGAGGCGAATCAATTGCCATCAACTGGGCATAGGATTCCGGGCTGCTACTGAGAAATATCAGTTGGAAAAACCCAATAACATTTTGTCCGACCCGGATATCTAACCCAAGATCTACTCAGTAGTAGCGCGCCCACTACTCCCAACGAGGCAGTTATCTCTTTGTAATATTGGTTACGATATTGAGTTTTTGTTTAATGTTATATTTATCATTTTTATTACTAAGACTCCGCGGTCCGTCAGTCTGTCTGTCCGTCTGTCACCAGGCTGTATCTCATGAACCGTGATAGCTAGACAATTGAAATTTTCTCAGATGATACATTTCTGTTGCCACTATAACAACAAATACTAAAAACAGAATAAAATAAATATTTAAGTGGGGCTCCCATACAACAAACGTGATTTCTTTACCGTTTTTTGCGATAATGGTACGGAAACCTTCGGCCCCAGTACGACTCGCACTTGGTCGGTTTTTTTTTGATTATTGATAGATCGCGTTTGATCACTATCTCACCTGATGATTAGCGATGATGTGGTCGACGATGAAGAACGCTTGCCTAGAAGTAACCTATTCACTCTTGACTTAAAGACCCCGAGGTTGTAGCTATCAGGAAACACAGACTCCGGCAGGCACCATAGTGTAGTAGACAGGCTTGCTATGTGGGATATCGTCATCATCCTCACTTCAGCCGAAAGACGTCCACTTCTGGACATAGGACTGCTCCAAGTGTCGCCAGTTCGACCGGTCTCGTGGGTCTCGTATCCAGCGGATTGCCGACACTCTCACCAGGTCATCGGTCCACCTAGTGGGAGACCTTCTAATGTGGTTATGCTTATTCTAAATTAAATATTGAAACATTCCAGACGCAGACATGTACAACGGCAGGCGACTGATAGAACAACAGCGTCTGTTGGAGCAGATCCAGCATCAGGTGGTCAAGCAGGAGACGCCAGAGACGCCTACTACTCGTGAGTACTTACCATTATTAGTAGTTCTTTGTGAAGGGAGCTCGTCTGGAGAATGAGCACAGAATTATGGACAAAATTGTCTGAAGTCTATCGGATAATTTCTTGTCTTAAGGGTACACTAGTCGAAAATTCTTCCATACAAACGTGGTCTGGCTTTTACTCCACTGTTTGACGATGTACGTTCAAAATAAAAAAATTATATCAATTTGTCTCATCATTATCTGGCCCTGTATGGAAACGAAAAAAGTAAAAAAAAAATTACTTGAAAGTTATGAGCTTCGAAAGTTCCATATTTTAACACTAATTTTAACGCAACTTTGGGCGCAAATAAGTACCATAAGAAGAAGGAAAATTGAAAAACGGCCTCCATACAGGGATAGATTAGTAGTTCAACAATGCTAATAATTTTTGCATTGTCGATGAATTATTTTGAACAGATACATTCAGTCGTTTTTAGGGTTCCGTACCCAAAGGGTAAAAACGGGACCCTATTACTAAGACTTCGCGATCCGTCTGTCTGTCTGTCTGTCTGTCTGTCTGTCTGTCTGTCCGTCTGTCTCCAGGCTGTATCTCATGAACCGTGATAGCTAGACAGTTGAAATTTTCACAGATGATGTATTTCTGTTGCCGCTATAACAACAAATACTAAAAACAGTATAAAGTAAATATTAAAGGGGGGCTCCCATACAACAAACGTGATATTTTTGCCGTTTTTTGCTCGATATTTATAACGGCAACAGGTAGACACTTGAAATATTCACAGAATGTTTAGTTGTATATTTACTTCAAAAAATTATAATTAATAAATTAAAATAAAATAAATTAAGGGGGGCTCTCATACAACAAACGTGATTTTTATGCAGTGTTTTGCGATAATGGTACGGAACCCTTCGTGTGCGAGTCCGACTCGCACTTGGCCGGTTTTTTTTCATGATAGCCAGACTCCCAAAGGTCTGTTTATAAAATTGCTCGTTTTCGTTCTAAATCATCATCCATTTCGCTACAAATTTTCAAAAATGTGTATTCGTATGCGTACTAGCTTCTTACTGCTCATAACAGCATCTATCTGTTCTGCACGTGTTGTCGGTTGATATAGCACGCATTTTAACCCCGCGCACAAAATAGTTCGTGCCGTCGACTAGTGTACCCTTAATGAAAGCTAAGTAGAATTAAAAAAAATATATCATAAAGATATCTTTGGTAATGGAAATGTTTAAGAGATAGGTTATGGCAGTAATTCATCCAGGGGGTGAAAATTTGTGATGTTTTGTACAAGAGGTTTTAAGATGGCAGAATTTTATTTGGCATAATTTCACTTGGCATATTATGAAGATAAATTCATTTGGAATAATTTTCTTAGGCATTTATATAAAATAGCATTTGTAAACTTAAATTCAAATTAAAACATTGTCTTAAAAAGTCAATATGTTGTGTTACAAAAGTTAGTGACAAAAACGAATCGCTGCAAAATCGACTCCACGTAAATGATAAATGATTTTATTTCTGTAAGTTGGTTTGCACAAACTCTTTCACATGTCGATCATATTTTTTAAAACTAGATGAGGTCGGCGTTTCCTGTCTGACTACTCTGAGAAGAAAGGCCGAAACAAACTCAGAGGTCACCGTCTCTTTTAAAGTCCAAACAAAATCTCGGTTAGATCATGTGAAGACCATGTAGACTGATGTCTGAAATGGTCTTTTGAGGAAAGAATCAGCCAGATTGAGTGGACCTGTCCAGTCAGTGCACGCATTTGTCAATAACCGTGCAGCTCAACTCAGAATTTAAGGAACTCAACGAATTGACGAACAATATCAAAGAAAGGACTTTCGGGTAGTCCGCATAAATACTCAAACTGCCAGACTATGATTAAAAACTAAGATATATTAAAATAAAAATAAAAAAAGAAGGATCCACATAGTCTTCAAAATAAAATAATATAATACTTTAAAAAGTAAATATTCTTGTCATAGCAAGAAAAATAAAAAAATCTTATTTCACGGTGCAAAATAGAAATAATAAAACTAAATTAATTGGAGCAGCTCAATCCCAAGCCTTTTTTTTGTAGTAGTTTTGTCTGCCCTACCCCTAGAGTGTTATTAAAGCCCGCGTAGGCGCGTAGGGGCGAGGCGGCCCGCGCGCTGAGGAGCTGGTGGATTTAACACTCGCCGTCGCGGCTGAGGCTGGTCGGTGTAGGTGTAGGTGTAGGTGTAGCCAGCTAGCCTCAGCCTCAGCCGCAGCCGCGGTGGTGAGCGATAACACTACCTGCGACTATAAACTCGCGTGGGGCCGCGCCCGAGCCGTGATACAAACCATGCCTGCTGCATGCTGCACACTCACTTGCATGCAGCATGCCTGCTTGCATATTTCATACATGCATGGCGTATGCTTGTTTGCATACTTCATACAGGAAAAAAAAACAAATAAGAATAGTATTCAATCTATTTTATTATTATGGTAAAAATATAATAGTAGTTTATGCAATGGTCATATAATAAGGGTTATTAAAACACGAGCGTAGGTTTATCAAATGAGGCGAAGCCGAATTTGATAATAATATTACGCGAGTGTTTTAATACCTAATTATATGCTATTGCATACACTACTTTATCTTCACTCATACAGTTGAAATAAAACAAAAGTGGAAAGGGAAAAATATTTGGTATGGCGGGCAATTTAGATTCTCATTGCGCAGCGCGCGCATCCACAGACAACTGACAATGACATGAGCCCATACGCGCCAGAAAATTAAAAAGTAAAAGTGTGCTATAAAAATTAAAAAGTTATTTTATGATGCAGTTGTTTGAAAATCGAAGGAAAATGTTGAACTGTAATGTTTTTTTTTTAAATTTTATCTATCCACGAATATAAAGTACGTGTTTATACAATATTTTTCGAATTCGTATTTGGAACATTACGTTGTGAGTGTAGATAATAGTAGTTTATGCAATGGTCATATAATAGGGGTTATTAAAATACGAGCGTAGGTTTATCAAATGAGGCGAAGCCGAATTTGATAATAATATTACGCGAGTGTTTTAATACCTAATTATATGCCGTTGCATACACTACTTTATCTTCACTCATACAGTTGAAATAAAACAAAAGTGGAAAGCGAAAAAATATGTGGTATGGCGGGCAATTTAGATTCTCATTGCGCAGCGCGCGCATCCACAGACAACTGACAATGACATGAGCCCATACGCGCCAGAAAATTAAAAAGTAAAAGTGTGCTATAAAAATTAAAAAGTTATTTTATGATGCAGTTGTTTGAAAATCGAAGGAAAATGTTGAACTATAATGGTATTTTTTTTTTAATTTTTCCTATCCACGAATATAAAGTACGTGTTTATACAATATTTTTCGAATTCGTATTTGGAACATTACGTTGTGAGTGTAGATAAAATTATTTTAACTATAAATTTTCTGTAATGTGGTAGATGAGTATTTCAATCATTATGGATATGAACTGTACGCCAAAAGACGCTTCTGACTGTGAACTTTCTGCGATATGATGGTTCTACCTTTTAATGTCTATCGATATGAAATTTATGTCTAAAGATAATTTAGACTTATAAAATTATAAGTTTTAAATGTATGATAAATGTATGCCAAACGATTTTCTGCGAAATGAAATGAATGCGATCCGTTTTTATCCAAAATAATATGATTACATAAATAATTCTGGTATATAAGGTACACCCGTTATACATTCCAGCATGCGAGAACGTGATGCAGCCACAAGGCAGCCCCTACTACCAGTCAACGAATCATAATAATGTCTCAGGTGTGTAGTACACTTCACTATTTACTTTACCGGTATATGATTTTGGAAAAGTAACTTTAAGCTGTAGAAATAAAGTTAAGTTTCCATTGCAATAGGCATGATGACAAAAAAGTATTTTCTCAAACATGCTTGGAAATGTGATCATTATTTTGACAACCTTCTTCGAGATAAATCGAAATTGCTGTACTGGTCAAATACATGCGCGCAGCGGCCGGCAAAAGTTGTATGAAAATCCATATCTGTCGTGTCTAGCGGCCAAATAAATTCCATAGTAAACTCATATCTGTCGTGTGGTTTAAAAATGGAACGATGTTTTACTCCGAAACATGGCAACCAAGGAGGTAACTTATCAAACGTTTTATTTAAATTTCGAACTGGCTTGCAAATAGAACGCTGTTTATTGAAAAAAAAAAAAAGGAACACTAACGCGGGAACAATTATTGTTGTTCGTCATTGATTTTGACAAAATGAGTTCTAGGTACTACTTAGTTTTAATTTCCGCGCATTATTTGAGAAAAGTACTATACAAGCCTTGGCCACAACTAGGCATTGATGGACTTACGTATGTGTGCCTCGGCTTCGCCTCGGCCCACATTTACACGTTCGTCCATCAATGCCTATTTTGCTGGCCGCTGCAGTAATGTACTATTGTTGTCCGTCAGGTAAATAAATAAAGAATATTGGATACGTATTTTTCTTTGGAGGAGCTCGTGGCTAAATAATAACAGCCGCACTGGTTGATCTTCAAGGTTAAGCAACGCTTGACGAGGTCGGTCCGTGGATGGGTGACCATTTCAACATACCGAGTTTCCTCCGTGCCTCGGTGCGCACGTTAAGCCGTTGGTCCCGGCTGTCATTTGAAGATCTTTGACAGTCGTTACGGGTAGTCACAAGCTTGAGATCTGACACCAGACTTGCTAAGGGGTATCATGTTACCCAGTTACTGGGTTGTGGAGGTCAGATAGGCAGTCGCTCCATGTAAAACACTGGTTCTCAGCTAAATCCGGTAAGACTGGAAGCCGACCCCAATATAGTTGGGAAAAGGCTAAGCAGATGATGGATACGTATTTTTCTTTGTATCGTGTGTAAACTAAAAATGGCGACGATACAATTTCGCGTGACTTCACGTTTTAGTAAGCTTTTTCCACGAAATTGACTCCTGAATTTTGATGTGCTTTATCTTAGTAATTTTTACCCGACTACGGCGAAGCAAATATGAGGGTTATGTTTCTGACCGGTATGTATGTATGTTCATCTGCTCCCTCAAAACTTCAAAACTACTTATCATAATTTGATAACTATGGTGGAATGCTACTTTGTAGAATGTATTGTTTTGTTACGGTAGGTGGAATACGACCACGGTTAACATGTTTGAAATACAATAAAATATTTACTACATGTAAGTTATTTAATTACTACCCGATACATAACAATTTCAGAGGAGAATATTTACAGTAGTCGGGTTTTAGTTTTTGAACTATTTTTTTTATTGATTTGATAAAACCAAAAAAATACGTGTACAATATTTTTTGATGAACCTGACGGACCAATTAGAACTATTTTTTTTAATCGACTCCTTTTAAAACCCAAGAATCATACGTATTGCAGTTTAGCTCTGATATTGCACTCAAAGTACTGATGTTTCTTTAACGGACTAATAAACCTTGCAATTTGTTTGTTCAGCTGGATACTACGAACAGTTACCGCGGCCGGGACCAGAGCTGCTCATAGCCAAGCAGAATGCGTTAGCGGCGCACACGCAGTTATGTGAGTATACTTACTAATATATTCCTTTAAATGTCGGTCCCGTGGAGAGTCGATCCGACACATGAAACAGTATTGATATGTAAAAATAAAATTAAAAAAATACCGACTTCCAAAGCAAAATACTAAAAAGTGCAAACACAACTTTCGTTTCGGAAGTCGGTGTTGCAAAATTATAAAACAAGAAGTACCAAAGACACCGACTTTCGCAACGAAAACTATTTTTGCACTTTTTGTAAATGTAATTAATTTAAAAAATGGGAGTAAAGCTGCTAAATCTGCAATTTTTACAGCTCTATATTTTTCACACGGAAATCAAAACAAAACAACAATAAAATACCTGAATTCAAATTATTATACACGATAAATCTAATAACTGATGGACATGGAATTTAGCACTCGTTTATATTCGGAAATGCAATGATTGGCGACGGAAATTAAGATAATAGTTATACTCTACTATGGACTGCAAAATCCGGATAGTTTTGAAATCTGTATATCCGTTTTCTCGTCCGATTGAAATCCGGATTATCCGGATTTTGAGTTTTTTTTATTTTATTTATATGCTCGCGCTTGACTACTATCTAAGTTTAAGTGTTTTAATAGATTCGATAAAACTGAAATAAAATAGCACAAATGATTTAAAATGTGCATATATTATTCGCTCAATTTCGACGCATGACCGAATAAAAGAATGTTCACCGTCGACCACATCATCGTTTACCATCAGGTGAGATAGTGGTCAAGTGCAGCTGTGAGCTGAAACTTTTTGGCTCAATGAATGGACCAAAATTGAGGGTCGATTCAACGTTACGCCAAGAAGCTCAAGTCGGTCCGTTATCGGTACGGTCACACCTCGGAAAGAAGGAGCTCGGTGGAACTGGCTCCTTTTAGCGGAAAAAAAGACACGCCTGGGTCAGCTTTGAACAGCAGCATTGAACCTGAACAGATTGGCACCGCCCCATTCGGAGAATGCCTCCAAGGACAAATGATCGCGTCAAGTGTCTCATTGTTAAGGCGCGGTCTTATTTTGTTACAGAACATGCCAGCAGAATAAAAAGCTCTTTCGGTCATTCAGTTTATCTATAGAATAAAAATAAAACCTAAGCCTACCAATTCAAATATTATTCGGATTTGCGCATTAGAATAGTTAATATCGATCTACCGATTACTTAAAATCAAATGTTGCTTGATAAATACAATTATTATCCGTTAAAATTAGTATTGAAATAAAACCGAAAAAACCGGATTAGTGTCTTAAAATCCGGATTTAAAAATTTCACGAAATCCGGATTGTTCAGTTGTTTTCGAATTTCGAAGAATCCGTATTGCAATGCCTATACTCTACATACGTCGTCCTTTTGCTTCGTTTAACATCACAAATATAATCTGTGTGTGTCCTTGCAATCATGCCAAAGTTACTGCTGTAACAAATAATAATGTTATATTTTGTCTACAGGGCAAAACACAATGAAACGGCCTTTCTTCTACAGTGAGAGTCCGCACTACAATAGTAACCCGATGTTACATCGATATGAGGTAAGCAGAACTGTTATCTAATATATATAAATCTCCTGTCACGATGTTTGTCCGCGATGGATTCCTAAACTACATAACCGATTTTAAATTAAATTGGCACACCGTGAGCAGTCTGGTCCAACTTGAGATATAGGGTAAGGTAGGGTAGGGTAGGTAGGGTAGGGTAGGGTAGGGTAGGTAGTTAGGGTAGGGTAGGTAGGGTAGGGAGGGTAGGGTAGGGTAGGGTAGGTAGGGTAGATGAATGTTTGGTGTTTTTATGGCAAAACAAAGTTTGCCGGGTCAGCTAGTATATTACAAATAGACCTTACTTTATGGAAATATGTGAGTTGGGCACGCATCTTTTGCCGAATTAATGCAGGCAATTATTTATAGAGTTAGGCAGATTATTTCTTTTTTAGGTTTCCGTACCCAAAGAGTAAAAACAGGACCCTATTATGCCGCTGTCCGTCTGTCTGTCTGTCACCACGCTGTATCTCATGAACCGTAATAGCTAGACAGTTGATATTTCCAGAGATGATGTATTTCTGTTGTCGCTATAACAACAATTATATATATTGGGGCCCGAAACTTTTTTTTTCTTCTAAACCCATCGTGAGGGTATCATAAAATGAAGGGTTTTAAGAGGTGGTTTCAAAAATATGTAACACTTATAAGTTTAAATGTAACTTATCCGAAAAATATAAATAAAAAAAGTTATTTCAAAAAATCAAAAAACCTGGCTGCATAAAAAGCAAACTAAAAAGACGTAAACAAGGAGTAAATCATGCTGTGCAGGCGGAGGATACATCTGGTTTTGGTCAACCAGCTCGCGAATATGTATCCTCCGACTGCACAGCATGGTTTTTAGTTCGCTTTTTAAGCAGTCGGGTTTTTAATTTTTTGAAATAACTTTTTTTTTATTAACTAGGTGTGGGTGTGCCTTGACGCAAAATTACATAACTGAATATGCTTGCTCAAAACGATTTAATTTATTAACAAAAAAAAATGTTTTCTTTTCAGGATATCTCAAGAATTCTCCAGTGAGAAACATTCCAAAGTTTCGCGAAAGAAATAAACTTGAAAACAAAAAAAAGTTTATTGAAAAATAAGAATTACTCTACTTCTGTCGATAATCTCTAGTTGATGGTTATTTTAATTTTTTATATTATTATTCTAATAATAATTAATAATAGTAACGATAATAATATATTTTTTATTATTAATTATTGATAAAAAGAAACTCTAGGTCCCTTTGAGAAATTATAGCTATTTTTTTATTATTATTTTTATTTATTTATTATATTTTTTTTATTTAGATTTTATTCGAGGGACCAGGCGTAAGATTACTATGCTACTTGTGATATACATTTGAGTTTAGTGTAAAATGGGTTTTTAGGAATATATTTAAAAAAAAAATGGCTTGTCATTGTGAAAGAATTCTAGAAAAAAAATCTTCTAATATAATTTTAAACTGAAACATAACTGGCGACCTAACTGTGCACTCTGCTTAACTCTTAGGTGAATATAGGCGTGATGTTATGTTTGTGGCCTACTTAATTCATTTAAAGACATTTTAACAATTATCCTCTTGTCTTACTTAAGGCACGGGGTCTCATTGCTATGAAAGAAAATTTGGTTCAAATAAATCTCACTAGATGGCGCGACACAATTCAATTCACACAAAAATAATTGTGTGTAAAATTAACATTTTCTGGAATTGAACATAAACATTGTATGTTCTTGTTTAATCAACTCGCCTAAGTACAAAATTATGGAATATTGGGCTCTTCATTCACATTTCAAAGATTATTTGACCGGATCATTTAAAATTGATGATAATAGATGGCGCATTTTTTAATTTCTGAAGCATTCCACTCGATTGTTAAAATTTGCATTGTAACACATTTTGGTGCAAGAAAACTGTAAAAACGTGCAAAAAAATACTATAAAACGAACCGTTTCTGTATTTAAAGAAAAAAATATTCACGAACCTAGTAAACCCTTTTACTTGCAAGTCGCTGCTAACACCATCTATTGCCGTGAAACGGTATCGAACGCGATTGAAGTACTTACAAAAATTGCAAGAATAATCAGATGAAAAACGCTAGTTACGTCGGCACGGTTTCTTTGTATGGGATGGGTATCTGTATGCTAGTATTATATTATCTGTGCTTAAGGTAATATGAACAGAATGGCCTTATTTTTCTCAGCAGTTCTTTTGAAACTTTTAATAAAAAAGTAAAAAAAAATGTTCTTTCTCTATGGAATGTCATAAAAATTTAACGGTCAGCTCTATTTTATACTAAACGCAAATAATAACATAGTAATATAAATTATTTAATATATTTAAATATTATGATTAAAAAGAAATAAACAAGAAATTTGTACAAATCGTCTGCAAAAAAATGATAGTCGTTCTTTGTAATTTTTGGTTTTAAGAAGTATTTTATTTTCAAATTTTATAGTCTGTATATTGTATGCTAAAGGATTGTTTTATCTAATTAGCCTATACTGTTCCAAAGGCCTTTTAAAATTAATAATTCAAAAAATATTGAAAGGTTTCCATACAGGCACATAAGACAGTTTTGTCTCTGGGATGGTAACATACTACCTTTTCCCACGGCTTCTCCTGCGTGGCGTATCCCACAGGAATTATATTTCTTTTCCTGTATAAAAATACTGTGACATTTAACTATAATGTAGCTTTAGATCTGTGAAAGAATTTTCCAAGTAAATCCATAAAGACTACCTTTTACAAACAGTTTTAATATTAGCTTAGATTTTAGTAGACATACAAAATACAGACTATAAAAAATATCCACAGATAATGTTTGCAAATAAAATCATGTAAAAAGTTAAAAACACATTTCTGAAATGTAGATTTACAAGTCATGGTTTTTCATACATCAAATTGTACATAAGGTATCTTAGAGGTACAAGAATCTTTTGATGTTTGAATTATATTTACGAGGGTTAGAAAATATATAATAATATCTGCCTGTAACGGTCCCACAGCTGGGTAAAGACCTCTTCTCGTACAGAGAAGGCACGAGCATTGATCACCACGTGCGCTCAATGCGAGTTGGCGATTTCAGACTTATATTAAATATAAGTCCAGTATGCTTAGTGCGAGTTTTTTAACGTCCTCATTAGTGAAGACGTAAACGATCACTTATGTCAAAATGTACACAAAAAAAGAGGTTTCTCCTTACCTTCACTAGACGGCGCTTATCCAGTTTCAATACAAATTGACGTTTACGTTAACGCGATGGAGCGTGAGTAAAAACTCGCCTCAAGGCCTCAGGTTCCCTCACGATGTTTTCTTTCACCGTTGCTAACGATGTAGGGAATTGTAAAAAAAAGTGAAATTTTCTAATTGGCTTATACTCCATTTGAAATGACATTAGAAATTTTTACAACCCCTTTTTGCTGTCCGTTCAACTGATTTTGAGTTCTACCCCGTTACTATAAGGATGGTATAGAAAGCATAAACCTGTTACCAAAACTACTACAGCTGCCATTTGTCATATCACCAACGCAATAGAAGTCAAAATCGGTTGAACGGGCGGTAAAATGGGATTATTTATATGTCTAATATTATCTCAAATGGAGTATAGTTAACTCATAAAAAAAAATATTGGATTCATGATTGCATTTGGTCAATGAACACTGAAATAAACTCAGAGTTCAACGTCTCTTAAAGTTCATATTAGTTCTGATTCAAAAAATTCTTGTACATAAAAAGGTGGTTGCGGACCATAATATAAATACTAAAATATGATGCCATTGTCTTGTTTAAAAATAATAACTCTCGTAAGTCTAAATTATCTGTTCGTTTTTTTTTTCTAAAAAATATATTTTATCTACATAGATTTGAATAGTAAAGATACGGATGCCCGAAGTTAGTCGACCGCGTGGCGAGTTCACTTCGGTCTAGTTATGACCAAATTGTGGCGTCAGAATAACTCTCGGACCACCGTATCCTTACTATTTAAATCAATGTTTATTTATAAAAAAAAATCTCTAAATCTGATATATTTTTCACGTTGTTTTTTTCCTAGTATTTTAGTTTTGTTTGTTATTTAATACAAAAAATATATATTAATAGCATGTTTTTATGTGAATTTTTAAATGTGATCGTATGTGAAATTTCTGAGGGTTTTTAAAAAGGGATGTTAAATATACTTGAGATGTATAAAAATGTCCTTTAGCTGGAAATAGGGGTTTTCGATCGCCATGAAAATTTACAGGTGGATTTTTGATCGCAGTATCGAAGAGTTACAATTTTACAAAGCATGGAGCAAGAGACGGCATTATTAATAACTCGCTTTTGCTCGCGACTTCGTCCGCGTCAAGCATGTAAAACAAAAAAAAAACGCGTTTATATTGTTTATTTTCCTAGAATAAAAGTTACCTAAGTTACTCCTTATAACATCAGCTATCTGCCAGTGAAATGCCCGTCAAAATCGGCTCAGCCGTTTCGGAGATTAGCCGGCACAAACAGACAGGCAGGCAAAGTCAAGCCAATATCGAATCGTTTTCGTTGTCGTTGTTCGTCGTTTGTTAGTTGTCGTTCGTTTGAATTAGGCCATTAAGGCGCTATATACGCCCCAATGTTAACGCAGTACTGGCCGTGCGCCCGCTCGATGCCAAAATAATATCAATATTGAACCTCCTTTTGAACAGTTTTGTTTGCAAAATATTATTTGATTTACATATGCTATGTTAGTTATGAAGAAATTCCAGCCATAATTTTTTCTGTGTAAAAATATTTTTAAACATCCAAGTCGTTTTGGAGGAGTTTCCAAAAGTTGCGAAAAAGTTGTTAATTATTTTTTTAAAGCAAAACTACACGAAAAAACCTTGTGTTCAAAATTAAATATATATTTTTTCCAAACCTTTTAACCTAGCCGTTACTAAGAAGTATGCTTTAGAAAGTTACCGTTTTACGGCAATAAAGCGCATGTAGCCCTTAAGCGGCAATTTTGAAAGTCAATAATTGTAATTTAAAAATGTATCAAAAATTTAAAGTTGATTTGTATGTAAAGTTTTAACAGTGTTGTCTCCAGCAGTGGCTACTTAGGCATCTTGGTTTTGTCAAGTTCCCTATTTCCAGCATTAGGATAAATGCGATAGGCTGGTCCTATTTGCTACTTCGAATGTCCTTTTAAATAAAACCTGTGTAATTTTACGCACGAATTTTTAATTTTAGACTGTGTTAGTGAAAGCGACCTAACTTAGTATTGTAGGTTTTTTAGTAAAGGCTTATATTTTTTGTAAGACAAGAAATAGCCTCTGATGTCTTTTATTACAGTTTCGTGAATATTTTGAGAACTGCACATAAGACCTCTTAAAATTAAAAGAGTGCTTGTTTTAAACATTGGCTTTTTTTGTAAAAGAAAAAATATTAAGTTAGGTCGCTTTCGCTTTAAACGCTTTTCTTTGATATTATTTTGTAAAGAAAAAAAAATAGTTTTTAATATAATCGACAAATAGTTACCAGACCTGTGTACATGTCTTTTTGCCATTTTTTAATTGTTCTTTTTTTGTATTTTTTATTATTACATGTTGACAGGCGATGTTTTGATTGAATTTAGAATATATTTGTTTTAAATTGAGGGTAGAAATAACTTTTTTTTAAATGTCGATAGCTTCCTGCTTGACCACTATCTCTCCTGTTGGTAAGTGATGATGTGGTCGACGGTGAAGCACGCTTGCCTAAGTAACTTATTCTCTTGGGACGTTTTTGATTCAAAAATCGAAAAGGTCCCAAATACATTTTTGCTGTATTGTAATTTGAACTTTGTTTCGTATCGTATAGAGCTTGTTGTCCCAGAACATGTATTCTTTTAATTTACTTTATTAGTTTAGTTTTGTTTTTGTTACCAACTTATAGAAGTACCAGTTTGTAGTCATAGTCTAGTTATTATTTATATTGATTAATATGACAAAAATATTCTGTGGAATGCATGAGAAAAATAAACACAGAATGCATAACCTTTTTTCTAAAGTTGGTTAAAACTATATTTTTTTGCGTTTATCATATTAATCACTATAAAAATAGCTTCGGTGTCGTTACCAATACATGTACAAAATAGACTACCTTCAGTCATTTAGGCCCATTTACGTGAAAAACTTAACTCGGAGTTAGATTCTAACACGAGATTAAATTAAAATTTAGGGTTTAGCTCCTAACTCGGAGTTAGTAAGGTAACAGGGCGGTGCAAGCGGGCCGTAGTCAGTCAGTGAGTCAGTCAAAACATCGCCGGTGACTGCAACTATAAGTTACAGCTTTGGGTATAAGTCGGACGACAGTTGAGCGACTGTGGGGCAACTTGGATTCCATTAGTTTCCATCTTTTTAGTATACTGTGGCCTTACGAATGATATCTAACAGGTTTCGAAGTAATGTTCCCACTGCTGGGCAACGATTCTTGCGAGCATAGATCTTAAATATATCCGTTTCAATCACAGATATATTAACAATAATATTAATAATCTTAAGATTATTTTTGAAATTGAATCACCGATAACAAAGTACTACGGATAGTGCTATTATCTTTCTTCATACAGTTTATAAACAATTAAACGTTACTAACGCCCGGTTTATGGAACGAATTTATCGATACCTTACAAGCGGTTGCAAGTCAAATTATGCGATTGGCTTTTGATATTTCATGTGAGTTAGATTAATTTTACGATCATTTTCGTTGCGGAAACAAGGTGTAAATGGTATTTTCTAGTTACGTGTTTGTTTACATGTAATGATGGGGTCTATATTTATCGTCTTTTAACGAAAAGTTGATTTAAAAATTAACAGCGCTTGAACTTCGTATGCAAAAATGTCAATTGTAAGGCACACAGTTTTTATATTTTAAACTATTGGTCAACAGATAAAATTATGCTTGCAAAAAAAACTTTCTAAAAGGAATTGTATTGTGAAAAAAGTAAAATATTTTTTAAAAAGTGATAATTTATCGAATTTACACGGCAATCGGAAGAAAAAATTGTAAAAAATTATAGTTTTTAAGAAAAAAAATTAAAATATTTTTGGTCACAACAAAATTAGAATTTCGTTAAAAAATCTTGCCAAAGTTTTGTTTTTTTTTTTATTTTTGTCGTTTTTGAAGTAGGTGATCAATAGTCATTTTTGTTTAAGAAATTTATATAGTTTATAAGTTTAAAGTTATGGGTGTCGGCGCGTCTACATGACTTTAACTTTAATTTTTAATTAATTTTGGTGCTCTTTAAAATATTATCCAAATTGCATTTTTTTTCTACGAATTTTCGTTATGAGTACAATATTCAGTTATTGTCTTGCGCACAGTAGAAAAATCGCTAGATTTTTTAATTGTTTTTTTTTTTTCGAGAAAAATCTTATTTACTTTAGAAATAAAGCTAAGGAATGTGGGAAAGTAGATGTAAGGAAGAAAAGAGCGCGAAAAAATGTTTTTTTTTGTGTTTTTTTTTAAATATTTTTTCGGTCCAAATATTCGGATGTTTATGGCAGAGTCGAAATGTTATATTTTTTAAAACGCGCTCTACAGAGACCAAAGCGATGTGAAATAATGTAAAAAAGTTGTAAGATTAAGAATAAAGTATGCTTTTACACAAAATATTGTTTCTTATTTTGTACACAACCTGTATTATCATCAAACAGATTGATGGTTACGATTTGTACGCCAGCGGTTTAATAGTGAACAAATGGAGTGGCTGTCTTTGTTAAGTCAATAGTTAGCTAATGACAGACGTACTGATCTTTGAGGTTAAGCAATACTGATCGAGATCGGTCCCTGGATGGTTGACCATCCGTGTTATAAAGGTTGAGTTTATCAAGTGGGCGTTGTTCACGCAGACAAGACGTGAATCATAGACAAGGCGCGGCGCGGCGCGGGACGACACCGCGGCAGCGGGCTGGCCGCCCGCACCGCACTCCACTACCGAGCACGGTCGACGACGCGCGCGCATATTACTTGTCCTGAGTTCATAGCCAACATTATACTGTCCTTCAGAACCATAATATAGTGTTTTACAGTCCACTTTAGTTTAATTTATCAGCCTTTAATTAGGTCCTAAACAGGCGTGGATGGACGAATCCACAAAGACTCGCCGCGCCGCGCGCTGTGCCGTGGCGCGGTGGCAGCGCCGCGCTATTGTGATGTGTCCACGCTGTCGGTGATAAAATAATGGCTATTTTTATGGTTCCGTACCCAAAGGGTAAAAACGGGACCCTAGATTACTAAGACCCCACTGTCCGTCTGTATGCCTGTCACCAGGCTGTACCTCATCAACTGTGATAGCTAGACATTTAATTTTTTTACAGACGATGTATTTCTGTTGCAGCTATAACAACAAATACTAAAGACAATAAAATAAATATTTAAGTGGGGCTCCCATACAACAAACGTGATTTCTTTGCCGTTTTTTACGATAATGGTACGGAACCGCACTTAGCCGGGTTTTTTTAAATAGCTGAATTCGAGAACTCAAGCATTGTACTACATTTAGCATTACTTAATTTTGATTCCGTTATAAATATAATATTTTTCATTAAAAAAAAATCCAATGATGTAGTTTTAGTTTTCATCAAAATCGGCCTCGTGACTCCTTTAAGTGTTTCGGATTTAGCCATCCACGCCTACTTGAAAATCTCTTCCTGTAGAAGCGACTTTTCCGACCCTCGAAATCAATCATCATATGTGGCGATTTTAACATTAACTTATTAGAAAATAACTCTAACAGTATTAGGTTATTGGGTCTTTTTAAATCATTTAATCTGGCAAATGTTTTTATGGAGCCAACTAGAGTGACAGCTTCTTCTGCGACTTGCATAGATAACGTTTTTTGTAATTGTGATTACCTAAATAAAGAAATTGTAAATAAATTAACATCTGATCACAGTGGGCAATCAATAACGTTTAGTACCTACATACCTTTGCAAAAAATGCAAATAAAATTTAGACCAATTACAAGTAAAAATTTAGAAAAATTTAATAAAACCTTGACTAGTAAATTATGTGTTCAAAACTTTTTTAATATAGATGACCCAAATGAGTTCTATGCCGAGTTTTTTAAAGTACTCAACATGCAATTTAATGACACTTTTCCACAGAAAGCGAAAAGTATTTACACCAAGTTCGTATTTAGCGATTGGGCGACTCCAGGCATTCGTAAAAGCAGGGAAAAGCTATATGAACTTTATGGCCTAAAGCAACATATGAATAATACAAGTTTTGATAAGTATGTTGCGAAATATTCAAAAACTTTTAAAATTGCATGCAAAATAGCTAAAGCGCTGTATATAAGCAATAAAATAAAATCGGCAGACGATAAAATAAAAACTACCTGGAAAATAATAAATAATGAAACAGGTAGGAAAAAACAGCGTAATACTGAATTTAATTTAGCGACTGCACATGGCCCCATATCCTCAGATATAGAGGTAGCTCAGGAATTTGAAAACTTTTTTGTTAATATTCCTCTTAAAACTACAGCAGCCTTAAACTCCTCACCCACACTCTCTGCTGCCTTACTAAGAAAGAACGTAAATGCGTGCCCATCGGAGTTCAAGTTTCAACATACAAATCCCCAGGCTATTTTAAAAGCTTTTAAAGATCTTAAAATTAAATCAACAGAAGATCTTTGGGGACTATCGGTAAAAGTGTGTAAACCAATCATTGAAACTGTTGCACCCTATTTAGCTTTAATATTTAATGCTAGTGTCGATCAAGGAGTTTTTCCGGACCTCATGAAACACAGTAAAGTAGTTCCATTGTTTAAATCCGGGGATAGCAAAGAAGCCAATAATTATAGGCCAGTGTCAATACTGCCGGTTCTCAGTAAGGTCTTCGAAAAGTTAATGCTCAACCAATTGTTGCGTCATTTTAACAAACATTCTATCTTTTATGATCAACAGTACGGTTTTACCAAAGGGCGTTGCACAACTGACGCCGGTGTCACCCTAATAAAGAACATCTTTAACGCCTGGGAGGAAGCACAAGACGCCATTGGAATCTTTTGCGACCTCTCGAAGGCGTTCGATTGCGTTATCCATGAGACACTATTGTTGAAGCTCGAGCACTATGGAATTAGACATACAGCCCTTGGGTTACTTAGATCATATTTAAAAGACAGACAAGTTAAAGTTCAGATAAACGGCGTAAACTCACTAGGGTCTGAAATGACAATGGGTGTTCCTCAAGGCTCGATATTGGGTCCATTCCTCTTTTTAGTTTATATTAACGATTTACCCCAATTACTACAAAATCAACCGAAAATGGTGTTGTTTGCTGATGACACATCTTTGATATTTAAAATAGATCGGCGGTCACAAAATCTTGATGATGTGAATAACTCGATTCATCAGGTCCAAAATTGGTTCACGGCAAACAATTTGGTACTAAATGAAAAAAAAACCAAATGTATTAGATTCACATTGCCGAATGTTAGAAGTAGCGAATGTGACATCATATTGAATGGCGAAAAGCTGGACTTTGTAAATCAAACTGTTTTCCTGGGAATCACTTTAGACGACAAATTGAAATGGAGTTTTCACATAACATCTCTTGCGGGTCGGCTGAGCTCGGCCGCTTATGCTGTTAGAAAGATAAGACAGTTGACGGATGTGGAGACCGCGCGTTTGGTCTATTTTAGTTACTTTCACAGCATTATGTCATACGGTATTTTATTGTGGGGCCGAGCGGCTGACATTGAATCCATATTTATATTGCAAAAGAGAGCTATCAGAGCCATATATAATTTAAGTCACAGAGAATCTCTTAGGGAGCTATTTAAAAATATTAATATTATGACAGTTTCTTGCCAATTCATTTATGAAAACATCATGTATGTAAGGAAAAATATACATCTCTTTAGTAAGGTCAGTGATAGACACAATTGTAATACGAGAAATAAAGATAAGTTAGATCAACCATCTTATAGACTAGCAAAAGTACACTCATCTTTCATGGGGTACTGTGTTAAATTTTATAACAAAATACCTTGTGATATATTAAAACTAAATGAAAGTAAATTTAAAACTTTAGTTAAAAGCACACTTTATAAACAAGCATATTACAAATTAGATGATTATATTCAAGATAAGAATGCTTGGCATCATGTTGGTCCCGCTCCGTAGGGCAATCTTTGGTGTGGACAAAATTCAAATTTGCTAATTTGTATTCCTATTCATAGTTTTTGTATTCTTAGGTTATTTATTATATTTTTACAGAATTTGACTCACACAAGGTTCCGTTGTTGTTGAATTAGGTATTTTACCTATGTTTGCAATATTTGTAAGTATGTGAGAACCATGTTCCTATTTATAAAACTAATGAATTTACCTGTTAGTGCTTTTATTACTTTATACCTGTACGTTGTATAGTGGGTAGCGCTATTTTTTGGGTGCATCGTCCTCACATATATGAATTTATTAATGTATGTACATAAGTAAACATTGTAAAACATATTTTTTTTAAAAAGAGTAAGTATGGAGTTTCTTGTGCGTTCTTCTCCATAACAAGCTACTTTCCGAATGCACGGTAGAGTCAATTTTTATTACTTGTACATTTTTTATTTACATTTAATTTTTGACGTTCAAAAGTGCCGCTTATTGGCCTAATTGAAATAAATATATTTGACTTTGACTTTGACTTTGACCTCTGAAATCAGCGGTCCCGGTTGTCATTAGTAGGTTTTTGTCAGTCAGTTACGGATAATTAGAAGCCTCAAATCTGACACCAGTCATGCCAAGGGGTATCGTGTTACCCAGTTATTGGGTTGTGGAGGTCAGATAGGCAGTCGCTCCATGTAAAATACTAGTACTCAGCTGCATCCAGTTAGACTGGAAGCTGACCTCGACCGATTAAGTAGATTTTTATAGTCAATAAAAAGATGCGCTGATGTCTTCGATCACTGATTTGAACGCCAGTGGTATTATTGTAAAACAAATGGAGGGCTAAGGCACTTGTCCCACCGCCGACGAAGAAGCGATTAGGTATCAATTATTTTATCGCTGAAGAAACGTAAAAAATTATAGACCCAATGTCATTACAAGAGACACATATATTAATAGTTGATAGCTGACTGCTGGCGAGAACTCTATCACCATAAAGTTTGTCACTGCAAAAAGAGCTATCAAAGATAATTCTCGCTCAGCGATGGTGGCTTGGCGGTTAGAACTCACGCCGAGAGACCAACCAGCCAACGCGTGCCAGGTTCAGCACTGGCCACCCCGAGCGAGTGGTGCGTCGCACAAGAACGCTACGCTCGCTTATAGCCGAGCGAAAACTATCTGAAATATGTTCTCGATTGTCGTTGCCACCACTCGTCTCTAGTTCTAGCTCTACTCGCTGATCGTCGCCGGTGGGGCAAGTGCCTAACCCCCGATTTCTGAATTAAGAATTTCATGTTGAGTATTTTTCAAACCCTAGCCTGCAAACCTCTCAAACTTTGGCTTCAAATGGCTACACGTTCTCGGTTCTTAACTCCAAATACTCAATTCAGATATTGGCCCTTAATTTACTATCACCACTGCTCCTAAAACGGTAAATGGCATGTTCTGTTCCTAAATCAAAAACATGTGACATCTACCAACTCGCACTGGTCCGTCGTGATAGATTACGGCCCACTCCCTCTCACATAGATGCCTGTGTCCCAGCAGTGGGAAAGTTAGCTGATTATGAACCTAGTAAGTAACCAGCTTCAATGTAGCGATGGTCTTTGCAATTTGAAATAGTTGTAGGGTGGTTTTAGGTATGCTCTTTGGAATTTGAAACAGTTGTAGGGTAGTTGTAGGTATGCTCTTTGGAATTTCAAATAGTTGTAGGGTGGTTGTAGGTATGCTATTTGGCATTTCAAGTAGTTGTAGGGTGGTTGTAGGTATGCTCTTTGGAATTTTAAATATTTGTAGGGTGGTTGTAGGTATGCTATTTGGCATTTCAAGTAGTTGTAGGGTGGTTGTAGGTATGCTCTTTGGAATTTTAAATATTTGTAGGGTGGTTGTAGGTATGCTCTTTGGAATTTTAAATATTTGTAGGGTGGTTGTAGGTATGCTCTTTGGAATTTTAAATATTTGTAGGGTGGTTGTAGGTATGCTCTTTGGAATTTGAAATAGTTGTAGGGTGGTTGTAGGTATGCTCTTTGGAATTTGAAATAGTTGTAGGGTGGTTGTAGGTATGCTCTTTGGAATTTGAAATAGTTGTAGGGTGGTTGTAGGTATGCTCTTTGGAATTTGAAATAGTTGTAGGGTGGTTGTAGGTATGCTCTTTGGAATTTGAAATAGTTGTAGGGTGGTTGTAGGTATGCTCTTTGGAATTTGTAATAATTGTAGGGTGGTTGTAGGTATGCTCTTTGGAATTTGAAATAGTTGTAGGGTGGTTGTAGGTATGCTCTTTGGAATTTGAAATAGTTGTAGGGTGGTTGTAGGTATGCTCTTTGGAATTTGTAATAATTGTAGGGTGGTTGTAGGTATGCTCTTTGGAATTTGAAATAGTTGTAGGGTGGTTGTAGGTAAGCTCTTTGGAATTTTAAATATTTGTAGGGTGGTTGTAGGTATGCTCTTTGGCATTGGCACTGGATAACGTAAAAAATAATTTAAAAATTCTGATATTATAAATATGTATTAAAAAACATATATAGACTGTGTGTATGTAGACATTTGGCAACACTATGCGTTATGTACTAAAGTTATCCTAACATCCTTATTGGGGGTCTTATATTTATTTATGCAAATATATAAACAATATACAGACTAGTTTGAGTGAAATGTATGACACAATGCAACCATACATTTAGTACACTCAGTCCGCGAAAAACCTTTACAACCGGGCAGTTTGCATCTATTTTTAGAAGTAAATTTTTTTTCATCGTGGCCTATACCATCAGTCCGCACGTCTTTTGGAGGAACAGGCTTCGTTGGGCCCCGGTGTCTTTTTGCTTCTATCTCCCTATATATAATACTGCTTGACGGCCTTCCTCTGTTGGGTTCAGTATATTTTTTATAATTGCATAAGGTCCCCGCAAGATCTGATCTAAAATCACCTAGTGTCATGTTTGGGTGGTTATTTTTATAAAGTACCCATGAATTTATCACTGCCATGTCGACCATATAATAAAATAATCGTATGTACCACTTTCGACTTTTAATTCTAATTTTGTACCTGCCCAAATAAATGCCCATAAAATCAACTCCGCCCATGTTAGCATTGCAATCTTTTACTATTTTTGGGTTGGCAATGGAGATTTTTTTTCTTCTGTTCCTTATCGAATCTGCAGTTGGTTTCAGCTGGTTCAGAACCAACATAAGAAGACGCCAACATAACAGACTTATTGTCCTTCCAGCAAGTTACCGAAATAAACACACCTTTATAGTCCGCTACTAGTTCCTCATACGATCCACTTGGCACAGATTCCTTCATGAACTCTTTTGCTACCGGCAAGTTACAGTTTTTTTCCGAGGCGGTTCCTCTGAATTGTGCCCAATGTATAAATACCTTGAGTATGTAGGTATTATAACAAAGGGATTGATGTATAAAAATATCAAAATTAATAATATAGTGCATTCTTCACGGAACTGAACGGCACCATCTGATGACTGTATTACCACATATGCCGAGATCAGGTTCATCAGGTAAGGTCTGAATATCCTGTTATCCGGAATAAATTTCAAAACTATGAGCATATCCAGACAATGAACATAAAACATACAGATTGAAACCCCATTTATGGTGTTTGTTTGGTAGGTATTGTTTCATAACACATAATATGGAACAAACGCATAATGTAGACATTTGGCAACATACAGTTTTACGATCCTATCTTATCAGATCCCATAAAATTTACAAGTAAAATATGAAAAACCAATAACTTATCTAACGAGAGTTGAGAAAATATTTTTTTTTAATCAAAAACGGTACTTTGTGTATCGATAATTCATAAATTACGGAGACTCTTCTTGTAGCTTTACGAACTTTGTCGACAGCTACATTGAAAGGTCAAAAACCAAAAAAATTGCCGCCAGAAGTCGTAATTCTTTTTTTTTGACAATTAGTTTATTTTATTATCTATGGTCGTCAAACTGCGTTCGGTAACACACACCTTATTTGGTCTAATACAATAAGATGAAACGTGGTACAATTGGCAACATGATGCATTTAAGGGATCTGACAGACAAAAAACAAATTTTCGTTTAACATCCCTAATGGTAGGTCCTAGAAAATCGTTTGCTAATCGGTCGTTGTTCAACCTCTTCTGTGTTGAAGAGCAATTATTTCGCAAAAATCGCTAGCGTTTTGCTCTTGCGTAAGTGAATTCAGCAAAGAACACGTATAGGTAAGGGTGACGACACTTTTAAAATAATGACTTTCGTATTTCGTAATACACTCGAAAGATGGTCATGGAAAGTGTATGTGAATTTAACTTATAGGGTGGAGTTTAACTTACCCTTTCTAAATTATTTATTTATGCAATACTGAAGCTTTAAAAGGAATGTGTCATACACTTTCATGGAATGTGCCCTGCCGAACTCACTTACGCAACTAAGCTGCAGGTTGATTGAATTCCTTGGTAACAGCCCGAAGTTACGATCTCTTGGACGGAAATAGTTTTGCTCCCTATTCAATGAGACTTAAATATAACTAGCGAAATGTGAGAATAACAAACATCATTACCAAAATGCTACAATCAGTATTTTCAGATGTACCGTTATCAAAATACCGGTCACCCATCCACAGTAACACCTTGGCAGCTCAACCCACCCAGTAACGACTACCCACCCCAATTTGTCAGCCCACAATAATGTACTGTATCATTATTTGGGAGTGGCTACCATTGCTCCACCTTCAAAAGTAATTCGTGGACAAAAAACCATATTCCGGCCGTGACTTTGAACCAGTACTACTTGGACCCCAGAAAGTGTCGAACCAACATTGAAAAACCAACCGTCTGTCTTGATATTTAGGTTGATTTTTGAATGGTTTGTGGTTGGAGTGAGGTTGGAGTAATTTTGGTCGTGTCTGAAGCAATTGCTCAAGTAATTATGGTAGGTTTTCTTGTTTTGAACAACGTTTATCAGTTTTTCCGCGGATTATTTCGTACGATTCGGCTGCGTTTTTGTTTGTGGGCAAATATTTCGGGTGTACGAGCTACGAAGCGGTTTTGGAGTTGCTTTGCAAAGTATATTTTGCCAGGCTCTAGACTAGTGACATTATATCAACGAAAGCGTCGCGATAGCGACTGTACCAACATTAAAAACCGGCCAAGTGCGAGTCGGACTCGCGCACGAAGGGTTCCGTACTTGGTAAATTGCGGTTTACGATTTATGACGTATTAAAAAAACTACTTAGTAGATCTCGTTCAAACCAATTTTCGGTGGAAGTTTACATGGTAATGTAAGTACATCATATATTTTTTTTTAGTTTTATCATTCTCTTATTTTAGAAGTTACAGGGGCGGGCGGGGGACACATATTACCATTTTGGAAGTGTCTCTCGCGCAAACTATTCAGTTTAGAAAAAAATGATATTATAAACCTCAATATCATTTTTGAAGACCTATCCATAGATACCCCACACGTATGGATTTGATGAAAAAAAAAATAAGTTTCAGTTCTAAGTTTGAGGAACCCCCAAAATTTTTTGTTTTATTTTTTTATTTTTGTGTGAAAATCTTAATGCGGTTCACAGAATACATCTACTTATCAAGTTTCAACAGCATATTATAGTTCTTATAGTTTCGGAAAAAACTGGCTGTGACATACGGACGGACGGACAGACAGACAGACAGACATGACGAATCCATATGCGTTCCGTTTTTTGCCATTTGGCTACGGAACCCTAAAAAGCCAAAATATTATACTGACATCCAAAACAAAACACTACAAAGCAAAAACTAACTTTCTTTTCGGAAGTCAGTGCCAAAAACGAAAAAATTATATTGTTACCGACACCGACTTCCGAATAGAAAGTTATTTTTCGCTTTAAAAAAAACCGACTTCCAAACAAAACACTACGTTTTGTTTGGAAGTCGGTTTTTTTTTACTTCTCTTGTTAGTTATATGGTTAGTTAGGTAGGATTAGTTATCCTCAACCAATTGAGATGAATTTCTGCATACACGTTGAAGATGACAATGCATGGATTTAAACCCAATATGGCGGACTCCCAAAGATGGCGGACTAATTATTTATTATGGAACCCCATGATAAAGGTATCTAATGAAAGGGTTTGTGGTTTGAGAAGAATACGAAAAAACTTGTTTATAAAACATTTTTTTAAATAAATAATAAAAAATACCAACTCCATACACTCGTAACTTTGTAGCTCGATCAAAAACACACTTAACTGTCACGGGAACTCGTTTCATACATTTTTCTTATGAAAAGCAAGAAGATGGCATTTTTTGGCACAAACTGATTCGGTACCATCGTCCTGCGTCACTGGTTACTGGTGATTATGGCATATCAAGACATGGTGGACTGTTGACGATTTTAAATAGCATTGTTTAAAGAGAACTTTAAGATATGTGGTACTTAATTAGCCTTTGCATACGGAAGGTAGGTATGGTTACGAATTGTAGGTACGATCTGCTACCAAAGCGTCCTAAATAATTTGGTCAGATCGCCCGGAGACAGCCAGATAACCTGGAAAGACTTTTTGCTGTGGGAAAAGGCCACGAGGACGCTCATCCACTCAGACCAGACCAGGGCGATTACGGGACTCACGTTGACCACTGCCCTGAGAAGAGCCGAAGACAGAGTGGCTTGGAAGCAGCTCGTCAATGTCTCTGTGGAAGCTTTCCAAGACGGGCACGACCTTCAGTAATGAAGACAACGAATAAGAAGAAGTATTATTATATACTAGCACTTCGCCCGTGACTTCGTTCGCGTGTTCCGTGTTTTGTCCTACAGATGACTTTTTAATAAAAAGTTTCATACAAACTTTTATCCCCTATTTCACCCCCTTAGGGGTTGAATTTTGAAAAATCCTTCCTTAGTGGATGCTTACGTCATAAGAGGAATACGTGTGCGAAATTTTAAGTTTCTAGCCCTAAGGGTTTGACCTGTGCGTTGATACATCAGTCAATCACTTTTACCTTTTATATAGATTTAATTCTTTTTTTTTATTTTGTCCCACACTAGGAATTTCTGCCTGTATCGTGGGTGCGTTTACAAACATTTAAACTCATACACAAGACATCTAGATCCGGAACAATTATCTGTAGGTCATACAAATATTTATTCCGTGCGGGAATCGAACCCGCGATACGCAGCGCAGCAGCCGATCGCTCAACCACTGCGCCAACCGTGTCGTCAATTTAATTAGTATCTCAATTATTATGATCTCTATCACTCAAAGGTTTGCTGGAAGAAAACTCCATTTTGGAGTTAAGCTCGCCTTTGTACATGAGTATTGATTTCACTTTGTGTAAATTTGTTGTTTTGGTGTACAATAATAGTACATTGTGCTACAAGGGTGAAAAGTAGGTTATTGCAAACGAGCTGTCATTAACAAGCCCGAGCTGAAGGCGAGGGTTGATGACACGAGTTTGCAATAACCTACACGCCCGTGTATCACACGATATTTTTCAATACAGTTGTGGGAAATAGTAAAAACAAATCAAAGAATTAGATTTGTTAATTCACAAAAATAATTTTTTTGCGCGTTTTTGCAATTGGACATATTTTTTTTACAACGAAAACAGCCTACACAGCCTATTAGATTTTTGACAAATGTTTATGTGAAAAAAATTGAAACTGGTAATTAAATATATTAAACAACCATTTAAAAGACTTTTGAGAATTAAATGCTAAAACGTACGGAATCATTCATTTTTCCTAGTATAAAATCTATTCCATTTTATTCTATATATGAAAACTCCTTGCTACTAAACTTTTTAAATTGACTTATAACTAAAGGCGCGTTTTTGCAACTGGACATTTTTTACATCGAACTAGTCTATACAGCCTATTCGATTTTAGACAAATGTTGATGTGAAAATAATTAAATTAAAACTGGTAATTAAATATATTAAACAACCATTTAAAAGACTTTTGAGAGTTCAATGCTAAAACGTACGGAATCATTCATTTTTCCTCGTATAAAATCTATCCCATTTTATTCTATGTATAAAAACTCTTTGCTACTAAACTTTTTAAATTGAATTATAAATTTAAAACTAAACTGCAAAACTTATGATCGAGCTCGTAAACAAAAGTCACGACCGCGTAACAGAAAGATGCCTATGCATAAGATTTTATTTTCGAATCATAATTATAGCCTCTGAAAGTACGCCATGTTTAACAACTGTATTGAAAAGAATTAAGTATTTCCAGAAGGGTTAGACAGAGATGGCACCTGTAGCTTACCCACATTTCACCAATTATGTTTAAATCCCATGTGATAGGAGCGAATCTAATGCCATCAACCGGCCACAAATCTAGATTCCGGGCTGCTACTGAGAAATTCCAGATGGAAAAACGAGTACTCACTCCTAGTGCATTATCATCATTATCAATCCCGTCTTATCCTTCCTATCTGGTGAGCGATTTTCTTACGCTCACCCTAGAGATGCATTATGCAGGTCCTTCTTAAATCCCATCCACATAAAACCAGCTATTATTCCCATTCCTTCTCTGTCCATGCTGTAAGATTGTGGAACTCACTTCCGCCTAGCATCAGAGATTTCGATACTATCTCGTTTTTAAAAACGATTAAAAGAGTTTTATCTTTCCTCTCAAATCTGATCTTTATAAGCATATTTATATATATTTAGTATGTATATATTTTAGAGTTATGTATTTATTTCAGTATATATCACTTACACTATAATATGTGTATGATTTTATACTTAGGTTAGTCGTTATTTCCTGTTCTTACATACTATTTGTCTACATTTCTCCTATTCGCGGTAGAAATTTCTCAAAAAATAAGCAGTACGTTTGTTCTCCATTGTGTGTACATTAATCTTCTTTTCTATATATAAAAGAAGAAACTGACTGACTGACTGATCGATCAACGCACAGCCAAAACCGCTAGGCCTAGAAGCATGAAATTTGGCAGAAAGATTCCTCAAGTGACGTAAGTGAGCACTAAGAAAGGATTTTTGGAAATTCCGCCCCTAAGGGGGTAAAAAGGGGGTTGAAAGTTTGTATGTCATTTCTATAGTTTGTAAGTTGGACACGTGAAATTTTAGATTTACGTTCTTCGTTGGTAAAAAGAATTAATGTATTTATTGGTTTTTTGAAATTCCACCCCTGAGAGTGTAAAAAGGGGGTTGAAAGTTTGTATGTAATTTCTACAATTTGTAAGTTGGAGACGTAAAATTTTAGATTTACGCTCTACGTTGATAAAAAAAATTAACCTATTTATTAGTTTTTGGAAATTCTACCCTAAGGGGATAAAACAGGAGTTGAAACTTTATATGAAATTTCTTCGGTTTGGAAGGTAACACATCTGAAATTGTAGGTTTACGCTCTTGATTAACAAAAAAAAACAAACAAATGTAAATGTCCCCCGAGACAATATCCTCTAAAAAACAAAAAAAATACTCGTACTCGCGTCGGGGAACCACCAACGTTTACAGCAGTTTATTTTATTAACTTAGTGGTTCCCCGACGCGAGTACGTGTCTTATTTTTTGCTTTTAGAGGATATTGTCTCGGGGGTTTTTTAAATCTTTAATTCAATTTTTATTTATTGCTTTTTAAGCTACATATAATATACAGGCTCTAATATACACTTGGCACAACACAGTAAATAAAAAAGGATGTCGTTATTAGTTTTTAATCATAAGATGATTTGGGGGGTGTTGAAGATCTTTTGTTAATAAACTTATAAAATAATGTAGGTTGTTATTAGTTTTTCGAAACTATCCCCAAATTAGGGGGTGATCAAGATTTTTGAAGTATTTTACTGCACATTTTTCTTTTTAAGATGTAGGGGAGCACTATGGAGGGATTTTTGGAAATTCAACCTTAAAGAGGACCGTTTGTCTCCGGCCAAACAAACAAAAACAAAACACAACATAACGAGTAAGGCCGAACAATCGTAGGTAATTTTATGAGTAGTGAGTTACGTTTTAGTGTCGCGTAATTTACGCAGCATTATTTTCATACTAAAGTAATTTTTGCTTCATCCGAAATTATGCGACGAAAAAATCGCGACCAGTCTTCTGCTCTTCGGATTCAGCAGACTTGCGGCTCCCATCAGGACATCAGTCCAACTTGTGCGAGGCCTTGCAATGTTGCTTCTTCCACTAACAAACTCGCCAATCCAGAAACTTTCAGTCCCATAGGCCATCTGTTCAGCGAACGATCTGGTCTGCTTAATGCAACCAAATTTTGGTCATTCTTGGGGCTATGTCGGTTACCTCAGTTTTCCTGGCTGTGTTTTCGAGTCGGATTCGATGAATACCTTCTGTAAAGTCACCGATTTTCATGAGAATGGGAGGTACATGGGTATATAAAATGACCTTAGTTTTATCCATATTTATCATAAGACTTGTGCGGAAGCTGCACAGCACTTTATTCTTCATTGTGATAGATAGTGAGTGGTGTCCTCGCTATGGATCTTATTGTAAAGCCTCATGACTGAGGTTTTGATCGAATGACCGGTGTGAGTGTTATTTACATACTGTAAATGTACTGTTATTACTTAATTTATCGGACACGTCATTAAAGTTTCATAAATCCTAACTTAAACCATAGATATCTACGATACCCCATTTATTATTGATTTAACAATAGCTTATTTTTGATCGCCACAGATAATAATATTATAATACTAGCATCAGAGAGTTTAACTCTCTGACTAGCATACAGATACCTCATCCCATACAAAGAAACCGTGCTGACGTAACTAGAACTAGCGTTTTTCGACTGCATATTCTGGCAATTTTTTGTACATTGAACGCATTCGGTTCTGTTTCACGGTGATAGATAGATGGCGTTAGCAGCGAGTTGCAAGTAAAAGGGTTTACTAGGTTCGTGAATGTTTTTTCTTTAAATACAGTGAAGGTTTGTTTTCTAGTATTTATTTGCACGTTTTTACAGTTTTTTTTTGCAACAAAATGTGTTAAAATGCAAACTTTAACAATCGAGTGGTGCGCCTCAGAACTTTAAAATGTGCCATCTATTGGCATCAATTTTAAATGATCCGTCTAATAATCTTTGAAATGTGAATTAAGAGCCCAATATTCCATAATTTTGTACTTAGGAGAGTTGATTAAACAATTTACAATTTTTGTGTTCAATTCCAGAAAATGTTAATTTTACGCACATTCAATAACAGATAGGTGGATACCGAGGTGCATATCGCGCCATCTAGTGAGAATTATTTGAACCAAATTTTCCTAGCTTCTGGCCTAGGGGGGGGCAAGTCAGATTTTTTACGTCGGATCGTCCGCGGCTGTTTTGTCATACACACTACACAAACACACCTACATGAAACATTAGGTATATGTAGTGTAGTTTGTAGGGCAAACAGCCGCAAATGGTTAAACAAATAAAAGTAAATTTTCGAATGTCCATATCTATCTTTATTATTGCTCAGCAGAATGTAAGTGCGTGTCACAATCACAACACAATATCAATCAGACAGATTTCTAGACTTTAATATAGACACTAAATGAATATTTTTTAATCACCTACGTTTGATTTAGTTTTAGCTCCTTCAAAACAATAATATGTCAAATGAAATAATTTATTTTAAATAAATGCTAGTCGATCGCAACCTCAGCTCGCAACTCCCTACCGAAGATTACCGAATCTAGCCTAGATTCGGTAATCTTCGTCCGCCATCGTCGCGCGCGGTTTTTTGGTAATTGCACCGTGCATTTTGCCAGTGTCTACTGCGCGGTTTATTAAAAAGTTAGAGCATAAGGCCCCGTTTACACTTTGATTAGTAATTAGGCGAGTTCATACATGTTCTGCAAGATTTCCAGGGGGGGCAGCTGCCCCTCCCTGCCCCCCCTGAGTACGCCCATGCCCCGTGCCTTCACTAACCGCACATAATAAAGTCCTATTTAGATGAATAAAATATGACATCATGCGAACGAAGTCGCGGGCGGAGTGCTAGTATTTAATATTTTACTTTAATACTTGTTATAGACGTAGCCACTGAGGAAAGGGAAATTACGTTGGGCCGATCGACAATTTGTGCGGATGGAGAGACAGACAGTATGTTTACGTCGTTGGGTGCCAAACTTGCAGGGATCGTAGGGAGTCTGAGAGTGTGTGGTTAAAACAAGGTTAAGGATAAATAATAGGGATGATGACGGGATATGAAACAGCAAATTCTATTTAGTCCGCCGATTAAATTGAAAAAAAATATTGGACACGTATTTTTTATTTATTCAAATCAATAAAAATCACCAAGATAAAGCGCATCAAAGTTCGGGAATGGGGGCTTGTGACGTCACTTCTATGTAAAAAGTTTACCAAGGCATGACATCATGCGATATTTTACCGCACTGTATTGTCATCATTTTTAGGGTTCCGTTCTGTCTGTCTGTCTGTCTGTCACCAGGCTGTATCTCATGAACCGTGATAGACAGTTGAAATTTTTACAGATGATGTATTCCTGTTGCCTCTATAACAAAAAATACTAAAAATAGTATAAAATTAATATTTAAGGGGGGCTCCCATACAACAAACGTGATATTTTTGCCGTTTTTTGCTCGATATTAATAACGGCAACAGGTAGACTCTTGAAATATTCACAGAATATTTAGTTGTATATTCTCTTTAAAAAATAATAATTATTAAATTAAAATAAAATAAATTACTCCCTTAATTTATTTTATTTTAATTTAATAATAATTATTATTTTTTATTAATTATTAATAAAAAAAAAATATAAATTAAAAATTTAATAATTTAACAATAAATATTAATAACAGAATAAAATAAAAATATAATAAATAAAATAATAATAAAATAATAATATAATATATTAAAATATATATATTATATATTTATTTATTATTATTTATATTTAATATATATATAATATATATTTAAATGGGGCTCCCATACGACAAACGTGATTTTTTTTGCAGTGTTTTGCGATAATGGTACGGAACCCTTCGTGTGCGAGTCCGACTCGCACTTGGCCGGTTTTATTTGTTAACGTGACGAAAGAAAAATACTAGTTCAATATTTTTTTTAAATCTAACTGACGGACTAAAAATATTTTTATAGTCATCATCCCTATTATGTGTGGTGAAGCCCTTGTGAGGCTCTAGCTAGACAAAGTGTCAATCTATCAGCCATGACGATGGTCGGAATGCCAAAAATCACGTGACATTTCGATAGCGCTTGACATTCCCATACCTTTTTGCCATTTTTAGGGTTCCGTACCCAAAGGGTAAAAACGGGACCCTATTACTAAGACTTCGCGATCCGTCTGTCTGTCTGTCTGTCTGTCTGTCCCTCTGTCTCCAGGCTGTAGCTCATGAACCATGTTAGCTAGACAGTTGAAATTTTCACAGATGATGTATTTCTGTTGCCGCTATAACAACAAATACTAAAAACAGTATAAAATAAATATTAAAGGGGAGCTCCCATACAACAAACGTGATATTTTTGCCATTTTTTGCTCGATATTAATAACGGCAACAGGTAGACGCTTGAAATATTCACAGAATGTTTAGTTGTATATTTACTTCAAAAAATAATAATTAATAAATTAAAATAAAATGAATTAAGGGGGGCTCCCATACAACAAACGTGATTTTTATGCAGTGTTTTGCAATAATGGTACGGAACCCTTCGTGTACGAGTCCGACTCGCACTTGGCCGGTTTTTTCAATTGCTATCGCGACGCTTTCGTTGATAGAATGGCACTTGTTTAGGGCCTATGATATAGACTTTGTCTAGAGGTCTGTTAGGTTGCGTACCTTCATCTTTGACCTCTACCTACCCCTTTCGTAAATACAACTGCAAACTTCCTCCAAAAATGATTAATTACCCAAAAACCCTTTTAAACCCACAAAATATGAACATCCACAAACCAAAAAAAAACATCAGATTACTATCAACAAAACATACACAGTAAAAAAGCACAAAACATTTGAAAAGATTTCGTTTTTGAGATACAGGTTCACAAAACGACGGACATTGATAATACATAATTTCCTTTTTTTGTTGCAGTCGGTTGGGAATGAGATATTCGGTGCATGCTGCCCTAGACTCATCAATAATATGAGCTATGCGAGGTTTAGACGGGACGGGACGGGTGCGATACGATGTTAATTTAAAGGTGATCGGTCAGCTCGGATCTTCACTTTATGATTTGATTTTGAACGTGGAATTTTTTTTTTTAACCCCCGACGGAAAAAGAAGGGTGTTATAAGTTTGACGTGTTTCGTGTTTTCTGTTTTTAAGTGAAACTTCTTTATCGACGTATGGGAGAAATTTTGTACGTATCGTCACGTTTTTCGGTTACGCGCCATGTTGCTTTTTTTTATCAAAGTTTAGTAAAAAGACTTATTCAAATTTAAGTGAATTTACAAGAAAAGTGAGAGTGATTATATATTTCGTTTTATAAATTCAACACGTATGAGCATGATTTTAATATTTATAAATTAATTAATATTTTTTTTTTTTTTTTTTACAACAGTAGTAATAATGATGCTATCATTATTGATGAAATACAACAATAGCAATGATATTATAATAAGAACAATGATAAAATAAATTACTCATTAATTGTATGCATGTCTATAATAATAAAATAGCTTTAATTTAATACGGAAAAAATTGTTTTTCTTAAGGCTTAAGCCTTATCTACCCCATTTTCGTGAAGTTGCAAATAGTAGAAAAATGATATGTCGTAAAGAAGTTTCACTTCTTACGTGTGTACTCTGGTACACACACACATTTTGTCGAGAGTGTTCTTAGCTATGTTTCAATAAAATCGGTTCAGCCGTTCAAAAGTTATGGGCGTTTCACTGTTTGAATCGGGGTGTTTACGCAAGATATCGTGTCATAATTACGTGTTCAATAGATTGCCGATCGAAGTGTATCTACTATGTACTAGATAAATTATGTAGCATGAAATAAAAATGTGTCGGAGGTTTTTTAAATTTTGAAATTTTACTTGTTAAGACTGGAGTAGAGTACCTGTTATTGTTTATAACTACATTAGGCCGATATTCTAATCCCGGATGTTGTTTTTGAGCATTTGTTGAACTCTACTTTATCCTAATAAAGTACGATTTGACACGTAGTTAGGTCCAAATTTTTCGGGCGCACGGTTGGCGCAGTGGTTGAGCGATTGACTGCTGCGCTGCGTGTCGCGGGTTCGATTCCAGCACGGAACAAATATTTGTATGAGCTACAGATAGTTGTTTCGGCTCTGGGTGTTTGTGTATGTGAGTTTATATGTTTGTAAACGCACCCACGATACAGGAAGAAATTCCTAGTGTGGGGCAACGTTCTGTTAAAAAAAAAAAAAAATCTTAATTCATAAACTGGAACTTTGTCCTTTTAAAAGAAACTTCCTCGAATAATGTCAATAAATAACAACTACTTAAGTTATGATTGTGAAATTGATTGGGGTAGACATATGAATCCGAAACGAGGTGATCCGGCAGAGAACCAAAGTTGTCGACATAGCTCAGAGAGTAAGCAAGCTGAAGTGGCAATGGGCCGGCCATATTAGCTGTAGAACCGATGACCGTTGGGGTAGACATCAGTGGAGACCGCGAACTGGTAAACATAAGGTAGGACGCCCTCAGGCTAGGTGGAGCGACGATCTTTGCAGGGTGCCTGATAGCAGCTGGATGAGAGTTTTAGCTTTCTTGTACTAAGAGTCTCTGAACTAAGCTGCGGACAGAAAGACGGAACTACGGATACTGTTGACTACGGAACTCTACAAAGGGAAGAAGGAATTTTTAATACATTGGACGTTAATTACCTGTTTCGTCCACATAATTATCAATGGGAATAGGGCCCAGAACGCTGGCAGCATTGCCACGTTGAATATCAATGCTGATTCTCTGTTACCTAAGCCGTATCGTCGCTTCTAAACATCATTCAAAACACAACATTTCTTAAATACGCGTCTGGTTAAGAGCGGCACTTTTTGTCATAGAGCCGTCTCACAACCGGGGAAGGTAGACATGTTATGTGTCTTTAACATTGTAAGCAGCTCAGTGTACTGATTGTGGGTTTAGAAGCAATGAGAGCCATTTTTGAGTTCATAAAGTTTTTGGTTGTACTCGGCTCATTTTGAAGTAACGTAGCATAGCATACATACATACATACATACATACATACATACATACATAGACAGATAAACACATTACCCTCCTTCGGCAGTCGGGTAAAAATAATTGGACATTGATAATTTTTTTCTTACATGTTTTGTCTTTTTGCTTTATCAAGAAAACTAGTTTTTTATTATTTTCTAATTACCCGACTGCCGAAGGAGGGTAATGTGTTTATAACTAAAGTTGATTTCATTATCATCATCATCATATCAGCCAGAAGACGTCCACTGTTGGACATAGGCCTCCCCAAGCGTCGACATATTGACCGGTCCCGTGCGTCCCGCATCAAGCGGATCCCCGCAACCCTCACCAGGTCATCGGTCCACCTAAAGTTGATTTAAATTTTACAACATTACAGTTTTATAAACATTTCACATAAATAAAGTTGTTCAAAGTCAAAATATATTTTTTTCAGTGCCCAAGCTGCTACTGAGGAATTCTTGCTGGTGAAATCTAATAACGTTGAGGCAGACTCAGAAATCGAATTCAAGACCAAATGCTCAGTAGTCGCGCTTTCGACCGCTAAACCAATGTGGTTCTTGGATTGCTAATGTGTAAAAAATATACCTACTGAAATTCAGCCTATACATCTGGTTACACTGGATGCTGAGCACCACATAAGGCTCAACGATGGCACAGGAACTGTCCCTTTATTTTGTTATTGGGAGGTTTTTTTTTTTAACTTTACCTATCTAAGAACTCTTTGGCGGTCAAGACGTATGTAACGATGTCTTAATTATATTATTCCGTCTAGCGGTTTGAAAGATATGAGGTAATAATAAAGAATATTACATACATACAAGAGACGCGCGAAAAACATAACCCTTTACTTGCAGTCGGGTAATTCTTTTAAATATTTTTTTTAAATTTACTTTAATAGTAACTTATTTTCCTTCAAGCTTGTTGCCTCGCCTTTATGTCAGTGTTCTACATCTGACTGCGAATATGTACAATCTGCACATCATATCTTATGGCAGTATATTCTTTGGCAGAATGAACGCAATATTATGTTGAATAATATACAGGCTGCATCAGGAGTTGTTTACTATACGGACCTTGTGGAAACTAGAACAAATTTCCGTGCGTTCAAGCATTTTTGCCATACCTATTATTGGAATCAAATATAACAGCTCACAATGCTAGGACCCATTAATATTAATCCTAATTTTTATCCATGGTGCTAGGTAACTGGGCTTATCCCAGTTGTAAACGACCCTTTGTGCCTATTGGCCTTGTTTGTTCTGCCTCCTGCTTGATATGGAGGCAAGTGGAAATTTATATTTTTTCCTACTCCTCTGTTATTAAGACGGTAGAGTCAATTTTTATTACTTGTACATTTCTAATTTAGATTTAATTTTTGACGTTCAAAAGTGCCGCTTATTGGCGTTGAAATAAATATATTTGACTTTGAATTCTTTTCTGATTAATTTCGTTGCGGGATCCATGACAGTTAAATTCATTCTCCGGGACTTCGTCGAGCTTCATTGCCTCGGCGCTTTTCTGGTGGTTGCCACTGTTGATTCTGGCTTTCAGGAGTTGCAGTGGTTTGGGAATAGTGCGGTGGGTTTGCCCCAATAAAAAATAAAAAAAGTCGGGTAAAAACATTACAAATATTACCAATATAAATACTGTTTAATAAACGTTTACATGTGCAGAAAATGCCTGCAGGTTTCGATGACAATATTGTATCTACATATCTGTAATTGTAAGTTACAAATTACATAAAATGTAAGTTTTTGTTGATAATTGTTATTAAACAGAACAATTCTGTCAGTTTCCACCATGGTAAATTTGTAAGTAAAGTGTGCGGTGTTTTGTATTTGTTTAATTTTTGTAGTTTGTTTGTTTTTTGTGTTTTGTTTGTTTGTATTTGTAAGTTGTACTCTTTATTAAACAGAAACTTGTATATTTGTAACTTGTAAAATACAATTACAATTTGTAACGTTTATTAAACAGGGCCCAGGGACTGTGGGCTTTTAACCTCACTTTAACCACCTCGGAACCTCGTCTGTGCAACGCTTATCAAGGCACATCCCTAGACAGGAACTGAACCTACATACTACCGAACAGAGCTTTTCAACCTCTACACCTAAACACAAATTAATCGACATAAATTATTAACAAAAGAGGTAAAAACAAAAAGCCGCAAACGATATTTGTATGGCAACATTGAGAGATAAATAATTTTACAAAATTAAACGACAGAGCGCCGCCCCGCGGCGTCGCCTGCGATTTCTTTTAAATGACATACATGGTATTCGAGGTACTTGTTAGGAATTTATTATTATATTATTAGTGTTGCCTCTTGGATTTGCTTGTTTGAAAATTGTGCTACTACAGTATACTAGTTGGCGCTTGGATCAAATAATGCTAGGAGGGATGTTACGCGTATGACTTGAATAACATATGAGCATGAGGTGACTAAAAAGTTGTGCGGAAACCTATTGTGTGGAATCAGGAATATGTCATGGGATTTTTTTTTGAGTAAGTATGTATGTGAATAGCTATAACAGTAGGGGAAGATCGAAGAAAAGAGGTGAGGAAGGTTTCCCGTCTAGAAAGTGACTATTGAGAGGACGCCTGACAGAGATGACTAAGGTAGAAGAAGTCTAGGCCGACCTCTAATACATTGCGGAGCCGTTATCTTGCTTCTTCAATAGGTGCATTACAGAGGGAATTTTTCCGGAACAACTAAAAATTGCCAAGATCATACCGATTCATAAGAAAGGCCCAAAGACTGATCCCAAAAATTACAGGCCTATCTCTTTGCTGCCAACGCTTTCAAAGATATTCGAAAAAATTATCAAATCTCGACTCTTACTTCATATTAACTTAAACAAAGTCCTGCATCGAAGACAATTTGGATATCAAAGAAATGTTGGCACACGAGACGCTATATATGCTCTTGTTAATGATGTTGTTGTTAAAATGAATAATAAATTGAAAGTAGCTGGTTTATTTCTGGATTTGAGTTCGGCGTTTGATACTGTTGATCACGATTTACTTATAGCAAAATTAAGTCACTACGGAGTAAGGGGCAAAGCCTCTCAACTTCTGTTATCCTACCTAAAAAACAGAAAAATGTTTGTAGAAATCAGTGAGATACAAGATGGACAACGACAAACATATAAATCATCCTTTTATAATATAAGTGCCGGTGTGCCGCAAGGATCTATACTAGGTCCCATATTGTTTATTTTGTTTACCAACGATTTAATCAATTATATAAATAAAATTCTACCCGACATACAACTTGTGGTTTTTGCGGATGACACGAATGCCATCATTGGGGCAAAAGATACAAAAGAACTTGCAAATAAAGTTAATGCCGCGTTATCTTATCTGTATACATGGTTTACTGTAAATAAGTTAAAAATTAATAGTGCAAAAACCAAGGTAATTTTATTCAAAACAACTGCCCGAAATAAAGACACTATGACAATACAACTAAATGATGGCAATATTGAACTCGTGAGAGAAACTAAATTTCTGGGAGTACACATTGATGACTCATTAAATTGGAAAAATGAATTAGCCGCCATTGATGCATCTATATCATCCGCGTGTTATGCTTTAAGAACCCTTAGAGGTGAAATTGACAATAAATATTTAAAAATTGTATACCACGCACTGATTGAATCGAAATTAAGATACAGTATACAATTCTGGGGAAACAGCTATAATTATAACAGTCAACGAGCTTTTGTCCTTCAGAAAAGAGCTATACGTACCATTGTCCGTATTTCACAAATTGAGAGTTGTCGTCCACATTTCTTAAATTTAAAGATCCTTACAGTTCCCAGTCTCTACGTTCTAGTCCTTCTGACTAATTTAAAAAAGTACATACATGAGTATGAGACGGATGAGGAAAGACGAGTTAGGGAGAGTACACGTAGGAAAGATTTGAAAAATAAGATAAGTCCTCATTTTAACATTGTGAAACATAGTTCACAATATCAAGCAGTGCAATTATTCAATAGGTTACCATTAGAATTAAAAAGCTTAATCTATACGTCTTCATTTAAAACGAAGCTTCAAGCATTCCTACTGGATAAATGTCTCTACTCCGTTGACGACATGTAATATACCTATATAATTGTGATAATGCGCCGACTGATATTTTTTGTCCGTTTTGTTTGTCAGTTTTTAATTTTTAAATGACCTTCGTAGAAAGCTGACATGAATTTTTACACCAATTTAATTGTATATTTCATTTTCTTTTATAATTCTTTTTCAATCATGATTTTAATTTGTATTTTATGTGTGATAATATATATATATTTTTTTTTTTATATTTTTTGTTTTTTTTTGTTTTGTTAATGTTTAATTATGACTTATGATTTTATTTTATGAATGTGTTTTTTATACTTATGCCATTATTTATTACTTGTTATTATTTTTGTGATTTCAAATACAATGTAAATTGTTTGTGAATAAATTGAATTGAATTGAATTGGTACCGAACTAAATACTTAAAAAAAACATCCAAGTCGTTTTGTAGGACTATGCAAAAGAAGCAAAAAATATCTTGTTAATATTTTTCAAAAATAATGTACACGAATAAATAATCTATTACTATATCTATAAAAGCGAAAGGTGACTGACTGACTGACTGACTCACTGACTGATCAATCAACGCACAGCCAAAACTGCTAAGTCTAGAAGCATGAAATTTGGCAGAAAGGTTCCTCTGCACTAACAAAGGATTTTTGGAAATTCCACCCCTAAGGGGGTAAAAAGGGGGTTGATAATTTGTATGAAAAATCTAATTCCTTCGGTCAAAATTCTTGAAACTTAGCACAAATAGTATTCTAAATAAATGATAAAGATTGGCATTATTAGTTTTTCGAAACTACCCCCAAATGATGATTTAGGGGGTGTTAAAGTTTGTATGGAAAAATCTGATTTCTTTGGTCAATGAACTTAAAACTTGCCACAAATACTAACCTAAATGAATTATAAAGGTTGTTATTATTATTTTTTGTAACTACCCCCAAAAGACGAATTAGGGGTGTTAAAGTTTTTTTGAATAATCTTATTAATTCAGTTAATAAACTTGAAACTTGACATAAATACCTATCTAAATAAACAAAGGTTTTCATTATTATAAGTATTATATTATAAGTTTTCCGACTCACCGCGAACTCTGCGATTTCCGGTTCCGACTCACGGGAACCAACCTTCCACTGGCCAGGCACGCATCACAAGATGTACGGACGACTAAACCTGCTATCGACCTCCAGTCTCCGGAGGGGAGGGATGTAGCGGCACCGACGCCGCCACTTACGAACTAATGACATGACGTCACACAAATCCTGCATCACGCAAGCAAAGTTTTCAGCGCGATTTGAACGTATACAACAGTCCGACATCAACCGTTGGGCAGTTGCCCGGACCAGACACAACACCCGTCTGTTCGGAGGATCCTCCCTTTTCTATGGAGGTTTGTGGGACTTTACACCCTGTTCCACTTACCCCCAAAGACATAAATACCCATCAGTGAACAATAAAGGTTGTCATTATTAGTTTTACTTATCTACTTCCAAAATACTATTTAGGGGGTGTTAAGTTTGTATGGAAAAATCTGATTTCTTGGGTCAATAAACTTGAAACTTACCACAAATACTAACCTAAATTAATAATAAAGGTCGTTATTATTATTTTTTAAACTACCCCCAAAAGATGATTTAGGGGTGTTAGAGCTTTTTTGAAGAATCTTATTACTTCAGTTAATAAACTTGAAAATTGACATAAATACCCATCAGTGAACAATAAAGGTGGTAATTATTAGTTTTACTTATCTACTTCCAAAATACGATATAGGGGGTGTTAAAGTGTTTTTGAAGAATCTAATTTCTTGGGTTATTAAATTTGAAACTTAGCATAAATACCAACCAAAGGAAACAAAGAATCTTATTTCTTGGGTTAATAAATTTGAAAATTGACATAACAACCCATCAGTGAATAATAAAGGTGGTCATTATTATATAGTTTTACTTATCTACTTCCAAAATACGATATAGGGGGTGTTAAAGTGTTTTTGTAGAATCTTATTTCTTGGGTTAATAAATTTGAAACTTAGCATAAATACCAACCAAAGGAAACAATAAAAGTTGTCATTATAAGTTTTTAGAAACTACGAATAACTCAAGCTAAGAATCTTACTGGATAGGGTTTCGTTTTTGACGTAGGCTTCTAGGGGAGGAATAAGGCGCGATTTTGCGGCAATTCAACCTTTAAGGAGGTAAAGGGACAAAATTAGTTTGTATGAAAAATCGAATTCCTTGGGGATGAAGTTAATAATCAAAATTTACATAAAACATTTTTAAAACTCCCCCCCAGATAGGGTTAGGAATGTTAAGTTATTTTTGAGGAATCTCACTGCGCAATCTGACTAACATAAACGAAAAATAAAAAAGAGAAGAAAATAGTGATTAGTATATTTAGGTTGTTAAAAACTTGACCCTCAACTGGGCAAAAAGGGGTTGATAAGTTATTAGGGGAGGATTTTACTTTGTGGCGGTAATGTAAAATTTATTATTCTTTAAGTCAAGTAACGAATCGTCCCAATCCAATAAACTCTGTATATCTACTTTAATAATAGCTTATTTTTGATCGCCTTCACTAACTGCACATAAGAAAATCATTTATAGGATAAACGAAATCACGCGAACGAAGTCGCGGGCGGAGTGCTAGTAAATACATATTTTTTTCAAGCCTTTTAATCTAGCCGTTACTAAGAAGTATGCTTTAGGAAGTAACCGTTTTACGGCACTAAAGCGGAGTATGGGTCTTAAGTTTTAATAAAATAGCAGTTACAAATCATTTCGTCGCGTGCCACTGGTTCGACATCCCTGGTCTAGAGCCTTAGGGCTTAGGCAGTAATCGTATAACGTCTGAGACAAAATCAAACTGGTTAATGTATGTATTCATAATTATTGTATTGCTTTTTTATTTTAAATAATTGACTCACACACTGTTCCGTTGTTGAATTAAGTAATTTACCTATGTTTGCAATATTTGTAAGTATGTGAGAACCATGTTCCTATTTATCAAATGAATTTACCTGTTAGTGTTTGTAATACTTTATGCCTATACATAGTATAGTAGTGTTATTCTGGGTGCATCGTTCTCACGTATATTAAAGAAACTTTTAAAAAAAAGCCGGCCAAGTGCGAGTCGGATTCGCGCACGAAGGGTTCCGTACTATTGTCGTAAAAAACGGCAAAAAATCACGTTTGTTGTATGGGAGCCACACTTAAATATTTATTTTATTCTGTTTTTAGTATTTGTTATTATAGCGGCAACAGAAATACATCATCTGCGAAAATTTCAACTGTCTAGCTATCACGGTTCAGGAGTTACAGCCTGGTGACAGACAGACAGACAGACGGACCGCGGAGTCTTAGTAATAGGTTCCCGTTTTTACCCTTTGGGTACGGAACCCTAAAAAGAGTTTGTTTTTTTTCTTGTCCGTTCCTACCTCTAACAAGCAACTTTGCCGAATGAATCAATTATTATAACTATACTCCATTTACTATAGCATTAGACAGAAGTTAAAAAAGGCTCTTTTAGGGGCACACTTTGTAATAAAAATACAACAAACACTATTACAGTCAAGATTGATGTGGAGTTAAATATAATCAATTTAAATAATAGCGGTCACACTTAATTGCATCTATCTAACCTATCTACCTTCTGAAATTACAAGGCCTTCATTGAATATTATTTAGTTTTTACATAAAATAATGTCGTGTCAATGTTTAAAATCTAAAAGAAGCAGGGGCGGACAGTACCGGAAACGTTTTTCATGTCACTATAACTCAACCAAATCTAAAATGTTACTTAATCCGTTCATAAGTTGTGGCTGCACATGTTTTTTTTATTTTGTCGGTTTATGATGTCATCTATCCGTCAAATTGCGTAAATAATCTGCAGTTGTCAATTGTCATACTGTCATTCGCTTGTGGATACTTGTGAATGCTAAGCCTTTTCTCGTTGTTATTGCTGAATTTTCGTGGTTTAGTTGTTATTTGTTACTGTTTTTCTGGCGTTATTGTTTTCTTATCGTTATTAGTGATAGTTTTGTGTTGTTCGTACAAAGCGGTGCGTTTTGTTGAAATATTGACCGGGACGATCCCGGTGCAGGCCCGAGTGGCTTGCAAGCGCAACATGTACGCTCTGTAACTGTTAGTACCGCTGATCAGTGTCAACAGCGAAAAATACGTGGCCCCAACGTTGATCCAGACGTTAAAATATTGTATCCTAAGAAAAAGAGAACAAAGCAAACACCGCTTCGTGCTACAGAAAAAAAACCAGTCATAAATATTTATAAAGATGTTAAGGGGTCCAGGCCCGAAGGTACTCCTGCTTATAGGACGCAGATAATTAACAAAACTGCAGAAATTGCAGGTAAGGATCATAAAATTATTATTATAAATAAATGTATTTGAAAGTAACATGCTTTGTGAGTTAATAACCTACATTATTAATCTTATTTTATAGGCATATCTCGTGCAACAGTCTATAATATACTGAACAAGTACAATACAGAAGATCGCCTGCTTCAACCCCCTCCTCGCCAACGGAAATACTCAAAATCTGACGATTATGATGATATAACGTTAAGTGAAATACGAAGAAAAATTCATTCTTTTTTCTTTGATAATGAGTTACCAACGTTGGACAAGATTCTGGAAGCCGTTAATAACGATGAGTCTCTATCTGATTTTAAAAGAAGCACTTTATACAAATTAATCAAGAACAAATTGGAAGACGGCTTATCATTGGCCATATTGGTAAAACTTGATTTAAATGTATTTCTTTTGATAATTTCAAATTAAATCAAGAATTTATCAACAAGTGATCACTTTATTAATGATTTGGTAATGTGACATTACCAAATCATTAATAAAATGATCACTCCGTTCTCCGTCACTGAAAACTGGTTAAGTCTTAATGCCTCCCCTCGGAGAAAGATGTTTATGGTTGTAGATTAACCTGTTCAATGACAGTAATGATGCAGTTAATTTCGGTTGCTACTTAAAGGTTAAAATCTATTTCCAGTGATCAAGTAAATCAATAATTGTGTACCGGTGGGATAGATCCCCACCGGTACACCTTTATTGATTTGCTTTTATTTCATTTCACAGGATCAACGGGTGGGTTTTTGATGGATGGTGAATTAATATTTGAAGCCAAAAAGGGTGATGGAGACTATGAGAGAGACCATTCTGAAATGGATGCACACAATTTTGAAAAGTAGTTTTAATTAATATTATCAGAAGTCGAGAGTGGTGCAGTTATTGTTATGGATAATGCGCCATATCATTCGAGGAAATTGGAGAAGCTGCCAACTACAGCCACATGAAAGGAAGATATTCAGGAGTGGCTAAAAAGCAAAAATATTCCTTTTGAGGAAAAAGATCTTAGGGCCACTTTATTATTATAGTTAAAATTAAAACTTTTGTTACCACCCATGTCAATTAATTATTATAATTTGTGATGACTGATGGTAGTAGTGTCTAAACTGTTAAGTTGTGTTTTGTATCGTATTTATTTCGTATAATGAAAATATAATACGGCCATATTGTGATAAAGTTGTTTTTAATAAGCTGATTGTTACTATTTTTTTTTTATTTCATGTACCTATCCAAGCATCGTGAAGAGTAGATAGATAGAAAACGCTTTATTGTATGCCATACATTGAAACTTACAAAAAAATCACTTACATTATTTATTAAAATTGTTTGAACTTGACTTGAAAATAAAAGGTTTCGTACTCCTGCTTCTGCGAGCCTCTTTTGTCTAATGCTATAATAAATGGAGTATAGTAAATTTTAATTTTTGATGTTCAAAAGTGCCGCTCAAAGGGTTATCTTTGAGCGTCTAATTACAGAGACAATAGAAAAACAATAACATGGTGTGCGAACGACGACGTTTTTGATGGTAAATCGTCCAATGACTTCTCTCGCTCTGGGTGAGGCGGGAGGGCGTGTCAGACTTTTACTGACTAAAACCCACCCGTGTTCCTTCAGTTGCTTGTGCCAGGACTGCGGTAACTCTTTTTCAAATTTATCCGCGACCTAGTCTTCCCCTAGTCTTGTAACCACAAAAAACCAAATTCATACCCAAACTACCATTTGCATGTTTTTGTTCAACACCCACGTTCTAAAGAAAACTTGTTTCAAGTTATTTCTTTAGTTTATTTTTATCAATATTCCGATTGTTTTTGACATGTTTTCATATTTATGTAAATTGAATTCTCAGCAGAAGGTGACGTAATCATATAATTTAAACAATTTTGGGCAAACAAACTAAAATTGAATTAAATCAAATTTATTGTAGGGGAGACTGGGGAGATTTGATCCTACGGAATAATTGGTTCAAAAAAATAATAAAGCTACTTAGCAATTGTTTTAAAATGGTAATGCCAAGTCTGATAAAGTAATAGAGCCGGAAAATAGAACTAATAGTACAGTTAGGTTTGATTTTTAATCAACAGAAGATGTTTAGGAGCTTTATAATTTGTATGTACATGTACCAAGTCTCCCGTAGTCTCCCATATCCATAATGTACATAAATCAAATGTATTGCAAACATGCAGGATTGCAGGTGATAAATTTATTGCAAACATGCAGGATTGCAGGTGATAAATTTATTGCAAACATGCAGGATTGCAGGTGATAAATTTATTGCAAACATGCAGGATTGCAGGTGATAAATTTATTGCAAACATGCAGGATTGCAGGTGATAAATTTAATGCAAACATGCAGGATTGCAGGTGATAAATATAAATCAATCAATCTGCCTGGCTTTTTGCCAACTATGTTGGGGTCGGCTTCCAGTCCAACCGGATTAAGATGAGTGTTAGTGTTACATGGAGCGACGTAACACCTTGGCTAGACTGGTGTCAGATCTCAAGCTTCTGACTACCCGTTACGACTGTCAAAGATCTTCAAATGACAGCCGGGACCAACGGCTCAACGTGCTTTCCGAGGCACAGAGGAAACTCGCTATGTAAAAATGGTCACCCATCCACGGACCGACCTCGGCAAGCGTTGTTTAACCTTGAAGCTCGACCCGTGCGGCTTTTAATATTTAGCTACGAGCTGTCACATGTCTTCGAATTTTTGGTTCTAAGACATGCCGGTTTCCTCACGATGTTTTCCTTCACCGTTTTGAGAGCAGTGGTAATGAAATAATTTACACAAAGTAAAGCGCATGCCTGGGTCCGAACCTACGACCTATAACTTGTATATCGCGGCCTATACCACTGGGCCACGCCACTGGTGATAAAAATATATAACAGAATGAATTATGGACCCTCTCGGGCACAGCAACATTTTAGATAACACTGCCAGGCAACCCTGAAAATAAAATTTTATCCAAGAAATGTATCTACAGATTTTAGCGGATAAATATCTAGGCGAGTGGAATAGCGCTTAACATTTCCTTGTTACTAAAGCGTTTCAGTTCTCTATTCAACTCAACTTTCTTAAATAAAGCTTTATCAAAAAAAAGTACCTACAGATTTTAGCTGATAAGTATCTAGGAAAGAGGAGTAGCGCCTAATATTTTTCCCTGTTGCTTAGCTTTCAGTTCTCTACTCAACTCAACTTTCTTAAATAAAGTTTTATCCAAAAGAAGTACCTACAAATTTTAGCGGCTAAGTATCTAGGAGAGAGGAGTAGCGCTTAATATGTTTCCTTGTTACTAAGCGTTTCAGTTCTCTATTCAACTCAGCTTTCTTAAATAAGTACCTACAGATTTTAGTAGTTAAGTATCTAGGAGAGGGGAATAGCGCTTAATATATTTCATTGTTACTAAGCATTTCAGTTCTCTATTCAACTCAGCTTTCTTAAATAAAGTTTTATCCAAAAAAAGTATCTACAGATTTTAGCGGATAAGTATCTAGGCGAGTGGAATAGCGTTTAATATATTTCATTGTTACTAAGCATTTCAGTTCTCTATTCAACTCAGCTTTCATAAAAAGTTTTATCCAAAAAAAGTACCTACAGATTTTAGCGGATAAGTATCTAGGCGAGTGGAATAGCGCTCAACATTTCCTTGTTACTAAAGCGTTTCAGTTCTCTATTCAACTCAGCTTTTTTTTTTTTACGTCAGTGGGACTTAGTCATCATCATTTAGCTGAATGACGTCCAAAGGCCTCCCATCATTAAATAAATGTTTCCAAACACTTTTGTCTGATTGAAAAATGCGGATTTTATCAGACCTTGCAGCACATATGCCTATATGTGCTGCAAGGTCTTTTGTCAACTGTGTTGTGGTCAGCATCCAGTCTACCAAGATGCAGCTGAATACCAGTATTATACATGAAGTGACATTCACAACCCAGTAACCGGGTAACACGACATCTATTTGCAAAACTGGTAACCAGACTTACCAAAGATTAATTCTTAGCAGGTCAATATTAGAGTCTCGTAAAGTGTTGCATGATGTAGTATTATGTGCGGTACAACCTTTAACTGCCACCTTGACCTGCCCTGCACGTCACCTGCCCTGACAATGATTATGGTAGGGTCCCAAGTCCAATAAATGGTCATTCGGATAAGCCTGTTACAAAATTCTCGGTAACAGGCCGGAGATTGGAATTGCGTCCTATAAAAGGTAATAAGATTCGTTCTCAAATGTTAAGACGTCAAAAATTTTGATGATCAAGAAATAATAATTAGGATGTATGTTTTTGTTATTGTAACGTGAAATTGAGATTAAAATGATAAGAATTAAAACAGACACAGTTTTTGTTTGTAGTTTTCATTAATAACTTTTTGATTGACCTTGGAATCGAACCCCGATACTTCAGAAGCACAGTGTCATGATCCTAAGCTCAAATACCAAGCACATATACGCACAAAACGTTTTGAAAATACTTTTATCATGCGTACAGCAAAGGAGTGTAATTCTCTGCCGGAGTCTGTATTTCCTGATAGCTACAACCTGGGAGTCTTCAAGTCAAGTGTGAATAGGTTTCTTCTAGCCAAGCGTGCTTCATCGTCGATCACATCATCGCTTACGTGATGTGGTTATTTGAACCAACTTTGCTAGCGAGCGAGTTTGCCCGTGTGAAAGGATTGGATACAACTTTTGTTTAAGTTGTCCCTGCCGGAGTTTTTAATTCCAGATGGCTACAACCTGGGAGTCTTCAAGTCAAGTGTGAATAGGTTTCTTCTAGCCAGGCGTGCTTCATCGTCGATCACATCATCGCTTACCATCAGGTGAGATAGTGGTCAAGCGCAAACCTATCAACAATAAAAAAAAAAAAAAATTGTTTTCCATTAGTATACTCTGTCACATGTCCTTGAATTTTAGTACTTAAAGATGTCAAAAAATAAAAGGTCCGTTTTGACAGCTATAAAAATACTTAATAATTATTAATCTTGATGCTTGCGAATGATACTCGTTGTCATAGTGTATCGGTAACATAGTAATTAATTAGGATTATGAATTTGATTTTTCAATTTCTTACGTAGAAAGTTATTGCGGGATTTAAAATGAGAAACGTCAACGGACGTCTTAGATTGTAACGATTTTAATACATACCAGTTTTCTCACTGTTTTTTCCTTCACTATTTTGTGAGCAGTAGTTACCAAGCCTTGGGTTCGAACCCACGACCTACGATTCGAAAATCGGGCCCGTAACCACTGCGACCTTTAATTTTTTCTCATTAGCAACCTTTGCTAATGGCTGCCTTAAAACTAAAACATTTTAATGTGGGAGTTTGTACTACACACCTCTGCCAAGGCCTTCAAGGACTAACCGTGATGCTTTGTTTATGTAAAATAAGTGATATTCCACAATTCAAAAGGCTCGTTGGTCTAGTGGTCCAAAGCACTACAGTTCAGCACGAGATTCGATTCCCAGATGTGTTATTGAATAACACTTTTTCAGTAGCAGCCTGGAGTCAGGACTTGTGCTCGGTTGCTGACAATAGGCTCGCCCCTGTTCCCTTGGACTTAAATTCAGTAAGTATGCTTATGTTCTATGGCGTATATCTACCTTACTTAGTAGACAAGCCACATTACAGGCTTATCATGCATATGTTGGGTCAATACTGCGCTATGGTATATTGGTATGAGGAAACTCGGTGCATATCGAAAGAGCTTTCATCGCGCAGAAGAGGTGTATACGTGCGATTTGTAATGTAGACTTACATCCTGTGAACCACTGTTTAGGAAACTAAAAAAAAAAAAAAATACCGTGACATCCATAACATAAATACTAGGAACAAACACAAATTTGTAGTACCTACAACAAGGCTCAAGAAAATAGGTGGCTCGTTTAGATGTCAATGTGTACGCTTTTATAATAAGCTTCCAAGCGACGTACAAGGTTTAAGTGTTAATAAATTCAAATCATTCATTAAACGTAAGTTGTGTCAGAAAGCGTTTTATAACATTAAAGATTACGTTGAGGACAAAAAGGCTTGGAATTGAGCTGCTCCAATTAATTTAGTTTTTTATTTTTTTTTATTTTGCTACGTGAATTTAGTTTTTAATTATTTTTTATTTTTTTAATTTTTCTTGCAATGACAAGAATATTTACTTTTTAAAGTATTATATTATTTTATTTTAATTATTGTGAATGTGAAGACTATGTGGATCATTCTGTTTTTTTTTTAATTTTAATTTATCTTAGTTAGTTTTTAATCATGGTCTGGCAGTTTGAGTATTTATGCGGCCTACCCGAATGTCCTTTCTTTGGTATTGTTCGTCAATTCGTTGAGCTCCTTAAATTCTAAGTTGAGCTGCACGGTTATTGACAAATGCGTGCACTGACTGGACAGGTCCACTCAATCTGGCTGATTCTTTTCTCAAAAGACCATTTCAGACATCAGTCTACATGCTCTTCACATGATCTAACCAAGTTTTTGTCTGGACTTTATAAGAGACGGTGACCTCTGAGTTTGTTTCGGCCTTTCTTCTCAGAGTAGTCAGACAGTAAACGCCGACCTCATCTAGTTTTAAAAAATATGATCGACATGTGAAAGTGTTTGTACAAACCAACTTACAGAAAAATAAATCATTTATCATTTAACTTAGAATACTTACATTGACTGGTATTTATATTGAGGAAATATGCAAATTTACCAAATCTCACTCTGAGATGTTTGAAAAACTGGGAGATAAATGTAAGTTCAGGACTAGATATCCTAATAGATTAATTATTCCTAGAATGAAAACGGAGCTATATAGGCGAAGTTGCTATCCTATGTGTATTCAGATTTACAAGAAGAGACCTAACGAAATTAAAGAACTTCCAATGGTCCGCTTCAGAAGGGCTTTGCGCAGGTGGTTAATAGAGAATTCCTTCTATACTGTAAAAGAATTCCTTTTATACTGTAAAAGAATTCCTTCTATACTGTAAAAGAATTCCTTCTATACTGTAAAAGAATTCCTTCTATACTGTAAAAGAATTCCTTCAATTTAAATGACCTAATTGTATACTTACAAAAAAATTGCATGTCATTATGCTATGATTAAATATGTTAAGCTACTATTATATTACCATTGTAAGAACTTTTTCAACACACTTGTTCATAAAGTGGCTCTAATTTCACCGCAATTAGGCACATAATGACACCTGTAATCAAACTGTGAATGTTTAATTGCTATTATTCACAAGTGAGTTATAGAGTTTTATTTTTTTATTTTATTGGTTGAGTTTATTTGTTCTTAAAAAAGTTTCGATCCAAACAATATCGTGCTCAAAAGTACAAATAAATTAATGTACCTATTTCTTGCTCATTTCATGCAACTTCGTATTTAAATAGATAATTTCAACTGTTCAAATTTTAATAAATAAAACTTTCACTCAAATATAATTTTGTTTTCTCTGTAATAAAGAAAACTTGAAATTCCCCATTTTGTACGTGGCTAAAACGCTATCCGCGAAAAGCCAAAAAAAAAGAAACCTCATTCGTTTAGTCTATGGCTGATCGCCATTGTTAGATACGCGCGGAAATCTGATAAATTTTTCCCGTCATTGCGAAAAAGAAATTCACAACTCGTTTTCACTGTTGATATTACAGTTTGAGCGCGCAGCACACTTGTGAAGAAAATAATACTAAAATAGTATTATTTTCTTCACAAGTGTGTTGAAAAACGTCGTATGATACACGTGTGTATTGATGATTACCGTCCTCGGCTCTCTTAAGAAATTCACCTAACGGCTCGGGTCTCAATGACGCCTCAGCGGTAATCACTAACATTACACACTTGTACCATAATGTACTATTGTAACCATATTTATCTGCAAATAAATCTTTGAGTTTGACTTTGAACATTACTGGTGAAGTTAGGATGTACCTGTTTCTGGCTGACCCTTCGAGGAATACAGGCGTGATGTTGTGTTAGGTTAAGCCCTGTTTTTGTCTTGAGATGGCCTTAGCAACTTCACCCTTGCTTGAAAATACAAAAGTGCCTTTAATGGTTTTATTGAAATAAATGCCTGAATGTGAAAGGCACACACCTCTGCCAAGGCCTCCGAGGACTAACCGTGATGTTACGTTTATGTAAAATAAGTGATATTCCACAATCTAAAGGCGGGTGATATACACGGAGGCATTAGTCTCCCAGTGGTGTTCCAACTATATTTATATGCGGCTACAAAAAATATTTCAAGGGTACGTTACGATTTTAAATTGGGAGAATGGTTCTGTACATTTACTGTACGTATGTGTATTGAGGGAATATTTTTTTATAATCCTTGAAAGTTTACTTAGGATTTAGTGATATTATAAGAATACTTAAAAGATAGAATGAAACTTTGTAACAGTCTAATAAGAAGTTATGAGTTGAAAAGTTGGGTTCTAGTTCTCACAAAGAGGAGAATCCATCTTTAATGGATTGACCATGGACACTACAGAATACTCTTTAAATACCAGCGAACCCCAAACACCTATTTTTGTTTCTTTAGGTTCCTATTGGAAATTGAGTGCATCGAGCGCAATATAGTGTCTTGAGACAAAAAAAAATGTGTGTGTGTACCAGAGTACACAGGTAAGAAGTGAAACTTCTTTACGACGTATCATTTTTCTACTATTTGCAACTTCACGAAAATGGGGTAGATAAGGCTTAAGTCTTAAGAAAAACATTTTTTTCCGTATTAAATTAAAGCTATTTTATTATTATAGACATGCATACAATTAATGAGTAATTTATTTTATCATTGTTCTTATTATAATATATATTTATAAATTAATTAATTTATAAATATTAAAATCATGCTCATACGTGTTGAATTTATAAAACGAAATATATAATCACTCACTTTTCTTGTAAATTCACTTAAATTTTAATAAGTCTTTTTACTAAACTTTGATAAAAAAAGCAACATGGCGCGTAACCGAAAAACGTGACGATAGAGTCCGTCCAACGAAAGATGTCCCGTAGACGCGGCGCTAGTTTCTATGCGACTGTACGCTGTCCTCTAACAAATCTTGTTAGTTCCATGTATTTCCGCGGGACTTTTTTCGTTGGACGGACTCTACGTACAAAATTTCTCCCATACGTCGATAAAGAAGTTTCACTTCAAAAACGAATAGTTTCAACACATACCGTCACGCCTGTATACTCCCTTGTAATAAGCAGAGGTGTATTTCGCCAGATATTTTCAACTTCCACATGTTATGTTAAAGCGGACCAGCTCGCTGCCATCAAATAAACTCAAATCCAAACTACAGGCTGCTACTGAGGAACTCTTAACCGAAAAACCTAATAACACTTTGCTACATCTGGGAACCGAATCCAGAACCCCGCTTAGTAGTTGATCCAGCGACCACTAGACCAACTCGGTAGTCAATCACTTACTTAAACACAATTATAACTAATTAAACAAACACCTATTCCAACAAGACGAACCCGTTTTACAATCTTCCCACGGGCCCTTAAAAAATAAAACAACCGCACACCGTTTTGTTTCTGTCCCTTGCGCCTGCGCAGATGCTTCATCCCTTTCTCTCACTAAACAACAGAAAGAGACAGCTACATCTCTTTTTAAACCATGTCCTGACTGTCGTAAAAATATAAAAAATGAATATTACTTTAAATATTAGGAATGTTTACTTTGATACCTTTCGATATTAAAATTTGGGGTTCCTTGGCTTTTTATATTAAGTAGTTCTGCCGTGAAATAATGTTGTCCGGTGAATTGGACACCGTTTATGAGTTTGTGGGATAAAAGAGGTGATCAAATCGCTTGTCAACAAAGAACACTAGCTTTTCTCCGCGGCTTCGCTCCCGTGGCCTTACAGGACCCGTTTTCGGGATAAAAAAATAGCCTATGTCACTCAGGAATAATGTAGCTTTCTACTAGAGAAATAATTTTCGAAATCGCTTAAGTAGTTGTTGAGTTTATCCATTACAAACAAACTTACAAATTTACAAACCATCAAATCTTTCCTCTTTATAATATTAGACTAGCTGTTGCCCGCGACTTCGTCCGCGTCAAACTCATAAATTTTATTTTTTTAGCTATCCACCAGTGAAAGTCCCGTCAAAATCGGTCCAGCCGTTTCACAAACAAACAGACAGACAGCCAAAAATCTTAAAAATTGCTTATTTGTTGTTAATACCGTGTATACTTTCACGTGCATTCAATAAAACGTTGTTATTTTGATATTACATACAGACACTTCAATTTTATTTATTTGTATAGATAACATCAAGCCTGTATTCCTTGAACGGTGTGGCAGAGACACCCACATTTCGCCACTCATGTAACAGGGGCGAGCCTATTGCCAGCAACCGAGCACAAGTCCAGAGTCCGGGCACCTACTGAGAAATTCCAGAAGACTTTACACTTTACATAGGAAATGAGGCACTGGTCAAGTCAAAGCTCCAGAGCCTTGAACATCGTCGTCGAGTTGCCAGCTTATCGGATTTTTACCGGTTACTTTTCGGGGAGTGTGCGATGGAATTGCACGATCTAATTCCACCTAGCCCGTTTCATCATCGGACTACAAGACGTACGGCGATGCGCCATTGGTTCATGGTGGACATCCTACCCATTCGCACCAAACGTTCTGTACTAAGGAGAAATTTTTTTCATGCGTACTGTACTAAGGAGTGGAATTCCCTGCCAGAGTGTGTTTCCCGATAGCTGTAATATATAGGTCTTTAAGTCAAGAGTGAATACATAACATTTCGGGGAGTGTGCGATGGAATTGCATGATCTAATTCCGCCCAGCCCGTTTCATCATCGGACTACCAGACGTACGGCGATGCGCCATCGGTACATGGTGGACATCCCACCCATACGCACTAAACGTTTTGAGAATACTTTTATTATGCGTAAAGCTAAGGAGTGGAATTCCCTGCCGGAGTCTGTGTTTCCCGATAGCTCCAATCTAGGGGTCTTTAAGTCAAGAGTGAATAGGGTACTTCTAGGCAAGCGTGCTCCATCGTTGACCACATCATCGCTTACCAACAGGTGAGATGGTGGTCAAGCGCGAGCCTATATCAAAAAAAAAAAAAAAAAAGAATAGGCTATTTCAGGCAAGCGTGCTTCATCGTCGACCACATTTTCGATTACCATCAGGTGAGATAGTGGTCAAGCGCAAGACTACAGAAAAAAACCTGACCCGGGAGTCGAACCAGGACCACATAGTCAGCAGTAGCGCTTGCGACCACTACACCAACGAGGCATTTTATCAAATCTTATGTCAACTTATAAGCTTAGTTTTTATTTCAGTGAACCCCAATCAAAACTGAGAATATGAGGTTTGACAGGTCTAAAAGGGTCGAACAGACACAATAGCTAATCAAGGACAGACGATTTTTGGGGCAGGTGGGTGACAGCTAACAGTTGTACCGCACATTGAGTACATCGTGCGGCCCTTCACCTGACGCTAATATTGACTTGCTATATTTTTCCGCTACAACGTCCTTATGGGAGATAATAATGCTAAAGTGGAAATACAGAATTTCATCGAATCGGTAGTAGGATTCTATGAGTTTGATAGCAGCCCGAAATTTTCCTATTAAATTAATACCAATCTACTTACATGTGAAAGTTTCATTTGATTCAAAGTGGAAATAAGAATTTTTTAAATATTTTCTTTGGATGTTTGTTAAGTTCAGCAGCTGAACGACGCGGCGACGAAGGTCATGTCCTGAAGCAGGAATTTAGGCCAAAGAAAACTTTTTATCTCGGTGGTATCTACGTGGCCGTGGAATAATTTTAGACTTGGAATTGTTTATTTAAAATAACTATAACCTAGTATACATATTACTAGTATACATATTATATAATATTGATAGGCTCGCGTTTGATCTCTCACTCACCTGATGGTAAGCGATGACGTGGTCGACGGTGAAACACGCTTGCCTAGAGGTAACCTATTCACTCGAGACTTAAATATTCCCAGGTTGTAGCCATCTGGAATTAAAAACTCCGGCAGGGACAACTTAAACAAAAGTTGTTTCCAATCCTTTCACACGGGCAAACTCGCCCGCTAGCAATTTTAGTTCAAATAACCACATAACATAACACAACATCACGCCTGTAATTCGCCGAAGGGTTTCGCCACCCACAATAACCACATTTAAATTTCTCATAAATACAAACGGAACCCACACGCAACTTACTACGCACTCTAATAAAACCTCATTCATAGGCAAGCTCCAAAAAAAACAAACTCCCTTTTGACATCTGTGTCCCTTTAAACAAAAAAAAAAGAATAAAACTACCGATCCGATCATATCAGATCTTAAAATAAATAATAATGGTAGACGAAATAGTTCTAATATAATTTATTGATTGAAACCGACCCCCAGGAGTTCTGGCTTGTCACAATTAATTTTATCCTGGGAACATTTGGAAGGTAGGAAAAAGCCAAGAGGCTCTAAACAAGTGACATTCTATACACGAAATTGTTGATTACCAAGCGCTGAACCCAGGCAGGCGCTTTACTTTGTGTAAATGACTTCATCACCATTGCTCACAAAACAGTGAAGGAAAACATCGTGAGGAAACCGGCATGTCCTAGAACCAAAAATTTAAAGACATGTGACATCCACCAACCCGCACTGGGCCCGCGTGGTGGATTACGATCCATTACCTCTCATAGAGAGGAGACCCACCCGCAAAACGGAGCAATTGGGAGTCTCAAGTGCGGACAAGGAGATCCATCTATCCTATCCTACCGTAGCAGGCGGCGTTCTGTAGTTTCCAAGGTCCTCAGACAGAGAAACTGGGCGTTTCTTCATCGTAAAAGGTGACCAACGTCGAAAGGATGGGCAGGAGCAGCTTGTATTCCCCGAAAAGTTAGGCAGACGTGTATAGCGCACTCAAACTTTGCCATCAATTGGGCAGATATCCAGACACCAGGCTATACTAAGTAGGTACTGTGAGGGGGTAGCTCAGAGAGCTCTAAATAATATGCAGAAATTACTTTTATATGTTATATTCAATCAACAATGTGCCCGCTCTAAGGCGGCTTGTATCGAAGTGTCAAGCAAAGCTAAACAAAAACTTCTTCAATTATTTTCTAACGTTCTGATTTCAATCACCTTCCAAAACTAAATACTCATCTATCTAATTCTTCTTCTTAGTCGTTACGCTCTTGACAGAGCGGTTGTGGTAGTCATGAAGAATTGGTAGTATATGCGGCAGATGTAATGCGTTTCACAATGTCTCGCCAACTTTCCCGATTATAAGTCATCCGGGTACATTCGTGCACGGGACCGCCCACAGCAGACTTGATCTGGTCGGTCCAACGTACGGGTGACCTACCACGCGGTCTAGTGCCTTCCACTTTTCCTTGGACGACTAGCCGTGGTCTGGTCTGACCACGGCTAGCCGTCCGACCGTGCCTATGGTCTGACTGTCTCGCCTTGAAACGTGCCCTTAGAAAGTAAGTATTCGTATACTTATCTATCACCAGTCTTATAATAGACAAGGAGGTTGCCTCTAAATAGGTAAGAAGCCCTTACAGTACTGTGAGTTTGTATTTAGGTAGTTTAAAGATTCCATAAAATTAAAACTAAGCTTTTCTTTGATAATCATCAATCTAGCCTACCCATTTATGTCGGGGTCGGCTTTCAGGCTAACCTCGTGCAGCTGAGTACCAGTATTTTACATGGAGCGACCAGTGACCAGTGACCTCCACAACCCAGTAACTGGTTAAGACGAATCACGATACTCCTTGGTAAAACTAGTTGTTAGACCTTCAAGCTTCCGACTACTCGTAACAACTGTCAAAGATCTACAATAGACAGCCGGGACTATCGGCTTAACGTGCTTGCCGAGGCATGCAGGAGTCTCGGTTTGTAATGTACGGTCACCCATCCACGGACCGACCTTGGCAAGCGAAGCTTACCCTTCGATCGACCTTTACAAACCCAGTATCATCCAATTAGGTATAATAAGTATAAAATACACTAAAACAAATAAAAGGAGGTCAATATTTATAATATTAGCGAGATTCTCGCCTTAGCCACGGGGGTTTCAAAAACAATGTACTGAACGCCCGTCCCGAACCGTTTGTCAAATAAATATTAGGGTTTTATTACTGTTTTAAACTTAAACCTTCACTGTTGGATAACATAATGATATAATATTATAGGCTGCATTCAGGGTATAATAAATACAATAAAACATACAAGTACCTACCTGTAGCTCTTTGAGAAGAAGCTCGCCCGGGGAAGTGCTACCACCACCCATATTTCTACAGATATACTAGTAATATATAATCTGTGCTACAGCACACATAGGTGCATACACCACAAACAGGCGCGCGCACTGCTGTTTAAAACTGCGAGACAGATTTTTTTTGATGACAATAATACATCGATGACACACACCACAGTGCGTATTAAATTCGCGTGACGTCACGCCTTGGTACACTCTTTATTGAGAAGTGACGTCACAAGCTACCTTTTCTATATTTTCATGTGATACATCTTTGTCAATATTATTGATTTGATAAAGCAAAAAATACCTGTACGGGTCTGATATGATGGGAATCGAATTGACGGACTAAACATAATCGTTTCTATTAAAGGCGTGATGTTATATTGATACTATTGACAAACAGTTCCAAGGGCGTCGCCAGCCGGTGGCTAAGGGGGGGGCAAGTTGATGTGGAGAATGAGAAAAGTATGAATTGTAGGTAAAGTCAAGAGCACATGAAGTTTTTCACTTGTAGTACGAGCCTTACATCTACAGCGATTGTAATAATAACGGCACAGAGTCCAACGAGTAAAGCTTCACGAGTTCCTGACTGTACAATACATTAATTTTATAAATAAGTTATTACTGTTAGAAAAATAGAATAAAAATAATTTGGGTTTTTGAATTTAAATATACCTACAGTGTATTTTTTTTGTAATCACGTACCAGATTTTTAATATTACAGTGGTTGATAAAGATTCTTTTTTTGATTAGGTTAATTAAAACATAATCTTCGGGGGTTTTTTGAAAACTATTCAATCACTTTATTATGAATATCTTGTAAGTTTCCATGAATAAGTTTCTGTGCACACTCATCATGGCCAGACTATTGCGGCGATTTTCACCCATAGTGCTTCTTAGCCAGGTTTTTAGTCTCCTGAAGCTGCTAAACGATCGCTCTACCGTAAGTCGAAGACCATTGGATTTTGGTTGCTTTACATTTGGCAACATTTTTAGAATCTCTAGGGGGGGGGCCACTGCCCCTCCCTGCCCTCCCTTGGCGACGCCCTTGAACAGTTCAGTCATGGCATTATCCTAAGCCACACATGGTGTTATTCCATAAATTAATAAAAAAACCATCACGAAATCATACAATAACTCACTTTGCCTGCAGCATATTAAAAACCGTAAAGCAATTCATTCAAAATCTCTCTTATTTGATTTCCCTAATATTACTGCCTACCACCCATAACAACACAAGCTTGAAGATTTACGCGAAATTCGCCCAAAGTTTCCGAGAAACCGTCATAATTTGGGACAGACATACAAAATAATAATTTATATATTATGTTCAGGAAATATATTCAATTATAACATTTTGTGGCCTTTATTTTAGTGTCCTGAAGATCACGAAAGAATTGAGTGGATTTTATTTAGGTTTTAACTTTTAACCACACTGTAGTTTAGTTTCTGTCGTGGTAGCCCAGTGGCTACGACCTCGCCTCTCGTGCTTGAGGTGGTGGATACAAATCCGGGCAAGTACCAATGTGACTTTTTCAATACATAATTATGTACTTTCTAAGTTTATCTTGAACATCGCTGGCAACGGTAAAAGAAAAAATCGCGTGAAAACTGGACTTTATAAATAACTAGCTGTTGCCCGCGGCTTCGCTCCCGTGGGCCACCCCACAGGACCCGTTTTCGGGATAAAAAAATAGCCTATGTCACTCAGGAATAATGTAGCTTTCTATTGGTGAAAGAATTTTTCAAATCGGTCCAGTAATTTCGGAGCCTATTCGGTACAAACAAACAAACAAAAAAATCTTTCCTCTTTATAATATTAGTATAGATATAAGTTCATAATCACCAACCTGCATTGAGCAAGCATGGTGATTAATACTTGTGCCTTTTCTATATGAGCAAAAGGCATTAGCCCTGCAGTGGCCAGTAACAAGCTGCATGGTATTATTAAAAATGTTTTGACAGAACAGAACCCTGACCGCTAATCCGAATCAAAATTTCCAGTATTACACAGAGAAAAACTACCGAAACCGTTCGCTAGCTGACGCACAAGAGGTCAACCAACTCATCGCCATATTTACTTACCAAGGAAATCACATACCCAGAAAAATACATTTCCAATTCTAAGATCAACATTTAGCATACGTAGTTCACAATATTTTTTGCGCTGGCTACACAGACATAAATCTAACTAGATGACGCGAATGTATGTACCTACTTCGCTTGTCAGAAAAGAAAGTACGAGTGAGAGCAATGCCACTACATCAACCGAAATCTAGAAAAATGCCTAATTATGCCGTAATAAGCTGTAAAAACCGCTCTAAAAATGGTGAAGGAAAAACATCGTGAGGAAACCGGCATGTCCTAGAACCAAAAATTCGAAGACATGTGACATCCATCAACCTGCAAAGGGCATGCGTGAGGGATTAAGGACTAAACCCTCTCTCAGAGAGGAGGCCTGTGTCCCAGCAGTGGGGAAATTAAAAGGCTGATGATGATGATGATGAGATGCAAAAACTCTACAAATAAAACAAGTGCGAGTCGGACTCGCACACGAAGGGTTCCGTACCATTATCGCAAAACACTGCATAAAAATCACGTTTGTTGTATGGGAGCCCCCCTTAATTTATTTTATTGACGTGACAACGTCTTATAAATTGGTTTGCCGGGTGACACTTCAAGAAACTGCGTTACGCTCCGCTCACGTTATGCGCTCACAATGAGAGCGAGTGAGAGGCACGCGTCCCTTCCACTCAGGCATGGTTAGCCGGCCTAAGAGCGAGAGAGACAGACATAATCCTTCTTCCTACTATACGAATGAATATTCACATTAAAATTATTTTACCACTCAAAGTCGTTGTCACGTAAAACTTTCGCCCGTATACCGACTTTACAGGCAACCAATTTTTTTAATTTATTAATTATAATTTTTTGAAGTAAATATACAACTAAACATTCTGTGATTATTTCAATCGTCTACCTGTTGCCGTTATTAATATCGAGCAAAAAACGGCAAAAATATCACGTTTGTTGTATGGGAGCCCTCCTTTAATATTTATTTTATACTGTTTTTAGTATTTGTTGTTATAGCGGCAACAGAAATACATCATCTGTGAAAATTTCAACTGTCTAGCTATCACGGTTCATGAGATACAGCCTGGAGACAGACGGACAGACAGACAGACAGACAGACAGACAGACGGATCGCGAAGTCTTAGTAATAGGGTTCCGTTTTTACCCTTTGGGTACGGAACCCTAAAAATTAATTAAAAAAATCAAAATACCCGACTGCTTAAAAAGCGAACTAAAAAGACGTAAACAAGAAGAAAATCATGCTGTGCAATCGGAGGATACATATTCGCGAGCTGGCTGACCAAAACCAGATGTATCCTCCGACTATTGGTAGGGTATTTTGATTTTTTTAATTATTTTTTTTATTTATAACTTTTTAGTTAACATTTTTTTCGAATTAGGTACATTTAAATATATAAGTGTTTTATATTTTTGAAATCGCCTCTAAAAACCCTTTATTTTAATACCCCACACGATGGATTTGGAAGAAAAAATAAAATTGGCCCCCCACAATATGGCGCCCAAAAGCCGCCATTTTTCTATTTTCCAATTTTAATGTAGTCTATGACACTCGCAAGGTTAAGACAAATCGATTGACGTATGAATCATCAAAATCGGTCAACGCGTTTGGTCTCTGGAACGCCACATAGGAACAAACATACATACATACATACATACATACATAGACTGATAAACACATTACCCTCCTTCGGCAGTCGGGTAAAAAACCTGGCAGAGACTATGGAAACATTTCCTTTCATCGGTAAATAAATTTGTTCTTCAATTGTGGCACGCTTAGTTTTCATACAGATGGCGGAATCTGGTTTATCTAGCTTGATGTATGTCTGGCTGGCAACATTTTTCCAAAGAAACAATATTATCGACGCTAGTTAACAGTCGTTGGTTCGCAGTGTTGCCATCTATGGAAGTGTGCGGTTTTGTTTTTGTGTCGTAAAAGCCAGGGAGGGCGTTGGTGTAATATTTTTTAGAATTTATTTAATCTAGGTTTATATTTAGTAGTATAAATGGACTGTGTGAGGAGTGATAGGTGTCACCACATCGACCGGTCCCATGCGTCTCTCACCCAGCGGAATCCCGCAATCTCAACCGGGTCATCGGTCCACCTAGTGGGAGGAGTTCCAAGTTCCAAGACGGGAGGTCGCCACTCGAGAACTTTTAGGCCCCATTATGTTTTTGTGATAGTTGCTACGCGTGTTTTTAGGAGAAGTTCTGATAAAAAAAATTACATTAGGTACTTAGATGACAGTTGATGTAGGTGCATAGAAGAAAAGGACGTGTTCCTTAACTTGCTTTGCCCTTAGTCGTGGTGTGCTGCTATCTATGCCGCTGCATACGAAACCAAACTCCAAACTGACGTCACACGGACTCCTGGCCCGCATCACGCAAGCAACGTTTTCGGCACGATTTGAACACATACAACAGTCCGACAACAACTGTCGACAGTTGCCCAACTGATACTACACCCGTCTCAATGGAGGTTGCGAGATTTTACACCTTGTTCCGCATACTAGTAAATTTTTAAGAATTAATTCTTAAAACTTTTAGTATCAATCCCAATCCATCTCTGTCGAATCCTCTAAGAACATACATATTACTATATTAGTCTCGGGAGCATATCCGCATTTTCTTCAGCGCACATATTTATATACTTGAGAACTACATACGGCTAGCTTCCTGCGCGAATTTAAAGGGCTTATGTAGTCATACTATGTACTTGGTGGTCATGGAATTTGTTTAATTTTTTTCGTGTGATTCTTAGCTAAGAATTAGACGATATTTATAGATAGATAGTTTTTTTTTAGCAATATTGCCGGGCTATATTTATAATTAAGTTTATAAGTGTGTGATAGTTCCCGTATTGCCCAGTTAAATAAATTGCCCCAAATGGCTCAATATGGCTTGGCAGTGAAGGTATCTCCTTCAATTTTTCTCTTTACTGAGGATCTTGGTCACAGCTCCGGTCCAAAGTTGCCACCTGCTGAAATTTGCTTGAGGATGTAACTTCTTTACTTGGTCAGACTATCGTGTTGGCGACCGGCCTCGTGCTCTTTTTCCTTCGATATTGCCAAAGATGACCGGAATGCGTTTAATTTTAAATTACAAAAAACACACGCAATTACTCGGACAGTTGAACTCCATATTCAATAGATACCATTTAAAGTCATTTTCTGAGTGGCGGTGTTAAGATTCTCCGCGAAAGAATGACCCTAGTAGGCTAAGTAGTTGACGAGCACGAAGCCGCGGGCACAACTAGTCTTAAATAAATTCGTCACACGTAAGTTTCTTTTTGCTAATCATTGCCTTAGTTTGGCAAATGCAATAGCCCTTATACGCCATTTGACGTAACGATCCTAAATGGCGACAATTACGCCGTTAAACATAGTTCATTGCAACTATTTTGTTTCTTTCTTCATCCAAGAAGTATTGTTCAGAATGTTATTTTATGTCTTAGTTAAGTGGAACCCTGGAGAGTATCCTAGGGGGGTCAGAAATCTAGATGATGGTACTAACATAACAGCACGACCGTATTCCCCGCAGGATCCGGGTGGTAAGTGGTCACCGCCGCCTATGGATATACATTACCATCACAAGAGTTCTTCGATGCTTTGGTTATATTGAGAGGATGAATGAAATGCGACTAACGAAAGAAAATACAAGGCAGACCGTGAGTGGAAGGAGGCCGGGAGTAGGGTTACCATATGTAAATAGAGGGATGCCTGTCTATGGTATCTAAAATGCCTGAATTTTCAGAAAAATGCCTGTCTAAAGCAAAACGCTGTAGGTAATAAGTAAAAGCCAACTGATAATAATGAAAAAGGATTTATTACTGATATTTGTCAGAGGACATTATTTTTTTAAATCTTTTCTAATATATAAACGTAAAAATCTTCACAAGATACAGTTTTGTAATTTTCCTGTGTAATCAATATTGCTTTTACTGATTCAATTGTCAGCCGATTTCTTTCTTTACTCCACTGGGCGTTGACGAGAGAAAACGTACGTTCTACGTTCGCATTGTGTGCCAAAATAGAGAACACAAACTGGCAGATTTTCATGAATTCTGTAATGTCACCATTCACTTCCCTACTTTTGAGAAAATTGCACCACTGTGTAGTTAAGCTTTCAGAAAAAAAAACGTTATCTGAACTTCTACAATATTCTTTGAGAACTTCGTATTCGTCAAACAATTTCACGTCGGCAACACTGATATTCAGCTTAGAGAGAAATTCTACAGATAAAGCTAAATCAGAACTTGAGAAACTTTTCATTTCTTTTTGTAAAATCATCCACCGGAAGAAAGAGAATTCTTCGACATTTTTCGTCTTGCATTTATGCGAGCGCGGGCGCGAAATTTAAAAATGCCTGTCTCAGACCAATGCCGGCCGCACGCCTGTCTAAACCTTAAAATACCTGTCAAATGCGGCAAACGCCTGTCATATGGTAACCCTAGCCGGGAGGGGACGCCCTAGAAAGACAAATACAGATCTTACTGGTGATGTTCTTCAGAAAGGCCAGGTGCGCAGTACTCATAACCGGCGTGCGATTAAATGTATGAATGTAAACGCAGCGATCTATGTGTTCCCATGAGAAGAAGGCATGAGTTAATGTATGTATATATTTTATAACGGACCGCATGTCAGTGGTAACACTTTGACTTTTGAGCTGGCCTAGGTGTAGTACGGAGTATTAATAGAATAACAGAGCTTGCTCTAGGTTGTTTACCATAGACATTCGGCTTACTGTACTTCATTATTTTTTCATCATGTGAAACAAAGTTGCTGGATTTTATCATAATAAACGTTATTCTTTTTTCGTCCATTCAGTTTGAACCCATTACAATATTTTATAAACCAATAAAAAGTTCCTAAACCAGTTTTTAGCACAACGGAAAACATTATTTAAGCCATCAAAAAATCTTATCCTCACTAAACCAAAGTAACACCAAACTTTTGTTATTTATGACAAAAATTACGCCGAAAACGTATACTCAAAATAGCCCCTATCACTTCAGGGTACAGTTTATTTTCCAATATATGTAGCAAGGAGAGAAAAAATCCCGAAAATACATATCTAAATCTAACCTTAACAGTTTAAAGATAAAGTTTATTTTCCGATAGGTATTGGAACGAGAGAAGAAAATCGTTAAAATTGTGTTCTTTTTTACAAATCGTAAAAAAGTGTTTTCAATGCGGGACCCTTACGGCTGGGCTGAAGTACTGTCAATGGTATATGTGGTCACCATTTGTGGTTATTGACATACCTGTAGTATGTGTATGTATGTACTAACAAGTTTATGTGATAAAATGTGTGTTTGTGTCTGTTTTGCAAGTTTTTGACGGTAAACTGCTTGAGTATTTTTGACGAAAAAAATCAATCTTCCAAACATCTTTTGCATTTCGTTTCGACCGCACATATCACACTTCTTACTAATATTATAAATGCGAAAGTTTGTGAGGATGGATGTATGTATGTTTGTTACTCTTTCACGCAAAAACTACTGAACGGATCTGGATGAAATTTGGCACAGAAATAGATTATAGTCAGGAATACACAGGACATAGGATACTTTTTATCCCGGGAATATGTTCCCTCGGGACAATTTTCGACATTCACGCGGGCGAAGCCGCTATAATATTAATATATATATATATTATTATTAATATTATAAAGGCGAAAGTCTGTGAGTGTGTATGTTTGTTACTTCTTCACGCTCAAACGGCTGGACGGATCTGGATGGAATTTGGCACAGAGATAGATTATAGTCTGGAATAGCTCATAGGATACTTTTTATCCCGAGAATATGTTCCCTAGGGATAATTTTCTAAAGCCGCTGGCAAAAGCTAGTAATTAAATTGTTTGTGCTGCAATGAATGTGACTACGTCTAGGTATAGGTAGCCATGTTTATTGCAACATCAGAGGCGCTGTACAGGTCGTTTAGGGTACAAGTGAATGGACAGTTGGGGCTCTCCAGCAAGTGGGACATAGTCTGTTCTGATTGGTTTCCGTATTGTTAACTCGTCTAACCGGATACAGCTGAGTACCAATATTTTACTTGGAGCGACTGCCTATTTGACCTTTACATTTACAACCCAGTAATTAGGTAACACGATACTCCTTGCTTCTTGGTGGTTGGATCTCAAGAAAGTAGCGAGGGACAGAGTCAAGTGTAGAGCCTTGGAGAAGGCCTTTGTCGAAAGACAAGCTGGGACGAGGAAAAAATAACCAGGTGCTGAGAAAAATATATAAATAATAATATATAATTTATTTTTTTATTTAATGTAATTTTAATACAGAGGTGTTACTTAATTCTAAACTCGCCAAACTTTTACGTTTGATGGCGAGAGGCGCTCTTTTACATCACAATGCACCACCTTACTTACAAATCAACTACTTATATATTATATACTGTTATGGTTTAATCTTATGTACATATTTAGTTCTGTTTGCTATCCTGTATAATGTTTTTTAATTTTGACTTAATTGCTCCTTTACTAATTTTTACATTTTCTCTTAATAAATCTATTTTGTTAAACACTTTAGGTACCAAATACTTAGATGTTCTCTTACCATAATAATTTGTTATCTTTGGTTGAACCAGTTTATTCTCTCTAGCCCTACGTGTGTTGTACTTGTTTTTAACATTAACCTTATAATCACCATTATAATAATATTCCAGACCTATCAAATATTCTACTTTTTTCTCTATGGGTAGAATTTTACAGATGGGAAATAACTTTTCATACTCTTTGTTGTACTTATCTTTAACATTTTTACTAACCAGAAACTTTATCAGTCTTATTTGTATGTCTTTAATATCTCTTAAATATGTAATAAAGGTTCGCCCGTACACAAGGAGTCCATAGCTTATTAGCTAAATATATATAAATACTGAGTGTAAATAGGTTATAATCTCATTGTAAAATAAGTATTAATGTAAATAGTGTAAGTAACCAGCAATAAAGGCTTATTATTATTATTATTTTTTTATACTCCTTGGTAAGACTGGTAAAATTTTCTGGGTTCTGACCGGCCAATGACAGCTGGGACCAAGTTTCGGTTCGGTATGCAATATAATGGTTACCTATCCAAGGACTGACCTCGGCCAGCGTTGTTGCGAGATTTCAGCTCAATCTGTTCGGGATAACTGTTTTGAAATTCAGTTGCAAGATTAAACCCACACATACTAACTAACAGGGCAAGTTAATTCAAAGTTTGTAATGTAAAATACTGTTTTTCCAAATACACAGCTTGCGCGTTGATCTTTTGTAGGCAGCTGTGTGACCCTTTAAGTATTTTTACCCGACTGCCAAAAATGTAGACAATGAGAAACTAAATTAAATAAAGGAAATAATAATAACTTTTCATCTTAACATAATGTTCTCGTGGGCAATTTAAACACTTTTCACGCAAAATTTTAAAAAGATATTTCCAAACCTGCGAGAGTGGCTCAAGTAATATTTCTGCAAAGAGTTTCTACAAAGAAAACTTGAAAAGAACGATTACTGTAATTTCACATGAGAGTTTTTACATCAGCCTGGAATCGAACGCTGGCTGTTACGATCGTAAAACTCACCTAACGGGTATTTCACAGTACTGTTGTAGAATAGTTTGAAAGAAATTGAACTATTGTCACTGCTTTAGGAAAAGATCACTGAAAATATGTTTTTTGTCCGTCAGCTAGTAAAAAATATTAGACACGAATTTTTTATTTATTTGTTTACTAGGTGTTGCCCGTGACTTCGTCTGCGTAGCATTAGTGCTTCGAATACCCTATTTTTCATATGGAGTAATAATATTGTAAGTGTGTGTGGATAAAATACTTGAGAAATTCTTAGTTCACCATATAAACTTCCACCACCCTTTCCACTTCCTTAAGGATAATTTCCGGGATAAAAACTATTCTATATCCTTTCCAGGGTCTCGAACTATCTCCATAACAAATTTCATCTAAATCGGTTCAGCGGTTTAAGCGTGAAAAGTTAATAGACAGACAGAGTTACTTTCGCATTTATAGTTTGGATCACAATCAAAATTACTCTCGGCTTACAGTTTGACCTACCACATGGGCAAAAAAAAGTGAGTTTTTGTTTGTTTATAAACAATACTTTTCAATGTTTATGGCCTAAAACGCTAACAAAAGATTAATGTTCTACAAACTGTTATATGTTAACAGAGCTTTAAAATTCCCGTTAGGTTAGGTTTTATGGTCGTAACGGTCAGGATTCGATTCCTGACTGATGTATAACAGTTATTGAGGGAAATGTCTGCGATGCTTTTGTTTAGTTGTCAATAAAAAATGTTTACTTCCTCAAACTATCTCCATACCAAATTTCATCTAAATTGAGACAGCGGTTTAAGCGTGAAAAGGTAACAGACAGACAGACACAGAGTTACTTTCGCATTTATAATATTATAGTATGGCTTCATTCGTTTTTTGCGGTATTGAAGACCCCAAGTAACATGGGACAAGGGCTGGAAGATGATAATGTTCGAAGCAGGCATTATATTTGATTCTACCTGTAATACTTCCTCGGACGAGCTCTTTGACAAAGAGCACACAACGAAATGAATTATCATTTAAAAATGTTTACTTTCTTTCTTTAAAACGAGTTGTTATTGTAATTTTGTTGTTTGTTTTTGTTGTATAATTACAACAAAAACAAACAACAAAATTACAGGAAGTATTACAGGTAGAATCAAATATAATGCCTGCTTCGAACATTATCATCTTCCAGCCCTTGTCCCATGTTACTTGGGTTCTTCAATACCGCAAAAAACAAATGAATCCATTCTAATATTATAAATGCGAAAGTAACTCCGTGTCTGTCTGTTTGTTACCTTTTCAAGCTTAAACTGCTGTACCAATTTAGATGAAATTTGGTATGGAGATAATTTGAGGCCCGGGGAAGGACATAGGATATGATTTTATCCCTAAAATCACCCTTAAGTTGTTGGTAACGTGGGTAGCCGGGTGGAAGTTTGTACGGTGAACCAATAATTATCTCAAGTAAGGCAACCTACACATCACACTGTGTGTGTGATGTCATCACATCATCAGCCTATTAAAGTTCCCACTGCTGGGACACAGGCCTCCTCACTGTGAGAGGGAATGGGCCGTAATCCACCACGCGGGCCCAGTGCGTGTTGGTGGATTTCACATGTCTTTGAAATTTTGGTTCTAGGCCATGCCGGTTTCCTCGCGATGTTTTCCTTCACCGTTTTGAGAGCAGTGGTGATGAAATAATTTCCACAAAGTAAAGCGCCTGCCTGGGTTCGAACCCTATAACTTGTACGTCGCGGCCGACACCACTGGGCCACCACTGCTCCCTACACAGGCAGCCTACACATCTACAATATTATTGCTCGATATAAAAAAATGCCTATTCGAAGTACTAATGCTACGCAAACGAAGTCGCGGGCAACAGCTAGTAAGTAAATAAAAAAAACCAAAACTAAAACCCGATTACTGAAAAATTACACTCTTTAAAGTAAAATATTCTCATCTGAAATTGTTATGTACAAACTATTTGATATATATCGGTTATTAAATAAACAATTTACATGTCATAAATATTTTTTTGTTATTCATACATATTCATAGTGGTACTCAGAGGATAACCGTGCTCGTATGCTACACACATACACATACACATGATGTTTGGAGCGAAATATATTTTTTTGTTCTTGGCTTTGTGCCCCCTAGAGGGCGCCACATTCAATTTAATATGAAGTCACATACCCTATAACCAGCGGACAAAAAAGACGCTTCCAACGACACCTCATTTGTCAAATTATGATAAGTAGTTTAGAATGTATAATTCAACAGATGAACATACATACATACACACATACCGGTCAAAAACATAACCTTCCCTTTTGCTTCGCCAAAGTCAAGTAAAAATCGCTCGCTCCCGCTGATCGCTCCGTTCCTGCTGCACAAAGCTCGCTACCTAACTGGTGGACACTTCAGAAAGCATTTTTTCTGGCAATCGTTTATCATAATAAGTAGTAATCTATTCGGGACCCCTCCCGGTTCATGTGACTCATCTTTTAGGGTACCGTAAGATGATTTTGGAGTTTGGAAAACCTTTTTGATACAAACTACTTTTTAAACATATTGGAATATTTATGGTTATAGATTAATCTTAATTGCAGTAAGTAGAAGCATACAGAATATCTAACGAACTAATTTAGGTTGCTCTTCAGAAGTGACCGATGGAAACATCCAATTTTAATTCTCATGACTTGAGAAATAAATACAAATAAAACGATTTACTCTCCGGTGACATTATAACATACTAAACCCCTGTTTTTACTATAAACTGGTATAAAATTGCTTGATACTACACTTTTCGTTCTAAAGAGAAACATCTATCCAGGAAAGGAAACATCCTGGGTAGAAAATTGATAATTCTATTTAGTCCGTCAGTGAGATTATCAAATAATATTGGACACGTATTTTATGCTTTATCAAATAAATAAAAAATTACAAAGATAAAGCCCATCAAAGTTCAGGAGTGGAGGCTTGTGACGTCACTGATCTGTATAAAGTGTGACACGGCGTGACGTCACACGATATTTCAACGCACTGTATCGTCATAATTTTTTGTTTACGTTCAAAAGAAAAAATACGTGCGTGTGAATATGTTTAGGTTATCTAACTGACGGACTACATATTTTTTCTCATCATCCATATTTCGATGTGCTTAATTAAGGTTTAGTTAGGTAATTTGAATTTTTATATGCTTCCAATAAAACTATTGCGTTTTTTATTAATAGTAAAATTGCTATTTACTCGCATATTGTCTTTTTGACCTGTTCTACCAAATACTATGGATGATATAAAAGAGAAGACTAGAAGTTACGGACCCTAAAGCAATTTTTTTATTTACGGAACCCACAAAAACAACCGCGCTTCGTGCTTTACAAACATTTTTTCCCATCAAAGATTAGGGCAGGTCAGTTTACGATAAAACTTTTGTTTGGAAACAGCTCTTTTTTTCTTTTGGACATAATCTGTGCCGTGGGTATGTACCCATTGTCGGAAGGTTGAAATATTTGAGCTCTCTATTATTGGGAGGTAAGCAGGATTCTTAGTAGGATGCAGACATAACATAATGACATTACCGAAGGGGTATGCAGAGGTATACGTCTGAGAACTGTAAGTAAACCCACATTTTGCCAGTTTTTGTTAAAGTCGGATCAATACGGAGAAAGGAAATTATAATTTATCTTCATGACACATCTATGCTCTACATTTGTAGATATTGTCACTAACAAACAAATGTACACTTATGCGAAACTCAAAAGCAATTTTCTTGTGTAATATGATGTGAGTAAGAAAAGCTCTATTGCCTAATATTTAGTTTGTTTTCTTTATCCGATTCCGCTTAAAAAAAAACTGGCCAAACGCGAGTCGGACTCGCACACCGAGGGTTCCGTAAAAATAGCTACATTCACCAAAATAATTAGGTAATATTACTGAAGTTCATAAACAATAAAAGCGCCGAATAATGCTCTAACGAAAATATAAAGTGGATTGAGGCCACAATTAACTTTGCTGTTGGAAAACTGTTTTCCCCATACATCGACATAAGTCCCGGTCAGTTTACCAACTGTAAATAAATTAATCATCTTTTTTTTTATTAGGTACGAATTTAAGAATAAAAATCTGAAAATATTTCAGATTTTTTCCTTTACTTGTGCTGTATAAGACATTGCTTCGTGCCAAATTTTGTGATTCTGGGTCAACTAGAAGTACTCGTAAGTAAGGTTTTGATTGCCTTGCGATTCGTCAAATTTGCGATATATACGGCGATATCTTTTGATTCCGTTAATCTAGAAGTTTGATGTTGTCACAGCTCAAAGGTATTGCAGCCCTTAATAAACATATTAATGTTAACTTGATACATTCACGCATTCATGAGAAAAAGGTATTAACAGGCGGAATATTGTTCTTTGTGTTTTTTTATGTAGGTACTAAATTACGGTTTTCGGATTTTTTCCTATACTTTTGCTATAAGACATTGGATCTTGCCAAAATTTATGATTCTAGGTCAACGGGAAGTACTCTATAGGTTTTGATTCCTTTGTGATTCGTCAAATTAGCGACATAACCGGCGATAAATATAAAGTTTTTTTTTTTTTTTTTTTGTATGACTTTTTAAGATTATTATTGTTTTTATGATTTTTGATATTATCGAATTATTATTTATTTACATTTTTAGACTGTTATTGAAGTGGTTATGACATTTATTAGATTAATTTAATTATCATACATCGGATGTGTGTTTGTTTTGATGTATTTAATTAGTTTGATTTGTTGTGGTTCTGACATTTTTAGATTATTGTATGAAATTTGGTATGACATTTTTAGAGTACCTATTTATTGAATTTTGTTGACATGATTTTATTATATTAAATTAAGTAATCTTTTTTTGTAAATGACATGTCTAGATTATTGTTATTCTCTATTATTATTATTTTTTAATTAATTATATGCAAATATTTTTAATTGTGACAATGGATGTACTTAAATTTGATTAATATTATAAATACATATACGTAAACATTCAGACACAGTGTAAAATTGTTAATGAATAAATGAAATGATATCTTTTGATTCCGTTGTTCTAGAAGTTTGCAAGGGGTTGCAGACCAAAGTATAAAATATTAATTTCAACTTGTTACCTCCAGGCGTTCCAGAGAAAAAGGTCTTGACACACGGACAGACAGACGGACAACGAAGTGATACTATAAGGGTTCCTTTTGAGGAACGGAACCCTAAAAATTACCATAAAAAATAGTCACTTTGTAGCATGGGTAAGCGGGCATATGATGCGTAGGAACGAGGAAAATGTCGTAAGGAAACGATGGGTGGACTGTGTGAAAGATGATATGTCTAGAATTCTAGATAGGAGATGACTACTGAGTTGACGACTGATACAGAAGTACGGAAGCAGAAGACGCGCTGTGGCGACCCATAGTAAGTATAATGATGATTCCTGCTTGAGTACAAGAACAGCGTGTAAATTGGAACCCGCTGCCGGAGTTTGTGATGCCTGGTAGCTATAACCTGGGGGACTTTAAGGCCATGAGCGAATAGGTTACTGCTGGGCAAGCGTACTCCATCTTCGGCCACATATAGCGACGTACCATCAGCAGGAGATCAAATGGCCAAACGCCAAACAAACTAGCAGCATTGACATCTTCTCCAACAACTTGACTTAATTTCGAAGACAACTTGCCCGACAACTTGAGGAAATTAATTGATTAACTGTTTTATTCCATCATTGCCTAATTCCATAATTATTGTATCTTTTTATTTTTGATGAAGATTATGTTTATTAATAATGTTTACAATTATTGTTATTATGATTATTATTATTGAATAATTATGTGTTTTGTTTTGTATATTATTATTTATTATTAATTGATTACTTGTTAATGATTATTGTCATTTTTTACTTTGTATCTTTTAATTGTTTTTTTTCTAATTGATGTAAGTGCTGTGCACACCTATAAGTGGAAAGTTTGCTGTAGTTACTGCAATTGATATTATTATTTTTGTCATTGTTTCTGTGAACAATCCGTTGGAGTGCCATAATAAATAAATAAATAAACTATAGTAAAAAAAAAACATTTGTTCAGTTTTAACTGTAAATTGTTTTCTCTATTTATGACAACCCAAACCATAATAAAATCTGAAATACTTACAAAGTACCCTGTAACAGTTATACCCGTTAGGGACTATGGTTTTACTACTTAACGGCGTCCCAATAAAACTTCTGCGGCTTGTCCGTTCTTCTCCACGTAGGTATTTTCCGAACGGATGGTAGAATCACTTACACATGATCGACTCCATAAGGGGTAGACCTCAGCGTGGTCGCTTAGGTTAACCTTTTTGTTACCCTGGCTGGAGGCTCTAGTTTAGTCTCCACAGGACCGCCCGGTTAAGCAGTAGCCCATCACATTTGATTGAACTGCGAGATGTACAACAAAAAAGTGCGATGGCACGGTTGAAATGCCAAAATGTAAGGGATAGATCACGTGACATTTCGATGGCTTGGCAATCTTACACATTTTTGACATTTTACCAATCACTATCGCGACGCTTTCGTTAATAAAATGTCAAATGTTAGCTCTGGTTTTTTTTTGTTATCACTGTAAATTGTTTTCTTTATTTATGACTACCCAAACAATAATGGAACCCCAAATACTACAAATAAAGTACCCTATTGTTATACCTGTTAGGGACTATCGTTTTACAACTTTAACGGACTCCTGATTGTTGCAAAAGGACTAAGAATTGAAACTACAGTAAAGTGTTTTTGTTTCTAAATGAGTCATTCTGTTAATTCTCCTATTTCCCCGTTACGTCAAAAGGTTTTGTGAGTAAACGAAATGGTTAACAGTTTATTTTATAGTTTAAGGATTTTAATGCTTAAAGCACGGTAAATTATGAAGTGTAGAAAACAAAGAAATGGCTCATAACGCTTGCAATTTATTGCATTATATGAAGCACTAGCTACCCGCCCCAGAATTGCCCGGCATAGCAATATTTATACAATGAATATACATAATATATACCATAGCATGTTTATCTGCCATAATGTGTCTCTCAAATCGTAAAAAAATCATGATGCAGTGGTTCCGGAGATTACCTTCCACATACATAATTATTACACATGGTGGATTAAGGCCAATTCCCTCTCACAGAGATGCCTTTATCCCAGCAGTGGGAATATTAATAGGATGATGATGATGACTTAATATATACAAAAACTTACAAAATGCACACTCACTCTTTATAATATCAGTATAAAAAGATATATTAAAAAAATATAAAATAAATAAAAATAAAAAAAACCTTTTATTTCTTGCGTAATCACATTACAGATACATTCTTATTATTATTATGTTTGATTCAATCAGTGTTCTGTGTTATTGTTGTTGTTTATAATTTAATATTCTTATTAGTTTATTTATATTAGTTAATACGATTTCTTATTATTGCTATTGATTGTTAATAATTAATCTATAATCTAATCTATAATTAATTTTAATATCTGTAATAACAGTATTACATACAATAAAAAAATATCGTGTTATTAAATATTAATAACGATCAAGTTATACATCAAGATTATTATGACTCCTTATGTTTGTTCATTATAACGAACCACGTTGGCAAGAATCACCTTACAGATAAAAAAAATTGAAAGGTCATTTAAACATTGCAGGGTCCTTAAAAATGCTGGTGTTAAAGCCGATAGTCGTTATAATCATAAATAATTGCACACAGGTTCTTGTAATATTACTACTTAGAACTGAAATACTAAAGAGAAAAGTTTAGAACCTAGATCTCTATCAACTCTCTAAGGGAAACATCGTCATAGTAACATTTCTTATTATTGATACAAGTACTGGCACTCGGAGACCGGAGAGGCATCGACACACTGGATAAATAAAAAGTAAATGCAGTACATTCGGTGACAAAAGTTTGACAATAGATTATAATTATTACCATTATTTTGTAGAAAGACTTTTCAGTTGTGCTTGAGTGACTTACGACTTTTGAGTTTGACTGAAAATTTAATCAGAACGTGTATTTCTTTTTGTTCACCTGAATTGTTGCACATCTGGGCGAAAGTGTCCCCTTTGCACTTATGTCGTAAAAACATTGAAATATTTGTTCTATAACCAGTATTCAGAAACCTGTACACCAACGGAATAGGAAAATTTAATTTAAAAAAAAAACAAATCTACAAACGCGCCAAATCATTTGTGCTTAAAATGAACAAACATAGATATTTTTGAATTCTCCGTAGAATCCTGACGCATAGCTTGTCAACCTGTCTTGATTTTGCATTGATGTTGAATTAGATCTGACGTCATTGTACAGTATTTCATTATATTATGACTCTTTTCATGCCATACGGTGGCCACATCGTGTTCTTACACAATTAGAGTCGAATCGACTCGTAAAGAACCAGAAGAAGATATTTAAAATAACAAAAAACCCGACTGCTTAAAAAGCGAACTAAAAAGACGTAAACAAGAAGAAAATCATGCTGTGCAGTCGGAGGATACATACGCGCGAGCTGGCTGACCGAAACCAGATGTATCCTGCGACTGCACAGCATGATTTTCTTCTTGTTTACGTCTTTAAAGTTCGCTTTTTAAGCAGTTGGAATTTTTGTTATTTTTAAATAATCTTTTTATTGACAACTTTTTAGTTATTTTTTTTAGAATTAAAACATACATACACACACACATAAACATACAAATGTTTACACATTAACATATAGTACATTTAAACATATAAATGTTCTATATTTTTGTAATCACTTCTTAAAACCCTTTATTTTGATACCCCACACGATGGACTTGGAAGAAAAAAAAAATTTGGGCGCCCAAAAGCCTCCATTTTTCTATTTTCCAATTTTAATGTAGCCAGTGACTGGCAGGGTTAAGACGCATCGATTGACGTAAGAATCATCAAAATCGGCCAATGCGTTTGGTCTTTAGAACGCCACATAGGAACAAACATACATATACATGCATACATACATACATAGACTGATAAATACATTACCCTCCTTCGGCAGTCGGGTAAAAAGGGTCAATCTGCCTGTGTTTTCTTAACTATGTTTTGGTCGGCTTCCAGTCTAGCCGAATGTAGCTGAATACCAGTATTTTACACAGGGCGACTGCCTCTCAGACCTAGACTGTTACTGTCTACTAAAGAACAAGATTAAACTTGTCCCAGTTTACGACCAACAAGCCACAAACTCGTCATAGGTCATTTTTTGCCCTAAAACAAATGACAAACGGACTAAAAATTCCCCAAAAAGAAAATGTTTACGTCCAACTAATCACGATAAGAATCAGACGACTACCTTTTATGTTTTTTTTAGTTTAAATACTTTGGGACAAGGCTCTACAATGATACACGGGTCAGGAATGTCGGTAAAGATATGAAGGGAGCATGTTTTTAGAATCAGCTTTGTTTGTTAGTTTTTAGGGTTCCGTACCCAAAGGGTAAAAACGGGACCCTATTACTAAGACTTCGCGATCCGTCTGTCTGTCTGTCTGTCCGTCTGTCACCAGGCTGTATCTCATGAACCGTGATAGCTAGACAGTTGAAATTTTCACAGATGATGTATTTCTGTTGCCGCTATAACAACAAATACTAAAAACAGTATAAAATAAATATTAAAGTGGGGCTCCCATACAACAAACGTGATATTTTTGCCGTTTTTTGCTCGATATTAATAACGGCAACAGGTAGACGTTTGAAATATTCACAGAATGTTTAGTTGTATATTTACTTCAAAAATAATAATTAATAAATTAAAATAAAATAAATTAAGGGGGGCTCCCATACAACAAACGTGATTTTTATGCAGAGTTTTGCGATAATGGTACGGAACCCTTCGTGTGCGAGTCCGACTCGCACTTGGCCGGTTTTTAATTGTTCGGAGTTACATTTTTAAACACAAGATACCTTTAAATTTGTTGACAATATATCAGTGGGTGAAAGTTCTCAGGAAAGTGTGTGAATTTTTCGATTCGATTTATATATTAAGCACAGATAGTATTATAATACTACAGTAATATTAAGAGGAAATGCGGTAGCAGACATGCAAGTGAATATTCTAAGTAAAAAGTCATAATTCAAGATTTGGCTCACGTCTATTTCCTCCTCCAATATTGGACCAATTTAAATTAATTAAAAAAAAAAAAAAAAAAAAAATTATTATTATTAATAAATAATAAAAAAAAATAATAATAAAAAAAAATATAAAAAAAAATGTTAATAAAAAAAAAAAAAAAAAAAAAAAAATTAATATTAATAAAAATATTAAATTAATTATAATTAATTTTAAATTTTTTATTTTTTTTTATTTTATATACTGTATCCCTGTTTTCCTTTTTGATGATACATTTATCTTTAAAAGCACTGGAACTCTTAAAATTAATGATACTCAAAATTGCGCTGTCAACAGAGGCCTACAAATTTGACAACTATAAATGAAATATATTCAATATTAAATTTATGGAAAATCTTTTAAATTTGTCTAATACTGGAGTAGGTTTTTTACTAAGGAAATTCAGTCGAAGCTCTGCCTGCATTTCCTCTTAAACGCAAATACGTTCGCATGGACGCAATGCGATGGAATAATACGAAAGATTAGCACTAGTACATTTCTAAGACAATACTTGTGCGATATGGCCTTGTGTCGCAATTTAAATAACGTCGCGCCACACGAAACGTGTACAGGTCCACAGTGTAATATGAAAAAAAAATACTTTTTACCAAGTTTTCCCCATTATTCATAAAATTATTTGAACTGTTTGGCAACTGATTAGCAAAACTCTCTGTGGACTACAAATAAAAATCATTTGCCAAACAGATGCAGCTCAGACACTTATATGAAAGGGAGTGTATGCTCGGCTAACTCAACAAAAGGTAAGGAACAGCTGAGTTTTGTGGGACAATTAAAAGTTATTCATATACTATTATAGTACTGTCACGACCATACAATTTTTTTTTTTTTTATATACATTGCCCCACTCTAGGAATTTCTTCCTGTATCGTGGGTGCGTTTACAAACATATAAACTCACATACACAAACACCCAGAGCCGGAACAACAATATCTGCAGGTCATACAAATATTTGTTCCGTGTGGGCATCGAACCCGCGACACGCAGCGAAGCAGTCAATCGCTCAACCACTGCACCAACCGTGTACCCCAATTGCTGGCATCGAAAGCTTCGTGATAGCGATTGAAGAAATATCAAAAATGTATGGACATGTCGAGCGCTATCGAAATGTTTTGTGATCAATCCCTCATTTTGGCATTTCGACCATCGAAATCGCTTATGGAATGGCCATTTGTGTAAAACCTCAGGTTACTTCTAGGCAAGCGTGCTCCATCGTCTACCACAACTTTGCTTACCATCAGGTGAGATACTTATAATTGTACATGCCGCGATAACTTGCTACGTAAGAAATTGAAAAATCAAATTCAAAATCCTAATTAATTACTATTCGTAAGAATCAAGTTTAATTTATTATTAAGTATCTATTCTTATTTTTATTATTGATAGGCTCGCGCTTGACCACTATCTCACCTGATGGTAAGCGATGATGTGGTCGACGATGTTCTATGTTCTATGTTAGGGGGGTTTGGTTTCCGCACTTAGTCCCTCAAATGGACCTTTGTACGTGGGCCATGGCGGCCGTTGGGTGGGTCATTCCAACCAGCCCACCTCCCTCCAGAAGTCGATTAGAGCTCCTGGTTTCTTCAGAACATCCGTGTAAGATCTGGGTGACCCGAGGGTTTGTGCTCTTATCTGGGTAACACCTGTGCATTCAAAAAGAACGTGCGCAACGGTTTCCTCAGCCTCCATACATGCCCTGCACAGAGGACTGTCCGTTATGCCTATTGTGTGGAAGTGTTTGTTAAGTGAGCAGTGTCCCGTGATGGTCCCCGTCACCACGCGGAGGCCATTCCTGTCCAGGCGTAAAAGACGCCTGGTAAGCCTACTGTCCAAGGATGGCAGAGCTTCTTTGGATTGCCTACAGCCCGGTGTCGAGGCCCACCAGTTCTCCGCCTGTGTCTGGGTGAATTCCTGTAGCCACCTGCGTATTTGGTTGAAGGGGATGGGTACAACAGGTTCGGGTCCATAGACCGTCGAGCTGGATCCGCGCCTCGCAAGCTCGTCAGCCGCGTCGTTGCCCAGCGATCCACTGTGTCCCTTTATCCATTGTAGTGTCACCGTGTTACGGCTAGATACGGTTATTTGTTCTAGCGCGTTGTGACATTCTAGTATTAGTTTTGATGTAATGTATTCTTTCCGTAAGGATTGGAGGACAGATGCGCTGTCGGAGAGAATCCGTATGTGGGTGTCCGTAACCCTCCTGGCTTCTAGGGCATGGACCGCTTGTATGATGCCAACACACTCCGCCTGGTAGACGGTGTTGAACCTTCCTAGCGGTCTGGATATATTTATATTGAAATCGTATGAGAAGACTCCGACTCCGGTACCTGAGTCAGTTTTCGATCCGTCGGTGTATATTCTCATCTCTTTCGGGCCAGAGTAGTCACATCTTTCCTCTGTAAGTGTTATGTTGTAGTGTCTGTGAAAGTGGTGTGATTTCGGGGCTTTGTCACATGGTGATGCTAACATCGGTTTACGCTTGATCGCATCATCTCTTATGCGCGTGTGCTTAATTCTGGAGTCTTTATTTAGGGAACCTGATAGGTGGAGTCTAAAGGTGGCTAGGGCTGCCTCCTCCCTCACAATTAGGTGTAGAGGTGGGAGTCCCAGCATTGCCTGTAGGGCGGCAGTTGGTGTGGTTCTCATACTACTAGTGATTGCAACACAGGCGAACCGCTGTAGTTTTTCGAGATCTCTTTGGGCTGTGCTGAGGTCTGTCCTGGGCCACCAGACCAGCGAGCCATATGTAATGATTGGTCGGATAACTGTGGTGTATAGCCAGTAGGTGACCATGGGGCTAATCCCCCAATTCCTGCCTAGCAGTCGTTTGCACTGCCACAGGGATATGCTGGCTTTTGTGGTGATATGGTTCATGTGTTTTGCCCAATTCAACTGTTTGTCCAAATAAATGCCCAGGTACTTGGTTTCAGTCGAAAGGCTAAGGGTTGTTCCGAAGAAACGCGGTAATTGCAGTGTCATCGGTTTTCTCTTTTTAGTGAAGAGAATTAGTTCAGTTTTTGTGGGGTTCACTGAGAGTTGGTGCTCGTTGCACCATTCCTCTACTATTTTCAGGGCTTGACGCATGAGATTGCATAGGGTGTTTTCGTGGGTCCCGTTTATTATTATTGTTATGTCATCCGCGTAGCCAACGGTGAAATAACCTTTGTCGTTGAGTGTTTTGATGAGGCTGTCAGCTACCAGGTTCCACAGAAGTGGCGAAAGGACGCCCCCCTGTGGACAGCCCTTCGCGACGATGGCCCTTGTAGTGTCGTTAACCGTGACTTGGACCGCTCTCAGTTTGAGCATATTGGTGATCCAACCCCCTAGGGTCGGGTCTATGCCGTGTCTGTCGAGGGCCGTGTTTATACTGTTGAACATGGTCTTATCGAAGGCGCCCTCAATGTCAATGAAGGCAGCCAATGCTGAGCATTTGTGGTCCACTGCGCATTCAATTTTAGAAACCACGTTGTGCAACGCGGATTCTGTTGATTTGCCTGTGGAGTACGCGTGTTGTTGTTTGTGCAGTGGTTGCTCTCGGAGAGGCCCATCACGGATGTGCCTATCGCAGAGTCTTTCGAGGGTTTTCAGCAAGAAGGATGTGAGGCTTATAGGTCTATATCAACACGACGTGGTCGACGATGTAACACGCTTGTCTAGAAGTAACCTATTCACTCTTGACTTAAAAACCCCGAGGTTGTAGCTATCAGGAAACACAGACTTAAAGCTTCGGACTTTATAGCTGTCAAAGCCGACTTCTTAGATTGTCACGACTATAATGACCAAAACATTTTAAAATAAGTTTCATATCTTAGCACCCACCGTAAGAGCAAGATTTGGAATAAATTTGACATGAACATTCATCATTTGCATAATTCATTTTCGTCGAAAAGACTACAGCAGCCGAAAATGTAATTTAAAAGTAAGGACTAATTAATATTAAATCAGAATTCCCTCCATTCTTCATAATTAGCGTAAAGACACCCAATATTGTACTGCAGTAATTAATCAACGGGTCTTATGAGCAATTTTTATTAAAGGCCGTCAAACATATCATTAATATCGCTCAAGCAGTACAATGCGGTCGCCATCTTGGATTTTACTTCTTTTTTTATTTTCGCCAAATCTAATTATATCAATGAATCGGGGATTCTGGATAATGATTGATGAGCTAAGGGGTTTGTACAGTGATGTTGGCCAAAAATTTCGGGTGTCTGAATGTTTTAAGTTTGCAGTTTTGGTAATTTTTACAGCTCTTTCTGAATGAGCTCTGAGAAATTCTACCAACTTACTTGTTTCAGCCACCAAGCAGCTTGCTTTTATTTCTGCTTTACAGTATTCTATACAATCCTACAAACCCTTCTTATCTCAAAGAACGTTTTAAGTTCCTTTATGACACACATAATAGATATCTGAGGTCATCGGAAAATTTGAGACTGGAGATGATGCATTCCACCAGCTTTTACGACAAATCTTTTACGGTTCAAGCGGTGCGGTTGTGGAATGCTTTGCCCGTGTCAATAAGGCGTGCTCAATCTCTGCCCATTTTTAAAACTATGGTGAAGAATCCTGAAAGAACTTCTCTCTTTAATAGATTTTTTTCTTGATTTCTATGTTTTTGTTTCATACTTGTTATTGTATACATTTGTCTATATAATATATACATATGAATTTATTTTATATATAAATAGTACACCAAAGTCTACCTACAGTACTGTCTTTCCTTTCATTTTTAAAATCCATCCAAAGGTTGTCTTGAAAAGATCGCTTTTAGCGATAAGGCCGCCCATTGTGTCACCCAGTGTCTTAGATAAAGTAGGTATAGATTAAGCCTTAAAATGACCTTGATTGATAGAGCGAGATGGCTAATTGGCAGCTCCATGTAAATGATAAGGACAAAAGATTATTTTTTGTCTTTGTCACCGTGGCCGGTTTCTGTCGTTTGTCAAACTCTAATACAATAGGTTTGACAAACAAACTCGGTTTTGTTTGATTTTCTATGATTTCGTGGTATTATGTGTTAATTGAGACAAGGAATTTGGGTTATTTATAGATAATAAGTGTCAGTGCGATGGTGGGTTGTAGTGTTCTTGTTCTTGTTGTAACACCAGAACTAACTATTGCTGTCTCATGTGCGGCCACGCCAGTGCTTCTGTCAATCTATACCTACTTTATCTAAGCCCAGTGTAATGTTTTCTTTGTCTATACCTACTTTCTGTAACTTATATGGTGTACATAATAAAGAGTATTATATTCTATTCTTGCTGTGTCCCGGTTTGAAGGGCCTGCATAGGCTGACGAATTGCCGATGTAAAATAATTTCAGGGACTTGCGACATTTTTCAATATTGTCTCTAGAATGGAATCGCTTGTATCGACGTTTCAGTCAGAGGCTCTGGTCAAGTGGCATTCGATGTCAGCGAAGACGATATTTGAAATGTCAATTGTAAGGTATAGATCACGTGACTTTTCGATATCGCTTGTCAATTCCAAACAATTTTGCCTTTTTGTCAATCGCTATTGCCATGCTTTTTATGATAGAATGTCACTTGTGTAGGGCCTCAAGTGACATTCAGTAAATGTGTCACGATAGCGGTTGTCTAGTTTAGGCTTTAGCCTTATGGTCTACATATAAAGAAAGAAAGAAAGAAAGAAAGAAAATATATTTATTTGCCACAGACTAAAAGACACAACATAATATTATACATCAGATAAAATACAAATAAAATAAAAATATAATAAAGTCTGACGTAAGAAATCAGTAGGAAAGTATGCCTCACGGCTGCGCCAAAAAGGTCCAGTTGAGCAAAAATGCCAGACAACTAGTGCCTGACGCTGGTTTTCAACAGGACCTGATGTGTGAGGTGACGAATGTAAATCAGTTTTTTACTGGAAAGTGACGTGTGTATGTATACTTAAATAAAATAAATTTGTATCCGTTAAAATAGTGACGAATATGGGAATATGTACATAAATAGTGTGAAAACGAGTAGATAACATTGCAAGAATAAAAACTACCAATTATGTGGGTAGATAAATACATCATATAATTGAGACATTTAGTGCGACCATATCTAGCTTCTTCTTCATATATGGCATTCTATCATAGACAACAATAGAGTAGTTGACAAAAAATATCTATTAAGTCCGTCACTTAGATAACCTAACAATATTGGACACGTATTTTTTTTTTGCCACGTAAACAAAAATATACGACGAAACATATTGCCTTGAAATATCGTGTGACGTCACGGTGTGCTGCACTTTGTACTGACAAAGTGACGTCACAAGCGCATCAAAGTTCGTCACATGATCAATCCATGCATCATTTTGTCATTTCGACCATTACCATAATTCATAGAATCTAGTTAGACCCTCAAGTCCTTTTCTAGCAAAAATCTTGCAAAAAATAACAAGAAAACTGCAAATATTTGGTCCTTGCCCTCGCATTGTGACCGCACCTCAAGCTTCACAGGTGTAAGATTCATCACGGCAGCGATGTTAATTTGACACCGACAGAATCCGGGCTGCCCAAGAGTGGGAGAATAATCAGTATTGGGAAGTTAATGACATTCTTTATAATAAATAATGTAGTGTTAATTCTTTATTAACAGAACCGGTCCGATTAGATTTACAAAATAAAGAAAGAATTAAAGAAAACGAAACACATTCCTCATCTAGCTGAAATTTTGTAAAAACCTTATGTGTAAAAGTGTTATTTTTAAAACCATGCCTGTGCTGGTCCACACATTTTTATTTCATGCTTTTTAAACAACGAGTACATAATGTATCTAGTAGTAGAGACGCTTCTATTGACAATCTAATGGAACACGTAATTATGACACGAAATCTTTCGAAAATACCCCGATTCAAACAGTAAAAAGCCCATAACTGTTGAAAGGCTAAACCAATATCGGTTCATCTGTTTAGGAGCTATGATTCCACAGACACACAGATATACAGCAACACACGACAAACTTATAACATCCCTCTTTTTTCCGTTAAAAATAATGACAGTAGACGTTTACGGCGCGATATCATTTTCAAAAGAAATGTCAGTTGAAAGGGTCACGTAGTTTTATCACGTTTACTGGTCTATATGTAGCAACTAACACCTTTCACCTGTTATGTTTTAAATCCCATGAATACGAACAGAGCCTATAAAAAGTAAATACAAAAAAATCCCCCGTAACAATTTTGTTCTCGCTAGTACGCCATACTAACTCATTTTTATTCCTTCGATTGAAATAACACTTATAGCAGTCGAAGTCTATTATTTAAACAAACATGACGCGGTTATTTATATTTATGTAGTTATAACGTATAGCGTTATACCGACCCCAATATAGTGGGCATAAAGCAGGCAGATTAAAAGATAAAAATTTAAATGCTCAACTTAATTCTTGAAGAGCAGATTCTTAAAACATCCTTTTTACTCGCGTAGGTATAAGCAACAAAAAAAACTTTTTACAAAAATATACTACCGACTTCCGAATAAGAAAACTACATGGTGAAGAATAACTTTATTTTTGGAAGTCGGTGTCTTTGGTAGGTACCAATATTTTGCGTTATGGACACCGACTTCCAAAAATAAAGTAATTTTTCACTTTGTAGTTTTTTATTTGGAAGTCGGTAGTATTTAATAGGCAAGTAGTTAAGTAAGGTACCTATAATGCCAGAATAGATTACCCGAATATCATGAAACGAATATAACCGGTGAAATGAGAGTGCACCAAGGTGAACTGTACACATCTGCGTACCCCTTTAGAGCGTACTGGCGTGGTGTTATGTTATGAAATGGTATAAACAATAAACAGACATGCGATTGCAGCAATCCCGAGAGATTTGCCGTTATTTATTGAAGAGTTCTGTTGTATATCTCCGAAGTCGTTCATCAGATCTTCACCTAATTAAAATGGGACCAATTTCGGAACATATTCTTTCAAACAAAAAATGAATTTACAAAATCGGTCTTCAATTGATCCGCCAATCGAGGACCGATTTTGAAAAGAAGATCGATATCGGTGAACATAAACAAAAAAAAAACATACATAAAGTCGAACATAGAACCTCCTCCTTTTTGGTGAGTCGGTTAAAAATATAATTAATTAGTACATAGGTAGATGCTGTAATAAACAATGGTCAAATTGAATTCTATAATTTGTATCTTTTAATAGACCGTTAATATAATATCCCAGATTCCCAGTTACACAGGGAAACCTGTAATTAGCCATAAAATCTGTAAAACACATGTTCTATAACTTAGTTTATATACGTTGGTTACCTAAATAAATAAATAAAAGTCACACATGTGATTAGAATCGAGCCAACAACCAGAGTCATCCAGTTGTAAACGACCCTTTGTGCCTAATGGCCTTGTTTGTTCTGTCTGTATTTGTATTTTTTCCTACTCCTCTGTTATTGTTTTCTGATTAATTTCGTCGCGGGATCCAAGACAGTTAAATTCATTCGCCGGGACTTCGTCAAGCTTCATTACCTCGGCGCTCTTCTGGTGGTCGCTACTGTTGATTCTGGCTTTCAGGAGTTGCAGTGGTTTGGGAATAGTGCGGTGGGATTGTCCCAAAAATACGTACCTATCTATTTTAAAGTATCTCTTCTTATTCGTTGTCTTCATTACTGAAGGTTGTGCCCGTCTTGGAAAGCTTTCACGGAGTCATTGACGAGCTGCTTCCAAGCTACTCTGTCTTTGGCTCTTCTCAGGGCAGTGGTCACCGTGAGGCCCGTAATCGCCCTGATCTGGTCTGACCACCAAGTGGGTGAGCGTCCACGTGGCCTTTTCCCATCCACTTTTCCCACAAAAACCAATGTTACCAAAGTAATTTAGGACTCTTTGGTAGCAGATCGTGGAGAGTCTGGTTTTGATGTTTAACTGGTCGAGAATGGACTTATTTGTGCGTTTTGCTGTCCATGATATGCGCAACATTCTCCTCCAGCACCACATCTTTTCTTCGATCCACCGAGCGAATTGCCCAAGATTCGGAACCGTAAAGGAAAATTGAGAATACCAGGGTTCTAACGAGTCTCTTCTTGGTGTTATTAGAGATGTTCCTATCTTGCCATATCCTCGACATCTTGCTCATAGCAGCTTTGGCCATCTGCGTACGTCTCCGAATTTCCCCGCTGCAGCCCCCCTGATCGCTGATCATGGAGCCCAGGTACACAAACTCATTGACGAACTCTAGATCTACAAGTTCCCCCGTGCGTGCTATTAGTCCAGCTCTGTCGATGATCATGACTTTGGTCTTGGACTTGTTGATCGACAGTCCGACCATCTCACTTTCACGCTCTCAAATAGCCCACAAATAGCCTCACAAATAGCTCAGCAAGTTCGCGCTCCGAAGATGCATTTTAAAGTATATACTTATTTAAAAGTAAAAATCTTTTTAAAACAAGTTTTTATGGCACTAAATCTAATATCACTTGTATACATATCCAATGAGTCCAAACACGATGGTGCTACTTTGTCTGGTTTAGATGTTGCTAATTATTTAAATATTTCCTTACACACTTAAGTTCACCAAGTTTCAGGTTAATTGGATGCCGGGAATTACTTTAAAATCGAACGAATCGATTGCTAGTTGCCGGACATAAGTACATATGAAAGCAAAGTAGGTAATATAAAGATTATAAAATAAATATAGGTCATCCACCATAAATATAAGCTTAATAAACATCTCAACCAATACAGTAACTCATAAAAAACTCCAGCATTACGCAAACCAGCATAAAACCATTAATTAACGACCACAACTAATTGATATTCCCACCAGCACTAATTAATAGATCAAATCAATCATCTATGATCCACAACCATAGATTTACAAACGCCCATCCATCGCTTCAAAAACAAATATCAAATAAAAAAAAACAATAATAATCTACGGATATTATAGTCTATACTCAATGGAACGAACGCGAAGGCATAACTCACGGTTCGTATAAAGATCTATAGATCTTTCAAAGAAGTTAAAAAAAAACTATCCACTTAGTCTACCATAATGCATGCCATTGTTGCTGTCTCTTTCTATCTTCAAGTTCAACGAAGGTTTGAAAGAGACGGGTATACATCTTTATCCTCGGCGTAAAGTACGGACATTCTCAGTTTGAAACAAGTTGCCGTAGCGAGCAGACGTGTGTTCGAATTTCGAATATTTGATTTTTTGTTTGAAATAGAGATACGATATTCTGGATTTTCATTCTTGTACTTTTAAGTGGTTGTTTTCGAAACTAATGTGTTAGTGAATGTGAGAAGTGACATTACGATTGTATTTTGACTTTTCTGGAGATTTTATGGAATTAATTTTCTTAAAGGTTGGTTAAAATTTTTCTTATTATAGTTATAAGAAAGACTTTACAGATATATCGGTCTGTGATTTCTAAATTACCTTAGATTTCGGCAATGTATCGCAGTTTTCGTCTAAAAAGTAACTGATAAACAATTTAGAACCTTTCTACACATTCAATCTACATAATTATAACTGATCAAAAATCCACCATTTCACACTTCTAGGTCAAACTTACTTACTCAAAATTCTACTTATAATCATAATAAATAAACATGTTAACAAAGTACTATTAAAAAGAAACTACAAAATGTGCCAATATACTAAAAACTGTGTCCTTATTTTATGTCCTCTCTGACCCCAAGAAATTGTACAAATCACTTGCATTAGACATTTCCCCGTTGTACAACTAAACACTACATAATATCACGGCTGTACCTATTCCTCGGAGTGGTAGGCAGAGGTGTATAGAAAACATGTATCACCAGTGATTTGGGTGAGCCTTTTGCCATAAACTGGATACAAAACCTCTTGATTGGTGTCACAAAGCCTCATAACATTTATTTAGTTGTTTTTTTTTGTCTGTGACATCCTTAAACATGTGTTTTCTATAGAAACCAGTCAGTTATGTTTAAGTTTCATCTTATAAGGGTCGAGCCTTATGTCATCAATCGGACAAAATTCCACCAAGCTGCTATTAAGAAATTCCTGAAAGAAAAACCCAATAAAACGTTCTTAGAACTGCAGCCTTATTGCGTAATGAATTCGGCAAGGCAAAGGGCAAAGAGTATGAACAATCGACCTATCACATGCGAGTTGAAAGACGCGATGTGGATTTCCATCTATGTGATTCATTTCATACTCTTTGCCTTATCGAATTCATTACTCAATAAGGCTGCTGGATATCGAACCGAGGACCTCACTTTCAGTAGTAGCGATCACTAGACTTACGGGTCACATAACTAGTTTGGATCCAATGACAAATGAATATCACCAATTGGTTTGACAAGCGTGTTGGTTATACAAATTTACTGTAACCACGGCATGAATTCACTGTGGTATAACTCATCTGGGAAACCTATGTGACTTTTTCAAATTCATATGTACTATAAGGGTCAAAATTGCAGTCACACTCTACCAAAACAGAAAAAGCAATTTTTTTGTAGGCAGCAGAATTTCAACTTTTCGCGGTTAGTAGGAATAATCTATACTTTAATTTCTATACAAAATATTAAATCACTTGTGGATAATTAAACTTCTTCTACAAAAACTAGCCACTTGAGTTTTGGGAGAGTATGACTGCACTTTTGACCCTTGACTGTACATACTTTAAAAAAATATCTTGGACATCGCAGACAACGGTAAATTAAAAACATAGTGATGAAATTTGGACTTATAGTTAGGGCGGTTACGCACTACATCCGATCCGTGTCCGTGAAATTTCGGTTCCAAAGTAGCCGTAGTACTTCTTGTAGGGAAGCTTACACACTACATCCGAACTCTATCCGTCATAATCTATCAAAATTCAGATTTATTTAAATCGGAACTCAAATCACGGCCACGGTTCACGGACACGGACGTGTAGTGCGTAACCGCCCTTAGCATAAGTTTGTGCTCCTTTGGTGTAATTGCTGCAAAGATTTCCAGTGCGAGGATAGACGAATACTAGAGCCTTTAATAAATGATAGAGCCGTAATTGGTCAAGAGAAGTAAATATTTTGAATTTCAAAAGTTAATTTTGTAAACGCACCCACGATACAGGAAGATGATATGATGACACGATACATTCCTAGTGTGGGGCAACGTTCATTATAAAAAAACAAACAAATGCCCTCTGCAAAACTTCTTAGTATTAAAGTTAAAAAAAAGAAAAATAGTGTTACTAACAACAAACACCCAAAGAGCAGAAACATGTATGACTCTCTGAATTAATAGAATAAAATAGAAAACATTTGTTCAACATAGACACAACACAACAGCAACAAATACAAAGTAACAGAGACTTGTAAAAAAGGTACAATAAATTTTTTATCAAATAAAATGATTGTAAGGACCACTGTCTTTTGGCTATAGTTAGTCCCTGTTAAAGTGGTACTTTGTTACTGAAAAGTATTGAACAAGTTAGCGCTTCTCGGTTTCTATGCGATAAAATGAAATGCTGAACTAAATCTAACCAATGCAAAAATGGAGTCTAAGATATCGGAATGTGTCTCTTGAGTTATACCATCATGCAAACGTCTTTTTTAGGGTTCCGTACCCAAAGGGTAAAAACGGGACCCTATTACTAAGACTTCGCGATCCGTCTGTCTGTCCGTCTGTCTCCAGGCTGTATCTCATGAACCGTGATAGCTAGACAGTTGAAATTTTCACAGATGATGTATTTCTGTTGCCGCTATAACAACAAATACTAAAAACAGTATAAAATAAATATTAAAGGGGGGCTCCCATACAACAAACGTGATATTTTTGCCATTTTTTGCTCGATATTAATAACGGCAACAGGTAGACGCTTGAAATATTCACAGAATGTTTAGTGTAATATTTACATCAAAAAATAATAATTAATAAATTAAATTAAAATAAATTAAGGGGGGCTCCCATACAACAAACGTGATTTTTATGCAGTGTTTTGGGATAATGGTACGGAACCCTTCGTGTGCGAGTCAGACTCGCACTTGGCCGGTTTTTAATTTTTATCGTGAAAGTCGGTGACGCTTACCGTACCAGTAGTTCTAGACAAGTAATAATCTAACATCGAAAGCGTCGCCATAGCGATTTGAAAAATGTCATATATGTAGGCGGATGTCAAACGCTATCGAAATGTTACGTGATCAATCCCTTACATATTGACATTTCAACCATCGCTAAGGGCCCAAGCACATAACTGTGAAATGATGCGATGCGAATTCGCAACGTAGAAAACAGTACAGCAGTAAATAGCAACAAGCTCGTAGGATTTTACGATGCGACGCAGTTTTGTGTTTGGGCCCTAACATCGAATGACACTGACTAGACTCGGCCTCTGCTCTTCTCTACAACAGGATTACAATTTGTCCTATAGGTATCATAAGAAAGCAGAAATAATACGCTGTATACGCGAAATAAATCTTAGTTTGCATATACAGCGTCATAGTCTATCGGCCATCAATATAGTCCTAATAACAACACTTGGCACGAAAACTGTAAAAAAAACTGACAGAAAATCATCATAAAACTACCTAACCTCTGCACTTAAATTTGACGATTCAAAGCCACCATTTTCTCATAGTATCGTTAACTTTTTTGAGGCTTTCCAAACAAAATGTGCTTCCGGTGCCTCGGCCAATAGAAATGCTAATTTCTAATATTATATATGTATCTTCACAATCTTCTCTCAAAGTACTGTTATCTTTAGAGTTTGTGTCATTTGTTGTAATAAGTATAATAGGTAAAGAATATATTCTTAGCGCAAAATAGGTCACCAAATGAAAAATAAATTCTAAAGTCATTTATTCAAATTAGGCTGGGAATCAATAGATTAGAATAGAAAACATTTTAGAACAAAGTAAAGAAATTAATATTGTTAAAAATAATCAGTAAAATTACACTTAGCATGACCCATACTGAAAGGTTTACCAACTCGGTATTTGCTGGGCGTCAGAAACGCAGCGCTGGTGGCTGGGTTTCAGTTGATACCTTGCAGCCGCAGTGACACACGGACGTGCGACGTAAATACTTAATTAAATATTGCACTTTTTGAATGTCAAAAATTGCAAAAGTCAGTCCGCCCGTCACAACTTCTTAGCGTTTTAGCTGGGAAGAAGAAATGTTCCTACAAAAAACCCCCAGGTTAGCTATCAGGAAACACGGACGTTTAGTGCGTATGGTTGTGTGTTTAGTGAGTCCACCATGTGCCGATGGCGCATCCCCGTACGACTTGTAGTCCGATGATGGAACGGGCTAGATTCATGCCCTGTTCCCAGGAAAAAGCTAATCAGTAAATATAAGAACCCAATATCAGATATTATTATAAACTGCCTGGTTTCACGAATCGCCTACGACAAGCGATAGATCAGGCATATTGTGAAAGTCTAGCCGCGGTTAGGTAACAGTGTGCCTAGATTCCGACTGGATTAGTCACAGAACAATGGTTGCACAATAGATTTGACTAATCACTATCACTCGGCTTGTATTGAGAAACAAGATTTGATGTTCGTGAGTTATTTGGTCCTTAATTTACACCTAGCCTTACGGAGGGGAAGGCCAAAGAAAAGGTGGATAAAAATAAAATAAAATTGTTTATTGACACAAAATACAGGTGTAAATGTAACAAACTTATTTGAAGGCCTGGTTCCTGTGCTAGGTAGCAACCTGTGTTACAGGAGCCAAAAATGGATTGACTGTGTGAGGAGTGATATGAAAGAAATCGGTGTCAGTGATAGCGTGACGGGGGTCAGGACGGTGTGGAAGAAGAAAACGTGTTGCGCCGACCACAAGTAACATGGAACAAGGGCAGGAAGATGATGCGACGATAAATCTATGATGCACGTGATCGCCAACTAAGGGATCTTACTGACGGCGCGATCTAATTTAAATTGCTCCGACAAGCGATATCACGCACGTATTTTTACCCGACTGCCGAAGGAGGGTAATGTGTTTATCAGTCTATGTATGTATGTATGTATGTTTGTTCCTATGTGGCGTTCTAGAGACCAAACGCGTTGGCCGATTTTGGTGATTCTTACGTCAATCGATTCGTCTTAATCTTGCGAGTGTCACTGGCTACATTAAAATGGGAAAAAACTAAAATGGCGTATTTTGGGCGCCATTTTGTGGGGAAATAAATTTTATTTTTCTTCCAAACCCATCGTGTGGGGTATCTGGTTTTGGTCCGCCAGCTCGCGAATATGTATCCTCCGACTGCACAGCATGATTTTCTTCTTGTTTACGTCTTTTTAGTTTGCTTTTTAAGCAGTCGGGTCTTTTGGTTTTTTTAATTAATTTTGTTTACCCGATTGCCTAAGAAGGTTTATGTGTTTATCAGTCTATGTATGTTTATTCGTAAGTGGCGTTTTAGAGACCAAACGCGTTGGCCGATTTGTGATAATTCTGCCGTTGATGATTCATACGTCAATCGATTCGTCTTAACCCTGCGAGTGTCACTGGCTACATAAAAATTGACAAATAGAAAAATAGTGGATTTTGGGCGCCATATTGTGGGGGACAAAATTATTTTTTCTGGGTTATCAAAATAAAGGGTTAGGGTATGTTTAAATGTAACTAATTCTAAAAAAAAAAAAACTAAAAAGTTATAAATAAAAAAAGTTTATTAAATAAGATAAAAAACACTTTAAAAACGAACTAAAAAACTAACATATTCGCGAGCTGACTGACCAAAACCAGATGTATCCTCCGACTGCACAGCATGATTTTCTTCTTATTTACGTATTTATAGTTCGCTTTTTGAGCAGTCGGGTTCTCGGGTCGGGCAATTTCTAGCGCAAATAGGTCAAATTTAATAGCAACGCATTGCGTCCATGTGAACGTACTTGCAATTTCGCTCAGTAAATATCATTTATCGGTGCTGGTATTTATTGTATCGCTAACATTGTTCCGACTCAGATCCTTGTGCTATCCTTCTGCTGGGACACAGTCCTCCTCTATGAGAGGAAGTGGGCTTTAGTGACCACCACGCGGACACCGTGCGGTTTGGTGGATGTCACATGTCTTTATTATCTATATAAACATATATATATCATATATTAATATTAATATTTTTATAAATATTTACTTTTACATAATATTTTTTTTTTTTTTTAATATTTTTTTTCTTTTTTTTATATATTTTTTTTTTTTTTATTTTTTTTTTTTTTTCATTTATTTATATTTTTTATTATTTATCATATAATTATGTTTTTATAGTGTATATTAATATTTTTTATTATTTATCATATATTTATGTTTTTATTTTTGTCTTTGTTTTTTTGCTAAGGCATGCCACGCTCACGATGTTTTCTTTCACCGTTATGAAAGCTCACAGGAAATAGAGAATAGTAATAAAATTCTCAAAGACTTGATATCTTCAGAAGAATACGACATACTTTTAATCTCATCAAATAAAATAGTTTAACATATGAGCGAAGCCGCGGGACGGTCCTAGTAAGTTGTAGATCAAGCGCAGGGAAAATCACGGGGGGTCTACCTTTTGATTCTAACAATTCTTGCTTATAAGGAATGGTTATTATAAGGCGATCTTTGTAAGGATTTGTAAAATATGGATCTTATACTGCATCTGTTTAAGAAGCTGGACTTGACAAGATATAATATAAAGCACATGGTCTGAAGACACACAAGTTATTTGTATGAATAATAGCACCAGCCTGAACAGTCCCACTGAAGGGCAAAGGTCTCTTCTCATACAGAGAAGGCACGAGCATTGATCACTACTGAAGACAAGCAATGAATGCATAGAAAGCGTACCGTGCGCTATTCTTTGAACTTACACAATTACACCCGCGAGCAATGAAAAAGTTCCAGTGACATAGCACCAAATTACTCCTAAGCGGAAAAGGCTAGCTTAATGACGCCGTCTGCAATATTGAAGTACATTTAACAGCGCATCAGAATATTACCAACTAAAAACGTAAATATTGTGTTCAAACTTTAAATTAAATGTGAAAAAATTAAATTAAGGTGTTTGTCGGCATTTTGTGGGTGGAACTTTTTCATTGCTCGGCAGTTTAGGTCGCTAGTGTCCTCACAATATTTTCCTTCGTCGATGTCCGTTTGTTGGCAAGTTTATATGAACTGAAAAAGCCACATTGGTACTCGCCCGGATTTGAATCCTCGACCTCAAGCACGAGGGGCCAGGTTTTAGCCACTGGGCCACCACGATATTGATTAAAATTGTTTAGTTGAAATAAATGCTTTGAGTTTGGATATCTTAATACCGGTAATCAGGGTCATCTCAATAAAATCTCCAGAGGAATGTTGTTAAATAAGTTGTTATGAATACAAGATAATTAGGAGTTTTATAAGCCCAAGATATTATCTCGACATCGATTTGTTTAAGTTTTTAATTTTATTGAAATGTGTGGGTGTTTTTAAGACTTCTCATGGTGTCAGACTTATTAAGTTTACGTTAATTTGTTTAATAACCGGAACGAATACGACGTGTATCTTGTTATACTCAGTAACTGGGTAATGGTTGACAGTCATTATCATTACGGGTAGTCGGAAGTCGGAATAATATGACAACTGTTTTGAAAAGGTGTCTCGTGTGCCCCAGTTACTGGGTTGTGGAGGTCAGATAGGCAGTCTCTTCATATGAAATACCGGTACTCAGCTAAATCTGGTAAGACTAGATGACGATGAAATGGGACAAATTAGTTCACGTAACTTCACGCCTGCATACCCCGAAAGGTAAAGCAGAGATGCAAATAAGTAGCCCACCTGTCAGTAAGTGGTCACCGTTGCCTATATATGTACATGTGCAATACCAGAGACATCGCAGATGCGTTGCCATCCCAGAGACAAAGCTGTAGGTAATTTGTCATGTACCTGTAACTACACCGGCACATAAAACATTCAAACCGGCACACAGCAATGCTGCTTGGCGGCAGAAATGTGTAAGTTAGCAGTACTTCCCTGGACGAGCTGCTTCACTAAGAGTTCACTTCAGCGAAATTTTAAATTTACTCTTCCTTTCTTTTCTATGTTTTAACTTGGTGTACCTACAATAAAGCATATATAAATGATACCAAACCTTTGTCCGTTTTAATATAACTACAATTTCAACAACTTTTGAGCCCGGTTCATGACCGGAATCCCAGGTCACTTTTTTATCAAAAACTCTCAAAAAAGTAATAATTGAAAAGCACTTTTATTCCAAATTCTATCACCCGACCGTATCAATGTGACATCGTCAAAAAACCTCTTTCAACAGCCGCTGTGGCACGACCCGAAGATTTTCGTGACCTCGGATTTTAAGGTCTTGAGGTCAAACGTCACGACTTGACATTGTAAGGGTGTCCGAGGCACAGTAATTGATTTATTTCGAATAGTTCAGTGAGAAAAAATATGAATGGGAAAAGAAATATTTCAAATTTATGGGTCAATGTTCAGTTTGAGTCATATTTTTTTATGATTAAGGGGAACAATTTCAAGTCAGAATCTAGAAAGAAATGGATATGTAGAGTAGTAAAGGCGCAACTCTGCCGAATCTTTGGGTGTATACAGGCGTGATGTAATGATATAGTGTGAACTCTTTGTGAAGCAGTTTGTCCGGCGAGTGCTGCCACCACAATATATTATGATAAAATAATAATTATAAATAATAAAAACACCACCGCAGTATTTCTACGTTGATGTTGTGGTATGGATTGCACGCTTCAATGATCCCTAGGTTTGCGCCAGTAGATCCTACTTTGCCGCAAGATGCCTAAGGTAAGGGGCCAGATTAAGAGAGATACAATCCGCAAAAAAGAGCAGCTTTGTGGCGAGCTGGTGGGCTGTGGCGACCCCATGGACCTGATCATCAGGGAGAAGTCTTGTCCCTCATCACCGGCTTGCCTTTATTGGCCGGTCGGAGGGAACACTGACGGAGAATAGAGCTCCCACATCTCTCTTGCCTTAATTGGCTGGCTTGAGTGGAGATACGCAAGAGCAACTTGGTCGAAGGAAGGAAGTTAACGCAGTAAGATGCTGTTAGGGATCTTGACCGTACTTCCGGGATTGTCCTGATAGCCGTGGTATACCTCTCCATTCCTCAAGCTCCTCCGGATATGTTGCCCCCTTGGTGCTACGTCACGAAAGTGCTAGCGACCCTTTATGGTAGGTTTTAGTGCTAGCGGCCCATTAATTGAGTGTGCAAGTCCCCCCTGCCATTTTATAGCCGTGTAGTTCAACAGTGGTCAGGCAGGGGCCAGTAGTCCTCCTATAGTTTTAGGCAATCGATCCACTAAACCTCCCAAGTCCTGCACCAACCGGGGATTGTCCTTGGGTGCACTTACGTACTGCGTACAGGGATAATCGTCGGTTGGTGTCACATATCAGATACATGTCTAACAAGGCCTCTGCGAGTTGGCTTCGGCCCCTGGCCCGCCGTTCAAAGGACCGGGACCTCAGAGTCCCGATATTGTTAAAGACATAAAAATTATAATATAATAATATATATTTCTTCGCCAAGCAACATTGCTGTGTTCCGGTTTGAAGTATGAATGCCGGTGTAGTTACAGGTACATTAGACATTTCAGCTTTGTCTCTAGAGCATCTGAGGCTGTTGATAAATTGACAATCTATCTATATCGTAGTGGTCCAGTGGCTAAGACATCTCGCGCTTGAGGTCGTGTGTTCAAAATATATTTTTCAAAATAAACGATTTATTTTATTTCTTTATTAAATCAAAGTACCAATGTGACTATTTCAATTCATAGGTACTTTGTAAGTTTGTCTTGGACATCGCTGACAACGGTGAAGGAAGACATCGTGAGGAAACCTGGACTTTTATAGTTAGTTTGTTATAAGTTGATGCTCCATTGTTGTAATTGCTGCAAGGCGTCCCAGTGCGAGACTAAACGAATAAATAAATCAATAAATCAGCGATGACGTTTGTTGAAGAGTACGAAATGTTAGGATTGACGAGTGCTAGCTAAAAGTCTCGTGAGAAACCCTGTATGTTTTATACTTTAGCAGACATTATTTTTGATAGAATGGCTCTTTGTCTAGAGTCCCAAGCGTTTTGTTTAATTGTTTGTGCACATAGAAAATATCGTAAACATCAGGCAATCTATACTTTCGACTAATAAGCCATTTCTAAAACACATACAATTAAAATATTCTACGCAGAACAGCGAAAAATACGTGGTTTTATTCATATTTGTATTAATTTTAGGTGTCTACAAGTAAAAAGTCATACGAATGATCAAATTTTAATAATAAAACCACAACTTTCGGAACTTGTTCGTGACCTCGACTGAATAGTGATGGGACATTAAAATTTAAAATATAAAAAGGAGTTTCTTTACGAGGTTTTCCTTCATCGTTTTCGCATGTGATGTCTAAGACAAAATGTTTTACTATTATTGAAAAAGTTTAGTTGAATATCAAGTTGTAATTAGATAATAATTATGTAGGGGTTTCTGTGCTGTAAATCTTAAGTTATAATAAATAAATTTAAATATAAAATTGATATTTTTTTTTAATTTTTTTTTTCGGTCTCGCGCTTCACCACTATCTGATGGTAAGTGATGATGTAGTTGACGTTGAAGTACGCTTGCCTAGAAATAACTTATTCACTCTTCATCTTAAAGACGCCGAGGTTTTAGCTATCTGGAAACACAGACTCCGGCAGGGAATTCCTATGCATAGTACGCATAATGAAACTATTTCCAAAACGTTTAGTGCGTATGGGTGGGATGTCCACAATGTACCGATGGCGCATCTCCGTAAGTCTTGTAGTCTGATGATGAAACGGGCTGGGCGGAATTAGATCCTGCAATTCCATCGCACACTCCCCAAAATGCAACCAATAAAAACCGACAAGCTGGCAACTCGGTGACGGTTTGGATATATTTGTAAAACGTAATCTCTGAAAGTATCTTCTGATCCGATTAATTCAACTTTTCCACAGTTAAAATGCTTTCCATCTATTCATGCCATGGGCCGCAGGAGCAAAGCCGCGGGAATGATCTAGTAAATCATATTTTTCTTTACCTACATGTACTAGTACCTAGATGTACTACTTGCACGATGGCACCCGCATGTTACTTCTTTAGAAGCAAACCGCGGCAATAAACTTGCCTCACCCACACACGGAAGTACTTATTTTTTTACTTTATAAATTGAAACTCTAAGCATAGGTACTTAGAAAATCAGTTTACCTAAAAGTGCTAATATAAAATGAGACATTTTTTTTTTTTATGACTTCAAGCCAGTGTAGCGCTTGCGGGTTAACTATCTAGTAGAGATAAATAATACGCAGCACTATCAACATAATAGTAGTTTATGCAATGGTGGATAATAGGGGTTATTTAAACACGAGCGTAGGTTTATCAAATGAGGCGAAGCCGAATTTGATAATAATATTACGCGAGTGTTTTAATACCTAATTATATGCCGTTGCATACACTACTTTATCTTCACTCATACAGTTGAAATAAAACAAAAGTGCAAAGGGAAAAAATATGTGGTATGGCGGGCTATTTAGATTCTCATTGCGAAGCGCGCACATCCACAGACAACTGACAATGACATACGCGCCAGATAATTAAAAAGTAAAAGTGTGCTATAAAAATTAAAAAGTTATTTTATGATGCAGTTGTTTGAAAATCGAAGGAAAATGTTGAACTATAATGGTTTTTTTTAAATTTTACCTATCCACGAACATAAAGTACGTGTTTATACAATATTTTTCGAATTCGTATTTGGAACATTACGTTGTGAGTGTAGATAAAATTTAATATAAGGGTCGCAGGTACAAAAGCCGTTTCTTATATATTCTCCTTCTTTTTAAATGGAGGTAGGCGCTAAGTACTATCCTGGCCTGGCAGCAGAAGCGGTCACGATGACGTGGAAGGCCGATGACTAGGTGGCAGCAGGAGGACGTCCCGCAGAGTTGACGATGATGTGGTTGTCGGCAGGTTCTTCCGATGAAGGTCCCAGGTGGTTGAACCAGGAATTTGGGCCCTGGAATTTTCCAATCGTCGTATAAGTTACTTTGTCTGCCGGCTTATCCTTGTCTGATTGTGACTGCAACAGCGTAAGCGTAGGGAAGAGGATGTACCACGTCGCTTAAGGCGAATGTGTCCTTGTCACAATCAGAGTTCTAGAGTTTTTTTTTTAATTTCTAACGATACAAACAAAATAATAAATACCTAACTAAAACACCAACAGAAATTATAGAAAGGGTGATGAGATTTTGTCATGTAATGGCCGTAACCAGCATGATTAAGCAAAAAGTCATTGTCAATACTTACCAAATACGGGGTGAGTTACAATCATTAACGCCAACGTTTTACCAAAAAAAATGTCACAGAATATTTTTCGGCATTCGTCCATTCACTTTTCGGCCTCTATCCCACACTAGCAATAAATCTGACGGTTCGCCACGAATTTGTCCATTTATAAGCATTTTATCATTTCCTTCGTGTCTTAAATAAATCAGTGTATAAATTGAGTTAGTTTTAATATAAAGTGTTCTGTTTACGGCAACTTCTATGCTCTGACTATAGCACAATATAACATCACGCCTATGTTCCCCGGAGGGTTAGGCAGAGGCACACCAATAGTACTAAACCCATATTTCGTCAGTTATGGGCGAGCCTTTTGCCATCAATTAGGTACAGGCAAGTTCAGACCCCGGGCTGTTACTGAGAAAAAGAAGGAAAAAAACTTATTTTACAAAAAAATACAACCAAATTCCAAAAACACTACAAAGTGATAAATAACTTCAATTTTCCGAAATTGAAATCGAATCGGAAAAAACAGGCACTGACTTCCCCGGTGCCTGTTTACGTTTCTCCGTGTTTTGATACAGACTGCCGAAATTTAAGTTAGTTTCACTTGTAGTGTTTTTATTTGGAAATCGGTTGTGGTTTTTTGTGAAATGTTTTATATTTTTCACTTTTTGGACACGGGCCTGCTGCGGGTGGAAGGGAGTGGGCCGTATTCCACCACGCGGATACAGTGCGGTTTATCCCATAGATATATTTATGTCAGAAAATGTCTCTCCACTGGCACCGTTGCTCAAGCGCGACTGCTGTGCTTGGTGGAGGTCCTTGGTTCGTTTCACAGATAGGATTTTTTTAAATTGTGCTACCCATCAGGTCTCAGTAGCAAACTAGAGTTTGGATTTGTGCCCGATTACAATAAGTTCGCCTCCTATTACATGGAACTTAAATATAATTGGCCAAATATGGGTGTGATATACACCTCTGCTTAGAGCGTTTGTGAATACAGGCGTGATACTATGATATAAGTAGTGTTCAGTCTGATGTTATTATATTTTATTTCAAAATCTATACTAATATTATAAAGAGGAAAGATTTTTTTGTTTGTTTGTTTGTTTGTATCGAATAGGCTCCAAAACTACTGGACCGATTTGAAAAATTCTTTCACCAATAGAAAGCTACATTATTCCTGAGTGACATAGGCTATTTTTTAATCTCGAGGTCTCGGGTCCTGTGGGGTGGTCCACGGGAGCGAAGCCGCGGGCAACAGCTAGTATTAAATAACTTTATACCCAAGACTTTATCAACATACCGCAAGTCTTCTTCTAAATAAAAACATTAACATTTTCAATAAAAATACTTCGATAAAAATTATTGAAAATTACGTTGAAACATAATAAATATCGCCGTTTAAGAAATGAAGAATCGCACCAAAAAAACTAATGGTTTTAGTAATACGATTACACGGACGGACACGTTTTTTATGTATATTTATTAACATAATACAAAAAAAAAATCTTAAGTAGAGTCTGATAATGTAAGGACTTTTTCATACTAATCGATTAAGGAACTTTGGTGATGGCTCCAAGTAACTTAAATTGCGTAGATAGGCGATTTTATTTATTTACTAGCTGTTGCCCGCGACTTCGTCCCCGTCATACTCGTAAAAAATATTTTTTTATTTTCCCGCCTGAACTATGAATTTTCTCGTGATCAAACGTAGCCTATGTTACTCGTTATCAGCTATCTACCAGTGAAAATTCCGTCAAAATCGGTCCAGCCGTTTCGGAGATTACTCGGAACAAACAGACAGACAGACAGACAAAAATCTTAAAAATTCTTATTTGTTGTTAGTACCGTATATACTTTCACGTGCATTCAATAAAACGTTGTTATTTTGATATTACATATAGACACTTCAATTTTATTTATTTGTATAGATTTATATTAGCCGGCTATTTATATTTATTTATATTAGCTGGCTATTTATATTAGCCGGCTATTTATATTTATTTATATTAGCCGCCTATTTATAATAGCCAGTTCATACTGCTGGGCGAGGGCTAAAAACCAATTTTTAACTAATCCATTAAGGTATTTCTGAATTGAAAGCAAAAAAAAAAATAAGCTAGTTGCAAATTCGCAAGCGTCAGTAGGTCTCTATGGAAAAGAACTTGCAAGAAACTCCACGGACACTCTTTTCCATCAGTAAGTTTTAATTACAAGTATTTGGTTACATCATGGTTACATTATTCTTTTTGGAAAATTACATATATGTTAGAACGATTTCAAAAGACGTGCACGTAAAAGCGTCTAGAGTTAAGTAAACAACCTAAAAAAAACAATAATTAATTAAAAACAGGGCGAGGCAACCAAGTTATGACCCATCCCAACTGATGGCGCCCGTTCATGAATATGTCGCATGGATTGGCACCACTCAGCTCAACCATCATGAAGGGAATCGAATTTCCAACACATGTGCCCGATCAGAGAGACATTTGAGACAGCATGACACATTCTTAGCCGCCAGGGCACATTCAAGTCAACGAACGACACATAGGTACCGTAAATTGTAGATTTACAGTTGGTACATAGTAATCAAACATGTGCTGTGCAGTTATATAATACTAAAGGAAATTGAGTTTATACAATATATTTACATTTACACAACAAATATATTCATAGTATTCAGCAGGTCCAACAATAATGATTTGCTTATCACTTGTTTTTGCGCCCTAGTGTCCCTAGGCCTTCCCCAAATCCTTCCAGGTACTCTTTTCCTGAGCCACCTCGAACCAGCCCTTGCAATAGGCGTCTAGGTCATCTCGCCACCTCTTTCTCCTCCTCGATAGGCGATATCGTAAAAGTATATTCTTAGAAAATTTTAGGTTTCAATAGCATGAATTACATCGCATTGCGGCCATGTGTACCTGCAATTTCGCTTAATGAAAATTGCCTATCGTTGTGATATTAATCGAATCGCATTAGGAAGGTCGATAAGTTCACTACTTAACGATTGCTCGAAACTTTTTGTCGTTGTATTAATGTTAACTAAATAATAGCCGCCAATTTATGGTATACAAATTAGAGAACACCAGCCTACCAAAAACAAGTTTAAACATAAACCAAATAGATTCTTCAAACCATAGATTATAACATAACACCTTTCAAAAATAAACACACTCACCCTAATATATAATATTAATAAACAATTATTTAAATACCACTATAAATATTAATGATGCTTGTAATTGCGACACGTTTGTCGCAATAAATTGTCGCGTAATGTGGTCGTGCCCTTATTTATTTTACACTCATTCTGTGGCGTCGTTCGTAGGTCATATATCTTTCTTTATTGGACATAGATAATATCGTAGCTAAGAACCGGAACGGACTTTAATATAGTTAGAATTTTAAATTTTGACTGCCGCGTTGGTCTAGTGGTTGTACTACTGCTGACTACTGCTGAGCTTGTTGTCTTGGGTTCGTTCCCGGGTCGTTCAAAGTGTTATTGGGTTTTTCCATTCTGGAAATACTTGGAGTCTGGACTTGTACCCGGCTGATGACAATTGGCTCGCCCCCTATTTCAAAACCAAATCGAAATATTTTATTTCATCTAAAGACTGTCCGTGGAGTTTCTTGCACGTTCTTCTTCATAAAGACCTACTGGCGTACCTTAATTAAAGTACTTTTGAAATGTCAGCAAAAAAAAAACAAAAATGAAGCTAGAATAGTTGCACATTCGCAAGCGTCAGTAGATCTCTGTGGAGAAGAATGTGCAAGAAACTTCACGGAATCTCTCTTTTTCAACAATAAGTACAAATACATACACAGGTACACACGTCAAACTTATAACAAACCTCTTTTTCCGTCGGGGTTTAAAAACTAAACAAAGCAATCTTTTTCTAAAACTGTAAGTACCAAGTTAACGTCCACGTCTTATAAGTTAGTTATACAACTTGAACAACAAAATGCTAGGGATGTTAGAAGTGTCAAAAAGTATCGATATATCATCATCATCTTCCGGCTCTTGTCCCACGTTACTTGTGGTCGGCGCAACACGTTTTTTTCCAGTCAATCGTCACGTTATAACTGACTCCTTTATAATCTTTGAAGGAAGATATTCACAACTCTATATTTTTTATGCACAAAGCTCACGAATGCATTGTTGTTTTAATAGGATAATTGTGCTAATCACCATCATATCAGCCGAAAGGCGTCCACTGCTGGACATAGGCGTCCCCCAAGCGTCGCCACAGAGTGCAGTCCCGTGCGTCTCATAACCAGCGGATCCCCGGAACCTTCACCAGGTCGATTTGCCAGAGAATGGGCAGCAGCGTGCACTTTAACAACAAACTGCGATCGCCAACCCGCCTGCCAAGTATGGTGATTATGGCAAACCCCCCCAAACCTAATGAATAGCACAAATGAGCTAAACCTCGTAAATATAATTGATACCTAGTTACAAATGAGGGACAGCATATACACGTCGGCGATGCACGTCATCGCTTACCATCAGGTGAGATAGTAGTCAAAAGCAAGCCAATACGTTTTTTTTTTAATTTATTTATGTATATGCTGTCCCTCATTTGTAACTAGGTATCAATTATATTTACGAGGTTTAGCTCACGGTGAAGCACGCTTGCCTAGAAGTAACATATTCACTCCTGACTTAAAGAACCCTAGTTTGTTAGCTATCAGGAAGCACAATGTCTTAAAGACTCTCATTAGGAAGCATAGACTCCGGCAGAGAAATCCACCCCTTAACTGTACGCACAATGAAAGTATTCCCAAAATGTTTAGTACGCAACAAATCTTCAGATATCGATATATCGAAGTATTTCCAACGAGCCTGCACTAACAAAGTCTTGTCTTTACGGCTGTCTCCGCTTGTCCAGGCACATCATATGGCCTTAGACCCACAGTTACTGCCTCGTAAAAACTATAGTCTTTTTATATGTTCGATGACTTGTAGGGATGAGTAAACTGTCTAGGTGCACGGCAGTGTGTCCGCTAAGTTCGCGAAGCAGAAATACGATACACCTCTAGTGTTATATTACCCTAGCTTCGCCCGCGTGTTTTATTATTCCCAGGGAGCATTTTTTTTATTTTTTATTTATTATACGTATTTAATAAAAAGTAGCCTATTTGCTATTCCAGACTATAATCTATATCTGTGCCAAATTTCATCCAGATTCGTTGAGCCGCTCTGGCGCGATTGAGTAAAAAACAATATTTCGCATTTATAATATTAATTAAGTAGGCCCACAACCTACCGCCCCATAACTTCAATGTATTGGAGAGAGACACTTGCAATTTTGCATGTTTAGTAAGATCTTCTTAGTACCAAATCCCAAGAAATAATTTGCTATACAATAGTGCGACTTGGCAAGTTGACACATACTTAACTAAGTTTTACTGTAACTCAAAGAATTAAGTTGGTCGGTAACTAAAAACTTGCCAAGTCAACATATATTTTTCTTTTAAAGCTGCTGAAGAACGTTGTGCATGATAGGAGTAGTATGATGTTATGAACTTCGAGAGAACTTGACATACAGTAAGATCTCACTTCATTTTTCAGTGAAGCTGTTATCAAGAACTTGGCTTTCTTTTATTTTAACCATAGCTTATTGCATTTTTATGTACAAACCTATCTTTTTGTCACAACTTCTATTTGTATGAGTTAGTTAATAGTACAGACATTCAGCGGCAGTGTACCTACCTTTTTATCAGTGAAATTATTTTATAAATCGACGTTGCTTAGGTACTTACATAATATTATTTTAACCCTACCCAACCCGAATCATAGATTTCAACCCACTAAAAGCCGAACCGAAAACCCGAAAAAACAGACGACGAAGAAAAACGAATAATTCCGATCAATTAAAAAGCAACAATGAGAATTTTGCGCAGTCCAAACCTCGTGGTCAGGATGGACAAAACGCATAATCGCTCCGATCGGTTTCTCAGAACGAATGACACAAAGAGATTCCGTTGTCATTAGGGACTGCCTAGTTTTTGTGTGCAGGACATATTGGTATGCGTTGACGACGAAATAGATAGTTTGAGTGTCTTTCTGTCTCGTGTAAGGCCTATTTTATCCAGATTTTGTACCAGACATAAACGTACCAATTTAGTTTTTATTTTTATGTTAATTTAATACATTTTATTAAGTACACATAGGCAGTTTCTCTTTGTACAATATTGGTATTCAGTTGGAACGGGTTAGATCGGCAGCCGACTCCATCATAGTTACGAAAAGGAAGCCAAATTGATTAGGAAAGAAATTCAATAAATATTTTGCAGTAATGTTAAGAACGGATGTGTGTGTTAATTTTTGAACTACTAACACTATCCTTAAGTATTTGGTTTGCAAAATCTACTACCACTGTTCCAGTTCGTGTAATATAATTTTGTATGTCGTTTTTTGGCAATTAAATACTTTTCTTTCTTTTTTTCTTATGACGCATATCATGAAAAAGTGAAAACTTAGTTACAGCTAAGGAAATATGCGCCACATTTGCGTAAAAAGGTCATCGCTCAGCATAAGGCTGGGACTCGTGTGTCTTTTATGTAGGGTTGCGGCATTAAATTAACTATTTTTCGTAACTCGAAGATTTTTTTATCCATTCAATCATTATATTTTTAGTACTCGCCACTTTCTTTTTATTTGTTTTTCTTTTGAATTTTTTTTATGAATTTTATTGAAAAATTAAAAGATATGTTTTCTCCTGCTATAAAACTGCTGTGGTACATAATATTGCAATGCTGTGCTTACTTCTGTGGACTCCATTCGACAGAAAATCTTGCGATGGAATTTTCAGCATTGTAATAAAAATATTTGACATGTCAAAGTAATGCCATTTGTCTTTGTCTGCCCCCTGTGGGAAAGTCATACAAGCGGTATAATTTATGAGTATGTATAAATAAGCTTTTTACGACTCAGACAGTATGTTAATTTATATTTTTATGTTTCAAGAGTTTTATACTCTTGTTCGAAGCTACTGGGGGATTACCATACACTCTTACAGCAGAGGCTCTAGACAAGTGGCGTTCTATCATCGAAAGCGTCGCGATAGCGATTGTCGAAATGTCTAAAATGTATGGAAATGTCAAATGCTATCGAAATGTCACGTGATCAATCGCTATCATACTTGTCTAGGCCCTCAGGTCAATATTAGAGGTTGACGACACGGTTGGCGTAGTGGTTGAGCGATCGGCTGCTGCACTGCGTGTCGCGGTTCGATCCCCGCACGGAACAAATCTTTGTATGGCCTACAGATAGTTGTTCCAGATCTGGGTGTCTTGTGTATGAGTTTAAATGTTTGTAAACGCACCCACGATACAGAAAGAAATTCCTAGTGTGGGGCAAGGTTTTCAAAAAACAAAATACTGTTAACTGTCATTCATATACATCTTGAACTACCCCAAACATCAATCTGACAGTAGTCATAGCTGTCACAACTGATAACTGGGTAGTCAGAGGTCAGAGTCCACATAATTATCACAACCAGACTCACCAAGATGTGTCTTGTTACGGTGTTACCCGGAAGCTGAGTAAGTTTTATTTACTTAGTACAGCAGTGGTGGCCCAGTGGTAATGACCGCGACTTCCGTGACGTAGGTCGTGGTTCGAACCCGGCGCTTTACTTTGTGTAAATTATTTCATCACTACTTCTCTCAAAACGGTGAAGGAAAACATCGTGAGGAAACCGGCATGTCCTAGAACCAAAAATTCGAAGACATGTGACATCTACCAACCCGCACTGAGCCCGCGTGGTGGGTTAAGACCCATTCCCTCTCTCTCACAGGGAAGAGGCCTGTGTCTCAACAGTGGGAACATGATGATGCTGACTTAGTACAGCAATTGGAAAAATTACAAAATGATGATGATGCTATCTAGCCGGTTTCGGCCACAGCGACCGCAATCATTGGCTACTCAATGTGGTTGAGAGCTCAGATTTGCTGCTCTGTTATGTGCTCTCATGTGACTTGCATATCCACCCTTGGCCGAAACAAAGCGGACACGACAGAACACCGTTGACTACGTGATAAATAGTAGCTGTTGATAGTATAGCTTTGAGGTCGTCGCGTTTTTGGTCCAATTCCGACCTCCTTCTATCCTCAAAGGCCTGCACCTGCCGCTGCACACGACGTCCAAAAATGAAAAAAAAAAGAATTAAAAAAAAAGTACAAAATAGGAAGAGATTGTCAAACGTTATCGAAATGTCACGTGATCTATCCCTAACATTTCGGCATTGTCAAGAGCATCTGTCAAGACCATAGATTTAGATTTTTTTTGCTGTACATACTATATCTATGGTCAAGACAATGCCAGCAATTGTCAGTTATCGTGTAGCACAACTTAGAACTTTAAACTTGGACTTAACTCGGGGTTAGTTGCTAAGACGAGGTTAAATAACAAGTATGTCATATATAATTGGCAGAGTTAGCTACTAACTTGGAGTTAGTAGTAAGATAATCCCAAGATGACGCAAGCGGCCCTAAGGAGGTCAGCCTATTCACTCTTGACCGAACATGAATTTTCAAAATTCAAAATTGAATACATATTTCGGTTGGTCGTCGTGTGTTATGGAGACATCTAACAGACCGGTCGGGAATCGAACCCCGCACCCAGCTGATAACATCGCTCGGCGAGTTATTCGAAAAATTTCTGACGGAGATACCGAGTAGCGTCAGCATGGGAGGCAAGGATATTATTTTTTTTGTAGTGTACTTGTCGTGATATTTTTTTTTGAGGAAATCTTACAGCCTAATAACAACATTAAAAATAGTAGGGGAACAGTAGAGGATTTTACTTGTTTGAGAAAACGAAACCTTGAATAAGCTCTAATAATAAAAAAACCCAAACTTTTAGGCCTTTATTGACTATGATTTCTAAATGATCATCAAAAAAAAATTTGCTGTCATGGACTACACCAAGATCCCTGATGTTATTTGCCTTATACGTACCGTGTAGTGTATATCCTGAATGAAGTAAATACTGCATGAAAAAATTTAGATACATATGGTTAGTCAGTCAGTGTGATACGAATCTGTCAAGGTCTAACTGAAGTAACTCAGTATCAAATCCTGTACGTCTGTATTCTTCGAAGAGTTAAACAGAGGAGTATGTATATTATAAAATATCCACGTTTTGCTAATTATGTTTAAGTGCCATTTAATAGGGGACATTTGTTTTTTCTCTTAAATACTCGTACTACGTTGCCCAAACTAGGAATTTCTTCCTGTGTTGTGGGTGCGTTTACAAATATTTAAACTCACATGCACAAGACATTCAAATCCGGAACAACTATCTGTAGGCCGTACAAATATTTGTTCCGTGCGCGAATCGAACCCGAGACACGCAGCGCAGCAGGCATCAACCACTACGCCAACCGTGTCGTATTAATTAATAAAGTATATTGAAAGAAAGTAAGAACAACACATAATTATGACGTCTATATTAGGGATGATGACTAAACAAATATTTTTAGTCCGTCAGTTAGATATCCAAAAAATATTGGACACGTATTTTTTCTTTTGTCACGTTAACAAACAATTATAAAGATACAGTGTGTTAAAATATCGCATGACGTCACGCCTTGGTACAATTTTTACATAGAAGTGACGTCACAAGCCTCCACTCCCGAAATTTGATGCGCTTTATCTTGGTGAATTTTTATTAACATTAACATTAGAAACGGGATATTTACCATGTTTAAGGTGCTGTTGCAAGCACCATGATCACGGATAAACTGAAAAGTCATCCACCCGCAATGACTTTTCAGTTTATCCGTGATCATGGTGCTTGCAACAGCACCGAAATATCGGGAACTCACATTAAACAGTAAACATGGTAAATATCCCGTTTCTAATGTTAATGTTAGTGTTAGTGACCATGATAGTTTAAAAAGAATTTTTATTAATTTGAATAAGCAAAAAATACATGTCCAATATTTTTTGATAATTTAGTCGGCGGACTAAATAGAATTTGCTGTTTCGTATTCTCTATGGGTGGAGCAGAGGCGTAAAGTAAATCCACATTTCACTAATTATGTCCTATGTCCAAGGGGGCAAGCATATTGCCATCTAACTCCAGGCTCCATAAAACTAGACTCCAGGCTGATTATGAGAAATTCTTTAAAGGAAAATTCAATAAAACAATTTGCGCGACCTAGAGATCGAACCTAAGACTTTATGCTCGTCAGTTGCGGTTTATCAATATGTCGTGGTGGCCCAGTGGTTAAGACCTCGCCTGTCGTGCTTGAGGTCGTGGGTTCAAATCTCGGCAAGTACCAATGTGACTTTTTCAAATTCATATGTACTTTATAAGTTTATCTTGGACATCACAGGCAACGGTGAAGGAAAACATCGTGAGGAAACCTGGACTTATATAGTTAACGTAAGTCTAAAATAGCCAAGTCAGAGGCCTGTGGGGTTTCCCAGAGGCGGCTTAATTAACACTGACACTAGAGGTGGCCAAACCTCACACGAAAAGAAGAAGAAGAAGTTGCGGTTTCATGTTTTACATTATGATAGGAACTGTCAACTAACCCGTAGGCGTTACTTCGGGTACATTCGCGGCGAGTACAAAGACAAAAATCTAAAATAAACAAACAAGAGTGAATAGGTTACTTCTAGGCACGCGTGCTACATCGTTGTGCACATCATCGCTTGTCATCAGGTGAGATAGTAGTCACACGCGAGATAATCTAAAAAAAAAGAAAAAACTGAAAATCACAAAAACTTTAATATGATTAATATTGTCAAAATTAGTAAAGTAAACATTGACACTATTAAACATCTGTAAACTACCTCACAAAAAATAATTACACTCAATTTACTAAAACAGCATCCGTTTCTTCTGCTGTCCGTACCAAAAAAAGTGCGGCCATATCATTGATGGGTACCTCTATACTCGTGTTCGACTCTTTTATTTTCCTGCCGAGCGCCTGAGGGCTCGGGCGTTAATATACATCCATATAGCATGTAGTGTATGGGTAGCTAGCATGCCGTTATCAAGGACCAATTTATAAATAGTTGTTTTTTGGGGCAATTGAGACATTCAAAGATGTCGTTTGTGTACCCGTAGTATCTATAAATGCCTCGTTGGTTGTTCCTCGGGGTTGCAATTGGGACTGCTGAGGGTGAGGTCTCTGGTTTGATTCCCAGGCTGGACAAAGTGGTATTGAGTATTTCTACGTTGAATTTCTCAGTTGTAGCCCGGAGTCTTTCGATACGCGGTCGCCACTCCAGATTTTTTCGACCCAAACGACTATCTGTTCCGCGAGCAATGTGTCCTGCCCCTGCCGCTTTAGTTTGGTTATTCTTCGGTCTATGTCGGTAGCCTTGGTTTTCCTGCGGATATCATCATTTCTGATTCGATCACGTAAAGAAATTCCGAGCATAGCCCAAGATATTATTAAAGCATACTCGTATACATAATTATATTCTTTAGTCAGATGCTAAATAAAATATTTTCGGAATAATTTTCTAAAATTGTGTTTTTGTTAAATCATGATGATACCACAAAAGTCGTTGAATTTAATTAATGATAAACATCAGGCAGTCATAGACTAACAAGACTATTCAAAACGAACGGATACCCCGAAGGCTTACAAAAAGCGTATAGTGCCTACACCCAAATTTGCCAGTTGTGTATGTCCCATGTAATAGGGTACGAACCTATTGCCATTAACGGGACTTTTCTTGAAAAAAGCGTAAAGAATAAATGTAATAATAACACTAGAGGATTGCACTCGATCGACCTCAAGCTCAGCCCTCAAGCTTGTGACCACTTCACCAACAAGAATAAAAAAAGTTAATTAAAAAAATCAAAAAACCCGACTGCTTAAAAGCAAACTAAAAAGACATAAACAAGAAGAAAATCATGCTGTGCAGTCGGAGGATACTTATTCGCGAGCTGGCGAACCAAAACCAGATGTATCCTCCGACTGCACAGCATGATTTTCTTCTTGTTTATGTCTTTTTAGTTTGCTTTTAAGCAGTCGGGTTTTTTGATTTTTTTAATTAACTTTTTTTATTTACAACTTTTTAGTTATTTTTTTTTAGAATTAGGTACATTTAAACATATAAGTGTTATATATTTTTGAAATTGCCCATTTAAAACCCTTTATTTTGATACCCCACACGATGGATGGGTTTGGAAGAAATAAAATAAAAAAATCCCCCACAAAATGGCGCCCAAAATCCGCCATTTATGTTTTTTCCAATTTTAATGTAGCCAGTGACACTCGCAGGATTAAGACGAATCGATTGACGTAAGAATCATCAAAATCGGTCAACGCGTTTGGTCTCTGGAACGCCACATAGGAACAAACATACATACATACATATATACATACATACATACATACATACATACATACATACACACATACATAGACTGATAAACACATTACCCTCCTTCGGCAGTCGGGTAAAAACTACCATAATCATGCTTGGGCAAGTGATGTGTAAGTAAGTCTCTCTGTAAGGTTACCTTTCCAAAACGACTGAACAAATTTTGATGAAACTTGGCACACAGATAGACTATGACCAGGATTAGGGCTTATTTTTATGAAATTTGGCACACAGACACCTACCTATACGGACCCCACGGACCTACATAGATACCTTGAATTAGGACATGCGATACTTTTTGTTTCCCTAGGGTTATTAAAACACATCACGCGGGCGAAACCTCGGGCAGAAGTTAGTAACTTGCTTAAAGTTAAAAAAAAAACTGATATGAATACGGAATGCTTTTCTACCGAACGCCACATCTGTTCCCATTAATCATTGCTTACAACGTCAATGGTGGGGGATCGCCGTAGCACAGATAATATCATTGTTCGCTCTATCTTTTTGTTGGAATCCGATCGTTTTTTGTGCAGTCCTTACCGAGTTTAACTTAAATGTGTGTGTTTGAGTGAATGATAGATTATTTACAGTTTATTTAAGAAATTCGGACTTTTGACTGCCCGTAACAACTGTCAAAGATATACGAATGCCCGCCGGGACTAACGGCTTAAGGCGCCGATTCCCTTGAATAGCTGATTTTAAAATGAGAATCACGTCTAAATGGCTAGTCGTAATTTTTTGGAAAAAATATATGTTATATAAGACTATTTTCTTAATAATTTGATCTCAGCAAATTTTGAGTTTTATTCGTATAACACAGTGTAATTAAATTGTAAAGTTATGTCTAAAACGGACAAAACACGACAATCACACTAAAACCGCTGAGCATATTTTAACGAAATTGACACCATCTCAAAGACAATTTAATTATCTACAATTTGACCTGAGGCTTTTTTTTTTAAAGTCATAGAATAATAAGGAAAGTACAAAAAACTACTAAATTTTGGGTCGCGCGGGTGTGAAACGAGTGCGCGTTTTGTTCCCTCAAGGTCGTTGGCGTTAGTCGTCGTCTTAAAAGGAAATCCGCTCGCAGACATCCGACTGAACTTCCTAAGTAAAAAGTAATAATACGAGGTTTAGCTCTCGCCTATTTCTTCCTCCTATATTGGATCAATCTAAAAGATATTCCATAAACTGAAGAAGAAAGATATATACTTTACCTCTATGCTTTCCTTTTTGATGATACATTATCTTTAGAAGCACTGGAACCCTCAAAAATGCTCAAAATTATACGCATTCTTCTACTACTAGTCTATCTTACCTTCTTGACCTACATAGTTACGGGGTAATACGCACGATACCCCTGGAACCAACCGCGAGGCACATCATTGTATCCTTAACCGTAACTTAATATTTAATCTATATATATAAAAATGAATCCCGATTTCCCTTGGTCACGGCATCTTGCGTGAACGGCTGGACCGACTTCGCTTTTTTGTTGTGTTCGTTATTGTTAGGAGAAGGTTCTTATGTAGGGTAGGGTAGAGTATGTAGGGAAGGTAGAGTAGGGTAGGTAGGGTAGGTAGGGTAGGTAGGGTAGGTAGGGTAGGTAGGGTAGGTAAGGGTAGGTAAGGTAGGTAGGGAAGGGTAGGTAGGGTAGGGTAGGTAGGGTTGGTAGGGTAGGGTAGGGTAGGTAAAGTAGTGTTTGGTGTTTTTATGGCAAAACAAAGTTTGCCGGGTCAGCTAGTGTAAATATAAATGTGAATGCAAGTTTGTTTGTTAGGCTTTCACACCTTAACGGATTTGGAAGAACTTGGCGTGTGAATAGAGCAGAACTTAGATTAAGACATAGTTTATTGTATTTTTCTTAATATTCTATGACTTAAAAAAGCCTTAGATCAAAATGTAGACAATTCAATTGTCTTGAGATGGTGAAAATTTAATTATAATTCGCCCGGCGGTTTTGGTGCCATTGTCGTTTTTTTGTCCGTGTTAGTCATAACTTTACAAATTAATTACACAATTTTATACGAAAAAACTCAAAATTTTCGAAGATAAAATTATTAAGAAAATTGTTTAATGTAACATATATTTTCTCCAAAAAAATACGACTAGCGATTTAGACGTGATTCTCTTTGCAAAAACAGCTACTGAGGGCTTTATTCCTATAAATTGTCATACCAAATATCAATCATAAACCAATATAGGTATAGGATTACAAACAATGAAATTTCGTAAAAGCCGGAAGCCTACCCGATACGTCCATATATTTACGACTCAGCCGGCGAGTGGGTGGACACAATAGTTACCTGAACACAGTATTATATTGAATAGGTATCCGTTTAACTAAATTATTGACCGGCTTAAGATAATGTATTATTGTTTAAGTTCTATTATGGCTATCGGGGTGGGCTTATTTCTGACTAGCGGCTTCACTCTCGTGGATGTCTTCAGAAACCAAGTATTTTTCGGGATACTATATTTACCCTCAGGGCGGTTATATACGCACTTCACGTCCGTGTACGATTAGAGTTCCGAGTTCAAAATGTTCTGGATTATGACCGATTATGACAGACAGAGTTCGGATTGCGTGTGTAAGCAAACGAAATCCGAATCTTTCTTTTTGAGTTTATGAAATATCTTTTAAATTGGTCCAATATTTGGAAGAGGAGACAGGCGAGAGCCAATCCTCGAATTATGACTTTTACTTAGGAAATTGAGTCGGATGACTGCGACCGTTTAGACTGGAAGCAAAACCTATGATAAAATGTAATGTAGAAAAATCGAATTACGGAACCCTTTGCAGCAAAAATTCCGTTGTTACATTTTTATAATGTTTTCAAAAGTCACTTGAAATCTAACCCGGAAGCACATCGTTAAAATCTCAAATACAATAATTAAATTAATTAATAATTAAAATTTAAATTTTCTAAAGAGAAGTTAATAAAAATGAATGAAAGACTATAATATTTTGACTCAAACTTTCACCTTATTAATTGAGATGACTGGACGATTTCATTGACAAACACTTAACATTACTTTTTGACTGAGTCGGTTAAGTATGAAGTACTTGACACGGATTTGGGAACAAGAGGCAACGGACACATGATTTTAAATTTTATATAACGTCACGCCTGTGTTTTTAGAGGGATTAGGCAGAGTTGTATCGTACACACACATTTCTCCAGTTATGTTTAATTCCCATGTTAAAGGAACGGAGCCTATTGCAATCAATTGATTGTAAAAGATCTATTGACAGGCTGGACCAACAGCTTAAGGCGTATATATTCCCCAATCAAAATTTAACCTCCTTTTGGACAGATTTGTTTGCAAAATATTTGTTTATTTAAATAATGCTATTTCAATTATGAAGAAATTCTAGCCATAAATTGTTCTGTGTAAAAATATTTTTAAACATCCAAGTCGTATCCAAAACTAGCGAAAAAATATCGTGTTCTTAATATTTTTTTTAAAGCAAAACTATTTGTTACACGAAAACATGGTACATGAATCAATAATTTTTTTTTTCAAACCTTTTAACCTAGCCGTTACTAAGGAGTATGCTTTAGAAAGTAACTATTTTACGGCACTAAAGCGGTGGAAGGCCCTTAATGTGCTTATCGAGGCTCAGTGGAATCACCCATCCACGGTCTGACCTCGGCAAGCGTTGATTAACCTTGGTGATCGACCCGAAGGCTGTTACTATGCAGCCACAAGATGTCGTATACAGATCATTAAGTTTTCTAAACCAGTCAAACTCAAAGCCTTGCCGACTGTTGCTTAACCTGGATAACCTTTGGTACCCGGATATTAGTTTTAAAGCAAACAATACGATTTTGAGTTCACGTTGTAAGCAGTCGTGGAGTAGGATCTCATTCATTGCGTCACTATCTAGGTTACGAACAGAAGGTCAATTTACTACCCGAAATCTGCACTAATATTTACATAAATACATAAAGTCACGCCTTTTTCGTCACCGGTTGAACGCCACCTGCTACGATCCTTACATACTCCTATTCCTTCACTCACGTTCATACATCTAGTCATACACACACGCCGGTTATGAAAACTGCGCACCTGGCCGCCCTGAAGAATATCACCTATAAGATCCTCTAGAACTAGGACATCTCCTCCGTTTATTGTTTATGGAGCTTGGAGGTAAATAATCTCTGAGAGTTCTGACCTGATTACTTAATTTTTTACTGATAATAGAAAGCTATCTACACTGTCGAATCCCGAAAAATGCACGGTTCGGTGCAATGTTCGCTTTAGTTCGGTATATATATTTATTTTTCAGTTTTTGGAATAACTTTTAAATTGGTCAAATATTGGCGGGGGAAATAGGCGAGAGCCAAACCTCGAATTGTGTTTTTTTACTTAGGATATTCTGCAACCGCATTTCCACTGATACAGCTATCAGAAACACAGACTCGGTTCTCCTCAGCTTATTCTATCAGGAAACACTTGGAGTTGGTTTACTGCGTTTCCTCATACATTGTCATTTAGTATCGCTAGTGAATCAGCCGAGATGTATCGAGTCTTCGATATCAATTCATCGGTATTGTGATCTGCTGTGTCGCCCGGCTTTGTCTGCGCTCTGATCTTTATTCCGATGAAACGACTTCGATTTTGAAGTTACCGATTTCTGTTATATCTTATTTGTTGTAGAAATATTCATGTTTTGCGATGAAGGGATATTGTGTGTGACAATTGACATGGGGCTCTAGCAAGTGTCGTTCGCGGGCAACAATGACGATGGTCGAAATGTACTTGATTGATCACGCGACACTTCGATAGCGCTTGACAAAGCCGTACATTTTTGACATTTTTCCAATCGCAATCACTAAGCTTTCGTTGGCTGAAAGTTACTTCGCTAGAGGTTTATGATATATGAAGATAACATGCTGCGTCAATAGACCAATAATAAATCGGAATAAGAGCAAGGGGATTCATCTGCCTAGTCTTGCCCCAACTATATTAAAGTCAATAGTCAAACGGATGCAGCTGAACACCAGTATTCTACATGGAGCGACTGCGTATCGGACCTCCACAACCCAGTAACTGGGTACCCCCTAGCCCCAACAAAATACCGTACCTGAAAAGCCACGTAAACGAAGCCGCAAGAAAAGCTAGTTAATCATACTTTTACACCGGCTTCGCTTGTCTCGGTTCGCAGATTTAAAAATGCAATTTTGTCATCCGGTAGCCGGTCTCAATAAGCTGTTTATATTTTTAATAATTCTTTATGTCATAAAAATATTGATCGGCCGCCATGTTTATGCAAAAAGAGACACAGGTAAGCTGTCACTGTCGCTCACACTTATCGGAAACATCTAATAAACGGGTTCCACTCACGGAAAATGTATGTAGGTAGGATCTGACGGCAGTATTTCCAAGAGGTATCGTGCTACCCAGATACTGTATTGCGAGCGACTGCCTGTCTGGTCTGTTGAGGTCAGATAGACAGTTGCTCTATGAAAATACTGGTGTTCAGCTCTGTTTCCTGTTAGACTGGAAGCCGACCACAAAATAGATGGGAAAAGACTTTGCAGATTAATTGAAAACGTTTATGTATGGTACGGGAAACCATAGGTCAGTGGTAAGAGCACCCTTCATCATCATCATCATCATATCAGCCTTGTCGACTGCTGGACATAGTCCTTCCCCAAGCGTCGCCACACTGATCGGTCCAGTGCGTCTAGCATCCACCGGACTCCCGCTACCTTGACCAGGTCAACGCTCCACCTAGTGGGAGGCCTTCCAACGCAATGTCTTCCGGTTCGCGGTCACCTCTCCAGAACTTTTCACCCCAACGGCCATCCGTTCTGCGAGCAATGTGTCCTGCCCACGCGGCCACGGCCACTTAAGAGCACCTTATTGCTGTGAGACAGACATTCCCCGTAGGTTTAGGCAGTGTGTGTACCTACCTATAGTACACTTACATTTCGAGTTTAAGTCCCATGAATTTTTGGTCCCAGTTTTGATGTAAAACTCCAATAAAACTTTAACCGACCCGGGAACCGAGCCTAGCTCGGTAGTACCTCAGAATAGCTTGCAATCACGATACCAATAAGGCTGTTTAGTGAAGAAATTCTTGAATAAAAAATTCATTATATTATTGGTAATCTAAGTACCCATCCCATCACTTTAATTCTGATAACCATCAACAATTTTTCAAACGTCAAACGATTACTTACGAACAAATATCCGTAACCAAAAATAGACTACTAGATAAGGCTGCATTCCGAAATCAGCAGGAATCGATACTAAATATAAATATACTTAATATACATACGTAGCTGAACAAGACTTTTTGTTACGGCGACCAACCTCGGCGACCATTTTTTTGTCCTTTTTTTAGACCGGTACAGAATTAGGGTTCGTTTGGAGTTGCCACAGAGCTCTGAGAAACCTCGGTGGACAGTGATTGAGACGGCATTGTAAGAAGTGTTTATACAGACCGAGTGTGTTAGAGAGTGTTCGCGTTTATTAATATAAATTGACGGTGCCAACACTTTTGACTATGGCACAGAATATTTTGTACTAAAGTAGGTGATAATTTTGTACTATGCTAAGACTTACGACAGCTGATTGCAATTCCATATCGAAGTCTGTGCTTTCTGATAGTTTAGCATTAAACCAATTTTCAAATAGGTATTTTTGAGAAATTGTGAGATGCTATGCTTTCGTTTTGAGTTATGAGTGAATAGTTTACTTCTAGGTAACCGTGCTTCATCGTCGACCACATCATCGCTTACCATTCGTGAGGCAGTGGTCAAACACGAGCATATCGTAAAGAATAAAAGAAAAGTTCATTTATTGTTTAAAGTGCTCAACGCAGCAATGGGGATGATACTTGGATAAAAAAAAACTATTTGACCCGTCAATTAAATTACCAAAAGCCATTGGCTACGTATTTGTTGCTACAATAAAATTTACAAGGACAAAGTTCATGGGCCTAGTGATGTCACTTCTGGTTCAAAGCGTGACGTCACGCAAAATTTCAACGCTTTTTATTTATTAAAACTTTATGCATAAGTACAAAGGCGGACTTAATGCCTTAGGCATTTTCTACCAGTCGACCTTAGGGTGGTGCAGAGATAAAACAAGGCAGGTGTAACTAAATGATAGGATGAATAGAGAAAAGAGTATATATTTATATATATAAAAAAAGGAATAATAAATATATACTTAGATACATACATACAAAACAAACAAAGTTATAGAGAATCCGAAACGAACAAATCAATTTTGTGATGATTCTGCAAACTTCTTGCGAATGTGCTCACGACCTCACGTGCCTTCAATTTGAAAGAAAGCCGACTGGTTGCCATCCTGATGTTCTGAGGGAGCGCATTCCAAAGGGAGATTGCCTGGATAAAGAAGGACGAGTGGATAAACCCAGAGCGGTGAGAGGGACATTGTAGAAGACGATTATTGGTGGAGCGAAGATTCTTGCTGTGGGCAGAACAAAGGAATTGAACGTGAGAAGACAGAAAAGAAGGAGAAGTGGGTTTATCAATAAAATAAAACAGGGTAGTCAAGGCCCTCAGCGCTCTACGCTGAGGGCCATTATTGTCGTATTTTTTTGTTTATTTGACAAAAGAAAAATGAGTTTCCAAAACTTTTCGGCCAAATGTTTTTTTTTAAGAAATTTACTTATTGCGTGGCTACGAATATTATTAACAATGCCGTGTTGAGTCACTGCCGGCATAACATTCCTAACTCTATGGAAACTACCGAAGCCTGATTCAATTTGTTACGCCTTGTTTGAATGGTTCTTTAGTTTTTTTAATGTTTGATTCTAATAAGGGGTGGGTTCGAATTCGTTCGAAGTCTCATTTGGCGTTACGAATAAGGATTTTTTTAAATTTCTACGTATGTTTTGTGAGTGAGTTGAAAGGAGGAGTTTGTCAATGAGATGGTTTTTTCTTAAGAATATAGTTAGTATGGTAAAAGTAATTAGAATACGTCATGTGTGTAATTGAGTATTATTTGTGAATTTGGATCGTAACAGGTAGCTTTCTGTAGTTTCTGCCTACTCTCATTGGGAAAAGACGTCGGTTTATGTATGTATGTATGTCATTGAAAGAACAAGCATTTATACGGAAAGGGAATCTTACCTTTTACTAAATCGTATACAGTTGTAGAAATATCAACAATATAATGTATTACATAAATAATGTTTCACAACAACGTAAGTACAAATAAATCATAAAACTATAAGTACTATTTTATTACAGATCTCATAAAAATGTAATATGCAGAACCCTTTACCTCAATTCCGGCCACACTTGACAGACTGCCTACCTTTTTTTCTTTTGCCAGTTTGTAAGAATTTTGTTAAACACATCCCTGGGACAACTCACAGACCTTTTTGTAAAAAACCTTTAAATAATTTGTAACTATACCGATTTGGGGCTAAACATCTGTGTTTTGGCGCTTAATTTGATTTTGACAAAATATTTACTGACGGAGGGGCTCATTATTTAATAATAACGGATGCACGGTTCTATCTTTGAGGATAAGCAACGCTCGCCGAGATTGGTCCGTGGATGGGTGACCATTCATGAAATACCGATATTTCTCTGTGCCTTGGTAAGCACGTTAAGCCGTTGATCCCGACTGTCATTTATACATTATTGGCAGTCTTTACGGGCAGTCAGAAACCAGAATCCAATTAGACGAAGCCAACCCCAATAACGTTGGGAAAATGTTAAACAGATTGACACAAATACACACACACAAATATATCTTGACATTCTCATTTAATACATGACATTTAATTTTTGATTAATCTAGTGACATTACTATTTTGTTTCATGATTGTTGTGTTTTTAATTGCTGTGGTGACATTGCCAAATAATGCACAAATTTAATTATTACATATTATTATCTTGACATTTTCATTTAATATATGACATTTTAAATTTAATTCTTCTAGTGACATTATTGATAGCTTCATTTGTTATGTTTCATTGTTATTTGCCACGCGGTGAAATTGACAAAACAAAATAGATTGTGTTGTAAATTATAAATTATTTTTGCAAGTAAATGTGTTATCAAGCTTGTGATTTGCATGCCTTAAGGTGTAATATGGTTGAATTTTAACAACTTTTTGTAATTACCCATATTAGCAAATAAATGATTATGAATGAATGAATGAATGAATGAATTGACTGACAAAATACTGATGTGTGGATGAAAAGCCAAAGAAAAGATGGATGGACTGTGTGAGGAGTGACATGAAAGAAAAGGGAGTCAGTGATAGCGTGACGGGGGACAGGACGGTGTGGAAGAAGAAAACGTGTTGCGCCGACCAGAAGTCTGAATCAGTCAAGGGCAAGATGGTAACTTACTGACATTGCTATGGATGCATGCTGTGTCTATCGCATCATATTATATACTATGATTGTGTCATGTTGCTTGTATTATTAGAAGTACATGGGCGACCGAGCTCTGCTCGACGTTGCTGGACGACGTTTTCTAAAAACCGGCCAAGTGCGAGTCGGACTCGCACACGAAGGGTTCCGTACCATTATCGCAAAACACTGCATAAAAATCACGTTTGTTGTATGGGAGCCCCCCTTAATTTATTTTATTTTAATTTATTGATTATTATTTTTTGAAGTAAATATACAACTGAACATTCTGTGAATATTTCAAGCGTCTACCTGTTGCCGTTATTAATATCGAGCAAAAAACGGCAAAAATATCACGTTTGTTGTATGGGAGCCCTCCTTTAATATTTATTTTATACTGTTTTTAGTATTTGTTGTTATAGCGGCAACAGAAATACATCATCTGTGAAAATTTCAACTGTCTAGCTATTACGGTTCATGAGATACAGCCTGGAGACAGACGGACAGACAGACAGACAGACAGACAGACAGACAGACGGATCGCGAAGTCTTAGTAATAGGGTCCCGTTTTTACCCTTTGGGTACGGAACCCTAAAAATGAAACCTAGCTAGATCGATTTATCGCCCCCGCATACTAAATTTCATGATTCAAGAATTTCTCGTTTAAAGGTAATAGATAGATTGCATTAGATAGATTAGATTAGAACAGTGTAACTATTGTATTGTACCTGACTTCCACAACCCAGTCACCGGTTAAAAGAATACCTATAGACAAGAGTAGTTGTCAGATTTCCAGGTTCTGTTTGACATAACCTGGTTACCCGTAACGACTGTCAATATCAAAAGTCTACAAATGACAGCCGGGACCAACAGCTTGACGTGCTTACCGAAGCACGGAACACATCATAATCAGTCTTTTTAATGTTCCCACTGCTGGGACACAGGCCTTCTCGGTGTGAGAGGGAATGGGTCGTAATCCACCACGCGGGCTCAGTGCGGGTTGGTGTATGTCACATGTCTTCGAATTTTTGGTTCTATAGCATGTACATGCCGGTTTCCTCACGATGTTTTGTGGTGATGAAATAATTTACACAAAGTAAAGCGCCTGCTTGGGTTCGAACTCACGACCTACAACTTGTAAGTCGCGGCTGCCACCACTGCTCTATACTACTCACATAACCAGTTTAAGCACGGAACACGAATCTGCTAAACATTGAATTTAATAGACTATCCAAAACTCAAAGAACATAGATTCTTATTAATAAAAAGCTATCCCATAATGGTATTAACTTCTCAGCTCCTGCAAATACAAAAAACAGTTTTCAAATTGAATGATTACCAAGTATCTAATTGGGGGCGGCAGAGATGTCTGATGGGCGGGCTTTAACAGTAACCTGCAATTATGTTTGAACTTACTGTTGGGGTTCGACTCTTTGTTTACCCAACGATTTTTTACTGTTATTGTTTTTATAGGGTCTCGTGACTAAATCACCTGTTCACCTATTTTTCTGTTCTTTATCCTTGTCTGATTATTATGCGTGTGTACATGAATTTGTTAAATAAATAAATAATACTTAGTGTTACTGCCGCACGGGTCTATCTTTAAAGTGAAGCAACGCTAGCCAAGGTCCATTGAGTCCATCCATTACATACAATGAAGTATATTCCATTCATCTGCCTGTGGTGTCGCCCGCGTAAAAAATGTTTTATTATCACAAGGGAATGTACTGCCGGGATAAAATGTGTCCTTTGTGTTAACGCAGGTTATAAACCATCTGTGTGCAAAATTTTATTTTTCGTGAAGTAAAGTAAAGTAAAGTAAAGTTTATTTTATTTGCAGAGATTGTAGGTACATAACATAAGGTGTAAAAAAACAATTGTGATCCTTGTACAATCTACCAGATTAGGCATGCAAACATGAATTAAGTAAAACGAGTAGATAATCAAAAAACTAGTCTCAAAAATACAAAATTACGAATTACAGTTCAAAACAGATACAATTAAATATGTTGGTATGTCGTTAAATTGTATAAAACATGTTATCATTATATTAAATTAGAAATTTACATTAGTATGTCAAATGTCATTGTCATTTAGAAAATCGTTAATCGAGTAGTAACACTTTTCAATCAATAATGCTGTTAACTTCTTTTTAAAATTACGTATCGTGTTATCTATTATTATGTCAGGTATTTTGTTATATATTGTAGGTCCCATACTAATAACATTTTTTTTAAATAAAGCAGTATTGCAACTCTCAACTAGTAAAAGGTTTTTGTACTGGCTTCTGATTGGTCTCTTACTAGTTTGCGAAACTGTAGTAAATACATGCATGTTACGTTTAACAAAAATTGCCATTTCTAAAATATACATTGCCGGAAATGTTAACAGCTTTAGGGACTTAAACACTGGAACACAACTTTCAGTCATTTTCATATTTAACATCGATCTTAAACAACGTTTTTGGGCCTTGAATACCTGTTCCCGTAGGCAAGAATTTCCCCAGAAAACTATACCGTATCTCAGAATGGAAGCTACGAGATTCGTGATCGAAATACAAACATACAAGCTTTTGCATTTATAATATTAAAAAGTAGAATAGTAGGATACTGGCATTCAGCTGAATCCAGTTACACTGGGAAACGTTATAGTATATAATAGTTCGACAAAGGCAGGCAGATGTTTTACACATTACTTGCATTCCTTACAATTTATTAATTGTTGTTTTTCTATTGTTACAGAAATTCCTGAATATGACTGCAGTTGAAGAATAGAAACAAATAAAAGAAGAGTCAAAAATGGACAACACAAGAAAAGAAAACTCTTCCACTCTATCTTTTACCGACAGAATACCTACACTAAAAGATATAAATGTAAAAGAAAAGAATATAGATAAAATGAATATGGCCATAGATTTTAGACATAGACCGTATGTTATATACAACGATTTTAGTAATAACAAGATGAAAACAAGAAGAGAAAGCGTTACATATTGTTTCATTAGTGTCGTAGTTAGTTTTATATTCGGTCTAGCAATAGGCATAGTCCTTATGAGTGGTCAATACGAAGAAAAAGTAATAGTAAAAGATAGGCCTACAACCTTACGTTCATTGAATACAATACAACCAGAAGCCAAAACAGAAAGCAATAGATTCGCAGCCGTATCTTTTACTGGAAAAGAAAACAAATACAATAAAGATATCTATCCGAAAGGACTGACAGAAGTCATGAAGGATATTCTCAAAGATACTAAAAATGATAAACATCCTTTTGTTTTGAATAAGACTTTTGTTCCTGACGCTTCGACTGTGTTGTATGATAATATATATTGGGGACCTCAGATAGAAGATGCAATGCCTCAAGGGTATGGAGAAAGCTCAGCTGAGATATGGGAAGAGTATATCGATGAAACTGAAGTTGTAAAGATGGAAGTCGGATGCGGGAGGATGCAGAATCGCCTGGTCACTTTCAAGGATGGTTCGCAAGCTTGTGTAAGATACAGACAGAATACAGACCAGATTCAAGGAGAAATCTTCAGTTTCTACGTTGGAAGATTGCTAAATCTTACAAACCTAGCTCCTTCCGTAGTCAGAATAGTCGATTTGAAGGATAGATTTTGGAAAAACGTAGCTAATGATATTGTAACAGCCCAATGGAGTAGTAATAGAGCTGTAGTATTAACTCAATACATTCCTAGCTTAGAATCAGCCTCAATACCAGATGTTTTCAGACCTACAAATAGACATTTGAATAAGATGGATATCCTCAAAATGTCTTTAAAAGAAAATGATACTGAGATCAATAAACAGATCCTGATAGACAAACTAAGAGTGAAAGAGTTTAAACTGAAGCAGGAACAGCAGAATTTCACACATATCGACTTAAAACTCAACAAAAAGACTATAGACAGATTTTTAGAGCTTGCCCAATGGTCTGACTTGATCATATTTGATTACCTAACGGCAAATTTGGATAGGATAGTCAACAATTTATTTAACTACCAGTGGAATATCAATATAATGGATGGACCAGCGCATAATTTGGCTAAGAAAATGGACAGTGGACTGCTTATATTTTTAGACAATGAATCGGGACTGCTACACGGTTACAGACTCTTGAAGAAATACAATGTGTATCACAGTTTAATGTTAGACAACCTGTGTGTGTTTAGAAAAAGGACTGTAGATTCTTTAAAAAGACTGTACAATACTAAATCAGTTGGTTCGTTGTTAGGTGATATGTTCCATAAGAAGAATTCTGTAGTTATTAGGGATATTCTTCCTTCTTTGCCGGAGAAGAACGCGAAGATATTGATAGAGAGAATAGGCAAAGTTTTGAGTCAAGTTGAGAAATGTGAACAGAACTTTAGATAGCATCTTTTTGGTAATCTCGCACTGAGTTGGTTTTAAAGTCCTTATTTCAAACTGTAAAGCTTATTGTACAGAATCCGAGCTTAAATATAAATATTGAAATACTCGATGCTCCGATTTCTGAATTTAAGTATTTGAAGTTGAGAATTTGTCAACTCTACTTTAGCCTCAAATCCTGTCCAAATTTGGCAAAGCTCCAAATACTCAATTCAGAAATCGACCTAATATTTCCTGTTCCAGTTTATTTTTTTCAAACAGTGCGAAATAAAAAAGAGTGATACTTAATTGTAATAGTGTTTTGATGCCAAATAATAATTTTTATTTATTGTAAAAACTATACGATTAGTAATAATAAATAAATAAATGTGCCAGTTTTCAATGTGAGGTCGAAAAAATACTAGTTTTGTAATATTGCGGCCTAGACAAGATGACATTCACTTGTCACATTTTGTGAAATTTCTATAGCTCATGTCAATAGACTCTACACATAGTGTCATTAAGTCAGCGATGCCAATGGTCGAAATGCTAAAATGTAAGAGACTGGTCACGTGACATTTCGATAGCGCTTGGCAATCCCATACATTTTTGACATTTTTCCAATCGCCATCGAACTTTAAGTTCTGAAAATTTTTGTTTACTTTCACTTTTAGTAATAACATACTAAAATTGAAAGAACCTGAACTATTTAAAATAACTGAAAGAATTGTTCAATTACTTCTGTTACATTTTTTATCTATTTGCTCACAAAAATACTTTGAAAATGTTGGACCGATATTTTAATTTTTCGATCTCCTAATAAAAGAAGTGATATTTTAGATAGGTAATTATATAATTTTGTAAAAAAAAGCTGTATGTTTTTTATAATAATTTATTTCAATAAATCCAACAAAATCTTCTGTAGGTACCGATTTCGAAAATATTTATAGACTCTGACAACAAGTAAAATAAAAAATAAATTAAAACCCCCAAAACGTTTTAATTTCATGCTTTTTAAACTATATAATTTATCTAGTATATAATATCACGCTTCGCTCGACGATCTATCGATCACGTAATTATGAAACAATATCTTGCGAAAATACTCCGATTCAAACAGTAAAACGCCCATAACTTTTGAACGGCTGAACCTATTTCATCAAACATAGCTAAAACACTCTCGATAAAGTCAACATAAAACAAAAAAAAACTAAATCAAAATCAGTTCATCCGTTTAAGAGCTACGATGCCACAGACAGATACACAAACACACAGGTACACACGTTAAACTTATAACACCCCTCTTTTTCCGTCGGGGAGTATTATATGATCTGTGGTCGGGGGTTATATTAGTTATACTAACAATATTATTATGTATTTTACAAATATCATTGGGGTTCAACACAGTGTCATTCTATTCGCGAAGGCGATGGTCGAAATGCCAAAATGTAAGGAAAGATCACTTGATGTTTCGATATCGCTTGTCAATTCCATACAATTTTGCCTTTTTTAACCCCCGACGGAAAAAGAGGGGTGTTATAAGTTTGAGGTGTGTTGCTGTGTATTTGTGTATATGTGTGTCTGTCTGTGGCATCGTAGCATCCAAACGGGTAAACGGATTTTGATTTAAATGGAGTTTGAAAGGTGACTTTGTCGAGAGTGTTCTTAGCTATGTTTGAATAAAATTGGTTCAGCCGTCCAAAAGTTATGGGCGTTTCACTGTTTGAATCAGGGTGTTTACGCAAGATATCGTGTCATACTTACGTGTTCAATAGATTGCCGATCGAAGCGTATCTACTATGTACTAGATAAATTATGTATCATGAAATAAAAATGTGTCGGGGTTTTTAAATTTTGAAATTTTACTTGTTGACAATCGCTATCGACACGCTTTCGATGGTAGAATGCCACTTGTCAAATATTGTTTTGTAAATCCAGTTTTAAACATTCAAAAATCTATTAAAGTTAACTGTTTTCTTTGTCTCATAAGAAGTGATCAAATTGTTCATCACGCAAGCTTTAAAAATAAACTTGTAAATAAATTGTATGTAGATAATAAAAATAAATGAAATTCAAATTATCTTTTTTGTTTCTTTTGCTTTCCTTGAAGACTTTTTCATATCACGCCCTTTTCTTTGGAAGGGTAGACAGAGGTATATCTAAACCTATAGTAAACCCGCATTTCACCGAATCTTTTAATCATCATCATATCAGCCGAAAGACGTCCACTGCTGGACATAGGCCTCCCCCAAGCGTTGCCACATTGACCGGTCCCGTGCGTCTCGTAACCAGTGGATCCCCGCAACCTTCACCAGGTCATCGGTCCACCTGGTGGGAGGCCTTCCAACGCAACGTCTTCAGGTTCGCGGTCGCGCTCCAGAACTTTTCTGCCCCATCAGCCATCCGTTCTGCGAGCAAATTTTTTAATCAGTTCGTTTCATATTCGTATTTTTAGGGTTCCGTACCCAAAGGGTAAAAACGGGACCCTATTACTGAGACTTCGCTGTCCGTCTGTCTGTCTGTCTGTCTGTCTGTCTGTCACCAGGCTGTATCTAATGAACCGTGATAGTTAGACAGTCGAAATTTTTACAGATGATGTATTCCTGTTGCCGCTATAACAACAAATACTAAAAACAGTATAAAATTAATATTTAAGGGGGGCTCCCATACAACAAACGTGATATTTTTGCCGTTTTTTGCTCGATATTAATAACGGCAACAGGTAGACGCTTGAAATATTCACAGAATATTTAGTTGTATATTCTCTTCAAAAAATAATAATTATTAAATTAAAATAAAATAAATTAAGGAGGGCTACCATACAAAAAACGTGATTTTTTTGCAGTGTTTTGCGATAATGGTACGGAACCCTTCGTGTGCGAGTCCGACTTGCACTTGGCCGGTTTTTTTTTAGTTTTTTTTTATAATAATTATGAGTACTTTGACATGTGTTTTTTGGTGTATGATTTGTTGGTTGATATGAAGCATGGTGAGATTTATAGAACTCATAAATAAGTACGTGGTCTGAACTCTATACCACGGGGACCAATCTCCTTCAACTAGCTGGGTGATCTGATTAGACTTTACGAATGCTTAGCTGTTAGGAACATTATCATAATGTTTTGAGGTTCAAGATTGCGCAAGTATATGGAATATTAATTGGGTTGTGGAGGTCTGGTAGGCAGTCGCTCCATGTTAATACTCGTATACAGCTACTTCCGGATAGACTGGATTACATTTGGGAAAAGGCAGACTATGATGAGTCATAATAAAGCATAGGTGTAACTGTGGTAAGTGTTGAGGCCAGTAGTGACCAACGGCCCACCAGTATTGGGTTCCAATAAGATATACATTGAGACTTACTCCCGCTCATAGAGATAAGACCTGATTCCCAATACTAGGAACGTTATAGGCTGAAAAATCTTTTACAAGCTGTTATTTAAATTGCAATGTATGTATGTATGTGTGTTTGGGTCAAATCTTGCAACTGTATTTTAAAGCAGTTATCATCCACTGTTAAGGATGAAATTTTGCATACACGTTTACGTAAAATAGTATGTTCTTGTTTAATCAAATCGAACACAATTATGAAATATGGGGTTCATAATTCACATTTCAAAAAATATTTGAACGGATCATTTTAAATTGATGTCAATAGATGGCGCGGTTTTAAATTTCTGAGGCATTCCACTCGATTGTATAAATTTGTATTGTAACACATTTTAGTACTTACAATCAAACTGTAAAAACGTGCAAAAAAATTATATAAAACAAATCGTCACTGCATTTATAGAAAAAAATAGTAACGAACCGAGAAACCCTTTTACTTGCAAGTCGCACTACCTATCGCCTATTAGAAATAAATAATTTTTGTCTTTCGTCTTTTTAAGTACTTAAAAAAAAGACATCTTAATCAGACGAAAAACGCTAGGTATGAGGCATCTGTGTGCTAGTATTATATTATCTGTGATATGGATATCAAATGAAAGGGTTTGCTGAAAAGAATACGAAAAAAAAATGTTTTAAAAACTGTTTTTTTATGAATAATTTATATTTCAGTCTAATAGCAACCTTCTGCCAACAAGCAGCAATCTTGTAACCACCAACCATCCGAAGTCCCACAGACACCAAGAAATATGAGCCGAATCTCAAGGAGACGGCTGCCAACTTAGTCCACCCGAATAAGATCTTGGAACCGTCAAAAATTACTATCGCTCGGTTACAATTTTACTGGCAATAGGCTATTTTTACCCGACTGCCGAAGGAGGGTAATGTGTTTATCAGTCTATGTATGTATGTATGTATGTATGTATGTATGTTTGTTCCTATATGGCGTTCCAGAGACCAAACGCGTTGACCGATTTTGATGATTCATACGTCAATCGATTCGTCTTAACCTTGCGAGTGTCATAGGCTACATTAAAATTGGAAAATAGAAAAATGGCGGCTTTTGGGCGCCATATTGTGGGGGGCCAATTTTATTTTTTCTTCCAAACCCATCGTGTGGGGTATCAAAATAAAGGGTTTTTAGAGGCGATTTCAAAAATATATAACACTTATATATTTAAATGTACCTAATTCGAAAAAAAGTTATAAATAAAAAAGTTAATTAAAAAAATCAAAATACCCGACTGCTTAAAAAGCGAACTAAAAAGACGTAAACAAGAAGAAAATCATGCTGTGCAGTCGGAGGATACATCTGGTTTTGGTCAGCCAGCTCGCGAATATGTATCCTCCGACTGCACAGCATGATTTTCTTCTTGTTTACGTCTTTTTAGTTCGCTTTTTAAGCAGTCGGGTATTTTGATTTTTTACTGTAGAAAAATGCACAGTTCTTGTGCGAGGGCCATGGGGAAGCGAGGCCACAGGAAAAGGCTAAGTGTGGTATCAACACTTTTGAAGTTTGGTAGGTACCGACAAGAAGACACATCGATCTTTAGAAAGAGACTGTCACACAGACACAGGCGAGATGGCGCGAACGTGAGACAAAGTGATTCAGGAAACAGCTTAGCAATCGGTTCACTCTACCAAACGGTAAATTATTTTATATTGTTCAAGAAGTAAAATATCACAACACACGCAATTCAGATACTCGGAGAGTTGAACTCCATATTCGATAGATGGCGTTGTGTCAATTTTCTGATAGAAATATATTGGTAGGTAGGTATGTAGGTGGGGTAGGTATGTAGGTCGGTAGGGTAGGTATTTGGGTAGGTAAGTAGGGTTGACGGGAGCGAAGCCGCGGGCACAGCTAGTATTGACTATAGGTCCAGGTTTCCTCATGATGTTTTCCTTCACCGTTGTCAGCGATATCTAAGATAAACAGATAGAACACATGAAATGAAAAAGTCACATTGGCACTTACCCATGGGAGCCGAGGTCTTGCCATGGGGCCACCACGACATACCTGAAATACCTATGTATCAAAGATGTACAAATGACAGCCGGGACAAACGGCTTTCTGAGGCACAGAGGGATCTGAGGAAAGGATGGTTACTGTGGTATTTCGCTATTTTAAACCACATATTTTAGTTATTTCACTGAGTGAGCTGGTGTTCTCACCTAATTCACACTTAGGTCTCTTAATACTTACTTCATATTATTCCATGCCAATACATTTTACATCATATACTTATACTTCGCATCCTTTATACGTTTACATTATTATTCTGCGAATCGGTCTAAAACGATTCGTTTTCTTATAAAATAATCATATTTTTCAATGTTATGACACCTACGTCAGGTTGTCAAGCTGTCAATACTTTTCCTTTTAAATTTTCTGTCATAGAGCTTCTTACTAGCTTAGTCTATGAAGATTACTTTTGATTTATATAAATTAAATTCTTTTTATCAATATGGTTAGCTCAAATATTGTATTTTATAAATTGAAAATTAATTTACACGCTCTCAGAATTCATCGAAAAGGTTTTGGATTGAATATTACTGGCTGTTTTGAATACTGGCAGGTTGCACTTTTTTTATGACAACAAGATGTCACTAACTTAAATTCGGGTTCTGATTCTGTCAAGCGGTGGATATAAAAGACGGAAAGGCCGAGGGCTTGGCAGTCTTGAATCTGGACTGAACGCTAGTAGTCCATTTTTCTGTTTGATACTATGAAGTATACAATTGTATTTAAAATTTATCTTTAAAACTATTATATATAAGGCCTGTGAATCTACCAATTCTGTTTAATGCAATAAATATTATTTATTGAGTGTGTTACTGGTTCTTTAACTTCGACGGTCACCGCTTCATATCAAAAGGGCTTGATTGATCAGCATATTAAGCCACAGCCTGACCTCCACACTCCTAGCTGCCTGTTCCTGCACCAGTGCTACTGCTACTGCTACCTGCCTGTTATCCTGACAATTGGTTCAAGCCTTGACCATCTGCGTGCTCATCTGCCTACCTCGGGCATTCCACGCCTTCGTGTCCGTCCAGCTGCCTAGCCTGCCCGTCCAGCTGCCCAGCCTTCCTGCCTGCTATGAAAAACCTGCCCACGTCGTGCGAAGCCGGCCCATAGTTTTATACTCAATATCCTTTTAATTAATTTTAATTTATAGTTACCTTTAATTTTATTAACGTGGCTTACGTATAGTTCTTTTGAATTACACGTAACGCTACATTACCCATCCACTAAACACAAGTTCCCTTGCCAAATTAAAATTCCTAAGACTCCTAAACTCACATTCCTAAGATAAGAACTTGAACCATATTAAAACTCAGCCTTTTTGTAGTATAAAGGTGACATACAGACATACAGTCTTTGATAACACACATACATGAACATAGTGTCACACCCTGCGGTTCTGTACTTAGAGCGCCGCTATCTCAAGATTTTTTTACCGATTTTCCAAAAAGGATGCGGTTCTCAATTCGGATCATCATCATCATTATCATCATTTCAGCCGAAAGACGTCCACTGCTGGACATAGGCCTCCCCCAAGCGTCGCCACATTGACCGGTCCCGTGCGTCTCGCAACCAGCGGATCCCCGCAACCTTCACCAGGTCATCGGTCCACCTAGTGGGAGGCCTTCCAATGCAACGTCTTCCGGTTCGCGGTCGCCACAATTCGGACGTTAATATTTAACTCCGTCATAATGTAGACGGATATGGAAAATTATTTTTTTGTTTAAAAGTGTATACTCCCGAGTCCCATTGTCAACAAGTCAGAATCTGATGATGGGATCCCATGGAAATCAATGGTCAAATATTTTAGTTAGACGTATAGCGATTTTGTTATTTTCATGACTATGGCAAGAATTGCACATTTTGCACTCAGAAAGTATAATTCGGTAGTGGAACTGATGAAGAAGACCACAGATGTCCACTGGAACTCTTTAAAAGTATGTATGAGATATCTTCCCATGACAGAGAAGATGAAGTAAATACATATTAGGTATAAATGGTACTGATGAAAATGGTACCATCGAACTGATCTGATGATGAAGCCGAAGTGAAGGCACTGGCAAGGCACAACTCCATAGATAATAAAACTTGTTTGGGCTTATTGGAATCGAAATGAGATGTACTCTGATTATAGATGATTTTAATGGTAAGAGGTCCCAAAAGTAAAAAGAGAGAGAAAAAAAAACGAATAAAGTTAATAAAAAAAATAAAAAAACCTGACTGTTTAAAAGCGAACTAAAAAGATGTAAACAAGAAGAAAATCATGCTATGCAGTTGGAGGATACATGTTCGCGAGCTGGCTGACCAAAACCAGATGTATCCTCCGACTGCAAAGCATGATTTTCTTCTTGTTTACATCTTTTTAGTTCGCTTTTTATCGGTCGGGTTTTTTGAATTTTATAATTAACGTTTTTTATTTATAACTTTTTAGTTATCTTTTTTTAGAATTAGGTACATTTTAACATATAAGTGTTATATATTTTTGAAATCAACTCTTAAAGCCCTTTATTTTGATACCCCACACGATAGGACTGGAAGAAAAAAAAAATTTGGGCCCCCACAATATGGCGCCCGAAAGCCACCATTTTTCTATTTTCCAATTTTAATGTAGCCAGTGACACTCGCAGGGTTAAGACAAATCGATTGACGTAAGAACCATCAAAATCGGCCAACGCGTTTGGTTTCTAGAACGCCACATAGGAACAAACATACATACATACATACATAGACTGATAAACACATTACCCTCCTTCGGCAGTCGGGTAAAAAATATACCGACTTCTAAAGCAAAACACTACAAAGCGAAAAATAACTTTGTTTTCCGAAGTCGGTGTCTTTGGTACCTATTGTCTTTCGTTTGTTTTTTCATTAAAAAGTATTTTTTGATGCCATCGTCTTCATCATGATCATCAGCCTTTTAATTTTCCCACTGCTAGGACATAGGCCTACTCTTTGTGAGGAATGTAGAATAGAATAGAATATACTTTTTTGTACACCATAAAAGTTACACATCTATTTAATAAGAAAAACTTAATTATACGGGAACAAAGGCGGTCTTATCGCTGACAGCGATATCTACCAGACAACCTTTGGATGGACTGAAAGGACTTAGAATGAAAAAAAGGGGGTAGTCTGTGGTGTACTACTATTATATTAAAACATAAATATATACAAAACTTTTTGTAATGTAAATTATCTATGGATCACTCTAAGCAATTTTTCTACTATAAGTAGATTCCAGTAGATCATAACTTTTTTTGACACACTCATATAATTATGATTTGATAAACACCATCGATTTTTTTTATTTCGTGGGTTTTTGTTCTTCGTCTATAAAACAAAATAAAAAAAAAATAAAAAAAATATCTACTTTCACAACGTAATGTTCCAAATATGAATTCAAAAAATATTGTATAAACACGTACTTTATATTCGTGGATAGGTAAAATTAAAATAGGTAAAAAAAAGTTCAACATTTTCCTTCGATTTTCAAACAACTGCATCATAAAATAACTTATTAATTTTTATAGCACATTTCTACTTTTTAATTTACTGGCGCGTATGGGCTCATTACTTAATGTAGAAAAGAGTTGTCATTGTCTATGGATGCGCGCGCTGCGCAGTCATGCGCAATAAGAATCTAAATTGCCCGCCGTACCACATACTTTTTCCATTTCCACTTTTGTTTTATTTCAACTGTATGACTACGGCATATGACTAGATATTAAAACACTCGCGTTATATTATTATTACATTCGGCTTCGCCTCATGTGATACCCCTACGCTCGTGTTTTAATAACCCCTATTATATGTCCATTGCATAAACTACTATTATCAGATAGTGGCACTCTAGCTTTAGGACGGCAGCGCCTAAGGGGTAGGCAGAGGTACGGTACACCCACATTTTGCCAGACGTTGGGATAACATCAAGCTATGTCTCTTCAGACGAAGCGTAAAATACTTTACTACGTGCACTTAAGGAGGTGAATGACCGATTACTGCAGTATTTATGGTAAGCACGATGGTTTTTTGAACAGCGGGTTCTGTAGGGATTTTTTTATCAATTTGTAGATTGATTCCGCAAGTGTACTTTTTACCCGATTTCGGCGAAGCCAAAAGGAAGGGAACACTTTGTCCGGCACCAGAATTGCATCCTGGACCAGGAATGCGCGTTTGCGTTTCCAATGTATTCTTATAACGGCTGCCTGTTATAATTCAACCTTTCATGAACCTAATTCTAGATGCATTTCGCCATATTTGCCACTGTCTTTCCAGGCATTGCATTATTCCTTTCGGCAAGCAAAAATCATCATCATATCAACCGAAAGACATCCACTGCTGGACATAGGCCTCCTCTAAGTATTACCACATTGACCACTGATGTGCTTGTCGTATCCAGCGGATTTTAGCAGCATTGACCAATTTATCGGTACGCGGTTGCCACTACAGATTTTATAGGCTCGCGCTTGACTACTATCTCATCTCTATATCTATAAGTTAATTAAAAAATAAGCATTTCATTTTAAAACACGCAGAGTTTCACAATTCCCCTACTGAACCCTAAAGGCTCACCGCTAGGACGCGGCCTAATGGCGAGTACATTAAATAAAAAACGATTCCTTATGAATCATCTACTATCTGCATCTTAAAACTTTTGATAATGGCGTCCCACAGAGGTACCTACGGTGCAGAAACGACTGGTGCTTGTAAGATGTGGGTTTTGTGCCTAATAACAAACTAAAAACAGCATTCTTACGTTAGCATTCATGGTCCGAACAATTATATTCGAAATAAACTTATGTGCAGTGATCGGAATAATAAGAAGTGTAATTCCCTGCCAGAGTCTGTGTTTCCCGATAGCTACAATCTAGGGGTCTTTCAAAGTCAAGAGTGAATAGATTTTTTTCTAGCCAAGCGCGCTTCACCGTCGACCACATCATCGCTTACCATCAGGTGAGATAGTGGTCAAGCGCAAGCCTATAGATAATAATAAAAATAATATCAGCCTGTAACTTTCCTACTGCAGGGCAGAAGCCTCTTCTCATACAGAGAAGGCATGAACATTAATCATCACGCTTGCACAATGCGGATTGGCGATTTGAAACTTTAATATAAGTCTAGGTTTCCTCACGTTATTTTCATTCACCGTTGTGAGCAACGTCCATGATAAACTTAGAAACATTATGCTTATTAGGTGAATAACCACTGCAAAACCACTATATCATCACAGTTTTGATAGTCTACTTCCATGTAGCCGGTTTCTACTTTGTTTAAAAAGACGTACGGAAGGCATGCTCGTGACCACGATTAGTTATTATTAACTTTATTTCGCGTTTCATAATGGAAAACAATATATCACGGGCATTTAACGCGATGATTTAGATTATTTATTTACCTATTTAAACCGACGTTTCGGCCGTGTTGCAACGACCGTGGTCCCGGGTAGACTGGGGTCTCGGTGTACTGGCTCCGTTGGGGCAGAAAATTCTGCCTCTACCCTCACATTTCTACACACAACACTGATCGTGTCCTTATTCGCGTTAAATTCCCGTGATATAATATTTTCCACGATTAGTTATTGTTAGTCCTTCTAGAATATTATTTTATGTTTTGTTATAGGCACAAAACGAAACCCAACTATCAACCATCTAACCTTACTGCATCGTCTACTCTATGTCAAAAGCCCACTTGTACCGGGAGGTCTCAGAGTGACACGTCTGTCTGAGTTGCCACTACGGCTTAGTGCCACCCGCCGTATGACACTAAAGTACCTACCTACACAACATAACATCACGCCTGTATTCCTCGAAGGGTAAGGCAGCAGAGGTGGATGTATAGTACACTAACATTTTGTACCTATGATTTATGTTCCATGTAATTGGAGGCGAGACGATGGCCATTAACCGGACACAAAGCCAAAACCCGGACTTCTACTGATATATTTCAGATCTTCTTCTTCGTTCCGCTCTTGAGAGAGCGGTCGTGGTCACGACGAATTTTGTCCGATCGCTGGTGTTCTAGTCACTCGCCTCACGATCTCTTTCCATTTGGCTCTGTTAGATTAAAGTTTGGCGCATTCATTTACAGGACCTCCAACCGCAGATTTAATTTGGTCGGTCCACCTCATCGGTGACCTCCTGCGTGGCTTATTACCGTCCATTCTGTCCTGCACCACCAGGCGCTCAATGAAGTCGTTATTGCGCCTTGAGACATGACTAAAGAATTTCAGTATGCGTGAGTGTACTATTTATGATTGACGCTTCTTGATGCCGAGGTCTTGGAGTATGGAGACGTTACGCTCAGCAGCAGCGCTTGCGAGCACTAGACTGTCTATCAAGGTCTCGTGGCTAAGTTATAACAGCCACACAGGTCAAACTTCAAGTAATTACCAACCAAAGTAAACAATAAAGGTTGTGTACAGGAAATTGACTCACACGGATCGATATCTACACGCTGATTCTCACCACCATCCTCGACAACTGAACTCTGCAGTGACTTCACTTACAAACCGCGCATATGATCTATGCGACGAGGAACATTTGCGTGCTGAGCTTACACATGTTCAGAGGGTCCTACAGAGTAACGGATATACGGGGAGGACTGCACAGTCTATTCGAAAAACTGGTTTTAAGCACCGGAAGTGCGAGGTTGAGAGACAGCCAGCATTTTTGCCGTACGTGAAGGGAGCGACAGATAAGGTTGCTAACATTCTTCGGAAATACGCCGTAAAGACTGTCTTCACTCCTTTCAGAAAAGTGTCACAGATGCTGCGCTCGCCGAAGGACAACTTTCCACTGGAAAAGCCCGGTGTTTATAAAGTCGATTGTAGTTGTGGCAAGTCATACATCGGTCAGACGAAGCGTACTGTTGCTTGTCGAATTTCAGAGCATATCAGGGCGGTAAAGAACAATGACACCCAAAAATCGGCCATAGCTCAACATCTTTTGGAATCCGGATCGAACCACTGGATTGAGTTACATAACCCTCAGGTCATTTCGACAGAACGCCACTATATCCCTAGACTGGTGAGGGAAGCTATCGAGATTACCAAATATAAGAATTTCAACCGGGAGGATGGGTTTCAACTGTCGAGAGCTTGGAATCCAGTGGTTCAGCTGTGTAAAACCCGAAAAAGTGCCGAAAAAAGTTCGCGAGTGGATACCGTGAGTTTCGTGTGTCGGGAACAGAATCGAGTTGTGAGTGACAGTGGTAGCGGTACTGAGTGCAAAAAACGAACACGAAAGAGGGTAGACCGATATGTCTCCTCATAAACACCCACCCGCAATGACTTTTCAGTTTATCCGTGATCATGGTGCTTGCAACAGCACCGAAATATCGGAAACTCGAAACAAACAGTAAACATGGTAAATATCCCGTTTCTAATGTTAATGTTAGTGTTAGTGACCATGACAGTTTAAAAACTTATAATAAAGGTTGTTATTATTAGTTTTTCGAAACTCCCCTAAAATACTTTTTAGCACGTCTCTCCTCTACTCTCTCTTTCTGCACGTCTTTGTTTTTGATGTAAGGGTTTAGAGGAACACTAAGAAGAGGTTTTTGTAAATTCTACTTTTAAGGGGGTGAAAAAGGGGTTGAAAGTTTGAATGAAAATCTAATTCCTTCGGCTAATATTCTTGAAACTTGGCACAAATAGTAATTTTTTGGGTGGGAATTCATCCAATGACTTCGCCCGCTCTGGGTGAACGGGCATGTCAGACTTTTACTGACTAAAACCCACCCGTGTTCCTTCAGTTGCTTGTGCCAGGGCCGCGGTAGCTCTCTTTCAAATTTATTCGCGACCCAGACAGGCATCGGTCCTATCGGACCCCGTCACTTTGCTGACATCTCTTTGAGGCGCGCGTGGAACACTACGCGCCGTAAACTTGGGCTTGGTTCATATCGGACGGCGAGCTACCCATTACTTTCCGTCCGCAAGCCCGCGCCTACGGTGGCCGGGAATCGGCTTGCGACTCCCGACGCCCGGGGCGTCTTCTGCGGTGGTTAGGGGCGTGAGGGCGTCTCCTTTGCGTTTCCCTCATGCGTTCCGCCTCCTCCTTTGCGAGCATTACTGCTTCGCAGAAGGAGGAGATAGCTTCCCATGCCCTCTCGCTCCGTACCATGGCCTGCACCAGAGCCGGACGCGAGAGGTCGCCACCGCCGATCGCCTCCATAAGGACACGGCGGTACTCCGCCCAAGCGGTCGAAACTTCCCCTAAAAGACGATTTAGGTAGTGTTAAAGTTTGCTAAGAATTTTATTGCACAGGGTTTCGTTTTTGATGTGAGCACTAAGAAGGAATTTTCGGAAATTCAACCTAAATTTGTTTGTATGAAAAATCTAATTCCTTGGGGATAAAGTACGGTAAATAATCAAAATTAACCTAATATGTTTTGTATCCCCCACTATTAAATTTAACTTTAACTAACTTTAATTAATTAACTTTGATTCCTCAACACATCGTTAACATCCCATAACTCTATAGTTAAGGGGTGTTAACGATTTGTTGAGGAATCTTACTGCGCAATCTAACATAAACGAAAAATAAAAAATAAGAAAAGAGTTAATAACATATTTGGGTTTTTCAAAACTCGACCCTCAACGGGGCAAGAAGGGGTTATTAAGTTTTCAGGGGCTGATATTACTTTGTGACGGTAGGTAACCTGAATTTTATTATTCTTTACGTCAAATAACGAATCGTCACCCTAGATATCTACGATACCCCATTTTTTCTAGATTTAACAATAGCTTATTTATGGTCGCCTTCACTAACTGCGAATAAGAAATCACGCGAACGGAGTCGCGGGCGGAGTGCTAGTACATACATACATACATGCTTGTTTAAAAGAGTCACTTCTCTTTGAGACAATCTTATTGCCATCAATCGGACACACACAAATCGAGACTCCGGGCTGCTATTTAGAATTTTCTGGAAATCAAACAGTTTGCCCGACGGACCTGGGAATCAAACTCGAAGGCGATGGTGAAATGTCAGAAAGTAAGGGATTGATCACATGACATTTCGCTGTCATTTCCCAATCACTATCGCGACGCTTTCGTTGATAAAATGTCACATGTCTAAAGCCTCAGCTTCTTAACTTTGAGGCAATCAAATGAAACATGATATCACGTCAATATCAATTACTAAATATTCCAAACACCTACAGTTCTACGTATACTGTTAAGGCAATAATAGCGCTATAATAAATGGCTCTGTCAAACGGTTACCTTTGCCACATTATTCAAACCAAAATGGCGGACGCCGGTACTATTTTGACAAATCACTTGACAAGGAGGCAAGAAGAAAAAGTTTATAAATGGATACTCTAAGTTTAATTTTATGGATAGATGCTGTCGACATGATCTTTGTAGGTAAAAAAAATAATAATTTGTAATACCATCGGCATCCAAACAAAAATTCTACAAACTGAAAAATATCTTCAATTTCGGAAGCCGTTTTTTGACTCCGACTTCCAATTAAAAATACTACAAAGTACAAAATAACTTTAATAATAATAAAATACGAGAAATACTAGAAATAAAAATATTACTACTCAGGGACAATCTATCGAAAAATTTAATTACAACACGATATCTTGCGGCAAACCCTTGATTGTAAGTGTAAAATACGTATAACTTTTGAACGGCAGAGCAGATTTTTATAAAACACAATTATGACTACTCTTGATACTAGTACCTTTAAAAAAAAATCGGTTAATACGTTTCTGAAATATGATGCCACAGACAGTCACACAGATACAAACGAAAAACTTTAAACTACCCTCTTTTGCCAACGGGGTGTAAAAAAGGAGGTGTAGGTCTGTAGTATGTAGCTATACAAATTTTCGTTAGTATTCGTTTAGATTTACCTACCTCGTCCAAAGTAGTGTAACTTCATGTACAAAGCCATTTATTAGTAGAGTGAGTCCGTTACTGCCGAATTATTTAAATAAGATAATTATTTGTCATACAAATCAATGAGCAAACTAGTTCTGAGTATGTGTGTGAGACACTCACCCATGCACATGTAGCTGAGAGGTTACCATACACTCTCAATATTAGACGAAAAGTGATGTGTCGTACGATGTAGTATCATGTGCGGTGTGCGGTGCAATAAGGATGATAAAGAAGTACGAAAAAGCAAATTCTGTTTAGTCTGTCGGTTACAGTATCAAAAAATATTGGACACGTATTTTTTTCTTTATCAAATCAATAAAAAATCACCAAGATAAATTAAATTAAATAAACTTTCTTTCAGAATCACTTCCATATTTGTTAGTAACAATGTAAAATTATAAAATAGTTTTAGTAAACATTTATTCTAAACTGCACGGGCCTAACAGGCACGCCGATCCTGGGGAATGTCTTTTTGACTGCGTGCAGTCGTATCCATCGCCCCAAGATCGGAGAGTCCCACCTATCAGCTAACGCTCTAAGAATGGTGTTGGGTCTGGCGCGAACACGGCGTAGTAGAGATGCGCATCTCTTGCGCATGATGGCCGCAAAACTATCAACGTCCGCGTCGGCAAACATTCTCGTTCATCAGACTCGCTACAAAAACGCGGCAGCCCCATCAACACATAAAGCGCATCAAAGTTAGGCAGGCTTATTACGTATGATACAGCAATCAGCAATAATTGTGCAGAGATTGTACAATCATCGCGCGATTATCGCTTTACGTCAAAAAATCGGCAGGCTTATTTTTGCGAAATAATTGCTTTTCAATCGCGAAACCGCATTATGTATGAGCGATAGCCATACCATTATAATTTTACGATAGCACTGCTAACAATAAAAATCTGGTAAATAAAATATGCATTAATTGCAAGGTGATCAAGATTTATTAAGATGTGGATAACGTTGTGGGTTACACATATGTTAATTTTGTTAGTTTTTTTAATTTTTATCTTTTGTATTTTTTTTGTGTAACTGTTTGTTTTCCCAAAATAAATAAATAAATAAAATAAATAAGATCATTTCGTATTACGTATGGTTTTTGAGAGCAGAGCGATAGCCATCGGCGAGCAATGTGGCTGTCATATTGCGATTACTTTTTCCCTTGTTGTTGGTCTATTGCCTCGCTCGCTGATGGCTGTGTACAAGGCCGTCTTAAACTGTGCTGGGGCCTTTGGGCACACAAGAATGTGGGGCCCTTGGGAACACAAGAATTTGGGGCCCTTTTAGGAAAATAAAGAAAGCGAATTATACTAACATTTTTCAACTATGATCTTCTATTTATTATGAGTAATCAAATATATAATATAAATAATGGCGTCTCAATGTTACTATTGTGCCTAATGCGCCCGACAAAAATGTTTTGAGAATAAATGTAAGAGAAATTGTCGGTCCTTTGGGGCCCCCTGAGGTTGGGGGCCCTGGGCACGGGCCCTGTGTGCCCTTATGGTAAAGACGGTACTGGCTGTGTAGGTACAGAAGTTTTTGATTTTTTGGCGGCATTTTTTTGTGTGTTATTTATTTTGTGGCTACCTACTTTAATTATCCACAAATTAATTCAAATTGAATATTGTAATTAATAATAAAAAACAACAATAAAATTGAAAAAAAAAGATTGTGTAGTTTTATGTCTCAAATGTCTACGCAACAAAACAATTTGTTGAATCATTGAAACAGACGTGACTCGGTAAAGGTAGAAGAAGTTTTTATTGTAGTTTTGGCTACCTCAGCGAAGTTTGCCAAAAAGTTTAACACGCTAGGTATGTTTACTGTCAAATACTTATAAACACATTAGAATGTGTTATGTCGGCAATAAGCATATTTCATAATATTCTTATTTCTATAGTGCAAGCACCGATGACGACTATTCTGCCAATGTCTAAAGTAAATTGGAAAACAAGTGTGTTTAACGATCTATTTTATAGCTCAAATACGAGATGATGATGTCATTTTAGTGATGTCCTAATGCGTTATCGATTCAATTTCTTATACAATGCTTTGTAATTTTAATCGTTTTTTTTTCAAATAGATTTAATAAAAGACAATGGCTGAAGCCCATACATTGTTTTAGCTGAGATATAATTCCTATGTCAATCAATGAAAAATATCTGGTTTAACTCAGGGCCATGTTCTAAATTAGTTTGTGCAAAAATTTTTGTTCGGGAACGCCGAGAATAATAGATATTCATTCATGAACTTTTGTAGGTTATGTCTGGGTAAATTTTAATAATGTGTTTAATAGGTAATATTATTCAATTTTGTGGAAGTAAAAGGGCAACATCGCATAAGTACCTTACCTAGTTAGTTATTTCAGCATAAATTTGAAAATATACAATTTGAAAAGAGTATATTTATTTATACTAAGTGACTTTGTCGTGTATCATAAGGTCCTCGTCAACAACCAAGCTATATTTTTTTTTAGGCTTGAATACTAGTCTTTTTGCATATCATTAATTGAAAGTAAGTAATACATTTATTTCTACTATAGTACCTCCCGGCACGGAACACCTACACATAGACATACACTTTTGTTAATTCATTTTATTATAATAACAAATACATTAGTGATTTATTTACTACAGTCACTACTTGTCATTTCACAGAATAAGTGTAAGATGGCAACACTAAGCTAACGAAATTTAACGAAAAAATCAAATAACTTTCATATATTATGTTTTTTTTATACGTAGTGAACCAGTTAACGTCATAATTTGAAAAAACGTAGACAGTTAATGGAATTTATTTGTATATAACTCACTTTCAGACGCTCAAATTTAAGTCAGATAAGATTTCGCCATTGTTCTTTTTCAAATTAATTATTATATTATGTAAATAAAATGAAAATATTGAATATTCACTGCCAAATTTACTGTACATCTGCAAATATTAATTTAACGGAATATTGGAGCTAAATAGTAATTAATTGAAAAAAAACAGCGTACACGAAGTTTTGCATTTTAATAAGCTGGTTACTTAATCAAACGATCGTTTTTTATAAATCATTGGACAGGTATAACAGCTTCTTTTAAAATTTACTGTCAAAAAAAGACTTGACTTAAAGGCCTCAGTAGCTAGGTCATTATATTGATCGCGCGATAATTGTACAATTATTGTTGCTTGCTGTTCTTTACGTAATAAACCCGCGGGAGTGGATGCTTGTTACGTCACTGGTCAGTATAAAGTGTACTGAGGCGTGACGTCACACTATATTTCAGCACTGTATCGTCGTCATTTTATGTTTAGGTAACTGTGTCAAAAGAAAAAATACGTGTCCGATATTTGTTGGAAATCTAACTGACGGACTAAATAGTTTTTTTTAGTGGTAAGCGACCGTCTGACGACTCGACGCGATTAGATTTATATAACACCGATAAGCGAAATTGCAACTAGGTTCAGGATGCAATTCGACCGATTTACACTTGCAGTTTTCGTAGAAAATGCTTGTACGATATCGCCTATCGACGTAATTTAAATTACGTTGTGCCATCAGGAAGTTCCCTAAAAAATAATCTTAATATTCTTAACCTGCCCTGCACATAGGGTTGCCAGATCGGAAGGCGAAAATATCTGCAGAAATTTTAAGAACGTCGGGGTTTTGAGGTTGTTGTCGTGAGAAAAATTTAATATTGATGAATCATAACTAATTTAAGTACACCTAATTTTTAGGTTGTACATTATCTGGCATTGGACTTTACTGAGTTCACCAATTTAGATCCTTTTTTTAGAGTATTTGGCAAAAATAAATTAAATTCAAACGTATTAGTTCAAAGTTCACTTTAATTACTAAGTTTTTAATAGGTATATGAATGGGCTTACAATTTCTCTCTTTGGTATATAGTTATTTAGCAAACTTACCATCTTTTCTTAGTAATGTTTGCTTACAGGAATTAATAACACAAAGTATCTGTAAGAAAGAACTTGACGAGAACTTCTTTGTCTTGAGATTTTGAGTATTGTCGGAAGTGTCCCTTTAAAATGTCGGGCGAATCCAGGCGAATCTCGACCATCTGGCAACCCTACCTGCACATTACCTTTCAGCTCAGTGAATGGCTTTGGTATGACTCCTGTAACTGACCCTCTGCAAACCAAAAAGTCTTATTGTATTGTAAGAGTGTCTGTAGAGTTTTGCACGTTCTTCTCCATATAGACCTACTGACGCTTGTGAATGTGCAGCTTCATTTTTAACCCCCGACTGAAAAAGAGGGGTGTTATAAGTTTAACTTTTGTTGCTGTGTATTGCCACGTTAATAAAAGTAAGGAAATTATAAAGTAAGAAAAAGGATAAAGAGAATAAAACTAAGGGCCAGCTTCACATGACGTTGGTGGCTTGAGTTAGGCAGGAAGACGTGAGGTGAACGCAGTGCGCAATCTGCGTATACTGCTGGCGGGCGCGCTGTGGCTGCGCGCGCCGCTGTAGTCTTTACTGCTGCAGCTCATGCACCACGTCCGGTAGGTAGGCAGGAAGGCAGGCAACAAGGAGTGTCGAGGAATCGTTACACGCCGTAGATACGAAGGTAGGCAAGGCATTGGATAAATGATACTCAGTATATCATATAATGTATTTACTGGAGCACTTCCGAGATAACATAACATTCACAGGCCGTATATATTATAGTGTTAAAGAGTTTTCAGATAAAATGGTACACTTGGTAATATTAAGTATAAAAACCGACTTTCAGCGTTCAGTCCAGATTCCAAACTAAAAAAGTGACTCCCGTTTTTCTTCGTTCCGACATGTCTTCTAAATTTTAAATTCAAATATCAATTAAGCATTATCAGGAGCAGTCTGCCGCTGCCCTTATTATGAAAATTATAATGTACGAGCTTAAAGGAGCTATAGAGTATGGTATCTTATGTCTATGGTTTAAGAAAATAGAACAGACAAATGTCATGTCAGATAAAATATCAGAGTATAAAATAATAAAATAGTTTTGGATGTTAAAACAAATCGTATGATTTTCAGGTGTAAACATCAATAAAAAAGAATACATAAAAATGGGAAACATGAGATGATACAATTTCAAAAGTTACGGTGATGAAATTTGTAAAATATATTATAAAACGTAAGTAAACTAAGACATGTGGAGTGAACACCACAGTATAGGTTCTCGCCAAACTTCTTGGCCGCCCTGAGTTGGCTACAATGGCTGCGCAGTAGTAAATCTCATACAAAAACAGCACCGTTTCGTGCCTCGCGCATGCGGTAAACCAACTTCAGGGCGGCCAAGAAGTTTGGCGAGGACTATATCTGTGTGTTTGTCTGTGGCATCATAGCACCTAAACGGATGAAACGATTTTGATGTAGTATTTTTTTATTTGAAAGGTGACTTTGTCGAAAGGGTTCTTAGCTATGTTTGAATAAAATCGGTTTAGCCGTTCAAAAGTTATTCGCATTTTACTCTTTGAATCTGGGTTTTACCGCAAGATATCGTGTCATTATTACGTGTTTCGATAGATTGTCGATTGAAGCGTGTCTGCTACTAGGTATTAATATACCTAGTAGCAGACACGCTTCAATCGACGATGTAGTTTAAAAAAAACTGGCCAAGTGCGAGTCGGACTCGCACACGAAGGGTTCCGTACCATTATCGCAAAACACTGCATAAAAATCACGTTTGTTGTATGGGAGCCCCCCTTAATTTATTTTATTTTAATTTATTAATTATTATTTTTTGAAGATAATATACCACTAAATATTCTGTGAATATTTCAAGCGTCTACCTGTTGCCGTTATTAATATCGAGCAAAAAACGACAAAAATATCACGTTTGTTGTATAGGAGCCCCCCTTAAATATTTATTTTATACTGTTTTTAGTATTTGTTGTTATAGCGGCAACAGAAATACATCATCTGTGAAACTTACAACTGTCTAGCTATCACGGTTCATGAGATACAGCCTGGTGACAGACGGACAGACAGACAGACAGACAGACAGACAGACGGATCGCGAAGTCTTAGTAATAGGGTCCCGTTTTTACCCTTTGGGTACGGAACCCTAAAAAGCATGAAATAAAAATGAAGTCGGGGTTTTTTTAAATTTGTTATTTTATCTTGTACATGCTTTTATTTAACTTGCAATGTATGTATATATGTAAGTGTGTGTGTTCGGGTCAAATCTTGCAACTGAATTTTAAAGCAGTTCCCACCTTTCCTCCACCGATTAAGATGAAATTTTGCATTCACGTTTAGTTTGAATGACAATGATGGTTAGCTAATAGGGCATGTAATATCGGAAGATGTTTAATTCCGATATTGATTTCCGATATTAGATCTCAATATCGGAATTCCGATATTAATATCGAAATTGTGCACTTTTATTAAATATCACACATTTTTTTTGTTATTTGCACAAATTCGGTAGTTATGATTTTGGATTGAGTACAATAAAAAAACATATTTATGCCGCGACATAATAGGCTTTTCTATTGTGTGTCTCTCTAGTCACCAGTGACTGGGTAATCGGGCGCTTGTTTACCTAAATTGCACATTTGTTCCCAAGAAAGAATATAAATCATGTCTTTCTAAAAAGGATAATGCTTAAAAAAGCCATATAATACATGTTTATCGATCATTGTAAACGTTATCGTGTAGTGAGCAATAATGATTTATATAAGTAATTAATAAAAAAATATATAAGTATCGATCAATGTGGCAAGGCTTACTGGGTTAGGCCTATGTTCAGCAGTGGACGTCTTTTGGCTGAAATGATGATGACGATGGCAGACAGTGTAGTCAGTGGTTGTTGATTTATCCAACAGATTAGGGATCGGATAGACTAATTTATTGCATTCAATACAAGCAGAAGACTGAAAAATATTAAGCTTTAATTTATTGAGGTTTCCAAGTAAAGTAAGACATTATGAATTTGAAATAAAGTTTAACAAGGATAGGTACTCGTTCCGAAACAGCCCTCTCAATACTATGAATAACTATCTAAGCGTTTTTCATGATCATCATCTTCATCATCACATCCGGAACAAGTCTAATGCTGAACATAAGCTCCCTCAAGTGTCGTCATATTGGCCGATCCCATGCGTCTCAACTCAAATCCAGCGAATTCCCGTCCTAAGCAATATTCAATGAAATTATCATTGTTACAACGGGTTATATGAAACTGTATATTCACTTGTTCTCTTAAAGATAACATTATTAGCAATCTCTTGACTGTAAATCCGACATTCATCAAGGCACTTATTATTTTTTCATGAATTGAAGTTTAAGTAAATAAGTGCCCGGTTAAAACAAACAGATTACCTAACTACTTCTATTTACCATAGTCAACGGGCTTAACCGCGCTTACTAGCTCGACGCTTCATAAGGAGCTAAAATAAGTTCTTTTTCTGATTCCGAGATTCCGATATTGGATCACTCAGTATCGGAATTAAAAAAACGGTAATTTCGTTCCGAGATTCCGATATTACGAGATTCCGATATTCATGCCCTATTAGCTAAGTAACGTCATTCTAAATCCAATATGGTGGACGGTGCAAGATGGCGGACTAGTTATGTTTTATGGGTATCAAATGAAAGGGTTTGATGAGAGGAATACGAAAAAAATGCTTGTTTTAAAATAAGAGTTTTTGATGAATAATTTTATTTGCTTGACAATTTAAGTATCTTTAAATGGTTAAATATAAATAAATGATTTGAGTTTAAGTTTTGTACAAAGAAGAAACACGAAAAGAAAAAAAGAAACAGCGTTTATTTGCGGTACTTATGACACATCATCATCACCATCACAATTTAATATCCCCACTGCTGGGACTCAGGCCTCCTCTCTGTGACGGGAAATGGGCCGAAATCCATCACGCAGGCCCAGTGCGGGTCTGTGGATGTCACATATATGTCTTCGAATTTTTGGTTCTAAGACATGCCGGTTTCCTCACGACGTTTTCCGTCACCGTTTCGAGAGCAATGGTGAGACTGAGTAATTTTTGAGTAACACGATACCCCTTGGCAAGACTGCTGTCTGACTCCTCATTATCCATAACGACTATCAAAGATGTACAAATGACTGCCGGAACCATAATTGCACCCCTGCGAAGCAAGGACGGGTCGCTTGTCCTATCCTATCCTACTTATATTGTAAATACGAAAGTTTGGATGGATGCATGTTTGTTACTCAATCACGCCAGAACGGCTGAATGGATCTGTATGAAATTTGGCACAGAGATCGATATAGTCTGGAATACAACATAGGCTACTTTTCATCCCGGTGGTATAACTATAACTATTGTTCCTTTGGGATGAATAAATTCTTTTGTCACGGGCGAAGCCGCTGGTAGAAGTTAGTATACAATACAGCTACAGAAAAGTATCCTCATATACCTAAAAACTAAAAATACATACTATTCAAAAGATGTATGTCCGTCTGTCCCCTGTGACCTTTGCAACATAAAAACGTCTAAAGCCTTTTTATGATACATCATAAAAAAAACGACTGTTGTAAAAATTTGCTCGTGTTTTTAGCACTAGTATTGTCACCTGGGGTTTCTTGCTACATATTGTGATCATCTTCGTCATCATGGTTAAGAGGCTTGCCATAAAATATGACAACGGGATTGTGGTGGCAGTCGCTTTTTTAACCGACTTCCCAAAACGGAGGAGGTTCTCAATACGGATGTTTTTATTTTATTTTATGTATGTTCGGGCGTAACTCCGTCATATAATAACGTGGTTTTTTTTGTTCGTAATAAGTTTATTTTGGAACAGTGCCATTTAAATTTGTTAAAGATCTGATGAAGAACTTCGGAGATAAAAAAAAAAGATAAAAAAATATTCAACAGAACTTTTAGATAAATGAAAACAGAATACTTTTTGCAGATCTCTCGGGATTGCTGCAATCGCATGTCTGTTTATTGTTTACACCATTTCATAACATACCATCACACCAGTACGCTCTAAACGGGTACGCAGATGGGATTGTGGTGGCAGTCGCTTTTTTAACCGACTTCCCAAAAAGGAGGAGGTTCTCAATACGGATGTTTTTATTTTATTTTATGTATGTTCGGGCATAACTCCGTCATATAATAACGCGTTTTTTTTGTTCGTAATAAATTTATTTTGGAACAGTGCCATTTAAATTTGTTAAAGATCTGATGAAGAACTTCGGCGATAAAAAAAAAAAGAAAAAAAATATTCAACAGAACTTTTAGATAAATGAAAACAGAATACTTTTTGCAGATCTCTCGGGATTGCTGCAATCGCATGTCTGTTTATTGTTTACACCATTTCATAACATACCATCACGCCAGTACGCTCTAAATGGGTACGCAGATGTGTACAGTTCACCCTGGTACACTCTCATTCCACCTAACCGGTGGAATGAGAGTGTACCAGGGTGAACTGTGTTCAAGTTAAATGTTATTCGGGTAATCTATTCTGGCATCACTGTCAATTTTTTTATAATAAATATAACTGACTTCCAAATAATAACAAAGTAAAAAATAACTTCAATTTTTCACTTTGTTGCAGTCGTAGTCGGCGTCAAAAAGCGAACAACGAAAACAGAAACACTGACTTCCGAAATTGAAGTTATTTTTCACTTTGTAGTGTTTTTTTTATAACAAGCATTTTTTTTATTTAACTTGAAATGTATGTATGTGTGTTCGGGTCAAATCTTGCAACTGAATTTTAAAGCAGTTATCCTCCACTGATTAAGATGAAATTTTGCATACACGTTCAGTTTGTATGACAATGCGTGGTTAGCTAAGTGACGTCATTTTAAATCCAATATGGCGGACGGCCCAAGATGGCGGACTAGTTATTTTTAGTGCACTGCCATGATCTGGGTATCAAATGAAAGGGTTTGCTGAGGAGAATACGAAAAAAGGTTGATTAAAAAATAAAGATTTTTTATTTATTGGCGATATTCTCGCGTTTGACCACTATTTCACCTGATGGTAAGCGATAATATGGTCAATGCTCGACGGTGAAGCAAGCTTGTCTCATATAAATAAGTAAAACAGTTTGTATCAATATACGTACCTACGTATCATCACGCCAGTATTATGGAAAGTTAAGTTATAAAAAGTCACGCTTAAAAACAAACAAACACATATATTAATTTGCCAATATATATTCTCACTTAAGCAAACAGATATATTTTATGCATTTAATATGCTAAATATATTCAGTTTTTATTTCATAATAATTTGTGAATTCCTTTTATTGATTCTCAGATATTCTTTTTTATGCAAATAATATTTATAGATACATATTATTAGTATCTTATGTTTCACTATGTTCATATTACAACACTGAGGCGTTAAAATGACACATGACTCCTAGATCCTATATCTCCTCCTCTCGTGGGTAAGAAAGAAAGAAAGTCATGGGTCCTAGACAAATGACTTTTATAAACGAAAGCGAGGCGATAACCATTAAAAAAATGTCAATTTAAAATTAAAAAATCCCCGACAGAAAGACCTCTAAAAAGCAAAAAATAAGCCTCGTACTTGCGTTGGAGAACCGCTAAGTAAATAAAATAAACTGCTGTTGGGAACTTTTGTTGGGAAGTAGTTTTTATTTTATGCTTTTTAAACTATAATCTATCGAAACATGTAATTATGATATGATATCTTGCGAGAAATCTCAGATTCAAAGAGTAAAATCCGAATTACTTTTAAACGGCTGAACCGATTTCAACCAAACATAGCTAAGAACACTCTCGACATAGTCGCCTTTCAAACAAAAAAATCCGGCCAAGTGCGAGTCGGACTCGCACACGAAGGGTTCCGTACCATTATCGCAAAAAACGGTAAAAAAACACGTTTGTTGTATGGGAGCCCTACTTAAATATTTATTTTATTCTGTTTTTAGTATTTGTTGTTATAGCGGCAACAGAAATACATCATCTGTGAAAATTTCAACTGTGTAGCTATCACGGTTCATGAGATACAGCCTGGTGACAGACAGACGGACAGCGAATTCTCAGTAATAGGGTCCCGTTTTTACTCTTTGGGTCCGGAACCCTAAAAACTAAACCAAAATCGGTTCATCTGTTAAGGAACTATGATGCCATAGACAGAGACACAGATACACAGCAACACACGTCAATCTTATAACACCCCTCTTTTTTCGTTAAATAAGGGGGGCTTAAAAATGAATGGTATTGCCAATCGCTATCGAAATATCATGTGATCAATCCCTAACATTTTGGCATTTCGACCATTGTCATCGTTGAGTGAAAGTTGTAGAAAGGGATAGTCATAGACGTATAGAGGAGCTCGAGACTATACAATGTTTCCGGACTTGTAGTAATAAAACTTTAAGGGCGGTTACGCACTTCACGTCCGTGCCCGTGATTTGAGTTCCGAGTTCAAAATGTTTTGAATTATGACAGATTATGACGGATCTAGTTCGAATGTAGTGCGTAACCTTCCCTACAAGAAGCATTACGGCTACTTCTGAACCGATATTTCACGGACACGGACATATATGCGTTATCACCCTAAGGCCGTAAAATACAGTTAATTTTATCGATAAAACACCACACATAAAGGGTGAAATCAGCACACCCTCAAAGATAGAGCAATTTTAGTACCTGACTGACTATTACGATATCTGCATAGTCTAACAAACATAACTTTGGACCTAGATCTCACAGAGGCGAAAATTTAAAGTTATTTTTAGGGTCAAAGCATGGTAAATCTAAAAAGTAGGTATTCAACTAACACTCACAAGATAAAATATAGTTTTATTATTATTGCATTTTTTTATTTTTTTTTTACTGTGTATAGGCCTGTGTTTGACCACAATCTCACCGTGGTCAGTGATGATGTGGCCGATGGTGGTAAGCACACAAAGCCTAGAAGGGAACTGGCTCTCAAGTGCTGCTGTCGGAACACACCGGAAGGTGCTTGGCGACAGATTTTCAACTTGAGGGTGGTTGCCAGCCAGGCGGGTACTACAAAGTACCCTACCACCGTGCTATGGTTTCCTCACGATGTTTTCCTTCACCGAAAGCTCAAGCTCATTGTAGGATTCGAACCCGCGACCTTCGTCTCGGTATCCGACGACACTACCACTGAGCTATCATCGCCTTGCATTTCCTTAAATTCTCAATTTTTTTTTTAGTCTGTCTTTGATACATGTCTTTTATGGGAGTTTTGTTACTCTTTGTGTTGGTCTACACATTGTCAAAAGATGCACAGCTCTAAGCCAAATAGTTTTGATTTTATTATTGCCTAAAAAGAATGCCTGCGCATTTTAGCCAAATATTTTTTGCAGAATTTTAAGAAATGGATTAAAAAAACGTGTGAGGATTAAACCCCCTTATGTGGGATGTTTTTATCGACCAAATTAAGTGTATTTTACGGCCTTAGTAGTAAGTTCTATTTCTACAAGTCTGGATACATTATAAAATAAAGCCGTCTAAAGGTTAAGCAACGCTTATCGAGCTCGGTCCGTGGACGGGTGACAATTCTTCACGTACCGAGACTCCTCCGTGCCTGGGCAAGCACTACAGGCTGTCTTTTGATTCGTGTTATACGTTTACCGGCAAATCCTAAGATGAATACAGTGAATAGGTTGCTTCTTACCATCAGTAAGGATAGTGGTCAAGCGCGAGAATATAAAATAAAAAAAAAAAAAAAAAAAAAAAAAAAAAAAAAAAAAAAAAAAAAAAAAGCCTCTTTATTCCTTATTAGTTTAAAATAACAATTGGTTTATATTAACATGCATAATAATTATTTATTTATGATTAACATGCATCAACAATTTGTAAAAATTTATAATTTTTTATTAATGTTAGCTAATAAGGACCTCTCAACGAGTAAAGGCCTCCTCCATTTTCCTCCACATGGTTCTGTCTTTCGCTTTTTCCATCCAGTTTATTCCTGCAGTCCTCTGTATCTCATCAAGCCATCTATCTGCTGGTCTACCTCTTGACCTCTTGCCTGTTGGGCCGTTCCATGCTGTTACCCTTTTTGTCCATTTATCATCATTCATGCGTGCAATATGGCCTGCCCATTTCCATTTGAGCTTTTTGCAGTGTTCTAGAGCGTCAATTGCTTTGGTTGTCTCCCTTATGTCTTTATTCCTTTTTCGGTCTTTTAATTTCAGATTTAGTATGCTGCGCTCCATAGATCTTTGAGTTGTTAGAATCTTATTCTTAGTGTGTTTGTTATAAATCCAGGTTTGTGATGCATATGAGAGACATGGTAAGATACATGAATCTAAAACTTTTTTCTTCATGCTGATAGGGAGATTTGATTTTAGAACTTCTTTGTAACTCCAGAACTTGTTCCAGGTGAGGTTCACACGTCTTGTTACTTCGTCTCGTTGTCTGGATTTTTTGAATGAAATTTGTTTGCCTAAATAAGTATACTCCTGAACATATTCCAATTGAGCATTTTCGATGCATATGGGGATGTTTATGCTGTTTGTCATAACTTTGGTTTTTGTTATGTTTAATTGCAAACCGATATCAAAGCTGACTGTGTTTAACTCATTTACCATGGATTCTAATTGTGATGCACTTTCTGAGAAGAGCACTATGTCGTCAGCAAATCTGAGGTTACTTAGGTATTTACCTTGAATCTTTATACCTTTGCTTTCCCATTTTAGAGTTTTCATTATGCTTTGCAATACAGTGATAAAAATTCTTGGTGATAAAGGGTCCCCCTGGCGAACACCTCTACATATATTTATTTCGGATCCCCTTTTTTCTAATCGCACTCTGCTTACGCTTTTTTTATAAATGTCTTTAATAAGTTCTATAGTTTCAGACGGTACCTCGCATTCTTCTAGAGCTCTCCACATGCTGTCATGAGAAATTGAGTCGAACGCCTTTGCATAATCAATAAATGCTAAGTAAAGCGGGCGTTTCATTTCTTCATACTTCTCGATGATTTGTTCTAAAGTGTGGATGTGGTCTACAGTTGAGTAATTTTTCCTAAAGCCTGCTTGCTCAACCGGCTGGTGGTTCTCTGTGTATTTTGCAAGGCGTTCTTCCAAACATGAGGCGAACAGCTTATACAAATTTGACTGTAAGCTAATAGGTCGATAGTTACCTATGTCTGTAGGGTTTCCTTTCTTATATAGAAGAACTACATCTGATGCCGCCCATTCTCTAGGAATTGTCTTGTCTTCTAATATTTTATTAAATAAGTTGGTTAATGGACATAATAATAGTAGGTCTCCTGTCATAATAGCCTCATTTGACACACCATCAGGTCCGCTACTTTTATCTTTCTTCAGGGATTTCATTTTAGTATGTATGTCTTGGATAGAGAATCTTTGTATGGTGGTATTGCATTGTACTTGTGTTCGACTATGGGTTTCTTCCCTTAATGATGTTTGTGAAGCATAGAGATTTTTATAAAAATTTGTGGCTATCCTTATTATACCTGACCTAGAAAAGGTGTTCCTGGTTGTTGTAGAGCTCTCATTCAGGCATGGAATCCATTTCTTAGCAGTTGTTAGTTCTTTTGAAGCTTTTTTCATACTTCCAGTCTTATTTAGGTGCTTTTCAATTGTTTTTATTCTATATTCTTGATGTTCTTTTTTAATAAGTCTGTGAATGGCTTTATATAATCTACATTTCTCTAGCTTTTCATCATTTGATAGATGTTTTCTCCTTGTAAGTTCGTTTCTTCTATTTATAAGGTTTTTAGTACTATCTGAAATGGTGAATTTTTGTTTCTTGGTTATATTTTTGTTTTGTACTGAACGTAAGCTTTCATCAATCGCCTTCTTGATTTTTCTATAGTATGTCTCTACGTCATCGTTTTCCTCTAGTTTTATGTTTGTGATATAAGATTTCAAAGTTTCTTTAAACTGTTCTTGTTCTTCTTCTGTTTTTAAAGTTGTGTTGTTTTTTCTGTATTTGACTCTAGATTTTTTAGTTGTATTTAGTAAGAAAGTACTTCTTAGAAGCCTGTGGTCGCTGTTGAATGAAAGTTGTTTTATTATTTCAAAGTTTTCAACTTTTTCTTTGATGTTCGATAATATGTAGTCTATTTGGCTTTTGCTTCTCTTAGGCGAGAGCCATGTCCATAGGTTCTTTGTGTTCTTTTTAAACAAACTATTTATTATGAACAGGTTATTTTCCCAACAGAACTGTAGAAGAGCTTCACCTCTTTTGTCTCTTTTTCCATAACAAGTAGTACCCAGTACTCTGGCTTCGCCCTTCAATTTCTGGCCTACTCGGGCATTGAAGTCACCCAAAATTATAAGATTTTTAGAGCACTGTTTAAGGGACTGGTGGATATTATCATAAAATTCTTTTATTTCCAGATCATTTGCGTCAATGGTGGGTGCATGTACTTGAATGATAGAGAGGTTTGTATGTTCAAACTTCATATGTAGAATGCAAATTCGTTCATTAATCGCAATAAAACTCTCTATATTTTCTTTTAGGTACTTCCTGATGAGGAAACCCACACCATATTGGCCCTTTGTTTCACCATAATGACAAAATATATGGTCTTCATCTTCTATTATGTTGTATCCTGTTCGTCTAATTTCTGCTAAGCCAATAACATCATATTTAATTTTTGATATAGCGTGTTTGAATTCTAGTAGTCTTTCGTGTGATAGAAGTGATCGAGCATTGTAGGTACACAGATATAGTGGGTGGAGTGGAGGGTTGTGGTCGCTGACCCCACGGTGACCAGCCGGTTTGGGGAGAACTTTTTAAATATCGAGCAAAAAACGGCAAAAATATCACGTTTGTTGTATGGGAGCCCCCCTTTAATATTTACTTTATACTGTTTTTAGTATTTGTTGTTATAGCGGCAACAGAAATACATCTTTTGTGAAAATTTCAACTGTCTAGCTATCACGGTTCATGAGATACAGCCTGGAGACAGACGGACAGACAGACAGACAGACAGACAGACAGACAGACAGACAGACAGACAGACAGACAGACAGACAGACAGACAGACAGACAGACAGACAGACAGACAGACAGACAGACAGACAGACAGACAGACAGACAGACAGACAGACAGACAGACAGACAGACAGACAGACAGACAGACAGACAGACAGACAGACAGACAGACAGACAGACAGACAGACAGACAGACAGACAGACAGACAGACAGACAGACAGACAGACAGACAGACAGACAGACAGACAGACAGACAGACAGACAGACAGACAGACAGACAGACAGACAGACAGACAGACAGACAGACAGACAGACAGACAGACAGACAGACAGACAGACAGACAGACAGACAGACAGACAGACAGACAGACAGACAGACAGACAGACAGACAGACAGACAGACAGACAGACAGACAGACAGACAGACAGACAGACAGACAGACAGACAGACAGACAGACAGACAGACAGACAGACAGACAGACAGACAGACAGACAGACAGACAGACAGACAGACAGACAGACAGACAGACAGACAGACAGACAGACAGACAGACAGACAGACAGACAGACAGACAGACAGACAGACAGACAGACAGACAGACAGACAGACAGACAGACAGACAGACAGACAGACAGACAGACAGACAGACAGACAGACAGACAGACAGACAGACAGACAGACAGACAGACAGACAGACAGACAGACAGACAGACAGACAGACAGACAGACAGACAGACAGACAGACAGACAGACAGACAGACAGACAGACAGACAGACAGACAGACAGACAGACAGACAGACAGACAGACAGACAGACAGACAGACAGACAGACAGACAGACAGACAGACAGACAGACAGACAGACAGACAGACAGACAGACAGACAGACAGACAGACAGACAGACAGACAGACAGACAGACAGACAGACAGACAGACAGACAGACAGACAGACAGACAGACAGACAGACAGACAGACAGACAGACAGACAGACAGACAGACAGACAGACAGACAGACAGACAGACAGACAGACAGACAGACAGACAGACAGACAGACAGACAGACAGACAGACAGACAGACAGACAGACAGACAGACAGACAGACAGACAGACAGACAGACAGACAGACAGACAGACAGACAGACAGACAGACAGACAGACAGACAGACAGACAGACAGACAGACAGACAGACAGACAGACAGACAGACAGACAGACAGACAGACAGACAGACAGACAGACAGACAGACAGACAGACAGACAGACAGACAGACAGACAGACAGACAGACAGACAGACAGACAGACAGACAGACAGACAGACAGACAGACAGACAGACAGACAGACAGACAGACAGACAGACAGACAGACAGACAGACAGACAGACAGACAGACAGACAGACAGACAGACAGACAGACAGACAGACAGACAGACAGACAGACAGACAGACAGACAGACAGACAGACAGACAGACAGACAGACAGACAGACAGACAGACAGACAGACAGACAGACAGACAGACAGACAGACAGACAGACAGACAGACAGACAGACAGACAGACAGACAGACAGACAGACAGACAGACAGACAGACAGACAGACAGACAGACAGACAGACAGACAGACAGACAGACAGACAGACAGACAGACAGACAGACAGACAGACAGACAGACAGACAGACAGACAGACAGACAGACAGACAGACAGACAGACAGACAGACAGACAGACAGACAGACAGACAGACAGACAGACAGACAGACAGACAGACAGACAGACAGACAGACAGACAGACAGACAGACAGACAGACAGACAGACAGACAGACAGACAGACAGACAGACAGACAGACAGACAGACAGACAGACAGACAGACAGACAGACAGACAGACAGACAGACAGACAGACAGACAGACAGACAGACAGACAGACAGACAGACAGACAGACAGACAGACAGACAGACAGACAGACAGACAGACAGACAGACAGACAGACAGACAGACAGACAGACAGACAGACAGACAGACAGACAGACAGACAGACAGACAGACAGACAGACAGACAGACAGACAGACAGACAGACAGACAGACAGACAGACAGACAGACAGACAGACAGACAGACAGACAGACAGACAGACAGACAGACAGACAGACAGACAGACAGACAGACAGACAGACAGACAGACAGACAGACAGACAGACAGACAGACAGACAGACAGACAGACAGACAGACAGACAGACAGACAGACAGACAGACAGACAGACAGACAGACAGACAGACAGACAGACAGACAGACAGACAGACAGACAGACAGACAGACAGACAGACAGACAGACAGACAGACAGACAGACAGACAGACAGACAGACAGACAGACAGACAGACAGACAGACAGACAGACAGACAGACAGACAGACAGACAGACAGACAGACAGACAGACAGACAGACAGACAGACAGACAGACAGACAGACAGACAGACAGACAGACAGACAGACAGACAGACAGACAGACAGACAGACAGACAGACAGACAGACAGACAGACAGACAGACAGACAGACAGACAGACAGACAGACAGACAGACAGACAGACAGACAGACAGACAGACAGACAGACAGACAGACAGACAGACAGACAGACAGACAGACAGACAGACAGACAGACAGACAGACAGACAGACAGACAGACAGACAGACAGACAGACAGACAGACAGACAGACAGACAGACAGACAGACAGACAGACAGACAGACAGACAGACAGACAGACAGACAGACAGACAGACAGACAGACAGACAGACAGACAGACAGACAGACAGACAGACAGACAGACAGACAGACAGACAGACAGACAGACAGACGGATCGCGAAGTCTTAGTAATAGGGTCCCGTTTTTACCCTTTGGGTACGGAACCCTAAAAATGCGATTCATTATGATGTTTTTCTTCACCGTTATCAGCAATGTCCAGGATAAACTTAGAGTGTCCCAATAGCTAAGGCCTCATCTCTCGTGCTTGAGGTAGTATATTCAAAAGTGACTTTAAGAATTCAATTCATAGGGGGATTCATCATCATCATCAGCCTATTAATGTTCCCACTGCTGGGACACAGGCCTCCTCTCTGTGAGAGAGAATGGGCCGTAATCCACCACGCGGGCACTGTTCCCGCGGGTTGGTGGATGTCACATGTCTTCGAATTTTTGGTTCTAGGATTCCTCACGATGTTTTCCTTCACCGTTTTGAGTGCAGTGGTGATGAAATAATTTACACAAAGTAAAGCGCCTGCCTGGGCTCGAACTCACGACCTACCACTTGTAAGTCGCGGCCGATACCACTGAGCCACCACTGCTCATATTATAGGTGGATTATGATGTCGATATTTATTTTTAACTTATATGCAAGTTATAGAACTAATATTTGTCAAGCGTTTATTATAAGATCAAGGCTACCACAGGTTTTTTTAAAATATAATCCACAATGTATGCATAATTCTGTTATTAAATTAATTTTAATATTTTCTAAAATCATTTTCAATAAAATAATATGACATGGAATGTATAATGTAGCTATTCAAAATCAAATTTTATTATTTTGCACATAAATTCATGATATTATTATGATACTGAATACAAATACTTAAATAATATTACTGAATTATTGTATTGCATTAATATTGGTTTTATTTATGGATATGATCTAAATTGACTGCCCCGTTGGTTTAGTGGTCGCAAGCGCTGCTGGTGAGCATGTGATCCTGAGTTCAGTTCTCGGGTGGATCAAAGTGTTAATGGCTTTTTCAGCAGCCCGGCGTCGGGTTTAGGAGTGCTGGAGTCTCGCCCCTATTACATGGGACTTAAACATAATTGACGGAATGTGTGTGTACTGTAAGTGAACCTCTGCCGAACCCCTCGGGGACTACCGGCGTGATGTTCAGTGTTAAGTTACGTGTTATGATTTAAGTTTGCATATTATTTATATAATTAAGTTTTCACAACAATTTCAATTTTCAACAACAACAATTTTGAACAATTTTCTATTGACAGCCGACCATAGATTAATAGATTTCTTCCATATTTAATAAATTACTTACTCTTTGGTCCGCGCTTCGTTTGTCTATGATATCGACAAATAATCTATAATAGGTCTAGCTACATTTAATGTTTTATTTATATACTTACACATATTTTGACCCACTTTCTGTGTTTATTATATTTCTTTTGTTATTTATATATACTATTTTTTTTTTATTGTATTTTCCGTTTCCGTAAGTGTGTCCGTGGCATGAACAGTGGGCCCTATCAGAATATCAGCGCAGGGCTATTTCCTTTTTGGATATCGCTGCACATGCTGAGATAGGAGCCTTTTTGGTCTCGCACGGGGTTTTTTATTTTGACTATTGTGTAATTTTTATGCTTATTTCTCGTGTCTCCTGTGCGGGTCACAAATAAACATTTTTCTTTCTTTCTTTCTTTCATGATAACATTACAGGGTAGTTACAAGTAAAAATTTCCAAAATCCCCGGCATTATTTTTTAATTTCATACTTTTTAAACTACATAATATATCTAGTAGTAAAACACGCTTCGATCAACAATCTATCGAACTCGTAATTATGAGACGATATTTTGCGAAAATACTCCGTTTCAAACAGAAAACAGCCCATAACTTTTGAACGGCTAAACCGATTTTCACCAAACATAGCTAAGAACACTCTCGACAAAGTCACCTTTCAAACAAAAAAATCTAAATCAAAATCGGTTCATCCGTTTAGGCGCTATGATGCCACAGACAGATACACATATACACACGTCAAACTTATAACACCCCTCTTTTTCCGTCGGGGGTTAAAAACACCTAAGGCCTTAGATAAAGTACCTATAGATTAAGCCTTAAAATGACCTTGATTGATAGAGCGAGATGGCTAATTGGCAGCTCCATGTAAATAATAAGGACAAAAGATTATTTTTTGTCTTTGTCACCGTGGCCGGTTTCTGTTGTTTGTCAAACTCTAATACAATGGCAGGTTTGACAAACAAACTCGGTTTTGTTTGATTTTCTATGATTTCATGGTATTATGTGTTAATTGCTGAAAAAAGCACATGAACTGGCATCTAGTACAAGCACGGGGAAAAAGCAAATAATATCAACACGCACAAAGGCACTGATCAGCAGAAGACGTGAAATACATAACACAAAACCGAAATCAACGGCTATGAAAAACGAATTAACAGCACTGTATAAGCTCATAAGCAAACGAATTAACCAAGACTATAAGGCACACCGCACACAAACTATTGAAAAATGTCTTCATGCCACGGGAAGCGTCAAGAAAGCGTATTGAGAACACATAAATCATGGATTGAAGAGTTGAAAAGCAAAACTAACAACACACAAAATAGAACGGAAATACTCAAAATAGCAACAGATTTTTACAAAAACCTTTATAGCTCGCCAAACCAAACAGTATATAAATTTCCGAGTAGTAGTAAGGGTGAGGCGAAAGCAACCATTGACGAAGACGAAGTGGTGAAAGAAATTAAAGCACTTAAAGCAGATAAAAGCCCAGGACCCGACAGGATCACCAACGAAGCCATAAAAATAGGATGCAGGTATCTAGCTAAACCTCTAACCCGACTGTTTAACAAGATATTGAGTTGCAAAAATACTCCAAGTCAATGGTTAGAGTCGGAAATAATTTTGCTGTATAAAAAGGAGACCCAAATGACATTAGTAACTATAGACCGATAAGCCTACTAGCTTCACTATACAAACTTTTTTCCTCTATAATAGAGAAAAAAATAAAAGAAACCACAGAAAAATACCAACCAATAGAACAGGCAGGCTTCCGACGAGGTTTTTCAACGGTTGACCATATACACACACTAGAAATGGTAATAGAAAATTCCAAGAGTTCAACAGACCACTCTATACTGTTTTTATTGATTATCAAAAAGCCTTCGATACTCTACTCCACCCATCGATTTGGGAAGCTCTACTCTCTCAAGAAGTGGCAATGGATTACATAAAAGTCCTAAAAAACATCTACGACAACAGTACTAGCAGAGTGAAGTTGGAGACCACTGGGCCAACTATACAAATAAAAAGAGGTGTAAGGCAGGGGGATCCAATCTCTCCAACAATATTTATAGCGGTGCTAGAGATCATCATCCGCAAACTAAAATGGGAGAAAGTCGGCATAAATATAAACGGATGTTACCTGAGCCATCTCAGATTCGCTGACGATATAGTTCTGTTATCAGAAAGCACAAACCAACTACAACTAATGATAAACTCGCTACATGAAGAAAGTCGTAAAGTGGGCTTAGAAATTAACTTAAATAAAACAAATGTCATGACGAACCATACTAAAACACCTATATATCTCAATAATTTGCCTTTATCTTACGTTGACACCTACATTTACCTAGGAAAACAAATTTCATTCAACCAACACAACAACGAACTGGAAGTGGAGAGAAGAGCCAACATCACTTGGAAAAAATTCTGGAGTCTCAAGGAAATTCTGAAAAGCGACATAAGGTTGAAAAGCAAAGTCATGAACACCTGCCTACTTCCCTCACTAACATATGGCTGTCAAACCTGGAAATTTACTATGAAAATAAAAAACAAGATCATAACTAGTCAAAGAAGTATGTAAAGAAGCATTATGAAGATCAGAAGGATCGAAAAAATCCCTCATACTGTTATAAGACAAAAAACTAAAGCCATAGATGCTCTCAGCTACGCACAGAGGCTAAAATGGCGATGGGCAGGACATGTAGCCAGACTAAATGACAATCGCTGGACCAGAAAGACCACATCATGGTTAGGACCATCGGGCCAAAGAAAAAGGGGTAGACCAAATGCACGCTGGACAGACGAAGTTATAAAAATAGCAGGTTCCCACTGGATGCGTGTAGCACAGGATAGAAAACATTGGTTATCTCTGGAGGAGGCCTTTACCTTCCGTTGAGAGGGGTTCTTGCAAATCGTATGCTTACACCCAAAAACTAACAATAGTTAATTAACTCTACATCACAAACAATAAAAAAAAAATTTTTTTAAGAAACTATCATGTTAATTTATTATGTAAAAATTTTATAACGTGTTCTTATTACTGTCTAAGACAATTATTAGAATTTAGAAGTACGAAAGTAATTTAATTTAATTATAATGTATTGCAATTAATTTATTGGAAATCGAAAGTTTATTGTACCTGTTATTTGAATGATTTAATTGTAAAGTAATTAATTTATTGGAAATTGAAAGTTTATTGTTCTATTTTAATAATTTGAATTGTAAATTGTAGTATAATTAATTTATTAGAAATTGAAATTTTATTTTATGATTTAATGATTAAAATACCTAAATATGTAATGTAATACCAAAAAATACAATTAGCCCAGTACCAGTAACTTTGAATCAATTAATTGATTACTTACTTTTACTAACAACAAGCGAATCTAATTAATTATGCATGCGCACTGTTTTTAAATTGTCAATCTTTATTGTAAAGCAAGAAATAAAAGGCTTTTTTATTTTTATTTATTTTATTTATGTGTTAATTGAGACGAGGAATTTGGGTTATTTATATAATAATAAGTGTCAGTGCGATGGTGGGTTGTAGTGTTCTTGTTGTAACACCAGAACTAACTATTGCTGTCTCATGTGCGGCCACGCCAGTGCTTAATCTATAGGTACTTTATCTAAGCCTAAGGCGTATATATACAGCGCAATGGGGGCTGCCGCGTATAAATTCGCCGCTAGAGGCGCTGGTGCGGCGTGAGGTCTCCGATATGTCAAATTTAATAGCTTTTTGGCTTTTAGCGCGAGTTTTTTATTTTTGTGAATATTTTCCAAATATGGTAGACTAAGATACGGGATTTACCAATCATTGCTATAATAGAGTTGTATAATATGTTTCGGCAGTTGTTATTCTCCTTTTTTTCGAAAAATAGGGGCTGCACAAAACTGATATCGCACTTCTACGGCATTAGAAATGACTTTAATTCAAACTTTGCTTCCTTGCGCGTTGTAACAACGTTTAACAGCTATAATTGATGCACTTAAGTCAAGTAAATTCCAAGTTTAAACTGACGTAAATTAGTTCATCCTCATTAAAACAAAAGACCAAAACGAAACGTTAAGTAAACAGTAAAACAAGTAAAATTTTAAAAAACCTCCAACACATTTTTATTTCATACTAGCTGACCCGGCAAACTTTGTTTTGCCATAAAGACACCAAACATTCATCTACCCTACTTAACCTGCTCTACCTACCTTACCCTACCAACCCTACACTACCCTACCTATCCCACCCTACCTACCCCACCCTACCTACCCTACCCTACCTACTAAACCCTAAATGTTACTCTTAAATGTTACTCTTAAACCTCACCACGTATCTTCAAGGAGGAGGGGGGGTTAAAATATGCTAATAATACATCACGTGATTAAACCTACGGACGGATGATTCGTTCGGATGTGTTTTTACCCGTCCAAAAAATTTAAATGAATACTTGTTTTTTTCACTCCGATGTTTCGGAGTACTTTCGGATGGAGCCCGTAACCAGGCCTCCTCCACTTGACCGTACTTACAGCGATTAATACCTACACTTTCGCGCGGTCCGGGCACCGCGGCGCTCCGCCATCGCCAGTCAGTTGACAGTTGACACCGCTCGCGCGCAGAGTTCGCGCGTGCGATGGTAGTCCGTGGTTGGTGGGCGCGGGGATCTTAGTTCGCCAGCCTCGCAAGAAACGTGCTGTCACGGATCAACCCAACCGGCACGGATATTGAGAGAGTGTGAAATATTTTTTACGTAGTAACTTTTCTAATCAGGTGCCGTAACTTCGTTGACGGAGATAGGGAGTAGACCCCCAGGGCCGGCGCTGCCTTCGAGCTTCTCATTTCCCTCGCAATGTCACTAACGACTGTCAAATATCTACAGAATGATAGCCGGAACCAACGGTTTAACGTGCTGCCTGATCCTGAGGTATGGAGGAGTTTCTCTCGGTATCGAATGTATGGTCACCCATCCACGAGCCTTAGGCAATAATGCCGAAGATGAACTTGCGAAGAGAGGCTCCAAGATGTCAGTGCTAGGCCCGTACCCACTTCTCCCCCTGCCTTTCTCACAAATTCATGCGTGCATTCGCCAAAGATCGAGCAGACTTTATAATAACAGATGATCACGGGCAACCTCCGTGCAGGCAACAGATTGTAGACAGTCAAAGTTAGCTTTACCGAATGGATACCCGCGATTAACCAAAAAACTTCTCGGCCTGTGTAGAAATAACCTTAGAATAATCACAGGAACTATTACGGGCCATAACATCCTTAAGACGACGATAGTCGCCAACGAACTTGAGGGAACAAAACGCGCACTCGTTACACACCCGCGAGACCCAAAATTCAGTATTCTTTTGTACTTTTCTTATTCTATGACTTTAAAAAAAACCCTTAGATCAAAATGTAGATGATTCATTTTTCTTTGAGTACGTAGTAACAATTTCATTAAAATACGCCAGGCGGTTTTTGGTGCGATTGTCGTTTTTTGGAGAGCAGTGGTGTCCGAGTGGTATCGGCCGCGACTTACAAGTTGTAGGTCGTGGGTTCGAACACAGGCAGGCGCTTTACTTTGTGTAAATTATTTCATCACCACTGCTCTCAAAAACGGTGAAGGAAAACATCGTGAGGGAACCGGCATGTCCTAGAACCAAAAATTCGAAGACATGTGGCATCCACCAAACCCGCACTGGGCCCGCGTGGTGGATTACGGCCCATTCCCTCTCACAGAAAGGAGGCCTGTGTCCCAGCAGTGGGAACATTAATAGGCTGATGATGTGATGTGATGATGTGTGATGTGTCGTTTTTTATCCGTGTCTTTAGTCTAACGTGTGTTTAGTCTAATTTGTATTTCGTAGTCCGTTGCGCCTTAGTAATAACCTTGCCTAGATTATATAAAATAGCATTTATTACATAACGATAAAAAACAACCATTAGATACGCCGTACTCCAACCAGCGTAGAACTTGAGCGAGCGTTTTCAGCTGCTGCTTATGTTGGCAATGAACTACAACCTGGGAGTCTTCAAGTCAAGAGTGAATAGGTTTCTTCTAGGCAAGCGTGCTTCATCGTCGACCACATCATCGCTTAGATAGTGGTCAAGCGCAAGCCTAAAAACAATAAAAAAAAAAAAAATACAAAGCAGGGCTTGAAGTCAAACATTGGATGCTTTGATATTTCTGCGATTATATTTTCGAAATTCTTTTTTTTTGTGTTGTATTTTTGATTTCTTGCAAAAGTATAGTATTTTTGTTTTGTCTTTTTTCTTTTCTTATTACATTAAAAATTTTTTTTTTTTTTTTTTTTAGTTTAAAAAAAAAATCATTGCCCCACACTAGGAATTTCTTCCTGTATCGTGGGTGCGTTTACAAACATAGAAACTCACATACACAAACACCCAGAGCCGAAACAACTATCTGTAGGTCATACAAATATTTGTTTCGTGCGGGAATCGAACCCGCGACACGCAGCGCAGCAGTCAATCGCTCAACCACTGCGCCAACCGTGCGCCCAAATTATACAAGTTTTTTTTTTTAATTTGGGCCCAATTAGAAACCACATAGTCTAATCCCGGGATAGGCCCAGGATTGAAAAACATGCTCGGGATTGTATTCTCTACTTAGGACACATATATTTTTTCCAAAAAATTACGACAAGCCGTTTAGACGTGATTCTCATTTTAAAATCAGCTACTCAGGGGTATCTGCGCCTTAACAAACATATTTTAATATAGGCGCCACAGACAGCCCGCTTTGCAGGGGCTGCCTTGACGCCTAGGAAACAGCCACCCACGTCATCCTGGAATGCGCGGCTGTGGCTTCTCAACGTGAAGAAATCCTCGGAACAATGAGGTCACTCCGCGAAGCCTGTGAAGCTCCCAGGAAGCTTCTGTGCTTTTGGGCGGAGCAAGGCTGGCTTTGTTAGCCTGTGGATTTTGTGATAAATAAATAAATAAACCCCCACGCACAATGCACCGAATGAGAGTCTAAGTGCGGAAAAGGGGGTCCTCATCATCATCACGATCACCCATCCACGGACCGACCTCAGCAAGCGTTGCTTAACCTTAAGATCGACCCGTGCGGCTGTTTATTGCTTAGTCACGAGCTTCTTAGTAGTAGCACTTCTGCCTACCAAATTTTGTTTAAATAGCGGATATCGAGACCCCATGCATCGCGATTCTATTTTACTCGATCATATTTTTTTCAACCTATGAACGAAAATCCAAAATACAAAAACCTCTGTTTCAAACAGTTTTGTATCAAAATCAAGTTCTCATTATACTGGCTGCTAAACGAGCTTATGAAATACCTGACCAATTTAAAAAGGTTTCGGATCTATTGAATTTTGTACGCACGATGAGGTCTTTTTATTTTGGTTGTCTTATACATGACGTGACAAGACCTCTTCATTATTCAACTTTTCATCAACGCAGAGGTATATTTATACTGGTTGTAACGACCAATTTAAATAGATCTCTTATTGACAGGGTTTATAAAGAATTAGAGGTCGGTTTAAGTTGGTAGTCTAACGTGGTATTTGATTCAAACAAGCGAGTTTTTGTATAGAAATTTGACAAAGGAGTTTTGAATTCGGTTAGTTAGGGCAGTCACAGTTGTTTTTTTTTTTCGGGACCTTGTTATTGAACTTTGGGTTCTCGAGGGAATGTTCTTATATGCATTTGTACTCGAAGAGTTATATTTTTACAAGCTTTATATTAGGCTTGCTTTTGCATCTCGTAATCCATTTTTACCCGACTGCAGGAGGGTACCTAATGATTTTCGAGCGTATGTATGGTAGGAATGTATGTATGTCCATTTCTATAACACGCTCTACAGCCAATACGGCTTGACGGATTATGACATAATGACGTGTCGTTGGATTCGTCTCAATTGTTTATTATAACACTTATCAATAGGGTAACCTACCGGAAAATATAAAAAACTGGCCAAGTGCGAGTCGGACTCGCACACGAAGGGTTCCGTACCATTATCGCAAAACACTGCATAAAAATCACGTTTGTTGTATGGGAGCCCCCCTTAATTTATTTTATTTTAATTTATTAATTATTATTTTTTGAAGTAAATATACAACTAAACATTCTGTGAATATTTCAAGCGTCTACCTGTTGCCGTTATTAATATCGAGCAAAAAACGGCAAAAATATCACGTTTGTTGTATGAGAGCCCCCCTTTAATATTTACTTTTTAGTATTTGTTGTTATAGCGGCAACAGAAATACATCATCTGTGAAAATTTCAACTGTCTAGCTATCACGGTTCATGAGATACAGCCTGGAGACAGACGGACAGACAGACAGACAGACAGACGGATCGCGAAGACTTAGTAATAGGGTCCCGTTTTTACCCTTTGGGTACGGAACCCTAAAAATATAGCGAAAATATGCGTGATCAATAGATATTAGATATAATTTGCAATTTCCGCTGAGAATGGGGTAAATATACAATTTCATATGCAAAATGGAAATGCTTATTTTATAATCAGGTCTCTTAATGTTCCCGCTACCGGGACGTAGGCCTCCTTTCTGTGAGAGAGGGAATGGGCCTTAATCCATCACGCGGGCCCAGTCAAGACATGTCTTCGAAATTTTGGTCTAATTATCTCACGATGTTTCCCTTTAGCGTTTATTATAGGCAGTCGCTTCATGTAAGCAGACTCCAACATTATTATACAGTTGGAAAAAAAAGCGAACTAAAAAGACGTAAACAAGGAGAAAATCATGCTGTGCAGGCGGAGGATACATCTGGTTTTGGTCAGCCAGCTCGCGAACATGTACCCTCCGACTGCACAGCATGATTTTCTCCTTGTTTACGTCTTTTTAGTTCGCTTTTTAAGCAGTCGGGTTTTTTGATTTAACTTTATAGTTATATTTTTTTTCGAATTAGGTACATTTAAACATATATATTTTTGAAATCACCTCTTAAAACACTTTATTTTGATACCCAACAAGATGAGTTTGGACGAAAAAAAATATTTGGGCCCCACAATATGACGCCCAAAATCCGCCATTTTTAGGGTTCCGTACCCAAAGGGTAAAAATGGGACCCTATTACTAAGACTTCGCGGTCCGTGTGTCTGTCTGTCTGTCACCAGGCTGTATCTCATGAACCGTGATAGTTACACAGTTGAAATTTTCACAGATGATGTATTTCTGTTGCCGCTATAACAACAAATACTAAAAACAGAATAAAATAAATATTTAAGTGGGGCTCCCATACAACAAACGTGATTTTTTGCCGTTTTTTGCGATAATGGTACGCAACCCTTCGTGCGCGAGTCCGACTCGCACTTGGCCGGTTTTTTCTATTTTCCAATTTTAATGTAGCCTGTGACACTCGCAGGGTTAAGACGAATCGATTGATGTAAGAACCATCAAAATCGGCCAACGCGTTTGGTGTCTAGAACGCCACATAGGAACAAACATAAGTATACATACATATATACATACATACATAGACTGATAAACACATTACCCTCCTTCGGCAGTCGGGTTTTTGTTTATTGTCTGTATTGTTTTTGTATATTTCATTATATGTTTTGTAAGTGTACCTATGGACAGAAAGTCTGAAAATAAATGAATTTATTATTATTAAAAATACTTTGCAGAAGTGGAGATGGTAAACTATGATACTCAGAGATTATACAGGAGCCATTTTGTTTTTTCTTTTCCTAGAAACTAAAAGTGCGAAAAGATTATTTTTGCCATACACATCTGTTATTTTTTTCTCTAACCTAATTCGAAATTGGAATCCCAAAAGTATTGAGTTACAATAGAGCACGCCGAATTTGAAAAGAAAAGATATTTTTTTGAACAAGGAACCATTCTCTGCGGATTAAGATTGGCGAAAGAACTGTCAGACAGCAAATTTATCAATGTAGCTGTCCAACTAATTCTTAAACGAATATAGACCTTATTTTTTAGTTACTAGGAACGCAAGTAAGATTAGCTGAATTGTAAAAAAATGTATAGAAAACTCTTCTATAGAATTTTGGAATAAGAATATCGTAGTCTTTTTTATCGTAGAATTTTGGAATAAGAATATCCAGTTCTTAAAATTATTTACTATTTGATTGTGTGCTTTATTTAAGTGGATTTAAGATCGACGTAAAATTTTCTTGAACGTAAAATAAAGTTTGTAAAAATATGCGAATTATAGCAGATGTATTGTCAATATTCTAAATCGAAATTGGATTCGAAGTAAAATAAGAAAACACAAATACTTACGTAAAATTTTGAAATTCGAGTCTTTGGCTTCCATCTTATATATTTATCATAATTGTAAACATTTAATAAAATATTACATAAATATTATGTAGTACTAAAATAATATGTACGTATGATTCATAGGCTAATTTTCCACTACTTTAGCACGATTCACGTGGAATAGACAACGGTAGCGATGCCGCGGGCAGAAACTAGCGACATTTTTTTATTAATTTCTACTTGAAAAACTTAACTCAGAGTTAGTTGCTAACTCAAGGTTAAATTATTTTAATATGTATGCTATACATATAAATGTCATAAATAACACGGGGTTAGCTACTAACTCGGAGTTAGTAGGATCACGCAAGGTGATGCAAGTGGGCCAAGCCTTTTTGTGTCAAAACGGTGAAGGAAAAAATCATCGTGATGAAACATGCGTGTCCTTGATGAAAAAATCGAAGACATATGACATCTACTTACCCGCACTGGGTCTTTCACAAAGGGGAGGCTTGTGACCCAGCCTTAGATAAAGAACCTAATCTCACTGTAAAACATCATAATTGATCATCATATAGCGATTTAAAAACAAAAGAAAGATGATTTCGTCAACTTACGAGAGAAATGTTATTCCATCAAGTTTCGCTCACTTCGGCTTTTACAGCCTAGAACACTACAACCCACCATCGCTCTGACACTTATTATCTATAAATAACCCAATTCCTGGTCTCAATAAACAATTTATACCACGAAATCACAGAAAATCAAACACGACCGAGTTTGTTTGTCAAACCTGTCATGACATTAGAGTTTGACAAACGACAAAAGCCGGCCGTGGTGACAAAGACAAAAAATAATCCTTTGTCCTTATTATTTACATGGGGCTACCAATTAGCGATCTCGCCCTATCAATCAAGCTCATTTTATGGCTAAATCTATAGGTTCTTTATCTAAGGTCCCAGCAGTAGAAACATTATAGGCTGATTATCCTTATAATATATATAAGTATTTTTAAACGAATTTCCAAAAAGGAGGTTCTCAATTCGTATGTTCATATTTTTTTTATGTATGTTCGAGCATAACTCCGACATATGTAAACTGATTTGCAAAATTCTTTTTTTGTTCGAAAGAAGTTTACTCCGAAATGGTCCCATTTAAATTTGGTTATGATCTGATGATGAACTTCAGAGATTTACAATATAACTCCTCAATTACTGACGGCAAACCACTCGGGATTGCTGCAATCGCATATCTGTTTATTGTTTACACCATTTCATAACATACCATCAAGCCAATACGCTCTAAACGGGTAAGCAGATGTGTACAGTTGACCCTGGTACACTCTCTTTCCACTGGTTATATTCAAGTTACATGTCATTCGGGTAATCTATTCTGGCATCACTGTGGGCATTATAGGTATACCCAACTAACAAATCAATGTTTTATAATAGTCAATTTAACGTTTTACATTTTGAGTCTAGTTTTTAAGATTGGTCGCATAAACGTAAATATACACGTATAAATAACGCGAATTAGGCCCAAATTACACGACAATATTATCGTTTAGTAGTTCCGTAGAAGTCAGCCGATGACTGTTGAACGTTGTATACAAGTTAAATAAAAGTACAAAGACCGACTTTACGATCCAATATTTGTTATGATGAGTCCCTTAAGTGACCGCGTATGTCACATAGCAGTTACTTACAATGACGTTTTCAAAAGACTGAAACGTTATACTCATATATATCTAATATATATAAATCCGGCCCGAAGGCGTCCTCACGCAAGTTTTGACGGGGCACGGTGGGTTCTCTGAATACTTGAATCGCTTCAAATGTAAGGATAGCCCATCGTGCGTCTGCGATCCAGGCGTGGCAGAGACTGTCCAGCACATACTTGTAGAATGCCCGTTATTTATCAGGGAGCGCTACCAACTTGAATCTGAGCTGGACAGGAAATTAACGAGGGAGAGCCTGCATGGGCTCATGGACAAAAAGACAAGGAAAAAGTTTCTGGAGTACTGCATTAGAGTAGCCACTGCGGTTATACATAGGAATAAAACCTGAAGCGCACCGTGCTTCATTAGTATTTTGTATGATATTTAAATGTAAGCACGGAATGCAGCACAGGCACGTGTAGCCGGCAGTACTTCGTGTTAGTACCTAAGTTAATAAACTGTGTAATATAACTGTGATAATTTTGATAACTGTGCTTGTGTTTTTATCCCTAATTATAATATGATATTGTATACATATTTCTGTGATAAACCGCTCACTGTATACCTGTGATAAACAGCACTGTTTGCTCAAACTGAAATAAATAGCACCTTTTGCTCAAATTTTATTGATAACACCTTTTGCACATCGTTAATAGCACCTCTGCACACTTGTATTTTACCTATTTTTATAAGAAATAAATTATGCCCTTAGATCAGATTAATAAAAGTGGGACTTTTACCCACAGAATGCAAGATGATGAATGCAAGAAAGATTTAGTATGAGGAATGAAAGTACGAGAGGCATAAATGATTGACCGGAATGACAGAGGTTAAGCACATAAGGCACCAATATCGTTGGTGGGGATTAGTGTTAAGAAAAAAAAAAAAAAAATATATATGTATATAAATCTCCTGTCACGATGTTTGTCCGCGATGGATTCCTAAACTACATAACCGATTTTAAATTAAATTGGCACACCGTGAGTAGTCTGGTCCAACTTGAGATATAGGGTAGGGTAGGGTAGGGTAGGGTAGGTAGGGTAGGTAGGGTAGGGTAGGGTAGGTAGGGTAGGGTAGGTTGGGTGTTGGTAGGGTAGGGTAGGGTAGGGTAGGTAGGGTAGGGTAGGGTAGGGTAGGTAGGGTAGGGTAGGGTAGGGTAGGTAGGGTAGGTAGGGTAGGGTAGGTAGTTAGGGTAGGGTAGATATGCCATGATATGATATGATATGATGTGCAAGAAGTGCTGTTAATAAATACAATGTGCAAAAGTGCTATTTATCACAGTCAGAATATAACTAAATATCACAGGGAAAAGATCAAAATTTTATAAATAGTGCCTTACAATTTATTAGGGATGAGAAGCACTACAGTGCTTTCCATCACACAGACAATCTGTTGTTGCTAGGTACTACCCCAGTGCACCGTTCGTCACTGCAGTTTTGTGCGTGCTATTCTATGCTTCTTACATAATTATATTCTTATAATACTAGTGAAGCATAGTGCCGCTTCAACTTCGGTTTCGTGCAATGACGGTGGAAGCCACATTAACACAGTACACCAGGAACTTTTCCCTGTGTTGCTTACTCATGAGCCCATGCAAGCTCTCCTTCGTCAATCTCCTGTCCAGCTCACATTCGAGTTGGTAGCGTTCCCTGATAAATAACGGGCAATCTACAAGTATGTGCTGGCAGTCTCTGCCTCTGCACTAATATAACAAAAAGGTCGCGTATACATTTTCTTGAGACTATGACGCCGCGGCCATATTCAGACTACTTTAGGGTTTCTTAAGCATTACTTACAGATCTAAAAAACATTGCTTATCTTGAACAGAGAACTAACTCGGCCCTTTATGATTATAAATTCATCTTCTTTTCTCGTCAAAGGCTATCTAATCAAATAGTACGTTTAGCCCAGATAAATTTATTTAAATGATATTTTTTTATTTTTGTTCAGGTCTAACATAGGATATCAATGAACTATGGTAGTGTTCTTGATCCGAAATGATTTAAAACGTCTTAAAAGACAAAAAAACCGGCCAAGTGCGAGTCGGACTCGCACACGAAGGGTGCCGTACCATTATCGCAAAACACTGCAAAAAAATCACGTTTGTTGTATGGGAGCCCCCCTTAATTTATTTTATTTTAATTTAATAATTATTATTGTTTGAAGAGAATATACAACTTAATATTCTGTGAATATTTCAAGCGTCTACCTGTTGCCGTTATTAATATCGAGCAAAAAACGGCAAAAATATCACGTTTGTTGTATGGGAGACCGCCTTAAATATTAATTTTATACTGTTTTTAGTATTTGTTGTTATAGCGGCAACAGGAATACATCATCTGTGAAAATTTCAACTGTCTAACTATCACGGTTCATGAGATACAGCCTGGTGACAGACAGACAGACAGACATACAGACAGACGGACAGCGAAGTCTCAGTAATAGGGTCCCGTTTTTACCCTTTGGGTACGGAACCCTAAAAATGGCCTTGGAGAACCATTCATATTACCTTTTCAAGCAACTGTTATAACTTAAACTGTCACAGTTCCACTGCAAATAATATGCGGAATCTTTTTCGGCAACATTCATTCGTTCTATCACTTTTTTAATGGACACAACAAAATGGGAATGGTTCAATTAAAGTGTGGATTTGACCTTTAAATGATTTGAAAGTCTACTTAAAGTATTGTAACCGTAGAAATTCAACATTTTAGTCGCATACAAATCTTAGTAAGTCTTCCATACCATCAAAATAATTTTGTTATATAAAGGTCATGCACAAACGTTTAAGTGGCGTTTTAATTATATAAAAGTTATGTTAAGATTCGCACACGACGATGGTTGTCTTATAAAAACTTTTTATTTAACCGAAACGTTGATATGACCAATACATTGTCCAATAAACGTCATGGCGGGCACCATTTGCCGACGTCATAATTATATGTAAGTCTTGAAAACGTTTATCCAACATATGCACTGGCACCATTATTCGACGTCATATAATTTAGTCCTGTAAACATTTACACAACATATGCACTGACACCATTTTACAACGTTGTATTATTAGTCCTGAAAACGTTTATCCAACATATGCACTGGCACCATTATCCGACGTCATATAATTTAGTCCTGTAAACATTTACACAACATATGCACTGACACCATTCTACAACGTTGTATTAGTTAGTCCTGAAAACGTTTATCCAACATATGCACTGGCACCATTATCCGACGTCATATAATTTAGTCCTGTAAACATTTACACAACATATGCACTGACATCATTTTACAACGTTGTATTATTAGTCCTGAAAACGTTTATCCAACATATGCACTGGCACCATTATTCGACGTCATATAATTTAGTCCTGTAAACATTTACACAACATATGCACTGACACCATTTTACAACGTTGTATTATTAGTCCTGAAAACGTTTATCCAACATATGCACTGGCACCATTATCCGACGTCATATAATTTAGTCCTGTAAACATTTAGACAACATATGCACTGACACCATTTTACAACGTTGTATTAGTTAGTCCTGAAAACGTTTATCCAACATATGCACTGGCACCATTAACCGACGTCATATAATTTAGTCCTGTAAACATTTACACAACATATGCACTGACACCATTCTACAACGTTGTATTAGTTAGTCCTGAAAACGTTTATCCAACATATGCACTGGCACCATTATCCGACGTCATATAACTTAGTCCTGTAAACATTTACACAACATATGCACTGACACCATTTTACAACGTTGTATTAGTTAGTCCTGAAAACGTTTATCCAACATATGCACTGGCACCATTATCCGACGCCATATAATTTAGTCCTGTAAACATTTACACAACATATGCACTGACACCATTTTACAACGTTGTATTAGTTAGTCCTGAAAACGTATATCCAACATATGCACTGGCACCATTATCCGACGTCATATAATTTAGTCCTGTAAACATTTAGACAACATATGCACTGACACCATTTTACAACGTTGTATTAGTTAGTCCTGAAAACGTTTATCCAACATATGCACTGGCACCATTATCCGACGTCATATAATTTAGTCCTGTAAACATTTACACAAAACATGCACTGACACCATTCTACAACGTTGTATTAGTTAGTCCTGAAAACGTTTACTCAACTTTATATTAAGACATTACAGTCCCGCGACTGAACCATCGTAGGATAAATCTCAAAATAGTTAACTACATACCACTATATAACTGTTAAATACCGTGAAGTTTTATAAGACTAGAATTATACAACGTTTTTGCTAGTTGGATTCCTTACTTTAGAACTTGTCCATTATGTAACATTAAAAGTGAAAAAAAAAATCTTTTTTACAAAAAAATAAAACCGACTTCCAAATAAAAACACTACAAAGTGAAAAAAAAATAACTTCAATTTCGGCAGTCGGTGTCAAAAAACGAAGAAACGAAACAGGAACACCGACTTCCGAAATTGAAGTTGTTTAACTACTTACATGTCATACGTGGGTCGAACACAGGTAAGCGCTTTACTTTGTGTAAATTATTTTACAATGCATGTCCTCGAAAAGAGCGTTTTCCAAGCAGCCAAACTGTGCGCATTAGATATGCCCGAGGAACTTTTAGTTAATCTGTGGTTATGCTGAGCGCCCTTGAATAAGCCCGCCATTTTATTAATTTTTGCTTGGTTCTGATATATTTTTTTATTTCCTCGCACAATGCATAGTAAAATGTTATATGATACACGTACGTAAGATGATTTCCGACTCGTGTCGCCAAAAATGCCACTCATCGGAAATCACCTACCTTCCGCACTTGTAGCATAAATAACTATTTCAACACACTTGCTCATAAAGTGGTTCTAATTTCACCGCAATTAGGCACATAATGATACCTATAATCAAACTATGACTTTTTCATTGCCATTATTCACAAGTGAGTTATAGAGTTTTTTTTTATTTTATTGGTTAAGTTGCTTTGTTTTTAAAAAAGTTTCGATACAAAAAGATCGTGCTCAATAGTACAAATATATGCAATTATATTATTATTTATATTTCATGCAACTTCGTATTTAAATAGATAATTTCAACTTGTACGTGTTTAATAAATAAACTTTTACTCAAATATAACTTTTGTTTTATCTGTAATAATGAAAACTTGAAATTCCCCATTTTGTACGTGGCTAAAACGCTATCCGCGAAAAGCCAAAAAAAAGAAACCTCATTATAGTCTATGGCCGATCGCCATTGTCAAATGCGCTCGCATAGGAAAACTGATAATTTTTTGCCGCCATTGCGAAAAAAATTTCACAACTCGGTTTCACTGTTGAAATTACAGTTTTTATTAATAATTAAAATGACTACAAGTACTAGTTATGAAGAAAATGATTTATGTTGTACACCGCCCCATACAAGATGTGAAGCCCATAACTTTATGGAAAGTTTACTACCTGAAAACTCCAAGGAAAAATATCTATTATCTACAAAATAAAATGTTTTTTTAGTATTATTTTATTCAAAAGTGTGTTGAAAAACGTCGCATGATACACGTGTGTATGATGATTACCGTCCTCGGCTCTCTTAAGACCCTCACCTGACAGCTCGGGTCTCAATGGCGCCTCAGGGGTAATCACCAACATTACGCACTTGTACCATAATGTACTATTATCACCGATGCTCTACAAACGTTGAAGGAAAATATAGTGAGGAAACCGGCATTTCCTACAACTAAAAGTTCGAAGACATGTTACATCCACCAACTCGCAGTGGGCCCGAGCCTTCTCTCACAGAGGCATGTATCCCAGCAGTGGGAACATAATAGGCTGATTAATGCTTATAAGTATTTTTTCTTTCGTATGGGCATTCAAAGTTATTCATTGAGAACTAATAACGACAGTGTGGCACCGTAGTGTCAGATTGGTACCAAGTTGTTGGTAACAATTAGTAAGGTCGGTTCCAGCTAGACGCGTTGTTTGACGACTAAATGTCGCACGTCGCTTGTTGACTGTGCAAACATAGCCTTATTTTGTACAGGGTGGTATAGTTTTTACGTAGAATTTTTGTGTAAATTTATTCGAAGGAATTATGAATATAAATGTAGATGGAGAGGGAGGGGAAGGCCAAAGAAATGAAGCATGGATTGTGTGAGGAGTGATATGAAAGAAAAGGGAGTCAGTGACAGCGTGACGGTTGACGGGACGGTATGGAAGAAGAAAACGTATTACGTGTATATTTTGACGTAGAATTGATTGTAAAGAATGAACGAAAGCGGAAGAATCGAGATAAAACTTCACTATTGGTATTGTGTAATGAAATTATTGTCCTAATAATTTGGAAATAAATCATTCGAGTTTGATGAAACATAACGCTGTAGATGAACTTCAACTCAAAGGAGGATGTTTGTACTCTTTCCAAATTAGTTTCACAATACCGAAAAAGTTGAAAGAAATGATTCTAATTCTTTGAAGGAATCGACTTGTTTCCTTTGCAGAATTCACTTACGCAATTAGGCTGCAGGCTTCTTCTGTGTAAGCTCACTCCATCGTCGACTCTGTCTCTGTCACCTCTGACCTAGACTAGAGTCAAGAGCTAAGCCAAAAAAAAAAAAAAATGGGTGGCATGATGATGATGAAAGGATAATAAAATGATAAATGATAGACTGTCTCGTTGATGTAGTGGTTATTAGTATTGTTATTTAACCGACTTCAAAAAAAGGAGGAGGTTCTCAATTCGTCGGAATCTTTTCTATTTTTTTTAATATTCCCCGGTTACTTAAAGATGGCTGGACCGATTTCAAACATTCTTCTTTTATTTTGAAAGGTATACTTCCTGATTGGTCCCATAGTCAGGTCAGGATCTGATGATTGGATCCTAGAGAAATCGAGGGAACTCTTCAAATATTATAGGCATACGTATAGCGATTTTGGTATTTTCATCAACAATGTAATCATTTGCACTCAAAAAGTATCATTTAGTGAAGTAAAACTGATGAAGAAGACCAAAGATGGCCACTGGAACTCCTAAATGCTAAGTATGTCACGGGTATAAGATATCTCGAATAGTTAACCGACTGTGATGAAGCAAATACTTATAAATAAATGGTACTGATGAAAGTAGTAACATCCAACTGATCTGATGATGAAGCCGGAAGGTAGGCACTGGAACTCTGATATAAAACAATGTATCCTAGTCGTGTTTGGGCTTATTGGAATCGTCACGAGATGTACTTTGGGTATAAATAATTATCATGTTAATTAGAGACACCAACCAATACTAAAAAGAGAACAAAAAACTACAAAGCAAAAAATAACTTTCTTTTCCGAAGTCGGTGTCGAAAAACGGAAAACATTGGCTACAAAAGACACCAACTTCGGAAAAAAAAGTTATTTTTTGCTTTGTAGTTTTTTGTTCCATCTGAAATTTCTCGTAGTAAGTAGCGGCCCGGAGTCTAGATTTGTGCCCGGTTTATGGATATAGGCTCGACCCCTATTACATGGGACTTAGACATAACAAGCAAATATGGTTATCTTATCCTATCTTGTAGAGGGGCCGAGAAATAACTCGGGACACTTCGACCCATTGGGATCTATTGTGGTCCCCTAGATAACTTACTCCTCCACAATTTTGTTGAAAACTCTTTTCATGAGTTTTACAACGAGACTAGGAGATATGAGCCTATAGTCGTCTGGTTTTGGATATCCAACCCCTAGGAGACTCATTCGCTTACCAGCCAGTGCATCTCAAGAGCACAGAAGGTGCTCCATGCGTTCCGTATGTTCCCCACACAACCTGCACATGGGTGTCGCGGTTAGACCCCTCTTTATGAGCATGTCGTTGGTTCCAAAGTGCCCCCTGCTCATGTTCCAAATGCTATATTAATTATATGCTAATTATTAATTTTAAAATTAAATCTGTAGCACCCTGTATAAAGTATCACCTGAGTGTTGGTGGTCGGGTTTTTGTTTTACAATCATAATCTACGGGGTGTTGTCTTTGCGCATTCCGCTTTATAATCTGTGGAGCACAGTACAGGTAGACTGAGATGATCCATGATTGTGTTTCTACATACACAAGCTTCTGCCAGCGGCTTCGCCCGCGTGAAAATTGTTTACTTATTCCAAGGGTAGTTTTACATACTGAGATGAATAGTAGCCAATGTGCTATTCCAGACTATAATCTATCTCTGTACCGGTAATTTATGTAGTTTTTATTTTGATTCGTTTAGCCGTTCTGACGTGATTAGGGTTGCCACCTTTTTATTGTTCCGTACCTCAAAAGGTTAAAAAAGGAACCCTTATAAGATTACTTTCTTGTCCGTCTGTCTGTCTGTCCGTCTGTCCGTGTGTCACCACCGATTTTCTCAGTAACGGGTGGACCTAACAAGTTGAAATTTATACCAGATACTGAGGTATTAGGTGTATAATCCCTATTACGTGAATAAAAATCAAGGTCCTGAGTCAATCTATATATATAAAAGAAAGTCGTGTTAGTTACACTATTTATAACTCAAGAACGGCTGAACCGATTTGGCTGAAAATTGGTAGGGAGGTAGCTAAGAACCAGGAGAAGGACATAGGATACTATCAATAGGATTTTTATCCCGTTTAGGGTAGGGTAGGGTAAGTAGGGTAGGGTAGGTATGTAGGTAGGGTAGGGTAGGTAGGGTAGGTGGGTAGGTAGGGTAGGAGGGTAGGTAGGGTAGGTAGGGTAGGGTAGGGTAGGGCAGGTAGTGTAGGGTTGTTAGGGTAGGGTAGGTAGGGTAGATGAATGTTTGGTGTTTTTATGGCAAAACAAAGTTTGCCGGGTCAGCTAGTACGATATAAAGATATAAGCAAATTTAGATTTTCGCACAAACTTGTAAGTACATACTAACCAAAAAATACCTAAATTAAAAAAAAAAAAACGGAGTTTATCCTTTTCTTGTGCTTACCTTGCTTTTACGCGCTTTTGTGCGGGCGCACGGTTGGCGCAGTGGTTGAGCGATTGACTGCTGTGCTGCGTGTCGCGGGTTCGATTCCCGCAAGGAACAAATATTTGTATGACCTACAGATAGTTGTTCCGGCTCTGGGTGTTGTGTATGTGAGTTTATATGTTTGTAAACGCACCCACGATACAGGCAGAAATTCCTAGTGTGGGGCAAAGTTTTTTTCAAAAAAAGAAAAAAGAAAAGAAAGAACGAACCAAAATTGACAATTCTAGATCAACCGGAAGTACCCTATAGGTTTTGGGTCGAAAACCTATATGGTAGTTCCCGTTGACCTAGAATCACGAAATTTGGCAAAAAGTATGGTCTTAAAGCACAAATAAGGGAAAAAATAAAATAAATGTAAAAATTTTGATACTTACAAGTTTCCGAAAAATCTAATTTTGCTCATATCTTTAAAACTTAGCAACCAATAAAAATGATACCAATTTTATTATGGCCGTATAATAGGTAGGTTAGGTAGCCCTCGGTGCACGAGTTCAACTCGCGCTTGACCGGTATTTTTTGATGTTACGTATTTTTTTCAAATAGTGGCAAAAATAAAGTACTTTAAGAAAAATCAGGAAAATATAAATTATATTCTTTTTAAAATTGCATTTATTTTTCCAGGTGTACTTGTTATTATTTTTGGCATTAACCATCATAGTTTTTTTTTAATATTTATCGTAATTATGACTCTGAACAACTTAGGTCTATATTAAAATAAATCAATCATTAGTTTTTTATCAAATTAATTGATTCTGTAATCCTTTATTCTGTCTAGTTTGTATTAATTACTAAAAATATCAATGATAAATACATAAATGACAAAACAATAAACGATTATACATATTTGATAAATTAAGTATCTGCTTTTCAAAACCAATTTTAACCAGTATTTTTAGATTGCAAGCCGCCTTTTGAAAAAATCATGAAAAATATCATTATTATGATTAGTTTAGGAAGTAAGTTTATACCTGTAGAAGCACATTGTCTTATTTCTAACCTACATATAATAATACTAAATACTAATAATAACTAATAATATTACTAAATACATAAAATTATGTTAATGACATTATTTTTTAATTTATTATATAAACTCAAAGTATCCAATAGATTATCTAGTTGTTTTAATCCATTTTTCATTAAAAATTGGCATTGGTTAAGCCTAATTTTGGTTAAAATCAAACGTAATCTATACTAATATTATAAAGAGGAAAGATTTTTTGTTTGTTTGTTTGTTTGTACCGAATAGGCTCCGAAACTACTGTACCGATTTAAAAAATTCTTTCACCAATAGAAAGCTACGTTATTCCTGAGTAACATAGGCTATTTTTTAATCCGGCAAACGGGTCCTGTGGGGTGGCCCACGGGAGCGAAGCCGTGGGGAACAGCTAGTTATTGATAAAAATATAGTATTTTTCGTACTATATTACTATTTTTTATAATATACTAGCTGACCCGGCAAACTTTGTTTTGCCATAAAAACACCAAACATTCATCTACCCTACCTACCCTACCTACCCTAACTACCTACCCTACCCTACCCTACCTACCCTACCCTACCCTACCCACCCTACCCTACCCTACCCTACCTACCCTACCTACCCTACCTACCTACCCTACCCTACCCTACCTACCCTACCCTACCCTACCCACCCTACCCTACCCTACCCTACCTACCCTACCTACCCTACCTACCCTACCTACCCTACCTACCCTACCTACCCTACCTACCCTACCTACCCTACCTACCCTACCTACCCTACCTACCCTACCTACCCTACCTACCCTACCTACCCTACCTACCCTACCTACCCTACCTACCCTACCTACCCTACCTACCCTACCTACCCTACCTACCCTACCTACCCTACCTACCCTACCTACCCTACCTACCCTACCTACCCTACCTACCCTACCTACCCTACCTACCCTACCTACCCTACCTACCCTACCTACCCTACCTACCCTACCTACCCTACCTACCTTACCTACCCTACCTACCCTACCTACCCTACCTACCCTACCTACCCTACCTACCCTACCTACCCTACCTACCCTACCTACCCTACCTACCCTACCTACCCTACCTACCCTACCTACCCTACCTACCCTACCTACCCTACCCTAACTACCTACCCTACCCTACCCTACCTACCCTACCTACCCTACCTACCCTACCCTACCTACCCTACCTACCCTACCTACCCTACCCTACCCTACCCTATATCTCAAGTTGGACCAGACTGCTCACGGTGTGCCAATTTAATTTAAAATCGGTTATGTAGTTCAGGAATCCATCGCGGACAAACATCGTGACAGGAGATTTATATATATTAGATTGTACAATAATTTACTAAAATATAGTACGATACTAAATATTATAGTACGGGTGGCAACCTTAGGCGCTATTGAGTAACTAACATCCATCGATCCACACATCCGAACTTCGGCATTTATAATATTAGTAGGATAACATCACGCCAGTATTCCCTGAAGGGTTAGGCAGAGCAGTTGCGTTAGCACCTATAGTACACCCACCTTTTTTTTATTCTCATTTATTTATGGGATTTTTGTACACAAATATGACGATGTCAATCCCATTGTGCTTTTACAGGTATAAACTTACTTCCTAAACTAATCATAATAAATACCACAACACTAAATCTAATTATTACTTTATCTAACAGAAAGGTATACAATATTTTTGCTGCTTTAGAAGTTGGTTTTGCTAATATACCATGGAACATTCCAACATCCATTGCCGACAATTTCATTGAAATGATAAGTGCATTTCTGTTATTTGTATATCGGACACATTCCACCAACACATGCTGTGCATCCTCAATCTTACCACACACCTCACAGTTAGGTGAGTCTGATTTTCGCATGAGATAGGCAAAGTTGTTTAGTGGACACCCACCTTTCTTAAGTTATGTTTGAGTCCCTCGAAAAACGGAAAACAATATGCACCAAAGACACAGACTTCGGAAAAGAAACTTTATTTTTCTTTGAAGTGTTTTGTTTTGGCAGTCTGTTTATTTTTTTTTGTTAAAAAGTATTTTATTATTTTATTTACTTAGGGTTTCCCCATAATTTTTTCCACCGTAATTTATTTTTTACCCGACTGCCGAAGGAGGGTAATGTGTTTATCAGTCTATGTATGTATGTATGTATGTTTGTTCCTATGTGGCGTTCTAGAGACCAAACGCGTTGACTGATTTTGATGATTCTTACGTCAATCGATTCGTCTTAACCCCGCGAGTGTCACTGGCTACATTAAAATTGGAAAATAAAAAAATGGCGGATTTTGGGCGCCATTTTGTGGGGGAAATTTTTTTTTTTCTTCCAAACCCATCGTGTAGGGTATCAAAATAAAGGGTTTTAAGAGGTGATTTCAAAAATATATAACACTTATATGTTTGAATGTACGGAATTCTAAAAAATAATAACTAAAAAGTTGTAAATAAAAAAAGTTAATTAAAAAAGTCAAAAAACCCGACTGCTTGAAAGGCGAATTAAAAAGACATAAACAAGAAGAAAATCATGATGTGCAGTCGGAGGATACATCTGGTTTTGATCCGCCAGCTCGCGAATATGTATCCTCCGACTGCACAGCATGATTTTCTTCTTGTTTATGTCTTTTTAATTCGCCTTTCAAGCAGTCGGGTTTTTTGACTTTTTTAATTAACTTTTTTTATTTATGCTATAGAGATTACACTGGGTATTCAAATACCATATAATCGTTTAATCACTCTTAATCGTACACGGTAAGTGATAAGAGTTAACTGGCTAACTCTTTAATCTGTTATAATTTTTATTATATACTAGCTTCTGCCAGCGGCTTGGCCCGCGTTAATGTCGAAAATTATCTCGAGGGAAAATATTCCTGGGATAAAAGGTATCTTATGTGCTATTTCTGACTATAATCTATCTCTGTGGCAAATTTCATCCAAATCTGTCCAGCCGTTTAAGCGTGAAGAAGTAACAAACATACAAAAACACACACACTCTCAAACTTCCGCCTTTATAATATTAGTGTGATACACTCACACCTTTTCCATATAATCGTTTAATACCAGCAGCCAAGTTTTGTCGTGAAAGCAGTTCTACGTGCGGCCACAGATCATATAATCGGCCACTGTGGAGAAACTGGTCACTCCTTGAAGGAATGCAACAGCAAAACTGCTTCCCCTCAATGTACGACGTGCAAGCGGTTCAAGAGGAAATGTGACCATCCTACCGGTGATTTAAGTTGTCCGGCACGTAAATATGCTGAGACCAACTACATTAACTCATTAGACTATGAGGGCACCTAAGAGCTCCACATAATCTTCTTTTTATCATGCTCAAGGTCACACGCGTTGAACGTCTGCTGCTGACACCACTAGGGCTTCCATTACGTAATTACGTAACTACGCAATTACGTAATTACGGACCAATTTTAAAGTATTCTCAAATCCGTAACTGAAGATATCAATTCCGTACTTACGTAATTATTTTCATCATCAAACAATCAAAATAGTCAACCAATAATAATGCATTTTATAATGTGGCAACACTATACAAATTAACTACATCAAAACTGTACAAACAGAGATTCCCCGCTATTTTTTTTCTTTGATATATCTTGCAAAAAGTAGTTCTAAGTTCAATTCAAGTTATTGACAGCCGACGCTGCGCTTCAATGTAAGATGAAACTTGATATTCAATGAAAACTAGCCACATCTCTTAGAAAGAGAATAAAGGAAACACGAACAAATGTATTCGGTGTTTTGCAATATTTATGTCGCTGCCATCTGATTAAATTAGCCAGCTAATTGGACGCCTAGGTATAAACTGCGATATTTACATAACAATGAGCTTTTTTTTAAACTGCAGTCACAGAATATTTCACGAAACCATCGTCAGATGATATACTAAAATACATAGCGGACCTGTTGGAAAGGTTGATATATAAATCCACATGTCCAAATTCACAACATCAACAACAGAGTAAATCGGATGCAGTTACCACCAGTGACTGTAAATAAACCAATTTCATAAATAAACACAGATCTCGATTCCATTATAAGAGTTGAAATGTGCATTTATGACAGCGCTGGCGGCGCGTTTTAGTAGGTTATTTAATATCAAGAATTTTATTTAATAAATATACTAATCGATTTTTATTAGAAGGACAAATAATTGAATTAATTTGAAGGCGGTCGCCAAATTAATTCAATTATTATTATAAATAATATATTATTTTCTCGGCAGATTACAGTTATTTCACAGATTATTCGTTTTCAATAACGCCTACAAGTGTTGAAGCCCAGCGAGCCTTTGCATCCGCCCGATATTTTTGTAATAAACTAAGAAGTTCTCTGGGTGACAAAACCTTAAATGCCTCTCTCATTCTCTCTGATCTCATTTCTGAGATATATTTTCAAGAAAAAAGGTGTTTATCGGGACGAAAAGAAATGGTTTGACTTAATTATACTCGTACATAAGTCTTGAATAAATAATTTATTATTTTTTAGAGAATTGATTTATATTTTTATGTTGTTAAAATCCTTAATAGGCACAATATTAACAACAAAATATATTCGATTAAAAAAATTAAGGAAAAAATACGTAATTACGGAATTACGGAATTGGAGATAGAAATTGCGTAACTAAATCCGTATCTGACATTTCCGTAATTTTGGAAGCCCTAGACACCACAGTGTCCTACTTACCATAAAAAATAAGTGTTTTAATTTTACAACGTGGACTGTTACAATTCTGCTATGCAATTAATTTATGTGTGTAATCAAAGTGCACGTTTTGCATGTTTATAGTGTTTTTTAGGATAGTGTTTATTTGTATATTAGGATTATTTTAAATAATTATTTAATCTTGCTTCTATTTTAAGAATTTTTAGGTTAAATATTGTTTAAATTCTGTTGTACTACCATTAGCATATTTTTAGAGCTTCTTACTGCCTGTGATACAGGATTACCTAGTACAGGCATCTTCCATTACTATACCTAAATTAGTTATCTAAGATTCATACAGTGTTTTTACCTTTTGTATTACATGAATAAAGATTTATTATTATTATATTATTATATGGGGCCAGGCAGAAACTACAGACGAGAACTGCTGCGATCCTTAAGGGTACACTAGTCGACGGCACGAACTATTTTGTGCGCGGGGTTCAAATGCGTGCTATATCAACCGACAACACGTGCGGAACAGATAGATGCTGTTATGAGCAGTAAGAAGCTAGTTCGCGTACGAATACACATTTTTGCATATTTGTAGCGAAATGGATGATGATTTAGAACGAAAACGAGCGCGCGAAATTTTATAAACAGACCTTTTGGAGTCTGGATATCATGAAAAAACGACTGAATGTATCTGTTCAAAATATAGTAGATTTTACAACGAGTGCACAAAACGAACCATTTTTATCCGAGACTTAGCAGCCCGAGCCCGAGTTTTGTGGACGAGTTATAAACTCTGCTTTTCATTTAGATTGCGAGGAAATAAAAAAACATTGTCCTTCATTTGTACTGTTGCTTTCAGCATGGAATATATACTCTACAGTGTAGGCGGCTGAAGTTTTTTGGATAATTCATCAAAATAACTAAAAAGAACACTTTCTGAGAACGTAGTTACTAGTTTTTCTTTTCTCCAATTTACAAAATTATCGTAAACTTTGAGAATTTTTCCCGAGACTTTGGCGGTAATATCTGTTGCATAAATCTCTATGCATTAATTTCCATAAGCGTATTAGGAGAGAGTGCTAATCCTCTTCTTCATTGGACATTTTTAAAAATTTTAGCAAATTTGAAGAAATTAATAAACGCACGAAAAAACAAGACCTGTCTCCCGCCGCTTTTTTTTTAATCTTTCGATATTGATATTAGGATTGGGCTGCAGACCTATACAGCCTACTATTAAATTAATTTTGTAATATATTTATTTTTTTAATTAATTAAGTAACCTACCGTATTTTAATTTAAATTTTAATATCTTTTATGTCTTAAAAAACACATAAAAGGCAAATAAATTAAAGTAAATATTATAAAATAACAAATTCTATCTGTGAACTTTTTATTGTGTTTGGCTGTATGGCTCGTTTTCTTTGCCTTGATATAGATACATTTATAAGTAGATACGTTAATGCACTTGTGCACAAAAATCGATTTTGTGCAGCCTATATCCTGCACAAATAAGCAATTTCAGAACATGAGAAGTGAAAAAATTATTTGCATTGTTGCACTACTAATCTATCCCTGTATGGAGGCCGTTTTTCAATTTTCATTCTTCTTATGGTACTTATTTGCGCCCAAAGATGCGTTAAAATTTGTGTTGAAATATAGAACTTTCGAAGCTCATAAATTTCAAGTAAATATTTATTTTACTTTTTTGCTTCCATACAGGGCTAGATAATGATGAGACAAATTGATATATTGTTTTATTTTGAACGTATATCGTCAAAAAGTGGAGTATAAGCCAGACTACGTTTTTATAGAAGAATTTTCGACTAGTGTACCCTTGCGTATACCTATATTCCCCAATGTTAACAAAGTACGTTCGTTGTATGTCCTAAACAAATAAATAAATGAATTAATAAATAAATACGTAAGTAAATAAATACATAAGTAAATAAATAAATAAATAATTAAGAACTGGCCGTGCGATCGATCGCTCGGAGTCAGAATGTCAATATTGAACCTCTTTTTGGACAGTTTTGTTTGCAAAATAATATTTGATTATGGTATATATTAAGCTACTAGCTGACCCGGCAAACTTTGTTTTGCCATATAAACACCAAACATTCATCTACCCTACCTACCCTACCCTAACAACCCTACACTACCTACCCTACCCTACCTACCCTACACTACCTACCCTACCTACCCTACCCTAACAACCCTACACTACCTACCCTACCCTACCTACCCTACACTACCTACCCTACACTACCTACCCTACACTACCTATCCTACACTACCTACCCTACACTACCGACCCTACCTACCCTACCCTACCTACCCTACCCTACCTACCCTACCCTACCTACCCTACCCTACCTACCCTACCCTACCCTACCTACCCTACCTACCCTACCCAACCCTACCCTACCTACCCTACCCAACCCTACCCTACCTACCCTACCTACCCTACCTACCCTACCTACCCTACCCTACCTACCCTACCCTACCTACCCTACCCTACCCTATCTACCCTACCTACCCTACACTACCTGCCCTACCCTACACTACCTGCCCTACCCTACACTACCTACCCTACCCTACCTACATACCTACCCTACCTACCCTACCCTACTTACCCTACCCTACCCTAAACGGGATAAAAAGTATCCTATGTCCTTCTCCTGGCTCTAAACTACCTCCCTGCCAATTTTCAGCTAAATCGGTTCAGCCGTTCTTGAGTTATAAGTGAAGTAACTAACACGACTTTCTTTTATATATATAGATTTCAGTTATGAACATTTTCTAGCCATCATTTTTTCTGTGTAAAAATATTTTTAAACATCCAAATCGTTTTGGGGCGTATCCAATTTTCTCAAAACTTTCAACCTAGCCGATACTAACCCCCGGTTTCTCAACTCCCGATTATCGGGCTGTTAACGTAATCGACGAATAATCGCTGGCAAAACACAATCCAACCAACCAACCAATGCAACCAATCACAATGCCAATTAGCAGATAACGCGTGCTTGACAATTTGTCACAATAATTCTGCGATAATTTTGCAGTGAGAAACCCGGCCTAAGGAGTATTGCTTTAGGAAGTAACCGTTTCACGGCACTAAAACGGTGGAAGACAAATAAATAGACAAAGTCCAATTAAGACGACGGAAGTTGACAACAACCTTGAGGGAACAAAACGCGCACTCGTTTGACACCCGCGCGACCCAAAATTCAGTAGGTTTTTGTACTTTCATTATTATTCTATGACTTAAAAAAAAGCCTTGGGTCAAAATGTTGATAAATTGAGTTTGAGATGGCGAAAATTTAAATTACGCCCGGCCGTTTTGATGCGATTGTCGTTTTTTTTGTCTGTGTTAGATATTTACATGTTATACGAATAAAACTGAAAATGTTCATAGATCAAATTATTAAGAAAATGGTCTAATGTAATCGATCTTCAAGGTTAAGCAACGCTTGCTGAGGTCAGTTTGTGGATGGCTATCTATTACACACCAAGACCCCTCCATACATTTATTAGGTAGGTAATAACTTTTGCACCCGAACTTGTTCCCAAGGCCCATACTGCAGTATCCGTGAAAAGTGTTACCTACCTACTTAATAGCAAAATATTGTTCATTGAAATGTGAGCTTCAGGGCGCCCTCTGTAGATATACTTTAAATTGACCACGCAAATAAGATGAGTGCTCGCTGTACGCCAGCTTACCGCTATCATACCACTCGATAGCTGACGTTTTGCTTACCGCATGCTTACCACGCGCTTCAAGCGGGCGGCCCGCGCGCTGTACGCACGCAGACTGTGCGGCGTACAGCTTGAAGCAAAAGGAAGGCTTTTCGAAAAAGGAAGGCGAAAGCGGTCGGCGCGAGGACAGATAGTTGACTGCTAGCTCTACAGCTAGCAGTTAACTGTTCTATGCGCTTACGCGCATGTACAGTTGGTTGCCTGCTAGCTGTCGACGCGTGGACAGCGAGCAGTAATCTCCGTTTGAGGCGTTGTTGTACTGGAGTACGGGAGCGGTGTTGGAGCGGAGTCGTATAATATATCGGTGTACGGGTTGTAAGTCCGTACATGTGATTTGTCGTGAAGGTTTGTAAGTTAAGTTAGTGAAGAGAAACGCGTTCCACTAAGATGCAGTTAAGTTTATTGAGAGTAAGTTGCAGTACTTTTGCGGAGGCGATTATTTCTCTCAGTTGTTGATAGTCACACACTTGTATGTTTACTATGATTAAATTAGTTAATAAGGTTATTTTTATAACGCGCAATCGTGACGCGCATCGCTGGTCTAAAGTAGGTTACAGCGTAAGCAGAAAAATGTACGGCGATGAGACCGTACATATTGGCAACCCCTAAAGAAGTTAAGATGAGTAAAGAGAGAGAAAGAACCGCCTGTACAAAGTTAAGGCTTAATGTTAAAGTAAGTATACAATTAATCAAAAGTAAAGGCAATGTTGTCTCGATGCCCTTGAGGTTGAGTGTGGCAGACGTGGTCGCGCGCCTGCTGGTTTTCGTCTCTGGCAGTCTGCTGTCGAGGTCCCATTGGCTGAAGTTCGATGTCTTCATGTTTTGGCTTCGTATTTGTTGTCCTCGGAAGTCGTTTCCTGAGCCGTACGCAGTATTTTCTTGTGACGATCCCCAGACACGTGATGACAGCAATTGTAAGTAAAAGGTAACTAATTGCATATTGATGAATATCATGCTGTGTGATGGTGGATGGTAGTTGTGGCTCGTTCTCTTGTTGGAACCGTAGTTTCTTGTCGATTACTGTGAAGTCGTTTTTCTTGAGAGTGAAGAGTTCGTCTTGAGAGCCGTGTAGTGTTATGTTGACAATGTTATTAATCGACGAGTTCAAGTTCGGTACATGCATGTCGTAGTTTACGTTGAGGTTGCTGTTGTACTGATTGTGTGAAGTGATGGTGAGCTCTTTTGACTGCAGAACACATCCTTGACTCAAAGTTACAATAGCCGCTGATGTGATAGTTTGCGAAGTTACGTCGTTATCACAAACAGTACGTAATTCGCATCTTCCGCAACAAACAACCAGCCAGCTGTTTGATTCTTGCAATTTGATCCATGCCTCGTCGCATGACACACTGACGACGTTGCATGGCGACGTAGTTACACGATGACCCAGTAGTTTTGCTTCGCAAGGTGCATTCTTGTTCTGTAAGTTGAACACTGGTATGTTTGCGTTGCAAATAAAGTTATCTTTTTGTCTTTTGGTACATTGCTTGAAGTCTTCATCCTTTAATGAGATGTAAGACTTCTTTTCAAAGTTCACGGCGATGTACTCTGACGATAACTGCATCAATTTGAATTTTTCCTCAGTTTTAAAAGGTATAGCGATAGCCCGGTAGTAGGTGAAGTCCTCATCCGAGATCAACGGAATGTGAACTTCGAACATAAAGTAGTTTTTTGTTATTCGTGCTTTCACGTAGAGCAGTTTGTAAAGTTCCTTGATATCTTGTTTGATGTTGGTCGTCGGTAGTGTCAGAGTTCTCGGCAGTTTGCCGGCTATGTCTTCCATTTGTTTGACTAGGCTGACTGGTGATATCAAGTGCACGTCCATGTGCCCACTGTAGACATTCGTGAGGGTGTTTAGGAGCATTGTTTGAATTTCTTTAAGATTTCGTAATAGTAATGATGCTGTGAGCGAAGCGGAGTTGAAGTAGCTTGTAGCCATCATTATTTGTATTTCTGTTTCAATGTTGCCCAAATTCGACTTAGTTTCATTCATGAAGCGTTCTATCATTTTGCATTGTAATTTAATGTTTTCATCGTTTTTCTTCAAAACATCGTTTTGTAGTTGCATAATTGACGTTTGGTTTTTTGCGAGTTCGCGTAAATAGTTTTCGTTGCGTTGAATGGCATCAATATCTTGGTGATATTTGTCAGCAAATCTCTGGTCTAAGACGCCGAATAAGCTGTTTGCTACCATGCCTACTCCGTCGATTAAGCCGCGTTTCTTGCGTGTTGATAAATGCTTGTGCGGAGCCAGCAGGATCGTATTGTAGAAGTTGAGTAGTTCCATCTCGTGTGAAAGTTGATCTGTCGTAGCTTGGCAATAGCTTTGATGGATTTTCTGGCATAAGCTATTTACACCGTTGACGTAGTTTTCAATGTTTTGAACGCCTTGCCAGTAGTTAGTTAGATTGTAGTACGTAAGCAAAGTCCATTCGTCGTGAATGAGTTCAATTTTGCCTATGGTGTCATAATAAATCGGCCGCTCGGGTTCCAGGTTTGTAATCTGAATTCCTGACCTTTGTTGCGTACCATATGATCCATTCACGAATATCAACATTGTGAAAATACACATCAAAATGTTTGTAAGACATTTTTTCGTTGACTGTTTTGTTGTGGTAGGTCTTTTAGTTTTGTCAGCGTTTTGTAAGTCCGTCTGACATTCTTCACTATCTCTGTTGCAAGTAGTTTCGATGGGTAGAGCAGATAGTTTCACAATTGGTCGTTTGATGACACCGGTTTGTGTTTTCAGGGTTGTCACTCGAACGTATCCGTCGGCTCCAGGGTGTAATTTCAGCACCCGTCCCATGGCCCATTTTCCTGGCGGCAAATTGTTGTCCCGGACTAGTACGATGTCCCCCTCGTTGAGGTTTTTCTTAGGATTGTTCCATTTGCTGCGCCTTTGAAGTTGTGTTAGATAGTCGTTTGACCAATTCTTCCAAAATTGTTGGTACATGTGTTCAGTTAGCTGCCATCGTCGGCGTAGATCTATGTTATGTTTTTCATTGTAGTCTGCTCGTGGTAGAGACATTGTTGGTCCCCCCGTTAGAAAGTGACCTGGTGTCAGATAGTTATAGAATTCTTCGGGGTCCTCAGTAAGCTGGCAAAGTGGCCTGGAGTTCATGCATGCTTCTATGTTCGCAAGCAAGGTAGTAAACTCCTCGTACGTCAGTTTTTGGTCTCCTAGCACCCGACGAAGGTGATACTTCATCGACTTGACCGCTGCTTCCCATAGTCCACCAGCGGTTGGCCAAGCGGGTGCATTGAAGTGCCATTGTACTCCCATGTCAGCAATACTATTGAAGAAGTCTGGCGATAAGATTTGCTTGAAGTCTTCAAACTCTTTCTGAAGCAATCTTGATGCGCCGATAAAGTTCGTACCACAGTCCGAGTAGACGTGACCTGGTGTACCGCGCCTGGAGCACATTCTCTGGAAGGCTGCTATGAATGTTTCGGTGCTTAAGTCCGATGCGAGTTCGATGTGTACAGCCTTAGTTACCATGCACACGAATATGCATATGTAACCCTTTGAGGTCCGCACTCCCTTTCCTTTGTTAAGTTTGACTTCCACGTGTCCTGTGAAGTCAACTCCTGTGTGGGTGAACGGTCGCGATGGTGTCACACGTTGTGGTGGTAGTTCTCCCATGAGTTGGTTTAACTCCGATGGGTTGTAGCGGTGGCAACGCACACAGCGCCGTAGTTCAGCTTTTACCGCTCTGTTGCCGCCAACGATCCAGTACCGTTGTCGGATGTGCGCTAAAGTTAATCTGGCTCCTCCGTGTAAAGTCGTAAGATGAGCTTGATGAATCACCAACTCAGTAAGTCGTCCACTCTTAGGTAGGATGATTGGGTTCTTCATCTCGAAAGGTAGAACAGAGTGGTTCAGTCGACCACCGACTCGGATGATGCCTTTGTTGTCCAAATATGGCTTAAGTTTGAAAATGTAACTTTTAGTAGAAATAGTTTTAGTAGTTTGAAGTTGTTTGTATTCTTGCGCAAGTTCCGTTTGTTGCACATATTTTATTATTTGTTCTTTTGCACTGCTTAATTCGCACAAAGTAAGGCATCCGGTGTCACGTTTGGCCTTGTTTCTTGTATTTGCAATGAATCGTTGTATCCATGCTGCAATTCTGTTCACTTTGGTCAATGAACTGCAATTAGTTAATAAATTATGAATACAATTATTGTTTTCTTTGTTCGTCGAGTTTGATTTTGCTTGGCAAACGCTGCCTATGTTCGTAGTAAATGTGCATGTTACGTTTTCTTCACGACTTTGTTCTTGGAAGCTAGGCAGAAATGTAGGACCTTCCCACCACAGACTGAAAGTTTGTAGCTTGGTGGGTAGCATGCCTCTTGATGCGCAGTCTGCAGGGTTATCTTGTGACTTCACATAACGCCATTGCTCGGCTGGTATGATTTGTCTTATTTTTTCAACCCGGTTAGCGACGTATTTTTCCCTTTTGGACGTGTCCCCCTGTATCCAAGCCAGGACCACTTGGGAATCGCACCAAACGCTTGTAGTTATGTCGAAGCCATTCAGGGCGTCTCTGATTTTTTCGATGAGTTGCGATAGTAAGAGTGCGCCACAAAGTTCAAGTTTCGGTAATGTGATCGTTTGTGATAGCGGCGCCACTCTTGTTTTAGCAGCGAGTAATGTTATTGTTGACTTGTTTGTTTCTTCTCTGACGCAGCTGTATACCACGCAAGAGTAAGCCTTTTCACTGGCGTCACAGAATCCAAATAGTTCTATCTTCTTGTTTGTTGTACGGACCCAGCGCTTGATTACCATAAGTTTTACATTGGGTATGTCAGCTCTTAGTTTCAGCCACTTTTCTGCTATTTGTGACGGTAACTGATCATCCCAGTCAAGTTTGTTGATCCAGACTTCTTGAAATAGTAGTTTTGCCGCAATAGTTATGGGTGATAGCCAACCCAGCGGATCGTAAAGTTGCGAAATTTCAGAAAGCAGCCGCCTTTTAGTTATCTCGGATCGACCTTTTTCTTCAAATTTCCAGTTAAACACAAATGTGTCGGCGTGCGGATTCCAACCTAGTCCTAAGGTTTTCATTGATTCCTCTTGCTTAAAGTCAAAAGTAGTTCTGCGTGAAATCTGTTCATCGCTTAAGTTTACTAGTAGTGCTGGATCATTGCTGGACCACTTGCGTAAGTTCATCCCGGCTCCTTTTAACATGTCGATAAGAGATGTCTGGAGTTCCTGGGCCGCTTCTAGTGAGTTGTGGCCGCTTATGACGTCATCGACGTAAGTTTCGTTCAACAGTATTTTAGCAGCCGTGGGGTATTTGCAGCCGTCATCGTATGCAAGTTGCTTGATGGTTCTCATGGCTAGCCACGGTGCGCACTTAGTGCCATAAGTGACTGTGCAAAGTTGGTACTCCTGCAGCTTCTCTGACTGTGTAGTTCGCCAGATAATTTTCTGCAAATGTTGTTGTTCCTCAGACAGCCAGATACATCGGTACATTTTCTCGATGTCAGCTGTAAAGGCGTATTTGTAAGTTCTCCATTTTATGATAAGTTCTTGGATATCTTTTTGTAGGTTGGGGCCTTTTTCTTGTAAGGCGTTCAAGCTGTATCCTGTGTTAGTTTTCTGAGATGCGTTGAAGACAACCCTGAGTTTCGTGGTTGTAGATTCTTCTCGAAGTACTCCGTGATGTGGTAAGTAGCATTCCGTCGTTGACGATTGTATAGGTTTTGTTAGTTTCATGTGACCTAGCTCCAGGTATTCCTTAAGGAACCCTTTGTATAGCAATGCAAGACGGCTATTTCTTTGAAACCGTTTTTCTAGTTGCAGCAATTGTGATACTGCTATCGTTTTCGATGATCCAAGTTTATGTTCGTAATCTGAACATAGAGGCATCTTCACAATGTATCTTCCGTCTAAACCACGGCGAGTAGTTTCCTTGTAGTAAGTTTCACATTGATCTTCTTGAGATTGATCAGTGTTTGCTTTTGTTACGTCTTCACACTCCCAAAATTTCGTTATTTCGGACAAGTCGAGTAGGGTGACGTGACAGTTAAACGTTTCTAGTTTTCCACACAAAATCCATCCCAGCTGTGTCTGTTGAGCAACTGGTGATTTTGGTGCGCCCTTTAGTATTCCGTCTTGGATTATTTCTGCGTATACGTCAGCTCCAAGCAGTATGTCAACAGCCCTTGAAATGTTGTAGTCAGGGTCTGCTAGTTTTAAGTTTTGCAAGTGTGACCACTCAGGTCGTTCAAATGTGTAGTTTGGTAGTTTGTTGATTAATTTCTTCATAATCAACGCCTCAGTGTCGAAAGTATATTCGGAGTGGATTGATTTGCATGTTAGCTTCAGGCGCCCTTTACAGTCGCCCGATACAGTACCAACTCCCGATATCTTTGCAGTCATTTTGCTTCTCGGCAGCCTCAGCAGTTGTGCTGCATTTTCAGTTATCAAATTAACTTGTGAGCCCTGGTCTACGAGCGCACGAAGAGCGATGTAAGTGCCATCTAACGATTTGACCTTGATCTGGACGGTTGTAAGTAAAACCTCCATCTCGTTGGTTGATAGGTGGTTTGAACTTGGTTCAGTTTCCTTTGGTCGTTGACCTGAACGCTGATTTTCATAGCTCGGTGAAGGTGTATTTTTGTTGTAGTTGTTGTAATGTAAGAGCGTATGATGTTTCATATTGCATTCCTTACACGTTTTTGTAGAGTTGCAAGTCTGGTTTTCGTGTTTGAACAAACAGTTTTTGCATATCCGCAATTTTGCAACTGTGTTGTTACGTTGCTTAGTATCCATGTCCACAAATTGCTGACATTTCATTAGAACATGATTGTTTTTACAAAGAGGGCATTGCCCATACGAAGTGTGGTAAGTTTTCGGATGCCATTTTTTCTGATCGTAGTTTTTTCGAAACGTATGTTTTTCGTTTTCAGTTGATTTTCCTGAATTCTGTACCTCTTTCTTCGAAGTTTTCATGGTTTCAAACGCTGTAAACTGGTTTTCTAAGAACATTAGAAATTCATGAAGTGTTGGTACCTCTCTGTTGTCGTTTAAGTCTTTTATATATTCGTTGTATGTGCCACAGTCTAGTTTTAGTGACATCACATGGACAATCATAGATTCTCCACCGGTTGTATCAAGACCCATATTTGTCAAGCCGTTTAGACATTCCGTTGTTACGTCATGTAGCTTCTTCAAGTTGTAAGCGTCAGGCTTCTGTATGACAGGCAACTGTAGCATAGTGTTCATATAGGCTGAGAACTGTAGTCGACGGTTATCGTACCGTTGATTCAATATTTCCCAGCATGAAGCGTAGTTGTTGGCGCTGATGCCCAGGTGTTGCACCAGCCTTTCTGCTTCGCCTTTCAGTTTGGTCTTCAGATGCTGCATTTTTTGTGCGTTATTCAGCGACGGGTTTTTGTGTATGGTCTCCAGGAATAGATCTTTAAACGATGTCCACTTGCTGTAGTGTCCTGAAAACTCTGGTATCTCGATTTTCGGTGCTGAACGTTCGTGATGAGCGTTAGACCATATTTTGCCTTTCAGGCGTTTTCTTGTTTCGTCGTATTTGGATTCCATGCTGTAGAACATGTCATAGTATGTCTGATTCGATCCTTTTAGTAGGGCTTCCAGTTCCCAGTGAGTGTTGTCAAGAGCATCCCATTTCGACTTCAAGATTGACAAGTGATCATCAAGTTCCCATTTTTCAGCTAGGCCTTCATAGTCAATTTTAGCCATAGCACGATCCATCGCCTTGAAGTTACATTCTTGCTTAGTCAGTAGCGTCTTTGTCTTCTCGTCAAGCTCTCCCCCTGAGGACTCCGTAAGGTCGAATTTGACGCTTTCTCCTGCAACTTGTTGTAACATACTCGTAATGTCGGCTCTAGTCGTTTCATACATAGTTTTTGTCTTGCCGTAGACATCTTCCACAAAGTAGTTTATGTTTTTATCTTCAATTTCCTGCAAAAGCAATGTGTGCCTTGCATTGAAATCCATCCATTGAGCTTCTAATGAAGACAGTCGCTTGTTCAAGTAATCAGTTGTTTTTCTTGTCTTGCTATCCTTTTTGTAGTTGTTGCATAATGTTTTTATGTTTTCGAAACACGTAGACTGGAGTTGTAGCTTATTCATCTTGATTTGTTAGACAAATAGCTTCCTTATAGTTTACAAGATAACTTTCCTTACGTGTTTGAAGATTCTCCCAGTATTTGAAGGCTCTTCCAGTAGTTGAAGTTAGTTTCAGTAGTTGACGACTCTTCTTGCAATCGAAGACTCGTCCAGTAGTTGAAGTCAGTTCTGCAGGTGACGGCTCTTCTAGTAGTCGAAGACTCACCCAGTATCTGCAGCTGGTTCCGGTACTCAATGTGCCTGTACTCGAGCTAAGTATATGCGCCTTCTCAATCCAACTGGGGCGACCCTCTTCCGGGAGACCAGCTGAACCGATTCGCTACCGTACAAGAGACACAAACACACTAAGATACGCGAAGGCTCGAAGGACCATAAATGTACGGGTTGTAAGTCCGTACATGTGATTTGTCGTGAAGGTTTGTAAGTTAAGTTAGTGAAGAGAAACGCGTTCCACTAAGATGCAGTTAAGTTTATTGAGAGTAAGTTGCAGTACTTTTGCGGAGGCGATTATTTCTCTCAGTTGTTGATAGTCACACACTTGTATGTTTACTATGATTAAATTAGTTAATAAGGTTATTTTTATAACGCGCAATCGTGACGCGCATCGCTGGTCTAAAGTAGGTTACAGCGTAAGCAGAAAAATGTACGGCGATGAGACCGTACAATCGGTATAATTTCCCTTGGGATAAGAAAACACTTTTCACGCGGGCGAAGCCGCTGGCAGAAGCTAGTCTGTCATAATTCGGAATATTATGAACTCGGAACTATCCATAGGTCGCTGGTTCAGATCCGGCTCGAAGGACCACGTAGAATTTAGCACCTGCTTGGTTTAGCACTAAACTCTGAGTTGGCCGAATTTATATTAGAATGGCATTGGTTTGTTAATTGGTTTACGATCACTAGTTTATTGATAAGCAATAATGGTTTTAAAAGTTATATTGAATACTAGTTTAAATAATGGTAAATGGTTAATCTAAGCTAAAGTAGCACTAAAATGGTCTGATTCGAGTTACGCGACTGGTATCTGAACACGCACTGACTGACGCTAGTTGCGATACATGCATTTATGGAAATGCACGCAGGCAATAGTGCTGAGCTAATATTGTACTGAACAATACCTGTTGCTTTTATAGCAAATACTTCAACCGGTAAGCCACAGAGAGCTTAAATGATAGGTACTTAAGTTCTAAAAGAAATTGAAATAAAAAACCGTTTAAATGACAAAAATTGATCCCAAGAAAATACAATTAGGCCGCGAAAAATTAAAAGATCAGTGTAATTTTCCAAAATGGTTGCAAAAAAACTATAAGTACTTTGGACAGACAACTATCATTTCTCATTTCTGAATTCAAAATCAACTTTAAATCAACTGTACGAAAGTACATTTTCCCGTGACATGACAGAATACATGTGAAAATATTTCGGAACACGCGCACAGTTAAAATTAAACCCTATTCCTAGGGAGTAAGGTTGGTTTTTGATTGATAAGGTCAGGTATGAACAAAACTTTTCGGGCAGGAGACCAATTAAAAAAAGCCTGAGACGAAAAAGTCTGGATTCAGTTGAAACTACAATGTTTGCTCCTGAGTTTGCCTGCTGATGTTAAACATTAAATTGTTTATAATACGCCTCGGCTTGACTGATTATGTGACTATTTTTCTTTTTTAAAGGAAAATGAGGGGTGTTATAACATTGATGTGTGTACAGTGCGTGTCACGAAAGATGAGACTTGACCGCGCCTCCTGCGCTTTGTCCGCCGGCGCCGCCCCGATGACGCCCGGTCCCTTCCCGCACTCAGACCTCATACCGCTAAAGAGACCTATAAATCGTCTACTGCACAAGTCAAACCACGTGGTGTGTCAAGTCTCATCTTTCGTGGCACGCACTGTGCCTGTGTGTTTGTGTATCTGTCTGTGGCATTATAGCTCCTAAATGGATGAATCGATTTTGATTTAGTTTTTTTTTGGTTTGAAAGGTAAATTTTGAGAGTGTTCTTAGCTGTGTTTGATGAAAATCGGTTTAGCCGTTCAAAAGTTATGGGCGTTTTACTGTTTGAATCGGGGGTATTATTTACGCAGGATATCGTGTCATAATTACGTGTACAATAGGTTGTCGATCATAGCGCGTCTACTACTAGATACATTTTGCAGCATGCAATAAAAATTAGTCGGGGGTTTTTTAGGGTTCCGTACCCAAAGGGTATAAACGGGACCCTATTACTGAGACTTCGCTGTCCGTCTGTCTGTCTGTCTGTCTGTCTGTCTGTCACCAGGCTGTATCTCATGAACCGTGATAGTTAGACAGTTCAAATATTCACAGATGATGTATTCCTGTTGCCGCTATAACAACAAATACTAAAAACAGTACAAAATTGATATTTCAGGGGGGCTCCCATCCTGTCAGGGTCGCGGATAAATTTGAAAGAGAGTTACCGCGGCCCTGGCACAAGCAACTGAAGGAACACGGGTGGGTTTTAGTCAGTAAAAGTCATTGGATGATTTCCCACCTAAAAAAAAAAAAAAAAAAAAGGGGGCTCCCATACAACAAACGTGATATTTTTGCCGTAGACGCTTGAAATATTCACAGAATATTTAGTTGTATATTCTCTTCAAAAAATAATAATTATTAAATTAAAATAAAATAAATTAAGGGGAGCTCCCATACAACAAACGTGTTTTTTTTTTGCAGTGTTTTGCGATAATGGTACGGAACCCTTCGTGTGCGAGTCCGACTCGCACTTGGCCGGTTTTTAAATTTTATTTTTATAATAATTACTGCAGAAAAAGAAAATGGTAAGCTTTGGTGATGTTCTTGATGATGATGGTCAGTGAAGAAAGGCCATGAGCGCATTACTCGTGTATAACTTGATTATGAATGTGAGTGAAGCAACAGAAGTATGTAAGGATCGTAGCAGGTGGCGTTTTGTGGTATCTGACTACTCCCATGGGAAAAATGCGTGAGTTTATATTTGTATGTACGATAAAGAACATCTTGTAATTTTACCATTAGGTTAACTATCCGTTGCATAAAGGAATCGAGTAACATCCACCATCTTACAACAGACAGACAAGCGTACGAGTTTGTTACAGCACCATCATTTGGGACAAGCCGAACGCTCCGGATTCCTCAGGCTTGTATTAAAAACATTGTTCAAATATATAAAATAGTATGACGGACAGACGGACTCGCTGGCAAATTATAATTATAGCGATACTTTTGAAGGGGACATAGATTATAAAACAGTAAATTCGAGTACCTATTTTCATTTGTATCTAAGCCGCCATATACGAACTAATGACCTGACTTCATACAAAATCTTGCATCGCGAAAGCAAAGTTTTCGGCACGTTTTGAACGGCAGCAACTGTCGGGCAGTTGTCCTCCAGACACTACACCCATCTCGTCGTTTTTTTTATATTGTATAGGCTCGCGCTTCAACACCATCTCACCTGATGGTAAGCGATGATATGTGCTTGACGGTGAAACGTAGAAATAACCTATTCACTTTAGATTGTAGCTGTAGGGTAACAAACTCCGGCAGGCAATTCCACTCCTTAGCTGTACGCATAATAAATGTTTTTCAAAATGTTTTGTGTGTATGGGTGGGACGTCCACCATGTACCGATGACGCATCGCCGTACGTCTGGTAGTCCGATGATGAAACGGGCTAGGCGGAATAAGATCGTGCAATTCCATCGCACGCTCCCCGAAATGTAACCGATAAAAACCGACCAGCTGGTAACTCGGCGAAGGTTTGCGAGAACTCTATACATGCTCCATTTAGTCGAAGATTCCACTGTTTAAATCAGTAGGTCAGTCTATCTTTATGAAAAACTTAAGAATAGAAACTACAGGGTTTTAATACTAATAATAGAAATGCAAAACGAAAGTAACTCTGTCTTTTAAGTTTTTACGCCTATATCGCTGCACCAGTTAGTTTTTTTTTTCGACCGAACACTTGCAGGTTTTCATGTTTCATGGAATAACCTCAAGCCTTGAGCAGTGCTGTGTGCTGACCCAGTAATAGCAGCCGAGAACCCGTGACTTAAAACTTATTGATCGTGAGTTGGAACCCAGGCAGGCACTTTACTTGCCACTGTTCTCAGAACAGTGAAGGAAAACATAGTGGGGAAACCAGAGGCTCTTCTAGGCATCAGTGGTTGATTACGGCCTATTCTTCTTACAGAGATGAGACTGTCCCAGCAGTGGGAACATATTATAGCCTCAGGCAGAATATAATAGCATATATTATATTCTGCCTAATATATCATCTGTCTCTACCCCATTCTCTTTGACAAAGAGACAGAAGAATGACATAGTGCGCGTTCCCTGGCCAGCGGTGATTAGAGACAAACGAATGCGCTGTCAAGAAAACCTGAGGTCATAGACAAGTGACATTCTATCATAGAAAGCGTGGCGATAGCGATTGTCAACATGTAAAATTTCAACATTTAGAAAACCCCCGGCATATTTTTATGTCATGCTACATAATTTATCTGGTACATAGTAGATACGCTTCTATTGAACACGTAATTATGACACGAAATCTTGCGAAAACACCCCGATTCAAACAGTGAAACGCCCATAACTTTTGAACGGCTGAACCGATTTTATTCAAACATAGCTAAGAACACTCTCGACAAAATCACCTTTCAAACAAAAAAAACTAAATCAAAATTGGTTCACCCGTTTGGACGCTATGATGCCACAGCCAGACACACATATACACAGAAACACAGATACCCCTCTTTTTCCGTCGGGGGTTAATAACTTTATTTTTGAAAGTCGGTGTCTTTGTTAACTAGGTACGAATTTTTTGCTTTACCTATGTACACCAAATTCCAAAAATAAAGTTACTTTTCACTTTTTAGTTTTCTTATTTGGAAGTCGGTAGTATATTTTTGTAAAAAAGTTTTTTTATTTTTCTCTTTTTAGTTGTACCTACCTAATAGGCAAGTAGTTTAGTAAGCTACCTATAATGCCAGAATCATCATCATCATCATTGCAGCCGAAAGACGTCCACTGCTGGACATAGGCCTCCCCCAGGCGTCGCCACATTGACCGATCCTGTGCGTCTCGCATCCAGCGCCTTCCCGCAACCTTAACCAGGTCATCGGTCCACCTAGTGGGAGGCCTTCCAACATACCGTCTTCCGGTTCGCGGTCGCCATTCCAGAACTTACCCAGAATGCCAGAATAGATTACCCAAATATAATGAAACTGAACATAACCGGTGAAATGAGAGTCTACAAAGGTGAACTGTACACATCTTCGAACGCCTTTAGAGCGTACTGGCGTGATGTTATGTTATGAAATGGTATAAACAATAACAGCATGCGATTGCAGCAATCCCGAGAGATTTGCCGTTATTTATTGAAGAGTTATATTGTATATCTTCGAAGTTCTTTATCAGATCTTTACCAAATTAAAATGGGACCAATTTCGGAACATACCCTTTCAAACAAAAAAATAATTATCAATATCGGTCCTAAATTGAAGGAGATATCGGTAAACATAAAAAAAAACCGGCCAAGTGCGGGTCGGACTCGCGTACGAAGGGTTCCGTACCATTATCGCAAACAAACGGCAAAAATTTACGTTTGTTGTATGGGACCCCCACTTAAATACTTATTTTATTTTGTTTTTTGTATTTTTTGTTATAGCGGCAACAGAAATACATCATCTGTGAAAATTTCAACTGGCTAGCTATCACGGTTCGTGAGATACAGCCTGGTGGACAGACAGACGGATCGCGGAGTCTTAGTAATAGAGTCCCGTTTTTACCCTTTGGGTACGGAACCCATAAAAACATAATGTCGAACATAGAACCTCCTCCTTTTTTGTAAGTCGGTTAAAAATAAAAACATCACACATCAGCACACCCTAACTTCGCCAGTTATGTTTAAGGCGCAGAAACCCCTCAGTAGCTGATTTTAAAATGAGAATCACGTCTAAGCGGCCAGTAGATTTTTTTTGGAAATAATTTAAGTTACATTAGACCATTTTCTTAATAATTAGATCTTAGAAATTTTCATGATGTAATTAATTTGTAAAGTTATGTCTAACACGGACAAAAAAACCGGCCAAGTGCGAGTCGGACTCGCACAAGAAGGGTTCCGTACCATTATAGCAAAACACTGCATAAAAATCACGTTTGTTGTATGGGAGCCCCCCTTAATTTATTTTATTTTAATTTATTAATTATTATTTTTTGAAGTAAATATACAATTAAACATTCTGTGAATATTTCAAGCGTCTACCTGTTGCCGTTATTAATATCAAGCAAAAAACGGCAAAAATATCACGTTTGTTGTATGGGAGCCCCCCTTTAATATTTACTTTATACTGTTTTTAGTATTTGTTGTTATAGCGGCAACAGAAATACATCATCTGTGAAAATTTCAACTGTCTAGCTATCACGGTTCATGAGATACAGCCTGGAGACAGACGGACAGACAGACAGACAGACAGACAGACGGATCGCGAAGTCTTAGTAATAGGGTCCCGTTTTTACCCTTTGGGTACGGAACCCTAAAAACAACAATTGCACCAAACCCGCCTGGCTTATTTTAATTAAAATGTGACCACCTGAAAGACAATTTCATTATTATCTACATTATGATCTAAAGTTTTTGTTAAAGTCATAGAATAATAAGGACAGTACAAAAACTACTGAATTTTGAACCGCGCGGGTGTGAAACGAGTGCGCGTTTTGGTCCCTCAAGGTCGTTGGCGACTTACGTCGTCTTAAGTCTCATGTAATAAGGGGCGAGTCTATTGCCAACTCAATAGCAGCCCGGAGCCAGGATTTGTGATCGTTTGGATCACAAATCCTGACTCCGGGCTGCAAGCATAAAATATATTGTCATAATTTACATTGGCATAATGATCGAAATTTAGCATAATGATCATAACGCATACCATTAACTCATTAGGCATAATTGTTTTGCCATAATTTGTCGCCATAAATACCGTTTGTCATAATAATAATGTAGCATACTTTTCTAAAGCGTAATGTTATAAACGCTACACATAATGTTCTATGGAATAAAACAAACAAATTCGTGGATCAAGGTTGGCCCGGGCCACCCCCGCCCCGGGCTATTTTTTTTCTTTTTTACCTTAACCTAATCCAATTGAGTCATGCTTAATTGACGAATACTTATTATGCCTTAAAAATTTATGCAATTACAAATTATGCCAAAACAAATTAGACCAAATGATGGTTATGGCACAGATAATATAATACTACATGTATTATTATGCCACAGTACTATAATGGTAATAAAAATTATTCGAAAACGTTATGCCAAAAAATATTATGCCTTAAAATTTTAAGCCAAGAGGGGTATTCCCGTTGAGAAATTCTAGTTGGGCAACCCAACAACACTTTGCCTGACCCGGGCATCCTCATGATCAGCAGTTGCGCTTGCGACTACTAGACTAACGAGGTAGTTTTGTATTTTTAGGGTTCCGTACCCAAAGGGTAAAAATGGGACCCTATTACTAGTGTCCGTCACCACACACACCACTGTCCGTCTGTCTATCTGTCTGTCTGTCACCAGACTGTATCTCATGAACCGTGGTAGCTAGACTGTTGACATTTCAGTGATGATGTATTTCTGTTGCCGCTATAACAAAAAATACTAAAAACAGAATAAAATAAATATGTAAGTTCAACAAACGTGATTTTTTGCCGTTTTTTGCTATAATGGTACGGAAACCTTCGTGCGCGAGTCCAACTTTCGGCTACTGGATGGGGGGACGGGGGGCACGTAGACTCTGTTGTTTCTATGTTCTGTGTCGTTACAGTCTGGTAACTATTATTTTTTTGTGTTGCTCGTATAAAAATTCGTTCAGTATTATGTCTATTGATTAAATATAATTAAAATGAAACTACAGTGAATTGGACTTAAATTATCTAGGATTAAATTAAAATTGTGCAAGATAAAATTTTAACTAAATTACATAGCAAATAAAATACTATTGAGTCAAACATAGAATTAAATTAAATAAAAATACAAATGATGTCAAATAAAAATTGCGTGAAATAAAACTAATGTCAAAGTTAGAAATAATAATATTACCAATGAGAGTAAACAGTAAACAAAAAAAGTTAAAAATCAAATAACCCGCCTGCTTAAAAAGCGAACTAAAAAGACGTAAACAAGAAGAAAATCATGTTGTGCAGTCGAAGGATACATCTTGTATTAGTCAGCCAGCTCACGAATATGTTCGATTTTTAAGCAGGCGGGTTATTTGATTTCTAGAATTAACCTTTTTTATTTAAAACTTTTTAGTTAACATATTTTTCGAATTAGGTACATTAAACATATAAGTGTTATATATTTATGAAATTGCCTCTAAAATCCCTTCATTTTGATACCCACTCGATGGGTATGGAGGAAAAAAGAAATTGCAAACCCCACAATATTCCCGCCATGTTTCTTTTTTTTTAAAGGCACTTAGCTAAGAACACTTGGGCGGTCAAGACCTATCTAACGATGTCTTAATTATAAAAATCCGCCAAGTAGTTTGAAAGATATGAGGTAATAAAGAATATTACATACATACAAACATACAAGATACGCGCGAAAAACATAACCCTTTCCTTGCAGCCGGGTAAAAAACAGCAGGCAAGTCGGTTGAGACTATACGTATCATCAATCTGTTAAGGTGCGTATGGATAGCGCGTTCCTGTGTTACGCGTAGTTGAGAAACACTGTCCACGCGTATATTGGATACGCGTATAGCTCCTGTACGGACCGCCGCGAACCTATACGCGAGGTCAATCGATCCAGAGAATATAAGTTTTTTTTTTTTTTTAGAATTTTCTTTTCATTTGATATTGCCTTTCATGGATCTTGGCGTAAATCGTTATTTCGATAATCAGTTAGTGTGCCATCCCACAAGACCCGGTGAAATTCATAAAGTTGAATCAATCTGATAATATTTTTATTATTGAAAATCAAAGAACACGCGTGTCAATTCATTTTGCCGTCCAAATATAGCGTACCCGGTCATGTGCGTCCTCTTTGACGCGCGGCCAAAAACCGACTGACGGCGGCTCGCGCTGCGAGCTAGCTCGCGCGGTACGCGTTCCCCAAGAGTGTACGCGTAGCTGCAAGTATGGACATGACGTTCCCGACACGCGTAAACTGACTACGCGTACCAGTGTACGCGCTATCCGTACGCACCTTTATGTTATAAAATTGAATCCCTCCTACAAGGTGTATGAAGTCGTCTGAAGCTGGCGGCAGACAGTACACAGACTGTCTGTTCGAGACAGGACACTGGCGATTGGGTACATATGCAGAGGGCTGCGGTAGGAGAGCAATCTGGACTACAGGGAAATTGTAAGACAAGAATTAAAACTATTGACTGTCTTGTGGTAACGGCTCCGACTTTCGTGATACGTCACGTAAGTCTGGGCCGCTCAAACCGAGACAGGCATATTGTGTAAATTATTTCATCACCCCTGCTCTAAAAACGGTGAAGGTAAACATGGCGAGGAAAAAGGCTTGTCCTAGATGCTAAAAGAACAATGGGAGGTGCCCATCCATTGTTTTAGCTAAGATTAAATTCCTAAATCATTTAATGATAAATATCTGGTTTAACTCAGGATGATGTTCTGAATTAGTTTGTTCAAGAATTTTTGTTCGAGAATGTCGAGAATAATATATGTTCAGTCATAAACTTTTGTATGTTATGTCTGGGTAATTTTTAATAATGTGTTTATAGGTAATATTATTTATTTTCGTGGATGGAAAAGGGCAACGTCGCTTTCGTATTTCCCTGACGTAGTTATTTCAGCATGAAATGTTTAATATACACTTTGGAAAGAGTATATTTATTTAAACTAAGCGACTATTATTTTATTTTGCGCACGGGAGCGGTCAATGTGGCGACGCTTGGGGGAGGCTTATGTCCAGCAGTGGACGTCTTTCGGCTGATATGATGATGATGATGAAGCGACTTTGATGTGTATCAAAAGGTCGTCAACTCGTTGTTAACAACCAAGCTATATTTTTTTAGACTTGGATACTAGTCTTTTTGCCAATCATTAATTGAAAGTAATTCATTTATTTCTACTACACTACAATATTCATACTTACCTGCAAGGAACATCTACACTTAGACATAAACTGTATTGTTAACTCGTTTACTGCAATAAATACAATAATGATATTATTACTTAATATAGTTACTTCTTGTCACTTAACAGATAAAATATATAATGGCAACACTAAGCTAAAGAAATTATAATAAATAAAAAGTCAAATAACTTTTATTAGAATTAATATTTGTTTCGGGATATTTACCATGCAAATAACTTTTTATTTATTATGATTTTTTTTTATCCGTTTTGAACCAGCGCCCAATTATACTTTAAAAAACGTAGACAATTAATAGAATTTCTTTTGTATATAACTCACTTTCAGACACTCAAATTTAAGTCAGCTAAGATTTCGCCATTGTTCTTTAGATACATTTGACATCCACGAAATAGTACTGAATTGCGGGCCCATTCCCAGCAGTAGGAGTATGCGTTTCGATGGCGCGGCCACGGAGATTTTTTTAAAAAAGAACTATGCCAAGATTATGTAAAAATTTGTAAAAGTTGATTCCCAAAACCATAAATTTGTCAAAGATAAGGTTAAAAAGTTTTAAGGGTTTGAACGTGGCCGCGCCATTGAAACGCGGCGAACCGCGCGGCCACGGAGATCTTTAAAACTAAGCGTTGCAGAGACCTGAAATTTAGGGAAATGATAGATTGAATTTGTAAAAAATTTGTAAAAATATAAAAAAAAATCCTAGGTTTATATTTTAGGAGCTGTAAGACTAAAACCCCATGGCCGCGCCATTGAAATGGTGAAAAACACGTTAGCACCGATATCTCGCTGAAAAAGCATCGCAGAAGTCTGAAACTTTTTGTAATACCTAGATTTGAATTTGTCGAAATAGGTAAAAATACACAAAAAAATCCTAGGTTTATATTTCAGGAGCTATACGACCAAAACCCTATGGCCGCGCCATTGAAACGGTGAAAAACACGTTATCGCCGATATCTCGCTGAAAAAGCATCGCAGAGGACTGAAGTTTTTTGTAAAACCTAGATTTGAATTTGTCAAAGTATGTAAAAATACACAATAAAATCCTAGGTTTATATTTCAGGAGCTGTAAGACTAAAACCCCATGGCCGCGCCATTGAAACGGTGAAAAACACGTTATCACCGATATCTCGCTGAAAAAGCATCGCAGAAATCTGAAACTTTTTGTAATACCTAGATTTGAATTTGTCGAAATAGGTAAAAATACACAAAAAAATCCTATGTTTATATTTCAGGAGCTGTAAGACCAAAACCCTATGGCCGCGCCATTGAAGCGGTGAAAAATATTTTATCGCCGATTTCTCGCTGAAAAAGCATCGCAGAGGTCTGAAGTTTTTTGTAAACGCTAGATTTGAATTTGTCAAAACATGTAAAAATACACAAAAATATCCCAGGTTTATATTTCAGGAGCTGTATTACGGTATTGCGTAGAAATAAGTTGTGGTTATCTAATCGGAAATAAAGTATTAGCGAGATCTTTTTTTGTAAACAACACCTATTAATATGTATAATTACCGATAATAGGCGAAAATTTTCTTTTTGTTTCATAATATAAAACCTTGAATACGTTTTGAATGTTCCGATAGGGTGACCATGACTTATTGTTTACAGAAAACTTTCCACTTGCAAATATTAGAAATTATATCTCAAGGATTCTAAATTAAATTAAAATGAAACGTTATGATACAAAAACATATATTTATTTCTTTAAAATCAAATAAATCACAGATTGTTTACTTACACTAAGATAAAGGTAATTATCATTTCTTTCAAAATCACAAATTGTTCACTTACACTAAGGTATAGGTACTTATCATTTCTTTCAAAATCACAAATCACAGATTGTTTACTTACACTAAGTTATAGGTACTAATCATTTCTTTCAAAATCACAAATCACAGATTGTTTACTTACACTAAGATATAGGTACTTATCATTTCATACTTATCATGATTTAGAATCCTTGAGATATAATTTCTAATACTTGCAGGTGGAAAGTTTTCTGTAAACAATAAGTCATGGTCACCCTATCGGAACATTCAAAACGTATTGAATGGCGCGGTCATAGCGTTTTGGTCTTACAGCTCCTGAAATAAGAACCTAGGATTTTTTTGGGTATTTTTACATGTTTTGACAAATTCAAATCTAGCGTTTACAAAAAACTTCAGACCTCTGCGATGCTTTTTCAGCGAGAAATCGGCGATAACGTATTTTTCACCGTTTCAATGGCGCGGCCATAGGGTTTTGGTCTTACAGCTCCTGAAATATAAACCTAGGATTTTTTTGTGTATTTTTACCTATTTCGACAAATTCAAATCTAGGTATTACAAAAAGTTTCAGACTTCTGCGATGCTTTTTCAGCGAGATATCGGTGATAACGTGTTTTTCACCGTTTCAATGGCGCGGCCATGGGGTTTTAGTCTTACAGCTCCTGAAATATAAACCTAGGATTTTTTTGTGTATTTTTACATACTTTGACAAATTCAAATCTAGGTTTTACAAAAAACTTCAGTCCTCTGCGATGCTTTTTCAGCGAGATATCGGCGATAACGTGTTTTTCACCGTTTCAATGGCGCGGCCATAGGGTTTTGGTCGTATAGCTCCTGAAATATAAACCTAGGATTTTTTTGTGTATTTTTACCTATTTCGACAAATTCAAATCTAGGTATTACAAAAAGTTTCAGACTTCTGCGATGCTTTTTCAGCGAGATATCGGTGCTAACGTGTTTTTCACCATTTCAATGGCGCGGCCATGGGGTTTTAGTCTTACAGCTCCTAAAATATAAACCTAGGATTTTTTTTTATATTTTTACAAATTTTTTACAAATTCAATCTATCATTTCCCTAAATTTCAGGTCTCTGCAACGCTTAGTTTTAAAGATCTCCGTGGCCGCGCGGTTCGCCGCGTTTCAATGGCGCGGCCACGTTCAAACCCTTAAAACTTTTTAACCTTATCTTTGACAAATTTATGGTTTTGGGAATCAACTTTTACAAATTTTTACATAATCTTGGCATAGTTCTTTTTTAAAAAAATCTCCGTGGCCGCGCCATCGAAACGCATACGCAGTAGGAACGTTAAAAGCCTGATTGGCTTAAGCTCATTTTACATTTCTTCGTTGTTGCCTAAGTGCAAGAAGGTAAACGTAGTGTTTCATTCATCTACGTCGAATTACGGTTTAACTTTTTATCAACCGAAAATCAGTAATATTTGTTAAAACTAAAATTTCAATACAATAAAAAAGTAGAGTTCTGCATAAATTTTATGCTTTTTTTTTTTAGATTTTATGCTTACTTATCATATAATCTTTTTTTCTTTTTCTTATTTTTTTTATATTGCATATTTAATAAAAAAAATGTATTACAAATTTAATAATTTTTTGAAGTTGTAAAACAATATTTCAGTAGGTTTAATACAAGTAATTATGTAAATTCTTTGTTTTAAACATATCCACAAAGGTAACCCATCCTTACATTTTATTCAAAAGCCCTTTCCACCCGCCAGTGTCCACCTAAAAAAACATGTTCGCCTCAACAATACTCACTAAATGAGCCGCCATATTGAAAAACAAAATAAAACCTTGACACGTCTACTTTGTGTCCCTCCAGCGATAATTCAATATTATTAGAATTGAGTCACTGAGGACCTCGTGAAGGCCCAGTGGTAACGGCACCGACTTACGTGTCGTAGGTCGTGGGTTCGAACCCAGGCGGGCGCTTTACTTTGTGTAAATGATTTCATCACAATTGCTCTAAAAACGGTGAAGGAAAACATCGTGAGGAAACAGGTATATCCTATAACTAAAAATTCAAAAACATGTGACATGCACCAAACCGCACTGGGCCCGCGTGGTAGATTACGGTCCATTCCCTCTCACAGAGAGGAGGCCTGTGTCCCAGCAGTGGGGACATTAAAACGCTGATGACGATGACTGAGGAGCTCGTAGCTAATTCAAAACAACCGCACGGGTCGATCTAGAAGGTTAAGCAACGCTTGCTGATATTGGTCGGTGGATGGGTGACCATCGTTCACCAGAATTGAATCACTGTGGATCTTGTGTGTTGGCTTAGAAGTTTGATTTTTTCACAGCTTTAAGGGACAGTAGACCTGAGTATTTGATATAAATTTCAGCTTGATACATCTACGCGTTCCTGAGAAAAAGGGCCTTGACAGATAGACAGACGGACGGACGGATAACAAAGTGATCCTATAAGGGTTCCGTTTTTCCCTTTCGAGGTACGGAACCCTAAAAAGTGTAATTCTATCAGCGATGGCGATGGTCGAAATGCCACAGTGTAAGAGATTGATCACGTGATATTTCCCATATAGTGGGTCCACACTAAACCGACTTCCTTTTTGATACACCGACATTTGTCTGTACTGCTTTGTTGCACAGAAAAAATCTATAGAAGTTGATGAAACTCTGTGTAGTGTGGACCCACCAATACATTTTTGACATTGTACCAATAGTCCGAGTCTAAAATAGACATTAAGAAAAAAGAATTAAAAAATTTACATGAATGTTAGGGTTAAAAAAATACAGTGAAATTGTGAAAATCCTCAACGATTCCAAGCGTTCAAAAGTTTTTATTCAAAAAGTTTCAAAAAGGTTCAAAGTTTTTAAGTTGTCTGTCAATTCGAATGTTGAACGGCTCTGTTGAGCATAAAAACATAATTTAACTAGCCTAAATTACCATACTAAAATGTATTTTGGCACATATCTTGAAAACTAATGAACATGAGTGAACCTTATGTCGGACAACTTCAGCTAGCACAAATTACAAAATCATAACTTTCCGAGAATTAAGACTAAACTGATTTTTTGTGCCCTTTGCCCTTGAATTTTTTTTTTCAACTCATTGTTTCGATAAGGATTTTTCACAATTTTATTATAATTATAATTAAATTGTGAAAAATATATATAAATACTAGCTGACCCGGCAAACTTTGTTTTGCCATAAAAACACCAAACATTCATCTACCCTACCTACCCTAACTACCTACCCTACCCTACCTACCCTACTCTACCTACCCTACCTACCCTACCCTAACTACCTACCCTACCCTACCTACTCTACCCTACCCTACCCTACCCTACCCTATCTCTCAAGTTGGATCGAACTGCACATGGTGTGCGAATTTTATTATAATCGGTTAAGTGGTTTAGGAGTCCATTGAGGACAAACATTGGGACACGAGATTTATATATATTAAGATATAATTGTAATCTATCTATCTAACCTAATATTCATGTAAATTTTCAGCTTCTTTGGAATTTATGCAAGGGTATCTACCCCTATTTTTTGGGCTAACTTGACCGGAATACAATCGCTAACGCGACGCTTTTGTTGATACAACGTCACTCGTCTAGAGCCTCTGAAATCAATAGTAAGAAACAACCACTTTTACCTGGTTATGAAAAAGGTGCGTATCCGGGTCACAAAGTACAGTAATAAATCAAAGTATTAGTCACCAATAGTCACCGTTTAGGTCGGTTTGGTAGCAAGAGCGATAATATTGGAATTGAAAACTATAAAATCTAAGTTTAACTTAGGCATCGCTGACATCGGAGAAGGATCGTGTTGAGCAAGCTTGATGGGTAATGCGTTCGTATAAAAAAACCGGCCAAGTGCGAGTCGGACTCGCGCACGTAGGGTTCCGTACCATAATCGCAAAAAACGGCAAAACAATCACGTTTGTTGTTGTATGGGAGCCCCCCTTAAATATTTATTTTATTCTGTTTTTAGTATTTGTTGTTATAGCGGCAACAGAAATACATAATCTCTGAAAATTTCAACTGTGTAGCTATCACGGTTCATGAGATACAGCCTGGTGACAGACAGACAGACAGACAGACGGACCGCGAAGTCTCAGTAATAGGGTCCCGTTTTTACCCTTTGGGTACGGAACCCTAAAAAGAGACATTTTTCCAGCAGTGGGATAGTTGACTTACATATATCAACATTACTCAGGTTTGGGCCCTTAGAAGAAAATATGCATTATGATATTACGTATTATATCATGAATATTCTCAAAGCAGTGTATCATAAATGCGAAAGTAACTCTGTTTGCCTGTCTGTTACATTTTCACTATTAAACCGTTGAACTGATTTCTATACATTTTGGAATGTTGAATAGATTATAGTTTTGACTAGTTGTCACTTCTAGGCAAGCGTGATCCATGGTCGACTACATAATAGCTTCCATAGCTACCATCAGCTGAGATAGGGAGCAAACGAGTAATCAGCAATAATCGCGCGATTAATCGCTTTATGTCATAAAAGTCGGAATTACCTACAGTGTAGGTATGGTAGGTCCTACAAAATGGCTGTTTCGGGAGGTTCCTGTTCCGGATAAGGCGGGAGGAAACGCCCGGGTGTCACCATTGTGTGGATCGCCCGGAGGACACGGTGGAGCATACGGTGGAGGTCTGCCCCGCTTGGGCGGAGCACCGCCGTGTCCTCGTGGAGGCGATCAGCGGTGGCGACCTCTCGCGGCCGGCCCTGGTGCAGGCCATGGTACGGAGCGAGAGGGCATGGGAAGCTGTCTCCTCCTTCTGCCAAGCAGTTATGCTCGCAAAGGAGGAGGCGGAACGCGTGAGGGAGACGCAAAGGAGGCGCCCTCATGCCCCTAACCACCGCAGGAGACGACCCGGGCGTCGGGAGTCGCAAGCCGATTCCCGGCCACCGTAGGCGCGGGCTTGCGGACGGCAAGTAATGGGTAGCTCGCCGTCCGATAAGGACCAGGCCCGAGTCGACGGCGCGTAGTGTTCCACGCGCGCCTCAAAGAGATGTCAGCAAAATTGACGGGGCCCGAGAGGGCCGATGTCTGTCTGGGTCGCGGATAAATTTGAAAGAGTGTTACCGCGGCCCTGGCACAAACAGCTGAAGGAACACGGGTGGGTTTTAGTCAGTAAAAGTCTGACACGCCCTCCCGCTTCACCCAGAGCGGGAGAAGTCATTGGATGATTTCCCACCCAAAAAAAAAAAAAAAAAAGGTCCTACAAAATCATTTGATAATCTTATTTAAAAAAAAATCCGTCAAAAATTCTAAAACTTCTGTATTGAAGAGCAATTATTGCACAAAAATCGGTGTCGTTTTGCTCTTGCAAGATACGTAAGAAGCCTGCCGATGACTATTTATAAATTTTCGGAATTTTGCTGGCTTTTCAAAAGGTAGTCTTACGCATATCAAGCACTGTAGATCAATCCTAAAACGTGCAAAGTAAAGAATGTCTGACAGGAAATCGCAAAAAGCTTTTGTCACTTCTATCTATTGTCAAATCGGGATCCTTTCCATTGAAATCTACATTAAAAGGTTTACCTTTGAGGTAGAATTGTGCCAGTGAAAGAATAGTAATAATTGATTCTCTCTGCTGATGACAATAAAGGAAAAGGTGTGAAGTACGCCGCAATGTTTTTTTTGGATTTTATTTCGTTTACTTATTGTATACTAGTTTCTGCATGCGGCTGCGCCCGTATTAAAAGTGTCCCATTATCCCAAGGGAACATACAACTGGGGTAAAAAGACAAGGTCATGCGCAACGTTTCATCTAAATCCGTTCAATCGTTGAGGTGTGAATAGGTAACAGACAAACAGTGTTACTTTTTACCCGACTGCCGAAGGAGGGTAATGTGTTTATCAGTCTATGTATGTATGTATGTATGTATGTATGTATGTATGTATGTATGTATGTTTGTTCCTATGTGGCGTTCTAGAGACCAAACGCATTGTCCGATTTTGATTTTAATTTAATAAAAATAAATTTAGATGATAGGACAAGATGAAATTAAATATTTGCACACCATATCTAATGGTAGAATGTAAAGGGACCGTCATAGATTTAAGATCATACTTTGTAAACCTACATTCTAGCAAATAAATACATTTGAATTTGAATTTGAATTTGATGATTCTTACGTCAATTGATTCGTCTTAATCCTGCAAGTGTCACTGGCTACATTAAAACAGGAAAAAACAAAAATGGCGGATTTTGGGCGCCATTTTGAGGGGGTTTTTTTTTTTTCTTCCAAACCCATTATGTGGGGTATCAAAATAAAGGGTTTTAAGAGGCGATTTCAAAAATAAATAAAACAAAAATCCCGACTGCTTAAAAAGCAAACTAAAAAGACGTAAACAAGAAGAAAATCATGCTGTGGAGTCGGAGGATACATCTGGTTTTGGTCAGCCAGCTCGCGAACATGTATCCTCCGACTGCACATCATGATTTTCTTCTTGTTTACGTGTTTTTTTAGTTTGCTTTTTAAGCAGTCGGGTTTTTGCATATATATTACTCTAGCGACCCGGCCCAGATTCGTCTGTGACAAATTATATACAAAAACCTTCCTCGTTTCTCACTATTTCTATTGGTAAAAACTGCATGAAAGTCCGTTCAGTAGTTTTTGAGTTAATCGCGAACAGACGCGGCGGGGCACTTTGTTTTTAACCGACTTCAAAGGAGGTCTCTTTTCGACTGTATTTTTTTATTATTTGTTTTACCTCAGATCTTTATACTAGTTCTAGTAGTACCGATTTTGATTATTCTTTTTTTTATTTGAAAGCTGCTGCTTGTGGTCCCATTTAAATTTGTTTTTTTTTTTTATCTATTATAGGCCCGCGCTTGACCACTATCTCACCTGATGGTAAGCGATGGTGTGGTCTACGATGGAGCACGCTTGCCTAGTAGTAACCTATTCACTCTTGACTTAAAGACCCCTAGATTGTAGCTATCGGGAAACACAGACTGCGGCAGAGAATTCCACTCCTTAGCTGTACGCATAATAAAAGTATTCTCAAAACGTTTAGTGCGTATGGGTGGGATGTCCACCATGTACCGATGGCGCATCGCCGTGCGTCTGGTAGTCCGATGATGAAACGGGCTGAAATTTGATCAAGATCTGATTTATTTATTTGGAAACTCAACAGCTTATTACTATTTTACATGAATAGATGTTCACCTGACTGTCAATGAACAGCCCAGTGCAGTTGTATAAACGTTACTATTGTAGCATCTTAGTAAACACACACACACATTGCACAGTGACAGCGAGAGGATGACAATTATCACTTAAACCAGTTATGGCAACATGCTTCTTCTTCCTTCTCTGGTCCCATTATTTGGGGTCGGGGCAAAAATATACGCACGGTGTATTTCCCCGACTCCTTAAAACTACTTCGATCAATTTGCCTTCATTTCCCAACAACACTCCGCGTCATAGAAATTGCGCCTTTTTAGGGTTCCGGACCCGAAGGATACAAACGGAGCCCTATTGCTATCACTCACGTGTCTGTCTGTCTGTTCCGTTTGTCCTTCTGCCCATCGTCTGTCAAACGGAATTTACAGCCAAACGCTAGTATAAGCACCTTGTTGACCCAACGCCATACAAATTGACAAAAAGTATTTTAAATGTTTTTAAGGGGGGCTCCCATACAGCAAAAGGGGAGAGCGACAAAAAAGAGAGCTGCCCCATCGAATGGGGTATCGTTTTTTGGAACTTAATGAGTGGATACCTACTGTGTTTTTTTTAGGGTTCCGTAGCCAAATGGCAAATAAAGGAACCCTTATGGATTCGTCATGTCTGTATATCTGCCTGTCCGTCCATATGTCACAGCCAATTTTTCCGAAACTACGCTGCGAACTATGCTGTTGAAACCTGCAGCCTAATTGCGTAAGTGAATTCTGCAAAGCAAACAAGTTGGAACCTTCCCAAAAACGACTTTTCGTATTGCATATTACACTCTGAAACGGGAAGCCTTTCATTACCAATATTTTGACGTAGAATTGATTGTAAAAGAATGAATGAAAGCGGAAGAATCTAGATAAAACTTTACTATTGGTATTGTATAATGCAAATGTCATATATCTTCAACTCCGTAGTATCTCTAAGTAGTCTGTGTTCGACTCAAAGGAGGATTTGGAAAGCTAACGCTAGCTTTCCAAATTAGTTTCGCAATACCGAAAAATTTGAAAGAAATGATTCTGATTCTTTGAAAGAGTCGACTTGTTTCCTTTACAGAATTCACTTACGCAATTAGGCTGCTGGTAAGTAGATGTATTCCGTGAACCGCATTAAGATTTTCACACAAAAATAGAAAAAAAACAATAAATTTTGGGGGATCCACATATATCTATGGATAGGTCTTCAAAAATAATATTAAGGTTTCTAATTTTTTTTTTTTCTAAACTGAATAGTTTGCGCGAGAGACACTTTCAAAGTGGTAAAATGTGTCCCACCCCCTGTAACTTCTAAAATAAGAGAATGATAAAACTAAAAAAACATATATGATGTACATTACGATGTAAATTTGCACCGAAAATTTGCACCGAAATTCGGACTTCGCACCCTAAATGTGCGAAGTCCGAAACGCACTTGGCACTTAGGTTTTTTACTAATCTTAAAATAATTTAAACCATATTAAATCAGTGGTAAGAGTGACTATTGTATACCCGTATTGTCCATCTTTCGGACCAAATGGACCATCTCAAACTTCTCGGTGTTACGTTGACATCGACCCTCAACTTCGGTCCATTCATTGAAGCGAAAGTTCAGTTAGCTGCAAAAAAGTTGGGGATTCTTGCAAAGGTGAGACGGTACTTCACGCCTGAACAGCTGCTCAACTTGTTTAAAGCGCAAGTTCGGTCATGCATGGAGTACTGCTCTCACCTCTGGGATGGATCAGCCAAATACCAGCTTGATGCACTTGAGTCGATTGACAGACGGGCCAAAAGGCTGGCAACGATGCACTGGTCGCCGAGTTGCCAGCCTGTCGGTTTTTTATCGGTATCAGTATTCTAGATCGGACCTCTACAAGCCAGTAACTGGGTAACACGATACCTCTTGGCAAGACTGGTGTCGACTTTCAGGCTTCTGACTGCTCGTAACTACTGTCAAAGATCTTCAAATGACAGTCAACGGTAGCCTTATTGCGTAAGTGAATTCGGCAAGGCCAAGGATTTGATCCCAAGAAAGAGTATGGAGTCTTGCCGGAGTCTTTGTTTCCAGATAGCTACAACCTTGGGGTCTTTAAGTCAAGAGTGAATAGGTTACTTCTAGGAAAGCGTGTTTCACCGTCGACCACGTCATCACTTACCATCAGGCGAGATAGTGGTCAAACGCAAGCCTATCATAAAAAAACTGGCCAAGTGCGAGTCGGACTCGCGCACGAAGGGTTCCGTACCACTATCGCAAAAAACAGCAAAAGAAGTCACGTTTTTTGTATGGGAGCCCCATTTAAATATATATTTTATTCTGTTTTTAATATTTATTGTTATAGCGGCAACATAAATACATCATCTGTGAAAATTTCAATTGTCTAGCTATAACGATTCATGAGATACAGCCTGGTGACAGACGGACAGACAGACAGACAGACAGACAGACAGACAGACAGACGGACCGCGGAGTCTTATAATAGGGACCCGTTTTTACCCTTTGGGTACGGAACCCTGAAAAAGAATAAAAAATACAAATACTCTTTAAATAATTAGGTATTGCCAAAAATATTGGACGCTTTCATTGGTGAAGATACTTTTTCGATAGAGTCCATAATTTTTTGGCAATGCCTATTTAGTTAAAGAATATTGTTTTAAGGCATTTGACGTTAAATCGAGTGACTTTACAATCATGGAGTTTATACTTGCAACATCCTTGATCTGTCAATATCGTTTAGGAGCAACATATCAAATCGTCCCACAAATTGTAGTAACAAAAACCAACGGCAGGGGGCACTGTACATAATAATTAGTGGCCATGAATTACTGGAGAGCGAAGTGGACATTTTAGATCTAAACTTACGTTCATATATCGTGTATGTATGAACGTAAGTGAAGAAAAAGAAGTGTTTAAGGATCGTATCAGGCGGCGTTCTGTAGTTTCTGCATACCTCTATGGGAAAAAAAGCCTTGACTTTATGTATGTTTGTATGCACCTAACATATCACCTATATTTCCCAAAGAATTAGGCAGAGCTCCACCTGTAGTAGATAAACCCATATTTCGCTATAATAATTATGTTTAAGTACTATGTAGGTACAAGATGTTTTTTTTTCTCCTGCCTTACACGTAATCCCACCACCATTATTGGCAGGCGCCAATAATGGTGGTGGGATTACGGTATTTTTATAATTAATTACAATATTCTCCATTATGTGCCCTGTGGGTGTAAATGCCCACTTTTTATTGGATACAGACTAAAGGGCCTATTTATTAAGGTAATAGGGGTTAAGGGTTTTGTCGAAAACTGAGCACAAGTCTACGACTCCGGGCTGCTGATTGAAAACCGCAATAACACTTTGTCCGACCAGGGAATCGAACCGAGGACCTCTTGCTCATCAGTAGACCAACCAGGCAGCCAGCCCGGACGTAAATTCTAAGCCCTTTTGAAAGATACTTCTCGTCTCTACTCGACTCAATCACCATGATAACAGAAAAAAAGTATAAAAATAAAAATACCCGACTGGAAACGAACTAAAAAGATGTAAACAAGATGAAAATCATGCTATGCAGTCGGAACCTACAAACATATTCGCGAGCTGGCTGATCAATACCAAATGCATCCTCCGATGCACAGCATGATTTTCTTCTAGTTTACATCTTTTAAGTTCGTTTCTTAAAATTGGGTTTTTTGATTTTATAAACAGTTTTTATTTACTACTTTTTAATAGCTATCTTTTTTTTCGAATTACTTTTAAACATATAAGTGATATATATTTTTGTAACCTCCACTAAAAACCCTTCATTTAGATACCCCACTCGATTGGTTTGGAAGAAAAAAAAATTGTGAACTCAATCTCTCAACCTCAACAAATTATGGCGCCCAAAATCCGCAATGTTTTTTTTTTTTACTTGGCAATATCTGTTAAAGCCAAATATTGTCAAGTGTCTATTGCCATATACTGTCTTCCACGGCATATGATAAGAAAAGAGCGATATTTACATCTCTTTGAACTATTAGGGTGGTGGCGGTGTCGCGATTTACCTACGTGCTGACATACCGCACCAAATTGTTAGTGCGTCTCCATCTCAATACTCTGGGTCGGCTGAGTTCTTGTTCCTTGACCTTACACCATGCTAAAATATTACTTGTAGTATTCTACTCACCTAATCTCCACATCAACTATTTTGACACTTTAGAATCGTCACTGAATAATTTTTGCCCATCGTATGAGCATGTTGTTATAATGGGTGATTTCAACACATGCTTAATTAAAAATGATTCTCGCTCACTAAAACTCCGTTCCCTCTTATCTTCTTTTAATCTGGAAATTCTACCTCTTTCTGCTACCCATAACTTTCCAAACTGCACGCCTTCTCTTCTTGACCTAATGGTTGTTTCTTCGCCTCACAATGTTGCTGAATTTGGGCAGCTCACTGCAACCTTTTCTTACCATGACCTTATCTATCTTTCTTATCGTATCCGGCCTCCTAAACACAAACCCCATCTCTGTTATTTACGCAATTATAATGGTATGGATTTGGTAGCGTTGAAGTGTGACGCCGACTGGTCTCTCGTCTTCGATAGTGGCTGCGTCGATGAAAAAGTCAATTGCTTCAATGCCAAACTGTTGACACTTTATGAGAAGCATGCACCGCGTCGATGAATTAAAATTAAGCATAGTCCTGCTCCGTGGATCACTCCTCAAATTAAAGACGCTATTGCTCGTAAGGATAAGGCGAAGGGCAGGTACAGGCGTAGACCCACGGATCAGAATCTTGCTAGTTTCAAAAATCAACGTAATCACTGCAATCGTCTGTGTCGAGATGCTAAGAGACGCTATTTCCACGAATCTCTAGTCAATCGCAAGTCCTCTGACGTCTGGAGATTTCTCAAGTCTGTCGGTATCGGCAAAGCTCCCACTAGTGCCTGTAAAGATGTCGACTTGTCGGCTCTTAATGGGCACTTTTCACTTCTACCTGTCTCTCTGGATCCTAGTGTGAAGACATCCACTTTGAGTGAACTCTCTGAATTGCCGTTACCGATTTGCCCACCATTTAATTTAAATTCTGTGTCTGATGACGATGTAAAAAAATCTCTTCTTGCTATTTCCTCTTATGCTGTTGGCCATGATAGTCTGTGTTCGAGAATGATAATACCTATTCTCCCACAACTCCTTCCTATTCTCACTCATATTATCAATTATTCTTTATTCTCTGGCACATTTCCTTCAGCCTGGAAACAGGCACACATAATACCACTTCCCAAAATAACCAATCCTTCTTCTCTATCTCACTTCAGGCCCATTTCCATACTACCATTCCTCTTTAAAGTTCTCGAGCACATCGTCCATGGTCAAATTTCTAGATTCCTTTCGGCTCATGATCTTATCTGTCCTTTCCAATCTGGCTTCCGCCGTAGAGGTCACAGTACTGTGACTGCACTTCTGAAGGTCACTGACGACATCCGTTGGGCTATGGATAATAATTCTCTAACCGTATTAGTCCTACTTGACTTCAGTTGTGCATTCAATTCGGTGGATTTTGATATTCTACTTGGGGTATTACAATCTATTAACTTCTCGTCCTCTGCGTTAGCCTGGTTTGACTCATATCTTCGGGGTCGCTCTCAGTGTGTTCGCCTTGATGAGATATTCTCTGATTGGTGTGATCTTACTGCTGGTGTACCTCAGGGTGGCGTTCTCTCTCCACTCCTTTTCTCTATCTTCATAAACACTGTTACCAAGGTTATCACTTCCAACTTCCATCTTTATGCAGACGATTTGCAACTCTATCGACATTTCTTGCTATCGGACGTAGACGTAGCAATCAATGACATGAATCGTGACCTGAAAAGAATTAGTGAATGGGCTAAGTCTTATGGCTTACAGATTAATCCTTCCAAATCCCAGGCCATGATTATAGGTAGTCGATGTTATCGCGCTGCGCTTGACATTTCTACTTTGACGCCATTGTCCCTTAACGGCTCAATAATTGCTTACACAGAAACGACTAAGAATCTCGGTGTCTTAATTGACAGCAACCTATCTTGGCGAGCGCAAGTAAACGAAGTTAGTCGTAAGGTGCATTATTCTTTTCACTCTTTAAAAACTCTTCAAAGTTTCCTACCCTTCAAAACTATTTTTTTTTTAGCTCAAACTTTAATTCAGCCGATCATAGATTACGCCGATGCCTGCTACCTGGATGCCACTGAGGAGCTATTAAATAAGCTTGAGCGCTTGCAAAATCTGTGCATTCGTTTTGTCTTTGGTCTGAGAAAATACGATCATGTCTCTCAGTTCCGCAAGTATCTCAAGTGGCTCCCTTTCCGTCTTCGCAGGAACACTCGAATATTATGTCTCCTGTACAACATCCTTTTTAACCCTGCATACCCTGGCTACCTGCGCGATCGTTTTTCTTTTACTCGCCCTGCTGATGCTCTGTGCAGATCCCGCCTTAAACTACATCTTAATTTCCCATCCCATAAAACCCATTTCTATTCCCACTCCTTCTCTGTTCATGCTGTACGATTGTGAAACTCACTTCCACCTAAAATCCGGGACGCCCAAAATGTATCTATATTCAAGAAACAAGTCAAAGAACATTACCTCTCCACCACCTTGTTATTTTATATATTAAGTATATGTATGTATTTTTATTTTCTATATTTATTAAGTTATAGTATATGTGTAATTTCTATATGATTAGTTAAGTTATTTTTGTCTATTTTAAGCTTCCTTGTTCTTTCTACACACTGTGTCTTCGTTTATCATCCAACTTTCCTGTCGCAGGTCTGCTGGAAGATATTTCTAAATGAAATAAGCAGTACCTTTGTGCTCTTCAATCTGTATTATTTATTTTCTCTGTAAAGCGTTTTTGTGTGTACATAAATAAATAAATTAGGCCAGAGATTTATCCTAGGCGGTGATTTTAATGCTAAACACTCGCATTGAGGATCAAAACTTTCTACAACTAAGGGAAGGCAGCTCTTTAGTGCAGTTAAAGAAACCCATTCAGAAGTTTTGAGCACGGGTAAACCAACGTACTGGCCCACTGACCACCAGAAAATACCGGCACTTATAGATTTTTCCATATGCAAAAATATATCTGCTAACTACCTCAGTTTGGAGGAATGTTTTCATATGAACTCGGACCACTCTTCAATTATACTAAAGTTGAGTCAAAAAATCCTACTCAAAGAAAACCACTTAACCCTGGTTAATAAGTTTACAGATTGGAAAGGTTTTGCCCTTGATCTAGATAATATTATCGACCTTAAAACTCCGATAAAAAAGCAAGCTGGACTACGAAGTAAACAAATATATTGTTAATATCTAACAATGTGCGTGGAACAACACACCGCAATTAAAACGTAAATATAAGGGATTTATCTATCCTAAGGCAATTGTAGATTTACTATCTGAGAAAAGGAAACAAGGAAGCTTTGGCAGCAAACAAGTTGCCCGAGGGATAAAACACCACTAAATAACCTAACTAAACGATTAAAGAGGAAAATTCTACAGTTTCTAGATGAATCTCTTATTACCAACCTTCTGCAGCTAACCAATGACAAATCAACTGATTATTCCCTTTGGAAAGCAACAAGAAATCTAAAAAGGCCAATTAAACAAATAATAATGGGCGGCCATCAGAGATAGCGACGGAAAATGGGCCATAAGCAATGACCAAAAAGCGTTAAGGTTTGCTCAACACTTAGATGAAAAACTCAATGAAAGCTTGATAGAAATACTTGAGAGTGAAAGATTGTCACAAAACCAAAGAATTAAGCTTGTGACTCCTAAAGAAGTAATGAGAGAAATCCAAAATAACATTAGCTCGAAAAAGTCTCCGGGTCACGACCTCATTACAGGGGAAATTCTAAAACAATTCTGCATTTATCTTAATATATGACCTGAGCCATGGAAGGTCGCTGAAGTCATTATGATTGCGAAGCCTGGAAAACCACCCCATGAAGCATCATCATATAGATCTATTTCTCTGTTGGCCGTGTTATCAAAGCTATTCGAAAAACTGTTATTGAAACGGTTAAAACCAGTAATAGAAGATAAAGACCTTATTCCAAATAGGTTAGCTTTAGGCTAGCTTTAGGGAAAAACTCTCAACAATAGACCAGGTACATAGAATAACTCATATCATTGAAAAACACTTGAAAATAAGGAAGTTTGCGCCACCGTGTTTTTAGATGTTGCGCAAGCTTTTGACAAAGTTTGGCATAAGGGTATAATATTCGAGCTCAGACGCATGCTACCAGAATTTGCAGATATCCTAGAGTCATATATAACTAATAGAATGTTTAGAATACGGCAAGAAGACGCATTTTAGACTAAAAGCTGTAAAAGCTGGGGTACCTCAATGTAGTGTGCTAGGTCCAATTTTGTACTTGTTATACACATGTGACATCCCAGAACTGGAAAACAACACCATTGCGACCTTTGCAGATAATACTGCATTTATGGCTACCGGATCAAGCCACAGAGATCTATCTAAGATCTAAGATCTATGGCCCCACGTATTTACAATAAAATTCCAGATGCCATAAAAAAATTAGATTTAATACATTTTAAGAAAAAAATTAAATTATTACTTTTTGATAAATGTTATTATACTGTTGACGAATACTTAGATGACAAATTAATTTAACATGGCATTATATTATTATTATATTCATTTTATCTTTTTCAATAAGTTAGTACTGTAAGTGTGACTAAAAATACCTTTTTTATATTGACATTTTTATTTGATTTAAATTTTAACTAATTTTTACTAAATCAAATTTGAACAACATATTTGTACGCCTCCTGGCATAACATAGCGCTCTATTTAATGTAAGCTAAGATCTGTATTTATAAACACCTATGATAACAAATAAATGATGATTGATTGATTGAGAGAAGCAGTAGAAAAAGTTCAATTAGCTGTGAACAAAGTTTATGACTGGACACAAAAATGGAAGATCAAACTGAATGAGTCAAAATCAATTCACATTGACTTCACAAATAAACACTTGGACTATCACCCAATCTACATAAATGGCATGCAAGTGCCTTATGATAATACAGCCAAATACCTTGGCATAACTCTCGACGCCAAGTTGCGTTGGAAAGCTCATGTCAAAAAGAAAAGATAGGAACTGGACATACGTTATAAAAGTATGTAATGGTTACTCGAAAGGAAATCCTGTCTATCAATACATAATAAAATAACCATATACAAGCATATACTGATGCCAATTTCGACGCATGATGACTTTGGGGCTGTACTAAACAAAGCAACGTAACATTATTCCAACAATTCCAAAATAAAGTGCTCAGGGATGCTGTAAATGCACCCTGGTATATAAGAAATGATGATCTTCACCGTGACCTAAAAACGGAATTCGTCACCACCATCATCCAAAATTTTGCTGATGCCCACGAACACAAACTTCATCGGCACGTGAATGTTGAGGCAATCCAGCTGCTAGACAATACAGACTTAGTGCGTAGGCTAAAAAGAACTAAACCTTTTGAATTAGTATAGTGGACAAAGTGAATGAATATTAGTGACAACGCTGTGCATATAACACATGAACATAGTGTTTTTATAAATTATATCAGACTCTATGAAAGTGCTACGGACTTGTGTAAAAGGGCAAATGGACACTATTCTTAGTTTTAATATAATCTATAACGTAACATATTAAGTTAGAGTTAAATTGCTTATTAGTCTTTTAGGCTAGATCGTAATTAATTATTAAGAATTTGGTTCTTACCAAAAAAGTATAAAAAAATCAAAAATTGCCATTTATCTAAGTTGGGCGACCAAGACCTATCTGACGAGGTCTTAATTATATAAATCCATCTAATGGTTTGAAATATAATAGGTAATAGAGAATATTATATACATACAAGATACGCGCGAAAAACATAAACCTTAACTTGCAGGCGGGTAATAACTTGCAGCCCTTGCAGGCGAGTAATCAATTAATAACAAGCTACAACTGTCAATTTAACTAAGTCGAGTGGCGGCTACTGATTTTATACTTTTTCGTAAGAAATTATCAATGTGTCATAAATTAAACGGAAGGCAAGAATTGATGCGATTTGCTCTTGAATATACTTGATTTAAAAAAAAATAAAAATCCTACAGCAAACGCGCGTTTGTCACAGCAAATTTTATATTTTAGAGTAATTAGTTTAGGTTATTTGTAGGCTAGCGTGTTTCATCCTCGACCACATCAGTTGATATAGTGGTCATACGCGAGCCTATCAAAAATAATAAAACCAGCTAAGTGCGTGTCGGACTTCACACATTTAGGGTTCCGTACCAAACCGCAAAATAAAGTTGGTTGTAATAAATAAAATGAGGGATTTCAAAGAAAAAAATATTGATTTATCAATATATATTGGTATTTGTTAGCAAAACATTATTACCAAATTTGAAGTTCAAAGGTCAATGGGAAGTTAAAAATAATTCGGATTAAAATTTTGTATATCAAGCTGACTTTGGTGGTCTCTAATTCCTTTGATTTTAATAATTAAAACAAAAAAATCATTATTAATCTACTCAACAAGTTCTAAACAACGAAACTGCACTCGATGGAGCAGGGCAACATTTTTTTTTCGCGCTCTCTATTTGCTGTATGGCGCGGAAAATATGGCTTTTAATATTTTAGCAGTGGGAACTGCTGGAACACAGGCCTTCTCTCTGTGACAGGGAATGGGCCGTAATCCACCACGCGGGCCCAGTGCGGGTTGGTGGATGTCACTTATGTGTTCGGATTTTTTCCTTAAAAAAACTTCGATAAATTTGACTTCATTTCCCAACTACACTTAGCGTCATAGAAATCGCACTTTTTTACTGTTCCGGACCCGAAGGGTCCAAACGGAGCTGCTCTGCTGCTATTGCTGTCACTCAGGTAAACGTCTGTCTGTCCGTCTGTCCGTCAGTCCGTCAGTCCGTCTGTCCGTCTGTCCGTCTGTCCGTCTGTCCGTCTGTTTGTCTGTCCGTCTATCCATCGTCCATCACGCGGGTTTTACAGCGGGTTTTAAACGGTTAGAGCTACTGTATTAAAATTTTCACAGGCTTTTCTTATAACAGGTGGGCTCCATAAAATCATTTTTTGACAATGTGTATGGCTTCGGGTCAACAAGATGCTAATACTGTGAAAATTTGAAGACTGTAGCTGCTGTAGCAACCGTTTGGCTGAAAAAACCTGTGTGACAGACGAAGGACAGACGAACACGTGAGTGACAGCAATGGAGCTCCGTTTGGACCCTTCGGGTACTGAACCCTATAAAAAAGGTTTTGGTGTCAGTCACATTACCTGTGTCCTTTCGAAAGTCGCAAACATGTCCTCGAAACCCGCCTGTAAACGTCGAGATACCGTCACTCGACGACCATCTTGATTCCTGAATTTTTAATTACCGTGTTTTTGGCTTCCTTGCTCCTCATTGGCGGAGACTACACGGCGGTAAACATGTGCTTTTTGCACGCCGACCAAATTAAATTTAATTAACTAAATATATTTCATTTTTAAACGGTACACTTTTGAGTTGTAATTGTTTGAGAAACATTATTTAAATAGTTCGAATTATTAACCTTCGATTTCTGAACGTGAGGTTGAGTATTTTTAATACTCTAAAGTCACCGCCAGATAACAAAAAATAATGTTAACTCCTGTCTACCAATATATTGCAATACTAGCTTTTGCCAGCGGCTTCGCCCGCGGCAAAAGTGTTTTATCATCCCAAGGGAACAATAACCGAGATAAAAATCCGTTCAGCTGTTCTGGCGTGATTGATTAACAAACATACATCCACACACACAACCATCCAAACTTTCACATTTATAATATTAGTTAGATTTCAAAAAGATAGGAAATAAAGTAAAGGCAGTGTCGCTAACACGATCAAAAACGTATCGCGTTAAGGGGTGTCCTAGGTATAATGGTTTTACGCCTTTATCTTTAATATGAGACCAAAATTAACAAAATATCTCCATAAAGTAAAATGTATGTTTTCAAGTTACGTAATTAACCTTTTTGATACAAGTTGGATCAATGAGTTTTATTTTTTTGTTTTCTGGCGGAGACTTTACTTGCTCTTGGGTCGGGTAAAGTGTTTGGGTTTGCCCTTTTTCGGAATTTCTTAGTAGCTGACCGGGCCTTTTGCCCTCGCCCCCTGTTACGTGGACCTTAAAACATAACTGAAGAAATCTGGGTGTGTCTACTTTCGATGAACCTCTGTCTATCATTTCAGGGAATACGGGCGTGATGTTATGTTGTTTTTGTTGTTGTCTACTTTTACATGAAGACCTGTCAAACTTTGGCGTAAAAGTAGGGTTTTAGTACTAGACAAAGTGTCATTCCATAAAAAAAGTTAATTCAAAAAATCATAAAACCCGACTGCTTAAGAAGCGTACTAAAAAGACGTAAACAAGAAAAAAATCATGCTGTGCAGTAGGAGGATACATATTCACTAGCTGGCTAACCAAAATCAGATGTATCCTCCGACTGCACAGCATAATTTTCTTCTTGTTTACGTATTTTTATTTCGCTTCTTAAGCAGTCTTTTTGATTTTTGTATAAACTTTTTTATTTATAACTTTTCAATTAACATATTTTTTACGAATTTGGTACATTTAAATATATAAGTATTTAATATTTTTGAAGTCACCTCTTAAAACTCCTTATTTTGATACCCCACAAAATGGGTTTGGAAGAAAAAAATATTAGTCCTCTCAATATGGCGCCCAAAATCCGCCATTTTTCTATTTTACAACTTTAATGTAGCCAGTAACACTCGCAAGGTTAAGACGAATCAATTGACGTAAGAATCATCAAAGTGGGCCAACCCGTTTGGTCTGTAGAATGCCACATAGGAATAAACATACATACATGCATAGACTGATAAATACGTTACCCTCCTTCGGCAGTCAGATACATACATAGACTGATAAACACACTACCCTCCTTTCGCAGTCGGGTAATAAGCACTGGCAATGGTAGAAATGCCAAAATGTAAGGGATTGATCACGTGACATTTCGATAGCGCTTGGCAGTTCCATAAATTATTGATTTTTTTCCAATCGCTATGGCGACGCTTCCGTTTATAGAATGCCGTAGTTTTAAACTCCAAATACTCAATGCAGAAAACATACTTGAGTTCGTTACGATCAATGTTGAACTCGCACAGACCTCCCGGACTAGCACGGCCACTGTTTGCCGCTGAGCCACGCATTTTATCACGGTTTTTGCTCCCAAACTGTGATAAAAATGTGTGATTGAAGCCTGTCACAGTAAGCCGTGCTTGCCCCGCTCGTCTCTGTTAGAGGGACTCAGTTTGCCATACCATCGGGCTATGGAAGTGAGGGAACAGACAGAGAGTGCGCATATGTTTGCGCACATATTTGTACACTATAAAATCGCCCGCGCCTATCTCTACTGAGATTGGCCACCACCGCCTTTTCCTAAATTCGGTCTGGAGGACTATTATTATTATTAGAGGGAATGGGCCGTAATCCACCACGCCGGCACTGTGCCTCATTTGCCTGCCGTTTTTCTAACGATGTTTTCCTTCACAGTTATAAGACCAGCGGTGAAGAAATAATTTGCATAAAGTCCCTGCCTGGGTTTGATCACTCTAATAGCTGTCTATGACGAAAATTCAGGGCTTTTGTTTGCTTTTGAGCAGTCTGGATTCTTTATTTGTGCCTGCTTGATGACAATAGGCTCCTCTATGCCATGGGACGTAAAAATTGGGTTCATCTCTGCCAATCCCTTCCGCGGGAACATAGGCATAAGGTATTGATTGTGTGCGTCCCGACTTCTGATAGGCTCCCGTTTGACCACCATCTCGCCTGATGGTAAGCGATGATGCGGTCGACGTTGGAGCTCGCTTGCCTAGGTGACCGACCGAAGGTTCGGTTTCGGCCAGTTTTGGTCAAAAAATCTAGTATCGGCCTTAGTTTCGGTTTTAGCCAAAAATTGCCGCACCGAAACTCAGTCTTCGTGAATTGTCGTGCGTCGTTTGGCTAACTCTTGGTCGCTCCAAACTCTCAGAGAACTCCTCAGTAACCGTCGATTCCAAGTTAGCCTCCTGGAAGATAACGAGTATTTATCGAGTTTAAAAGAATGGGCTGCCTCAAAGTAGTGTACTGGCTCCATTACTGCTCAACATTTAAACCAATAACCAACCGGTGAACCCTAACACGACCCGCTTCCTGTTTGCAGACGACTTGGCATTAACCTGCTAAGCCACTGATTTTGAGGAGATTAATGTCAAGTTTTCCACCGCCCTTTCCGATCTTAGTCGATATTATGCTGAGAGTGCTCTCAAACCTAATCCTTCAAAAACGCGGTCCTGCGCCTCGTTTCTCGGATGGTACCTATGTCCAGTGTCTGTGCGGCGTCTCTCCGTAGACCATCGCCCACAGTTCGTCCTGTACTGCATGCCCTGTAAGGCTGTAACCTATACAAGTGAGGACCTTATGGCTGCGTCGGCGAGGAGTGTTGCCCTAGCTGAATACTAGGCCAAACATAACATTTGAAAATTGTATTTGCTATGGACATGCTAAGAAGAAGAAGACTAGATTTCAGTATACATACAATATTATGTTTAAGTAAGTTTCGGTGTCGGCCGAAACTGAGACCACGGCCGTAAGTTCGGTTTCGGTTTCGGCTGAAAAATCAGTTTCAGTCGGATACAGCAGTAACCTACTCACTCTTGATAGTCCCCCAGGTTATAGAACAGACTGGTGCATGCTGACGATAGTGTAGTTACTGGCCATTCTTCTCTGGAATGCGCTTCCTCTCGATGTCAGGACGGCCACCAGTCAATATGCATTTAAGCGGAAGTTACGGCATAATTTTTTACACTAATAGCAGAGTTGTCTCAATAAAACGCCTTTATATTATTTTATTTTAAATATATATTTTTATTATTTTGAAAGTAAAATATACTTCAATAATTATTTCCTTTTTTTATAGGTAGGTAGAGAATGCCTTAGGCATTAAGTCCACTTATGTACCTGTAAGTTGCATGAAGTTTTAATAAATAAATAACAAATTCTCTAGGTTGTCATTTTCGATGCTCCTCTTATTGTTGACGAATCAATCTGCAGATCCTATTCCCAATTATGTAGGTACTAGTTGACATCCAGTCTAACCGGAAGCATGTGTACATAGAGCGACTACTTATCTGACTATTCACAACCCAGTAAAGGTCTATCCACACATATCAGGGCCGTGCCCGTGACGTGACAGGGCCGGGCCCAGGCATTGAAGCTCTGTCACTGGCCACGGACGTGTGTGAACGAGTTCATGTAAAATGTACCCACCGATATTTTTTTGAGCCCCTGACGGAGCACGGTCCTACCACGTCCCGGGCACGGCCCTGATATGTGTGGATAGACCTTAACTAGGTAACACGATCTTCTTTGGCAAGACTGGTTGTCATTCAAACACTTAAAAAGGCTACCGGTAGCGACATCTAGTCGACAATAGTTGAACTACACCAACTTGATCTTGTTGTCTTTAGTTCCGTGCAACATCGGTAGATGACGTTATGTATTTGGTTAAAATTTTGTTGAAATTTTATTTTCTTGTGTGACTGGCACTTCACATTCTCTAAGTTGGCATTTTTAATGCTCCTTATTGTTGTGGAATCAATCTGCCTATCTTTTTGTTGCCACTTGGCATCCAGTCTGACCGGATGCAACTGAACATCAGTATTTTAGATGGAACGACTACTTATCTGACCATTCACAACCCAGTAACTAGGTATCACGATCTTCCCTTACAAGACTGGTTGTCATTCAAACACTTAAAAAGGCTACCGGTAGCGACAGCATCTAGTCGATAATAGTGAAACTACACCAGCTTGATTTTGTTGTTTTTAGTTATGTGTAACCTCGGTAGATGGAGTTAATTTTATAAAAGTATGCATTTGGTTTTTATTTAATGATCTTTTATTTTTAGGGCTCCGTGCCCAAAGGGTAAAAATGGGACCCTATTACTAAGACTCCGCGGTCCGTCTGTCTGTCTGTCTTTCTGTCTGTTTGTCTGTCTGTCCGTCTGTCACCAGGCTGTATCTCATAAACCGTCTATCACGGTTACAATTGAAAATTTCACAGATGATGTATTTCTGTTGCCGCTATAACAACAAATACTAAAAACAATAAAATAAATATTTAAGTGGGGCTCCCATACAACAAACGTGAATTTTTTGTCGTTTTTTGCGATTACGGTACGGAACCCTTCATGCGCGAGTCGAACTCGCACTTGGCCGGTTTTTATTCGATGATATTTTATTACAAAACAAACATCTACACTAATTAACTGCTAGTTATAAAAGCATAACGAAGGTGCTTTACCCTACCGTACCTAAGGAAGGATATTTCTACAACCCAGTAATACAACACGATATAATAATATCTAATATATAAAATTCTCGTGTCACAGTTTTCGTTGCCATACTCCTCCGAAACGGCTTGACCGATTCTCATGAAATTTTGTGAGCATATTGAGTAGGTCTGAGAATCGGCTAACATCTATTTTTCATACCTCTAAGTGGGTAGGGTAGGGTAGGGTAGGTAGGGTAGGTAGGGTAGGGTAGGGTAGGGTAGGTAGGGTAGATGAATGTTTGGTGTTTTTATGGCAAAACAAAGTTTGCCGGGTCAGCTAGTTCTACTATAAAGTATCTTTTATTCAAATTAAGTGTAATCAAAAATCCTCCTGCAGATTTCTGCATTCGGATCTTAGGCTATAGGGGAGCCCCCCCGGTGGGTTCCCGCTTTGTCAATGCGGGGGGGCTCAGTAACCGTGGCTTGGTCACCCACGGTGAAGCGAAGAGGAACCCGAGGAGGGGCCGCTCGTCAGGGCTTTTGCCGATTAAGCCGACGACATAGCGGCCAACTAGTAGGTTGCGGTGCCGCTTGGTAACAGGCGACATCGCAACTGAGGCGGGCCGCGATGTCTTATGGAGATTCCCAGGTCCCATACGATGTCGCAGCTGAGGGTTGGAGGCCGCGGTGGGAGAGGAGTGCCGGTATTGCGGTGCGCCGCTCTCCCTACCTTCCGCGGCCCGGACGGGGTCGCCACCGTCTGATGGCGGACGCGGTGGGGCCGCAGGGGAGGAGGAGTGTCGGTATTGCGTTAGCCGCTCTCCCTATCCCCTGCGGCCGAACAATGGTAGGTGGCGGGGCCATTGACCTTGACCCGTCACAGGGGGACCAAGGGTGCCATACACGGGGTCGTCTGGCGCCCATGTGCTGATTGGTCCCTAGGGTGGTCACGGCGTGCAGTGTGCTCTGGTGCGCCAGTGATGGGGGGACTCCCCCGAGGAGGGATTTGCATGGTCTAGATGTATCACAAAAGGTCACTGCTAAGTGCTAAGTTGCAATGACTGCCTTGTTGGTCTAGGTGGTCGCACGCGGCTGCGTACGAGGTCCTGGGTTCGGTTCCCGGGTCGGGCCAAGTGTTATTGGGTTTTTTAATTTCTCAGTCAAGAGTGAATAGGTTTCTTCTAGGCAAGCGTGCTTCACCGTCGACCACATCATCACTTACCAGCGGTGCAGCAGGTGAGATAGTGGTCAAGCGCCAGCCTATCAATCATAAAAAAACTAACCAAGTGAGAGTGACTAGCGCATAGAGGGTTCCGTATAAACTGTATAGACAATAACCAAAATAAATAGGTTACATTACTTACGTTCATAAACAATGAAAGCACCGAACATTGATCTAACGAAGGGACAAGATTAACTAGCTGTCCCACGCGGCTTCACTCCCGTTAACTGGCTACCTACCTACTCACCTACCCTACATACATGATTGTTACGTAACTTAAACCGTTTACGCAGCGCACGCAACGGAAGCCCTTTAAAAGGATTTTTTGTTCCCGTTTTTGCATCATTTTTCATATATCCTATAACCTTCCTCGATAAATGGACTATCCAACACAAACAGGCTTTTTTCAAATCCAACCAGTAAGTTTCTGAGATTAGCGCTTTCAAACAAACAAACTCTTCACCTTTATAATATTGGTATAGATATACAAAATTTTAGTATGCCCAGTGCATTTTATAAGTTGGTCGACTTTTACTCGTAAACTTGTAAGGCCTACTTAGCTGTGATAGTTTTCCTTTCAATTTCTTTATATATACCTACTGCCGCGATTTTTTTCACATATCCAGAAGCAACCATTTAGCTGGCAGGGGAGACACACTTGACTCTAATAAAATTAGCCATTTAAAGCTTAATTGTACGCAAATTATTCCGTAATCGAATAAAAAAATTTAATTAAAAAAATCAAAAAACCCGACTGCTTAAAAGCAAACTAAAAAGACGTAAACAAGAAGAAAATCATGCTGTGCAGTCGGAGGATACTTATTCGCGAGCTGGCGAACCAAAACCAGATGTATCCTCCGACTGCACAGCATGATTTTCTTCTTGTTTACGTCTTTTTAGTTTGCTTTTAAGCAGTCGGGTTTTTTGATTTTTTTAATTAACTTTTTTTATTTACAACTTTTTAGTTATTTTTTTTTAGAATTAGGTACATTTAAACATATAAGTGTTATATATTTTTGAAATCGCCTTTTAAAACCATTTATTTTGATACCCCACACGATGGGATTGGAGGAAAAAAAAAAAAACCCCACAAAATGGCGCCCAAAATCCGCCATTTTTGTTTTTTCCAATTTTAATGTAGCCAGTGACACTCGCAGGATTAAGACGAATCGATTGACGTAAGAATCATCAAAATCGGTCAACGCGTTTGGTCTCTGGAACGCCACATAGGAACAAACATACATACATACATACATACATATATACATACATACATACATACATACATACATACATACATAGACTGATAAACACATTACCCTCCTTCGGCAGTCGGGTAAAAATGGATTTCACTGAACCGTTATATTTTTGAATGGCCTATTCAACGATACCCCCACCATGGGATAGAGATGAAAAAAAAAACATACCCACTTTACGTGTAGGTACGTTTTTCATGGTTTATTTTTAAACTTTGTTTTTTTGATTAATATATATATATATATATCCATGCCAAATTACAGCTTTCTAGTACTACGAGTCTCTGAGCTAAGCCGCGGACGGACAGACAGACATGGCGAAACTATAAGGGTTCCTTGTTGACTACGGAACCCTAAAAAAGTAGCAGCCGGGGTCCTGGATTTGTGTTTCCCGGTCGATGGAAATAAACTCGCCCCTCGGACTGGAACATAACTGGTGAAATGTGTCTGTAATATGGTGCAGCTCTGGCTAACCCATCGGGGTATAGGTACAGGCGTGATGACATTTTATATGTATTTTATATTGCTAGTAACAAATTTCAATCATGCTTTGAAAGTACACGAACATAAAACTTTATGGTAGTTCTAAAACTTTATGGAGGTAACCTACTTCGTAAAATTGAAAATTTTGTAAACCGGTAATATTTTTATATAGATTAAAACGTAATTCACATTGCGCAACGACCAGTGAGGTTCCGTAGAGCTAGGGCAAGTTGAAGTCATCAAGAGGCTCTAGAAAAGTTACATTGGGGTATTCCTCGAAGCGCATCAACTTTGAGGCGCAGCAAAAGTATTCCTAGAAACGCACCAATGACGAAACATGGAGAAGAGCATGAAGGATTCGTAATAAATGATATCGATAGACGTTTTAAAATTCAACTGTTTTAATTGTTTATTTATTAAAACTACTAGCAAAGCAGAAATTAAATGGAACTAGGTGCTTCATTTGGTGCGCATCAAAGTTGGTGCCCTTCGAGGAATACCCCGTTACGTTTTACCAACGAAAGCGTCGTGGTAGCGATTGGAAAAAAACTACAAAGCGAAATATAACTTTCTTTTCCGAAGTCGGTGTCTCTGGTAACTAATTTTTTTTCGTTTTTCGACTCAAAATTCGGCAAATAAAGAAATTTTTCGCTTTGTAGTGTTTTGATTTGGAAGTCGGATTATTTATTTTGTTAAATGTTTTTTTTTTACTCATTTTAGTTTTGGTTCAAATTACCATGAAAATAATTTAAAGCCGAAGTACATCTCATGACGATTCCAATAAGCCGAAACACGACAAGGATACATTGTTTTATTTCGGAGTTCCAGTGCCTGCCTTCCGGCTTCATCATCAGATCAGTTCGATGGTACCATCTTCATCAGTACCATTTATTTATAAGTAATTGCTTCATCATAGTCGGTTAATATTCGAGATAATGTATTTATATTCTATTCTACAAGTTTATACAAGTGACATTCTACCAACGAAAGCGTTGCGATAGCGATTGGAAAAATTACAAAAATGTATAGGAATGTCAAGCGCTATCGAAATGTCACGTAATCAATCCTTTATATTTCGATCATCACCATCGCTAACATTGAATGACACTTGACTAGAACCTAAGGTTTGCTTAAGGGTGATGGAGCGTAGCGTATTGTCTAGAACCTAAGGTTTGCCTAAGGGCGATGGAGCGTAGCGTATTGTCTATAACCTTTATAGAGATTAAGAATTTTCTAGAAACGTTATACCGCCATAGGCTCCAAAACAGGAATGCCTAATGTGGGTAACAAGTCAGTTGGGCATGTCATATATATATATATATATTTATATTTTATAGGCTCGCGCTTGATCACTGTCTCACCTGTTGGTAAGCGATGATGTGGTCGACGGTGAAACACGCTTGCCTTGAAATAACCTATTCACTCTAGACATAAAGCGCGAGCGTAGCGTATTGTCTAGAACCTAAGGTTTGCCTAAGGGCGATGGAGCGTAGCGTATTGTCTAGAACCTAAGGTTTGCCTAAGGGCGATGGAGCGTAGCGTATTGTCTAGAACCTAAGGTTTGCCTAAGGGCGATGGAGCGTAGCGTATTGTCTAGAACCTAAGGTTTGCCTAAGGGCGATGGAGCGTAGCGTATTATCTAGAACCTAAGGTTTGCCTAAGGGCGATGGAGCGTAGCGTATTGTCTAGAACCTAAGGTTTGCCTAAGGGCGATGGAGCGTAGCGTATTGTCTAGAACCTAAGGTTTGCCTAAGGGCGATGGAGCGTATCGTGTTGTCTAGAACCTAAGGTTTGCCTAAGGGCGATGGAGCGTAGCGTATTGTCTAGAACCTAAGGTTTGCCTAAGGGCGATGGAGCGTAGCGTATTGTCTAGAACCTAAGGTTTGCCTAAGGGCGATGGAGCGTAGCGTATTGTCTAGAACCTAAGGTTTGCCTAAGGGCGATGGAGCGTAGCGTATTGTCTATAACCTTTATAGAGATTAAGAATTTTCTAGAAACGTTATACCGCCATAGGCTCCAAAACAGGAATGCCTAATGTGGGTAACAAGTCAGTTGGGCATGTCATATATATATATATATATATATATATTTATATTTTATAGGCTCGCGCTTGATCACTGTCTCACCTGTTGGTAAGCGATGATGTGGTCGACGGTGAAACACGCTTGCCTTGAAATAACCTATTCACTCTAGACATAAATATATCTAGATTGTAGCTGTCGGGAAACAGACTCCAGCAGGGAATTCCACTCCTTAGCTGTACGCATAATAAAATTGTTTCCAAAACGTTTTGTGCGTATGGGTGAGAGGTACACCATGTACCGATGGCGCATCGCCGTACGTCTGGTAGTCCGATGATGAAACGGGCTAGGTGAAATTAGATCGTGCAATTCCATCGCACACTCCCCGAAACGTAACCGATAAAAACCGACAAGCTGGCAACTCGGCGACGGAGTTCAAGGCTCTGGAGCTTTGACTTGACTAGTGCCTCATCACCGATGAGCCTCTTGGCCCGCTTTTCGATCGACTCTAGTGCGTTAAGCTGGTATTTGGCAGATACGTCCCAGAGGTGAGAACAGTACTCCATGCATGATCGAATTCAGCATGAAAGATGGGCCAGAGTTGTCACGCACAGAGACACGGAGCCAGAAGACAGGTGTCATCGTCGAGGAGGGAGGCGTAGGAAACGCTGCCGTGACGACTTAGAAGCGTTTACGGAAGATTGGCGGGCGAAGGCAGAGAGCTTTGCCCAGCTGTTGGACAATTTAGGTTAATTTTCTTCGTTGCGTGACGATTTGACTCAAACTTTGTTGTATTAAAAAATAACAGATTAGTTAAGATCGTCTGACCTTGGAGTTGGACATCAGATTATGGAACCCTAAATCTCGAATCACCGAGTGAATACTTCATTTTAATATTTTACGCATTACGAAATAATAATGAAAATCCTTTTTTATTGTTTCAAAATAAATTGGCTATGAAATATTTATATACAGGCCAATAGAATTATTGAGAAAACAAACTCATAACTGGTTTAGTCAGCAACTGAGTAAGTCTATTTTTTTATTTACATACATAAACTTACGCCTTTTTCGCCTCTTACTACGATCCTTATATACTCCTTATGCTTCAACCACGTTCTCTCATCTAGTCATACGTACACGCACTGGTTATGAGTACTGCGCACAGTGAAGAACATCTATCTATACATACATACATAAATACATACAAATAAATAAAAATTAAGTGTCTGTATGTAATATCGAACTAACAATGTTTTATTGAATGCATGTGAACATATTTAAGAGGTACTAATAACAAATACACAATTTTTAAGATTTTTGTCTGTCTGTCTTTTTGTTCAGGGTAATCTCCAAAACGACTGGAACGATTTTGACGGGGCTTGCGCTGTCCACTGATTGATAGCTGATGTTATAAGAAGTAACACAGGCTACTTTTTATCCCGGAAAAAAATCGCTGTAGGAAAATTAAATTATAAAATAAAATTCAGTAACAAAATCGTCACAAGTTTATTGTATTTTATTAATATCGTTTATTCATCTTACTTCTTATTACATTACATTTTTAAATATTTCTTAAAAGCATAAAAAACCGTTTAAAAATATAAAAAATAGATATAGCCCACCGGTATCGGGAACAGGGTCCAAGCTACCAGCGGTCAGGGCTCCAGAGAGAGGAACCTCAACAATGCCAGCCGTGTCCAGCAGTACTGCTTTCTGGATCAGGCCCTTGACCAGGGTTGATAAAAATCACGATTTATTTTAAAAAAACAAAAAAAACGGATTTTTTGGTTTTTTAATTTCTGATCTTTTTTAATTTGGAAGTCAGTTATTTATTTAAAAAAAAACAACATAATATTTGGTTATTTTAATTATTAATAAAATTAACAAAAAACATAAGTATTACTTTAAAAAAATATTATGAAATTATAAAAAAGTTCTTCTCAAATTCAATATTTTTTAATCACACAAATTTTTGTCATATTTACCAAATATGATCAAGGAAAATAAAATAGACTTTAAATTAATAAGGACATACAGCCATGTGGGTTTTACCGGATAGATATTTTTATTGCCGGATAGATATTGATATTTTTTATAGCCTTATACTTTTTTCGAATTTTGTTTTTTTAAAAGGAAGACTAATTTGGCTGCTTTCTCGGTGCCTAGTCTATTTCTTATTTTGCTGTGCACCAAAGTCATAATTTTTGCCTGATTTGGTTGCAGTAAAAGAGTATTGATTTAAATCACTGATTTTTTAAAAAAAGTCATTTGATTTTAATCGCGATTTAAATCACTGATTTAAATCAAGTGATTTAAATCATATCAACCCTGCCCTTGACCCAGCCGCCTAACGAGAGCCTCCTAAGGTGTTGGTCGAGGCTCGTGGCTATTAAGCCATTGGCTGACACGACTATCGGTACAATGGTCGCTGTGTCCACATCCCACATGTCGACAACCTCGCGAGCCAAGTCAAGATACTTGATTTGCTTGATTTGCCATTTTCCATTAATATTATTATTATGTCGTTCATTAATTTAAATTTCAAAAATAGTATCGACACCTAAAATTAGAAAAAAAAGGAATCATTGATAATTTGCCCTCTGAATTTTCAATTCTTAAATTTTGTTGAAATTAATCAAATAAAAAGCAAAATAAAACTTTTTACAAAATAATTAACCGACGAATTATCGTTATAAAAACCAAAAAAATAAAAATTATTTTTGTCTAGCATTTTGAGGCGGCGCCAAACAAACTTTCAACGATAATCAACCTAGCTACAATAATTCTACGCTTTCGGTTATTAATTTGCAAGTTTGTTTATTTGGCGCCAACTCAAAATGCTTGACTAAAAGTTTATTTTTTGCTTTTTAGTTCGTTATTTCGTCGTTGCATTTTTTTGTTAAAAAGGTTTTTTCTACACATCTATGACATAAAAAAATACAAAAAAATATATTATTATTCCATTTATTCAATTTAATTCACATATTTTTACATTTTTAAACAGTATTCTATTAAAATAAAATAAAATTAACATTATTATGTCCTTTATTTATCTATTTTCTTATTAATTACATTTTTAAATATTTTTATAAAACATATACAAAAAAGAAAACCATTTAAAATATAAAAAATAGAGGGCCACCGGTATCGGAAACAGGGTCCAAGCTACCGGTGGTCAGGGCTCCTGAGAGAGAAACCTCCTGACTATACGCGCCGTGTCCAGGAGTACCGCTTTCTGGATCAAGCCCTTGATCCAGCTGCCCAACGAGAGCCTCCTCAGATGTTCGTCGAGGCTCTTGGCTATTATGCCATTGGCCGTCACGACTATCGGCACAATGACTGCTGTATTCACATCCCACATGTCGACAACCTCGCGAGCCATATCAAGATACTTGCTTTTCTTATCTTTCTCAGCCTTCACGAGGTTCTCGTCATGGGGGACCGCTATATCAAGAATCATTGTGCGACGCTCTATTCGGTCTATCACCACTAAGTCAGGTTTATTGGCAACAATAGTCCTGTCAGTGATGATAGACCGATCCCAATACAACGTGACATTGCCATTTTCGAGAACTGGGTCGGGCTCATACTATAAGTATTAAGTAAGGCACTTCCGATTCTACAAGATTGTATTTAAGAGCAAGTTGCTGATGGATAATCCTGGCTACAAGGTTGTGTCTATGCAAATAGTCTCCGTTAGCTAGACTAGAACAACCGGAAATAAAATAACGGATGGATTCCCCCGGCCGGTGACATGCCCGACAGATGTCAACCGTGCCGTCTTTCACAATGTATTTCCGGTAGTTGTTCGTCATCATAACTTCGTCCATAATCGCAAAGACAAAACCTTCGGTTTCCCCCAAAAGGTCACCAAATTGCAGCCAGGCCACGGACGCTAAAAGATCTACATTATTATTATTATTGGGACGTGTAGTTTGAGAGGCGTAACGGTGTAACTAACGCACGGCCGCGAGTATTTACTAGGTACGGAAACCGCTTTGTGTAGATGTTTCAAACACGTAATAGTAGTTTATGTAATGGTCATATAATAGGGGTTATTAAAACACGAGCGTAGGTTTATCAAATGAGGCGAAGCCGAATTTGATAATAATATTACGCGAGTGTTTTAATACCTAATTATATGCCGTTGCATACACTACTTTATCTTCACTCATACAGTTGAAATAAAACAAAAGTGGAAAAGGAAAAAATTTGTGGTATGGCGGGCAATTTAGATTCTCATTGCGCAGCGCGCGCATCCACAGACAACTGACAATGACATGAGCCCATACGCGCCAGAAATTTAAAAATTAAAAGTGTGCTATAAAAATTAAAAAGTTATTTTATGATGCAGTTGTTTGAAAATCGAAGGCAAATGTTGAACTATAATGGTTTTTTTTTAAAATTTTACCTATCCACGAATATAAAGTACATGTTTATACAATATTTTTCGAATTCGTATTTGGAACATTACGTTGTGAGTGTAGATAATAGTAGTTTATGCAATGGTCATATAATAGGGGTTATTAAAACACGAGCGTAGGTTTATCAAATGAGGCGGAGCCGAATTTGATAATAATATTACGCGAGTGTTTTAATACCTAATTATATGCCGTTGCATACACTACTTTATCTTCACTCATACACTTGAAATAAAACAAAAGTGGAAAAGGAAAAAAATTGTGGTATGGCGAGCAATTTAGATTCTCATTGCGCAGCGCGCGCATCCACAGACAACTGACAATGACATGAGCCCATACGCGCCAGAAAATTAAAAAGTAAGAGTGTGCTATAAAAATTAAAAAGTTATTTTATGATGCAGTTGTTTGAAAATCGAAGGCAAATGTTGAACTATAATGGTTTTTTTTTAAATTTTACTTATCCACGAATATAAAGTACATGTTTATACAATATTTTTCGAATTCGTATTTGGAACATTACGTTGTGAGAGTAGATAATTTTTTTTTGAATTGCGGTGTTATTATTCTCTGCGGACAAAGTACACGCACAGCACGTTTGTGGCGTAATTCGTCGTTGGTGTCGGTGTCATAAAATTGCTTCATTGGTTATTTGGTCTATAGTCTGTTGTTACTTCGGTCACGGGTACGCAACGTAAATAAAATTTGGCTTGCTAGCTTCGATTTGTTATTAAATCTTGTGAAATATTAAGATTTTCTAGAGACGGTCATAAAAAAATGTTTGTTCTTATTAATTTTTATTTTTTATTTTTTTTAAACATTTCCCCACACTAGGAATTTCTTCCTGTATCGTGGGTGCGTTTACAAACATATAAACTCACAAACACCCAGAGCCGAAACAACTATCTGTAGGTCATACTATATAATATTTGTTCCGTGCGGGAATCGAACCCGCGACACGCAGCGCAGCAGTCAATCGCTCAACCACTGCGCCAACCGTGCGCCCTCTTATTAAATTAACTCTCCTAAGCTCAAATTAAGGAATATTGGGCTCTTAATTCACATTTCAAAGATGGATGGATGATTTGAATGGATCATTTAAAATTGATTCCAATAGATGGCGCGGTTTTAAATGACTAAGGCAGCCATTCGATTTTTTAATCTTGTTTTGTAACACATTTTGGTATGAAACGGTAAAAATGTGCAAAAAATACTATAAAACAAATCGTCGCTGTATATAAAAAAAAGTATTCACGAACCGAGTAAACCCTTGCAAGTCACTGCTACCACTATCTATAACCGTGGAACGAAACCAAACGCGATCGATGTTCTTAGAAAAATACATTTTTCATTCATCTTAATCAGACGAAAAACGCTAGTTAAGTTGGCACGGTTGCTATGTAGGGATGAGGCAGCTGTATGCTAGTATTATATTATCTGTGCTTTGGTGTTTTATATTTGTATGTATGTTGATCAGTCGGTCGGAATCTTAAAATTGAATGTTGGTCGAAATAATAAGGTTCGTTCGGTTTTGGTATCTGAAATTAAGTCTAACGGGTGGAAAACTAATGTGCTGTAATTGTTTAAATCCATAGATTTTAAACTAAATGTTGCTTTACCCATGGAAAGCTGTACGTGGCATGTTCCCGTACGAGGGATGCCACTAGCATTGTGGTTTTAGCTCAAGGAAGTCGTACACATAATATTGTATAAGATGTTTTTCAACATACAGTTGTAGGTCGTGGGTTCGACCCCAGGAAAGCGCTTTACTTTGTGTAAATTATTTCATCACCACTGCTCTCAAAACGGTGAAGGATAACATCGTCAGGAAAGGAGGAAACCGGCGTGTCCTAGAACTAAAAATTCGAAGACATGTGACATCCAGCAACTCGCACTGGGCCAGCGTGGTGGATTACGGCCCATTCCCTCTCATAGAGAGGAGGCCTGTGTCCCAGCAGTGATAACATTAATAGGCTGATGATGTTAAGTGATGAGTGTGTTTTTCAATAAGGTCAAAAAAAACCGAAAATAAAATTATACAAAAAAATTATAAAACGAAAGTTAAAAAAAAAGCTCTGAAACTAAACTCAGCATAGATGTAAAATATAAGTAATATAAATAAGCAATTTTTGCGTTTGTTTTAATAACAAAACACCAAAAGTATTTATTGATGGTAGTTTAATATGGCAGTTTAAGTCGGCATGATATACCAGTTTAAAAAAAAGGCTTATTTGAGATTATGACGACAGTGACGTGTGGCAGAGTTGTCATGTGCACATGTGTGGACTCCTTAGGGAGTAGGGAGAGATATTTTTGAAGATATCTGATTGTATATCATGCTGTAAATCATACTTTTTAACATTTAATATTGCGTTGTATAGTCTGTAACAGTAATTTTGCGAGACAGACGTGGAGTTTATTGCGCCACTTCTTCTCTTCAGCTAGAACACTAAGAACAGAAGCCGAACGTTTTTGAGGGATTGTTATAAGTGCTGAATTTGAGCCTACTTTGAATTAATGGTTTTGATTTACAGAATTATAAACGTTTCGTAAACTCGAAAATTCGACCCTTTGTGCCTATTGGCCTTGTTTGTACAGAACAAATAAGGCCAATAGGCCTGCTTGATATGGAGGGAAGTGGAAATTTGTATTTTTTTCTACTCCTCCGTTATTCTTTTCTGATAAATTTCGTTGCGGGATCCAAGACAGTTTATTCATTCTGCGGGACTTCGTCGAGTTTCATTGCCTCGGCGATTTTCTGGTCGTCGTCACTGTTGATTCTGGCATTCAGGAGTTGCAGTGGTTTATGAATAGTGCGGTGGGATTGTCCCAAAAACAAACTTATTATACAGTTATTTTTATCTAATTCCACGCGAAAAAAGTCGCCGGTTGCAGCTAGTCGCCAATAAGATCCGTGTATGTCCTTCTAGGTCCCTAGAATCCCGGCGTTTCCATTAGCTACATTGTTAGCTTTTAATATACACGCAGTTATTGATGATTTAACTGAGACTAGGTTTAGTGATTTAACAGTATTATCCAGTTTTTCTGTTAATACTACTGTAGATTCTTTAAACTATTAGAGCCGACAAAAGAGAAGGCGAATAGTAATATTTTACTATATCATCAAAATATAAATCGCTTCTTCGGCAAAATTTTAGACGTGGAATTGTTAGTAGATAAATACCACATGGATATCTTATGTTTTTGTGAAACTTGGTTAAAACCAAATTGGATGTTGTTTAATGTAAATAATTTTTCAGTTGCCAGCGCGTTCAACAGATCCACAGTGGGTGGTGGTAATAGTCTTTGTAATAGTCATCTCAAATATAAGGAAAGAAAGGATATCACTGCTTACTCTGTTGATCACTTATGTGAGGTAGCATGTGCAAAGGTCGAGGGGCATACTATCTTGTATGTTTACAGACCACCAGCATCAAACTTGTCATTGTTTTTAATTACAATGGAAGAATTATTAAGTAAACTTTTCAGAGATAATACATTAGTTTTTGTTTGTGGTGACTTAAATATAGATCTGTTAGTCAATTCACCTGAAAAATTTTAGCTCATTTCATTGTTTAAAATTTAACTTAAAATATCTTTTCAATGAACCGACAAGAATAACAGCAACTTCAGCTACGTGCATAGATAATGTATTCACTTTTTTTTTTTTTTTTTTTGAGGTTTTGTGAGTTTTTATTTTTTAAGATATTTTTTTTTTTTTTTTTTTTTTTTTTTTTTCTTTTTTTTTTTTTTTTTTTCATTGCTATTCAACGTGGCAATGCTGCCAGCGTTCTGGGCACGTTTCCCATTGACATCGATGTGGAAGAATTTTTTGATGCGCTATGAGTCCTTTTCCCTCTCCCTTTTGTATGTAAGTTTGTTTTGTTATTAGTCATAAGATTAGAAATAGTCAGTTGTACATATTAAAAATTTTTTAGTTGTACCTACTTAAAAAATGTATTCACTAATTGTAAAGTTAAAGATTCGTTTTTAATTAGTGGCGTAAGGTCAGACCATATTGGTAGTATCTTTTGAGTCAGCTAAAAAATGTAATCTAGCTAAATCAATTCGATTAAGACCTCTTACAAAAAATAAATTAAATTCTTTTAATAATAATGTTTTTAGTAACCTTTCTAACGCCAGTTTTGATTCAGACCCCAATATAAATTACGGCACGTTGTTTTCTACAGTTTGCCAAGAATTCAATAAAACGTGTCCTGTAAAGACAGATAAAGTCAACAATTCCAAATCGAAATTTAATGAATGGGCCACTGTGGGCATAAGAAAAAAGCCGCGATATCTTATACAATTTATATTACGAAAAATAAAATTTTCCACACTTATGTTAGAAACTATTCCAAAATATTTAAAAGAGTCTGCGCTCAAGCAAAATCTCAAATAATAATTAAAAAAAATAGTGTTTCTAATAATAAAATAAAAACTACGTGGCAAGTTATTAATAGAGAAACTGGCAAGACACAACAACGCGATCAGAATGAGTTCTTGGAGAGTCTTTGAAAATATCTAATCAAACCTGAATTTCTGATAAGCAAGAAGTCGCTGAGACATTAGAAAATTTCTTTACCGACATTCCGTTAGAGGTTACGAAGTCACTTCCCTCCTCATCTAAATTAGCTGAAGCTCTTCTTAAAGAAAACTTTAGTAAAGACATCAACATTTAAATTTAAACCAATATGTATTGATACAATTAAAAACGCGTTCAAAAGTCTCAATATAAATAATACTGAAGACTTATGGGGGAATTTCCGTTAGGGTTCTTAGAGATATTATTGACTCAATTGCTCCTGTCCTAACAGGCATATTCAATCAATGTTTGGACAGCGGCACGTTTCCTGACTTAATGAAACACAGTAAAGTAGTGCCAACTTTCAAATCAGGCTGTAAGAGTGATCCCTCTAATTATAGACCTATATCCGTGCTTCCAGCATTGAGTAAAATCTATGAAAAAATCATGCTGGACCAGATGTTGTCTCACTTCAATTTAAATGAGATCCTGCTTAGTCAGCAGTTAGGTTTCACGTAAGGTAGGTCGACAACGGACGCGGGAGTAAAACTCATCAGCCACATCTTAGAATCTTGGGCGAAGTGCCAGGATGCCATTGGCTTTTTCTGTGATCTCTCAAAAGCGTTCGACTGCGTCGACCACAATATACTGATCTGTAAATTACAACTCTACGGAATTCGAGGACAAGCTGCTGATCTTGTGATTTCCTATTTATCAAACAAACAGCAAAAAGTAAATGTTAATGGGGCGACGTCCTCTGGGTCTCTAGTCAAGATGGGCGTGCCCCAAGGTTCAATTCTCGGCCCTTTCCTTTTTCTTGTTTACATTAATGATCTCCCTTTTATGATGGCCAAATTATCAGATATAATTTTATTTGCTGATGATACTTCGCTAATTTTTAAAATAGATAGGAAAGATACGGATGTCTTACATGTCAACGAAAGTCTAATTTTTCTCTCAAAATGGTTCGCAGCTAACAATCTTTTACTGAATGCGAAAAAAACAAAATGTCTAAAGTTCTCCTTACCAAATGTACCTCAACGTGACCTAAATTGAAAACTTGATGAAAAAATCTTCAAGTTATAACGGAAACTGTATTCTTGGGGATTACAATCGATTCAAAATTGCATTGGGGCGCGCACATTGGAACTCTTTCGGGTAGGTTAAGTTCGGCTGCATATGCAGTAAGGAAAATAAGGCAGTTAACCGATATAGCTACAGCTAAGCTAGTATACTATGCTTATTGCCACAGTATTATTACTCAATACTCTCTACTACTATACTACTCTTACTACTCTTCTACTCTTTATTACTCTCTTTAGAATTACTCAATTTTCGTCTTACAAAAGAGGGCAATCCGCGCGATCTATAAAATGGGTCCTCGCGAGTCCCTTAGAAAAAAATTAAAGAGATCGATATACTGACTCTACCATCACTTTATAATTTGGAATGTATTTTGTACGTGCGCAAAAATCGAGGGCTTTTCAAAACTAGAAGCGACTTCCATAATTTAAATACACGCAGTAAGCATATATTCTAATACCTAAAATCAGATTAAGAAAACTAGCAAGTCTTATTTTATAAAAAGTATACGCTTCTATAACAAGTTGCCAAAGTCAGTTATAGAACTGACCGATGGAAAGTTCAAAAACTTCATCAAACGTGTCCTTATTAAAAAAGCATATTATAACATCAAGGACTACGTTGAAGATAGTCCTTCTGCGCATGCAAGCCGCATGCGCAGAAGGACTATCCCTGACCCTGGTAACTCATAAACGGTAGAGTCAATTTTTATTACTTGTACATTTTTAATTTAGATTTAATGTTTGACGTTCAAAAGTGCCGCTTATTGGCCTAGTTGAAATAAATATATTTGACTTTGACTTTGGTACAAAGAGACAGATGAGATTGAGAATAGTTAGAGACATCTACATAAGATGTCTCTAACTATTCTCAATCTCATCTTTATTTTTTTTCTCTTCTTTTAATTAGACTTTTTACAATAGTTTTCAATCATCTTTATAACCCTTTGCTAAGAATAGTTACAGCATTGATAACTACATTTGTGCCACATGTTAAATTTAGTCTGGTTAATTTTTTTTTTTTTTCCTTTGTTTAGATGAATTTGAATATGATGTTTTGTGAATGTGTGAACCTTGTAGGCCTTCTAGATTTCTAGATGTTTGATAACATTTGATAACTTTTTATCTCGTTTTACTTTTTATTTTTAGTTTCTAACGTCTTATTGCCGGGCCTACGTTGTCCCCCCATATCTAAGTAATGCTGTAACATGGAAATATTGTAAAAACAAACCATATTTTTAAAAGAGTAACCATGGAGTTTCTTGCCGGTTCTTCTCCATAGGAAACGACCAACCCGAACCGTGCGCCTTTTGTCGACGTTTTATAAGTGCCCATGTAGGCCTATGTAAAATAAAAATATTTTCATTTTAATTGACTGAAAGGCTATTATTTTGATATTCCAAACACACTTAAATTTTATTTATTTGTATAAATCATATAATATAATATATTATGTATATTTGTATATTCTATGACATAAATTATGCCATAGATGATAGTGAAAATCGTTTCAGTTTAGTAGGCGAAAACAGGGGATTACGAAACGTTGATTCCGCCTTTTTTATACGGGCAAAATCAGCTCGAGCTGTAACTGTTAGCCCCCTTACGCACTAGTGGTTGGCCGCCTAAGCGTTAATTTGAGCGGCCAGCCGCCTGACGCGGTTGGACCGTCATGGCGTCCAACCGCGATGAAACCGCGTCAAGCGGCTGGACCGCTCATGTACAGTTGGTAATAGCTGTTACCTGACCCAAAATGACACAACATGACACAAAATGAGCACTAAATAATTAGGTGGTGTGGTCGAGGTTCCCACTCTGCGTACTTACATACATCAACGGCGGCTCGCAGCAAACTTAACGGTCCATGAACCGGCAGTGTGTATAAGTGCGGCCAGCTGCAATGCGGGGCGCGGTCAACCGCCGCGGTTGGCGGACAAGTGCGTACGATACCAAGAGATGGTATCGTATGGATTGCATATTAAAATGGAAAAGCGGCTAGCCACGCGGTTAGCCACCCACACGGTTAACCGCTAGTGCGTAAGGGGGCTTCCTCTCGCAGTTTTTTGGGTAGGTATAACTATCGCTCTGGCGCTCTCCCGCAAACCAATTGCGGGAGAGCGCTAGAGCGATAGTTCCTCATATTTCTGTGGCCCAGTGGTAACGGCCCTGACTTCGTGTCATAGGTCGTGCGTTCGATCCCAGGCTGGCGTTTTTTGTTTAAATTATTTCATTACCACTGCTCAAAAAGTGTTGATACATACTTTTTTTTCCAGGTTATAATGAAGTTTCTTTTCATTCTCGTTTGCGTCTTCGCGCTGGCTTTTGCGGTAAGTGTCGTTTTTACTGCATTTTTTCTTTAAATATTGGTGTGTCGTGGTGGTTATAACCTAACCTCTCGTGATTGAGATCGTGGGTTTGAACCCGCACAAGTACCTGTTGCAGAGAGTAATTTAAAGCGTAGGCATGAGAGCAGCAGAAATAATATATTTAGGAACACAATCAATAAGAAACATACACCATAAAAACCGCCTCCAAGAAAACAGAAAATAGAATGGCAAAGTCACAGAAGTCTATGACTATTATTTTATAGGTAGAATTATATATTTAAAACTAACTTGGTTTTGCACCTCCTTAATACGCGCCTTCAAAGCCTAAGTTCAATATACACCCCTTCAAAAATAACTAACAAATAAATTTTTAAAAAGGTACCTACGCATTATCATGCCATATACACAATAATAAAACTATTAACCTCTTTCGAGACTAGTAATGCCTAAGCCAGTTATGCACTTGAAATATTTTAGGCCAGGTAACGGTTTCGTCAACACAGCCAACATATCACCAGTGGGTGTATGTCCTAATTGCATAGATTTATTTTGCATAAGAACATCACGCACAAATTGGTGCTTGATATCAATGTGCTTACTTCTTGAATGGAATACCGGATCTTTGGCTAGGATTATCGCAGACGGCTATCGGCATTAATAGAGATCGATGAGTACCTGTTAAGTCCTATTTCATTGAGAAGACTCTGTAAGTATAGTCCTTCTTTCAATGCCTCTGCGAGGCTAACCTATACCGCCACGCAGCTGGATGTAGCCACAGTATTCTAATTGCTGAAGCACCAAGATATAACAGCATTGGCTAAAATCAAAGCATACCCTGTGCAAGATCGTCTTCGTATAGAGCAACTCGCCCAATCTGCATCAGAGTAACCCAATATAGACTTACCAGTAGCTCTAAACCTTAGACAACGATTTGCGGTACTTTTTAAATAACTTAAAATGGCAGGCGCCAATTTCGTACTTTTGGTGTCTTGACATACTGTGCAAGTCTAGATACCGAAATTAGAATGCAAATTCAGGTCTAGTTGCTACAGCCAAATACATTAACGAACCAATTAACACTCTATATGGCCAATTTTTTACTTGATATTCACTTTGTTTCTCAACTTCAGTATTTATATTATTAGCTGAATTCACTTCCACATATTATAACATTTATTACAATCTCTCAAACCAAATTTTTATATTAATGCCGTGACATATTTTTCTTGTGACAAGAAAATGCCTCTGTCAGTTCTCTGTATGTCAATTCCTAAGAACTATCTTACTTGAGCATAGTTTTAAATCGAAATCTTTACTCAAATCCTTTTTAAATCGTTCTATTCTTTCAGTTTTCTGTGAAGCTAAGAGATAATCGTCAACAAACACAAGAACGACAAGGCTCATTGAGGCTTTGCTTCAAACTCATGCTTTTCAACTTGAAATCTTATCTTTTATTCCACTGCCTCCCCGCTAGCTTTAGTCCATAAAGCGATTTCTTTAACAGTCACTTATCACCACTAGCTTTTATGTTAACCAGCATTCCTTAAGCGTGCTTAACTACGCATGGTTCTTCGCTCTCACTATAAAAGGCACTCCTTAAGCATTTTTGGAGGTCTCATGTATATCTCCTCATCTAATTTTCTATTTAAATTCGCTGTATTAATATCTATTTGTAGAATTTCTAGATTCATTTCTACAGCTAGGGCCATCAAAAGTGTCACTGATTCTAATCGTGCTACCGGTGCAAAAGTTTGATCGTAATCAATTTCATAACGCTGACTGAATCATTGAGCAACAAGTCTTGCCTTTTTCTTAGTCGATTTATCTACATTGACTTTAGTAGTTAACACATATCGATAACCAACGACATTTTTATTTATAGGCCTATTTACAATCTCCCAAGTACCTTTCTGTACAAGACTTCTTATCTCGGAAAGTATAATGTCTTCTCATTGTAAACGTTCATCACCTTGTAAAGCATCTTCCAATGATAATTGAGCATTCCCTATAAAATCTATGTAACTTTCCATGTCTTCCGTTTCCTATGATACTTCACGATGGGAAATATTTCCTTCCACGGTATTATCATGATTACTATTTTGACATCTTGGTTCTTCTGTTTCGACCATCCTGAATAGTTTCTTCGGAGAACCAGGCCGATTTAATAATTTTGACCTACTGCTGCCTCTCTTCATTACCGGTGTAACATCTTGATTGATTTCACACTCCACACCTTCTAATTTTGTCGGTTAAATATTTACATTTAAATCTGCGGAGTGTCTCGTCTCTTTCGACAGTTCACTCTCTGTCTGTTGAGTTGTTCCTTCTTCACACAATGGTATCGCGCATTCCTTTTGAGTTTGAGACTTATCACATTCACCATAAAAATTGATATCAATAAAAATCTTCTCATCTTCTATACTGTCAGACGTATTTACATTCTTTGGGCCCGGCATTCCACTCCACTCACTAAATTTAATATCTTTTGTGATTATAAACTTTCTCTGTTCTGGAATCCATACTCTAAAACTTTTAAAAGTTCTAGGATTTCCCTCAAATATTCCAGGTATTCCTGTAGCAGCAAACTTATCTTTACGGCGACGGTTAATCTCCTCGATATGCCTTCTTTGCGCAAGAAAATGTCGAACTCAGCATTACAATATTCACCACCGTTATCTGATTGAAGATAACGGTGGTGAATATTGCACACCGTTATCTAAACTTTAGATCCGGTTAAATTCTCAACATGACTCTTATAAATCTTAAATGCTTTGAAAGCTTTACTTTTACTTGTTAGGAAATATACTTCACCACCGAGTACAGTCATCGATAAAAGTTATATAGTATTTAGCCCCCGTCTTAGATTAACATTTTATAGGACCTACAATATCAGTATAAATTATGTTAAATTGTTCAATACAAGGTCCATTTGATCTTGAAAATAGTAACGCACACTTGTTACCTTTCGCACATATATCAAAATCGCGCAAAATATTATAATCACTTTCATTAAAAGTTAAACTTATCTTGCCTAATAACTTAGCCATATCCCTAACATTTCAATGTCCTAGACGTTCGTGTCCTATAAAAGTGTTAGTAGATTCATACTCTTGCAATATTAATAGCTCCGACGATAAGCGCTCAAAACGATGTCACCGTTGCTATTGATGATCTTCGCATAGTCACGCGAAAAATTTACATTGTATTCATTGTCAGTAATCTTTGAAATGGATTTAAGATTTGTCCTTAAGTCGGGCGCATATAGTGTATAATTGAATTCAAATATACGTACTGAATGCTCGTTAAATGCCTATAGTCTAACTACTCCCTTACCTTCAACTCAGTACTCAAATTATTAGCCAAATTAAGCTTACCACCAGCAATTTGTAGAGTATTTCTGAATTTTTGTGCATCATTACATAAATGGGACGTACCGCTCCATCCATCACATTTCGATCTCGATCATCACTTGTGTTTGGTTTTGCATAAGAACTTCGAGCATATAACACCTCAGTAAGTTCTCTTTTATTAGTATTCCTAGATTCATACTCTTCCAGAATATTAATTTTCAAAATATCTGTGAACATATCGGTGAACATAAACAAAAAAAACCGGCCAAGTGCGAGTCGGACTCGCACACGAAGGGTTCCGTACCATTATCGAAAAAACACTGCAAAAAATCACGTTTGTTGTATGGGAGCCCCCCTTAATTTATTTTATTTTAATTTAATAATGGTGATCACCTATGGGACCGAGACGTGGTCGCTCACAATGGGCCTTATCAGAAAGCTTAAAGTCACCCAAAATAAAATAACACCCCCTAAATCGTCTTTTGGGGGCAGATTCGATAAACTAATAATGAAAACATTTTTGTTTACTTATTAGTTAAATACCGTCCATTTATGTCTACTTTCAAATTTATTGACCCAAGAGATAAGAATCTTCAAAAATACTTTAATACCCCATAAATCATCTTTTGGGGGTAGTTTTGAAAAACTAACAATGATAACTTTTATTGTTTATTGAGGTTGGTGTTTAGGTCAAGTTTCATGTTTATTATCCCAAGATATAAGATAATTAAAAAATAAAATAACATCCCTAAATCGTCTTTTGGGGGTAGTTTCAAAAAATAATAATAACAACCTTTATTATTCAATTAGATTAGTATTTGTGGCAAGTTTCAAGTTTATTGACAAAAGAAATCAGATTTACCATACAAACTTCAACACCCCCTAAATCATCATTTGGTGGTAGTATTGAAAAAGTAATATTGAATACCTTTATTGTTTATTTAGATTGGTATTTATGTCATATTTCATGTTTATTAACGCAAAATATAAGATTCTTAAAAAAAAATTAACATCCCCTAAATCATCTTTTGGGGGTAGTATTGAAAAACTAATATTTAATACCTTTATTGTTTATTTAGATTGGTATTTATGTCAAGTTTCAAGTATATTAACTAAAGTAATAAGATTCTTCAAAAAAACATTAAGACTGCGCCGAGCGAACGAGCCGCGTGGCAATTAGGTATTTGCTGCAGCGCGCTAGTCGTGTGCGCCGTCACACACACAATTACAAGTTCGCTCGAGCCCCGCTTGCAGTGGCACGACAAAAGTTCGTAACTTAGGATTTTTAAAATTTGAGTCGTTGTTTTGAGTGACTTGAAAAGGCGAATATTGATTATTTAGATGTTTTATGTAGGTACATAAAGGCCATAATTAAATCTAATAATCTATATTATATAAAAAGTAATGTTTGTTTGTACTATAGTAATACATCATCCGTTCCCTTACTATTCATCCGATTGCGATGAAATTTTGGCATTGTGGATTGTACGCCCGGGAATTTTACTGGGTAAGCAGGTAGGCTAGGTGAGTAGATAGGTAGGATAGTAGAGTAGGTAGTGTATTGTATAATAAAACCAGTTTGTAATAAAAAAACTATATTTATCTAATGTAATACCTTGCTTGTTTTACCATTTTACAAAAATTTACAATAAACCGAGGTAAACGTGGTATATTTATTATACAGAGTGTAACAGAAACGTCATATTTACAAAATTGATTCTGCTTTTGTAAATTAACAACTTTCTCCAGGGAAGTCAAAGGCATTTCCCAAAAAATAATGTGGATTTTCCATACAAAATTAACATCAGCTGACCAAAATTTGTGTGGGGACAAGATAAAAATTATAATAATAATAATAACTGGAAAAGAGACAAGAAGGGTAATATCAATCTCATTTAAAAACATGATTGTTATTTTCAATCACTGGTGCATTATGGAAGAACGTGTTACATGTTCATGCGATTCATTGCGCTTTTCTTTTGCGTTTTGTTGTTTCTTTAGTTCCTAGTTATCGTTTCCAATGTTTTTGTTTCTCCTTTTCATTTCCCAGTTTCATTTTCTTTATTTTCATCAGAAATGGATCTATAATAAAAAAAATATCTTGTAACGACCAAAGTTTTTAATAAAAAAGCATGTCTTAGAACTGAAAATATACAGGCCCAAAAACAGTAATAAAACCTGTACTGTAAACTTACAGTAATATAAGCTATAGTAATATAACTATAATATATATATGAAGTTTCCATCCATCAGAATAATAAATAGGTTTAGCTATATGGGGGTTTTTTATAAGTTTTTGGCTTAGGCTTTAATTTATAATCATATTGGGGGAAGTACCTACTAATTCCCACTTGGTCACAGTAGTACAAACATAAACTAGACTTAAGGTCTCGTAGTGCGCAAGTTGCAAGCAACTGGCGTGATTACTCTTCGTAATCTCTTAAAAAACAGTAGTACAGAAACCTACTACTGTTTCTTCTGATAGATCAAAAATAAAATAAATTCATAATTTTAAGAAAAAAATTGATCTACTATCATATATTCTAAAATGAATGTCAGAATAGCAGTCGGCACCCCTAAATAACTATTACACGATACCCATATCGAATGTTTGAGAAAAAGTTGCATCCGCCATCCTGGATTTTAAAAAGAATGTCAGGTTTGCAATCGGCATCCCCAAAAACCCATTACACGATACCCATATCGAATGATTGAGAAAAGTTGCATCCGCCATCTTGGATTTTAAAAAGAATGGCATATTTGCAATCGGCATCCCCAAAAACCCATTACACGATACCCATATCGAATGATTGAGAAAAGTTGCATCCGCCATCTTAGATTTTAAAAAGAATGTCAGATTTGCAATCGGCATCCCCAAAAACCCATTACACGATACCCATATCGAATAATTGAGAAAAAGTTGCATCCGCCATCTTAGATTTTAAAAAGAATGTCAGATTTGCAATCGGCATCCCCAAAAACCCATTACACGATACTCATGTCGAATGTTTGAGAAAAAGTAGCATCCGCCATCCTGGATTTTAAAAAGAATGTCAGGTTTGCAATCGGCATCCCCAAAAATCCTTTACAAGATACCCATGTCAAATGTTTGAGAAAAAGTTGCATCCGCCATCTTGGATTTTAAAAAGAATGGCATATTTGCAATCGGCATCCCCAAAAACCCATTACACGATACCCATATCGAATGATTGAGAAAAAGTTGCATCCGCCATCTTAGATTTTAAAAAGAATGTCAGATTTGCAATCGGCATCCCCAAAAACCCATTACACGATACCCATATCGAATGATTGAGAAAAAGTTGCATCCGCCATCTTAGATTTTAAAAAGAATGTCAGATTTGCAATCGGCATCCCCAGAAACCCATTACACGATACCCATATCGAATGATTGAGAAAAAGTTGCATCCGCCATCTTAGATTTTAAAAAGAATGTCTGATTTGCAATCGGCATCCCCAAAAACCCATTACACGATACTCATGTCGAATGTTTGAGAAAAAGTTGAACCGCCATCTTGAATTTTAAAAAGAATGTCAGATTTGCAATCGGCATCCCCAAAAACCCATTACACGACACCCATATCGAATGTTTGAGAAACACTTGAAAAAAAAAACGATTACATCCGCCATTTTGTTAGGTAAAACTTTTTTACAAAAAAATACAACCGACTTTCAAATAAAAATACTACAAAGTGAAAAAATAAATTCAATTTCGGAAGTCGGTGTTCCTGCTTTTGATTCTTCGTTTTTTGACACCGACTGCCGAAATTGAATTTGTTTTACACATTGTAGTGTTTTGATTTGGAAGTTGGTTGTATTTATGGTAAAAAGTTTTTATTTTACACTTTTTAGTTGTGTACATAATGGGCAAGTTCTATAGAATAAATGTAATGACAGTGTACCAGGGTTTATAGCACTCGTCAAACTTCTTGGCCGCCCTGAAATTGGTTTACCGGATGCGCGAGGCACGAAACGGTGCTGTTTTTGTATGAGATTTTCTACTGCGCAGCCATTGTAGCAAACTTCAGGGCGGCCAAGTAGTTTGGCGAGAAGTATACTGTACACATCTGCGTACCCCTTTAGAGAGTACCGGCGTGATGTTATGTTATGAAAATTAGGTGTAAACAATAAACAGACGTGCGATTGCAGCAATCCCGAGAGATATGCCCTAATTTTTTGAAGAGTTCTGTTGCATATCTCCAAAATTCTTCATCAGATCATCACCAAATGGAACGTACTATTTCAAACAAAAAAAAGAATTTCTAAATCTGTCCACAATTGATGAAATCGGTGAACATACACAAAAAATGCATACCTCCTTTTTTGGAAAGTCGGTTAAAAAGTAAATAATGTCACAAATAGAAATACGCACTTTTTATGAGAACAGAAATGAATTTTTCGGAAATGAGCGCCAGCCGCCAACTTTCTTCTTAAAATAAGTTTCCTTACACTATCCCATTATTACTAAAACAAATATAAAAAAAAATGTTACAGAAATATGTATTGAATAGATAAAACATAAAAAGTAAATGTTATCTATGCATAAAAAGTCATACTCAAAAAATAAAAAATATGACTTACCTTATTCAACTGTAAGCAGCAAGGTATACGTACACAATAGATCGCGAATTATCGTTATCGGCGCGTCGCTCCACGATGAGACGTGACCACTCTCCGAGCTCTCGTGGACGACTGAATTGCCGACCGGTGTACGTTGCGTATGATTCAAAACAGCGCAACAATTAAGAAAAAAAATAAAACAAAAATAACCAAGTGACATTTCGAAAATGTTAAAACTATAAATTGTAGTATGACCATCATAGATTAATTTGAATTAAAGTTTGTGAAAAAATTCAACAGTTTACTATCAATATTCGATAAAACACGAGCATGCTATTTTAATATTTTTGTCCAACTTTACGTATTTTTGTTATTTAAACTAGACAATATTTTTTGTTTTTGCCAACATAGAATCGTTAACACATTCATTGTGGTGTTCATAACATATTTTTTATGGTAATTATGGTAATAATATTGATTATATCCCTATAACTGTGACGATCGTTTTGAACTATTTTGCTCGGCGCAGTCTTAACACCCATAAATCATCTTTTGGGGGTAGTTTAAAAAAAATATAATAACAACCTTTATTATTCATTTAGGTTAGTATTTGTGGCAAGTTTCTAGTTTGTTGACCCAAGAAATCAGATTATTCAATACAAACTTCAACACCCCCTAAATCATAATTTGGGGGTAGTTTTGAAAAACTAATAATGTCAATCTTTATCATTTACTAAGATTACTATTTGTTCTAAATTTCAAGAATTTTGGCCTAAGGAATTAGATTTTTCATATAATCTATTAACCCCCTTTTTACCCCCATAGGGGTGGAATTTTCAAAAATCCTTTCATAGTGTTCACTTACGTCACTTAAGTAACCTTACTGCCAAATTTCTTGCTTTTAGGCTTAGCAGTTTTGGCTTTTATATATTGATATATATATATATATATAGATGTCAAGTTTGCTCGAAAGTTCCCTTAAAAATTTACTTTTCTCAGTCTTTAATGATCAAAGTAAGAAATTAACACGGATCTATTACTAAATTAAAACAAGATAACAACATAATTAACACATTATATTTGGAATCTAGTTAGACATAGAACATTTCTTAAATTTAGTACAGATTGCTAGCTAGGTACTTGGCTATTGCGCGAAACACATATAATGGGGATCTTTTTGTAGTGTTCGTAAATAATGATACGAAGCAAGCACGATAACATTTAAGGTTTGATATTTTATGATCAATATATTCGATATTCATCAATATATTGACGATAATAACAAGATTGAATCGGTTAAAAGTCAAAACATTGTATAAGCTATGTGCCACAATGAGTAGAAATGAACGTTGTGACGTCACACGGGCTCGGGTTTGTTCGGAAAACTGTCGGGGTGTTTTCGGTACTGGATTCAAAAAAAATTTTAGATTGGCTTTTACTTTGTAATTACAATAAAAAATAAAAAACTAAAAATACTTTTGTATAAAAACTTATAAATGATCTTTCCATTTCTTACAAAAAAAATGGTTCAACAAACCAATTCGTGACTCTACGCGAATCTCAACGTATTGTATCGTCATATTTTTTTGTTTACGTGACAAAAGAACTCTTTCAGTCCAGAGCGAAACCGCGAACTCTTTCAGACAAGCGTGCATCCACCGTCGACCACATCATCGCTTTCCGTTTGGTGAGATAGATTTCAAAAGTAAAACGCGAGTACATTAATAATAATAAAGCAATGGAGCACTGCACTTAAAACGGTGAAGGAAAACATCGTGAGGAAACCGGCATGTCCTGGAACCAGAAAATTCGTAGACATGTGATATCCACTAACGCGCACCGGAACCGCGTGGTGGAAATGACCCATTTCCTCTGACAGAGAGGAGGCCTGTGTCCCAGCAGTGGGAACATTAAACAAAAGGCTGAAGAGCACTGTTTAAAAAAATTGTTTCTTTTTATGTTTTCATATTTTTTTAATCACAGTTCCTTCTATAATTTCAGATCGTAAGTAACTATTAAAACCTTAATTAGTGTTAAACAAAATATTCATGAGAACTGTATATTTATCAGATTTCTTAACAATAGAAATATTACCAAACTTAAATAGGAGTGGGCTGGGAACATTGGTCGCAGAACGACGTTGTCGATAGGGCCGAAAAGTTCTAGAGTGGCGACCGTGAACCGGAAGATGCTGCGTTGGAAGACCTACCACTAGTTGGATCGATGACCTAGTTTATCATGATGAGAAATATTACTGTCATTTGATAGACCTTATGCGTAGTCAGAAATTATAAGTAATAGTATAACCAACGGGTATCGTGGGAAACTGGGTTTTAAAGTCAGACAGGCCGTCACTCTAGGTACTAAATACTGATAGGTATTCAACTGCATCAGATTAGCCGACTTTATACCGAAACAATGCAACGTTTCTGTGGGCTAGGACCTGGAGCAAACCGTGGGCGAAAGCTAGTAATTTATATACAAGTTGCACAATACTTACTACTTTCTCTTATTATTTTCAGCCCGTAAGTAAAGAAAATCTGTAACGATAATTATAGAAAGAAAAAGATTAATTTACTTGCGCCAGGCAAATTCTAATTTATTTATTTATTCATGTGAACATAGGGCAAAATTACAGATGTTATAAATAAAATAATGTTGGTCCATACTATGTCCCGCCAGAAGGCATACAAAAGATTGGGCATATTATAGAGGTAATCGAAAATAAAGTTAATACGTGAGCCTATTTTATTTATAATTCAAATAATATGTACAACTGACTATTCCTAATCTTATGACTAATAACAAAACAAACTTACATACAAAAGGGAGAGGGAAAAAGGCTCATAGCGCATCAAAAAATTCGTCCACATCGATGTCAATGGGAAACGTGCCCAGAACGCTGGCAGCTTTGCCACGTTGAATGGCAATGCTGATTCTCTGGCTGAAGAAAAGGCCAGCCCTCTGGTCACGCGAACAGTCGACTAACCGTTTACTTATGTCTCGAAACACTCGATTACATATTATATAAAACACTTAAATATTATTTTAATTTAGTTATTCAATAATTTAAAAAGCTTACGTTTCAACTCATTAATGTTACTGCTTGACACAATTTCATTGCATAAATACTAGTGTACATAAACTTGGTTTTAGTGCTTAAAGGGTGCAACTTTTTTAGCGCCGCTGACTTTCGACAGATTTATACAAAAACTAGTTGTTTTTCAAAAAGACACAGGCTTCATATACAAAAGAGATGGCACAGTCAATATTGTTATGTTTTGGAAATGTGGCTTGCATGAATCCGTTCGTTTTATTTTACATATGGCTCGAATACATTTTTTCTGTGCTATTAATACCTGCTCAACCATAGTACCCAAAATACAAGGCCATATCGCAAAGTAGAGGCGACGTTACCATGATAAGCTACTAGGAGCGCTGTCTTATTCACAATTTTACCTAGCATATACAGAGCATAGGCACACTTACTGATCTTCCATATACATTATCGATTTGCTAAGAAGACTAGTTTTATGTCACCTTCTATTTTTTATTACTACCAGTATTGTATATAACTGTGCTATCATCAGCAAATAAGGATATTTGGTGCATGATTACTTGGGGAAAGTCAATAATATAGCAAATGAACAGCAAGGGTCCCAGCACCAGAACCCTGCGGAACACCGTAACAAAGAACTCTAGAGCTAGACGAGTATGCTTCAGTTTAAGACTTAATATCCACTTGACTAACCTGAATAATTTGTTTTCTATCCTCCAAATAAGATTGTATGAGATTAAGTACGTTACATCTGATGCCATATCTATTTAGCTTATATACAGTACTTTATGGCCCACATAGTCGAATGCCCTGGTCTTATACATTACATTGCCATTACTGGTTTCCTATTGTCCAAATTGTGATGTATTTTTTACAGAAAATTGTATATTACCATATTAACGGCAGGACGCATACCAATTTCACGTGTCCATTTACAAACTGTAGAATATTCATACAAACTTTTAACCTCCTTTTTATCCCCTTACGGTTGGAATTTCCAAAAAAAGATTTCTTAGTGCGCACTCAAATTTCATCTTTATACGTCAAGCCGTTTTCAATATTTCGTGATGAGTGAATGAGTGACCTTTCGCTTTTATATATAGATATATAATACAGGTTGTGTCTGCTATGGATACGAAGAAAAATAAGTACTGATTCAGTACATGATTCTGGACTTTTTGGTGGAGTGTTGGCAGTTTTCGTTGGATTATAAAAAATTTAAAAAAAACTGTATGTTTTTTACTGTAATCAGTTCAAAATTGTTATTCCTATCTACCACAATTAGATTTTAATATATTTAATTTTTCTGATCGAATACAGATATTATTACTTCAATATTCTAAATCTGATATTAGATAGTTTCAAACATAGTGAAGTTTCCACTTACTCAGAATTGCTATCAGAAATTCTAAAATATTTTATTTCCCTTTTCTAGCAAAATCATAGTTTTTTTTTTAAACCATGGTACATTTTTAACAATGGATATTATTAACCTAATTTTACTTATTATTTCCAGATTGTAAGTACCGATACCTTAATCACAGACTTATTTGTATGAATGGTAAACGATGATTATAAAACGACAGTATCCCCGGCACGTAAGTAGGCAAGAGTCGTTAGATGCGCCGAAGTCGTTTTTAGGAATCTTTGGTAGTGAAGCGGGGCGAGGGGATCGTTTAGGACAGTTCCGAGCGCGCGATTGGTTGGTCAGTTGACACAATTAAGGATCGACTGACCAATCGTGTCGCGGTCACGTTCCGTTCACTCTATTTGGCAGTTGGTCAGTTCGCAGTATATGCGCAAACTTACCCCCACTACGCCAAAACCTTGCCAACTTACGTGCCGGGCGCTTATAACGACTGTCACACATTGGGTCAGTCCGTACTAGGGAATGAAAATCCGAATCTCGTAACGAGAGTACTATATTATATCAATTTCGATACTGAGGGATCGAATATCGGAATTAGAAAAACCTATATTAAATTTTTAGCTCTTTGTGTATCGCTGCCCACGACAGCACGGTCAAAACCGTTGACTACGGTGTTTAGCAGTGATCGGATAATGGGCATATTTACTTAAACTTTACTTCATGAAACTTAATTATGGACTTGCCTTTATGAATTCCGGTTTTACAGTCTTGCGATTGCTAGGAGGCATAGAAAGTTTTATAGAACCCGTTGTTACAATGATAATTTCCATTAAATAATGCATAGATATTTATTCATACTTTTGAATGTGTTGCTTGTTTGGAAACCTCAATAAATTAAAGCTGTAGTTTTCAGTCTTCTGCTGATTGTATTAAATACAACAAATTTGTCTATTCGATCACTAATCTGTTGAACACATAAACTTCTACTACTTGACTACAGTGTCTACATTATAATTTTTTATTGATATTCTAATTAGATTGAATAAAATTAAGATGGATTATTATACATATTTTATCATTGCTGTATTTTATTAAGTTTATTATATGCAGTTTACGAAATTAGTCAATTTCAAAAATCGGGGATTAATTTAAATACTTATTACTGAAGTTGTTTGTGCATGTTGTAACCCAATAACAACAACAACGGCAATAATAATAATAATAATAATAAGCCATTTATTTCCAAAAACACAAAATATTACAAGTATTACAATCACTAACATCTAATCCATTTCATGCAGAAAGAAATCACATAAATTATCTCACCATTAAAATAACAAATATTATATTTATAGACCCCATGATTCCAATATAGACTATAATTATGATCCATACAATAACCAATTATTAAATAAAAATATGTGGCAAAATTTAATGCATAAAAATAAATCTGAGTATAACAATATGAATAAATAATTTACTATTGTAGCTATATTATAAGATAAATTTCAACAAAATGTCACATTTAATTTATACAATTATATCAAAAAAAATAAAAATTAAAAATAATATGGTATCAATTTATCACTGACAAAAATAAAATCTGTTTCATAAAATTTCAGTTAATAAAATAAAATTGATCAATAATTTAATTAAAACAAATTAGTAAAATTGCGATTTATAAATAAAAATATTTGGTAATATTGAATCAATAGAACCAAATCCGACAATAACAGCAAGAATAAAAAATTGATAAATAATAATAGAAATATGGATTAGAACAAATATTATATAATAATAATAATAATAATAGGCAATAATAGTTTTGATATTTAGTTGTTTTTACAAATAATGTGTATATTGTCGGGTTTTAAGAAGTACTATATATGTTTCTTGTAACTATTAAGTTACAAGAAACACTACTAATTCTCTCTGTACATTATCTATCGCTACAGATTTTTGATTACTTTTCCCCGCGTATTATTTTGCGTGACTCTAGGCGATATCTCAGTATTATAGTAATTTTATATATAGTCATTTAAATTGGTGGGTATGAAAATGACAACACTGTTGCTGAGAGATACGTCTCCAACGCACGGCCTACTGGAAATCAGATCCATGAAAGCCATGGTTGAGCGCTTAAACCTATCTTCGAAGGCAGTCTCCGAGTGAGACAATGCCAATCAATGCCAATCAATGGTCAGGTTTAATGCTAAAACCCAGACGTGTATTTTTTTATGAAGCGGCTAGTCAAAGCCGTCAGATTTTTATAGGTTACGTTTTGGGGAGGGAGCGATAAAATTGCACGATTTAATTCCGCCTACCCGTTCCATCATCGGACTACAAGACTTCCCGCAATACGTCTACGGTACATGGTGGACCTTCCCACCCATACGAACTAAATCTTTTGAGAATACTTTCATAATGCTTACAGCTAAGAAGTGAAATGCCTTGCCTGAGTTTGTGTTTCCTGATAACTAAAACCTGATGATCAAGACAAGTAACATTCTATTATCGAAAACACAGTAAAAATATACAAACAGTATGGAAACTACCAAAACAAATACGATGTCGATGCGCATGTGTGAGTGTTCCGTTTTGAGCGTTTGTAGGTAGTTTCCATACTGTTTGTATATTTATTCTGTGTCAAAAGCGTGGCGCTAACTATTATCTAAAAGACAAAATATGGGATTGACAAGCGATATCGAAATGTCACGTGATCAATCACTTAAATTTTGACATTTCGACTATCGCCTTCGCTGACATCGAATGCCACTTGTCTACAGCCTCTGCCATGGGGTCCTTAATTCAAGAGTGAATAGGTTACTTCTAGGCAAGCTAGTGCTTCACCGTCGACCACATCATCGCTTACCATCAAGTGAAATAATAGTCAATTGCGACTCTATCAATTTAAAAAAAGTGCAAATCAGTTTGCGTAATTGCATTTTTTTTTTTTTTATAATGTCTATAGGCTCGCGTTTGACTAGTATCTCGCCTGATGTTAAGCGATGATGTGGTCTACGGTGAAGCACGCTTGCCTAGAAGAAACCTGTTCACTCTTGACTTAAAGACCCCAAGGTTGTAGCTATCAGGGAATAGACTCCGGAAGGGAGTTCCACTCCTAAGCTGTGCGCATAATGATAGTATTAGCAAAACGCTTTGTGTGTATGGGAGGGATGTCCACCATGTACCGATGGCGCATGGCCGTACGTCTTGTAGTCCGATGATGGAAAGGGCTAGGCGGAATCAAATTGTGCAGTTCCGTCGCATACTCCCCAAAATGTAACCGATAAAAAACCGACAGGCTGGCAACTCGGAGTCGATGTTCGAGTCTCTGAAGCTTTGAGGCGACCAGTGCATCGTTGCCAATAAGCCTTTTGGCCCGTCTGTCAATCGACTCAAGTGCATCAAGCTGGTATTTGGCAGATCCATCCCAGAGGTGAGAGCAGTACTCCATGCATGACCGAACTTGCGCTTTATACAAGTTGAGCAGCTGTTCAGGCGTGAAGTACCGTCTCACCTTTGCAAGAATCCCAAACTTTTTTGCAGCTAACTGAGCTTTCGCCTCAATGAATGGACCGAAGTTGAGGGTCGATGTCAACGTAACACCGAGAAGTTCGAGATGGTCCGTTAACGGCACGGTTACACCACGGAAAGATGGAGCCGGGTGGAATTGGCACTTTTTAGCGGAAAAAAAAATTACGCTAAGTAAAGATCACTTCTCGGTGTGATATACATTGAATCGCGTCGTCAGTCATTTAATGGGTCGTTCAGGTCCAGTTTCTTTATCGTAGATAACAAATTTGAAAACATTGTTTGTTATTTTCAACTATTAATTGAGATGACTATGGATCTAAATACTGGCCCTTAGTACGTTAAAGTTGCAGAGTACCAATTAATTTAATTATCTTATTTTTTTAGCCCGTAAGTAACAAAGTTAATTTATGATGTCTTTGCAATAAAATCATCGCCATTTCATTTGATTCGAATTCACCCTGATTATTTGCCACATTTACGAAAAAAAATCTTTTGCAAATGTGGAAAAATATATGAATTATATAAATATCGTTTTCTTGCCAAATGATATCTGATGTTCTAGACAAAGTGTCTTTCTATAAGTGATGAAGATGGTCGAAATACCAAAATGGAATGGATTGAACACGTGACATTTCCATTGCCCTTGGCAATCTCATACTCGTACATATTTGACGTATTTCCAATCACTATCGGGACGCTTTCCATGTTGGGATCCTTAAATGTGTAACCGAAACAACGCCCCAAAGTGTCGCGTTGCCGAGTTATTCGGATGTAAAGTTCTCTTGAGCGAAAGTTCGCTGAGTGAGTCCGAATCCCTCTTAAGGTTCCCCTAGTCGACGGCACGAACTATTTTGCGCGTGGGGTTAAAATGTATACTATCTCATCCGACAACACGAGCGAAAGATATATATGCTGTGATGAGCAGTAAGAAGCTAGTTCGCGTACGAATTAGCACTTTTGCAAGTTTGTAGCGAAATGGATGATGATTTAGGACGAAAACGAGCGCGCAAAATTTTATAAACAGACCTTTGGGAGTCTAGATATCACGAAAAAACGACTAAATATATATTTTCAAAATAAAATTATTTGCATTGTTGAACTACTAATCTATCCTTTTTTATTAAATAACTAACTGTTTTGCTGTTGATATTTCCAGGATGTAAGTAAAATTTAATCAATATTTTAATAAGTGTGATATAAACTATAAGATAATTATAATTATAAAAACCGTGTCGATATGGTTGACTCGTTCATACCTTTGTCAAATTTAAAAGTCGTTTGTCTTTGAAATATGACGCATAATATCATTTAAAGCTAAAGTTCCAAGCAGACTGCTTCACAAAAAACTGTACTTTATAACTTAAACTGAAGATTATAAATATCTGAAAGCACTGATCCGAATAAGGTTTTTTGGCTTACATAAAGCTGCACTACCGCTAACTACCATAAGTAACTGGTTTGTGGAGGTTAAGTATGCATATATAATTATTGATATCTGGTTAAATAATCATATGAATGACGCTTGAAATGACAATATTTTGAGAATTAAATTCTATAAATTAACTGCTCGAAACGCATGGACCCCGTCCTTTTTAGAGTGTGTCGGCTGATAAGATGCGGAGTGGAGCGTCGCTTTAACGTCAAATAACACTTCAAGTGCTTCTTAGATAAAAAAAATTCAAAAAATACTACCGATTTCCAAATAAAAACAGTACAAAGTTAAAAATAATTTTCGTTTTGGAAGTCGGTGCCCATAACAAAAAAAATTGGTACCAACCAAAGACACCTATAAAATTGACCTAAAGGGCATTTGGAAGTCGGTAGTATCTTTTTTTAAAAATAAAATATATATTTTTCACAAAAAACAAAACAAAAGAGAAAATAAAAAAAAAATCTTCTTTAACTTTGGCAGCTTGCCTTAAGTAAGGTACCTATAATGCCAGAATAGATTACCCGAATACCATGAAACTTGAAAAAAATTGGTGTAAATGAGAGTGTACCAAGGTGAACATCACACATCTGCGTCCCCTATAGAGCGTAGGCGTGATGTTATGTTATGAAATGGTATAAACAGTAAACAGACATGCGATTGCAGCAATCCCGAGAGATTTGCCATCATTTATTGAAGAGTTCTAATGTATATCGCCGAAGTTCTTCATCTGATCTTCACCAAATTAAAATGGGACCGATTTCGGAACATCCTCTTTCAAACAAAAAAAATATTTTCAAAATCAGTCCACAATTGACGGAGAAATCGGTGAACATACAAAAAAATCAACCTTAAAGTCGAACATAGAACCTCCTCTATTTTGAAAAGTCGGTTAAAAACAACACTAGTGCCGCTAAAGAGGAAATTTATAAAAAAAAATACATGACAGATTTCGACAAACTTCCAATTAAGTTATTTCATATGTTTTTTAAGAAATACATAGTTTAATATTTACTTACACAATCTAATAAATCTTTGAGAATGAATATTTTATACAAAGAAATAACGAAAAACATACAAAGGCAACAACCAAATAAACAAGTTAATTAAAAAACAAAAATTTCAACTGATACATATTCGCGAGCTGGCTGACCAAAACTAGATGTATCCTCAGACTGCACAGCATGATTTTCTTCTTGTATACGTCTTTTTAGTTCGCTTCTTAGGCAGTCGGGTTTTTTGATTTTTTTAATTAACTTTTTTCGAATTATGTATACATTTAAACATATAGGCAAGTGTTATATATTACATGTTATTGAAATCACCTCTTAAAACCATTATTATGATATCCCACACTATAGGTTTGGAAGATAAAAATCCATTAAGGGGCCCAAAATCCACCATTTTTCAATTTTCCAATTTAAAAGTAGCCATTTATTGAGGAAAAGGCTCAGTTGGCTGCAAAAAAGTTGGGGACCCTTGCAAAGGTGAGACGGTACTTCACGCCTGAACAGCTGCTCAAATTGTATAAAGCGCAAGTTCGGTCATGCATGGAGTACTCCTCTCACTTCTGGGATGGATCTGTTAAATATAAACTTGATACACTTGAGTCGATTGACAAACGGGCCAAGAGGCTTGTCGGCAACGATGCACTGGTCGCCTCAAAGCTCCAGAGCCTTAAACACCGACGCCAAGTGGCCAGTCTGTCGGTTTTTTATCGGTTAAATTTCGGGGAGTGTGCGATGGAACCGCACAATTAAATTCCGCCTAGCCCTTAACAAGACGTACGGCAATGCGCCACCGGTACATGGTGGACATCCCACCCATACGTACAAAGCTTTTTGCGAATACTTTCATTGTACGCACAGCTAAGGAGTGGAAGTCCCTGCCGGAGTCTTTGTTTCCTGATATAGCTACAACCTTGGGGTCTTTAAGTCAAGAGTGAATAGGTTATTTCTAGGCAAGCGTGCTTCACCGTCGACTACATCATCGCTTACCATCAGGCGAGATAGTGGTCAAACGCGAGCCTATCGTTCATTATTATCGTTTTCAGTTATACGGAGGAGGTTGGAGGTTGGTGGACGGATGTCAATCAGCCATAAGCTCCCTGTGTTATTCTCTTAAATAGATAAAAAATAACTGATAGTTTTATATACATTTATTGTGAAACTTAATGTCTAAGTGCAACTTACAAGTCACAGTGTTATCTAGTGTTTGTGTGCTGTGTAAAACATAATTAACTCTTAAAACTATTCTTCAATTCCAAGCAAGTGTTTGGGTACCCGAAACCCAAAAGAAAATTTCAATATTTAACATTGAAAGAGTGTGACATAAACCATTCATTCCAGTGTGTGCGCACCCCTATGTTAAAGCAGTGACTACTAACCCATAGTGCCTATCCGCACCATACACACCGTGAAACTTCCATAAACGCGTTCTTTGATATAGCGCCATCTGTTGCCTGACTGGTGAACTTTTTTGAACGCATCGATTGCGCTGAGACGTAAACAAACTCTGTTTACAATGGCTAAGTGCGGTGCCTGTGGTAAATTCTTATCATCGGCAGAGGCCACAAACTGTAGCAAGTGTGGGTGTTCGTACCATCGAGCTGGCATGGGGATACCGAATACTGGTCCAGTGGCTACCCCCTGGCACTGTCCCGAGTGCAATAAAAAACATTGTGATGGAAAGCCGGGCCGACAAGCCGGTAAGGGGGTGACCAACTGCACAGGGCAAAGGCCTGGGTGGTTATGGCTGAGACCATGGAGAGCCTCAGTACAATGCTCGGTGACCTCAGTAGAGCTTCCGAAAGAGTAGGTCTTAAAATGAACATGGACAAAACCAAGGTCATGATGAATGCCCATGTAACACCCACTCCTATCAAGATCGGAGACTCTTTACTCGAAGTTGTAGATGATTATATCTACCTGGGACAAACGATCCAGTTGGGTAGATCCAACTTCGAGAAAGAGGTCAACCGTCGAATCCGACTCGGCTGGGCGGCGTTCGGGAAGTTGCGTGGTATCTTCTCGTCCAATGTACCGCAATGTCTCAAATTCAAATTCAAATTCTTTATTGCGAACTAAGTGTACAGAATCTCAGAATCTCAAGTGGAAATTATGTGTATTTTCCTATTCCTCCGTTTCATTCGCGAAATTTGGCAAAAAAATCTTTGATAATTTAAGTAGGGGTGAAAAAATTGGGTTAATGTGATTTTTCAGATTAGAATTATTTGGCTTTTTCAATAACACACTGTTTTGCTCTTGAAATTTCCAGGATGTAAGTATCTATCTATCTGATTGACATGTATTTGCTATACAGCCGTATGCCAACGGAAAAACCCTCGATTGATAAACAATAAGCTATAACTGTGGAGAAGGGACTAAGTGGAAATTATGTGTAATTTCCTATTCCTCCGTTTCATTCGAGAAATTTGGCAAAAAAATCTTTGATAATTTAAGTAGGGGTGAAAAAATTGGGTTAATGTGATTTTTCAGATTAGAATTATCTGGCTTTTTCAATAACACACTGTTTTGTTCTTCAAATTTCCAGGAAGTAAGTATCTATCTATCTGATTGACATGTATTTGCTATACCCTCCTGAGTACCAGACATGGTTTTTTTGGAGTTTTTATCTGAAACTCTCGTGTTGCATAGTTAGACTACTATTGATTATTGAAAAAATATAGAAAAATATCATTAACCGGAAAATCCGGATTTTCACTATGTCCTACACAAAGTACAAGGGTACTTAACAAACATGTGATATATAAAGGACATAACATATTTCTGTCTTAGAATTATACCATAATTAGGAGATATGGGTATCAAATAATAGATTGTATGTATTAAACAGTATTTATTAAATTCTTCAAATTCAACAGAAAATAAAATTCTCTTCTAAAGATTTTCTCCTAAAATCTCAACTTAAACATAGAAACTTACAGTAATTCAGTAGTAGGAACATAAGAGATCAATCAGTTATTTTTAAATTAAACTTATATAGAAGCTATATTTAACAGTCTTCATGAAAATTAGTAAAACAGTTACGATTAGTTAAACGGAAAAACCCTCGATTGATAAACAATAAGCTATAACAGTTGTGACCATGTCGACCTTTTTTTTGGTTCAAATCATTTTGGCGATCTCTTAAAAATAAAAATTCAAAATTCATTGATGGAATGTCTGTCAAAAAGCCTCGTTTTTTCAAGGGAGCTGTCAAGAAAAATAGCTCTGGCCTGCTGACACTCAAGGCATTAATTTAAATTTTATATTGGAAAAATTATTATATTATATTAATATATTCGGTTTATGAACTGTGTGTATTGCGTTATATTGTGATTTCTAGTACCTACTTCAAGGTGCCCTTTGGGTAAGTTATTTTGTAATTGTGTCTATGTATTGAGGCTTGAACGAGTATCCATTTTGTAATCATTTATAATTTTTATTGTTTTAGGCACCTTTATAAACCTTTAATAAACGAGGAGATTTGGACGCAGTTTTGTTATTTCGAACCCGACTTCCCCTGCCCATCAATTCCGCTGGCTGGCCGTGGCAGTGGCGCCTCAACGTTTTTAAGGCTCTCAGGACCTACTGAAGAACCAACACTGTTTCGCTGGAGTCAAACTGTTAGTCCTCATTTTCTAAATTCCAAAAGCCTTGCGCACCTTTTTTTTCCTGACCCTCCTTCTTTGGCAATAGATGCATACTTTTATTTAGCTATTAGCTATATACAAATAGAATTACTTAATTTAAGAACCTAACTTAAACCCACTCTCGTAATCACCAATTTGATTTACCTACTTGTACCTTTATGTTGATTTTATTATTGTGTTGTAATTAACTATTAATTCAACAACAATTTATTTGAGGGATTTTACATGCCATAACATTACCATAATTTATTTTTGTTGTTTATCGTCACACCGACATCAAATTGTAAACAATTTGAATTGACATTTGACATATTTTATTCTTGTTTGTTGATTCCTGATATCTGCTGGCCGCTTTTCTTAAAAAGTTTTTACTTAAAAGAAATTTTTAATTTTTATTACGGACTTGTTGCATTAGGGTAGTTACACACTTGCTACAACGGTACATACGACTTATGCGTATTATCTTTTTAATATTCTGACTTTTATCGTTTCTTACTTACACCCTAACGTTACTTAACGTAATTTTTAACAACTTTAAAATATTACCCAATTTTTAAATATGGACTTAAACTTACTCAATAAAAATGAACTAACTTACGAAGTTTTGTTAAGGGGTGCTATTCCGGCGATTACTGCGAACTTACTCCGTCAACAATTATCAGATCTCGTTTCTACCAATTCTGTAGTATCTGATGCAAGTCCTCTCGATTTAGACCAGGACTTGTTACAAATAAACAAATGTTTGGTGGATTTAAACGCAAAAATCTTACTCTTTGAAAACAAACCAACAGAAAGTTCGAAAAATAAAATTTTAACTTACCTTTCTCACCTACAAGACCGGCTTAACAGGATCGACACTTCTGAAGCTACTACTGAAGTGTTAACCATATTTAACGAAGCTTGCAAATCTCTTTCACTACTGCATAAAACTTTTAATTCTTTGACCATATTTCCTTCTTCTTCGTCCTCTCAGGCTACTTTTGTGTCGGCACAGGACAAAGATCATACTACTTCTGTTGTTGATAAACTTGTAGAGACGTTTGCCTCTCTGCAAGACAGACCTCGTGTTAACGAAATAAAACGATTTACGTTTAAAGGTGATACCTGCCCTAGGGATTTTATTCGTCAAGTTGAGGAATTCGCTACTGCTAGGGAAATTAAATACGACAAACTACATAAGTACATTTATGATATCCTCGCAGGCACGGCACTCGAATGGTACCGTTGTAGGGTCAACACCCTTACTACTTGGGAATCTTTTAAAAATCAATTACTTAATGATTTTGAAATCGATGACTACGACTATAAAGTGCTCAAACAAATCGATGAACGGAAGCAAAAGCCTGGCGAACGTGTCGCCTGTTTTTTTACTGAGATTGAAACTTTATTTAGTAAACTTAAGGAGCCGCTTTCCGAACAAAAGAAAATTGATACTTTGGTTCGTAATCTCTACCCGTCTCTTAAATCTCGTTTATTACCGGAAAATATTTCTTCGGTCTCTAACCTATTCAAAGCGTGCAAGTGGTACGAATCAATGACTTTAGGCCAAGTCTGGGTACAATCTACTCCAAGCTACTCTGGTACTCACTCTATTCACGTGGTCAATAATTCTAACAATCAGTTCTGCCCCAGATGCAGGAACAATCAACACTCTTTGAGATCATGTCCGAAGAAGGACATAGTTTGTTTTAAGTGTGGTTTAAAGGATTTTAAAGCCACCAACTGTCCTAATTGCGTTACTAGTAAAACTGAACCAAGTTCAAAAAACGCATAAGTCAGGATTGTGGAGAGTGGCAACAATGGCTTAATTACATTAAGGTATTCATGAATTCTTATAAGACCTCTACAGTCCTGTTTAAAAATGATACTGATACTTTGAGACCGTACTGCAATGTTCAGCTTAAACACCTTACTCTTTGTGGACTACTCGACAGTGGTAGTCCGATTACTATTATTGGCAATAATGCTTATAAAGAACTTCTCAAACATGATTTTATTATTAATACAAAATATAAAATAAGTGGCTCGGTAGCTAACGGCCAACCTATTAACTCTATAGGTACGATTGAATTACCTATTATTTTTAAAAAACAATTTAAGATTATTACTGCTCACGTGATTCCTTCTATTACTCAACCCCTTATTTTTGGAATGGATTTTTGGAAATCTTTTAACCTAGCTACTGATATTCTAGAACTTATATCTTTTTCTAAAAATACTAACCCGTCAAACTTTCTTGCTACTGTTGAAGCTTCTAAAGTTTCACATTACGACACCTTGACCCCTGTACAAAAAATGGCAGCGGATCATATTATAGAACAATTTAAAATAAATTCTACGGAAACACGACCTTTAGGTAGGACGCATTTAGCGGTACACCGCATTGATACTGGTGATCACGCTCCTATTAGGCAACGTACTTACCGCTTATCACCTGAAAAGCTAAGAGCACTTTCACACGAGGTTGATATGATGCTTAAACTAGATGTAATCGAACCTTGCGAGAGCCCATGGTTGAGTCCTGTTTTAATTACTCTTAAAAAAGATGGCTCTTGGCGTTTTTGTATTGATAGTAGGAAACTAAATTCAATTACTATGAAAGACGCATATAAACTGCCTTTTATTGCTGATATATTAGATAATTTAAGAGATGCAAAATATTTGTCTTCTATTGACATCGCTAAAGCTTTTTGGGAGATTCCCTTACATAAGGATGATAGGTTGAAAACCGCATTTCACGTTCCCGGTCGTGGGATGTTTTGTTTCAAAGTTATGCCTTTTGGTTTAACTAATGCACCTGCAACACAACAGAGGTTTATAGATAACTTACTTTCTGATGAATTTGATAACAAAGTCTTTTGTTATCTCGACGATATTGTAATCGTTTCTAATACTTTTGAGGAACATATATCTCTTCTTCAGAAGGTTTTAAACAAACTTATTCAGGCGAACATTACCGTCAATTTTAATAAGTGTTCATTCTTTAAGAAAGAACTAAAATACCTAGGATTTATCGTTGACGAGTACGGATTACGCACAGACCCAGATAAAGTCAAAGCTATTCTTGACATACCTGCCCCCACTTCTCGAAGAGAAGTTAAGAAATTTTTAGGCACTGCAAGTTGGTACCGTAGGTTTTTACCAAACTTCAGTACTTTAACTGCACCACTTAACGCGTTAACCTCTACCAGTAAAAAAGCTCCTCCTTTCAAATGGACGGTTGAACATAATAATGCTTTTATTAAGCTAAAACAAGCGTTGACTACTACCCCGGTATTGTCACGTCCTAATTTTAATGATCCTTTTGCGGTACTTTGTGACGCGTCTAGCTTTGGTATTGGAGCTATGCTTACGCAGGACATCGATGGCGTTGAAAAACCTATTGCTTACATGAGCAAATCATTAACTGGTGCTCAAAAGAATTACTCTATTACTGAGCGCGAATTACTTAGCGTTATTACAGCCCTTGAACACTGGCGTTGTTATTTAGACAACGGCCAGAAATTTACAATTTACACTGATCACTCTTCTCTACAGTGGTTTCTTAATTTAAATAACCCTACCGGTCGTTTAGCTCGCTGGAGTATTCGATTATCTGCTTTTAATTTTGAAATGAAACACAAAAAAGGTAAAGACCATCTGGTTCCTGATGTTCTTTCACGTTCTGTTCCTATTTCTTTAATAAATTATGACCCTAGTCAATCAGCTGATGCTTGGTATAATGAAATCAGGGCTAAATGTATAAACAATCCTGCTGCTTGTCCTGAGTATATAGTTAGGAATAACAAATTATACAGGTATACTCGCACTAGCACTATTCTTACTTCCGAGTACAATTGGAAAGAAGTGATACCGGCTGAGCATACGACGGCTCATATAGTCGAAAATCACTCTACACCTACCACTGCTCATTTTGGTCTTCTTAAAACGTATAACAGACTGAAACTTAGATACTTCTGGAAAGGTATGTATAGGGACGTTGCAAATTTTGTTGCCAAGTGTGAGACATGCCTTGCTTACAAACATCAAACACAAGCTACTATCGGTCTAATGGGAAAACCTAAGGTTTGTTCAAGACCTTTTCAAGCTATATCTATTGACTTGATTGGTCCTCTTCCTATGTCCAGGAAGTTAAATCGTTATATTTTCGTTGTTACTTGTTGCTTTAGTAAATATTGCCTTTTGTTTCCAATTAAGCGGGCAACTTCTGCTATTATTGCACACATTTTAGAAAATCTAGTCTTCATGAGCCACGGTATTCCCGAAACGGTTATCCTTGATAACGGGCCCAATTCGCTAGCAATGAACTTGCCGACATGCTTAGACGTTACAACATTCCAAAAATTAGCTTTACACCGCTATATTGCCCACAAGTCAATACAGTCGAACGTTACAATAAAACCATAATTACAGCCGTAGCATCCTTTGTCGATCAAGACCATAGGACTTGGGACTTACAATTACATAAAATACAATTTGCAATAAATACCGCAGTAAATGAAGTCACTAAATTCACACCAGCCTTCCTTGTTTATGGTCGTGAACTCGTTTCGTGTGGTTCAATTTACCCAAATCATGACACCTTGGAAGATTTGATTTTCGCTCCTCGTGACGTTTTCGCTGATAACGTAGGTTCTCTTAGCCCTATTCTTGCTGAAGTTCAGAATAGGCTCTGGCTTTCTCATCAAAATAATGCTGCTCGGTACGATGAGAAACGCCAACATATAGTTTTCAATGCAGGCGACATAGTGTGGAAACGTAATTACGCACTAAGTGCGGCCGGCAGATATTATTCAGCTAAATTAGCTCCCAAATTTATTAAATGCAAAATCATACAAAAAATCTCTCCTCTTGTTTATGATTTAGCAGACTTAACAGGTCGTCCTATAGGTCGATGGCATGTTAAAGATATCAAACCTAGACCTAGTGTTTTACAATAATTGTTCTTTTATTCATTTATTTTCTTTCGGTTTCATTAACATTGTCTCAAATTTTTCTTAATTTATACATATTTCTTTTAATTAATTAATATTACGCGAGTTTCTCAAGTTTAATTTAATTATATTTATATGATGTAAACCTAAAACATCACCCTCTTATTACTTTTCTTCTATAATAATAAAAGAAGAAATGATTCTAAAGACCTTTTGCGCATTTGGGCACACATTTTGTAAATACTTTACATCATTCACCATTATAGAGCGGATGGTGACTCTTTAAATAAGCCTACACTGATTGCGGAGTTGCGTCGGAGTAGCCTGTACACAGTTTTCAGCTACTTCATTTGCGTGATGTTTTAGGGCAATATTTTATACCTAAGACTAATATTGATAGGTTGTATGATTGTATGATTGAGTGCTTGTAGGACTCAGACTCTGTTGTAATATTCACATTGTAAATATCACCCCCATCTCTAAATTTAGCATTTTGTATTTTTTTTTTTTTTTTTTTTTTTTTTTCCTCTCCTCATCAAATTTCTCGGCCTACCTCCAAATTTTTTCAAGGGGCGGCGGGGTATTGTGACCATGTCGACCTTTTTTTTGGTTCAAATCATTTTGGCGATCTCTTAAAAATAAAAATTCAAAATTCATTGATGGAATGTCTGTCAAAAAGCCTCGTTTTTTCAAGGGAGCTGTCAAGAAAAATAGCTCTGGCCTGCTGACACTCAAGGCATTAATTTAAATTTTATATTGGAAAAATTATTATATTATATTAATATATTCGGTTTATGAACTGTGTGTATTGCGTTATATTGTGATTTCTAGTACCTACTTCAAGGTGCCCTTTGGGTAAGTTATTTTGTAATTGTGTCTATGTATTGAGGCTTGAACGAGTATCCATTTTGTAATCATTTATAATTTTTATTGTTTTAGGCACCTTTATAAACCTTTAATAAACGAGGAGATTTGGACGCAGTTTTGTTATTTCGAACCCGACTTCCCCTGCCCATCAATTCCGCTGGCTGGCCGTGGCACAGTGGAGAAGTGACTAAGTGGAAATTATGTGTACTTTCCTACTCCTCCGTTATACTTTTCTGATTAATTTCGTTGCCAATCTAAAACAGTTAAATTCATTATCCGGGACTTCGTCGAGCTTCATTGCCTCGGCGCTTTTGCGGTGATTGCCGCTTAGTTAGTTTGATTATTCGAGTTTGAGGACATGACTAGAAAATTGTATTAGAGGGCTAAATCTTTACCTTACTAATATAATTCCTTCCTATCATAATCTTACTAATTCATGTAAACACTAGGCCAATTGGGTTCAATGTCCCTTACAAACTGACCTTCCGAATCGCTCATAGTCGGTGTTTTATAGCGATGAATATATTTATAATAAAAAATATTGCGACCACATAATATTAATCTTATTTCCTTGTATATTTTCAGACCGTAAGTTATCATAATCCTTGGACAATTTTCAAAATCAGTTTGAAGGACCTCTACGCGCCTCAGTCGTCATGAGAACGATAAAACCTTCGAGTAATGTCAATCATCAATATCATCATCATCAACCAATACATAATTATATTAAATCTGTAGAAAAGTCGTTTTTGTACATCGAAAATATTTCCAAAACAAAAAGCCAGGGTGTTAAAAGATAACCAACAGAACCCATTTCCAGCATTTCTGGCATTATTGTCTGTTCGTCTGTTTATTTGTGCATGCGTCACGTAAAATGTACGAAACCATCGTAGATAATTTTTATTGATAACAATTGTGCGTAACTTGAAGCATTACTTAGTTTTTGTTTCATCGCAATCGGTTCACTATATCAAAAGTTAAATAAATTTAAAGTATTCAAGAAGTAAAATTATCACAACAAACGCTATTGAGATACTCAAACATTTGAACTCGATATTTGATAGATGGCGTTGTGCATTTGAAGTCATTGTCTGAATGGCGGTGTTAAGATTCTCCACGAAAGAATGACACTAGAAAAAAAATTGGTAGGTTGATAGAGTAGGTCCTACCTATCCTATCTATCTATGGATATAGTGATCTAAAGTTGGTTTTCCAATGCGCATGGCGCGAAACGGTGCTGTTTTTATATGAGATTTACTGGGTACACTACATACATACGAAAAACTTTATTCCGTCAGTCACAAATACGAATTTCAAAATACCGATCTTCATAATTCCGAATGGTTCAAAATTCCGAATATAACAACTCCTAACTACTGAATTTCAATAGATCGAATAACAAAAAGTCCGACTTAATGATAATTCGAAACATCAAAAATACGAATTCCAATTATTCAAATACCGATTAATACAATTCGGAAATAAAAACGCCGTGGTAACAATTCTAACCTAACTTAACCCAAATGATTCACCAACAATAGAGGGGAACTGGCACTCGGCGGCCGCTGCGGCGGCACGCTCGCTTAGGTTGCTCGCCTTCGGGCTTTAATAGTCACAATTCTAACTTAAACTAACCGAAGTGATCAATAATACAGGGGATTTGCAGGATGCAAGCAAGTACGCAGCATGCAAGCAGACACGCAGCATGCAAGCAGACAAGCAGCAAGCAAGCAGGCATGCAACATGCATCTAGCATTGTTTCTGTCACGGCTCCGGCTCTGCGGGGTTTGGGCGGCCCCACGCGAGCTTATCGTCGCAGATGGTTTTAACGCTCGCCACCGCAGCTTCGGCTCAGCCTCAGTCGCGGCGGCGGGCCTTCAAAACACCTGCTCCTCAGCTCGCGGGCCGCCCCACCCCTACGCGCCTACGCGGGGTTAAATTACACTCTAGGGTAGGGCAGACAAGACTGCGTGAAGTCGGTTTTGCAGCGATTCGTTTCTGTTATTAAATTTTGTAGCACAACATTTATAACTCTTATAGTTTATTCGATGTATTGAAAATCTGAATGTCGTTTTTCGGACCGAGAACCCTTAGAGCATTTGATTCTTCGAAAGTATGAAAATCGGAAAACTAACAAATCGCATTTACAACTTTCGGTAAAATAAATTTCGTGATTTTTAATAATAGAAATTATAATTATTAGGTATTATGAAATTCGGACATTTGAAAATCGGAACATCGAAATTCGGAATAAAATATTTCGGAGTATTTGGGTGTTCCCGAGATTTACTACTGCGCAGCCATTGTAGCCAACTTCAGGGCGGCTAAAAATTTTGGCGAGAACTATAAATAGGGTGGGGTAGGCCGTCAGTTGACGGGAGCGAAGCCGCGGGCACAGCTAGTAGACAATTAGTTATAACTGTCAGTTGGACGATTCAAGGCGGAGTCGAGTTGGAGATCTTGACTTGGAAATTACTTAATCTAAACCTTTCTTATGTTATTATAGTTCCTTGCTATAGTTATACTTAATCTTAATCTTACAAATATAAATTTTGCGACTGTTCTCAAGCAGTGAAAGTACTGTAAACTAATTGACTATTGTTATATATGAATAAAAACATATTATTTCTTGTTAGCAGTATTATATTTAATGACATAACTCTAGTCAACAACGGTAACCAAGCAACACGTATTTAGTCTATGACACGCCTCCGCCGTGATTCCCAGGAATCAGAAGCGCCGGGAGCAGCTGGTCGAGGTGGCGCATCCATGTGCGTCCGCTGTCGATCTCTATCTCATAGTGGAGGTTTAGGCCTGAGATGACTGGCGTAGCCCGGAGGAGACTTCTAACTGTGTGAACCTTGTGCAGTAACCCACCACTCTCCCCCTCTAATTTGTGCAGTGATTTCTTAACCGTCTGAACAAATCTTTCAGCTTGTTCATTAGTTGCGGGATGGTCAGGGTCGATCGTTTTGTGAACAATGCTATTGCTAGTTAAGAACGTCTGGAATTCTTGAGGGACAAATTGTCTACCATTATCCGACACCAGCGTATAGTGGTAATCCAATAGTACATTACTGCAACGGCCAGCAAAATAGGCATTGATGGACGAACGTGTAAATGTGGGCCGAGGCGAAGCCGAGGCACACATACGTAAGTCCATCAATGCCTAGTTGTGGCCAAGGCTTGTATAGTACTTTTCTCAAATAATGCGCGGAAATTAAAACTAAGTAGTACCTAGAACTCATTTTGTCAAAATCAATGACGAACAACAATAATTGTTCCCGCGTTAAAGTGTTCCTTTGTTTTTTTTTCAATAAACAGCGTTCTATTTGCAAGCCAGTTCGAAATTTAAATAAAACCTTTGATAAGTTACCTCCTTGGTTGCCATGTTTCGGAGTAAAACATCGTTCCATTTTTAAACTACACGACAGATATGAGTTTACTATGGAATTTATTTGGCCGCTAGACACGACAGATATGGATTTTCATACAACTTTTGCCGGCCGCTGCGCGCATGTATTTGACCAGTACAGCAATTTCGATTTATCTCGAAGAAGGTTGTCAAAATAATGATCACATTTCCAAGCATGTTTGAGAAAAGGTTATTTGACACCTTAATCGTCTAGTTTCTGAATACAGAAAGCACTCGTAGTAATTTTTATAGGGATTATTGTCGCAGTTTTTGTGGGGATTATTTCTACCCATTTGGAAAATGCATCTACGTCAATTAGAAGTTGATAGCCGGATATCGGACCTGCAAAATCGATATGTATTCTTTGCCACGGGCCAGTAGGGTCTTCCCAGTGCAGATGCAGAGGGGCTTTTAGTTGTTCATTCTGGTTTAATCGATAGGTTCTGCATGATTTTACTTTGTTTGCAATATCTTTTTCAATGTTCTTACAGTATACGAAACTCCGCGCAAGAAGTTTCATTTTCAAGATCCCGACATGTCCCGCGTGAAGTTCATCTAAGATGCGTGGGCGTAGTTTATGTGGAATTATAACTCTCATACCTTTTAGGATGCAGTCATTCTGAAGAGTTAGTTCGTTGTCTTTATATCTGGACTCCTTAAGTGAACTGCCTGATTGGAGTGTTTTAAGTAATTTCTGTAATTCTGGGTCTTCTCTTGTTTCTTCTGCTATTATTTTTGGTGAAATATTTAATGCGTTTATCTAATTCAGCTGGAATATGTAATGCTGGTCACATTTATTCTCATTAATCTTCTCAACGGGTAAACGTGAAAGGTAGTCGGCGTTGGAGTGCTTTGAGGAACTTCTATATTCGATATGGTAGTCAAATCCTGATAGAAAATGTGCGTAGTGGAATAGCCTCATGGTACTCAAGGCGGGTAAGGTTTGGTGCGGGTGAAATATTGATGTAAGGGATTTATGGTCTGTAATTAAGGTGAATTGCCGGCCGTAACAATAGGGAAATAATTTATTTAAACCCCAGAAAATAGCTGTCGCCTCTTTATCGATTTGACTGTATTTCTTTTCGCTGCTGGTCAGGGATCTAGAAGCAAATGCTATTGGTCTTTCTGAGCCATCCAGGTAGTTTGTGACTTAGAACGGCACCAATCCTGTGGGTGAAGCGTCTGTGGCAGTATAAGTGGTTTATTCTGATCGAAGTGTATTAGAATTCTTTCGCTTAGTATTTCTTTTTTTATGTTTTTCAGGCTTTCTTCACATTTTGTAGACCATATAAACTTTTCTCCTTTCTTCAAGAGTTATGTGATGGATGCTATTGGGTGTGAATTTGTTGTAATAATTTGCCCTGTTACGGCACGCCTAGTAACGTTCTTAGTTCATTTACATTAGTTGGGCGTTGTGCATTTAAAATTCCTTTTATCTTGTCCTGATTTTTATGTAAACCCTCTTTGTCTTTAGTGTGTCCCAAGTAATTGATACTTCTTTTGAAGATTTGGCACTTTTCTTTATTAAAACGAAGGTTGCTGTCTTGAAGTTTAGGCAAAACTTGTTTCAATCTGGATAATAATCGAGTTTCTTGCGATCCTTGAATTATTATATCATCGAAGAAGCACTTGACACCATCAAGGCCCAGCAGTAATTGGTCCATGTATCTTTGCTAGAGACTTGGGGCTACTTTGACTCCAAACATGAGTCGGTCCAATTGTAAAAGTACCTTTGTGTGTACTTAATGTTTGCAGCAGTGCGCTTTCTTTATCCATCACCATGTTCAGGTAGGCTTGCGTGATGTCTAAGGTGCAGAAAAATTGTCCGCCGTTCATTTCAGCTAGAATATCTTCAATTACTGGTATTGGATATTGTTCGTCTTCTATCATTTTGTTTAAGGTAATTTTTTAGTCGGCGCACAGTCTGAAGCTTCCGTTTGGTTTTACTATTGGGACGACGGGAGCGCCCCAATCGGAGTGATCAATCTTCGTAATAATGCCCAGTTTTTCAAGTCGGTCGATTTGTTCATGTACTTTAGATCGTAGCGCATATGGAATTCGCCTGTGCATTATCTTTAAGGGTCAGGTGGCCTCGAACGTTTGGAATTTCACCTAGGTTTGTAGTGAAGACGGTGAGTTCGAACTCTTTAAGCAATCAACCAAATTTATTTCGGCTAGTTTAATGTAAAACTCCTTGATCCAACTTCTACCCAAGATGGGTTTCACGTCTTTGTTAATCACGTATAGTTTTCCATAGTATAGTTGGTTTTTATATTTGCATCGAACAAGCGTAACACCGATGGGCTTAAAAACTTTACCCGGTTAGGTTAGGTTAGGTTAGGTTAGTTCTTAGTTTGATGCTCGTGTGAAATAGTCTTTTGTGTATAAAATCCTTTAGTGAGATGGTAGAGAGTGTTGCACCCGTGTCAAATTCCATTTTTGTTTTCTTTCCTTCAATTGCCATAGTTATAATGAATTTGTCTGAGATTTCACTCTTTACGAAGTTGATATCTGCGATGCTGTCGGTACTGGCGCTGCTTGCAGAGTCGTCATTCAGCAAGTTAAGTTCGTTTAATTGCGTTTGTGTCCTTGAAGGCGCTAGGTGTCCTTCCTTTTGACACTTTCGGCATGTGTTTTTAATGACCCCACATTCATTTGCTATTATATAGCATTTACCTTTAAGCTCTCTTATAGAAGTCGGTCTTTTAATTGAACGTGCTTTATTCGGTGCGTGTTGTAATTCTTTATGTACTTTTGAAACTATATTATCGTGTCCAATGGTGTTGAAAGAATGGATGTAGATATGGACGAATTTTATTTTTTTCTTAAAATCACATTTTGATGACAGTCTTTTTAGTTCTGACGCGTAAACATTAATCGATTCATCCGCTTGTTGAACCCCTGATATGAAGGTGTGCTGTGAGGCCCATATGCTAGGTTTTGGATCGATGAAATTGTCCAAGATATCCGTAAGTTCTTCATAGGTCTTCTTGATTGGGTCGTCGGGTGATCACAGGTCGTAAATTCTTTCATGAATGCCAGGTGGTAAATTGGACACCAGGGTTCAACCTTTGTTGTGGGATCCGTAATATTGTTGAGCATCATGTAAACAGACAGCCTTTTTATAAAAAAATTAAACAATTCGTTTGCTTGAAACGGCTGGAAATTGAGTCTGGGATCTACGTCTCGATGAATGCTCGTGAATTCGTGCGCATGTTGTGTGAAAGGTACGCTGGGTAACGGCTCAGGAGGTTTAAAAGTGTTCATTAGTCGAATCATTTTTGTACGTATATTTGTATAAAGTTCGTCCACTTCGTACCTGTCATCGGTTTCGGATTCGAGGTATATGCGTCTTCGGTCTCCTGTTCTATCTGTAATTGTATGTTTTGCAGTCCTTGGTATTTACCACTTATTTTGAAGTGTCATTTTATTCTGCTTGAAATCGACACGAGTCGGGATTCATCTTACGTACATGTATCATACAACATTTTTCTATGCATTGTGCGAGGAAATATAAAAATATATCTGAACCAAGCAAGTCATTAATAAAATGGCGGGCTTATTCATGCGCGCTCAGCATATCCACAGATTAACTAAAAGTTCCTCGGGCATATCTACTGCGCACTTGCAAATAGCTGTCACGTCGTAACGCAAAAAGGCCAGCGGCTTCGCCCGCGTGAATGTCGAAAATTGTCCCGAGGGAACATATTCCCGGGATAAAAATCCTATGTGCTATTCCTGACTATAATCTATGTCTGTGCCAAATTTCATCCAGATCCCTCCAGCAGTTTGAGCGTGAAGAAGTAACAAACATACACACTCACAGACTATCGCCTTTATAATATTAGTGTGATTAATTTATTGATCAAATCAAAATTTAGAGTAATTAAAATCGCCTTTAATGATGTTTTACTTATATTTTACCTTTTATATGAATGTAATTAACGAATTTGTAAAACTTTTCTCAAATAATAAAAAATCCTATGCGTCTGGCTGACGACGGAGTAACAAATTAAAAAAAAAAAACAGAAGTATATCATCGACGTACCTCTTCCTTATAACTGTGGAGAAGGGACTAAGTAGAAATTATGTGTATTTTCCTATTCCTCCGTTTCATTCGCGAAATTTGGCAAAAAAATCTTTGATAATTAAAGTAGGGGTGAAAAAATTGGGTTAATGTGATTTTTCAGATTAGAATTATTTGGCTTTTTCAATAACACACTGTTTTGCTCTTGAAATTTCCAGCAAGTAAGTATCTATCTATCTGATTGACATGTATTTGCTATACAGCCGTATGCCAACGGAAAAACCCTCGATTGATAAACAATAAACAATAAGCTATAACTGTGGAGAAGGGACTAAGTGGAAATTATGTGTATTTTCCTATTCCTCCGTTTCATTCGCGAAATTTGGCAAAAAAATCTTTGATAATTAAAGTAGGGGTGAAAAAATTGGGTTAATGTGATTTTTCAGATTAGAATTATTTGGCTTTTTCAATAACACACTGTTTTGCTCTTGAAATTTCCAGGGTGTAAGTATCTATCTATCTGATTGACATGTATTTGCTATACAGCCGTATGCCAACGGAAAAACCCTCGATTGATAAACAATAAACAATAAGCTATAACTGTGGAGAAGGGACTAAGTGGAAATTATGTGTATTTTCCTATTCCTCCGTTTCATTCGCGAAATTTGGCAAAAAAATCTTTGATAATTAAAGTAGGGGTGAAAAAATTGGGTTAATGTGATTTTTCAGATTAGAATTATTTGGCTTTTTCAATAACACACTGTTTTGCTCTTGAAATTTCCAGCAAGTAAGTATCTATCTATCTGATTGACATGTATTTGCTATACAGCCGTATGCCAACGGAAAAACCCTCGATTGATAAACAATAAACAATAAGCTATAACTGTGGAGAAGGGACTAAGTGGAAAATATGTGTATTTTCCTATTCCTCCGTTTCATTAGCAAAATTTGGCAAAAAAACTTGAAGTTTACATCAAGATCTTGTTGTCTTTACACTAAAACCCTTTTAATAATCTGGCCATTTCGTTATACATAATTTAATTGAATTGGATTATAATTGTCATATTTTAATAAGCAACTGCGTGTCATTCTGTGTCAATGACATCATGCAAAAAGTGACACCAATCTTGCCAAAGGGGTGTTACCCAGTTTCATTAGTGGCGTGGTGTGGGAGTGAAATAGGCAGTAGCTTTATATAAAACTAGCACTTCGCCCGCGACTTCGTTCGCGTGATCCGTATTTTATCCTACAGATTACTTTTTAGTTTCGCCCTCTTATAGGTTGAATTTCCAAAAATCCCTTCTTAGCGCTCCCCTTCATCATAAAAAGAAGCCCTGTACAGTAAAATTCATAAAAAATCTTTAACACTCCCTAAATCGTCTTTTAGAAGGAGTTTTGAAAAACTAAAAATGAAAACCTTTACTATTTACTTAGGTTAGTATATATGCCAAGTTTCGTGAGACAGGGAGACGTCATTTCTCCGAAACTGTTCATTGCTGCGCTGGAGGATGTCTTCAAGGTTCTAGATTGGAAGGCCCTTGGCATCAACGTTAATGGCGAGTACATCACTCACCTTCGGTTTGCCGACGACATAGTGGTTATGGCTGAGACCATGGCGAGCCTCAGTACAATGCTCGGTGACCTCAGTAGAGCTTCCGAAAGAGTAGGTCTTAAAATGAACATGGACAAAACCAAGGTCATGATGAATGCCCATGTAACACCCACTCCTATCAAGATCGGAGACTCTTTACTCGAAGTTGTAGATGATTATATCTACCTGGGACAAACGATCCAGTTGGGTAGATCCAACTTCGAGAAAGAGGTCAACCGTCGAATCCGACTCGGCTGGGCGGCGTTCGGGAAGTTGCGTGGTATCTTCTCGTCCAATGTACCGCAATGTCTCAAATTCAAATTCAAATTCTTTATTGCGAACTAAGTGTACAGAATCTCAGAATCTCAAGTGGAAATTATGTGTATTTTCCTATTCCTCCGTTTCATTCGCGAAATTTGGCAAAAAAATCTTTGATAATTTAAGTAGGGGTGAAAAAATTGGGTTAATGTGATTTTTCAGATTAGAATTATTTGGCTTTTTCAATAACACACTGTTTTGCTCTTGAAATTTCCAGGATGTAAGTATCTATCTATCTGATTGACATGTATTTGCTATACCCTCCTGAGTACCAGACATGGTTTTTTTGGAGTTTTTATCTGAAACTCTCGTGTTGCATAGTTAGACTACTATTGATTATTGAAAAAATATAGAAAAATATCATTAACCGGAAAATCCGGATTTTCACTATGTCCTACACAAAGTACAAGGGTACTTAACAAACATGTGATATATAAAGGACATAACATATTTCTGTCTTAGAATTATACCATAATTAGGAGATATGGGTATCAAATAATAGATTTCAAGTATGTATTAAACAGTATTTATTAAATTCTTCAAATTCAACAGAAAATAAAATTCTCTTCTAAAGATTTTCTCCTAAAATCTCAACTTAAACATACAAACTTACAGTAATTCAGTAGTAGGAACATAAGAGATCAATCAGTTATTTTTAAATTAAACTTATATAGAAGCTATATTTAACAGTCTTCATGAAAATTAGTAAAACAGTTACGATTAGTTAAACGGAAAAACCCTCGATTGATAAACAATAAGCTATAACAGTGGAGAAGTGACTAAGTGGAAATTATGTGTACTTTCCTACTCCTCCGTTATACTTTTCTGATTAATTTCGTTGCCAATCTAAAACAGTTAAATTCATTATCCGGGACTTCGTCGAGCTTCATTGCCTCGGCGCTTTTGCGGTGATTGCCGCTTAGTTAGTTTGATTATTCGAGTTTGAGGACATGACTAGAAAATTGTATTAGAGGGCTAAATCTTTACCTTACTAATATAATTCCTTCCTATCATAATCTTACTAATTCATGTAAACACTAGGCCAATTGGGTTCAATGTCCCTTACAAACTGACCTTCCGAATCGCTCATAGTCGGTGTTTTATAGCGATGAATATATTTATAATAAAAAATATTGCGACCACATAATATTAATCTTATTTCCTTGTATATTTTCAGACCGTAAGTTATCATAATCCTTGGACAATTTTCAAAATCAGTTTGAAGGACCTCTACGCGCCTCAGTCGTCATGAGAACGATAAAACCTTCGAGTAATGTCAATCATCAATATCATCATCATCAACCAATACATAATTATAATAAATCTGTAGAAAAGTCGTTTTTGTACATCGAAAATATTTCCAAAACAAAAAGCCAGGGTGTTAAAAGATAACCAACAGAACCCATTTCCAGCATTTCTGGCATTATTGTCTGTTCGTCTGTTTATTTGTGCATGCGTCACGTAAAATGTACGAAACCATCGTAGATAATTTTTATTGATAACAATTGTGCGTAACTTGAAGCATTACTTAGTTTTTGTTTCATCGCAATCGGTTCACTATATCAAAAGTTAAATAAATTTAAAGTATTCAAGAAGTAAAATTATCACAACAAACGCTATTGAGATACTCAAACATTTGAACTCGATATTTGATAGATGGCGTTGTGCATTTGAAGTCATTGTCTGAATGGCGGTGTTAAGATTCTCCACGAAAGAATGACACTAGAAAAAAAATTGGTAGGTTGATAGAGTAGGTCCTACCTATCCTATCTATCTATGGATATAGTGATCTAAAGTTGGTTTTCCAATGCGCATGGCGCGAAACGGTGCTGTTTTTATATGAGATTTACTGGGTACACTACATACATACGAAAAACTTTATTCCGTCAGTCACAAATACGAATTTCAAAATACCGATCTTCATAATTCCGAATGGTTCAAAATTCCGAATATAACAACTCCTAACTACTGAATTTCAATAGATCGAATAACAAAAAGTCCGACTTAATGATAATTCGAAACATCAAAAATACGAATTCCAATTATTCAAATACCGATTAATACAATTCGGAAATAAAAACGCCGTGGTAACAATTCTAACCTAACTTAACCCAAATGATTCACCAACAATAGAGGGGAACTGGCACTCGGCGGCCGCTGCGGCGGCACGCTCGCTTAGGTTGCTCGCCTTCGGGCTTTAATAGTCACAATTCTAACTTAAACTAACCGAAGTGATCAATAATACAGGGGATTTGCAGGATGCAAGCAAGTACGCAGCATGCAAGCAGACACGAAGCATGCAAGCAGACAAGCAGCAAGCAAGCAGGCATGCAACATGCATCTAGCATTGTTTCTGTCACGGCTCCGGCTCTGCGGGGTTTGGGCGGCCCCACGCGAGCTTATCGTCGCAGATGGTTTTAACGCTCGCCACCGCAGCTTCGGCTCAGCCTCAGTCGCGGCGGCGGGCCTTCAAAACACCTGCTCCTCAGCTCGCGGGCCGCCCCACCCCTACGCGCCTACGCGGGGTTAAATTACACTCTAGGGTAGGGCAGACAAGACTGCGTGAAGTCGGTTTTGCAGCGATTCGTTTCTGTTATTAAATTTTGTAGCACAACATTTATAACTCTTATAGTTTATTCGATGTATTGAAAATCTGAATGTCGTTTTTCGGACCGAGAACCCTTAGAGCATTTGATTCTTCGAAAGTATGAAAATCGGAAAACTAACAAATCGCATTTACAACTTTCGGTAAAATAAATTTCGTGATTTTTAATAATAGAAATTATAATTATTAGGTATTATGAAATTCGGACATTTGAAAATCGGAACATCGAAATTCGGAATAAAATATTTCGGAGTATTTGGGTGTTCCCGAGATTTACTACTGCGCAGCCATTGTAGCCAACTTCAGGGCGGCTAAAAATTTTGGCGAGAACTATAAATAGGGTGGGGTAGGCCGTCAGTTGACGGGAGCGAAGCCGCGGGCACAGCTAGTAGACAATTAGTTATAACTGTCAGTTGGACGATTCAAGGCGGAGTCGAGTTGGAGATCTTGACTTGGAAATTACTTAATCTAAACCTTTCTTATGTTATTATAGTTCCTTGCTATAGTTATACTTAATCTTAATCTTACAAATATAAATTTTGCGACTGTTCTCAAGCAGTGAAAGTACTGTAAACTAATTGACTATTGTTATATATGAATAAAAACATATTATTTCTTGTTAGCAGTATTATATTTAATGACATAACTCTAGTCAACAACGGTAACCAAGCAACACGTATTTAGTCTATGACACGCCTCCGCCGTGATTCCCAGGAATCAGAAGCGCCGGGAGCAGCTGGTCGAGGTGGCGCATCCATGTGCGTCCGCTGTCGATCTCTATCTCATAGTGGAGGTTTAGGCCTGAGATGACTGGCGTAGCCCGGAGGAGACTTCTAACTGTGTGAACCTTGTGCAGTAACCCACCACTCTCCCCCTCTAATTTGTGCAGTGATTTCTTAACCGTCTGAACAAATCTTTCAGCTTGTTCATTAGTTGCGGGATGGTCAGGGTCGATCGTTTTGTGAACAATGCTATTGCTAGTTAAGAACGTCTGGAATTCTTGAGGGACAAATTGTCTACCATTATCCGACACCAGCGTATAGTGGTAATCCAATAGTACATTACTGCAGCGGCCAGCAAAATAGGCATTGATGGACGAACGTGTAAATGTGGGCCGAGGCGAAGCCGAGGCACACATACGTAAGTCCATCAATGCCTAGTTGTGGCCAAGGCTTGTATAGTACTTTTCTCAAATAATGCGCGGAAATTAAAACTAAGTAGTACCTAGAACTCATTTTGTCAAAATCAATGACGAACAACAATAATTGTTCCCGCGTTAAAGTGTTCCTTTGTTTTTTTTTCAATAAACAGCGTTCTATTTGCAAGCCAGTTCGAAATTTAAATAAAACCTTTGATAAGTTACCTCCTTGGTTGCCATGTTTCGGAGTAAAACATCGTTCCATTTTTAAACTACACGACAGATATGAGTTTACTATGGAATTTATTTGGCCGCTAGACACGACAGATATGGATTTTCATACAACTTTTGCCGGCCGCTGCGCGCATGTATTTGACCAGTACAGCAATTTCGATTTATCTCGAAGAAGGTTGTCAAAATAATGATCACATTTCCAAGCATGTTTGAGAAAAGGTTATTTGACACCTTAATCGTCTAGTTTCTGAATACAGAAAGCACTCGTAGTAATTTTTATAGGGATTATTGTCGCAGTTTTTGTGGGGATTATTTCTACCCATTTGGAAAATGCATCTACGTCAATTAGAAGTTGATAGCCGGATATCGGACCTGCAAAATCGATATGTATTCTTTGCCACGGGCCAGTAGGGTCTTCCCAGTGCAGATGCAGAGGGGCTTTTAGTTGTTCATTCTGGTTTAATCGATAGGTTCTGCATGATTTTACTTTGTTTGCAATATCTTTTTCAATGTTCTTACAGTATACGAAACTCCGCGCAAGAAGTTTCATTTTCAAGATCCCGACATGTCCCGCGTGAAGTTCATCTAAGATGCGTGGGCGTAGTTTATGTGGAATTATAACTGTCATACCTTTTAGGATGCAGTCATTCTGAAGAGTTAGTTCGTTGTCTTTATATCTGGACTCCTTAAGTGAACTGCCTGATTGGAGTGTTTCAAGTAATTTCTGTAATTCTGGGTCTTCTCTTGTTTCTTCTGCTATTATTTTTGGTGAAATATTTAATGCGTTTATCTAATTCAGCTGGAATATGTAATGCTGGTCACATTTATTCCCATTAATCTTCTCAACGGGTAAACGTGAAAGGTAGTCGGCGTTGGAGTGCTTTGAGGAACTTCTATATTCGATATGGTAGTCAAATCCTGATAGAAAATGTGCGTAGTGGAATAGCCTCATGGTACTCAAGGCGGGTAAGGTTTGGTGCGGGTGAAATATTGATGTAAGGGATTTATGGTCTGTAATTAAGGTGAATTGCCGGCCGTAACAATAGGGAAATAATTTATTTAAACCCCAGAAAATAGCTGTCGCCTCTTTATCGATTTGACTGTATTTCTTTTCGCTGCTGGTCAGGGATCTAGAAGCAAATGCTATTGGTCTTTCTGAGCCATCCAGGTAGTTTGTGACTTAGAACGGCACCAATCCTGTGGGTGAAGCGTCTGTGGCAGTATAAGTGGTTTATTCTGATCGAAGTGTATTAGAATTCTTTCGCTTAGTATTTCTTTTTTTATGTTTTCAGGCTTTCTTCACATTTTGTAGACCATATAAACTTTTCTCCTTTCTTCAAGAGTTATGTGATGGATGCTATTGGGTGTGAATTTGTTGTAATAATTTGCCCTGTTACGGCACGCCTAGTAACGTTCTTAGTTCATTTACATTAGTTGGGCGTTGTGCATTTAAAATTCCTTTTATCTTGTCCTGATTTTTATGTAAACCCTCTTTGTCTTTAGTGTGTCCCAAGTAATTGATACTTCTTTTGAAGATTTGGCACTTTTCTTTATTAAAACGAAGGTTGCTGTCTTGAAGTTTAGGCAAAACTTGTTTCAATCTGGATAATAATCGAGTTTCTTGCGATCCTTGAATTATTATATCATCGAAGAAGCACTTGACACCATCAAGGCCCAGCAGTAATTGGTCCATGTATCTTTGCTAGAGACTTGGGGCTACTTTGACTCCAAACATGAGTCGGTCCAATTGTAAAAGTACCTTTGTGTGTACTTAATGTTTGCAGCAGTGCGCTTTCTTTATCCATCACCATGTTCAGGTAGGCTTGCGTGATGTCTAAGGTGCAGAAAAATTGTCCGCCGTTCATTTCAGCTAGAATATCTTCAATTACTGGTATTGGATATTGTTCGTCTTCTATCATTTTGTTTAAGGTAATTTTTTAGTCGGCGCACAGTCTGAAGCTTCCGTTTGGTTTTACTATTGGGACGACGGGAGCGCCCCAATCGGAGTGATCAATCTTCGTAATAATGCCCAGTTTTTCAAGTCGGTCGATTTGTTCATGTACTTTAGATCGTAGCGCATATGGAATTCGCCTGTGCATTATCTTTAAGGGTCAGGTGGCCTCGAACGTTTGGAATTTCACCTAGGTTTGTAGTGAAGACGGTGAGTTCGAACTCTTTAAGCAATCAACCAAATTTATTTCAGCTAGTTTAATGTAAAACTCCTTGATCCAACTTCTACCCAAGATGGGTTTCACGTCTTTGTTAATCACGTATAGTTTTCCATAGTATAGTTGGTTTTTATATTTGCATCGAACAAGCGTAACACCGATGGGCTTAAAAACTTTACCCGGTTAGGTTAGGTTAGGTTAGGTTAGTTCTTAGTTTGATGCTCGTGTGAAATAGTCTTTTGTGTATAAAATCCTTTAGTGAGATGGTAGAGAGTGTTGCACCCGTGTCAAATTCCATTTTTGTTTTCTTTCCTTCAATTGCCATAGTTATAATGAATTTGTCTAAGATTTCACTCTTTACGAAGTTGATATCTGCGATGCTGTCGGTACTGGCGCTGCTTGCAGAGTCGTCATTCAGCAAGTTAAGTTCGTTTAATTGCGTTTGTGTCCTTGAAGGCGCTAGGTGCCCTTCCTTTTGACACTTTCGGCATGTGTTTTTAATGACCCCACATTCATTTGCTATTATATAGCATTTACCTTTAAGCTCTCTTATAGAAGTCGGTCTTTTAATTGAACGTGCTTTATTCGGTGCGTGTTGTAATTCTTTATGTACTTTTGAAACTATATTATCGTGTCCAATGGTGTTGAAAGAATGGATGTAGATATGGACGAATTTTATTTTTTTCTTAAAATCACATTTTGATGACAGTCTTTTTAGTTCTGACGCGTAAACATTAATCGATTCATCCGCTTGTTGAACCCCTGATATGAAGGTGTGCTGTGAGGCCCATATGCTAGGTTTTGGATCGATGAAATTGTCCAAGATATCCGTAAGTTCTTCATAGGTCTTCTTGATTGGGTCGTCGGGTGATCACAGGTCGTAAATTCTTTCATGAATGCCAGGTGGTAAATTGGACACCAGGGTTCAACCTTTGTTGTGGGATCCGTAATATTGTTGAGCATCATGTAAACAGACAGCCTTTTTATAAAAAAATTAAACAATTCGTTTGCTTGAAACGGCTGGAAATTGAGTCTGGGATCTACGTCTCGATGAATGCTCGTGAATTCGTGCGCATGTTGTGTGAAAGGTACGCTGGGTAACGGCTCAGGAGGTTTAAAAGTGTTCATTAGTCGAATCATTTTTGTACGTATATTTGTATAAAGTTCGTCCACTTCGTACCTGTCATCGGTTTCGGATTCGAGGTATATGCGTCTTCGGTCTCCTGTTCTATCTGTAATTGTATGTTTTGCAGTCCTTGGTATTTACCACTTATTTTGAAGTGTCATTTTATTCTGCTTGAAATCGACACGAGTCGGGATTCATCTTACGTACATGTATCATACAACATTTTTCTATGCATTGTGCGAGGAAATATAAAAATATATCTGAACCAAGCAAGTCATTAATAAAATGGCGGGCTTATTCATGCGCGCTCAGCATATCCACAGATTAACTAAAAGTTCCTCGGGCATATCTACTGCGCACTTGCAAATAGCTGTCACGTCGTAACGCAAAAAGGCCAGCGGCTTCGCCCGCGTGAATGTCGAAAATTGTCCCGAGGGAACATATTCCCGGGATAAAAATCCTATGTGCTATTCCTGACTATAATCTATGTCTGTGCCAAATTTCATCCAGATCCCTCCAGCAGTTTGAGCGTGAAGAAGTAACAAACATACACACTCACAGACTATCGCCTTTATAATATTAGTGTGATTAATTTATTGATCAAATCAAAATTTAGAGTAATTAAAATCGCCTTTAATGATGTTTTACTTATATTTTACCTTTTATATGAATGTAATTAACGAATTTGTAAAACTTTTCTCAAATAATAAAAAATCCTATGCGTCTGGCTGACGACGGAGTAACAAATTAAAAAAAAAAAACAGAAGTATATCATCGACGTACCTCTTCCTTATAACTGTGGAGAAGGGACTAAGTAGAAATTATGTGTATTTTCCTATTCCTCCGTTTCATTCGCGAAATTTGGCAAAAAAATCTTTGATAATTAAAGTAGGGGTGAAAAAATTGGGTTAATGTGATTTTTCAGATTAGAATTATTTGGCTTTTTCAATAACACACTGTTTTGCTCTTGAAATTTCCAGCAAGTAAGTATCTATCTATCTGATTGACATGTATTTGCTATACAGCCGTATGCCAACGGAAAAACCCTCGATTGATAAACAATAAACAATAAGCTATAACTGTGGAGAAGGGACTAAGTGGAAATTATGTGTATTTTCCTATTCCTCCGTTTCATTCGCGAAATTTGGCAAAAAAATCTTTGATAATTAAAGTAGGGGTGAAAAAATTGGGTTAATGTGATTTTTCAGATTAGAATTATTTGGCTTTTTCAATAACACACTGTTTTGCTCTTGAAATTTCCAGGGTGTAAGTATCTATCTATCTGATTGACATGTATTTGCTATACAGCCGTATGCCAACGGAAAAACCCTCGATTGATAAACAATAAACAATAAGCTATAACTGTGGAGAAGGGACTAAGTGGAAATTATGTGTATTTTCCTATTCCTCCGTTTCATTCGCGAAATTTGGCAAAAAAATCTTTGATAATTAAAGTAGGGGTGAAAAAATTGGGTTAATGTGATTTTTCAGATTAGAATTATTTGGCTTTTTCAATAACACACTGTTTTGCTCTTGAAATTTCCAGCAAGTAAGTATCTATCTATCTGATTGACATGTATTTGCTATACAGCCGTATGCCAACGGAAAAACCCTCGATTGATAAACAATAAACAATAAGCTATAACTGTGGAGAAGGGACTAAGTGGAAATTATGTGTATTTTCCTATTCCTCCGTTTCATTAGCAAAATTTGGCAAAAAAACTTGAAGTTTACATCAAGATCTTGTTGTCTTTACACTAAAACCCTTTTAATAATCTGGCCATTTCGTTATACATAATTTAATTGAATTGGATTATAATTGTCATATTTTAATAAGCAACTGCGTGTCATTCTGTGTCAATGACATCATGCAAAAAGTGACACCAATCTTGCCAAAGGGGTGTTACCCAGTTTCATTAGTGGCGTGGTGTGGGAGTGAAATAGGCAGTAGCTTTATATAAAACTAGCACTTCGCCCGCGACTTCGTTCGCGTGATCCGTATTTTATCCTACAGATTACTTTTTAGTTTCGCCCTCTTATAGGTTGAATTTCCAAAAATCCCTTCTTAGCGCTCCCCTTCATCATAAAAAGAAGCCCTGTACAGTAAAATTCATCAAAAATCTTTAACACTCCCTAAATCGTCTTTTAGAAGGAGTTTTGAAAAACTAAAAATGAAAACCTTTACTATTTACTTAGGTTAGTATATATGCCAAGTTTCGTGAGACAGGGAGACGTCATTTCTCCGAAACTGTTCATTGCTGCGCTGGAGGATGTCTTCAAGGTTCTAGATTGGAAGGCCCTTGGCATCAACGTTAATGGCGAGTACATCACTCACCTTCGGTTTGCCGACGACATAGTGGTTATGGCTGAGACCATGGAGAGCCTCAGTACAATGCTCGGTGACCTCAGTAGAGCTTCCGAAAGAGTAGGTCTTAAAATGAACATGGACAAAACCAAGGTCATGATGAATGCCCATGTAACACCCACTCCTATCAAGATCGGAGACTCTTTACTCGAAGTTGTAGATGATTATATCTACCTGGGACAAACGATCCAGTTGGGTAGATCCAACTTCGAGAAAGAGGTCAACCGTCGAATCCGACTCGGCTGGGCGGCGTTCGGGAAGTTGCGTGGTATCTTCTCGTCCAATGTACCGCAATGTCTCAAATTCAAATTCAAATTCTTTATTGCGAACTAAGTGTACAGAATCTCAGAATCTCAAGTGGAAATTATGTGTATTTTCCTATTCCTCCGTTTCATTCGCGAAATTTGGCAAAAAAATCTTTGATAATTTAAGTAGGGGTGAAAAAATTGGGTTAATGTGATTTTTCAGATTAGAATTATTTGGCTTTTTCAATAACACACTGTTTTGCTCTTGAAATTTCCAGGATGTAAGTATCTATCTATCTGATTGACATGTATTTGCTATACCCTCCTGAGTACCAGACATGGTTTTTTTGGAGTTTTTATCTGAAACTCTCGTGTTGCATAGTTAGACTACTATTGATTATTGAAAAAATATAGAAAAATATCATTAACCGGAAAATCCGGATTTTCACTATGTCCTACACAAAGTACAAGGGTACTTAACAAACATGTGATATATAAAGGACATAACATATTTCTGTCTTAGAATTATACCATAATTAGGAGATATGGGTATCAAATAATAGATTTCAAGTATGTATTAAACAGTATTTATTAAATTCTTCAAATTCAACAGAAAATAAAATTCTCTTCTAAAGATTTTCTCCTAAAATCTCAACTTAAACATACAAACTTACAGTAATTCAGTAGTAGGAACATAAGAGATCAATCAGTTATTTTTAAATTAAACTTATATAGAAGCTATATTTAACAGTCTTCATGAAAATTAGTAAAACAGTTACGATTAGTTAAACGGAAAAACCCTCGATTGATAAACAATAAGCTATAACAGTGGAGAAGTGACTAAGTGGAAATTATGTGTACTTTCCTACTCCTCCGTTATACTTTTCTGATTAATTTCGTTGCCAATCTAAAACAGTTAAATTCATTATCCGGGACTTCGTCGAGCTTCATTGCCTCGGCGCTTTTGCGGTGATTGCCGCTTAGTTAGTTTGATTATTCGAGTTTGAGGACATGACTAGAAAATTGTATTAGAGGGCTAAATCTTTACCTTACTAATATAATTCCTTCCTATCATAATCTTACTAATTCATGTAAACACTAGGCCAATTGGGTTCAATGTCCCTTACAAACTGACCTTCCGAATCGCTCATAGTCGGTGTTTTATAGCGATGAATATATTTATAATAAAAAATATTGCGACCACATAATATTAATCTTATTTCCTTGTATATTTTCAGACCGTAAGTTATCATAATCCTTGGACAATTTTCAAAATCAGTTTGAAGGACCTCTACGCGCCTCAGTCGTCATGAGAACGATAAAACCTTCGAGTAATGTCAATCATCAATATCATCATCATCAACCAATACATAATTATAATAAATCTGTAGAAAAGTCGTTTTTGTACATCGAAAATATTTCCAAAACAAAAAGCCAGGGTGTTAAAAGATAACCAACAGAACCCATTTCCAGCATTTCTGGCATTATTGTCTGTTCGTCTGTTTATTTGTGCATGCGTCACGTAAAATGTACGAAACCATCGTAGATAATTTTTATTGATAACAATTGTGCGTAACTTGAAGCATTACTTAGTTTTTGTTTCATCGCAATCGGTTCACTATATCAAAAGTTAAATAAATTTAAAGTATTCAAGAAGTAAAATTATCACAACAAACGCTATTGAGATACTCAAACATTTGAACTCGATATTTGATAGATGGCGTTGTGCATTTGAAGTCATTGTCTGAATGGCGGTGTTAAGATTCTCCACGAAAGAATGACACTAGAAAAAAAATTGGTAGGTTGATAGAGTAGGTCCTACCTATCCTATCTATCTATGGATATAGTGATCTAAAGTTGGTTTTCCAATGCGCATGGCGCGAAACGGTGCTGTTTTTATATGAGATTTACTGGGTACACTACATACATACGAAAAACTTTATTCCGTCAGTCACAAATACGAATTTCAAAATACCGATCTTCATAATTCCGAATGGTTCAAAATTCCGAATATAACAACTCCTAACTACTGAATTTCAATAGATCGAATAACAAAAAGTCCGACTTAATGATAATTCGAAACATCAAAAATACGAATTCCAATTATTCAAATACCGATTAATACAATTCGGAAATAAAAACGCCGTGGTAACAATTCTAACCTAACTTAACCCAAATGATTCACCAACAATAGAGGGGAACTGGCACTCGGCGGCCGCTGCGGCGGCACGCTCGCTTAGGTTGCTCGCCTTCGGGCTTTAATAGTCACAATTCTAACTTAAACTAACCGAAGTGATCAATAATACAGGGGATTTGCAGGATGCAAGCAAGTACGCAGCATGCAAGCAGACACGAAGCATGCAAGCAGACAAGCAGCAAGCAAGCAGGCATGCAACATGCATCTAGCATTGTTTCTGTCACGGCTCCGGCTCTGCGGGGTTTGGGCGGCCCCACGCGAGCTTATCGTCGCAGATGGTTTTAACGCTCGCCACCGCAGCTTCGGCTCAGCCTCAGTCGCGGCGGCGGGCCTTCAAAACACCTGCTCCTCAGCTCGCGGGCCGCCCCACCCCTACGCGCCTACGCGGGGTTAAATTACACTCTAGGGTAGGGCAGACAAGACTGCGTGAAGTCGGTTTTGCAGCGATTCGTTTCTGTTATTAAATTTTGTAGCACAACATTTATAACTCTTATAGTTTATTCGATGTATTGAAAATCTGAATGTCGTTTTTCGGACCGAGAACCCTTAGAGCATTTGATTCTTCGAAAGTATGAAAATCGGAAAACTAACAAATCGCATTTACAACTTTCGGTAAAATAAATTTCGTGATTTTTAATAATAGAAATTATAATTATTAGGTATTATGAAATTCGGACATTTGAAAATCGGAACATCGAAATTCGGAATAAAATATTTCGGAGTATTTGGGTGTTCCCGAGATTTACTACTGCGCAGCCATTGTAGCCAACTTCAGGGCGGCTAAAAATTTTGGCGAGAACTATAAATAGGGTGGGGTAGGCCGTCAGTTGACGGGAGCGAAGCCGCGGGCACAGCTAGTAGACAATTAGTTATAACTGTCAGTTGGACGATTCAAGGCGGAGTCGAGTTGGAGATCTTGACTTGGAAATTACTTAATCTAAACCTTTCTTATGTTATTATAGTTCCTTGCTATAGTTATACTTAATCTTAATCTTACAAATATAAATTTTGCGACTGTTCTCAAGCAGTGAAAGTACTGTAAACTAATTGACTATTGTTATATATGAATAAAAACATATTATTTCTTGTTAGCAGTATTATATTTAATGACATAACTCTAGTCAACAACGGTAACCAAGCAACACGTATTTAGTCTATGACACGCCTCCGCCGTGATTCCCAGGAATCAGAAGCGCCGGGAGCAGCTGGTCGAGGTGGCGCATCCATGTGCGTCCGCTGTCGATCTCTATCTCATAGTGGAGGTTTAGGCCTGAGATGACTGGCGTAGCCCGGAGGAGACTTCTAACTGTGTGAACCTTGTGCAGTAACCCACCACTCTCCCCCTCTAATTTGTGCAGTGATTTCTTAACCGTCTGAACAAATCTTTCAGCTTGTTCATTAGTTGCGGGATGGTCAGGGTCGATCGTTTTGTGAACAATGCTATTGCTAGTTAAGAACGTCTGGAATTCTTGAGGGACAAATTGTCTACCATTATCCGACACCAGCGTATAGTGGTAATCCAATAGTACATTACTGCAGCGGCCAGCAAAATAGGCATTGATGGACGAACGTGTAAATGTGGGCCGAGGCGAAGCCGAGGCACACATACGTAAGTCCATCAATGCCTAGTTGTGGCCAAGGCTTGTATAGTACTTTTCTCAAATAATGCGCGGAAATTAAAACTAAGTAGTACCTAGAACTCATTTTGTCAAAATCAATGACGAACAACAATAATTGTTCCCGCGTTAAAGTGTTCCTTTGTTTTTTTTTCAATAAACAGCGTTCTATTTGCAAGCCAGTTCGAAATTTAAATAAAACCTTTGATAAGTTACCTCCTTGGTTGCCATGTTTCGGAGTAAAACATCGTTCCATTTTTAAACTACACGACAGATATGAGTTTACTATGGAATTTATTTGGCCGCTAGACACGACAGATATGGATTTTCATACAACTTTTGCCGGCCGCTGCGCGCATGTATTTGACCAGTACAGCAATTTCGATTTATCTCGAAGAAGGTTGTCAAAATAATGATCACATTTCCAAGCATGTTTGAGAAAAGGTTATTTGACACCTTAATCGTCTAGTTTCTGAATACAGAAAGCACTCGTAGTAATTTTTATAGGGATTATTGTCGCAGTTTTTGTGGGGATTATTTCTACCCATTTGGAAAATGCATCTACGTCAATTAGAAGTTGATAGCCGGATATCGGACCTGCAAAATCGATATGTATTCTTTGCCACGGGCCAGTAGGGTCTTCCCAGTGCAGATGCAGAGGGGCTTTTAGTTGTTCATTCTGGTTTAATCGATAGGTTCTGCATGATTTTACTTTGTTTGCAATATCTTTTTCAATGTTCTTACAGTATACGAAACTCCGCGCAAGAAGTTTCATTTTCAAGATCCCGACATGTCCCGCGTGAAGTTCATCTAAGATGCGTGGGCGTAGTTTATGTGGAATTATAACTCTCATACCTTTTAGGATGCAGTCATTCTGAAGAGTTAGTTCGTTGTCTTTATATCTGGACTCCTTAAGTGAACTGCCTGATTGGAGTGTTTCAAGTAATTTCTGTAATTCTGGGTCTTCTCTTGTTTCTTCTGCTATTATTTTTGGTGAAATATTTAATGCGTTTATCTAATTCAGCTGGAATATGTAATGCTGGTCACATTTATTCTCATTAATCTTCTCAACGGGTAAACGTGAAAGGTAGTCGGCGTTGGAGTGCTTTGAGGAACTTCTATATTCGATATGGTAGTCAAATCCTGATAGAAAATGTGCGTAGTGGAATAGCCTCATGGTACTCAAGGCGGGTAAGGTTTGGTGCGGGTGAAATATTGATGTAAGGGATTTATGGTCTGTAATTAAGGTGAATTGCCGGCCGTAACAATAGGGAAATAATTTATTTAAACCCCAGAAAATAGCTGTCGCCTCTTTATCGATTTGACTGTATTTCTTTTCGCTGCTGGTCAGGGATCTAGAAGCAAATGCTATTGGTCTTTCTGAGCCATCCAGGTAGTTTGTGACTTAGAACGGCACCAATCCTGTGGGTGAAGCGTCTGTGGCAGTATAAGTGGTTTATTCTGATCGAAGTGTATTAGAATTCTTTCGCTTAGTATTTCTTTTTTTATGTTTTTCAGGCTTTCTTCACATTTTGTAGACCATATAAACTTTTCTCCTTTCTTCAAGAGTTATGTGATGGATGCTATTGGGTGTGAATTTGTTGTAATAATTTGCCCTGTTACGGCACGCCTAGTAACGTTCTTAGTTCATTTACATTAGTTGGGCGTTGTGCATTTAAAATTCCTTTTATCTTGTCCTGATTTTTATGTAAACCCTCTTTGTCTTTAGTGTGTCCCAAGTAATTGATACTTCTTTTGAAGATTTGGCACTTTTCTTTATTAAAACGAAGGTTGCTGTCTTGAAGTTTAGGCAAAACTTGTTTCAATCTGGATAATAATCGAGTTTCTTGCGATCCTTGAATTATTATATCATCGAAGAAGCACTTGACACCATCAAGGCCCAGCAGTAATTGGTCCATGTATCTTTGCTAGAGACTTGGGGCTACTTTGACTCCAAACATGAGTCGGTCCAATTGTAAAAGTACCTTTGTGTGTACTTAATGTTTGCAGCAGTGCGCTTTCTTTATCCATCACCATGTTCAGGTAGGCTTGCGTGATGTCTAAGGTGCAGAAAAATTGTCCGCCGTTCATTTCAGCTAGAATATCTTCAATTACTGGTATTGGATATTGTTCGTCTTCTATCATTTTGTTTAAGGTAATTTTTTAGTCGGCGCACAGTCTGAAGCTTCCGTTTGGTTTTACTATTGGGACGACGGGAGCGCCCCAATCGGAGTGATCAATCTTCGTAATAATGCCCAGTTTTTCAAGTCGGTCGATTTGTTCATGTACTTTAGATCGTAGCGCATATGGAATTCGCCTGTGCATTATCTTTAAGGGTCAGGTGGCCTCGAACGTTTGGAATTTCACCTAGGTTTGTAGTGAAGACGGTGAGTTCGAACTCTTTAAGCAATCAACCAAATTTATTTCGGCTAGTTTAATGTAAAACTCCTTGATCCAACTTCTACCCAAGATGGGTTTCACGTCTTTGTTAATCACGTATAGTTTTCCATAGTATAGTTGGTTTTTATATTTGCATCGAACAAGCGTAACACCGATGGGCTTAAAAACTTTACCCGGTTAGGTTAGGTTAGGTTAGGTTAGTTCTTAGTTTGATGCTCGTGTGAAATAGTCTTTTGTGTATAAAATCCTTTAGTGAGATGGTAGAGAGTGTTGCACCCGTGTCAAATTCCATTTTTGTTTTCTTTCCTTCAATTGCCATAGTTATAATGAATTTGTCTGAGATTTCACTCTTTACGAAGTTGATATCTGCGATGCTGTCGGTACTGGCGCTGCTTGCAGAGTCGTCATTCAGCAAGTTAAGTTCGTTTAATTGCGTTTGTGTCCTTGAAGGCGCTAGGTGTCCTTCCTTTTGACACTTTCGGCATGTGTTTTTAATGACCCCACATTCATTTGCTATTATATAGCATTTACCTTTAAGCTCTCTTATAGAAGTCGGTCTTTTAATTGAACGTGCTTTATTCGGTGCGTGTTGTAATTCTTTATGTACTTTTGAAACTATATTATCGTGTCCAATGGTGTTGAAAGAATGGATGTAGATATGGACGAATTTTATTTTTTTCTTAAAATCACATTTTGATGACAGTCTTTTTAGTTCTGACGCGTAAACATTAATCGATTCATCCGCTTGTTGAACCCCTGATATGAAGGTGTGCTGTGAGGCCCATATGCTAGGTTTTGGATCGATGAAATTGTCCAAGATATCCGTAAGTTCTTCATAGGTCTTCTTGATTGGGTCGTCGGGTGATCACAGGTCGTAAATTCTTTCATGAATGCCAGTTGGTAAATTGGACACCAGGGTTCAACCTTTGTTGTGGGATCCGTAATATTGTTGAGCATCATGTAAACAGACAGCCTTTTTATAAAAAAATTAAACAATTCGTTTGCTTGAAACGGCTGGAAATTGAGTCTGGGATCTACGTCTCGATGAATGCTCGTGAATTCGTGCGCATGTTGTGTGAAAGGTACGCTGGGTAACGGCTCAGGAGGTTTAAAAGTGTTCATTAGTCGAATCATTTTTGTACGTATATTTGTATAAAGTTCGTCCACTTCGTACCTGTCATCGGTTTCGGATTCGAGGTATATGCGTCTTCGGTCTCCTGTTCTATCTGTAATTGTATGTTTTGCAGTCCTTGGTATTTACCACTTATTTTGAAGTGTCATTTTATTCTGCTTGAAATCGACACGAGTCGGGATTCATCTTACGTACATGTATCATACAACATTTTTCTATGCATTGTGCGAGGAAATATAAAAATATATCTGAACCAAGCAAGTCATTAATAAAATGGCGGGCTTATTCATGCGCGCTCAGCATATCCACAGATTAACTAAAAGTTCCTCGGGCATATCTACTGCGCACTTGCAAATAGCTGTCACGTCGTAACGCAAAAAGGCCAGCGGCTTCGCCCGCGTGAATGTCGAAAATTGTCCCGAGGGAACATATTCCCGGGATAAAAATCCTATGTGCTATTCCTGACTATAATCTATGTCTGTGCCAAATTTCATCCAGATCCCTCCAGCAGTTTGAGCGTGAAGAAGTAACAAACATACACACTCACAGACTATCGCCTTTATAATATTAGTGTGATTAATTTATTGATCAAATCAAAATTTAGAGTAATTAAAATCGCCTTTAATGATGTTTTACTTATATTTTACCTTTTATATGAATGTAATTAACGAATTTGTAAAACTTTTCTCAAATAATAAAAAATCCTATGCGTCTGGCTGACGACGGAGTAACAAATTAAAAAAAAAAAACAGAAGTATATCATCGACGTACCTCTTCCTTATAACTGTGGAGAAGGGACTAAGTAGAAATTATGTGTATTTTCCTATTCCTCCGTTTCATTCGCGAAATTTGGCAAAAAAATCTTTGATAATTAAAGTAGGGGTGAAAAAATTGGGTTAATGTGATTTTTCAGATTAGAATTATTTGGCTTTTTCAATAACACACTGTTTTGCTCTTGAAATTTCCAGCAAGTAAGTATCTATCTATCTGATTGACATGTATTTGCTATACAGCCGTATGCCAACGGAAAAACCCTCGATTGATAAACAATAAACAATAAGCTATAACTGTGGAGAAGGGACTAAGTGGAAATTATGTGTATTTTCCTATTCCTCCGTTTCATTCGCGAAATTTGGCAAAAAAATCTTTGATAATTAAAGTAGGGGTGAAAAAATTGGGTTAATGTGATTTTTCAGATTAGAATTATTTGGCTTTTTCAATAACACACTGTTTTGCTCTTGAAATTTCCAGGGTGTAAGTATCTATCTATCTGATTGACATGTATTTGCTATACAGCCGTATGCCAACGGAAAAACCCTCGATTGATAAACAATAAACAATAAGCTATAACTGTGGAGAAGGGACTAAGTGGAAATTATGTGTATTTTCCTATTCCTCCGTTTCATTCGCGAAATTTGGCAAAAAAATCTTTGATAATTAAAGTAGGGGTGAAAAAATTGGGTTAATGTGATTTTTCAGATTAGAATTATTTGGCTTTTTCAATAACACACTGTTTTGCTCTTGAAATTTCCAGCAAGTAAGTATCTATCTATCTGATTGACATGTATTTGCTATACAGCCGTATGCCAACGGAAAAACCCTCGATTGATAAACAATAAACAATAAGCTATAACTGTGGAGAAGGGACTAAGTGGAAATTATGTGTATTTTCCTATTCCTCCGTTTCATTAGCAAAATTTGGCAAAAAAACTTGAAGTTTACATCAAGATCTTGTTGTCTTTACACTAAAACCCTTTTAATAATCTGGCCATTTCGTTATACATAATTTAATTGAATTGGATTATAATTGTCATATTTTAATAAGCAACTGCGTGTCATTCTGTGTCAATGACATCATGCAAAAAGTGACACCAATCTTGCCAAAGGGGTGTTACCCAGTTTCATTAGTGGCGTGGTGTGGGAGTGAAATAGGCAGTAGCTTTATATAAAACTAGCACTTCGCCCGCGACTTCGTTCGCGTGATCCGTATTTTATCCTACAGATTACTTTTTAGTTTCGCCCTCTTATAGGTTGAATTTCCAAAAATCCCTTCTTAGCGCTCCCCTTCATCATAAAAAGAAGCCCTGTACAGTAAAATTCATCAAAAATCTTTAACACTCCCTAAATCGTCTTTTAGAAGGAGTTTTGAAAAACTAAAAATGAAAACCTTTACTATTTACTTAGGTTAGTATATATGCCAAGTTTCGTGAGACAGGGAGACGTCATTTCTCCGAAACTGTTCATTGCTGCGCTGGAGGATGTCTTCAAGGTTCTAGATTGGAAGGCCCTTGGCATCAACGTTAATGGCGAGTACATCACTCACCTTCGGTTTGCCGACGACATAGTGGTTATGGCTGAGACCATGGAGAGCCTCAGTACAATGCTCGGTGACCTCAGTAGAGCTTCCGAAAGAGTAGGTCTTAAAATGAACATGGACAAAACCAAGGTCATGATGAATGCCCATGTAACACCCACTCCTATCAAGATCGGAGACTCTTTACTCGAAGTTGTAGATGATTATATCTACCTGGGACAAACGATCCAGTTGGGTAGATCCAACTTCGAGAAAGAGGTCAACCGTCGAATCCGACTCGGCTGGGCGGCGTTCGGGAAGTTGCGTGGTATCTTCTCGTCCAATGTACCGCAATGTCTCAAATTCAAATTCAAATTCTTTATTGCGAACTAAGTGTACAGAATCTCAGAATCTCAAGTGGAAATTATGTGTATTTTCCTATTCCTCCGTTTCATTCGCGAAATTTGGCAAAAAAATCTTTGATAATTAAAATAGGGGTGAAACATTTGGGTGAATGTGATTTTTCAGATTAGAATTATTTGGCTTTTTCAATAACACACTGTTTTGCTCTTGAAATTTCCAGGATGTAAGTATCTATCTATCTGATTGACATGTATTTGCTATACCCTCCTGAGTACCAGACATGGTTTTTTTGGAGTTTTTATCTGAAACTCTCGTGTTGCATAGTTAGACTACTATTGATTATTGAAAAAATATAGAAAAATATCATTAACCGGAAAATCCGGATTTTCACTATGTCCTACACAAAGTACAAGGGTACTTAACAAACATGTGATATATAAAGGACATAACATATTTCTGTCTTAGAATTATACCATAATTAGGAGATATGGGTATCAAATAATAGATTTCAAGTATGTATTAAACAGTATTTATTAAATTCTTCAAATTCAACAGAAAATAAAATTCTCTTCTAAAGATTTTCTCCTAAAATCTCAACTTAAACATACAAACTTACAGTAATTCAGTAGTAGGAACATAAGAGATCAATCAGTTATTTTTAAATTAAACTTATATAGAAGCTATATTTAACAGTCTTCATGAAAATTAGTAAAACAGTTACGATTAGTTAAACGGAAAAACCCTCGATTGATAAACAATAAGCTATAACAGTGGAGAAGTGACTAAGTGGAAATTATGTGTACTTTCCTACTCCTCCGTTATACTTTTCTGATTAATTTCGTTGCCAATCTAAAACAGTTAAATTCATTATCCGGGACTTCGTCGAGCTTCATTGCCTCGGCGCTTTTGCGGTGATTGCCGCTTAGTTAGTTTGATTATTCGAGTTTGAGGACATGACTAGAAAATTGTATTAGAGGGCTAAATCTTTACCTTACTAATATAATTCCTTCCTATCATAATCTTACTAATTCATGTAAACACTAGGCCAATTGGGTTCAATGTCCCTTACAAACTGACCTTCCGAATCGCTCATAGTCGGTGTTTTATAGCGATGAATATATTTATAATAAAAAATATTGCGACCACATAATATTAATCTTATTTCCTTGTATATTTTCAGACCGTAAGTTATCATAATCCTTGGACAATTTTCAAAATCAGTTTGAAGGACCTCTACGCGCCTCAGTCGTCATGAGAACGATAAAACCTTCGAGTAATGTCAATCATCAATATCATCATCATCAACCAATACATAATTATAATAAATCTGTAGAAAAGTCGTTTTTGTACATCGAAAATATTTCCAAAACAAAAAGCCAGGGTGTTAAAAGATAACCAACAGAACCCATTTCCAGCATTTCTGGCATTATTGTCTGTTCGTCTGTTTATTTGTGCATGCGTCACGTAAAATGTACGAAACCATCGTAGATAATTTTTATTGATAACAATTGTGCGTAACTTGAAGCATTACTTAGTTTTTGTTTCATCGCAATCGGTTCACTATATCAAAAGTTAAATAAATTTAAAGTATTCAAGAAGTAAAATTATCACAACAAACGCTATTGAGATACTCAAACATTTGAACTCGATATTTGATAGATGGCGTTGTGCATTTGAAGTCATTGTCTGAATGGCGGTGTTAAGATTCTCCACGAAAGAATGACACTAGAAAAAAAATTGGTAGGTTGATAGAGTAGGTCCTACCTATCCTATCTATCTATGGATATAGTGATCTAAAGTTGGTTTTCCAATGCGCATGGCGCGAAACGGTGCTGTTTTTATATGAGATTTACTGGGTACACTACATACATACGAAAAACTTTATTCCGTCAGTCACAAATACGAATTTCAAAATACCGATCTTCATAATTCCGAATGGTTCAAAATTCCGAATATAACAACTCCTAACTACTGAATTTCAATAGATCGAATAACAAAAAGTCCGACTTAATGATAATTCGAAACATCAAAAATACGAATTCCAATTATTCAAATACCGATTAATACAATTCGGAAATAAAAACGCCGTGGTAACAATTCTAACCTAACTTAACCCAAATGATTCACCAACAATAGAGGGGAACTGGCACTCGGCGGCCGCTGCGGCGGCACGCTCGCTTAGGTTGCTCGCCTTCGGGCTTTAATAGTCACAATTCTAACTTAAACTAACCGAAGTGATCAATAATACAGGGGATTTGCAGGATGCAAGCAAGTACGCAGCATGCAAGCAGACACGCAGCATGCAAGCAGACAAGCAGCAAGCAAGCAGGCATGCAACATGCATCTAGCATTGTTTCTGTCACGGCTCCGGCTCTGCGGGGTTTGGGCGGCCCCACGCGAGCTTATCGTCGCAGATGGTTTTAACGCTCGCCACCGCAGCTTCGGCTCAGCCTCAGTCGCGGCGGCGGGCCTTCAAAACACCTGCTCCTCAGCTCGCGGGCCGCCCCACCCCTACGCGCCTACGCGGGGTTAAATTACACTCTAGGGTAGGGCAGACAAGACTGCGTGAAGTCGGTTTTGCAGCGATTCGTTTCTGTTATTAAATTTTGTAGCACAACATTTATAACTCTTATAGTTTATTCGATGTATTGAAAATCTGAATGTCGTTTTTCGGACCGAGAACCCTTAGAGCATTTGATTCTTCGAAAGTATGAAAATCGGAAAACTAACAAATCGCATTTACAACTTTCGGTAAAATAAATTTCGTGATTTTTAATAATAGAAATTATAATTATTAGGTATTATGAAATTCGGACATTTGAAAATCGGAACATCGAAATTCGGAATAAAATATTTCGGAGTATTTGGGTGTTCCCGAGATTTACTACTGCGCAGCCATTGTAGCCAACTTCAGGGCGGCTAAAAATTTTGGCGAGAACTATAAATAGGGTGGGGTAGGCCGTCAGTTGACGGGAGCGAAGCCGCGGGCACAGCTAGTAGACAATTAGTTATAACTGTCAGTTGGACGATTCAAGGCGGAGTCGAGTTGGAGATCTTGACTTGGAAATTACTTAATCTAAACCTTTCTTATGTTATTATAGTTCCTTGCTATAGTTATACTTAATCTTAATCTTACAAATATAAATTTTGCGACTGTTCTCAAGCAGTGAAAGTACTGTAAACTAATTGACTATTGTTATATATGAATAAAAACATATTATTTCTTGTTAGCAGTATTATATTTAATGACATAACTCTAGTCAACAACGGTAACCAAGCAACACGTATTTAGTCTATGACACGCCTCCGCCGTGATTCCCAGGAATCAGAAGCGCCGGGAGCAGCTGGTCGAGGTGGCGCATCCATGTGCGTCCGCTGTCGATCTCTATCTCATAGTGGAGGTTTAGGCCTGAGATGACTGGCGTAGCCCGGAGGAGACTTCTAACTGTGTGAACCTTGTGCAGTAACCCACCACTCTCCCCCTCTAATTTGTGCAGTGATTTCTTAACCGTCTGAACAAATCTTTCAGCTTGTTCATTAGTTGCGGGATGGTCAGGGTCGATCGTTTTGTGAACAATGCTATTGCTAGTTAAGAACGTCTGGAATTCTTGAGGGACAAATTGTCTACCATTATCCGACACCAGCGTATAGTGGTAATCCAATAGTACATTACTGCAGCGGCCAGCAAAATAGGCATTGATGGACGAACGTGTAAATGTGGGCCGAGGCGAAGCCGAGGCACACATACGTAAGTCCATCAATGCCTAGTTGTGGCCAAGGCTTGTATAGTACTTTTCTCAAATAATGCGCGGAAATTAAAACTAAGTAGTACCTAGAACTCATTTTGTCAAAATCAATGACGAACAACAATAATTGTTCCCGCGTTAAAGTGTTCCTTTGTTTTTTTTTCAATAAACAGCGTTCTATTTGCAAGCCAGTTCGAAATTTAAATAAAACCTTTGATAAGTTACCTCCTTGGTTGCCATGTTTCGGAGTAAAACATCGTTCCATTTTTAAACTACACGACAGATATGAGTTTACTATGGAATTTATTTGGCCGCTAGACACGACAGATATGGATTTTCATACAACTTTTGCCGGCCGCTGCGCGCATGTATTTGACCAGTACAGCAATTTCGATTTATCTCGAAGAAGGTTGTCAAAATAATGATCACATTTCCAAGCATGTTTGAGAAAAGGTTATTTGACACCTTAATCGTCTAGTTTCTGAATACAGAAAGCACTCGTAGTAATTTTTATAGGGATTATTGTCGCAGTTTTTGTGGGGATTATTTCTACCCATTTGGAAAATGCATCTACGTCAATTAGAAGTTGATAGCCGGATATCGGACCTGCAAAATCGATATGTATTCTTTGCCACGGGCCAGTAGGGTCTTCCCAGTGCAGATGCAGAGGGGCTTTTAGTTTTTCATTCTGGTTTAATCGATAGGTTCTGCATGATTTTACTTTGTTTGCAATATCTTTTTCAATGTTCTTACAGTATACGAAACTCCGCGCAAGAAGTTTCATTTTCAAGATCCCGACATGTCCCGCGTGAAGTTCATCTACGATGCGTGGGCGTAGTTTATGTGGAATTATAACTCTCATACCTTTTAGGATGCAGTCATTCTGAAGAGTTAGTTCGTTGTCTTTATATCTGGACTCCTTAAGTGAACTGCCTGATTGGAGTGTTTCAAGTAATTTCTGTAATTCTGGGTCTTCTCTTGTTTCTTCTGCTATTATTTTTGGTGAAATATTTAATGCGTTTATCTAATTCAGCTGGAATATGTAATGCTGGTCACATTTATTCTCATTAATCTTCTCAACGGGTAAACGTGAAAGGTAGTCGGCGTTGGAGTGCTTTGAGGAACTTCTATATTCGATATGGTAGTCAAATCCTGATAGAAAATGTGCGTAGTGGAATAGCCTCATGGTACTCAAGGCGGGTAAGGTTTGGTGCGGGTGAAATATTGATGTAAGGGATTTATGGTCTGTAATTAAGGTGAATTGCCGGCCGTAACAATAGGGAAATAATTTATTTAAACCCCAGAAAATAGCTGTCGCCTCTTTATCGATTTGACTGTATTTCTTTTCGCTGCTGGTCAGGGATCTAGAAGCAAATGCTATTGGTCTTTCTGAGCCATCCAGGTAGTTTGTGACTTAGAACGGCACCAATCCTGTGGGTGAAGCGTCTGTGGCAGTATAAGTGGTTTATTCTGATCGAAGTGTATTAGAATTCTTTCGCTTAGTATTTCTTTTTTTATGTTTTTCAGGCTTTCTTCACATTTTGTAGACCATATAAACTTTTCTCCTTTCTTCAAGAGTTATGTGATGGATGCTATTGGGTGTGAATTTGTTGTAATAATTTGCCCTGTTACGGCACGCCTAGTAACGTTCTTAGTTCATTTACATTAGTTGGGCGTTGTGCATTTAAAATTCCTTTTATCTTGTCCTGATTTTTATGTAAACCCTCTTTGTCTTTAGTGTGTCCCAAGTAATTGATACTTCTTTTGAAGATTTGGCACTTTTCTTTATTAAAACGAAGGTTGCTGTCTTGAAGTTTAGGCAAAACTTGTTTCAATCTGGATAATAATCGAGTTTCTTGCGATCCTTGAATTATTATATCATCGAAGAAGCACTTGACACCATCAAGGCCCAGCAGTAATTGGTCCATGTATCTTTGCTAGAGACTTTGACTCCAAACATGAGTCGGTCCAATTGTAAAAGTACCTTTGTGTGTACTTAATGTTTGCAGCAGTGCGCTTTCTTTATCCATCACCATGTTCAGGTAGGCTTGCGTGATGTCTAAGGTGCAGAAAAATTGTCCGCCGTTCATTTCAGCTAGAATATCTTCAATTACTGGTATTGGATATTGTTCGTCTTCTATCATTTTGTTTAAGGTAATTTTTTAGTCGGCGCACAGTCTGAAGCTTCCGTTTGGTTTTACTATTGGGACGACGGGAGCGCCCCAATCGGAGTGATCAATCTTCGTAATAATGCCCAGTTTTTCAAGTCGGTCGATTTGTTCATGTACTTTAGATCGTAGCGCATATGGAATTCGCCTGTGCATTATCTTTAAGGGTCAGGTGGCCTCGAACGTTTGGAATTTCACCTAGGTTTGTAGTGAAGACGGTGAGTTCGAACTCTTTAAGCAATCAACCAAATTTATTTCGGCTAGTTTAATGTAAAACTCCTTGATCCAACTTCTACCCAAGATGGGTTTCACGTCTTTGTTAATCACGTATAGTTTTCCATAGTATAGTTGGTTTTTATATTTGCATCGAACAAGCGTAACACCGATGGGCTTAAAAACTTTACCCGGTTAGGTTAGGTTAGGTTAGGTTAGTTCTTAGTTTGATGCTCGTGTGAAATAGTCTTTTGTGTATAAAATCCTTTAGTGAGATGGTAGAGAGTGTTGCACCCGTGTCAAATTCCATTTTTGTTTTCTTTCCTTCAATTGCCATAGTTATAATGAATTTGTCTGAGATTTCACTCTTTACGAAGTTGATATCTGCGATGCTGTCGGTACTGGCGCTGCTTGCAGAGTCGTCATTCAGCAAGTTAAGTTCGTTTAATTGCGTTTGTGTCCTTGAAGGCGCTAGGTGTCCTTCCTTTTGACACTTTCGGCATGTGTTTTTAATGACCCCACATTCATTTGCTATTATATAGCATTTACCTTTAAGCTCTCTTATAGAAGTCGGTCTTTTAATTGAACGTGCTTTATTCGGTGCGTGTTGTAATTCTTTATGTACTTTTGAAACTATATTATCGTGTCCAATGGTGTTGAAAGAATGGATGTAGATATGGACGAATTTTATTTTTTTCTTAAAATCACATTTTGATGACAGTCTTTTTAGTTCTGACGCGTAAACATTAATCGATTCATCCGCTTGTTGAACCCCTGATATGAAGGTGTGCTGTGAGGCCCATATGCTAGGTTTTGGATCGATGAAATTGTCCAAGATATCCGTAAGTTCTTCATAGGTCTTCTTGATTGGGTCGTCGGGTGATCACAGGTCGTAAATTCTTTCATGAATGCCAGGTGGTAAATTGGACACCAGGGTTCAACCTTTGTTGTGGGATCCGTAATATTGTTGAGCATCATGTAAACAGACAGCCTTTTTATAAAAAAATTAAACAATTCGTTTGCTTGAAACGGCTGGAAATTGAGTCTGGGATCTACGTCTCGATGAATGCTCGTGAATTCGTGCGCATGTTGTGTGAAAGGTACGCTGGGTAACGGCTCAGGAGGTTTAAAAGTGTTCATTAGTCGAATCATTTTTGTACGTATATTTGTATAAAGTTCGTCCACTTCGTACCTGTCATCGGTTTCGGATTCGAGGTATATGCGTCTTCGGTCTCCTGTTCTATCTGTAATTGTATGTTTTGCAGTCCTTGGTATTTACCACTTATTTTGAAGTGTCATTTTATTCTGCTTGAAATCGACACGAGTCGGGATTCATCTTACGTACATGTATCATACAACATTTTTCTATGCATTGTGCGAGGAAATATAAAAATATATCTGAACCAAGCAAGTCATTAATAAAATGGCGGGCTTATTCATGCGCGCTCAGCATATCCACAGATTAACTAAAAGTTCCTCGGGCATATCTACTGCGCACTTGCAAATAGCTGTCACGTCGTAACGCAAAAAGGCCAGCGGCTTCGCCCGCGTGAATGTCGAAAATTGTCCCGAGGGAACATATTCCCGGGATAAAAATCCTATGTGCTATTCCTGACTATAATCTATGTCTGTGCCAAATTTCATCCAGATCCCTCCAGCAGTTTGAGCGTGAAGAAGTAACAAACATACACACTCACAGACTATCGCCTTTATAATATTAGTGTGATTAATTTATTGATCAAATCAAAATTTAGAGTAATTAAAATCGCCTTTAATGATGTTTTACTTATATTTTACCTTTTATATGAATGTAATTAACGAATTTGTAAAACTTTTCTCAAATAATAAAAAATCCTATGCGTCTGGCTGACGACGGAGTAACAAATTAAAAAAAAAAAACAGAAGTATATCATCGACGTACCTCTTCCTTATAACTGTGGAGAAGGGACTAAGTAGAAATTATGTGTATTTTCCTATTCCTCCGTTTCATTCGCGAAATTTGGCAAAAAAATCTTTGATAATTAAAGTAGGGGTGAAAAAATTGGGTTAATGTGATTTTTCAGATTAGAATTATTTGGCTTTTTCAATAACACACTGTTTTGCTCTTGAAATTTCCAGCAAGTAAGTATCTATCTATCTGATTGACATGTATTTGCTATACAGCCGTATGCCAACGGAAAAACCCTCGATTGATAAACAATAAACAATAAGCTATAACTGTGGAGAAGGGACTAAGTGGAAATTATGTGTATTTTCCTATTCCTCCGTTTCATTCGCGAAATTTGGCAAAAAAATCTTTGATAATTAAAGTAGGGGTGAAAAAATTGGGTTAATGTGATTTTTCAGATTAGAATTATTTGGCTTTTTCAATAACACACTGTTTTGCTCTTGAAATTTCCAGGGTGTAAGTATCTATCTATCTGATTGACATGTATTTGCTATACAGCCGTATGCCAACGGAAAAACCCTCGATTGATAAACAATAAACAATAAGCTATAACTGTGGAGAAGGGACTAAGTGGAAATTATGTGTATTTTCCTATTCCTCCGTTTCATTCGCGAAATTTGGCAAAAAAATCTTTGATAATTAAAGTAGGGGTGAAAAAATTGGGTTAATGTGATTTTTCAGATTAGAATTATTTGGCTTTTTCAATAACACACTGTTTTGCTCTTGAAATTTCCAGCAAGTAAGTATCTATCTATCTGATTGACATGTATTTGCTATACAGCCGTATGCCAACGGAAAAACCCTCGATTGATAAACAATAAACAATAAGCTATAACTGTGGAGAAGGGACTAAGTGGAAATTATGTGTATTTTCCTATTCCTCCGTTTCATTAGCAAAATTTGGCAAAAAAACTTGAAGTTTACATCAAGATCTTGTTGTCTTTACACTAAAACCCTTTTAATAATCTGGCCATTTCGTTATACATAATTTAATTGAATTGGATTATAATTGTCATATTTTAATAAGCAACTGCGTGTCATTCTGTGTCAATGACATCATGCAAAAAGTGACACCAATCTTGCCAAAGGGGTGTTACCCAGTTTCATTAGTGGCGTGGTGTGGGAGTGAAATAGGCAGTAGCTTTATATAAAACTAGCACTTCGCCCGCGACTTCGTTCGCGTGATCCGTATTTTATCCTACAGATTACTTTTTAGTTTCGCCCTCTTATAGGTTGAATTTCCAAAAATCCCTTCTTAGCGCTCCCCTTCATCATAAAAAGAAGCCCTGTACAGTAAAATTCATCAAAAATCTTTAACACTCCCTAAATCGTCTTTTAGAAGGAGTTTTGAAAAACTAAAAATGAAAACCTTTACTATTTACTTAGGTTAGTATATATGCCAAGTTTCGTGAGACAGGGAGACGTCATTTCTCCGAAACTGTTCATTGCTGCGCTGGAGGATGTCTTCAAGGTTCTAGATTGGAAGGCCCTTGGCATCAACGTTAATGGCGAGTACATCACTCACCTTCGGTTTGCCGACGACATAGTGGTTATGGCTGAGACCATGGAGAGCCTCAGTACAATGCTCGGTGACCTCAGTAGAGCTTCCGAAAGAGTAGGTCTTAAAATGAACATGGACAAAACCAAGGTCATGATGAATGCCCATGTAACACCCACTCCTATCAAGATCGGAGACTCTTTACTCGAAGTTGTAGATGATTATATCTACCTGGGACAAACGATCCAGTTGGGTAGATCCAACTTCGAGAAAGAGGTCAACCGTCGAATCCGACTCGGCTGGGCGGCGTTCGGGAAGTTGCGTGGTATCTTCTCGTCCAATGTACCGCAATGTCTCAAATTCAAATTCAAATTCTTTATTGCGAACTAAGTGTACAGAATCTCAGAATCTCAAGTGGAAATTATGTGTATTTTCCTATTCCTCCGTTTCATTCGCGAAATTTGGCAAAAAAATCTTTGATAATTAAAATAGGGGTGAAACATTTGGGTGAATGTGATTTTTCAGATTAGAATTATTTGGCTTTTTCAATAACACACTGTTTTGCTCTTGAAATTTCCAGGATGTAAGTATCTATCTATCTGATTGACATGTATTTGCTATACCCTCCTGAGTACCAGACATGGTTTTTTTGGAGTTTTTATCTGAAACTCTCGTGTTGCATAGTTAGACTACTATTGATTATTGAAAAAATATAGAAAAATATCATTAACCGGAAAATCCGGATTTTCACTATGTCCTACACAAAGTACAAGGGTACTTAACAAACATGTGATATATAAAGGACATAACATATTTCTGTCTTAGAATTATACCATAATTAGGAGATATGGGTATCAAATAATAGATTTCAAGTATGTATTAAACAGTATTTATTAAATTCTTCAAATTCAACAGAAAATAAAATTCTCTTCTAAAGATTTTCTCCTAAAATCTCAACTTAAACATACAAACTTACAGTAATTCAGTAGTAGGAACATAAGAGATCAATCAGTTATTTTTAAATTAAACTTATATAGAAGCTATATTTAACAGTCTTCATGAAAATTAGTAAAACAGTTACGATTAGTTAAACGGAAAAACCCTCGATTGATAAACAATAAGCTATAACAGTGGAGAAGTGACTAAGTGGAAATTATGTGTACTTTCCTACTCCTCCGTTATACTTTTCTGATTAATTTCGTTGCCAATCTAAAACAGTTAAATTCATTATCCGGGACTTCGTCGAGCTTCATTGCCTCGGCGCTTTTGCGGTGATTGCCGCTTAGTTAGTTTGATTATTCGAGTTTGAGGACATGACTAGAAAATTGTATTAGAGGGCTAAATCTTTACCTTACTAATATAATTCCTTCCTATCATAATCTTACTAATTCATGTAAACACTAGGCCAATTGGGTTCAATGTCCCTTACAAACTGACCTTCCGAATCGCTCATAGTCGGTGTTTTATAGCGATGAATATATTTATAATAAAAAATATTGCGACCACATAATATTAATCTTATTTCCTTGTATATTTTCAGACCGTAAGTTATCATAATCCTTGGACAATTTTCAAAATCAGTTTGAAGGACCTCTACGCGCCTCAGTCGTCATGAGAACGATAAAACCTTCGAGTAATGTCAATCATCAATATCATCATCATCAACCAATACATAATTATAATAAATCTGTAGAAAAGTCGTTTTTGTACATCGAAAATATTTCCAAAACAAAAAGCCAGGGTGTTAAAAGATAACCAACAGAACCCATTTCCAGCATTTCTGGCATTATTGTCTGTTCGTCTGTTTATTTGTGCATGCGTCACGTAAAATGTACGAAACCATCGTAGATAATTTTTATTGATAACAATTGTGCGTAACTTGAAGCATTACTTAGTTTTTGTTTCATCGCAATCGGTTCACTATATCAAAAGTTAAATAAATTTAAAGTATTCAAGAAGTAAAATTATCACAACAAACGCTATTGAGATACTCAAACATTTGAACTCGATATTTGATAGATGGCGTTGTGCATTTGAAGTCATTGTCTGAATGGCGGTGTTAAGATTCTCCACGAAAGAATGACACTAGAAAAAAAATTGGTAGGTTGATAGAGTAGGTCCTACCTATCCTATCTATCTATGGATATAGTGATCTAAAGTTGGTTTTCCAATGCGCATGGCGCGAAACGGTGCTGTTTTTATATGAGATTTACTGGGTACACTACATACATACGAAAAACTTTATTCCGTCAGTCACAAATACGAATTTCAAAATACCGATCTTCATAATTCCGAATGGTTCAAAATTCCGAATATAACAACTCCTAACTACTGAATTTCAATAGATCGAATAACAAAAAGTCCGACTTAATGATAATTCGAAACATCAAAAATACGAATTCCAATTATTCAAATACCGATTAATACAATTCGGAAATAAAAACGCCGTGGTAACAATTCTAACCTAACTTAACCCAAATGATTCACCAACAATAGAGGGGAACTGGCACTCGGCGGCCGCTGCGGCGGCACGCTCGCTTAGGTTGCTCGCCTTCGGGCTTTAATAGTCACAATTCTAACTTAAACTAACCGAAGTGATCAATAATACAGGGGATTTGCAGGATGCAAGCAAGTACGCAGCATGCAAGCAGACACGCAGCATGCAAGCAGACAAGCAGCAAGCAAGCAGGCATGCAACATGCATCTAGCATTGTTTCTGTCACGGCTCCGGCTCTGCGGGGTTTGGGCGGCCCCACGCGAGCTTATCGTCGCAGATGGTTTTAACGCTCGCCACCGCAGCTTCGGCTCAGCCTCAGTCGCGGCGGCGGGCCTTCAAAACACCTGCTCCTCAGCTCGCGGGGCGCCCCACCCCTACGCGCCTACGCGGGGTTAAATTACACTCTAGGGTAGGGCAGACAAGACTGCGTGAAGTCGGTTTTGCAGCGATTCGTTTCTGTTATTAAATTTTGTAGCACAACATTTATAACTCTTATAGTTTATTCGATGTATTGAAAATCTGAATGTCGTTTTTCGGACCGAGAACCCTTAGAGCATTTGATTCTTCGAAAGTATGAAAATCGGAAAACTAACAAATCGCATTTACAACTTTCGGTAAAATAAATTTCGTGATTTTTAATAATAGAAATTATAATTATTAGGTATTATGAAATTCGGACATTTGAAAATCGGAACATCGAAATTCGGAATAAAATATTTCGGAGTATTTGGGTGTTCCCGAGATTTACTACTGCGCAGCCATTGTAGCCAACTTCAGGGCGGCTAAAAATTTTGGCGAGAACTATAAATAGGGTGGGGTAGGCCGTCAGTTGACGGGAGCGAAGCCGCGGGCACAGCTAGTAGACAATTAGTTATAACTGTCAGTTGGACGATTCAAGGCGGAGTCGAGTTGGAGATCTTGACTTGGAAATTACTTAATCTAAACCTTTCTTATGTTATTATAGTTCCTTGCTATAGTTATACTTAATCTTAATCTTACAAATATAAATTTTGCGACTGTTCTCAAGCAGTGAAAGTACTGTAAACTAATTGACTATTGTTATATATGAATAAAAACATATTATTTCTTGTTAGCAGTATTATATTTAATGACATAACTCTAGTCAACAACGGTAACCAAGCAACACGTATTTAGTCTATGACACGCCTCCGCCGTGATTCCCAGGAATCAGAAGCGCCGGGAGCAGCTGGTCGAGGTGGCGCATCCATGTGCGTCCGCTGTCGATCTCTATCTCATAGTGGAGGTTTAGGCCTGAGATGACTGGCGTAGCCCGGAGGAGACTTCTAACTGTGTGAACCTTGTGCAGTAACCCACCACTCTCCCCCTCTAATTTGTGCAGTGATTTCTTAACCGTCTGAACAAATCTTTCAGCTTGTTCATTAGTTGCGGGATGGTCAGGGTCGATCGTTTTGTGAACAATGCTATTGCTAGTTAAGAACGTCTGGAATTCTTGAGGGACAAATTGTCTACCATTATCCGACACCAGCGTATAGTGGTAATCCAATAGTACATTACTGCAGCGGCCAGCAAAATAGGCATTGATGGACGAACGTGTAAATGTGGGCCGAGGCGAAGCCGAGGCACACATACGTAAGTCCATCAATGCCTAGTTGTGGCCAAGGCTTGTATAGTACTTTTCTCAAATAATGCGCGGAAATTAAAACTAAGTAGTACCTAGAACTCATTTTGTCAAAATCAATGACGAACAACAATAATTGTTCCCGCGTTAAAGTGTTCCTTTGTTTTTTTTTCAATAAACAGCGTTCTATTTGCAAGCCAGTTCGAAATTTAAATAAAACCTTTGATAAGTTACCTCCTTGGTTGCCATGTTTCGGAGTAAAACATCGTTCCATTTTTAAACTACACGACAGATATGAGTTTACTATGGAATTTATTTGGCCGCTAGACACGACAGATATGGATTTTCATACAACTTTTGCCGGCCGCTGCGCGCATGTATTTGACCAGTACAGCAATTTCGATTTATCTCGAAGAAGGTTGTCAAAATAATGATCACATTTCCAAGCATGTTTGAGAAAAGGTTATTTGACACCTTAATCGTCTAGTTTCTGAATACAGAAAGCACTCGTAGTAATTTTTATAGGGATTATTGTCGCAGTTTTTGTGGGGATTATTTCTACCCATTTGGAAAATGCATCTACGTCAATTAGAAGTTGATAGCCGGATATCGGACCTGCAAAATCGATATGTATTCTTTGCCACGGGCCAGTAGGGTCTTCCCAGTGCAGATGCAGAGGGGCTTTTAGTTTTTCATTCTGGTTTAATCGATAGGTTCTGCATGATTTTACTTTGTTTGCAATATCTTTTTCAATGTTCTTACAGTATACGAAACTCCGCGCAAGAAGTTTCATTTTCAAGATCCCGACATGTCCCGCGTGAAGTTCATCTACGATGCGTGGGCGTAGTTTATGTGGAATTATAACTCTCATACCTTTTAGGATGCAGTCATTCTGAAGAGTTAGTTCGTTGTCTTTATATCTGGACTCCTTAAGTGAACTGCCTGATTGGAGTGTTTCAAGTAATTTCTGTAATTCTGGGTCTTCTCTTGTTTCTTCTGCTATTATTTTTGGTGAAATATTTAATGCGTTTATCTAATTCAGCTGGAATATGTAATGCTGGTCACATTTATTCTCATTAATCTTCTCAACGGGTAAACGTGAAAGGTAGTCGGCGTTGGAGTGCTTTGAGGAACTTCTATATTCGATATGGTAGTCAAATCCTGATAGAAAATGTGCGTAGTGGAATAGCCTCATGGTACTCAAGGCGGGTAAGGTTTGGTGCGGGTGAAATATTGATGTAAGGGATTTATGGTCTGTAATTAAGGTGAATTGCCGGCCGTAACAATAGGGAAATAATTTATTTAAACCCCAGAAAATAGCTGTCGCCTCTTTATCGATTTGACTGTATTTCTTTTCGCTGCTGGTCAGGGATCTAGAAGCAAATGCTATTGGTCTTTCTGAGCCATCCAGGTAGTTTGTGACTTAGAACGGCACCAATCCTGTGGGTGAAGCGTCTGTGGCAGTATAAGTGGTTTATTCTGATCGAAGTGTATTAGAATTCTTTCGCTTAGTATTTCTTTTTTTATGTTTTTCAGGCTTTCTTCACATTTTGTAGACCATATAAACTTTTCTCCTTTCTTCAAGAGTTATGTGATGGATGCTATTGGGTGTGAATTTGTTGTAATAATTTGCCCTGTTACGGCACGCCTAGTAACGTTCTTAGTTCATTTACATTAGTTGGGCGTTGTGCATTTAAAATTCCTTTTATCTTGTCCTGATTTTTATGTAAACCCTCTTTGTCTTTAGTGTGTCCCAAGTAATTGATACTTCTTTTGAAGATTTGGCACTTTTCTTTATTAAAACGAAGGTTGCTGTCTTGAAGTTTAGGCAAAACTTGTTTCAATCTGGATAATAATCGAGTTTCTTGCGATCCTTGAATTATTATATCATCGAAGAAGCACTTGACACCATCAAGGCCCAGCAGTAATTGGTCCATGTATCTTTGCTAGAGACTTTGACTCCAAACATGAGTCGGTCCAATTGTAAAAGTACCTTTGTGTGTACTTAATGTTTGCAGCAGTGCGCTTTCTTTATCCATCACCATGTTCAGGTAGGCTTGCGTGATGTCTAAGGTGCAGAAAAATTGTCCGCCGTTCATTTCAGCTAGAATATCTTCAATTACTGGTATTGGATATTGTTCGTCTTCTATCATTTTGTTTAAGGTAATTTTTTAGTCGGCGCACAGTCTGAAGCTTCCGTTTGGTTTTACTATTGGGACGACGGGAGCGCCCCAATCGGAGTGATCAATCTTCGTAATAATGCCCAGTTTTTCAAGTCGGTCGATTTGTTCATGTACTTTAGATCGTAGCGCATATGGAATTCGCCTGTGCATTATCTTTAAGGGTCAGGTGGCCTCGAACGTTTGGAATTTCACCTAGGTTTGTAGTGAAGACGGTGAGTTCGAACTCTTTAAGCAATCAACCAAATTTATTTCGGCTAGTTTAATGTAAAACTCCTTGATCCAACTTCTACCCAAGATGGGTTTCACGTCTTTGTTAATCACGTATAGTTTTCCATAGTATAGTTGGTTTTTATATTTGCATCGAACAAGCGTAACACCGATGGGCTTAAAAACTTTACCCGGTTAGGTTAGGTTAGGTTAGGTTAGTTCTTAGTTTGATGCTCGTGTGAAATAGTCTTTTGTGTATAAAATCCTTTAGTGAGATGGTAGAGAGTGTTGCACCCGTGTCAAATTCCATTTTTGTTTTCTTTCCTTCAATTGCCATAGTTATAATGAATTTGTCTGAGATTTCACTCTTTACGAAGTTGATATCTGCGATGCTGTCGGTACTGGCGCTGCTTGCAGAGTCGTCATTCAGCAAGTTAAGTTCGTTTAATTGCGTTTGTGTCCTTGAAGGCGCTAGGTGTCCTTCCTTTTGACACTTTCGGCATGTGTTTTTAATGACCCCACATTCATTTGCTATTATATAGCATTTACCTTTAAGCTCTCTTATAGAAGTCGGTCTTTTAATTGAACGTGCTTTATTCGGTGCGTGTTGTAATTCTTTATGTACTTTTGAAACTATATTATCGTGTCCAATGGTGTTGAAAGAATGGATGTAGATATGGACGAATTTTATTTTTTTCTTAAAATCACATTTTGATGACAGTCTTTTTAGTTCTGACGCGTAAACATTAATCGATTCATCCGCTTGTTGAACCCCTGATATGAAGGTGTGCTGTGAGGCCCATATGCTAGGTTTTGGATCGATGAAATTGTCCAAGATATCCGTAAGTTCTTCATAGGTCTTCTTGATTGGGTCGTCGGGTGATCACAGGTCGTAAATTCTTTCATGAATGCCAGGTGGTAAATTGGACACCAGGGTTCAACCTTTGTTGTGGGATCCGTAATATTGTTGAGCATCATGTAAACAGACAGCCTTTTTATAAAAAAATTAAACAATTCGTTTGCTTGAAACGGCTGGAAATTGAGTCTGGGATCTACGTCTCGATGAATGCTCGTGAATTCGTGCGCATGTTGTGTGAAAGGTACGCTGGGTAACGGCTCAGGAGGTTTAAAAGTGTTCATTAGTCGAATCATTTTTGTACGTATATTTGTATAAAGTTCGTCCACTTCGTACCTGTCATCGGTTTCGGATTCGAGGTATATGCGTCTTCGGTCTCCTGTTCTATCTGTAATTGTATGTTTTGCAGTCCTTGGTATTTACCACTTATTTTGAAGTGTCATTTTATTCTGCTTGAAATCGACACGAGTCGGGATTCATCTTACGTACATGTATCATACAACATTTTTCTATGCATTGTGCGAGGAAATATAAAAATATATCTGAACCAAGCAAGTCATTAATAAAATGGCGGGCTTATTCATGCGCGCTCAGCATATCCACAGATTAACTAAAAGTTCCTCGGGCATATCTACTGCGCACTTGCAAATAGCTGTCACGTCGTAACGCAAAAAGGCCAGCGGCTTCGCCCGCGTGAATGTCGAAAATTGTCCCGAGGGAACATATTCCCGGGATAAAAATCCTATGTGCTATTCCTGACTATAATCTATGTCTGTGCCAAATTTCATCCAGATCCCTCCAGCAGTTTGAGCGTGAAGAAGTAACAAACATACACACTCACAGACTATCGCCTTTATAATATTAGTGTGATTAATTTATTGATCAAATCAAAATTTAGAGTAATTAAAATCGCCTTTAATGATGTTTTACTTATATTTTACCTTTTATATGAATGTAATTAACGAATTTGTAAAACTTTTCTCAAATAATAAAAAATCCTATGCGTCTGGCTGACGACGGAGTAACAAATTAAAAAAAAAAAACAGAAGTATATCATCGACGTACCTCTTCCTTATAACTGTGGAGAAGGGACTAAGTAGAAATTATGTGTATTTTCCTATTCCTCCGTTTCATTCGCGAAATTTGGCAAAAAAATCTTTGATAATTAAAGTAGGGGTGAAAAAATTGGGTTAATGTGATTTTTCAGATTAGAATTATTTGGCTTTTTCAATAACACACTGTTTTGCTCTTGAAATTTCCAGCAAGTAAGTATCTATCTATCTGATTGACATGTATTTGCTATACAGCCGTATGCCAACGGAAAAACCCTCGATTGATAAACAATAAACAATAAGCTATAACTGTGGAGAAGGGACTAAGTGGAAATTATGTGTATTTTCCTATTCCTCCGTTTCATTCGCGAAATTTGGCAAAAAAATCTTTGATAATTAAAGTAGGGGTGAAAAAATTGGGTTAATGTGATTTTTCAGATTAGAATTATTTGGCTTTTTCAATAACACACTGTTTTGCTCTTGAAATTTCCAGGGTGTAAGTATCTATCTATCTGATTGACATGTATTTGCTATACAGCCGTATGCCAACGGAAAAACCCTCGATTGATAAACAATAAACAATAAGCTATAACTGTGGAGAAGGGACTAAGTGGAAATTATGTGTATTTTCCTATTCCTCCGTTTCATTCGCGAAATTTGGCAAAAAAATCTTTGATAATTAAAGTAGGGGTGAAAAAATTGGGTTAATGTGATTTTTCAGATTAGAATTATTTGGCTTTTTCAATAACACACTGTTTTGCTCTTGAAATTTCCAGCAAGTAAGTATCTATCTATCTGATTGACATGGACTGTCAACTGATACTTCAACAGTGCGGTCACGCTATAATTTGCTCAGGACTTTTAATTCTAAAATCATAGTAATAAGTTGTTTTTCGAGTGTGTTTTGTTGTGACTTTCATAAATGAATATCTGATGGTACTATCTAAGTAATCTTCAAGCCGAACTGAAGTGGTATAGTGTGTTAAATTTTAAAAACTAAAGTGTATTGTGGTGGTGAACGAAAAGTGATTTTTGATAGTTGAAATAATAACTATAACCAACCCAGTCAACCTACCGCCAATCACTAATTTTGTGTCACCAGCGTAAGGGACCCACAATTTCGCGCTGACTTCTAAGGTTCAAATAGCACGTAGCAATAAGTGTCCGCCTCCGTTCGCCGGCCGCCGTGACTTCGGATCCCAGATTCGCAGAAACGTCTTTTTGGGATTGTTTCAACATCTATCTGCTACGAGGACACTTACGTCACCCGCTACGGCTACGAGCACGGAGTGGGGGATCGCGCGCTCGCTCACTCTGCGCGCTGTGCTACGAAATCGACAACATCTGCTACGACGTGACGGTGCCGTTAGCACTTAGGCGATATTACACTGCGCGTCTTAAGTCGCATAAAACTAAATAATGCCATTTAAGCGTACACCTCCTTCTACTCCAGGAGCTACGGAAGAGGATGCAACTAATAACAAATTACGCTACAACAAAAGACCTCGTACAGAATCTTCCTCGCCGAGGAATTCAGAGTTCGCTGCTTTCAAAATTGAGATGAGAGGTATGTTTGACTCAATTAAGTCGGAACAAAACATATTACTGCAAAAGTTGGTTGAAGATGTACACGTGATTAAAGTACAAAACAATAATATACAGAAAACAAACATTGAGATTGAAAGATCTATCGAAACCATAAAAGGTAACTACGAGGACTTGAAGACTAAGTTTGTGAAACTTGAAAGGGACCGATTGGAATGTTACAATTATATAGACAAACTTGAGAAACGGATTGAGGATTTAGAATTTGGATCAAGATCATCAAGCATCGAACTTCGAAATATTCCATCAAATGAGAATGAGTCCGCCGACGACATAGTTAAACATATTCTTAATGTCGGGAAGGCACTAAACCTAGTAATTAACCACTCTAACATTCGAGATGCTTACCGTCTTCCAGCCAAACCTGGCAGGAATAAGACTATTGTAGCTGATTTTGATACGGTTTTGATCAAGAATAAATTCCTTACATCGGCACGCAGTTATAATCGGAACAAAGAGCCAGGATTGAAGTTGAACTCGAATCAGATTGGTTTAAAGGGTCAAATTCACCCTATATATGTTTCCGAATACCTACCGGGAAATAGCAGGAGGCTATTCTACCAGGCCAGGGCATTTGCCAATCAAAATGGTTATAAATTTTGCTGGACATCGAACCGAAGAATATTCCTGCGTAAGGAAGAAGCTGGTAAACGCATAAAGATTACCTCTGAGGAAGATCTTGCCTCACTACAATCTTCATGACTAAGTTTCCTTATCTTACATATAACATTTCTGCATGTTTTAACTCTTTGTCGTGTTTTCAATCATTCATTGTACCTTGATGGATATTTTTTAAAGATGTGCTTATACATATTAATATTTGTTAACCTGCCACACAATTGCATTTCACACTCACATCAAATCACAAAAACACATTCACATAGTAGGCTTGTTTCTTTAGTGTATGGTATACGGCAGTGTAACTTCATCCCAGTTTCTAATAAATTAGTGCAGTATACAGGTGTAGTGGAGTGCTTCATGTTCAGTTCGTTTAATTACAATGATTCTCAACTATTATATAATGAATAATAGCTTGGACAGAATATCATATGAACTTGAAGCACTTCATAATACACGGTCGTACGTCTGTGAGTCAGAAAACTGTGTGGGTTTCACAAGAAGTATAAGTAGTCCTTTTTCAATTTTTCACCTAAATATCCGCAGTATCAATAAAAACATTGACCAACTAATCGCAGTACTCTCCACTATTGATATGTACTATGACATCATAGTTCTGTCGGAGTGTTGGCTTTCTAAAATATCAAATGTTCCTCCAATAAATGGGTATATCTCGCACCTGACCACTGATATATCAAATCAAAATGATGGTATTGTAATATACATAAGGACAGGGCTTGACTGCGTGATATGTGAACCTGAATACGTCAAGGAATTTAACTGTTTGGTATGTAAGGTTGGTGAGATAGCTCTTGTCGCAGTGTATAGATCACCGTCGTTTCGCAATATTGACAGTTTCTTAAATGGGATCAACAGTGTGCTGGTCTCTCTTGAAGCGTATGCTAATATATGTGTACTCGGAGACATAAACATTGACATAAAGGCCAACAGCTCCGACCGCAGATCTGGGGACTATTTGAATCTTATGGCGTCTCATGGACTTTTGCCAACACACCAATATCCGACAAGAGCTGAAAACTGTCTAGACCATGTCATGTTGAAGTCTCAGCAAGATTCTGTCACTTTGGTCCTTGAGTGCCATATAACTGATCACTTTCCTACACTTTTAACAATTTCCCTAAAGAAAAAGTCAATCTCACCAGCTGTTTATCGTAGTAGGATTAATTACAGTGCAATACGTGAGGCCTTAACTAGGATTGATTTTGAGCCCGCACTAAGTTCTACTGACGCAAACTTCGCTGCAAGTTACTTGGTTGATGTCGTATCAGCTGTAATTAAAAATAATACAACCAGTTATAGAATACCTAAAATTAAAAGGAATATCAAGCTGTGGATCACACCGGGTCTAATACGATGTATTCGCAATCGTGACCGTATGCACAAAGCACAAAAACGGGACCCCACAAATGTTGCACTAAAAATATCATACATTAGATACAGAAATTTTATTAACAAGCTCTTAAAAAATCTCAAACGAACTTTTCAGAAAAATCTTCTTGAGGACGCAAAAAATAACTCAAAAGCTACGTGGAACGCTATTAGAACAATAACGCACACCAATAAACAAAAATCACCTGCTGTTTCGCTTCTTAGTGCAAAAGGAAATCCACAATTGTCAGTAAATGCGGTAAATCATTTCTTTACGAACATTGGCAAGGAGCTTGCAGCTCAAATCCAGAGCAAACCAGCTGTATCCACATCATCGACTGACACCGTGCATGTTCCTTCTCAACGTGATTCTCTGGCTCTTCTACAAACTGATGCAGAGGAGATAGAACTCCTTATAAGGAGCCTGCGAAAGGATTGTGCTGTTGGTTACGACAATATTTCTGCAGGTGTTTTGCAGTCGTCACTTGATGTATTTGTGCCTATTCTCACACATATTTGCCAGCTGTCTCTGTCCACAGGAGTCTTTCCTAATGTGTTCAAGAAAGCCATTGTGCACCCAATACATAAGAGTGGTGATGGAGACGTTGTGAATAATTATAGACCTATATCGGTGTTGCCAGCAATGTCCAAGGTTCTCGAAAAAGTATTGAATAAGCGGCTAACGAACTATCTTGAGAGGAAAAGTATTATTTCAGCTCAGCAATTTGGCTTTCGAAAGAATAGATCCACAGATGATGCGGTTTTATCTTTTGTTGACAGGGTGGTGGATAGCCTGGATAAGAAGGAAAAGTGCCTAGGCCTATTTCTGGACCTAACCAAGGCCTTTGATACTGTGTCGGTCCCGATTCTTATATCTAAATTGGAAAAAGTAGGCGTTAGAGGTGTGGCATTAAAAATATTTCAGGACTACCTGGCCAACAGGACACAGGCTGTTAAGGTGGGGGATTGCACCAGTGAAGATGAGGTTCTGGATTTTGGTGTTCCACAGGGGAGCATTTTGGGCCCAACTTTATTTACAATATACATTAATGACCTCTGTGAACTAAAATCTCCAAACTGCCAGGTCTTTGCTTATGCAGATGACACAGTGCTTTTTATTCATGGTCCCACATGGAATGACGTGAAAGTTCACGCGGAAACTGCCTTAAATAGGGCCTTGTTTTGGTTGTCAAGTAATCTGTTGACGCTCAACATTAATAAGACTCAGCTAATTGCTTTTGCTCTAAAAACTTCTTCTCTCCCTCCGTTGGATTCCTTCCTTATCAAAACCCACTCTTGTGGGGAACCTACCGACAGCTGTGATTGCCCAACATTATCTCGGGTGACCACTGTGAAGTACCTCGGAGTCAAAATAGACCAAACATTAAAATGGCAATCTCACATCGATGCACTAACTACACGCGTCAGAAAACTAATTTATGTTTTTAAATTGCTACGTAATGCCGCTAATTTGGAAACACTTAAGATGACCTACCATGCTTTATGCCAGTCAATAATATCTTACTGCATTACTGCCTGGGGTGGGGCTGCCAAAACTTTACTCTTGCCTCTGGAAAGAGCGCAAAGAGCCGTACTCAAAGTCATGACAAAAAAGATCTTTCGGTACCCCACCTCCAGGCTTTACAATGATACAGCTGTCTTGACGGTGAGACAACTATTTGTACAGCAGACTATAACCAAGAAACACACAAGTTTAAATTACGACCCTTCGATATACCAAAACAAACGTCGATCGGATATAGTCTGTCCCTCAGTAAGACACAGAACGACAATGGCTAAACGGCATTACACGGTTGTTAGCGGTATCCTATACAACAAAGTTAACAAAATATTAAAACTTTACCCATTAAAACAGAAGGAAATTAAAAATATTCTAAAGTCATGGCTTTTACAATTAGATTACACAGAAACTGAAAACCTGGTAAATTAATATTATTTGTGAGATTTCTACAAGAGTAATAAATGAAAAAAAATAATAAGTAACATTATTTTTTTATTATTTTATAAGTAATATTATTTGTGAGTCATTGAATGCAATAATCGGAATAACAAAAAAAAAAAAAAAAAAAAATGTGGCAAGGCTGGTTAAAGGCCAAATTTAAATCCTATAGTGTCCACATCAGTACCTAAGTAATCCCATTAACCCATCTGCACTCACGTCCTCTCACATTCACACATCACACGCACCCACACACCCCTACACAATGTAAATGTGGCACATAATATTATTGTACTCAATTATTATTTTAATATCAGTTACTATTGAGTTGGATTAAAATGTATTGAATCTTATTGATTTGTATTGAATTGTATAGAATTTTATTGAATTGTTTTGTTTTGTTTTGAATTGTCTTGAATTGTATTGAATTGGATTGATTTATATAGTATTGAATTGTATTGCATTGTGTTGAATTTTGTTTATTTGAATTGTATTGAATTCATTTGGATATGGTTCGGCTAGATTTAAATTACTTTAATGTTGGTGGAGCTGATCGTGTGAGTTTAAATTACATTAATATTAATATACTGATTCCCTATGTACAGGCTTGCCTAAGCTGGGACATCAGCGAGTCTTAATCCCTGTATGCTACCTCGATGTTTGTAAGTGTGCTGCAAGTATGACGGTGGAGTAGGTGCCCAGTGCCTGTAACACAGGTTAGTTCCTAGCGCAGGGCTGGGTCTTGCTTGCCCTCTGCTGCAGCGCGCCTCATTCACCTGCTATAGTTATGTGGTAGTATTAAGGATAATTATGTACTCAAAGTTTGTTGATGAATAAATTGAATTGAATTGATTGAATTGAATTGAATTGAATTGACATGTATTTGCTATACAGCCGTATGCCAACGGAAAAACCCTCGATTGATAAACAATAAACAATAAGCTATAACTGTGGAGAAGGGACTAAGTGGAAATTATGTGTATTTTCCTATTCCTCCGTTTCATTAGCAAAATTTGGCAAAAAAACTTGAAGTTTACATCAAGATCTTGTTGTCTTTACACTAAAACCCTTTTAATAATCTGGCCATTTCGTTATACATAATTTAATTGAATTGGATTATAATTGTCATATTTTAATAAGCAACTGCGTGTCATTCTGTGTCAATGACATCATGCAAAAAGTGACACCAATCTTGCCAAAGGGGTGTTACCCAGTTTCATTAGTGGCGTGGTGTGGGAGTGAAATAGGCAGTAGCTTTATATAAAACTAGCACTTCGCCCGCGACTTCGTTCGCGTGATCCGTATTTTATCCTACAGATTACTTTTTAGTTTCGCCCTCTTATAGGTTGAATTTCCAAAAATCCCTTCTTAGCGCTCCCCTTCATCATAAAAAGAAGCCCTGTACAGTAAAATTCATCAAAAATCTTTAACACTCCCTAAATCGTCTTTTAGAAGGAGTTTTGAAAAACTAAAAATGAAAACCTTTACTATTTACTTAGGTTAGTATATATGCCAAGTTTCGTGAGACAGGGAGACGTCATTTCTCCGAAACTGTTCATTGCTGCGCTGGAGGATGTCTTCAAGGTTCTAGATTGGAAGGCCCTTGGCATCAACGTTAATGGCGAGTACATCACTCACCTTCGGTTTGCCGACGACATAGTGGTTATGGCTGAGACCATGGAGAGCCTCAGTACAATGCTCGGTGACCTCAGTAGAGCTTCCGAAAGAGTAGGTCTTAAAATGAACATGGACAAAACCAAGGTCATGATGAATGCCCATGTAACACCCACTCCTATCAAGATCGGAGACTCTTTACTCGAAGTTGTAGATGATTATATCTACCTGGGACAAACGATCCAGTTGGGTAGATCCAACTTCGAGAAAGAGGTCAACCGTCGAATCCGACTCGGCTGGGCGGCGTTCGGGAAGTTGCGTGGTATCTTCTCGTCCAATGTACCGCAATGTCTCAAATTCAAATTCAAATTCTTTATTGCGAACTAAGTGTACAGAATCTCAGAATCTCAAGTGGAAATTATGTGTATTTTCCTATTCCTCCGTTTCATTCGCGAAATTTGGCAAAAAAATCTTTGATAATTTAAGTAGGGGTGAAAAAATTGGGTTAATGTGATTTTTCAGATTAGAATTATTTGGCTTTTTCAATAACACACTGTTTTGCTCTTGAAATTTCCAGGATGTAAGTATCTATCTATCTGATTGACATGTATTTGCTATACCCTCCTGAGTACCAGACATGGTTTTTTTGGAGTTTTTATCTGAAACTCTCGTGTTGCATAGTTAGACTACTATTGATTATTGAAAAAATATAGAAAAATATCATTAACCGGAAAATCCGGATTTTCACTATGTCCTACACAAAGTACAAGGGTACTTAACAAACATGTGATATATAAAGGACATAACATATTTCTGTCTTAGAATTATACCATAATTAGGAGATATGGGTATCAAATAATAGATTTCAAGTATGTATTAAACAGTATTTATTAAATTCTTCAAATTCAACAGAAAATAAAATTCTCTTCTAAAGATTTTCTCCTAAAATCTCAACTTAAACATACAAACTTACAGTAATTCAGTAGTAGGAACATAAGAGATCAATCAGTTATTTTTAAATTAAACTTATATAGAAGCTATATTTAACAGTCTTCATGAAAATTAGTAAAACAGTTACGATTAGTTAAACGGAAAAACCCTCGATTGATAAACAATAAGCTATAACAGTGGAGAAGTGACTAAGTGGAAATTATGTGTACTTTCCTACTCCTCCGTTATACTTTTCTGATTAATTTCGTTGCCAATCTAAAACAGTTAAATTCATTATCCGGGACTTCGTCGAGCTTCATTGCCTCGGCGCTTTTGCGGTGATTGCCGCTTAGTTAGTTTGATTATTCGAGTTTGAGGACATGACTAGAAAATTGTATTAGAGGGCTAAATCTTTACCTTACTAATATAATTCCTTCCTATCATAATCTTACTAATTCATGTAAACACTAGGCCAATTGGGTTCAATGTCCCTTACAAACTGACCTTCCGAATCGCTCATAGTCGGTGTTTTATAGCGATGAATATATTTATAATAAAAAATATTGCGACCACATAATATTAATCTTATTTCCTTGTATATTTTCAGACCGTAAGTTATCATAATCCTTGGACAATTTTCAAAATCAGTTTGAAGGACCTCTACGCGCCTCAGTCGTCATGAGAACGATAAAACCTTCGAGTAATGTCAATCATCAATATCATCATCATCAACCAATACATAATTATAATAAATCTGTAGAAAAGTCGTTTTTGTACATCGAAAATATTTCCAAAACAAAAAGCCAGGGTGTTAAAAGATAACCAACAGAACCCATTTCCAGCATTTCTGGCATTATTGTCTGTTCGTCTGTTTATTTGTGCATGCGTCACGTAAAATGTACGAAACCATCGTAGATAATTTTTATTGATAACAATTGTGCGTAACTTGAAGCATTACTTAGTTTTTGTTTCATCGCAATCGGTTCACTATATCAAAAGTTAAATAAATTTAAAGTATTCAAGAAGTAAAATTATCACAACAAACGCTATTGAGATACTCAAACATTTGAACTCGATATTTGATAGATGGCGTTGTGCATTTGAAGTCATTGTCTGAATGGCGGTGTTAAGATTCTCCACGAAAGAATGACACTAGAAAAAAAATTGGTAGGTTGATAGAGTAGGTCCTACCTATCCTATCTATCTATGGATATAGTGATCTAAAGTTGGTTTTCCAATGCGCATGGCGCGAAACGGTGCTGTTTTTATATGAGATTTACTGGGTACACTACATACATACGAAAAACTTTATTCCGTCAGACACAAATACGAATTTCAAAATACCGATCTTCATAATTCCGAATGGTTCAAAATTCCGAATATAACAACTCCTAACTACTGAATTTCAATAGATCGAATAACAAAAAGTCCGACTTAATGATAATTCGAAACATCAAAAATACGAATTCCAATTATTCAAATACCGATTAATACAATTCGGAAATAAAAACGCCGTGGTAACAATTCTAACCTAACTTAACCCAAATGATTCACCAACAATAGAGGGGAACTGGCACTCGGCGGCCGCTGCGGCGGCACGCTCGCTTAGGTTGCTCGCCTTCGGGCTTTAATAGTCACAATTCTAACTTAAACTAACCGAAGTGATCAATAATACAGGGGATTTGCAGGATGCAAGCAAGTACGCAGCATGCAAGCAGACACGCAGCATGCAAGCAGACAAGCAGCAAGCAAGCAGGCATGCAACATGCATCTAGCATTGTTTCTGTCACGGCTCCGGCTCTGCGGGGTTTGGGCGGCCCCACGCGAGCTTATCGTCGCAGATGGTTTTAACGCTCGCCACCGCAGCTTCGGCTCAGCCTCAGTCGCGGCGGCGGGCCTTCAAAACACCTGCTCCTCAGCTCGCGGGCCGCCCCACCCCTACGCGCCTACGCGGGGTTAAATTACACTCTAGGGTAGGGCAGACAAGACTGCGTGAAGTCGGTTTTGCAGCGATTCGTTTCTGTTATTAAATTTTGTAGCACAACATTTATAACTCTTATAGTTTATTCGATGTATTGAAAATCTGAATGTCGTTTTTCGGACCGAGAACCCTTAGAGCATTTGATTCTTCGAAAGTATGAAAATCGGAAAACTAACAAATCGCATTTACAACTTTCGGTAAAATAAATTTCGTGATTTTTAATAATAGAAATTATAATTATTAGGTATTATGAAATTCGGACATTTGAAAATCGGAACATCGAAATTCGGAATAAAATATTTCGGAGTATTTGGGTGTTCCCGAGATTTACTACTGCGCAGCCATTGTAGCCAACTTCAGGGCGGCTAAAAATTTTGGCGAGAACTATAAATAGGGTGGGGTAGGCCGTCAGTTGACGGGAGCGAAGCCGCGGGCACAGCTAGTAGACAATTAGTTATAACTGTCAGTTGGACGATTCAAGGCGGAGTCGAGTTGGAGATCTTGACTTGGAAATTACTTAATCTAAACCTTTCTTATGTTATTATAGTTCCTTGCTATAGTTATACTTAATCTTAATCTTACAAATATAAATTTTGCGACTGTTCTCAAGCAGTGAAAGTACTGTAAACTAATTGACTATTGTTATATATGAATAAAAACATATTATTTCTTGTTAGCAGTATTATATTTAATGACATAACTCTAGTCAACAACGGTAACCAAGCAACACGTATTTAGTCTATGACACGCCTCCGCCGTGATTCCCAGGAATCAGAAGCGCCGGGAGCAGCTGGTCGAGGTGGCGCATCCATGTGCGTCCGCTGTCGATCTCTATCTCATAGTGGAGGTTTAGGCCTGAGATGACTGGCGTAGCCCGGAGGAGACTTCTAACTGTGTGAACCTTGTGCAGTAACCCACCACTCTCCCCCTCTAATTTGTGCAGTGATTTCTTAACCGTCTGAACAAATCTTTCAGCTTGTTCATTAGTTGCGGGATGGTCAGGGTCGATCGTTTTGTGAACAATGCTATTGCTAGTTAAGAACGTCTGGAATTCTTGAGGGACAAATTGTCTACCATTATCCGACACCAGCGTATAGTGGTAATCCAATAGTACATTACTGCAGCGGCCAGCAAAATAGGCATTGATGGACGAACGTGTAAATGTGGGCCGAGGCGAAGCCGAGGCACACATACGTAAGTCCATCAATGCCTAGTTGTGGCCAAGGCTTGTATAGTACTTTTCTCAAATAATGCGCGGAAATTAAAACTAAGTAGTACCTAGAACTCATTTTGTCAAAATCAATGACGAACAACAATAATTGTTCCCGCGTTAAAGTGTTCCTTTGTTTTTTTTTCAATAAACAGCGTTCTATTTGCAAGCCAGTTCGAAATTTAAATAAAACCTTTGATAAGTTACCTCCTTGGTTGCCATGTTTCGGAGTAAAACATCGTTCCATTTTTAAACTACACGACAGATATGAGTTTACTATGGAATTTATTTGGCCGCTAGACACGACAGATATGGATTTTCATACAACTTTTGCCGGCCGCTGCGCGCATGTATTTGACCAGTACAGCAATTTCGATTTATCTCGAAGAAGGTTGTCAAAATAATGATCACATTTCCAAGCATGTTTGAGAAAAGGTTATTTGACACCTTAATCGTCTAGTTTCTGAATACAGAAAGCACTCGTAGTAATTTTTATAGGGATTATTGTCGCAGTTTTTGTGGGGATTATTTCTACCCATTTGGAAAATGCATCTACGTCAATTAGAAGTTGATAGCCGGATATCGGACCTGCAAAATCGATATGTATTCTTTGCCACGGGCCAGTAGGGTCTTCCCAGTGCAGATGCAGAGGGGCTTTTAGTTGTTCATTCTGGTTTAATCGATAGGTTCTGCATGATTTTACTTTGTTTGCAATATCTTTTTCAATGTTCTTACAGTATACGAAACTCCGCGCAAGAAGTTTCATTTTCAAGATCCCGACATGTCCCGCGTGAAGTTCATCTAAGATGCGTGGGCGTAGTTTATGTGGAATTATAACTCTCATACCTTTTAGGATGCAGTCATTCTGAAGAGTTAGTTCGTTGTCTTTATATCTGGACTCCTTAAGTGAACTGCCTGATTGGAGTGTTTCAAGTAATTTCTGTAATTCTGGGTCTTCTCTTGTTTCTTCTGCTATTATTTTTGGTGAAATATTTAATGCGTTTATCTAATTCAGCTGGAATATGTAATGCTGGTCACATTTATTCTCATTAATCTTCTCAACGGGTAAACGTGAAAGGTAGTCGGCGTTGGAGTGCTTTGAGGAACTTCTATATTCGATATGGTAGTCAAATCCTGATAGAAAATGTGCGTAGTGGAATAGCCTCATGGTACTCAAGGCGGGTAAGGTTTGGTGCGGGTGAAATATTGATGTAAGGGATTTATGGTCTGTAATTAAGGTGAATTGCCGGCCGTAACAATAGGGAAATAATTTATTTAAACCCCAGAAAATAGCTGTCGCCTCTTTATCGATTTGACTGTATTTCTTTTCGCTGCTGGTCAGGGATCTAGAAGCAAATGCTATTGGTCTTTCTGAGCCATCCAGGTAGTTTGTGACTTAGAACGGCACCAATCCTGTGGGTGAAGCGTCTGTGGCAGTATAAGTGGTTTATTCTGATCGAAGTGTATTAGAATTCTTTCGCTTAGTATTTCTTTTTTTATGTTTTTCAGGCTTTCTTCACATTTTGTAGACCATATAAACTTTTCTCCTTTCTTCAAGAGTTATGTGATGGATGCTATTGGGTGTGAATTTGTTGTAATAATTTGCCCTGTTACGGCACGCCTAGTAACGTTCTTAGTTCATTTACATTAGTTGGGCGTTGTGCATTTAAAATTCCTTTTATCTTGTCCTGATTTTTATGTAAACCCTCTTTGTCTTTAGTGTGTCCCAAGTAATTGATACTTCTTTTGAAGATTTGGCACTTTTCTTTATTAAAACGAAGGATGCTGTCTTGAAGTTAAAGCAAAACTTGTTTCAATCTGGATAATAATTGAGTTTTTGGCGATCCTTGAATTATTATATCATCGAAGAAGCACTTGACACCATCAAGGCCCAGCAGTAATTGGTCCATGTATCTTTGCCAGAGACTTGGGGCTACTTTGACTCAAACATGAGTCGGTTCAATTTAAAAGTACCTTTGGGGGTTTTCAATGTTTGCAGCAGTGCGCTTTCTTCATCCATCACCATGTTCAGGTAGGCTTGCGTGATGTCTAAGGTGCAGAAAAATTGTCCGCCGTTCATTTCAGCTAGAATATCTTCAATTACTGGTATTGGATATTGTTCGTCTTCTATAATTTTGTTTAAGGTAATTTTTTAGTCGGCGCACAGTCTGAAGCTTCCGTTTGATTTTACTATTGGGACGACGGGAGCGCCCCAATCGGAGTGATCAATCTTCGTAATAATTCCCAGTTTTTCAAGTCGGTCGATTTGTTCATGTACTTTAGATCGTAGCGCATATGGAATTCGCCTGTGCATTATCTTTAAGGGTCAGGTGGCCTCGAACGTTTGGAATTTCACCTAGGTTTGTAGTGAAGACGGTGAGTTCGAACTCTTTAAGCAATTGTTCAAGATTTTGTGTCTTCTTGCACGTATCAACCAAATTTATTTCGGCTAGTTTAATGTAAAACTCCTTGATCCAACTTCTACCCAAGATGGGTTTCACGTCTTTGTTAATCACGTATAGTTTTCCATAGTATAGTTGGTTTTTATATTTGCATTACATTAATAGTTCTCAGTATAATGCTCGATGACCTCAATAGAGCTTCCGAAAGAGTGGGTCTTAAAATGAACATGGACAAAACCAAGGTCATGATGAATGCCCATGTAACACCCACTCCTATCAAGATCGGAGACTGTTTACTTGAAGTTGTAGATGATTATGTCTACCTGGGACAAACGATCCAGTTGGGTAGATCCAACTTCGAGAAAGAGGTCAACCGTCGAATCCGACTCGGCTGGGCGGCGTTCGGGAAGTTGCGTGGTATCTTCTCGTCCAATTTACCGCAATGTCTCAAGACAAAAGTTTATGACCAGTGTGTGTTGCCAGTGATCACCTATGGGACCGAGACGTGGTCGCTCACAATGGGCCTTATCAGAAAGCTTAAAGTCACCCAAAGGGCAATGGAGAGGGCTATGCTCGGAATTTCCTTGCGTGATCACGTCAGAAATGATGATATCCGCAGGAGAACCAAAGTTACCGATATAGCCCGAAGAATTGCCAAACTTAAGTGGCAGTGGGCAGGGCACATTGCTCGCAGAACGGATGGCCGTTTGGGCCGAAAAGTTCTGGAATGGCGACCGCGAACCGGAAGACGATATGTTGGAAGGCCTCCCACTAGGTGGACCGATGACCTGGTTAAGGTTGCGGGAAGGCGCTGGATGCGAGACGCACGGGATCGGTCAATGTGGCGACGCCTGGGGGAGGCCTATGTCCAGCAGTGGACGTCTTTCGGCTGAAATGATGATGATGATGATGAATAGTTCTCTTTACTCAAAATCAAAAAATCTAAGTCAAATGTTTTTTATTTCACATAGGCCTACATGGGCACTTATAAAACGTCGACAAAAGGTGCACGGTTCGGGTTGGTTGTTTCCTGTGGAGATGAACCGGCAAGAAACTCCACTTAAATGGCTAGACAAGAATAATTTAATTAGGAATTTAAATAAGATAAAGATGATGCACTTTAGACAGCGTTCTCCCAGCTTAACTAATCTTCAAATACACTATAAAAGTGACAATATCGAGGAAACAGAAGACACGAAATTTTTAGGATTACAAATAGATTACAGCTTAAATTGGAAAGCACATATAGATACTTTGTGTAAGAAACTGAATTCCTCTGCATGTTTTATATAGAGTTTTCTCCATAGTAGATACCAAAACAGTTCTAACGGCATAGTTGAATCTGACTTACTTATGCTACGGCAGCAGCAGCTGTAGCTGCTGGAGCAGTGGTGGCCCTATGGTATCGGCCGCGACTTACAAGTTGTAGGTCGTGGGTTCGAGCCCAGGTAGGCGCTTTACTTTGTGTAAATTATTTCATCATCACTGCTCTCAAATCGGTGAAAGAATACATCGTGAGGAAACCGGCATGTACTAGAACTAAACATTCGAAGACATGTGACATCCACCAACCCGCACTAGGCCCGCGTGGTGGATTACGGCCAATTCCCTCACAGAGCATAATGTTTATTATGCTCTGTGAGGGAATTATGGCATAATGTTTTGGGGAAATTCATCAGATAGGGAGCTAGTGTTTAAGGCACAAAAAAAGTGTTTAAGGGCAGTATGTCAAATAAAAGCTACTGATAGCTGTAGACCACACTTTATAGAATTAAAAATAATGACATTTCCTTCCCTATATGCATTTGAAATAGCAATGTTCGTTAAAAAACACTTAAATTTATTTGAAACCCTGACTAGTAAACGTCACTGGGACAAAATACACGTTATGCCTCATAAAACAGCATTATACGCAAAAAGCTTTCTGGGAATGGCTCCAAAAATTTATAATAAGATACCCACGGCTATAAGAGCTGAGAATGACATTAACAAATTTAAAAGAATGCTAACAGATTTTATGGTTAAAAAAGCGTACTATTCCATTGGTGAATTCTTAACAGGCAATTCAAATAAATAATAATAAGGTATGAGTCTATGTATATTTTTTGTGTGAGTCAAATGTCCGATTTGTTTATGCTCAATTCGATTTAATGAATCTTATTATAAGTAACTAATTTAATTTTAATAATACAATGCATGAAAGTATATATTTTAAAATTAGAATTATAAATGTGTCCAAAATTTGTATGCCTATTAGGTTAAACATAGCGATCTTGACATTAGAATTAGAACTTAAACTGTACCTATGTTTTTACAAATAAATAATTTGAATTTGAATTTGAGAGGAGGCCTGTGTCCCAGCAGTGGAAACATTGATAGGCTGATGATGTGATGTGAATATGTCATATTATTTCCGAGACGGGTGAGCACGACTGTACTTTTTTATTTTTTGTTCTCTAAAATTAAGTTCGAGCGAATCGACACAGAAAAATGAATATTTTTAATAGTGCTCGATTCGCCCAATTCGGGCGAGTTAAATTCGGGCGAATCGTCCAATAACCCCAAATTACTCCTAAACGGGAAAGGCTAGCTTAATGACGCCGTCTGCAATATTGAAGTACATTTAACAGAGCATCAGAACATAACCAACAAAAAACGTAAATATTGTGTTCAAGTTTTTAATGAAATGTGGAAAAATTAAATTAGGGTGTTTGTCGGCATTTTGTGGGTGGAAGTTTTTCATTGCTCGGCAGTTTAGTTGAAAACTTTTAGGTGAAATTCGGTCAAATATTTTTTGAACTTTGATAGGAAACCATTTTTAAGCATTGACTTACTTGACTTAAGATCCTATGGCCCCTAGCTGAGGCAGAGGGCTTCCACAGTAGTCCTCCATTGAGACCGGTCTTGAGCTTCGCGCTTCACCCCGCTCCGCGTCATTCCGATACTCGTCGCTTCAGCCAATACGGTGCGTCGCCATGTTTGACGGGGACGGCCTTGCTTCCTTTTTCCTTGAGGATTCCAATCCAAGGCCTGTTTAGGAATGTGATCGGAATCCCTCCGGAGCGTGTGACCAATCCAACACCATGTACGCCGCTTGATCTGGCGGTCGATCGGGGTCTCCTGGCGTCTCTCTAACAGCTCTTCATTAGAGATGATCTCTGGCCAGTAAATTCCGAGGATGCGACGAAGACATCGATTGACGAAGACCTGGATTTGGCGTGAGATGTCCTTTGTTACCTTCCACGTTTCGCACCCGTAGAGCAGCACGGATTTGAAATTGGACCCGAAGATTTTTAGTTTAACCCTTCGGGTCAGATTTCGTGATTGCCACACAGGTCGCAGCTGTGCGAAAGTAGCTCGCGCTTTGGCGATCCGTGAAGTGATATCCTCTTCAGTTCCTCAGTCTCTGACAAGACGCTCCCGAGGTACGTGAATTTGTGGACGCGTTCCACAACCTCTGTGCCGATTAATATCGGAAAGAATTCCTCACACCTGCACGCATCTCCTGGATCTTCCGGATGTTAATTTTGAGTCCAGTTTGTGCCGCCTCCTGGCGCAGGTCGTTCAGTTTCGACTGCATGTCGGCGTGTGTATGACTCAGCAGGCAAAGATCATCAGCATAGTCCAGGTCTTCCAAGGCGTTTTTCATTTGAAGATCTTTGACAGTCGTTACGAGTAGTCAGAAGCTTAAGATCTGACACCAGTCTTGCCAAGGGGTATCGTGTTACCCAGTTACTGGGTTGTGGAGGTCAGATAGGCAGTCGCTTCATGTAAAACACTGGTACTCAGCTAAATCCGGTTAGACTGGAAACCGACCTCAATATAGTTGGGAAAAGGCTTGGTAGATTGATTGACTTCTTCATGGAAACATGAAATTAATAATATCTAGTTAAATAAGTATATGAAAGATGATTGAGATAACACATTTTGAAGAACCAATTTCAAAAAATTATCTGCTCAAAACGGCTAAAGCCCGTCCTTTTTAGAGCGTGTCAACTGATAGGTGTGGGGGAGGAGCGTCGCTTAAACATCAAATTATGACACTTCAAGTCCTTCTTAGAAAAAACACTGTTGCCGCTAAAAATTTTCACAGATTTGAATGAACTACCAATTAAGTTATTTTATATGTTTTTAAAGAAATAAATAGTGCCTTGTTTCGCTATTAATATTTTCGTACAAAATCTAACAAATCATTGACAATGTATATTTTATACCAATAAATAACGAAAAACATCAACACCATCGCTTACCATCATCATATAGTGGTGAAGCGCAAGCCTATCAATAATAATAATAAAAAAAAACTAAAAAATTCTTAGCTCTTCGTATTTTCTATAATTTATATATCAAACCGTATTATATCACCGTAATATCTGCATAAAATTTAATTTTAATAATGTCTACATATATATATAATAAACCAAGAAGAAAACAAATAATATAATTACAATGCCAAACCATACAAAATCAAACGAAAAATGACATAAGCTAAGAAGAAAATGTTGACACGAAGCCAGGCCCGAGCCAAAAACACACGCCCAACATCTTCGGGTTCGTCGCTCAGCAGCGCACCCACCGGGATCCCCTACATCCGTGAGTGAAGCGATCCTGGACGCTGCAATAGCGCTGAGCTCGAGCGACGAATATTTCTCTTCTCTGACGACACCACCACCTATGCGTCGACGGGGAGGACGCCGACCGCCGGACAGCCTGGGACTTCGAGGCCCATCGGCCTCTGACAGGGTCCCCGCTCCCGCTGGAAGTGTGCAGCGCATGCGATGGACGCAATAAATTAACGAAAACGTCATGCGCGCATACTTTGGGGCTACAGAGGGGGGAAGTAAACTGACTGCGTACCGTGGTCGGATGCTCTCTCTGTTTCAGTTGCTTGAGCCATCTGTCAACGTGTCCGCCCAAATTCTATCGGATCAGGTGCGGGTCATCCAGCGTAACCGTATGCTGGATGACGCCGTACTTGATAGACTGCGTGAGGAATCACGGAGTAGCCGTGTCTCGCCTGCCTTGCCTCCGGCCGCGGTGCAACTGCAACCCAGTGTTTCACCGCGACCCGACCATGTTGGAGAGGGTGACGACGACGGGGCTATATCCGTGAATACCCAATGCAATGCACGATTGAGGAGCGCTTTAGAGTGTGCATTCCGAGAGTATCGTTCCACACCGCCTGAGCTTAGACCTCGACTACCTCGTCTGCCCATGCATAAGAAAAACTAGGGCGCTGGTGTGTGCTGTAGATTCGCAGCTATCAAATGTTTTTGATAGCAGCAAAGACCTTGCCGATACCCACTCAATCTTGTACTGTGCGGCTGCAGCGGCATGTCGTGTAGCTAATGTCAAGTTTCCCAAAACTGACAGAGCTACACGACCAGCTATACCAGCCTGGCAGTACAGGATTGAGCATCGTATCGGCGAGGCTAGAGCACTCATCGGCAAGCTTATCTGCTTCAGGGAGGGCAACACTCGCCCTAGAGTGATGCGCTTTGTGAGGCGGGCGTTCTCGGGGACTGATATCAGTTCTCGAGATTATCTGTCCCGCGTCACAGAGCGTATCGACTCTTTGAAGCAGAAGATCTATGCATGGGCAAGCCGTATTCGTCGGTACAAGCGGCGAGTGGAGCGATACACTCAGAATCGCACATTCCAGAGCAACGAAAGGTGGGTTTATAGGGCTTGGGAGCGACCCGACCAAGGTGTGACTGACATGCACCTACCGGATAATGACGCCATGTGTTCGTTCTGGCGCGATATCTGGTCGGTGCCTGTCAGTCACACCGAGGGTGACTGGACTCGGGTGGTCGAGCAAGCGTGCGATCCGATACCACAAATGGGGCAATTACCATCAGCCCCCAAGATCTGGCTCGTGCAGTCCGTCCGTTGCCCAATTGGAAATCTCCAGGGCCAGACGGACTGCAAAACTTTTGGATTAAGTGGTTCCAAAGATCGCACGCTCGTTTGGCATCTCAGTTCCAGCCTGCCTTAGAGTCAGGGTCGCTGCCCCAGTTCCTAACGACAGGAATAACCTACCTGCTCCATAAATCGGGTAGTACTGTGGAACCTAAAAATTATAGACCGATAACATGTTTACCGACGGTCTATAAAGTTCTTACATCCATTCTGAGAGCGAAAATTAATCAACATATTGACAATAACTCCATCATGTCTGCTTCTCAGAATGGATGTGGGAACGGGTCCCGCGGTACTATGGAGCTGCTCCTCATAGACATTGCTATTAGCCAACAGGTTCGCCATTCCCGCAAGGATCTGGCGACATGTTGGATAGATTACAAGAAGGCCTATGACTCAGTGCCACATACATGGCTCATGAGGGTGCTGGAGTTGTATAAAACTGATGCAACACTGCGCGCCTTCCTGACGTCATGTATGGGGCAGTGGAGGACGGTTCTTCACTACCCAGGATGTCGACAGATTCAGGAAAACAGCGAACCTATAAGGATTGAGCGCGGAATATTTCAGGGCGACAGTCTGAGTCCTCTGTGGTTTTGTTTAGCCCTGAACCCTCTCAGTCAACTGCTGGAGGGTTTGGGCCTGGGCTATCGGTTGAGAAGAGGTGGTCAGGTCATATCACACCTCCTTTAGATGGATGATCTGAAGCTCTTTGCCCCCAACAACTTTCAACTGATGAAGCTACTTAAGGTGACAGAAACCTTCAGTGACGCCATCAGGATGGAATTTGGTGTGGACAAATGTGCAGTCATGCGTGTAAAGCGAGGGGAGATTATGGAATCCGTGGGAATACAACTCTCGGATTCCATTCACCTTCGATCCCTTTCCTCAACCGAAACTTAAAAGTATTTGGGTATGTCGAAAGCATTAGGCATCAATGCTAGTGACGTGAAACAGTCGTTGAAGGAACGCTTCTGTGGCCGCCTGAATAAAGTACTAAATAGTCTTTTATCAGGCGGAAACAAGGTGCGCGCCTTCAACGGCTGGGTCATGCCGGTCTTGATGCATTCTTTCGGCATACTCAAATGGACTCAAACAGAACTTGACGACCTGGATAGGAGAGTCCGCACGCTGCTTACTGCAAATCATATGCATCACCCACGGTCCAGCTGCTTCAACGCCCACCGCGGACCACTCGGGGTCTGTCGGACCGGCACGCTCGAGGTCTGGGCGGAGACGTCGAACCGGATATACCGGTGGTCGGAATAGGTCTCCACCTCCTCCATGACGCGCCAGTCAATGACACGTGGTGACAGAGCGGTGCTGGCGAACGAAATGTCCACCACCGATTCGCCCTGCATCCGCACACACGTGGGTACAGAACCCCGGTTTAGGAAGACCAGGCCTGTCTCCAGAGCCCAGTCCTCTACCATCCTGCCCCGTGTGTCCGTATACCGGGAACCCCAAGCCAAATTCTTGGCATTAAAGTCCCCGAGGACGAGCACAGGGAGGGAGCGGTACCCAACGACGACGATTCTCAACTCCGCAAGGGAGTTGTGGAACTCGGCGAGAGTTCGATTCGGAGAGAAGTATACCCCCACCAAGGCAATCTCCCCTAACCGTGCTGCCACGCAACCCCGTCCCCTCCTGACATCCTCGAGGGACGGGGTACCGGCGGCGGCTGATGAAATTAAGGTCACTGAGCCGCTCAGGTCTTCCACCCAGTCATCTCTGGGTGGGACAAAGTACGGCTCAGCGACCACAGCGATGTTAATCGACCACTGCGCCTAGCTCTGGAGCAATAGATCCTGAGCAGCGGCACAGTGGTTGATGTTCGCCTGGAGGAGGCGTAATGGGGCCATTATTGGCACTCCATTTTAGCCCCCTCCCCATCCCCTAGTGAGGGTCCCGCCGCGGTGGTTTCGGCGGCGACGACGGCTGTGGGGGCAGCAGCAGCGGCGGAAGTGGCTGTGGCTGCGGCGATGACGGCGGTGGTGGGGGGCTTGCCCCTGCCCCTGGCCTTGCCAGGTGGAGCGCAGGTCTTTTTTTTTTTTTTTTTTTTTGGGACAAACCCACCGCACTATTCCCAAACCACTGCAACTCCTGAAAGCCAGAATCAACAGTGGTGACCACCAGAAAAGCGCCGAGGCAATGAAGCTCGACGAAGTCCCGGAGAATGAATTTAACTGTCTTGGATCCCGCAACGAAATTAATCAGAAAAGAACTACGGAGGAAAAAAACATAAATTTCCACTTCCCTCCATATCAAGCAGGAGACAGAACAAACAAGGCCACTAGGCACAAAGGGTCGTTTACAACTGGGATAAGCCCAGTTGCCTAGCACCACGGATAAAAATAAGAATTAATATTATTGGGTCCTAACATTGTGAGCTGCTATGTTTGATTCCAATAATAGGTATGGCAAAAACGCTTGAACGCACGGAAATTTGTTCTAGTTTCCACAAGGTCCGTATAGTAAACAACTCCTTTTTTTTTTTTTTTTTTTTTTTTTTTTTGTTTCGCTGGGAAAAAATGCATTACGCATACCCGCCCATCGGGGGATGGGGGGGCTATGTGGGACTCCCCGGGCTGACTGACCCGGTATACCCACTAAAATAACCCAGCGGCACTCCCGCATCGTCTGAGTGGAGGAGGACTGGGAAACCGGCACAGCCTTTACTTCCAGTCCTCCGCCGACGACCGCCCGCCTTTACAGCGGGGCCTCCACGCCCCTCCCTTAGTGGAGGGGCCCGGGAACGACCGCGAGTGCCCGGCCGTTCCCGCCCAACGAGGGTGGTGATTGGTGCAATGCGGACGAAGGTGCCCCCGCACCATTCGTCCGCTAATCACCACCAGGAGGAGGGAGGAGACGATTATACAACCGCCTTCTCCCTCCCCTTCTCCGCCTGCGGAGCGGCGGCGCGAGAGGTTCGTCGGTGTCGGCGATGTTTTCCGAAGTCTAATTTGTCCAATTTCTTATTCCTTCATATTCTTATTTTTCCGAATTCTTATTTTTACATAATCTGAATTTTCCATATTCATTTATTTACACTTTCTCATTATTACATGTTCCATTTTATTCCACATTCTGTATTTTCCACATTTAAGTACAATCACAATAAAAACTAAAACAACAAACAGATGAAACAAAGAGAATAAAAATGGGACTCAAATTTGGCGTTGTTCAAATAAAACCCTCCGATGCAATGCTTCTGTGACCTTGAATGCCGAATTGAATTCAATATTAAGGGAAAGCAGTCATACATGCGCACCTAACTTTTCAAAAAATAAAATCACTGAGGCTATAGACACCTGCAAAAAATGATGCCGTACTGAGTGGAAATCAGTTCCTGAAATTTACGAGAGTTGCATGGAGGAGTTTGAAAATGATTCCGATTCAAGTAATAACTGTGAATTACCACATTTTTCATCAATAAAGGACTCTTTGTACTCGACACGTAAGAATGTTATTAACATATCTAAATGCGCTTTTAAAACATGTGAAGAGGTGGAAATACCGAAAATTTTAAAGAAAGATTTTCTATTACATGAGGGAGAAGGAGAAAATAAAATATTCGTTTTTCGAAACCCAGGATCATTGAAATTGATTAAACATACAGATCTGTATTTAGCCGATGGTACTTTTCGGAGTGTGCCTAAACCATTTGAGCAATTATTCTCAATCCACGTCGACATTGGTAGCACCAGAGAGGTTACCTCTATAATACCAATTTTTTTTTGCTTATTGTCAAACAAAAAAGAGAGTATAGTTATCGGCACGTAACTTGGCAAGAGTCGTTAGATGCGCACAAGTCGTTTTTTAGGTCTCTTTGGTTATCAAGCGGGACGCGGGGAACGTTTAGTACCGTTTCAAGCGCGCGATTGGTTGTTCAGTTGACATAAGGATAGACTGACCAATCGCGTCGCGTCCACGTTCCGTTCGCTCTGTACGGTGGTTGGTCATTTCATGCACTATGCGCGAACTTACCCCCACTACGCCAAAACCTTGCCAAGTTACATGCCGGGGACTATACGTATGTAGAAGTATTTTATGTGTAAGTTTGATTATGTGATAAAAATATATGACCATCCATTCATTTTCCTTTTTTGTATCGAACTGTACTCATTCGGAAAATTTTGGTGTTAGGACAATAAACAATTAAGAAATCTAAGAATTCGGAAATATAAGAATTTGAAAAAATAATAATTAGGAAAAATAATATTGCGTATTTTAAATAATTCGTAAAATTAATAATATGCAAAATCGCGAATATGGATTTTTGCGCTGACACCGGTTCGTCCTCCCGCGCACGCTCCGCCGCCTCCTTTTGCGACATCACGACCTCGCAAAAGGAGGCAACCGCCGCCCAGGCCTCCTCACTCCCCAGCATGGAGTTGACCATGCCGGGGAGCGAGAGGTCCTGCCCGATCACACTTGTTAGGGCACGGCGCAGCTCAGCCCAGGCTGGGCACACCTCGAGGGTGTGCTGCGCCGTGTCCTCTACTGCTCCGCAGTCATAGCACGCCGGGGTTTCCTCCCTCCGGATCCGGTGCAGGTGCGTTCCGAAACAAACAACAACTCCTGAGGTAGCCTCTACATTATTCAACATAATATTACGTTCATTCTGCCAAAGAATACACTCCCATAAGATATGATGTGCAGATTGTACATATTCGCAGTCAGATATAGAACACTGACATTAAGGCGAGGCAACGAGCTTGAACGAAAACAATTTACTTTTAAAGTTACCATGCCCTGTGAGAAATTGGGCAACACAGTGATCCACCTCCAGCCACGTCCTGGCCAGCCGAACGCGAACGGATGGCAAGAATTGGTGGAGATGTCGGCCCTTGATGGAATTATCCCACCTACATTGCCATTCGGATAAAAGTTCCTCCCAGACGTCAATAGGTGGTTTAAATAATCTAGAGATTTTCTCACGGTCACAAGTTCGCGTCCGTGGTCTCTCGTGCGGAATAGTGCATTGCAGCACGTCACTGCACTTCAAGGTCGACCGGAAGTACGCCAGCAAGTACCGGTAAGGCCTCAGTACTAACCGTCCTGTACGCTTTGCATAAGAATATCAAAGCCAAACGCTGACTCTGAAGCAACTTACGTCGCACCGCCCCTATGGTGGCCCTATCAGCCCAAAATGGCGCCCCGTAGCAAATACAACCCAAGTAAGTAGCCCCATAAATAGTTTTTAAAGTTAAAAAAGACAGACCCCACGTAGATTTAGATATTCTCGTTAAGGCATAGAATTTTTTTTTAATTTTCACCGACTATTTTAATATGATCTATAACTGCAAAATTCCTCTCTAACACGAGACCAAGATAGCACACGGACTGCTTCCTTTTTACGGGAACGTTATTAAATTTAATAGTAGGACACGATTTAAGATTACCCTTCAAAATGAGTTGATAAGTTTTGTGCGGAGCAAAGGTCAGGCGGTTTCGATCGCCACACTGAGATACCAATCATAGGCAAGTGTCAGCCAAGTTCTCGAGTCCAGCTCGAGTACTTGATTGAATGAGCAGAAGAGCGTCGTCCGCGTAACCGGTTAATGAACAGCCGCTTGGAAGAGGAATCGCGAGGAAATCATCAAAGCCTAAATTCCACAAAGGCGGACCAATAACCGAACCCTGAGGACATCCCATGGTGAGAGACTTCGACATGGAATGATGAGCGCAGGTCTTGCTCCCAGCCCGGTGATCGGCCGGCTTGCCAACTGCCGCACATACGACGCAGTGCGGTGTGGCATTGCACGAACCAGCCTTGTGACCGGGCTGACCACACCGGAAGCAGTGGTCGCTGCGGTCCACCTACCTCCGAGGTGCATTTAGCTCCCACGTGGTTGCCCACGTGGCAGCGGAAGCACCTCAGAGGTCTGGGTTTCAGCAGTTTCACCTGCGCGGAAACCCAGCCCACCAAGAGCCTTTGGCCCTCTCCGGCTATTTTTAGGCGGCTGGCGGCACCGGGGACCTCCAGCATCCGGGCCCCAGTTGCGGTGACCCTCACCCGGATGCCCTCGGTGACGCCGAGCTCCTCCAGGTTCACCGCCGTCCCGGACACGCCCTTTTTTCCGCTTCCGGCTGTAGCGTAATCACTACAGCTGCGGACTTCGGGGCGCGTAGCCTAGCCGCGACGCTTCGCTCCTTGCGCCGCTTCCGTCTCTCTTTTCTTTTAGCCGCCTTTGCTGCCTTGCCCACCTTCTTCTTCTCCCCGGCCACTTACCATTCGGCGTCTGCCCCAGTAGAGTCAGAAGGCGAAAGAGATAGGGGCGGCCGACTCGCTGCCTCGACTGGGGCCCTCGCCGCCTGTCCAGCCGCTCCGCCTTTTTTGCCTGGATTTCTCGAACTCGCTGGGGCTGACCTCGTGGGTTCCACCGTGGCTCTATGACTGGGCTGTCTCGTCGAGCCCGTGGCTGCTGCGGCGGTGGCAAAGGTAAATCCCTAAGAATTTTACCTCATTTACCAATTCTATCTTGTCTCCTTTCAATTTCACATCTATAGTGTCGGTGTTACGAGATGTAGACTTAAATAACATTATATTTGTTTTATTTGTATTAATTAGTAAATTATTAGCTGTAAACCATTCAGAAAGATTATCTAAACTTTTATTTACTTTTGTGGACAATACTTTTAGATCATGCGCTCCAATTATTAGGTTTGTGTCATCAGCAAAAACAACACACGAAGCGTCAGGCTGAGATGTGTTAAAGAAATTTAATAAATCGTTTGTGAAGATAAGGTAAATATTGAACCTAAAATTGAGCCTTGAGGTACCCCGCGTCTTATATATATCATCTTTGATTTATATGTTATTTCATGATTGTATTCATCAATGTTTACTATTTCGACATACATTCTCTTCTGTTTTGCAAATAAGATGTCATAAGTTTTAAAGCATCCCCCCTTATACCATAATGCTTCAGTTTAGCCAGCAGTAATTGATGATCTATAGTGTCAAATACAGAACTTAGGTGAGTAAATAGTCCAGCCACTTTAATTTTGTCATTTAATTTGCTAACTACGTCATCAATGAGAGTGTCTATGGCATCTGAAGTTCCAATGCCCTTTTGATACCCAAATTGTCTTAAGTGGATTATTTTATTTAGATTCAAATGTACCATCAGTCTAAATTTAATTAACTTTTCAAAGAGTTTCGACAAAGTTGGTAGTAAGGATATTGGTCGATAATTTTTTGGGTCGACTGACCCACAAACAAGGACTCTTGTGCCCTTTTTATGTATCGGAATTACCTTAGCCAGTTTGAGTTGATCAGGAAAAACCGACTCTTTAATACATTTATTAAAAAAAAAAAAAAACAGAAAGAGGACGTGCTAAAAATGCTATGTTCTCTTTAATAATCGTTATCGGTAAGTCAACATATCCGCAAGATTTTTTGTTAGCCATGTGTTTCACAATCTTTTTTATCTCGATTGGTGTAGTCGGCTTGAAAGACAAATTACTCTCAACTCTCACCGTAGTTTCCTTTAGAAGGGACATTGATTTATCTTTGTTTAATGTCAATGATGGTTTGTAGACAATACTGTCAACGAATTTATATCCTGGGAATCACAATAAACTTTGTTGTCTATATTTAAGACAAGTTTCCTACTAGGCTTGTTTTTTCTTTTCTTTGTATGTTCATTTACTAGTTTCCATGTCTCTTTGGGTATATTTTTAGCTTTACTAAGATGAACTGATAAGGCTGACTTTCTAGCTTGCCTTATCACCCTTCTGTGAATTCGAATATAGTTTATTTTGTAATTCAAGATACTACCATTTTTTGGGGTGCCACAGCATAAAACTCTTTTCATTTTACTTGATACTTTGATTCCCTTGGGGTAACCACTTAATTTTTTTATTTTTCATAGGCTTTATTTTAATAGCCTTCTTTGGGTAACAGGTTTGAATTTTTTTTCAAAATTGATTAGAAAATTTTTTATGCCCTATTACTCAAATTTACACTCGAAACACTTGCTGAACGCAGCATTATTTTTTGTATTAAATATTTTTTTTTGAATTATTATGGTATGTTCTAAGCTCTTCGTTTTCTCATTGCTTTTGTCAAGAACCATATCGCAAAAAAGTCCACCATGACCATCTGCTAAGCCATTGTGATCGACCAAACATCGCTCTACGAGTATACAATCATCATCAACATGTGTAATTATATTATCAATACAAGAGTATGACTTATTTCGAATGAAAGTAGGAGTTTTTATAAGGTATCTAAAATTATAGCATCTCAATAAACTTATGAACTCTGAAGCTTTTCTACTTTCAACCAGTACGTCAATATTAAAGTCGCCACAAACTAAGCACTTCCTATCACGAAAACGTTCTAACAATTTTTCTAAACTTTCCATGAAACTTTAAAAAAAATTCTCTACTGGACTTCTATAACAACTTCTTCTTCTTCTTTTACACCACAAATCTCAAAACTTTCTGATCTATATAACTTTTTAATTGCGTCAATGTTTTCACATAGTTTATTTTTATGTTCTAAAATAAGGCTACCTCCCCTTTTTTGTTTGTCCTTGTATTGTATGATGCTAAATTATAATTGGACATACAAAACATGTGCAGATGTATCATTTACGAAATGTTCTGATATGCATGATATATATAAATGATAAGTAATCCAAATCACTTTCATGTGTTTCAACATTTAATTCAAGTTCTGTTTTCTTATTACTTATGCCACATACGTTTTGATGAAATATTTTAAGACAGTTTGTTTTCGACGGTAAAAGAACTGAAGAATATATATAGGGCTGTGCTGGGGCGGCTGCTGCCGGTGCAGAAAACCTCAAACGGCGCAAATATAACAACCTTATTGGAAGTTATATGTTTGAGCCGTTTGGGGTTGAAACATTAGGTCCATGGGGTCCGAGTGCGCATCGAGTTTTTCGAGAAATTAGCACAAAGCTCGTCGACTCTTCACGTGACCAGAGGGCTGGCCTTTTCTTCGGCCAGAGAATTAGCATTGCCATACAACGTGGCAATGCCGCCAGCGTTCTGGGCACGTTTCCCATTGACATCGATGTGGACGAATTTTTTGATGCACAATGAGCTTTTTTTGCCGTCTGCCTTTTGTATTTGTATATAGGTTTGTTTTTCTTAGAATATTCAATTGTATATATGTTAATAAATAAAAACTAAACCCAGTACTTTTTTTTCAGACACTAACTTTGTCATGCATTTTCTAATTTATCGTTCCGTAAGCTTCCAACCTAGAAAGTTCGATTGCTAATGATAACGTTTGGACATCGAGACAGGCAGAGCCAATATGTAATGGGTCAGTTGCAATTTGTCTTTCGTAAGAAGGACGGCTATGTAAGGCATTCCAAGCATTTATTATGATGGCAACTTACGAGTACTTTACGTTATCTTACTAATGTTAAATGTTCATCAGTTTCGCTGCATACTAATGTTAAAAGTTCGACAGTTTCACTTTGATCTTCGTTGATATCGCTGAACCAATGTTGATTGAAATATTAGGTTGCGATTTGTTATAGAGTAACTGATTTTGCAATGTTTCTATAGAGGTAACAATGATTCCACAGACTGAATAATTATTATGTAATCTGTTTTGTGCATCTCTTTTAGTCACGAAAAAGATCACTATCATCGGTGGTTATTGACGAACTATTCAAATCTGTGTAGCAGAATTTATTAACACTTTCGTAGTATCGTTCCTAATATTGTCAAAATTTAAATTTGTCTGTGTACAAACATTCCTACATTGCAAGTTTGACAAGTAATGTTGATGTGTAATCCTATTCTGCACATAATTCAAATATTTATTTTTATATTCTATACTTAGTATTTCCCTGTATATCAATTGGCATGCAATCAATTTGATTGCAATTTGATTCCGCCTAGCCCTTTCCATCATTGGACAACAAGACGTACGGCCATGCGCCATCGGTACATGGTGGACATCCCTCCCATACGCACAAAGCGTTTTGCTAATACTTTCATTGTGCGCACAGCTAAGGAGTGGAACTCCCTTCCGGGGTCTTTGGGTCTTTGTTCCCTGATAGCTACAACCTTGGGGTCTTTAAGTCAAGAGTGAATAGGTTTCTTTAAGGCAAGCGTGCTTCACCGTAGACCACATCATCGCTTAACATCAGGCGAGATAGTGGTCAAACGCGAGCCTATAAATTATATTAAAAAAAAACAACTTTTTGAAATAACCATCCGTGTTAGTATAATAATTGTTGTCAAGTGATATAAAATTTGAATTGTCACAATTTTTACAAACATATTTTAACGTACTATTCAATTTGGATACATTTCAATATTTATTGTTATAGATTTTACTTACTAAAATGTTCGTTGTATGATTGTTGTGCAAGGTACTTATTATACTGCATAGCTGAGATACACCGTCTTTCATTCCTTTTTTGACGCTTCATTGTTCTCGCCTTGTCGCTAGATTGTAGAATCACATAGAAGCTACGCTTCGGGGTAATAATTTCATCCTCAACACATTCATTTCACTAAAATAAATTGTAATCACTACACATTTATCCTCTGAAATTTTGTTTACTTTGTTTGATTTTGACAGGTTGACAGCTGACGTTTGCGTGCGTTCCGATACACCCAAATTCAGCTCGAATTGTTTTTGGTTGAATTGTATTTTTAAAATCATTTTTATTAGTCAACGATCGGGTACAATTCGAGTTTTGTTTTAGGATTACAGGAGAATATTGTCATGATTGGCAGTTAAGATGGAGTACTCCTTTACACCTGGTGGTGGCTATAGCACCTGAGACCACCGCGTTCATCAACTGCAATCTTTGTGAACTATTTTCTGTAATTAGGCTGACCTGATCGTGGTTTCATCATTGCCTATTGTTTTGACCTGGGCCGTGGCTAGCAGTAACTTATTTGAGTTTTCATGTACTAAATGCGTGTTCAATTGGTGACCTAAAATAACCCTGCCGGTTCTCGATTTTGCAACTCCAATCGCATTATGCAAAATGCTGCTATGCAGCTCATCGCAGTGCATGAAGTTTTTTCCGACGATCATTTTTCTCCGCTACGAATAAACAGGCAATTTAGACATACTTGTAGCTTGTTAGCGGTCTTTAACCTTTCTTCTCTTGACAAACTTAGAAAATACCTGCAATCATAGAGCCCGTGTTGCTTATTACATTTCGGACAAGATATAATGGTATTTTTATATATATTTATTTTATTTGATTTGGCTTTGCTCTTGACTCTAGTCTAGGTCAGAGGTAACAGAGACAGAGTCGACGATGGAGTGAGCTTACCAAGAAGAAGCCTGTAATTATGAAATGTTTGCTTGTTATGGACTGTTCTTGGCGTGTTCTTCGTTCCACCTTGAATGGCCTGTTGCTGCACCTTAGCTTGTCGTATGCTGTAACGTTGAATCGGTTCGGGCAAAATAAAGCGCAAGATCCCAATATACAAGTAACCACTTGTATATTGGGATCTTGCGCTTTATTATTTATTATTTATTTATTCTGCTAATCGCCCAAAACACGTCACAATGAAAATATATACAATCAAAAAAATATATATATATATATTCGCTTACCATCAGGTGAGATAGTGGTCAAGCGCGGGCCTATAATAGATAAAAAAAAAAAAAAAAAAATATGTTAAGGTTATAAAGGGTTGTTGGTTGCAGTTGGCTGGTCAAATTTATAAATGGAATATTTATTTCACAATGGGTGTAAGAACAAATAGTTAAAACGGAATGCCTGTCGCTCGGAAGGATCGCAGGGCAGCCAGCCGACTCCACACCTCGAAGCCCTGCCTCGGGCAGATGGCCTCAGCCTTAGCCGAGCAATCGGTCTCAGCCGGACAGGTAGCCCCAACTAAACGTCGGCCCTAACTCAACACCTCCTGTCGGAGGTAAGAAATCCAGCCAGATGAAATGGCCCAATGTCATCTCCACGCCACGTTGTTCGTCGAGGAAAATGCAGTTCACGCCCAGATACAGATACACAGCAAGAAGTACCCAGGTCACCCGGCAAATGGAACACGTGGGCCAAGCGACAATGCTCACATACCAAACACCAGCACACAAGCAGCCCTTGGTCGCCGGGACGCACTCACGCGTCCCAAAACAGGCCGCTTACAACAGCAACAAGCAGCACATCAGTCCACTAATTTGTCAGGGCTTCGCCCCAAAAAGCACGCGGCCAGTGGGGCCGGTACATGACCGAACTCAAGAAGAAAAAAACAAAGAACACAGCCTCTCTAGAAAGACAAAACGTCAAGTTGCGTTTAGCACACATCGCCCATAAATCAAAACATGATTGCCAATTCCAAATAACCATTTCAGGAATTTTATTTCTTGAAATGAATTTTAATTCTTGAATTTAGAAGCCAAAGAAGCATGTGTATTCAGAAATGACGAAGAAACATATTACACACAAGTTTACTACACAAACAAAATTGTGTCAACTCGGAAATACCACTAATAGATCTGGAAGACATCAATAATTTAACAGTTATCCAACTGCTTGATTTTGAACTGGACAATACAGAACACGTAATTTATAAGCAACTAGCTTCGCCAGCAGCTTCGCCCGCGAGTATTGTACATATAAATCTTCCTCTTGAATCATTCTATCTACAAAAAAAACCGCAAAAAATCTGTTACGTAGTTATAAAGATCTAAGCATACATAGGGACAGACGAGTGACAATTAGAAAAAAAACTTAATTCGTTCAAAGAACTGGAAGATCAAACGAAACAAGCTGAAATGTCGCAACACGGTGTGCACCAATACATCGTTTCATATTCTACGACGGGACTTCTGATCTTGTCAATAGTCGTTGCGGGAGAAGCTTACAAACGCTGCGGCAAGGTCAGCGCCGCCGGCGCGTCCACCTGATTATCGCCACGGAAGCCACCAATAGCTGCAGCATCCACAGAAATCATAAAACTTACCTAGGTGACACCTCGTTCTTTTAATATTTGACATATAATCAAATCATTTTTATTCATATTGTTTTAATTTCTTTTATTCACATTGAGAAAATATTATTTATTAAGTTGTCTTAATTATCACCATTTTATATAATATTTTATGACATGATCACAAGCAACACAACAGAAGAGACAACCCGCAACCGTACGGTGTGGTGTTGAAGTACTAAGAGGGCTGACCCCAAATATATTTATTTATTTAATACTTTAAGCACACAAATGTACAGAGGCGGACTTAATGCCTTAGGCATGTTCTACCAGTCAACCTTTGTGTGATGCAGAGATAAATAGTGGTAGGTGCAATCGCAATTATGAATGGATTTAAATGTATATACAATACATAAATATACTAGGATAATAATCAGGAGAAAGAAGAAGAAGAATTATTACCTTTTGCCCCGCCAAGATGTACGTTCAACAACCGCACATTGTACTTTGGCCTAGTTAAAATACTGCACATTTTTTTAATTTATAATATGCAGTATCGCCATGTACGCAAATACGCCAGTCTTCAGTTTTATATTGAGCTCGCGCAACATCCAACATTTAGTAAAGTTTTTGTAAAATTTTCTATTATTTTCTTATTACATTATTTTAGTGCAATTTCTTATTAAATATCTTTTTGAACATTAACATTTATTTTATTAACATTAAACATTAAGTGTTAATGCTCAAGCCCTTACAATATACTTTTCAACAAACTTCCAATTAAGTTATTTCCTATTTTTTTAAAGAAATATATAGTTTATTGTTTCGTACTTACGTGAACAATCTAACAAATCTTTGGTAATGAATATTTTTTATACGATAAAGAAAATAATACAAAGGCGATATCCCAAAAATGACGATTTTGTACAGTTTTTGTCAATATTTCTTTTTATGTGATTTAATCTCAAAGAGGGTCTTGCAAACATCTACTTTATTTATTAAGAAAGAGATTTTTTTGTAACATAGATCGTATTTTGCGGGAACATTCATTTAGCGACCGTTTAATGCTTACCTGAAACAATGCCCCTAAGTGTCGCGTTTCTACTATTTTGTTATACCTAAAATCGTAGTACTAGTGGGAAAAAAAATCCCATTAGTTCTACCGTAGAACTGTTCAGTAGAACTAGTGGGAACCAACCAGTTATTTCAGGCAAGAGTTCGCTGAGCGAATCCGGATCTCTCTCTCTTAAGGGTACACTAGTCGAAAATTCTTCCATACAAACGTAGTCTGGCTTTTACTCCACTGTTTGACGATGTACGTTCAAAATTAAAAATTATATCAATTTTTCTCATCATTATCTAGTCCTGTATGGAAGCAAAAAAGTAAAACAAAAATTTACTTGAAAGTTATGAGCTTCGAAAGTTCCATGTTTAACACTAATTTTAACGCATCTTTGGGCGCAAATAAGTACCATAAGAAGAAGGAAAATTGAAAAATGGCCGCCATACAGGGATAGATTAGAAGTTCAACAATGCAAATAATTTTATTTTGAACAGATACATTCAGTCGTTTTTTCATGATATCCAGACTCCCAAAGGTCTGTTTATAAAATTTCGCGCGCTCGTTTTCGTTCTAAATCATCATCTATTTCGCTACAAATTTGTAAAAGTGTTTATTCGTACGCGTACTAGCTTCTTACTGCTCATAACAGCATCTATCTGTTCCGCACGTGTTGTCGGTTGATATAGCACGCATTTTAACCCCGCGCACAAAATAGTTCGTGCCGTCGACTAGTGTAACCTTAAGCGGATCTTTAAATAACTAACTGTTTTTCTCTTGAAATTTCCAGAAAGTAAGTACCTAACATTAAATCAGTATTTTAATAATTGTTGTTTATAAATCAAGATGATTATTATATTGATTATAATAAAAAACAAGAACCGTGTCGATAGAGTTGCATCGTTCATATTCCCATTAGTTCTACCGTAGAACTGTTCAGTAGAACTAGTGGGAACAAACCAGTTATTCGCGGCAAGAGTTCGCTGAGCGAATCCGGATCTCTCTTAAGCGGATCTTTAAATAACTAACTGTTTTTCTCTTGAAATTTCCAGAAAGTAAGTACCTAACATTAAATCAGTATTTTAATAAGTATGATATAAATTTAGATAATTATAAAGTAGCTTATCATAAAAAGACAAGAAACGTGTAGATAGAGTCGCATCGTTCATACCTCTGTCCATATTTAAACTCGTTTATCTTTGAGTAAGGACGCATAATACAACTAATTTAAAATTATATCAATCGTTTATTATATTAACTGATCATTATGTATACTATCTATACTAATATTATAAAGAGGAACATTTTTTTTTGTTTGTTTGTACCGAATATAGATAATAATAAAAAAAACAACAATCGTGTCGATAGGGTCGAATCAGTCATACCTTCGGCATTTTAGGAATCACTTATAGCTGTTCGAATCGCGTTTCGCTTAAGCCAATTATTTTGATCCCCAACCATTGTATAATCGCGGTATCTTCTCGTCCAACTTACCAGTGTCTCAAGACGAAAGTCTATGACTACTGTGTATTACCAGCGATTACGGGACAGAGACGTGGTCGCTCACAAAGGGCCTCATCAGAAGGCTTAAAGTCACCCAAAGGGCAATGGAGAGAGCTATACTCGGAGTTTTCCTTGCGTGATCGAATCAGAAAGTGTATAATCGTGAAGTCATCCGCAAGTGAACCAAGGTTACTGAAATAGCCCAAGAAATTGCCAAACTCAAGTGGCAGTAGGCAGAGCACATTGGACGGAAAACCGTATATATCCGTTTGGGGCTGAAAAGTTCTGGAGTGGCGACCGTGTACCGGAAGGCGCAGTGTTGGAAGTCTCTAGGTGAAGCGACGACCTATGTCCAGCAGTGGACGTCTTTCAGCTGAAATGATAATGATGATGTTGACCATTGTATAACGCAAATAAGTGTGGATACCAGTGGATTTGGGGTAAATAATTAACTGCCACCTTATTTCGCCATTTACTAGTATAACAATTAATTAAATAAACCGGCCAAGTGCGAGTAGGCATCGCGAACGATGGTTTCCGCACACTTGTCGCAAAAAACGGCAAAAAAATCACGTTTGTCTTATAGGAGCCCCACTTATATATTCATTTAATTCTGTTTTTAGTATTTGTTAATAAAGCGGCAACAGAAATACATCATTTGTGAAAATTTCAACTGTCTAGCTATCAGGGTTTATAATGACAATAGAAAATAAGTTATAACCATCAGCTTGATAATTCAAGAAGTAGTCGAGTTTGAGGACATGACTTGAACATTGTATAATAGGGTTATAGCCCTATTGTACAATTATATTTAGCAAAGATTCTAAATCTTTGCCAAATATAATTCCTTACTATCATAATCTTACTAATCCATACAAATACTATGCCAATTAGGTTCAATGAACCTTACAAACTGAGTTTTACGCGAACAATTTCAATATTAGGAGATACTGGAAGGCTCATTACGTATCTTGCAAGAGTAAAACGATAGCGATTTTTGCGCAATAATTGCTCTTCAATACAGAAATTTTAGAAACTGGCTGTTTTATAATAAACTAGCTGTTCCCCGCGGCTTCGCTCCCGTGGGCCACCCCACAGGACCCGTTTTCGGGATAAAAAAATAGCCTACGTTACTCAGGAATAACGTAGCTTTCGATTGGTGAAAGAATTTTTTAAATCGGTCCAGTAGTTTCCGAGCCTATTCGGTACAAACAAACAAACAAAAAAATCTTTCCTCTTTATAATATTAGTATAGATAAGTGCATTTGACAAACAGCGAGCGATAAGCCAAGGATTGTTTAGGACCTACCATACCTACACTGTAGGGAAGTCCAACTTTTATGACATAAAGCGTTTGATCGCTGATGATTACTGATTGCTGTTTCTTACGTAATAAGCCTGCTGACCTTCCGAATCACTCCTAGTCGGTGTTTTATAATTATGATTATATTTTTAAGACCATAATGAAAATAATTGCGACGGCAAAATATTAATCTTATTTCCTTTTGCATTTTCAGGAGGTAAGTTATCATTATCTTAGGCCAATTTTCAAAGTCAGTTTGAAGGACCTCCACGCAACTTAGTTGCCATGAGAACGGTAAAACCCTCTAGTAATATCATTAGACAATAAAGTATAATTGTCAGTTTTACGATTCAAGGCAGAGTCGAATTGCAGGTCTTCACTTGGAAATAACTTAATCTAAACCTTTGTATTATTATTATAATTCCTTGCTATAGTTGTAATCTTAATCTTACTAATATAAAATTCATGGCATACGTTTGTGACTGCTGAGGCTCTCAAGCACCGGAAGTAATGTAAACTAATTGGTTATTAAAGTTTTGAGCCGTTTAGGGTAACTGGGTAGTTCCTGAGTTGTGGTTGAAGTCAGATATTCGGTCAGCAGTCATTTCAAATTTGCCATAAGAATTAGGTTCAATTTTGAAAATAATTGCAAGGTTATTTGTCATCATATTCGCGCCATGTACGGATTTGTTAGACTAACAATTGAAGAAATAAATTGTCGTTTAAAAAACAAAAAAACACGCTTTAATGGTAAATTTACTAAAAAGTAAAAAAATAATTATTTTTTTCAATCTCTAATCCTGAAGATCCTGGGAAGGATAATGGAACAAAATATTTAAATAACTGCATTGTCATCGGTCCTTGAAAGGTGTGCAAAGTTTCAAATTAATTCGAGGTTTTGAAGGGGGTGAAAATCGCGGTCAAAGATTCCGTTACATAGATACATACCAAACTAATAAAAAAGCGTGTTAAAAACGCATTTTATCAAAATTTAAAACTATTTTTAAGCATTAGTTGAGATAACTACGGATCAAAAAACTGGGCCTTAGTATTTTAAAGTTGAAAGGTACCAACAACTTTTAATATTTATTTGTTTTTTATTTTTATGTTTAGGCGGTAAGTAATAAAGTTACTTCGAGATGTATTTACAATAATATCTTTGTGTCACATTCGCTAAATTTAAAAAAAAAAACTTCAATAATTAAAATGGTAGTGATATATTTGGGTAAATGTGAAAAAAAACAGCATTTATAACTACGGTATAATTTTGGTAATCATTTAGAGACAACAGTATCGATAGGGTGGAATCGTCCATACCTTCGTCAGTTTTTAGGGTTCCGTACCCAAAGGGTAAAAACGGAACCCTATTACTAAGACTCCGCAGTCCGTCTGTCTGTCCGTCTGTCACCAGGCTGTATCTCAAGAACCGTGATAGCTAGACAGTTGAAATTTACACAGATGTATTTCTGTTGCCGCTATAACAACAAAAGCTACAAACGCGACCACAAAAAATGCTAAAAACAGAATAAAATAAATATTTTAGTGGAGCTCCCAAACTACAAACATGATTTTTGTGGTGTTTTTTGCGATAATGGTATGGAACCCTTCGTGCGCGATACCTACTCGCATGGCCGGTTTTTAGATTCGTTCTGAGGATGTCGATGAAGAAGAGTTGAGATCTAGAAGGGTGACAAGTTTCAGAACCTTTCTTACAATGTACAATTCTGCCTATGGATTTCAAGTAACTCATTATTTTAGTAGATACTAGCTTTTGCCCGCGGCTTCGCACAGGTAGACTACATACTTCTCCTTATCATATTTTAACAGTATGTAGAGGAAAAGTAAAAAATTATGTAATGTGAAAGTGTTTCTTAGGACAGACTTATACTTACCTACTTTATCATCAATACGCTATATCCTTGTCCCGTCCCTATCCCTTCACTATTTCTGTGTTGATTCATGACTAATAATAAGTAATCATAAGCATAAGTAATTAAATTAAAGTATTTCCTTATAAACAACATTTTAAACCATTTTGGATGTTGACGCCAATATCACCAGACTATTTGATGAGCTAACACGTGAACACGCTACATAGAACTGTCCATGGCAAAAGCAATTCTACCTCAAATCTACACCAGCATACTTCAGAGTTTGTCCTTGAGCCTTATTAATTGTCATGGTGAAGCAGATGATTTTCCCGTCCCTATTTAATTCCTATATTTATGCGTTGAGCCATTTTATAGTTACCAACAGACTTTAAAGTATTGAAAGTATTTTTAATAATTTTTCCTTTGTAATAGAAGGACTTTTGTACACAACATTTCATCCCCCATAATCCACCCCCCCAAGGACGGAATTCCCAAAAGACCTTAATTTGCGTTAGATTTTAATCTTCAGCACAAACCCAAAATTCGAAGATCCTAACTTCAAAACTGACCGACTTTCATACAAACTATCATCTCCTATTTCAATTAATTCACAAAAATTCGTTCTTAGTGGATGCCTGCACAGTATAAAGTATCTATTTGCAAAATTTCAAGTCTCTAGACGATGTCACCCTCATGGGGGTGGAATCTTCAAAATCGCTGAGATACGTGTAAATATTTTTTTTTATCTTCAGCCAAAACCCAAACTATGAAGACCCTGACTTTAAAACTGACGGATTTTCATACAAACTTTCATCCCCTATTTTACGCCCTTAGAGGTGGAATTTCCAAAAATCCTTTCTTAGTGCTCACCTACACTACCAAAGGAACCTACGTGCCAAGTTTCATGATTGAAGCTTCAGCCGTTTGGCCTGTGCGTTGATGGTCAGTGAGTGAGTCAGTCAGTCAGTCAGTCACTTTCTTCTTTTATATGTTTATGTAAGAAAAAGATTGAATTTTTAATTTATTTTTTTAATTTGGGAGGAGCTCTTGGCTAAATAATAACAGCTACACGGGTCGATCTTCAAGGTTGCAATGTTTGACGAGGTCGGTCCTTGGATGGTTGACTATTTCAACATACCGAGTTTCCTCCGTGCCTCGGAAAGCATGTTAAGCCGTTGGTCCCGGCTGTCATTTGAAGAACTTTGACAGTCATTACGAGTAGTCAGAAGCTTGAGATCTGACACCAGTCTTGCCAAGAGGTACCGTGTTATCCAGTTACTGGGTTGTGGAGGTCAGATAGGTAGTCGCTCCATGTAAAACACTGGTACTCAGCTGAATCCGGTTAGACTGGAAGCCGAACCCAATATAGTTGGGAAAAGGCTAAGCAGATTGATTGATTGAATTTTTAACTTGTCATCTTGAAAATTTTTATGTCCGTAGGTATATATATATGTAATTTCAGTTTTCCTTACTTTACATAATATGCTGGGAATGTACATCGCTCACCGACGTGTGTCTAGATTATTCTACCCGTTGCCGACAATATCCAATAAGCTAAATGGAAAAAACAAAAAACCAGCCAAGTACGAGTCGTATTCCTTAGGTCTTAGGATTTTCCTTCAGGTGTCCCTGTCAATTATGAATGATGCCCTTTATACCTCAACATATAAATTTAGCGACCGTCAAATGCTTACCTGAAACAATGCCCCTAAATGTCGCGTTGCCGAGTTATTTGGGGCAAGAGTTCGCTGAGCGAATCCGGATCTCTCTTAAGTGGATTTTTAAATAACTAACTGTTTTGCTCTTGAAATTTCCAGAAAGTAAGTACCTATCATTAAATCAGTATTTAAATAAGTAATAGATTTACCTTCGGCATTTTAAGAATCACTTATGGCTGTTATATAAATCGAATCGCGTCGCTTAAGTCTAGTATTTTGATTCCTCACCATTGTATAATCGCGGTATCTTCTCGTCCAACTTACCACAGTGTCTCAAGATAAAAGTCTATGACAAAGACAAAGACAAAGATATTTTATTTCAACTAGGCCACCAAGCGGCACTTTTGAACGTACATAAAAATGATTCTACCGTGCATTCGGAAAGTAGCTTGTTATGTAGAAGAATGCACAAGAAACTCCATACATACTCTTTTAAAAAAAAATTGTTTTTTTTACAATATTTAGGAACATAGGTACATATATAGTTATTAGTTCATATATGTGAGGACAATGTACCCAGAATAGCACTACACACTATACCATCTACAAACATAAAGTATTAGAAGTACTCACACATGTACTGTGCAGTTATATAATAGATACTAGAAAAACATAAACATCCGAAGCAGTCAAGTTATGACCAATCCCAACTGACAGCGTCCGTTCACGAACATGACGCATGAATTGGCACCACCCAGCTCAACCATCATGAAGGGAACCGGATGATCCAACACACGCGCCACCATCAGAGAGACATTTGAGAGAGCATGACACACTCAACGGCCAGTGTGTATTGCCAGTGATTACTAACGGGACAGAGACGCATACAATGGGCCTCATCAGAAGATTTAAAGTCACCCAAAGGGCAATGGAGAGAGCTATGTTCGTAGTTTCCTTGCGTGATCGAATCAGTAATGAAGACATCCGCAAGAGAACCAAAGTTACCTAAATAGCCCAAAAAATAACCAAACACAAGTAGCAGTAGGCCTGGCACATTGGACGGAGTACGGATGACCGTTGGAGCCGAAAAGTTCTGTAGTGGAGACCGTGTACTGGAAGGAAAATATGTATTTGGTTTCAAAATTCTTTAACATTGGTGAGTGTTTTGCGGGTCATCCATTTTGGGTCCCTCAAATGCTTACCCGTAATAATGCCTCAAAGTGGCGCGGTTTCGAGTTATTCGCATGTGAAGTTCTCTTGAGCGAGAGTTCGCTGAGCGAGTCCGAAATATTAAGCGGATTAAAAAAAGAAACTAACTGTTTTGCTCTTTATATTTCCAGGATGTAAGTGCCCAACATCATATTTTAATAAGCGTGATATAAATTTTATAATATTAGTCTTCATAAAAGTTTCCTTTTTATGATTATTAACATTATAAAATTAGTGTCGATAAGGTTGAATCGTTCATTCCTTTGTAAAATTTTAAATTCATTTCTCTTTGCGTCAGGACGCATAATATCTTTTAAATTACAGTTCCAAGCAGATTGCTTAATAAATATCTTTACTTAATAATTTTAACTGAAGGTTAAAATACTTAAACGTTACATCAAGGTCTTGTTGTCATTACACTAAAACCCTTTTAATAGTCTGACAATTTCGTTATACATATATCAAATCCCTTTAGTTGGGTTATAATTGTCATATTTTTAACTAGCAATGCGTGTCATTCTGTGTCAATGAGATCATGAAAAAAGTGTCAGCAATCGTGCTAAGGGATAAAGTGTTACCCAGTTACTACAGTGGCGTGGTGTGCGGGTAAATAGGCAGTTGCTTTATATAAAACTAGCTGTTCCGCGCGGCTTCGCTCCCGTGGACCACCCCAAAGTACCCGTTTACGGGATAAAAAAATAGCTTATGTCACGCAGGAATAATGTAGCTTTCTATTGGTGAAAGAATTTTTTAAATCGGTCCAGTAGTTTCGGAGCCTATTCGGTACAAACAAACAAAAAAATCTTTCCTCTTTATAATATTTATTATATTATTATATATTATATTAAATATTGCTACTTAGCTCCATCTGGTTAGACTGGAAACCGATCCACTTATAATTGGGAAAATGCTAGGCGGGTTGATTGTCATGTATTTGCTATACAGTCGCATGAAAACAGAAAAGCACTCGATTAATGACAATAAGTTATAACCATCAGTTTGATAATTCAAGGAGTCGTGTTTGAGGACATGACTTGAAAATTGTATAATAGGGCTAAATCTTTGCTTTTCCTTACTATCGTAATCTTACCAATCTATGCAGATAGGTTCAAGGTTTTAGGTTCAATGTCCCTTACAAACTGAGTTTTGCGCGAACAATTTGAATATTAGAAGATACTGGAAGGCGTATACGTATCTTGCAAGAGCAAAACGATAGCGATTATTGCGCAATTTTTTTTTTATTTTTTTTTATTTGTGATGGGTTTGCTCTTGACTCTAGTCTAGGTCAGAGGTGACAGAGACAGAGTCGACGATGAGAAGGCGTTCGGAAACACGGACGCAGGTAGTGAGTTCCATTCATTCACTGAGCGCATTATGAAGGATGTCTGGAAGCGCTTGGTGCGAATTGGTGGAATGGCAACAAGGTAAGGATGGTAACTTGCAGTGCGTCTAGATGTCCGATGGTAGAAGGGGGCTGGTGGGATGAGGTCGTGGAGTTCTTGAGCACACTCACCGAAGTACAGTCTGTAGAAGACCGACAAGCAGGCAACTTTGCGGTGATGAGCCAAGCTATGTAGCTTGGCATCCGCCAGTTCAACGTTGCCGATGAGCCTCTTGGCTCTGCGTTCCACCGAGTCAAGCGCGGCAAGCTGATACTTAGCTGAGCCATCCCAAAGGTGGCTGCAATACTCCATGCAGGATCGGACTTGCGCTTTGTAAAGGGTTAAAAGCTGTCCAGGCGTAAAGTATCGCTTCACTCAATTCACGATGCCCAGTTTTTTGGCCGCAATTTGGGCTTTGTACTCAATGGAGGCGCCGAAGTTGAGATTGGATGTCAACTCCAGGCCTAGGAGCTCGAGCCGATCAGTCACAGGAACAGATGTACCCCGAAAAGTAGGAGTATGATCGAAAAGACTCCTTTTAGCGGTAAAAGACACGCCTGTGTTTTGGTGGCGTTAAAGGAGACCAGATTAAAACTAAAAAGTTATAAAAAACCGGCCAAGTGCGAGTCGGACTCGTGCACGAAGGGTTCCGTACCATTATCGCAAAAAACAGCAAAAAAACACGTTTTTTGTATGGGAGCCCCACTTAAATATTTATTTTATTCTGATTTTAGTATTTGTTGTTATAGCGGCAACAGAAATACATCATCTGTGAAAATTTCAACTGTCTAACTATCACGGTTCATGAGATACAGCCTGGTGACAGACAGACAGACAGATAGACAGACAGACAGACGGACCGCGAAGTCTCAGTAATAGGGTCCCGTTTTTACCCTTTGGGTACGGAACCCTAAATAAAAAAAAAAAACATTCAAAAAACCCGACTGCCTAAAAAGCGAACTAAAAAGACCCTGAACTAAAGAGACTGCTCATCATGATTTTCTTCTTGTTTACGTCTTTTTCCGGGTTTTTTGATTTTGAATGTTTTTTTTAAATCTAGAAATAGAAATATGCTCGCGTTTGACCACTATCTCGCCTGATGGTAAGCGATTATGTGGTCTACGGTAAACCATGCTTGCCTAGAAGTTACCTATTCTTTACTGACTTAAACTAAAGAAGGACTAACTGGTAACTGAAGAAGGAGTTATAAAATCCATGTTCGCAACTGAAGTTAGAAAAATATTATCTATTTGAACCGCGGGAGCGAATTACGAAAGAAGCCGATACGAGCGCGCGTTAGAGGAATGGAGGCGCCAAGGATAAGACGCAAAAAAGTTCCACTTCTCGTCCCAGTCTGCTGACTCGTATCGCCATACTCGTCTCGTGCCTCTAGGACTGTCATCTGGAGGAGAGCAAGACGACACGGATTTCACCAGACAGTGGTCAGACGTTCCCAGCGGGGCTGAGACCGACACCGAATGACTGTCCGGATCAGTTGTCAGCAGAAGGTCTAAGCAATTGCTCTCAATGCAGAAATTTTGGTTGTTTCTTTTATAAATAAGTGCATTTGACAAACAGCGAGTGATAAGCAAACGATTGCGTAGGACCTACCATACCTACACTGTAGGTAAATCAGACTATTATGCAATAAAGCGTTTGATCACCGATGATTACTGATTGCTGTTTCTTACGTAATAAACCTGCTGACCTTCCAAATCGTTCCTAGTCGGTGTTTATAATTTTGATTATATTTTTTTAAAACCTTTATAATAATTGCGACGAAAAAATATTAATCTTATTTCCTTTTGCATTTTCAGGCAGTAAGTTATCATAATCCTAGGCCAATTATCAAAGTCAGTTTGAAGGACCTGCATGCGACTCAGTTGCCATGAGAATGGTAAAACCCTCGAGACCATTGAGTAATGTCAATAGACAATACGTTATAACTGTCAGTTAACCGATTCAAGGCAATTTGCAGGTCTTAACTTGAAAATAACTAAATCTAAACCTTTGTAATATTATTATAATTCCTTGCTATTGTTGCATTTAATATTAAAAAAAAAGGAAAGTTCGTACAGCTTAGTTTAAAATTACAGCGGCTATAGAATTAACTTCGCAGTGATAGGTTAAGTCCTTTACCTTTACACCCAATTTGTTTGTCTCGTAGTTATAATCTTAATCTTACTAATATAAAATACATCGCATACGTTTGTGACTGCTGAGGCTCTCAAGCACCGGAAGTACCTACTCTAAAATAATTGGCTATTAAAGTTTTGAGCTGTTTTGGGGTAACTGGGTAGTTCCCGAGTTGTGGTCGAGGTCAGATAGTCAGTCAGCAAATAGTAATCAATGGTATAAAACCATTAATTCCGTACGTGGCATGAATAGGTAGACGACTTGCTTCTAATTTCAAATTTGCCATTGGAATTAGGTTCATATTTGAAAATAATTGCAATATTATTTGTTAACCTATTCGCGCCATGTACGGAATTGTTAGACTAACAATTGATGAAAAAAACCGGCCAAGTGCGAGTCGGACTCGCACACGAAGGGTTCCGTACCATTATCGCAAAACACTGCATAAAAATCACGTTTGTTGTATGGGAATTAAGGGGGGGCCCCCCTTAATTCCCATACAACAAACGTGAATTTATTTTATTTTAATTTATTAATTATTATTTTTTGAAGTAAATATACAACTAAACATACTGTGAATATTTCAAGCGTCTACCTGTTGCCGTTATAAATATCGAGCAAGAAATGGCAAAAATATCACGTTTGTTGTATGGGAGCCCCCCCTTTAATATTTACTTTATACTGTTTTTAGTATTTGTTGTTATAGCGGCAATAGAAATACATCATCTGTGAAAATTTCAACTGTCTAGCTATCACGGTTCATGAGATACAGCCTGGAGACAGACGGACAGACAGACAGACGGACAGACAGACAGACAGACAGACAGACAGACAGACGGATCGCGAAGTCTTAGTAATAGGGTCCCGTTTTTACCCTTTGGGTACGGAACCCTAAAAATGAATTAAATTTTTTTTTTTACCATTGGTTACTATTTTTAAGCATTAATTGAGATAACTACGGATCAAAAAACGGGGCTTTAGTATGTTATAGTTCCAAGGTACCAACAACTTTTAAATGTTGATTTGTTTATTTTTATAATTTTAGTTGGTAAGTAAAAAAGTTATCTTTATATATTTGCAAGAATATCACCACCATTGGATTTATGTCACATTCGCGAAAATCGAAAAAAATAATCTTTATAATTTACACATATTAAACATTTGGGCAAATGTGCCATTGGACGAGGTTTAATTTTGGAATTAGATGCAAGTTTATTTGTCAACCTATTCATGCTTTCACGCCATGTACGGAATTGTTAGTCTAACAATTGAGAACAAAACGCATTTCACCGAAATTTGGTAGTTTTTATGCATATGTATAACATTAACAATGTTGCTAGCTACCAGCAACTTTTAAATGTCACAATGTTAATTTTTTTTTTCTTTCTTTTAGGCGGTAAGTAATAAAGTTAATTTTAGATGTCCTTGCAATAATATCATCAATAGGATTTGAGTCAAATTCGCGACATTCGGAAAATAATTAAAATAGGAATTACATATTTGGATGAATGTGTAAAAATTCAGTGTTTATAACTAAGGTGTAATGTTGATAATCATATAAAAACATCAGTCTCAATAGGTTCGAATCGTTTAAACCTTAGTCAGTATTTAGATTCGTTGCTCTAGAAAGCAGGACATGAATTATAAATGTGCAAAATATTCAGTATTTACTAAGTTATAATGTTGTTAATCATAAAAAGACAACACAGTCGATAGGGACGAATCGTCCATACCTTCGTCTTATATTCGTTCGTTTAGAAATCAGGGCACATAATGCCTTTTTAACCGACTTCAAAAAAAGGAGGAGGTTCTCAATTCGTCGGAATCTTTGTTTTTTTTATGTATGTTCCCCGGACGCCTGGACTAATTTGGAAAATGCTTCTTTTGTTTGAAAGGGTATACTTCCCAGTTCCCAGATCTTGGAGAAATCGAGGGAAATCCTCAAATATTATAGGCATACATATATTGATTTTGATATTTTCATCAACAATGCAATCATTTGCACTCAGAAAGTATCATGTGGTGAAGTCAAACTGGTGAAGAAGACCACAGATGGCCAATAGAACTCCTTAATGCTAAGTATGTCATACCCCATGTACCATCTAACTGTTCTGATGATGAAACCGGTATCTTTTCTTATCTTATGGAGGGGCCGAGAAATATCTCGGACACTTCAACCCATTGGGATCTATTGTGGTCCCCTAGATAACTTACTCCTCCCCAATCTCGTTGAAAACTGTTTTCATGAGTTTTACAACGAGACTGGGAGATATGAGCCTATAGTCTTCTGGTTTTGGATATCCAACCCCTAGTAGACCCATTCGCTTACTAGCCAGTGCATCGCATGTGCACAGAAGGTGCTCCATGCGTTCCGTATGTTCCCCACACGACCTGCACATTGGTGTCACGGTTAGACCCATCTTCATGAGCATGTCGTTGGTTCCAAAGTGCCCAATAAAGTTCCCTAGCAGGTAGCGGATTTGCCCCCTGCTCATGTTCCAAATGCATTCCCGGGCATTGAACGTAGAGCCTAGGAATTTCTTGGAGTGTTGCAGACCGGTATTAGACAGCCTATAAGTTCGTTGTCTGTGATCTGCAAACTCCCTGAATGCGGGTTTTACGAGACACGTCGAAATGCCTACACATGGTTCTGGACCCATAAAGTCATTTGCTGAGCCCTCTCTTGCCAGTTCATCAGCCACTTCGTTACCATGGATTCCTTTGTGCCCAGGGACCCACATTAGTCTTACCCTGTTGTGCTTCCCAAGCCTGTTTAGGGCCTGGATAGCATCCAGAATAAGCCTGGAGTCCACTTTGTAGGATGCCATGGCTTTGATTGCAGCCTGACTGTCATTAAGAATATATATGGATTTACCTCTGGTTCCTCTATCTATATTCTCTTGAGCACAGGTTATTATGGCAAATGTTTCCGCTTGGAATACAGTTGCCATCTTCCCTAAGCTTTTGTTACATTTGTAACCTTTTGCGTATATTCCCGCTCCTGTACCTGAATCCATTTTGGATCCATCAATGTACCACACCAGACTGTCTTGTTCTGGTGGATCGAGTCCCTTCTTCCAGTCCTCTATTGTAGGGATTTGGACCTTAAAAGACCTTTCAAACACAAATATAGTTTGCATTTTATCGGATAACATGCTTGTTACCCGATCCAGGCCTTCATTCTCATCAAACTTTGTATGGTTAGTCTTTGGCTTGGAGGCATCCCATAGTCCAGCAACAGCAAGACGATGTAATGCCTTCCTTGCCTCGAATTCAACCATCATATGCAGAGGAGGGATATTGAGGTATCTCTCAATTGCTGCCGTAGGTGTTTTCCTGAAAGCACCCGTGATGCCGAGGCACACTGTTCTTTGTAACCTGGTAAGTGGCGCTTTGCACGAAGCAAGCTTTGTTCTTGGCCACCACACTATGCTTCCGTATGTGATAATAGGTATTATCATTGTCCGGTACAGCCATCGTATCACTTTGGGCTTTAGCCCCCAAGTTTTATCGTAGGTGGAACGACACATGCCAAACACTCGTAAGGCCTTTGTCGTTATATTTTCCACATGACTTTTGATGTTATTGTTCTCACTGAGACTTGGTTATTGGATGGTATTTTGGATTCGGAATTTTTTGATGAGAGATATATCGTGTGGCGTCGGGATCGGGATTACGCTCTGACTGGACAATCACGTGGTGGAGGAGTTCTAATAGCTGCTCGTCGTGAATTATCAGTTACTTGTCAACAAAATTTTCATTCTACAGCTGAAGACCTCTGGATAACCATACACTTGAAAAATTCGAATACGCGTAACTATTTCAACTTACATCTCTGTGGGATTTATTTATGTAAGCAAAATCTTGGTCTTACCTTTTCTTCACAGTTGGCGAATTTTCTTTCGACATTAAATCGGTCTGTGATTTGTCGGTCGGTTCTGATAAGTTTCTTATCGTAGGTGATTTCAATATGAGCGGAATAAGCTGGGTCTCATCTGGCAATATGTCATATGTTCCAGTGAATCTTAAGAGTAGTGATGAAGTGCTACTTGGAGACGAGTTATGTACTCTTGATTTAGGTCAATATAATGGCGTGACTAACAGATACGGTAAAATACTTGACTTAGTCCTCGCGAACCAGGCAGTCAACGTGACTGAAAGTTTAAGCCCACTAGTACCAATCGATGATTATCACCCAGCATTGTTAATTTCAATGGATCTTGTTGAAACACTTCCACTTGAGTGTGCGTCACGTATAAAATTTTTATATGACAAGGGTGATTACGAATCTATTAATAGTGACATTTGTAGTACTGACTGGGAAAGTGAGTTCGCAGTAAGGTCAGTTGACGATTCTGTGATTTTTTTCAATAGCGCTATCTATAATCTTCAATCGAACTTTATTCCTCAGAAACTTTGTCGTAATAAATCATATCCGACCTGGTACAGTTCCTCATTGATAAAAACAATAAAGGAGAAATTTAAATACTTTAAAAAAATTAAAACCTATGGCAATAAAGCTGATGAACTGACATTTAAACTTCTTCGTGACAGGGTAAAAATACTAGAAAGTCAGTGTTACGCAAATTATTTGAAACTTACGGAAAATTCTATTATAAATAACCCGAAACAATTTTGGACTTTTGTCAAAAAACGCCATAACATAAATGCAAACCCGAGCACGTTCAACTTTAACAATGAAACACTGCATACCGGGGAATCGATATATGTGGCATTTTCAACTGATTTTCACTCCACATTTTTAGATCCCAACCTTAGTCATGGTAGTAGTTCTAATTCCTCTTCCTCTTCTATTACTGAATCCTCAAACCTGTCGTCCGATATAAGTCGTATCACGGTGAACACTGATGACATAGCCAACTTGCTTCGTAAATTAGACACATCGAAAGCGCCAGGCCCGGATAATATCTCATCCCAGCTTCTCGTACGCTGCGCTGCATCTATTGCAGTTCCTATTTCAATTCTATTTAAAAAATCTTTAGATGCTTGTGTAGTCCCCAACCTTTGGAAATCTGCATTCATAACGCCTGTACATAAGAAAGGAGTCAAAACTGACATTACTAATTACAGATCTCTTGTCCCTCTAGCGCAGCCTTGACTCGACTCGCAACATAGTGCAATGTCGTTTCCGTAGATTTGCCAGGGCTGTAGGCGCACTGAGTTTATGTAGAGGGAATACCTTCAGTGGTCCCTCTCTAAGATACCTGTCTACCAGTTTCTCCAGAGTTTTTAAGAGAAAGGATGATAGACTGATGGGCCTGTAAGCCTTAGCTTCTTCATAAGTCGGTCGACCCACCTTCGGTATAAAGGTGACTTTGACCTCCCTCCATGCCTTGGGTACGTACCCAAAGGCTATGCAGGCTCTGTAGAGCTTACTTAGATGGGGTATCAAAACAGATGCCCCTTCTTGCAATAGTATTGGGTAGATGCCATCCGGACCAGGGGATTTGAGAGGCTGGAAGCCCGCTATGGTCAGCTTCAGTTTATTTTCATCTACCACTTCCTTTGCCGTGAGCCAGTTACTTTTGGACGTGTGCCTTGTGAGCTCGTCCCTCGTGACTGGTTCCTCTTCATCGCTATTGCGCAGTATACATTCCGGGAAGTGGGTCCTAAACATCACGCCCAGAGTGTCCTGTCCAGTTTCGGTGAGATACCCATTCTCATTCTTTACAGATGATAGTGGGTTTGTCTTAGTCATGGACATTGCTTTTCACAACCTCATTCCACTTGGCAGAGTTTCGATGGAGGTGCAATGCTGTCGCCAATTGGTTCTTTTGGCCTTGCGTACCGCCGTATTATACCTCGTTAGCATGCTATGATAGCCAGAAAAATCCTTCCTGGCTTTTGCATCATTAAAGGCCTATCGTGTTTCCTGACATATTTTGACTAGTTCAGGAGTCCACCATGGTACCTTTTTGCAAAAGGCCTTTTTCTCTGGGCAGTTATCTTCCCATGCACCGATGATGCCCGCCTTGATTCTGTCCACTTCGAATTCTATATCCAGTATGGAATTAAGCTTACCTTTAGGGCTCCCTAGATTTACTCTGAGGTCCTTCCTGTATGAGTGTTGTATGCCTTGGGTTCCTCCTTTTGTCTAGTTTCGGCTTCTCCCGCCGACCTAAAGCATATATAATTATGGTCAGACAGGGAGATTTCGTCCGATACATGCCAATTTTCAATATGAGCGCTGGCCCTGTTTGAAGCCAGTGTCAGGTCAATCATTTCAGTTCTCGCAGAGGTCCTGAAAGTAGGTTTATTGCCTGCGTTAAGGATTTGTAAAGAAGAGCTTACCACAAAGTCCAACAAATCCTCCCCTCGTTTGTTGACATCTGAGCTGCCCCAAACGACGTGGTGTGCATTCGCATCGCAGCCAAGTATCAGGTCGAGATTTCCTTGGTTGCCGTAGTCAACCAGTCTTCTGATTAGAGGTGTTACTGGTTCCTTTTGTTCATATGGGAGGTAAGCAGAGGCAAGGATAATTCTCCTTTTCTCTGTTCCCGTCCCCACTTGGATCAGAGCTGTTGTGAGATCCCTATAACAGAAAGTACGTAAGGGCATTGCCTCTATACCGCCCCTGATATAGATGCAAGTCCTCGCGTCATTAGTTGGACAGTCATAGAGCACCATGCCTCCTGTCCTACCTAGGACTTTTATAGTTCCCTTATACAGATAAGGTTCCTGAATCAAGGCAATGTCGTATGTATTAACCTTCAGTTGCCGAGCCAGAAGGGCAGTAGCGGCTCTGCAATGATGCAAATTGATTTGTACACACCTTAGTCCTTCCATCTTGGATGTCTTGATGGGTTTGTGTTGTTGTTGGGGTGCCTCAGTTTTGAGGCTCCCCCTCCATCGCACCCTCCTCGAGAGCAGTTGGCGACTCAATCCCCAGGGTATCGAGGCCCTCAAGGATATCATCCTCGAGGTCCGCCTCTGACGCCCCAGTCTGGATCTCTGTCTCCTGCACTACGTCGTCAGCAGAGACTTCGTTGATGGCCTCCTCACTCTGCGGTGGACCATCTTCGGAGGGCTCCACTCCTGCTTCCGCAGTGGGTGCCGGTCTGCTCAGTGAGAGTATTCACGACCTGCCAGTCGTCCGTCCTCAAGGCAGGGTTAAGCCGTTGGAGCAGTCGAATGGTACGGGCAGAGTCTTTCAACGCCAAGTTTCGACTCTTCCATGCCATTTTGACTGGCTTTGGAAGGTCCTTGGCGTCGACGACCTTGAGTTTCAGGGGGCCAAGTTCCACATTGTGGATGGCACCCCGAAACCAGTTAGCTGCTTCAGAGTTGTCGCAGGATACATGAACCGTACCTGCGACAACTCCGGGAGCAACCGTAAGAACAGGCAGAGGATCTGGCGCCACTTCCAGTTTCACAATTATGAGCTCCTGGATTGGCACCAAGTCCTCCGCCTTCAAGTACTCCTCCGGGTACTTGACTGTGATGACAGCGAGTTTCACAGCCGCCACCGCATCCCTAAAGGATCCGGCTGAGGATGATTGCCCTTGGGTCTTCATTCTCTTGGCCACCATGTCCCCGCTGTCACCGCTGAGAACAGCACGCGGTCTTTTTGATGGGCCCTCCGTAGGAGGAGAGCTTTGGCGCTTTTTCCGCTGCGCCCTAGATCGTTCAACCGGAAGCCAGCCTGATTCATGCCGGCCGCCAGGAGACGACGAGATGCTGTCTTTGCAGGTCGCATCCGGGGCCGCAAGGTCCGAGGTCGTTCGACCTCTAACGCAAGGGTCCCGTGTCGCGCCAGCTTTCGCAGCACTTTTATGCCCGGTGGGCTGGTTTGCAGTTCCGCCCTTCGGTGGTCCCACAGCAGTGCCGACCCTCGACAGTGCCGCAGCAGTACCGTTATATGACAGTCCCGCCGCAGCCCCACCTCGAGACGATCCCACTGCAGTCTCGCCTCTGGGCGTTCCTGCTGAGGAAAATGCAGTCCCGGCTTGCGCCGGTCCCGCCTTCTGGTGTGCAGTCCCAGCTTTCGCTGGTCCCACCTTTTGGAACACTGTCCCAGCTTTCGCCGGTCCTTTCGCCTTGTGGTTTTTTTTATTGAATGTATCCATTTAAAATAACGAATGAAAGTTTTCATCCCTCGACTATCCCCACCCGCCATGGAGTGCCCAAGTGGCGATACTACGGTAGCACCAGGGATTAGTCGAGGGATATAGCCCCCCCCCATTAGTTGCTCACGAGACTGCACGGCACTAACCCACACCGCTACCACTAGCGATGCGAGCGAGCGCCGCCTTCTGCAAGCCCCCAATGGGAGTGAACTCGCCTGGGGGCCGTGTGACCGGTTCCGGTAATGATGAAGCCGGTAAGTAGGCACTGGAACTCCGAAATAAAACAATGGATCCGAGTCGTGTTAGGGCTTATTAAAATCGTCATGAGATGTACTTTGGCTATATATGATTTTTCTGGCAATTGGAGGTACGTGACAAAACTAAAAAGATATAAATAAAAAACTATTTAACAAAAAACAATAAATATATCTTTTTTTTGGAAGTCTGTTTGTTTTTTTGTTAAATATTTTCAAGTTACAGTTCGAAACAGTTTGCTTCTTATAAATACTAAGTATACGTAATAACTTTTTTTTTAATTATTATTATTTAAAGGCTCGCACTTGACCACTATCTCACATGATGGTAAGTGATGATGTGGTCGACGATGTAGCACGCTTACCTAGAAGAAACCTATTCACTCTTGACTTAAAGACTCCCAGGTTATAGCTATCAGGAAATACAGACTCTGGCAGGGAATTCCACTCCTTAGCTGTACGCATAATGAAAGTACTCCCGAAACGTTTGGTGCGTATGGGTGGGATGTCCACTAGGGCATGACCATTTTCCGCTACAGGCTGATTTTAATCCTGCAGCGTCGGACATCTGACAGTCTATTTCTGCCTCCGAGATTGGGCAGCAGTCTATGCAAAACACCCACTGGCCTCCCAATGCGGGACAAAAGGAGCTCGAAATGTTTTTCGAAGCCCCGACGTACATGGTTAAACCAAGATAGTGGACTTTCGCATCTCCTATTGTTACTAACGAGCTGGATGCCTCTCTACTCTTCGGCAGCGCCTCAGTTTTATGAGGCGCTATCTGTAACTATCTTTAACCCCAGCTCGCGAATCAACGCTGACCGAACGCCTCTTGGCGTCCGAGCTCGGAAAGCTGGTTGCTATCGTCGAAGTATTTGTAATAGAAAAAAATCACTTTGTTTGAATGTAAATTGCACTTAGGCACCTCTCCAGACTACAAATTCTGCTTTTTGAGTTTATTTCAAGTATTTTTTGATTTTCCATTATAGTTGGCTTGCATCTCTCTTGTCATTTCGAAACTGAGAAGTCCAATTTCGTAAGCTAATTTCGAAATTGAAAATGTACGAAACTGCACGCCCTAATGTCCACCATGTACCGAGGACGCATCGCCGTATGTCTTGTAGTCTGATGATGGAACGGGCTAGGAGGAATTAGTTCATGCAATTCCATCGCACACTCCCCGAAATGTAACCGATAAAATACCGACAGACTGGCAACTTGTCGCCGATGTTCAAGGCTCTGGAGCCTAGACTCGACCAGTATCTCATTGCCGATGAGCCTCTTGGCCCGTTTTTCGATCGACTCTAGTGCATCCAGCTGGTACTTGGCAGATCCGTCCCAGAGATGAGAGCAGTACTCCATGCATGACCGAACTTGCGCTTGGTACAAGTTGAGCAACTGTTCTAGCGTGAAGCACCGTCTCACCTTCGCAAGAATCCCCAACTTTTTGGCAGCTAGTTAAGCTTTCGCCTCAATGAATGGACCAAAATTGAGGGTCGATGTCAACGTAACGCCAAGAAGCTCAAGATGGTCCGTTATCGGCACGGTCACACCACGGAAAGAAGGAGCCGGTCTTAAACCAAACTTAAACCAAAGGATTGAAAATATAAACCTTACAACAAAGTGTGTTGTCATTTAACTGAAATATTTTTCCCTTCACTCTCTCTCTTCTCTTTAAAAAAAAAGAAGGAAAACGTTGCCCCAGACTAGGATTTTTTTTTCTGTATCGTGGGTGCTTTCATAAACATTTAAACTTACATACACAAAAGGGCGATACAAATATTTGTACCGTGCGGCAATCGAACCCGCAACACGCAGCTCAGCAGCCGATTGCTCAACAACTACGCCAACCGTAAATAAACTAGCCATTCTGTTGTACACATGTTAGGCTTACGACCAAAAATGATAATTATCAAATTCTTGTCGGCGCCATCTTAAGTTTTGGTTTTGATTCCATATCCATATTTGTATTAGTGACCGCAAAGATGATAAAATTTGCTTATTTTTGTCAGCGCCACTTCGTCCGTTGCAAAATTTGAATTTGGCGACAACGACACAATTAAAAAAAACCGGCCAAGTGCGAGTCGGACTCGCGCACGAAGGGTTCCGTACCATCATCACAAAAAACGGCATAAAAATCACGTTTGTTGTATGAGAGCCCCACTTAAATATTTATTTTATTCTGTTTTTAGTATTTGTTGTTATAGCGGCAACAGAAATACATCATCTGTGAAAATTTCAACTGTCTAACTATCACGGTTCATGAGATACAGCCTGGTGACAGACAGACAGACAGACGGACCGCGAAGTCTCAGTAATAGGGTCCCGTTTTTACCCTTTGGGTACGGAACCCTAAAAAGTGGCATCTATATCGCTTAAGACGACGACAGCCACAAAATGCGCAAAACGCCCTAGATCAAATGTAGATAATTAAATTGTCTTTAAACTATGTTATACGAATAAAACTCGAAATTTTCATAGATAAAATTATTAAGAAAATTGTCTTATGTAAAATATATTTTTTCCAAAAATTACGACTGGCCGTTTTGACGTCATTCTCATTTTAAAATGAGCTTCTCTGGGGTATCTGCGCCCTAAGGGAGGAGTGTTACCCGTTATCTGGTTCATGGATGTTAGGTATGCATATTGTCATTGAACTGGTTATTTAATTATATTGACTTAAGATCCTATGGCCCCTAGCTGGGACAGAGGGCTTCCACAGTAGTCCTCCATCCAGACCGGTCTTAAGCTTCGCGCTTCACCCCGCTCAACGTCATTCCGATACTCGACGCTTCAGCCAATACGGTGCGTCGCCATGTTTGACGGGGACGGCCTCACTTCCTTTTTCCTTGAGGATTCCAATCCAAGGCCTGTTTAGGAATGTGATTGGAATCCCTCCGGAGCGTGTGACCAATCCAACACCATGTACGCCGCTTGATCTGGCGGTCGATCGGGGTCTCGTGGCGTCTCTCTAACAGCTCTTCATTAGATATGATCTCTGGCCAGTAAATTCCGAGGATGCGACGAAGACATCGATTGACGAAGACCTGGATTTGGCGTGAGATGTCCTTTGTTACCTTCCACGTTTCGTACCCGTAGAGCAGCACGGATTTGACATTGGACCCGAAGATTTTTAGTTTAACCCTTCGGGTCAGTTTCCGTGATTGCCACACAGGTCTCAGCTGTGCGAAGGTAGCTCGCGCTTTGGCGATCCGTGAAGTGATATCCTCTTCAGTTCCTCCAGTCTCTGACACGACGCTCCCGAGGTTGTGGACGCTTTACACAACCTCTGTGCCGATTAATATCGGAGAAGAATTCCTCACACCTGTACGCATCTCCTGGGTCTTCCGGATGTTAATTTTGAGTCCAGTTTGTGCCGCCTCCTGGCGCATGTCGTTCAGTTTCGATTGCATGTCGGCGTGTGTATGACTCAGCAGGCAAAGATCATCAGCATAGTCCAGGTCTTTAATTATTTTTTTATCTTTATCTTCATTTAATTATATGAATGATGATTAAGATAACAAATTTTGGGGAACTAATTTAAAAAATAATCTTTTCGAAATGCATGGAACCCGTCCTTTTTAGAGTGTTTCGGCTGACAAGGTGCAGGGAGGAGCGGCGCTTAAACGTCAAATGACACATCAAGTGCTTCTTAGAAAACAATACTGTAGCCGCTAACGACGAATTTTTTTTTAACATTTCTTGACATAGTTTTCGACAAACTTCCAATTAGGTTATTTCACATATTTTTTTAAGAAATACATAGTTTATTGTTTCGTTAATAACATTTACGTACACAATGTAACAAATATTTGGCAATGAATATTTCAAACCAAGGAATAGAGAACAGCATGCAAAGGCGACATCACTATTTGGCAAGTTTTTTGTCAATATTTCTTTTTGTGTGAATTAATCTCAATTAGGGGTTCAACAACATCTGTTTGATTTACTTAGAAAGAGAATTTCTTTAAAACTTGGCAGGATTTTTAAGGTTCATCCATTTAGGGACCCTTAAATGCTTACTTGAAACAATGGCCCCTAAATATCGCGTTGCCGAGTTATTCGGAGCGTGAGTTTGCTGAATGAGTCCAAATCCCTCTTAAGTGGATTTTTAAACTGCTTTGCTCTTGAAATTTTCAGGCCGTAAGTACTTAACATTTAATCAGTTTATTTTTAATATTTTACAATAATAATAATTATGATAATAATAAAAAACATCGACCGTGTCGATAGGGTCGAATCGTTCATACCTTCGTAATTTTTAAATCTAATTTTAAATGGCTGTTATACAAATCGAATCGCGTCGCTTAAGTCTAGTATTTTGATCCCCCATCACTGTATAACGCATCTAATGGTTAAATATGTGGATGTGTGTGAGGATACCAGTGGATTCGTGGAAAATAATTAACGGTCCAACTTACTTGGCCATTTTGTTAGGCGAACAATTGATAAAAAAACGGATTTTACTGAAAATATTGATTACTAGGTACTCGTATTTTGAACCATTAGTTGAGATAACTATGAATCAAAAACTGGGCCTTATGTTAAAGATAGAGAGTACCAGCAACTTTTAAATGCCTCAATGTTAATTTGTTTTTTTTTAATTTATAGTTGGTAAGTAATTCAAGATGTCTTTGTAATAATATTTTGTATAAACATTAGATTTGAGTCACATTCGCGACATTTGGAAAAATAACTCTAAAAAATTCAGTATTTATAAATAAGATATAATGTTATAATCATAAAAAGACAACAGTGTCGTTAGGGCTGAATCGTTCATACCTTCGTCAGATTTTAGATTCATCTAGAAAGCAGGACACATCCTTTTGAAGTTACAGTCCGAAACAGACTGCTTTTTTTATTTTATTTTTTTATTTGTTATGGGTTTGCTCTTGATTTTAGTCTAGACAGAGACAAAGTCGACGATGGAGTGAGCTTACCCAGAAGAAGCCTGTTCACTATAACTTTGAAGAGATTCGGGTTGAATGCGTTCGGAAACAGACGCAAGTAGTGAGTTCCATTCATTCGCTGTGCGCATTATAAAGGATGTTTGGAAGCGCTTGGTGCGAATTTTTGGTAAGGCAACAAGGTAAGGATGGTAACTTGCAGTGCGTTTAGATGTCCGATGGTCGAAGGGGGCTGGTGAGATGAGGTCGTGGAGTTGTTGAGCACACTCACCGAAGTACAGTCTGTAGAAGACCGACAAGCAGGCAACCTTGCAGCGATGAGCCAAGCTGTGAAGCAGGCATCCACCAGTTCAACGTTGCCGATGAGCCTTTTGGCTCTGTGTTCCAGCGAGTCAAGCGCGGCAAGCTGATACTTAGCTGAGCCATCCCATAAGTGGCTGCAATACTCCATGCAGGATCGGACTTGCGCTTTGTATAAGGTTAAAAGCTGTCCAGTTGTAAAGTATCGCTTCACTCTATTTAGGATGCCCAGTTTTTTGGCCGCAATTTGGGCTTTATACTCAATGGAGGCGCCGAAGTTGACCCTGGATAACAACTCCTTGTCTAGGAGCTCAAGCCGATCAGTCACAGGAACAGACGCACCCCGAAAAGTTGGCGTTTGATCGAAATACTCCTTTTAGCGGTAAAAGACACGCCTGTGTTTTGGTGGCGTTAAAAGAGACCAGATTGTTATCACCTCACTGGGAGACAAGGCTTAAGGTCAAATCTGTCCACTCCACCATAGCCTCTCTCAAGGAATGACCTTCATCCACGCTGGTTTTTACGCTGGACAAGTATCTCTCTGAAACAGTACTGTCATCTGTGTACCCAAAAATACCAGCCTGAAGTAGGTCATTGATGTGCAGCAAGAAAAGAGTTGCACAGAGAACAGACCCCTGAGGAACGAGATATCAAGCGATACAGCAAGTGCTTCGCCGTGTCTCTCGATGGCTTCGCCCCAGCAGTGCGTGACATATACAAGAAGATCGCTAGTTGACTGTCCCCGGCGAAAGCCATATTAACGGTCACTGAGGAGATTATTGTCTTCAAGGTAGGTCAGCAAGTTACTGTTCAGTACCCTTTCCATAACTTTGCACAGAATGGAGGTAATGGCGATCGGACGGTAATGGGCCAGGGTCTGAACGGTTGCCTTTTTTGGTGGTTGCACATTCATATAAACACTATGTGTATTTATTGACTTAAACCAAGTAGTAAGACACAACTTAACAACAGGGTCTTGTTGTCACTAAAATATTTTACTCTTTTCTTTCGCTCATTTCTCTTTAAAAAAAAGAAAAAATACGTTGCCTCAGACTAGGAATTTCTGCCTGTATCTTTTTTACGAACTTTTTTTTTTATTTTTTTTTTTAGGACTTTTATACTTATTATTATTCCCTTTATTCATTTATGTACATACTTTATACATTTTTAAAGGGTGCTAATTAAACAGGCTTCTTTTTAATATCATTATTCGCATCCAAAAATGTATGTTGCCTTCTAAATTACTAAGTCAGCCACAATTAACGAGCATCTAAATAATACTATGTTAGCCACTAGTTATCTTCTATGTAAACCACTCTAAATACAACTCAGCATGATGGTTATTTTTTAGCATCTAAATTTTTAACATGCATTCTAACAGTAAATTTCTAAAATACTATTAAATGACATCAAAAAATATATTTATTTAGCTTCTAATTTTTTAACTCAGTACGTTTAAAATGTAACTCATCCCATATTAATTGATCGTAAAAAAATTCATCAAATTGTATATTGGCCACTTATATTACCAGAAGCTATTGAGGAGAGACAAAATAAAAGACTTCATTTTTGAAAAATCAGTTTGTTTATTGAATCACCATCATTTTACTTATAGTAAATAATATACACAAAAAAAAATGTAGGTATAATGTAGGTAAATGTTATTTTAATAATTCAATTTAATAAATATACACAAATAATTTTTTTTTATTGGTTTTAATATAGAATAGGTGCAAGTTGGATTAGTATTTATGCGACCGAGTCGATGGAGCCCCGCTGCGCGGGTCTCCTATTTCTGTATGCAGGGTTTAGAGTAACGTAATTCATTTTCACTTTTAGACGTCATAACTAATTATTACTCATCGAAAACTTTAATTTAATTATAGCGAAAACAATTGCAATACGAACGCGCGAACGACAATAAACATGTGATCAACTCAACTCGTCGTCACATGAATCGAATGGCGCTCTCTGATTGGTGCAAATGGCCGGTCGCTGTCGTCTCGCGTACTCGCGCCAAATCATGCAGTGGCTATTTTCACGATAAAAGAATATGATGCATTGTTTTACATGCTAAGTTATAATAAATGATGCTTTCTGTAGAAGCTTGAATTATATTTTTTGAGGATATTGCGTTGAAGCTGTAAAACGTAAAATGGTGACAAGATGTAAAATCTGTGGCCGAGTTAGTAAATTACGTGGCAATGTATAAATAAGAAGGACAAGTCACAATAATTGATGATCTTTACTTGACGCTTTCTGTAGAATATTTAGTTGGCGTTGCAAAAAAGACGAATTAGTTTAGAGGCTATGTCATTTTCCCGTTGCTTAGTTATACAATTAGAAGTTTAATCACGTGTCCAATAAATAATTTTGTGGCTAGACTTATAATTTCCCATTTTTAAATATTAGCTTATAAAAATACAATAAAAAAACATTTAAAAATATAAAAAATAGTAGCCCAACGATACGCGCCGTGTCCAGGAGTACCGCTTTCTGGATCAAGCCCTTGATCCAGCTGCCCAACGAGAGCCTCCTCAGATGTTCGTCGAGGCTCTTGGCTATTATGCCATTGGCCGTCACGACTATCGGCACAATGACTGCTGTATTCACATCCCACATGTCGACAACCTCGCGAGCCAGATCAAGATACTTGCTTTTCTTATCTTTCTCAGCCTTCACGAGGTTCTCGTCATGGGGGACCGCTATATCAACAATCATTGCGCGACGCTCTAGTCGGTCTATCACCACTATGTCAGGTTTATTGGCAACAATAGTCCTGTCAGTGATGATAGACAGATCCCAATACAACGTGAAGCTTGGCTCATCGCCGTAAGGTTGCCTGCTTCCGTAGAAGACCGCTTCTACAGACTGTACTTCGGCGAGTGTGCTCATGAACTCCACGACCTCATCCCACCGGCCCCCTTCTACCATCGGAAATCTAGACGCACTGCAAGTTATCATCCTCACCTCGTTGCCATTCCACTAATTCGCACCAAGCGCTTCCAAACATTCTTCATAATGCGCACAGCAATAGAGTGGAACTCACTGCCTGCGTCTGTGTATCCGAACACATACAACCCGAATCTCTTCAAAGTTAGAGTGAACAGGTTTCTTCTGGGTAAGCTCACTCCATCGTCGATTCTGTCTCTGTCACAGACCTAGATTAAAGATAAAAAAAAAGATAAAAAAATGGCGACAGATATGAGAAATTTTGGAGAATACAATTTAAAAAAACAAATCTGCTTGAAACGCCTGAAGCCCGTACTTTTAAGCACACGTCACTTAAACGTCAAATGACATTTCAAGTGCAGTGCTTCTTAGATTTTAAATAACATTTCTTGCCATAGTTTTTGATTAAGTTCCGAATCAGTTATTTTATTTGTTTTTTTAGAAATATATAGTTTATTGTTTCTTTAATAATATTTACGTCCACAATCTTAAAATCTTAGGTAGTGAATATTTTATACCAAGAAATGAATAAAAACATACAACCCACAAATGATGATGTTGGTTTTTTTTTCAATAATTCTTTTGGTGCGATTTATCTCAAAAAGGGGCTCCACAACATGTGCTTTAATTATTTCGAAAGAGAAATTCTTTAACATTGGGGGAGTATTTTGCGGGGACATACATTTTGGGACCCTTAAATACCCACGCTGCCCCAAAATGTCGCATTGCCGAGTTATTCGGAACGAAAATTCGCTGGGCGAGTCCAAATCCCTCTTAAGCGGATTTTTAAAACTAACTGTTTTGTTCTTGATATTTCCAGAAAGTAAGTACCTAACAATTAATCAGTGTTTTAATTAATTAAGATAATTATTATGTTGATATTAATAGAAAGGATAGCATTTAAAAGAGCGAAAATAAATTCAAATTAAAGTTATAAAAAATACTGAATATGGCTTACTGAAATAACTGCTTGTCGCCCCACTTAGTAGTGGGCGATAAGCAGTGAGCGAACACAAATGTTTAAAACAGCGAGTTGAAAATAAAAGTCTGAAAATTAAAGGAGCCTCGGGTTTCCTTTTTCTGTCTGCAGGATCTAAAGTAACCTAAATAATAATATTGTTATATATTTTAATACAATTAAAGTATGTAACAATATTATTACCGCAGCTCACAATAACCTTCTAAAAGGTATTACTCAAAACGGATAAATAGTTACTTAGTATAATAGTCGCCCATTCAGTATATTTTACGCCCAGTTAATAATTTCCCAATAAAAAACTATAACCGTGTCAATAAGATCGACTCGTTCATAACTTTAAAAATCGCTTATGGCTGTTATATAAATCGAATCGCTTCGCTTAAGCCTAGTATTAGTGGATTTTGGGCAAATAATTTGCTCTTCAATTTAATTGGCCATTTGTTAGGCTAACAATTGATGAAAAAACGGATTTTACTGAAACCATTGGTTAATACTCAAATTTTAAACCATTAGTTGAGTTAACCACATTTTCGGAAATATCGCTGCTTATAAACTAAAGTGCCACAAATCGAAATTAAGAACTTTTCGGGAGAACTAATTATAAAAAATCATTTAATTTTGTTTGTTTTTTTTGCACTCTTACTTTCAAGGCTTTTGTGTCATATATACTTCGATGCGTAGTTGAATTCCATACCTCTTATTTATTTTAACTTTGTGGTAACTATAACCCTAAAAAGGACTAGAAGAACATAAGTCCCTTTGGCATATAAAATATTTCTCATAAGCTCATTCATATTTTGAATAAAAGGCTACAAGAAGAAATACTAAAAGTGTTTTATTTAAATTTTTCATCACAACCTAGTTGAATGAAGACAATCTTATAACTAAAAAAAGAACATAAAAACCCTTCCCTTTGCACATTGCAATTTTTTAAATATTCCAAAAACATATTTTTTTATGACAAAAATAGTGTTTTGGCACCAAAATATCTAATTAACAAAATTAAATGCTTTGCTTTGCCTGAAGTACGCTATTACAATCTCATGATCTCCTTTTCATTGAGCCAACAACCCGCCGATTACAGTATTGCTGGCAACTGTGTCTACTATGAATTCATGTTCATTGCCAGGTTAGCCTAGGATGTTCCTTCAACTTCTTATCTGCAATGCGACGACTTCAGCTTGCATTCCAGCAGAAATGTATCTTATCCTCAGTTAGCTTAAGTAGAGGTCGAGCAATGTCAGCAAAGTTCTTCGCAAACCGTCAACAGTAAAAGCACAAAACCGAGAAATGCCTTGACTTGCGGTTTGTCTTATCCAAGTCCATTTTGATATCTTCTTAGGAAACAACACGTACCAAAAAGTTGACTTGCCACCTGAACAACGCGTATCTTCAACAGCAGATTGCGGAGGTGATCTTCAAAAGTGCTTCCCATGACGATAACACTGTCCAATTATACTTGGCAGGCGTCTCCAATTAATCCAGTAAATACCCGCTCCATCAATCTCTCAAAGGTGGCAGGACCATTACACAATCCAAATGGCATAGCGTTGACTTGCCTCAAACCTTTGCGTTTAGTGAATCCTGTCTTTTCGACACACGACCTGCACGTAGCCACTCTTCAGATCTAAGGTAGAAAACCACTTCATTCCCGTTCGCGTATCCAGCTTGTCATCGATCTTGGGCAATGAATAACTGTCTTTTTAAGGTTATAGTTTACACAGAAGCGCATGCCGCCGTCTTTCTTCTTCACCAACACTACCGGTTAACACCATGGATTGAACGAAGGCTTAATCACGCCGTCCTTCACAAGTCTTGGTAGTTGGTGGACTGGTACCTCATTTCCTGTATTAATTATGTATTGAACTAACTAACTAAATAAGCGAGTAGCCCGATGCCGTTGCATTCAGGACCGTTACAAACCTCGTTCATTTTAATTGTAAAAGTTATAGAAATTAGAGCTTATTTGTATAGTTATTAAAATTATAGATAGTAGATACATAGTAAATGCATTATTCTATTTTGCCCAAAAGATTCACCTACAACATAGGTAACTTTTCGCGTTGTGGCTCTTTATCACAAAACTGACTTGCCCTTGCGCCGACTGTCAGGCCGCAACTCAAAAGATGGCCGCTTTGCTCGGAACTTATCCATCGATACGTGAAAATGCCAAAAGAGCGCATGCATAAATTTGTGATTAAAAGGCTGATTTTGACATGTATCTTCGTGAAATATGAAAATAAGGATGATTTTAGACCCATTTTTTTATTAAAAGTGATTTTGGATAATTTGGATTTGTGGCACTTTAGTTTATAAGCAGCGATATGCAAAAAAACGTTATAAAATAAAATAGGGGCGAAACATGTGGGCAACTGTGGACAAAACCCATTATTCATAATATCGTTTCCTTGCCAAATGAAACTTATGCTCTAGACAAAGTGTGTGTGTGTGTGTGTGTGTTTTTCAATTCCATAAGTGATTGATCACGGGACATTTCGATTGCGCTTGGCATACAAATATATTTGACATTTTCCAATCAGTATCGGGACGCTTTCGTTGATAGAATGTCACTTGTCTATCGCTCCTGATGGTGTGAAAGGGTGCATCTACTCAAAATATATTCCTGTAACAGATCTACTTACTACCACTAACACCACCAATGCCATCTGCCTATAAAGCTGTAAACTATTACCAACAAGTAAGCGTAGCCAACTAACTGTGTTAATATCATTGATTATTAGTCTAGTCAACAAGTGCTTTTTAGGTAAAAAATTTCGCCTTTTCCGAAAATTATGATTGAATTGTCATTCGATTCGGAATGGCATGTAGATAGTTTTTGAGAAAATGCTAAGGTCGCTCGCAAAAATTGCAATAGTTATAAACAATTAAGTGAAAATAAAAAATGGGGTTTGATTTTTCGTCAATATCTCAAAAACTATTCAAGATAATTTAAATTTGAACACAATGACACTGACAATTTACTAGGGGTATAGTGTTGGCATTTTCTCAAAAACTATCTACATGCCATTCCGAATCGAATGACACCTCAATCATATTTTTCGGAGAAGGAGAAAAAAAATTGGCCTAAAAAGCACTTGTTGACTAGACTATATATTGTAAATCGTTCGCAAGATTGATATGAGATGAGATGTCGCTGTTCGCTTACCTCTGGTTTCTAAATCTCGGTGTTAAGATTTACCGCGAGTTAATCACCTTCGCTACAAACATTGTTTTATTAAAGATTGCTTCTAACCAAGTGCACCAACAACTTCATCCTACTTGGAAGAGTGCGTAGGACTCTCTGGCTAGCTAATTTTCGTGACTATTACTTATTTTTTTGGGTGAGAAGTCATCTGCCGACTCCCTCGATCATGCGGGCGTGGCGAAGCTGGCGGAAGCCTACTATAAGTACTGTTTAGTGATGGATAACTCATCAATTTTTAAGTGAGGACGCGTGAACGAGTGAGGTGGTTCAATGTTGAAATTCGAATAACTTTCAATTTGCGATCACGAGTACCTCATGAGTGAGGGACACATCTCTCGTACTGTTTAATCACTATTGTCTGTTATCATCCATAACTGTTGGAAATTACTAAATAAATTGTTCTGCCAAAACCCTGGAGTTTTCCTATCTGCCGGAACGAGTGACGTCCTCGACTTCCAGTCAACGCAACCCCCTTTACACTCCTTGATAACGATTCGTCATTGTTATCAGGAATTAAAGTTCTCGCCTAGACACATTATAAGCAGTAAGCAACAGCAAAATGCAGTACGCGTTAGTTTCTCAAATACTTCATCATGGGATTATAAAAACACTATTTATAATTATTGATATATGGTTAAATAATTTTATGAATTACTATTGAGATAACAAATTTGGGCGAACCTAAATTAAAAAATGCTACTCAAAACGAAGGCCGTGCTTTTTTTAGAGCGAGTCAGCTGATAAGATGCGAATAGGGGCGTCGCTGAAACGTCAATTTATGACACTTCGAGTGCTTGTTAGAAAAAAACACCATTGCCACTAATGGTGAAAAAAAAATTAAACATTAGTTTCATAGTTTCAATTTCTTGAATTTTTTTTTTGTGGTATTCAATCACAAAACGGGGCTCAACAAAATATGCATTTTTTATTAAGAATGCAGAATAAAAATGTTAGATTCCGAAATTCATTAACAATTGGGAGTATTTAGCAGGGACACCATTTAGGGACGCTTGAATGCTTAGCCGAAACAATGCCCCAAAATTCGTGTTGCCGAGTTATTCGCCGATGTAAAGTTCTCTTGAGCAAGATTTCGCTGAGTGACTCCGAATCCCTTTTAAACAGATTTTGAAATAACTTAATCTTGATATTTCCAGACAGTAAGTACCTAACATTTAATCGGTATTTTAATAAGTATGGTCGGTAATTGTAGAAGTTAGTTTAATACTAAACCACTAATATGTTTCAAATATTTATTATGGACACAGTTTTAGGTTGCTACTAGTAACCCAAGCCGCACTTAATGATGAGTTACATCAACACGCAAATTAGCGTGTGATGGAGTTTTAGTAACGACTAATTTACTTATTATTGTGCAGTAATTAAATAGGCGTACTTTTATATAATAAGAGAGAATAAACATAAAAACTACTGGACCGATTTCGAAAATTCTTTCACCGTTGGGAATCTACACTATCCCCGGGTGACATAGGCTACTTTTTATCCCTGTATTCCCATGGGAACGGAAACTATGCGGGTGAAACCGCGAGGAGTCCGCTATAAAAAATAAACAACAACCTTGTCGATAGGGTTGAACGTTCATAACTTTAACAAATTCCTTTCTCTGTGTCAGGATGCTTAATACTTTTTAAGTAATTGTTCCAAGCCGACTGCTTCATAAATAACTATACTTATTATTACATCTTGTTGTCATTACACTAAAACACTTTTAATGTGCCTGCAATTTCATTATACATTCATAAAATCCCTTTAACGGGATTATTATTGTCATAATTTTAAATAGCAACTGCGTGCCCTTCTGAGTCAATGACATCATGAATAAAGTCACACAAATCAAAATCTGTCCAAGGGGTATAGTGTTACTCAGTTACTGCAGTGGCGTTTTGTGGGGGTCACAAAATCAGTCGCTTTATATAAAATACTCATACTTAGCTCCATCTGGTTAGACCGGACACTGACCCACTTATAGTCAGGAAAACTCTAGGTGAGTTGATTGTCATGTACTTGCTAAACAGTCGCATGAAAACAGAAAAGCCCTTGATTAATGTCAATAGACAAAAGTTATAACTGTCAGTTTGATAATTCGAGAAGGAGTCGAGTTTGAAGACATGACTTTAAAATGATATCATAGGACTAAATCTTTGCCTTACTTATGCAATTCCTTACTATCATAATCTTACAAATTTATACAAACACAAGGCCAATTAGGTTCAATGCCTCTTACAAACTGAGTTTTGCGCGAACAATTTCAATATTAGAAGATACCGGGGCTGCCGAATCGCTCCTAGTGAGTTGTATAATAATTATGATCATATTTATAATACATTAATGAAAATAATATAATATAAAAATATTAATCTTATTTCGTTTTGAATTTTCAGGAAGTAAGTTATTATAATTTAAGGCCAATTTTCAAAGTCAGTTTGAAGGATCTCCACCCTAATCAGTCACCTTGACGACGATAAACCCTCGAGTAATATCAATAGACAATTAGTTATAACTGTCAGTTTGACGGTTCAAGGCGGAGTCGAGTTGGAGCTCTTGACTTTGAAATTACATAATCTAAACCTTTCTAATATTATTATAATTCCTTACTGAAATTATAATGTTAACTTTACTAATATAAAATTCATGAAATAAGTGTGTTATTGCTGAAGCTCTCAAGAGAAGCATGTACTGTGAACTAATTGGCTATTAAAGTTTTGATCATTTTGGGGTAACTGGGTTGTTATTGAGCAATCAGCAAATAGTAACCCCTGTTTTCAAATTTCGGTACAATATTATATAATTTTCCTTTAGAATAAATGCATCAATTTTGAAAATAGATGCAAGTTTACTTGTCAACCTATTCACGTCATGTACGGAATGGTTAGACTAAAAATGTATGAAAAAACGTATTGTACCGAAGTTTTAAACCATTGGTTACTATTTTTAAGCATTAACTACGGATCAAAAAAGGTATGATTGTATTTTAAAGTTGCAGGATACCAACAACTTTTAAATGTCACAATATTAATTTGTTTTATATTTTTATTTTTAGCTGGTTAGTAATAAAGTTAATTTGAGAAGTCTTTGCAATAATATCATTAACATTGGATTTGAGTCACATTAGAGAAATTCGGAAAAAAATAAATGTAAATAAGGTTGGAAAACATTTGGGCAAATATGCCATTGGGATTAGGTTCAATTTTGGAATTAGATGCAAGTTTATTTGTCAACTTATTCACGCTTTCACGCCATGTACGGAATTGTTAGTAACAACAAGTAACAATTGATGAAAAAACGCATTTTACTGTAATTTTAAACCACAATATTTATTTGTTTTATTTTTTTATTTTTAGGCGGTAAGTAATAAAGTTAATTTGAGATGTCTTTGCAATAATATCATCACCATTGGATTTGTCTCACATTCGCGAAATTCAGAAAAAAATATCCATACAAAATAAAGTAGGTGTTACATATTTAAGTAAATGTGCAATAAATCCAGTATTTACTAAGTTATAATGTTGTTAATCATTAAAACACAACGTCGATAGGGACGAATCGTCCATTGCATACCTTCGTCAGTTTTTAAATTCGTTCCTCTAGAAAACGGGCAACTATATACCTTTTGAAGTTACAGTTCAAAACAGACTGCTTCATATAAATACTATGTATATTAAATGACTTAAACCGAAGTTAAAAACATTAACCTTACAACAAAGTTTTGTTGTAATTTAACTGAAATATTTCTCTCATCTCGTAAAAAAAAAGTAAACGTTGCCCTAGAGTAGGAATATCTTCCTGTATCGTAGGTGCATTAAAAAACATATAAACTCACATGCAAAAGACTACCAGATCCGGCACAACTATCTGAAGTCCATACAAATATTTGGTTCGTACGGAAATCGAACCCGCGACACGCAGCGCAGCAGCCGATCGCTGAACCACTACGCCAATCGTAAATAAACTAGCCATTCCGTTACACTCATGTTAGGCTCAAAGACCGAAAACGCTAATCAGCAAATTCTCGTCGGCGCCATCTTAGAATTCTGGTTTTGATATCATATAGGTACATATGTGTATTAGTGACCCAAAAGACCATAAAAATCTCTAAGATTAGAGAACAGTAACACATAGCGCCTACGGAACACGAGAGCGCAACCAACAATGCTAATAAAAATCCAAAACCAATACAAACACCCATTAATACGAAACTACGCGTCGCATTGCTTACACGTCACAAGTAATTTCTTATTTAATGTAAAAAAAAAACCCGACTGCTTAAAAAGGAAACTAAAAAGATGTAAACAAGAAGAAAATCATGCTGTGCAGTCGGAGGATACATGTTTGCGAGCTGGCTGAACAAAACCAGATGTATCCTCCGACTGCACAGCATGATTTTCTTCTTGTTTACATCTTTTTAGTTTCCTTTTTAAGCAGTCGGGTTTTTTGAATTTTTGAATTAACTTTTTTTATTTATAACTTTTTAGTTATCTTTTTTTGGAATTAGGTACATTTTAACATATAAGTGTTTTATATTTTCGAAATCAGCTCTTAAAGCCCTTTATTTTGATACCCCACACGATAGGTTTGGAAGAAAAAAAATTTTTGGGCCCCACAATATGGCGCCCAAAATCCGCCATTTTTCTATTTTCCAATTTTAATGTAGCCAGTGACACTCGCAGGGTTAAGACGAATCGATTGACGTAAGAACCATCAAAATCCGCCAACGCGTTTGGTCTCTAGAACGCCACATAGGGACAAACATACATACATACATACATACATAGACTGATAAACACATTACCCTCCTTCGGCAGTCGGGTAAAAATGCGGTCTTGTATATTTAAACATTGCAAAAGTTGTGCCCAAAAACAAACAAAAAGGCGATGGAATATCTTTCCAAAGGTTAATATGGTTTATTTTATAGTTTTGTTATTGATTTAACCAGTCATATTTACGGCTCACTCGGAACGCAAAATATTGGCAGCAATTGGATGTTGTTGCTAGTTTTCATCGAAATAAGTTTTCTTGAATTATTAAATTGTGCGTGGGGCGTGGGCAGATCGATGAATTTATACAGGAAACATTTGTTACTAGTATGCCATTGTTTTTAGTCGTTCAGGCTATAGGACATATTTCCATTAATTGTTCAAAACTTTTTTCTATCCGATTTGAAATCAGAAAAATATGGACATATTATTATATTCGTATATAATTCAATAAAGCGGTGGCACGCGGCGGGGATGTGACAGGGATGCGGGGATGTGACAGGGATGCGGGGTACCCGGAAGTGGGGCTAATCGTATTGTACCTTCGCGCCCACTGTTTCCATAAAATAAATTTCAAAGTAACATCTTTCGTAAGCGATTATTTTCTCTTGCCACAATTTTAAGAATATTTTGAATTATGTAGGTATGTTCTCAATGTGCATAGTATAGAATTTACCAAAAACCAATATTAAGTATTTTTGCATAAATTAATAATAACCATTAAGTGAATTCTATTTAACTTTTAATCTATTATAATTTATTTAATAACCATTATTCTGTCCAAATACTGCTTAAGTACTACCTACTAATATTGCAAAACAACATTTACAATTTGTAGCATTAATATTGTTGAGTACAATCGAAAAAAATGTGGGCGATTTTTTCACAACATCTGGCATCCTTACACGCACACAGATGTACTCGTGTCCCTTCAGTGCCGCTCCTCCTGTTTGTGACGCACACAAAAATAAATAGCGGCACCGCTCTCGTGTCCCGCGGTCGCTATCTGTTTCTTTTCTCTAATCTGAGTTTATGACGAAGAATTGCAAATTGTCGTCAGCACCACTTCGTCCGTTGCGAAATTAGAATTTTGTGACAATGACAGCGTGAAAAAATTTACATCAATCACGCTAAGGGGTAAAGTGTTACCTTACTTGTTTGTAACTGGTTAAATCTTACTAATATTATTAATGCGAAAGTTTTGATGGATGGATGTATGTTTGTTACTCAATTACGCCAGGTCATCTGAAGGGATCTGGATAATATTTGGCACAGAAATAGATTATAGTCTGGAATTGCACATAGGCTACTTTTTATCCCGTTATACTGTTCCCTTGAGATAAGAAAACACTTTTCACGCAGGTGAAGCCGCTGGCGGAAGGTAGTAATTATATGAATGAAGATTGAGATGACAAATTTTTGTGAATCAATTTTTTTTTAAATCTGCTCGAAACCGAAGGAGCCCGTCCTTTTTAGAGCCTGTCAGCTTATAAGGTGCGGGGAGGAGTGGTGCTTAAACATCAAACGCCACTTCAAGTGCTTCTTAGAAAACAAAAGTGATGCAGCTAATGACGAAATTTTTTAACATTTCTTGACAGTTTTCGACAAACTTCCGATTAGTTTATTGTTTGTTTTAATAATATTTACGTACACAATCTAACAAACCTTTTGCAATGAATGTTTTATACCAAGAAATAAAGAAAAGCATACTAAGGCGACATCCCAAAAATGTCGATTTTCGACCTTTTCTGTCAATATTTCTTTTTGTGTGATTTAATCTCAAAAAGAGGCTCAATAACATCTGCTTTATTTATTTAGATCTAGTGACCTTTCCTATCTAATCTCAATAATTAACAGTTTTCTCTTGAAATTTCCAGACAGTAAGTATCTTACATTTAATTAGTTTTTTTTTTAATTATTGATAGGCTCGCGCTTGACCACTATCTCACCTGATGGTACGTGATGATGTGGTCGACGATGTAGCACGCTTACCTAGAAGAAACCTGTTCACTCTTGACTTAAAGACTCCCAGGTTGTAGCTATCAGGGAATACAGACTCTGGCAGGGAATTCCACTCCTTAGCTGTACGCATAATGAAAGTACTCCCAAAACGTTTAGTGCGTATGGGTGGGATGTCCACCATGTACCGATGACGCATCGACGTACGTCTTGTAGTCCGATGATGGAACGGGCTAGGAGGAATTAGTTCATGCAATTCCATCGCACACTTCCCGAAATTTAACCAATAAAAAACCGACAGACGGGCAATTTGGCGCCGATGCTCAAGGCTCTGGAGCCTAGACTCGACCAGTATCTCATTGTCGATGAGCCTCTTGGCCCGTTTGTCGATCGACTCTAGTGCTTCCAGCTGGTACTTGGCAGATCTGACCCAGAGATGAGAGCAGTACTCCATGCATGACCGAACTTGCGCTTGGTACAAGTTGAGCAACTGTTCTGGCGTGAAATACGTCTCACCTTCGCAAGAATCCCCAACTTTTTGGCAGCCAGTTGAGCTTTTGCCTCAATGAATGGACCAAAATTGAGGGTCGATGTCAACGTAACGCGAAGAAGCTCAAGATGGTCCGTTATCGGCACGGTCATACCACGGAAAGAAAGAGCAGGGTGGAATTGGCTCCTTTTAGCGGAAAAAACACACATTGATACAGGCACACAGTATTTTAATAAGTGTAATATAAATTTAAATAATTACTTGTGACCCACCCCGGCTTCACCCGTGGTAAATTATATACATAAACATTCCTCGTTCTCACACTTTCTACTGGTGAAATCCGCATAAAAAGACTTTCAGTAGTTTATAGCGTACAGACGCGACGGTTGACTTTGTCTTATACTACCTAATAAATATTATATGAATTAAGATAATTATAATGTTGACAATATAAAAAATCATTAGCCGTGTCGAGAGGGTCGAATCGTTCATATTAAAAATTGCGTATGTTTGTTATATAAATCGAATCACGTCGCTTAAGCCCCATTATTTTGATCCGCCACCATTGTATTACGCAACTAATAGTTTTGAGTGTATCTATCATTTCATTCCATTTTAGTATTTCGACCATCTTCTTTGCGTATGGAATGACACTTTGTCTTGAGCATCAAGTGTCATTTGGAATGAAAACGATATTATGAATAATGGATTTTGTCTACACTCGCCCAATTGTTTCGCCGCTATTTTAATTTATAATGTTTTGTCGTTGTTTCCGATAGTTACCAATGGTTTTAGTAAAATTCCAATGGGATACCATTGGATTCGGGGAAAATAATTACCACTCCCACTTGTTTGGCTATTTGTTAGACTAGAAATTGATAAGAAAATGAATTTTACTAAAACCATTGGTAACTATCGGAAACAACGACAAAACATTATAAATTAAAATAGCGGCGAAACAATTGGGCGAGTGTACACAAAATCCATTATTCATAATATCGTTTTCATTCCAAATGACACTTGATGCTCAAGACAAAGTGTCATTCCATACGCAAAGAAGATGGTCGAAATACTAAAATGGAATGAAATGATCACGTGACATTTTGATTGCACTTGGCAATCCCTGACGTTTTCCAATCACTATCGGAACGCTTTTTTTGATAGAATATATTTTGTTTATCGCCCCTGATGGTGTGAAAGGGTGGATCTCCTCAAAAACTACTCCTTGATAACAATTCGTCATTGTTATCAAGAATAAAAGTTCTCGCCTAGACACATTTTAAGAAGTTAGCAACAGAAACATGCAGTACGCGATATTAGTTTCTCGAATACTTCTTCATGGAAATATTAAAACACTAACCATGCATAATTATATAATGATTGCTACAAGGTTTAGTATTAGTACATTATGGTACAAGTGTGTAATGTTGGTGATTACCACTGAGGTGCCATTGAAACCCGAGCCGTCAGGTGAGGGTCTTAAGAGAGCCGAGGACGGTAATCATCAATACACACGTATCATTCGACGTTTTTCAACACACTTGTGAAGAAAATAATACAAAAAAATCATTTTCAACAGTGAAAACGAGTTGTGAAAAAAGTTTCGCAATGGTGGGAAAAATTAATCAGTTTTCCTATGCGCGCATCTAACAACGGCGATCGGTCATAGACTAAAAGAATAAGGTTTTTTTTTTGCTTTTCGTGGATAGCTTTTTAGCCACGTACAAAATGGAGAATTTCAAGTTTTCTTTATTACAGAGAAAACAAAAGTTATATTTGAGTGAAAGTTTTATTTAATAAACACGTACAAGTTGAAATTATCTATTTAAATACGAAGTTGCATGAAAAGAGCAAGCAATAGGTACATTAATTTATTTGCACGATATTTTATGTATCGAAACTTTATTAAGAACAAAGCAACTCAACCAATAAAAAAAAAAAAAAGTTAATTAAAAAAATCAAAAAACCCGCCTGCTTAAAAAGCGAACTAAAAAGACGTAAACAAGAAGAAAATCATGTTGTGCAGTCGGAGGATACATCTCGTATTAGTCAGCCAGCTCGCGAATATGTATCCTCCGATGTTTTTAGATTTTTTGAATTAACTTTTTTTATTTATAACTTTTTAGTTAACATATTTTTTCGAATTAGGTACATTTAAACATATAAGTGTTTTATATTTTTGAAATCTCCTCTAAAAACCCTTCATTTTTATACCCCACTCGATGGCCAATGAAGAAAAAAAAAATTGCAACCCCCACAATATAGCGTTCAAAATCCGCCATGTTCCTTTTTTTTAAAGGCACTTGGCTAAGAACACTTGGGCGGTCAAGATCTATCTAACGATGTCTTAATTATAAAAACCCGCCAATTAGTTTGAAAGATATGAGGTAATAAAGAATATTACATACATACAAACATACAAACATACATACATACAAACATACAAGACACGCGCGAAAAACATAACCCTTTCCTTGCAGCCGGGTAAAAAAACTTTATAACTCACTTGGAATAATAGCAATGAAAAAGTCACAGTTTGATTACAGGTGTCATTATGTGCCCAATTGCGGTGAAATTAGAGCCACTTAATGAGCTAGTGTGTTGAAAAAATAATTATATGATGACAAATTTTGGAAAATCAAATTAAAAAAATTGTCTGCTGGAAACGCATGGAGCCCACCCTTTTTAAAGCATGTTAGCTGATAAGGTGTGGAGAGGAGCGTCGCTTAAGCGTCAAATTATGACACTTCAAGTGCTTCTTAGAAAAAATCACTGCTGCCGCTAATGACAAAAAACAACACTTTTTTCATAGTTTTCGACAAACTTCTTATTAAGTTGTTTTTACATGTACATTACAAAGTGTACTCTTTACACTACATTAATACTATTTACGTACACAATCTAACAAATCTTTGACAGTGAATTTATTATGCCCAGAAATAACGAAAATCATACAAAGGCAACATGTTCGCTCCGTCACTTGCCCTTAAGATTTTATTGTTTCGACGTCACCCAGTCGACACCGACTATCGCTGAAAACGTTTCGTTGTGGCTCTGTCTTGCACGCGAGTTGCAGCATTATGCTGAGCGATGAAGGTTTTGCGTGGTTCTAACGCATACTCTGTATTTTTTTCTGTATGCTCACACGAAACAATGCCCCTAAGTGTCGCGTTGTCGAGTTATATACAGATGTGAAGTTCTCTTGAGCGAGAGTTCGCTGGGCGAGTCCAAATCCTTGATATTTCCAGGCAGTAACTACCTTTTTTTTGGGTTGGGTAATCATCCAATGACTTTACCCGCTTTGTGTGAAGCAGAAGGGTGTGTCAAACTTTTACTGACAAAAATTCCCCCATGTTCCTTCAGTTGCTTGTGACAGGGCCGCGGTTACTCTCTTTTAAATTTATCCGCTACCCAGACAGGCATCGGCCCTAGCGGACCCCGTCAGTTTTTGATAACATCTCTTTGAGGCGTGCGTGGGACACTACGTGCCATTGACTTGGGCCTGGTCCTTATCGGACGGCGAGCTACCCATTAGTCACCGTCCGCAAGCCCGCCCCTACGGTTGCTGGGAATTGGTCTGCGACTCTCGGCGCCCAGGGCGTCTCCGTTGCATCTCCCTCACGCATTCCGCCTCCTCCTTCGCAAACATTACTGCTTCCCAGAAGGAGGTGACAACTTCCCATACCCTCGCGGTCCGTACCATGGCCTGGACTAGGGCCGGACGCAAGAGGTCGCCAATGCCGACAGCAGCAAAATGAGTCGAAAGATCAATATGTGTTTGAGTTGCGGAAATTGTCCAAGACATGCGAGTTTGGAGATTTAAATGACGATCTAATAAAAGACCGACTTGTGTGTGGAGTGACAAGCCCAGCAATTAGAGAAAGGTTACTACGAGAAGGGGACCTAACATTAAATAAAGCCTTGGAGATATGTCGAGCAGCGGTAGTTTCAAGAATGTACTCAGAAAACATAAAGAAGGAGAATGAAGCAGTTCACCGTGTTAAACAGGACAGTAATATACAAGAAGAAAAAAACGATGGGCATTACGGCGTTATCATAAAGTAGGATATGGAGTGTCATCGCATACAACAACATGCGACGGTAATATGAAAGGAGCAATGCGCTCACGCTGTGGATAAGAGCGAGGAGGCGCAGGTTGGCGAGGCAGGCGCGCGGTCGCCGCAGACGCCGCTCGACGGATGCAGCAGCTGACAAACAGACCGCGCACGACGTCCCAGTGTGGCAGATGTGGTAGTATGCGCGGAAGGAATGCTTGTCATCATATATGGTAAGAGATGCCTACACTGCTCAAAAATGAACCATTTCGCAAAAGTGTGTGGTGTGTACTTTGTGGAGGAATCAGAAGAAAAGGTAATATTTGCATTAAATAAAGATTTGAGTGATTGGACTTTAGATTTGAAAATTAATGCAAATTGCATAAATTTCAATTTAGATACGGGCGCAAATGTTAATGTGCTACCGATGCGTTACTTGTCCAGATTAGGAATATCTGTTGATAAGTTACTGCAAACGAATACTAAATTGAGCGGTTATTCAGGTGATTTAATTACAGTCTTAAGAAAAACACATTTAAAAGTGAATCGTAAGAACAAGTTGTATTTATTAGAGTTTAAAATTGCAGATGTCAATAGTACGCCTATATTGGGACGTCATGCATATGTAGAAATGAACTTAATTAAGAGGGTTATGTCTGTGCACAGGTCTGATATTAAATCCAAGATATATAACGATTTTAAAAGATGTTTTTGAAGGTATAGATTGTCTGCCGGGGGAATATAATATTCAATTGAGGGACGACGCCGTCCCCGTAGTACATGCGCCTCGCAAATTACCATTTGCGATCAGCGACGACGACGTTAAGAAAAAGTTATTGGAAATGGAGTCACAAGGTATTACAGCAAAGGTAGAAGGTCCCTCTGACTAGGTTAGCAGTATAACTGTGGTAAAAAAATCGAACGGTAATTTAAGAATTTGCTTGGATCCTAAATAATTAAATCAAGCTATCAGGAGGGAACATTTCAAGCTACCAACGATAGATGAAATTATGTCAAAATTAGCAGGGGCTAGATATTTCAGCACACTAGATGCTTCTTCAAGCTTTTGGAACGTGAAATTAGGAGAAAGTAGTAAATTCTGTACATTTAATACACCATTTGGTAGATTTAAATTTTTACGAATGCCTCATGGGATATGTTAATAATAAATAAAATAGCCAACATCATCCGTGGCGGAGTTAACAAAGTCGGAAGAAACAAGGTATCCGTAGAGTTTACATCCCCTCAGGATGCAAACGATTTCTTAGTGAATGCTTTGCTATCTAAGCACAGTTATATAGCTGCAATTCCCACCTTTAATATTACAAGGATGGGCGTAGTGACAGGAGTTCCTTCGGATTTAAGCGAAGAAGAGGCTCTAACATATTTGGCTGTACCCTCAGGCTATGGCCAAATATTAAAAGTACGTAGGATCAACTGGAAAGTTCAGACTGAAGGAATAGTAGAGTGGAAGCCTACAGAGACTTGTGTACTCACGTTTGATAGGCAGGCCTTGCCAAAACGAGTGTTTTGCTGTAACACATCCCTCCCTGTTGAGCAATACATCTACCCCACTATCCAATGCCGTAAGTGCTGTCGATTTGGGCATATTGCAAATGTGTGTAGGTCGAATCCACGCTGCAGTAAATGTGGCCACGATCACCCCGGTGATGGTTGCAGCATTTCTGAGGGCGAGGCCTTCTGTGTGCTTTGCTCGGGAAACCACTTCGCTAATAGCAAGTCTTGCCCCGAGCATGGTAGGCAGAAAGCCATAAAGACAGTAATGGCTGAGAAATCAATCTCATATGTTGAGGCAAGCAAAACAATCCCAGCAGCTTCCCGCAACTATGCCTATGTCACTAAATCGCAGTCTTACCGAAAAACCGTTACTCTCAAGCCTAGGACCCATGCCCCACTTTCTCAATCTTATAATAAAGCTGCACATCAACAAATTGTAAATATTCCTCAATCCTCACAGTCTAATGGCTGTGCTCTTAACAATAATGTCCCCATCAATAATACTGTTTCAGTCATTGAACTCTTAATTAAACTTTTACCATCACTTATCTCTTCTAGTAACTCTCAAATACCGTCCAACGTTGCCGATCAACTTATATATCTTCTATTAACTTTTAAAAATGGCGTCCCGCCAAATATTTCTCCAGTGGAATGTGAGAAGCGTGTGGCATAAAAAGCACGACCTCATATTCCTTCTGAATAAATACAAGCCATTGGCTTGTTCCATAGCTGAGACTTGGCTCACCCCAAGTCTTAGCTTCCGTATGCCACATTTTAACATCCTTAGGTGTGATAGATCCGATGGGTACGGAGGGTCGGCTCTCTTCCTTAATAATCGGGTCCCACTTTCTCCTTTTTCTTTGCCTCTACTTGAGGGCAATTTGAGTATTGCAGCAGGAAGGGTTGAGGGCATCACAGTGTTTTCTATCTATATTGCACACACTCACCCTGATTTCATAGCTGTTTTAAGAAACATTTTTACCAATGTGCAAGGCCCACTGATGGTCATGGGTGACTTTAACTACCACCATTATAGATGGGGGTCTGAACGCTGTGATGCCTTCGGTGTAGCTCTGGTTGAGATGTTGGATGATCTGGACCTCTGCTGATGATACTGAATAATGGCTGTCCAACTCGTCGTTCCCCTCCCGGTCAACAAAAGAGTTGTGTAGACCTTACATTTTGTTCGGTTGAATTGGCTGCATCAACCCACTGGGAATGTACTACTTTGTCGCATGGTAGTGACCATTACCCTATTGTTATTTCATTAATTAATAAAACTTATTTAGAAAAAACTTCTCCTCCACTTTTGAAATATAACCTGTCCAAACCAGATTGGACTAAATTTGTATCATTATTGGAGGAAAAAATTGATTCCCTTCCAAATTTAAATTCATGTTTATCAGACTCTTCTGGTCACCACCATGCCAAAAGTTGCTATGAGTGTTTTGTCACTGCTGTAACCTCGAGTGCAGATTCCTCTTTTCCACTGAGAAACAGTGCCAGAAATAAAATCCCTTCACCTCCGTGGTGGGATCCAGAATGCACCTCAGCGGTTAAAACCAGAAATGAAGCCGAGAGGCGCTATAATACTGATATGAGTAACAGTAATCTCTTTGCATATCTCCAGTGTAATGCCAGAGTCAGACGTCTTCTTCGCAAGAAAAAACGTGCTGGCTGGGTTCAATTTTGTACCTCCTTGCCTCCCTCTACCCCAATCTTAGCAGTCTGGAAAAGCGTCAATAGGTTTAGGCGTGGTTGTTCCCCTTCTATCAATTCGCCAGTAACTAGGGAAACAGCTGAACTTTTCTTTGACAAAATAGCACCACCATATGTACCCCTCTTTTCTGAATGTGTGAATGTTCCCTTATCTAATTCAGCGGAGGACTCCTTTGATGCGCCATTTACTTTGGAAGAACTGAACGTGGTACTCCGTCATGTCCGGGACTCAGCTCCTGGCATTGACGGAGTGCCATCATTCTTTTATTTCTCACTCTGGCGACAAGGCGAAAATTTACTTCTTAAACATAATTAACTTCTGCTATAGTCATGGCTGGGTAACAGATCAGTGGAAGCTACAGATCATCATTCCATTACTGAAACCTGGCAAACATGCAGATGATCCGAATGGCTTTAGGCCAATAGCTTTATCTTCAGTCCTAGCCAAGCTACTGGAACACCTTATAAAAAACCGTCTAGAGTGGTTAGTCGAATCGAGAGATTTACTGCCGAATTTCCAATTTGGTTTTAGGAAAGGGCTTAGTACTATGGATAGTGTTGGCGTCCTGGTCACAGATGTCCGTTTGGCCCTCTCCAAAAACCAATCTGTTGTTGCCGCTTTCCTTGACATCTCCTCCGCATACGACAACGTACTTCTTCCCGTACTCAGGTAAAAATTGCAACAGCTGAGTCTACCGGCAAAGATGATACAGTGTATATGTGAACTCCTTTTGTCCCGGTCATTGGTTCTGAGAGTTCAGGGAGAGGAGTTTGATAAGAGGCAGGCGTGGAGGGGACTCCCTCAAGGCTCTGTCCTCAGCCCCCTGCTGTACAATTTGTATACGGCCGATATTGGGTCTTGCCTAAACAATAATTGCCATATCCTGCAATACGCCGATGACATTGTTCTATACGTGACAGATTCCTCCATCATTGACGCGGCTTCTTCTCTATGCCTCTCTTTGGACTCTCTGAGCCAGTGGCTTTTAAGTCATGGTCTTTCCCTCTCCGCACCAAAAAGCTCGGCAGTGATTTTCTCTCGCAAGAGACAGTTCCCTCAAATATCAGTGAGCATTCTAGGTCATAATATCCCGATAGTTGATAAAGTTAAGTTTTTAGCGTTTTTCTAGATTCTAAATTAACTGGCAAGCCTCACATAAACTTCCTCATTAAAAAATGTGAAAGAATTATCTCAATATTAAAAGTTTTAGCGGGTGTTTGGTGGGGTGCTCACCCCTACACCATGAAGTTAGTGTACAACGCCTTGGTTCGTAGCGTTCTGGACAATGGAACGTATCACTTGATTCCTTGTAACAAAGGTGCTTTGGCGGGACTAGATAGAATTCAGTCCAAGTGCCTTCGGATCATCTCTGGTTGCATGAAGTCCTCCCCCGTTAACGCGTTGCAGGTTGAATGTGCCGAACCTCCCCTTGCCTTAAGACGACAATATCTTGCATCAAAGAAATTCCATTAATTATAAAAGCATTTCGGAGTGTTCAAAATTTAGATTGTCCTGTTCTCCAGCATCCTAGATTACCCCTTTTTGACTTCGCTTACGAAGTATTATTTTTTACCCCCAAAATTATTTATAATATTGGTATACCCAAAGGATCCCCATCGGCTAATTCGGCCTTCAATGCGGTGGTGGGTGAGAGATGGAATGGTTTTCAACTGTTCTTCACTGATGCTTCGAAACTAAATAGTCTTAACAACACTGGAGCTGCGGTATATTACCAAAGCTCTAGAATCGTATTACAGTTCAAGTGTCATAAAGAGTCTTCTGTATTCACAGGCGAGTGTGTGGCTATATTGGAAGCTTGTCTTTTTATAGAGTCACACACTAACATTGAGAAAGCCGTTATCTTTACAGATTCTCTTAGTTGTTTGCAGGCCCTGGAACAAATTCCTTTTAAAAGTAAATGAAATAGCCCTGTTATCTTACAGCTACAATACTAACTCGCTCAGACACTTAAAATGAGAGTTGTGCAGTCCTTCACAAGGAATATCTCATCCTTACTAAACAAAATTTTGAAACTAACACCGTCAATAATAAATTCATTACGTACTGGCTTTGTACCAGATATGTCTCAATTACCTAGTGATAGTGCTAGGTATAACCACAACCAATTCAATGATCAAACACAATTAACTCAAAACTTATCATTTTATTTGGAATTATCATTTTTTCTTTAATGAAGTATGGCATTGTTACTATATCGCTCTAACGTCCAAACAAAAATAATCAGCTAAAGCTAGCTAATGGCCAATAGTGATATTCTTCAACACCACTAAAACTTGACCAGTGATAGCCAATATGGATTATGACCTGACATGACCCATACTGTATACAAAACCAGAAGTTAAACAATAAACACTTCTCCTGAGCCATAACAAAATGAAAACGACTCACCAGATCGGCATACGAATCTTTCGTGTGTATCGATCCGCACATCCACACGCTCCTCCTTGACCTGTCCAGGTCCTTGGTTGTTGCAGAACACGGCATAAAGATAGACTTCAGATGCCATCAATAAAATTAGAATTATTTAAGAAAAATGTATACTGCATGTCGATTATTATTTACAATCATTTACCTAATAGTTTTCAAGACCTACCGCTGACCATGTTTAAAAAAATACTTTTCAAACTATTATTAAATAAAAGATATTATAGCATTAAGGACTATTTGGAAGACAAGTCAATTGAGTCTGAAATTTGTAAGTTAGATTAAGTGACATCACTGATTGTCAATACATTTGCACGCCATGTTATGGCAGGATATGCTGAAATAAATTTAGTATAACACCTTATGTACCATATTCTAGCAAATAAATATTTTTGATTTGATTTGATTTGATTTGATTTGCTCCGCTCCGGACTGGTTTTTTATTATTCAAGATTCTGAGGGTAGTCGCAGAAAACTCGACGACTCCTTACATTGTTTCTGCCATTTAGACACGAAGCTGAAGGACTTACTTCTTCTGCATTCAGTTTTGGTGGGACCATAACAATACGACGCCGACGGTGTAGTGTGCCACCAATGTGCACAGTGTGTTTAAGAGGTTGAATTCCACAGCACTACTCAGCAAATGCACTACTTATCGTTTACATTTGATGCACTTCAAAAACGAACCGCCACTGATTTTAACTGTCACCGTCATCACACACTTTCTTTTAAATATATTATAACAAAGTCTTAATGTTCCTTTTAGTGAAAAACAACTTTATTTCAATCTACGGTTTTCTCCTTGTCGCCAGTGTAAAATATGCACATTTATCAATATTAATAGTTGACTCGCCAACAGGCCGACAGTCCGATAACGACTCATCGCTCCATCACTCGGACCGGTATTTATAACCGAGCGGCGTGTGCGCACGAGGCAGCTTTACAATACTATTATCGGCTTGTAGCGAGATCTATTAATATCTACATACACTACACTAACAATTGATGAAAAAACGTATTTTACCGAATTTTCAAACCAAGTAGTAACTATTTTTAAGCATTGGTATGTTAATGTTGCAGGTTACCAGCAACTTTTAAATGTCACAATGTTAATTTGTTACTTTTTTATTTTTTAGTTGGTAAGTAATAAAGTTAATTTGAGATGTCTTTGCAATAAAGCATCCCTATTACCCTACGTACCCTACCCTACCTACATTACCCACCCAACCCTACCTAGCCTACCCTACCCTACCCTACCTACCTACCCTACCTACCCTACCTACCCTACCCTACCCACCCTTTTCTCCTATTTTTTTTTTCATAAGAACCTTCTTCTAACAATAACAAACACAACAAAAAAAGAATTAGCGAAATCGGTCCAGCCATTCACGCGTGATGCCGTGATCAAGGGAAATAGGGATTCATTTTTATATATATAGAAAACCAAAAGTACATTTTTTCGCTTAATTACTAAATATTTGAAATGTTAGTAATATTCAATATAAATTGGTTAGTTATTGTTACCTAAGTATACCAATATGTTATGTTATGTTTACCTATATTTTGCCCAAAGGTTTCAAGGAGATACTTTCTCACTTGGTTTTTAAATGCATTTTTTGTCAAGCCGTTCACGCCATGTACGGAATCGTTAGGCTAACAATTGATGAAAAATCGCATTTTACTGAAATTTTAAACCATTGGTTACTATTTTTAAGCATTTTAGTATATCAATATAGCTGGGTACCAGCAACTTTTAAATATCACAATATATATTTGTATTTTTTTTTAGGAGGTAAGTAATAAAGTTAATTTGAGGTGTCTTTGCAATCATATCATCACCATTGGATTTGAGTCACATTCGCGAAATTCAGAAAAAAATATCCATACTAAATAAAGTAGGGATGAAATATTTAAGTAAATGTGCAAAAAATCCAGTATTTACTAAGTTATAATGTTGTTAATCATTAAAACAAAAAAGTGTCGATATGGCCGAATCGTCCATACCTTCGTCAGTTTTTAGATTATTTCGTCTAGAAAGCAGGACACATACATACACACCTTTTGAAGCTACAGGTCGAATCAGACTGCCTCATGCAAATACTATGTATATTTAATTACTTAAACCAAAGGTCTAAAAACATAACCTACAACAAGGACTTTTTTTCTTCTCTCTCTCTCATCACTTAAAAAAAAAATAGGTTGCCCCGGATCAGGAATTTCTGCTTATATCGTGGGTACGTTTACACACATTTAAACTCACATACACAAGACATCCAGATCTGGAACAACTATCTGTAGGCCATAAAGATATTTGTATTCAGCTGAAATAAAGTACGCCGCTTTGACGAACTCGTAGCGCTCATACAAATACGGACGCATCATCGATACGCCGCTTTGAAATCTGACACGCGCTGCATGATCATAACAACAAAAATGGCGTCGCAATCGACAACGGTGTCACAACAAAGTGAAAATAATATTGAATTTAGAAGTGCAAACGTTGATTCGAAATTGTACTTGACTTTTTATTTTATATATAACTAGCTGTTGCCCGCGGCTTCGCTCCCGTAGACCATCCCACAGGACCCGTTTTCGGGATTAAAAATTAGCCTATGTCACTCAGGAATAATTCAGCTTTCTTTTGGTGAAAGAATTTTTTAAATCGGTCCAGTAGTTTCAGAGCCTATTCGGTACAAACAAACAAACAAACAAAATCTTTCCTCTTTATAATATTAGTATAGATAAATTAAAATGAAAGGTGTAAAATATACTGAAATGGCTTACTGAAATACTAAGTGGGCGACACACAGAGGGTAAATATAAATGTTTATAACAGCGACTTGAAAATAAAACTTTGTTGACAGAAAAAGGGCTCCGTTTTCTGTCTGCAGGGTCTAAAGTAACCTAACATGAAGGAGATGACGGGAGCTACGTTCGCTCGCTTTGCTCGCGAGCAAAGCGCGCTCACTTCAGCTCCCGTCATCCCGTTCGAACCTAATCTATCCGTGTCGGGGTGCCCTAAGTTCCCGAGCTCGCTTCGCTCGCTCTTGGACTAATTCGTTGTTCATAAATTTATAGTCACCCTACATTGCTTCTTGCTGACAATAAAGCTAAATGTTGAACGCCGCTTTGTAAAACGTTATCGCCACCACGATCCGGCTGAACGAAAGGAAGCCGCATGTCAAAACAGCTACGTTTTTCAATCGGGCGCGCCTATTTGTAATACGGCGTGTTATACAATATAACTGTGACATACACTTAAATAAAAATTAAATAAAACTACGAACGCGTATAAAAGGACAGGGGTCATAGGGCGTCATAAAATTCGTCCACATCGCCGTCAACGTGAAAAGTGCCCAAAACGCTGGCAGCATTGCCACGTTGGATGGCAATGCTGATTGTCTGGCCAAGGAAAAGCCCAGCACTCTGATCACGTGAAGAGTTGACTAACCGTTTGTTTACATCTCGAAATACTCCAAGAGCACTCGGACCCCACGGACCTAATGTTTCAACCCCAAACGGCTGAAATATATAACTTCCAATAAGGTTGTTATATTTGCGACGTTTGAGGTTTTCTGCACCAGCAGCAGCTGCCCCAGCACAGCCCGCCGTGCTGAGAAGATGGGATGGCGCAAGGGTGTCGATACATGTTGCATCCCACATCAAAGGCCTACCCACCTTCCAAGGCATTATGGTCATCCCGTCTGGTCTCTTCCCATCGTTGCGCGCATAGCCACATCATCAGCCTTTTAATGTTCCCACTGCTGGGACACAGGCCTCCTATCATAGAGGGAGTGGGCTATATAATCCACCACGCGGACCCAGTGCGGATTGGTAGATGTCACATCTCTTTGAATTTTTGGTTCTAGGACATGCCGGTTTCCTCCCGATGTTTTCCTTCACCGTTTTGAGAGCAATGGTGATGAAATAAATAACACAAAGTAAAGCGCCTGCTCGGGTTCGAACCCACGACCTACAACTCGTAAGTCGGGACTGTAACCACTAGGCCACCACTGCTCTAAAGCGTGCCAAGCCATTGGGTTCTAAAACAGCTGGCACCCCGGCGGTGACAAGAGCCCGACGTATGATGTCGTTAATACTGGCGTGCCGTGCTAACAGACCAGCGGTCCTACTGCAGGATAGGCCATGGTGTCCAAGGCGGTTGACTGCTTCACCACATTGATAATGATGTGGAGCTCCGCTGGGAGCACCCAAACGTAGACACTTAGCGATCCGGAAGGTGTTGTCACTCAACATAGTACCTATGTTAGGTGACGGTAATGCCTGTAGCCAGAGGCCCTACTCCCATTAGATGATAATTCAGACAGCAGTAGGTTATTAAATCTCTTTATAAAATTTAATTTGTCACATGTGTTTGTGGAACCAACCCGAACTACACTGACTTCTGCTACATGTATTGATAATGTTTTTTGTTGCTGCAACTACTTGGACAAGGCCATTATAAATTATCTGTCTTTGGATCATAGTGGGCCTTTGAGTCCATTATGCTAAAACAACAAGTGCAAATTCAAACCAGAAGCGATTAGGACCTCATAGTGAATGATGGTAATATTTTGTACGATGAAGTTTTTTCAGTGGTTCAAAAAAAGTTTAATAACACTTTTAAGAAAAAAACTTATATTCAGTGACTGGGTGACTACAGAACTTAGAAAAAGTAGGAAAAGACTTTACGAGCTATATATGACCTTAAGTCTGTATTAAAATTGAAACGTTTAATAAGTACGTTGCTACTTACTTAAGATGTTTTTTAAATACACTGTGTGTTTGTACATGTAAGGCAGCTAAGGCCTTGTAAATTCGCAAAAAGGTTAAATTATCAGAAAATAAAATCAAGACGGTTTGGAAAATTATAAACAATGAAATGAACAGGAATAAAATAAATAATACTGATTACACGCTTGAGACCACACAGGGACTTATTACAAACTAGCTTTTGCTCGCGGCTTCGCACGCGTAGACTACATGCTTTTCCTTATCATATTTTAACAGTATGAAGAGAAAAATTAAAAAAATAATGTAATGCGAAAGTGTTTCTTAGGACAGACTTATACTTACCTACTTTATCATCAATACGCTCTATCCTTGTCCCGTCCCTATCCCTTTACTATTTCTGTGTTTATCCATGACTAATAATAAGTAATCATAAGCATAAGTAAGTAATTAAATTAAAGTATTTCCTTATAAACAACATTTTAAACCATTTTGGATGTTGACGCTAATATCACCAGACTATTTGATGAGCTAACACGTGAACACGCTACATAGAACTGTCCATGGAAAAAGCAATTCTCCCTCAAATCTACACCAGCATACTTCAAAGTTTGTCCTTGAGCCTTATTAATTGTCATGGCAAAGCAGATTTTCCCGTCCCTATTTAATTCCTATATTTATGTGTTGAGCCATTTTATAGTTACCAACAGACTTTAAAGTATTGAAAGTATTTTGAATAATTTTTCCTTTGTAAAAGAAGGACTTTTGTACACAACATTTCATCCCCCATGATCCGCCCCCCCAAGGACAGAATTCCCAAAAGACCTTAATTTGCGTTAGATTTTAATCTTCAGCCCAAACCCAAAATTCAAAGATCCTAACTTCAAAACTTACCGACTTTCATACAAACTTTCATCCCCTATTTCACCCCCTTAGGGGTGAAATTCACAAAAATCCTTTCTTAGTGGATACCTGCACAGTATAAAGTATCTATGTGCAAAATTTCAAGTCTAGACGATTTCATTATATTCATGACTTTATCCCCCTTTTCCCCCCTAATGGGATCTTCAAAATCGCTGAGACACGTGTAAATTATTTTTTAACCTCCAGCCTAAACCCAAAATATGAAGACCCTGACTTTAAAACTGACGGATTTTCATACAAACTTTCATCCCCTATTTCACGCCCTTAGGGGGGTAGGGGTTACCTTTTTTTTATACATCCTCCAGCGCAGCAGTGAACAGTTTCGGAGAAATGACGTCTCCCTGTCTCATTCCGCGCTGGAGAAGGATTGGTTTCGAGGTCTGATCCTGAAAACGGACTGACATGGTGGCGTTTTTGTACAAACACTTCAACACCTCAATGTACCGGTAGTCGATCTGGCACCGTTGGAGAGACTGCAATACAGCTCAATTCTTGATCGAATCGAAGGCTTTCTCGTAGTCCACAAACGCTAAATAGAGAGGCAGGTTATACTCTTCGGTGTTCTGTAAGACCTGCCGCAGCGTATGTATGTGGTCTACGGTGCTAAAGCCTTTTCGGAATCCGGCTTGTTCGGGAGGCTGGAAATCGTCTAACCTGTGCGCGAGACGATTCGTGATGACTCTTGAAAACAACTTGTAGACATGGCTAAGAAGTGAGATGCATTGTCGCTTGGCATCAACGTTAATGGCGAGTACATCACTCACCTTCGATTTGCCGATGACATAGTGGTCATGGCTGAGACCATGGAGAGCCTCAGTAAAATGCTCGATGACCTCAGTAGAGCTGCCGAAAGAGTGGGTCTTAAAATGAACATGGTACATGATACCAAGGTCATGATGAATGCCTATGTAACACCCACTCCTATCAAGATCGGAGACTCTATACTCGAAGTTGTAGATTATGTCTACCTGGGACAAACGGTCCAGTTGGGTAGGTCCAACTTCGAGAAAGAGGTCAACCGTCGAATCCGACTCGGCTGGGCGGCGTATCTTCTCGTTCAATTTACCACAATGTCTCAAGACAAAAGTCTATGACCAGTGTGTGTTGCCAGTGGCCAGTTACCTGTGAGACCGAGACGTGGTCGCTCACAATGGGCCTTATCAGAAAGCTTAGTCACCCAAAGGGCAATGGAGAGGGCTATGCTCGGAATTTCTTTGCGTGATCACGTCAGAAATGATGATATCCGCAGGAGAACCAAAGTTACCGACATAACCCAAAGAATTGCTCGCAGAACGGATGGCCGATGTGCCGAAAAGTTCTGAAGTGGCGACCGCGAACCGGGAGACTATACGATGGAAGGCCTCCCACTACGTGGACCGATGACCTAGTTAAGGTTGCGGGAAGGCGCTGGATGCGAGACGCACGGGATCGGTCAATGTGGCGACGCCTGGGGGAGGCCTATGTCCAGCAGTGGACGTCTTTCGGCTGAAATGATGATGATGATGAGGGGTAGAATTTCCAAAAATCCTTTCTTAGTGCTCACCTACAATACCAAAGGAACCTACGTGCCAAGTTTCATGATTGAAGCTTCAACCGTTTGGGCTGTGCGTTGATGGTAAGTGAGTGAGTGAGTCAGTCAGTCCGTCAGTCAGTCAGTCACTTTCTTCTTTTTAATATTTAGATAACAAAAAAGTTGCTCAACAATTTGTTAACTTCTTTACAAACATACCAATTAAAACTACTGAAACCTTAAATTCTTCGCCCTCGCTTGCTTTTGGATTATTAAACGCGAACTTTTCAGCCTGCCTGAATAAATTTAAATTTTCACATATAAACCCCATAAAAGTAATCAAATCTTTTAAGCAAATCAAGATCAAATCGAACGAAGATCTATGGGGAATGTCCATCAAAGCTTGTACATGGAGGTACAAGCTTTATTCAGACAATAGCGCCGTACTTAGCTTTAATTTTCAATTTGTGTGTGGATCAAGGAGTCTTTCCAGATCTAATGAAATATAGTAAGGTTATACCACTTTTTAAATCCGGACATATTTACAGTAAAGACACAAATAATTATAGACCAGTATCCGTGTTGCCGTTTTCAGCAAGGTATTTAAAAAGATATTGCTAAATCAAATGCTCATTCATTTTAATAAGAATAACATGTTGCATGATACACAGTATGGTTTCCCCAAAGGACATTGTACAACTGACCCTATTAAAACACATATTTAATGCGTGGGAAGAGGCACAAGATGCCATAGGTATCTTCTGCGACCTGTCGAAGGCGTTTGATTGCGTTAATCATGAAACATAACTTCTGAAACTTGGCCAAACAGCGTTAAGTTTGGTAAAATCTTATTTGGATGATAGACAGCAATTAGTTCAAATAAACGTAACAATGCAAATTTAAACAATCGAGTGGAATGCCTCAGAAATTGAAAACCGCGGCATCTACTGGCATTAATTTGAAATGATCCGTTTAAATAATCTTTGAAATGTGAATTAAGAGCCCAATATTCTATAATTTTGAACTTAGGAGAGTCAATTAAACAAGAACATACAATTTTTATGTTCAATTTCTGAAAATATTAATTTTACACACATTCAATAACAGATAGGTGCATATCGCGCCATCTACTGAGATTTATTAAAACCAAATTTTCTTAGCGCTGATACCCCGTGCTATGGGGAAGGGTTCCAGACATTGAGTCTATTTTTATTCAGCAAAAACGAGCCATCAGAGCGATATACAATCTTCGACAGCGGGATTCTCTAAGGAAACTGTTTAAGGACATTAACATCCTGACGGTTCCTTGTTAAGGACATATGTGATATATTTATGAAAACATCATGCACGTGAGAAAGAATTTACATCTTTTTATTAAAAACGGCGACAGACATAATTACGATACTATAAATAGGGACCAATTATTTTAACCAGATTTCAGACTGGCTTCATCTTTCATGGGGTACTGTATAAAATGTTACAATAAAATGCCTCCCCACATTTTTGAACTGAATGAGACGAAATTTAAAACTTGTATAAAACGCACACTTTGAAGGCAAGCATATTATAAGTTGGCGGATTACATCACTGATAAAAATGTTTGGCTCAATACTAGTCCTGCTCCACAACCACTAGGGCGCAAAAACAAGTGATATTTGGTCCGTCCGGTAGCAAACCTGGAAAGATAAGGCGCGTCAGGAGTTTTCCCAAAGATGGAAGTAATGTTATGGGCCGGTACGACTTTGGGTCGTCCGGGGACACATATGAGGAAATACACCCTCAGCAATACAACGGTTGTAAACGGTTAAAATCGCATCACCGGTTGTTTTACACCTATCGACTTTATTTATTTAGAAAGATTCATTCTTTAACATTGGGGATTATTTTGCAGGGCCATAATTTAGGGACCCTTAAATGCTTACCCGAAATAATACCCCTAAATGCCGAGTAGCCGAGTTATTCGGAGCAAGAGTTTTGATGATGTTGATTTTTAAATAACTAACTTTTGTGCTCTTGAAATTTTCAGAAAGTAAGTACCTTACATTTAACCAGTATTTGAAACACTAGTATCTAAATTAAGATGATTATTATTTTGATAATAATAAATAAACAACAACCGTGTCGATGGAGTCGCATCGTTCATATATTCGTCATTTAAAAAATCGCTTATGGCTGTTATATTAGTCGAATAGCATCGCTTAAGCCTAGTATTTTGATCCCCCACTATATCATAACATAACTATAAATGGCTAAATATAGAGTGTGGATACATTCGGTGTATTCGGGGAAAATAATTACTTTCCAACTTATTTGGCCATATGTTAAGCGGATTTTTAAATAACAGTTTGCTCTTAAAATTTCCAGGACGTAAGTATCTAACATTTAATCAGTTTTTTAATAAGTGTGACATAAATTAAGATATTAATAATCTTCATAATATTAAAAAAACAACAACCGTGTCGACAGCGTCGAATATAACTTTGTCAAATTTATAATTCATTTCTCTTTGAGTTAGGATGCATTTTTTGTTTGACATATCTGGATACTATATAAAAATTTATTTGACATATTTGCATACTTTTTTGACATTGTTATAGAAAAGAAAGAAAAATTGTTTATTCTGCACAAACTAAACGCACAATACAAAATAAAGAGTGGCATTCACAAAAGGTACAAATTAGCCAAAATCCTCGTATTTAAAACAAAAAATAAAAGTTTGTCAATTTTGTCTAAAGAGTGAATTAGCCGTATTGTTTAATGGATAATTCTTGCTGATTGTCTGTAAAGCTTTCATTTTTATTTTCTCAGTCCTTTTGACGACATTATATTTTACGATTGACATCTCTAATGTAATCTGAATTTATTTGTTTTATATTTGCGTTTGACATTTTTATTTGGCACAATAACTGTATATTTGAATATCGATTTGACATCATTTAATATTTTTTTAACTAATTGAAGTTTGAAATAGAAGTGTTTTATTGTTTAATGTAAAATTTTGGCTCATTGTCTTGGTCTTTCAAAGTTAGCTTGTATCGTGTAGTGGTGCTTGTTGCCAATTATGATTTTTCGACACAATGTAAAAATTGTTTGGAATAAATAAATACAAATACAAAATACCTTAGAAATTACAGTTCCAAGCAGACTGCTTCATAAATAACAGTTACTACTTAATAAGTTGAACTAAAGGTTAACAAACTTAAACGTTACATCAAGATCTTTTGTAATTACACTAAAACCTTTTTAATAGTCTGACCATTCCGTTATACATACATCAAATCCCTTTAATTGGATTATTATAGTCAAATTTTTTATAAGAAACTGCTTGTCATTCTGTGTCTGGGGTATAGTGTTATACAGCTACTGCAGTGGCGTAGTGTTGGGGTCGGATATGCCGTCGCTTTAAATAAAATACTGATATTTAGCTCCCCACTTGAACCCGACCCATTTATTGTTGTAAAAATGCTAGGTGGGTTAATTGTCATGTATGTGCTATAACAGTCGCATGAATACGGAAAAACCCTCGATAAATGTCAATAGGCAATAAGTTATATTTTGTCAGTAATTCACGAAAGAGTCGAGTTTGACATGACTTGAAAATTTTATAATATCTTTACCTTAGTTATACGTTCTTACTATCATAATGTTCCTTATCCATACAAACACTAGGCCAATTAGGTTCAATGCCCCTTACAAACTGAGTTTTGCGCGAACAATTTTAATATTAGAAGTCCTGACTTTCCGAATCGCTCCTAATCGGTGTTTTATAATTATGATTATATTTATAATACATTAATGAAAATATCTGCGTCGATATTAATCTTATTTCCTTTTGCATTTTCAGACCGTAAGTTATCATAATCTTAGGCGAATTTTCAAAGTCAGTTTGAAGGACCTGCATGACTCAGTTGCCATGAGAACGGTAAACCCTCGAGTAATGTGAATAGACAATAAGTTATAACTATCAGTTTGACGATTCAAGGCGGAGTCGAGTTGGCGGTCTTGACTTGGAAATAACGTAATCTAAACCTTTTTAAATTAATTAATAATTCCTTGTTACTAGCTATAATCTTAATTTTACTAATATAAAATATATGAAATACGTTTGTGACTGCTGAGGCTCTCATGCAACGCAAGTACTGTAAACTAATTGGCTATTACATTTTGAGCCGTTTGTGGTACTGAGTTATGTAGATCAGGTAGTAAGTCAGCAAAAAGTAACCAATGGTTGAAAATTTCGGTAGGTAACTTACCAACTTCAACTTATCCTTGACTCTCCAACTTATTTGACCATTAATTCCGTTCATGGTGTGAATAAGTGGTCGACTTGCTTCTAATTTAAATTTACTGTTGGAATAGTTTCCTTGTCAATCTATTCACTCTATTTATGGAAAAGTTAGGCTAACAATTGATGAAATAGCGCATTTTACCAAACTTTGAAACCATTGGTTACTATTTTTAAGCATTAGTTGAGATAACTAACTACGGTTAAAAACTGGGCTTTAGCACAAAGTACGTAAGCGGCGGCGCGCCGCAGACAGAGAGGCCACTCTGAACAAAGCGTCATTTTGCACACACACATTGACATTGCGATTTTACAGGGAATAATCGATAATATTGGACCGAGCTCAGTCGCGGTTGTCATGAATGCTTTGTGCGGGCATTGTCACGTCATTCATACATAAAGTACTGTAACGAGGTTGCATTGGCTGGGTTACCTTTCTTAATTGTTACAGACCGAATATACTCTTTTTTCCTTTTAATTCGTAAATTTTTAAGGTTTGAGGGTCATCAACATTTTTCAAGATGACAATTTAAAAATTCAATATCTAGGAATATAATAAGTTATTTTTTGTCCTTAGACAAAATTGGAAAGGCTGTGAAATTTGTGATAATATGTTATAATATGGTTTAAGTCATCCAGCTCACAAATATGTTTCCTCCGATTGCACAGCATAATTTTCTTCTAGTTTTTGTACATCTTTTTAGTTCGCTTCTTAAGCAGTCGGGTTTTTTGTTTTTATTACCTTTTTTTCACATTTTTATTTTGTCAAGCTTGGTGCTTTTCACAATTTAATGTTTTTAGTGAGATCATTATTAAACAATTTTTACGTCTTGTTACCCTCCATTCTTCGTCGTATGTGGCGTCGTGATATTAAATGGATATTTGATGCTCTGTCTACCCTCTAAGGCATGTAAGCATGATAAAAAATAAGACAAAAAGGCAACTTATGTTTAGACGAATCGTAGTATTTATGTTTGTAACTTATACAACCTACTCTTTTTTTAATTCAGAATTAATATAGTAGCAACCCTAGTGAATCTGTCAAGTTTAGCTGTCAATTTTCGAAACGGCGGGAGTGGCCCTTCTTTATACTTTCTATTTTGTGGCTTTAGTATGTTAAAGTTGCAAGGTACCAACAACTTTCAAATGTCACAATAATAATTTGTTATTTTTTTAGTTGGTAAGTAATACATTTAATTTGAGATGTCTTAGAATTAAATTTATTTTTAATTTAATAAATTCAAGTAAAGTGCAGCTAAAATTTGGAACGATCTGCCTCCGCCTCTCAGACAGAACATGTCTCAGCCCGAAATCAAGGCAAGAGTTAAAGGGTTTTAAGATTAGTTTAAGGTATTAATATTTTTGTGTTAAGTGTTGAGAGAGAGGGGCGGGCTGTAAATCAGCGTTGACCAGCGTTGTGACTATGCTGCACACTGATCAGCATTTGCTGAGCCCGCTCCTTTTACCACACTGAATGTACTCATATTGCCACATCTGTGTTTGGCACTATTTAGTATTAAGATTGTACACATACAGTGTTTGGTAATAAATGTTTTCTTTCTTAAAGCATTGCCATTGGATTTGAATCACATTCGCGAAATTCGGAAAATAAAGTCTGTAAATTAAAATATTAGTGGAAACATTTGGGCCAATGTGCTGTTTGAATTAGGTTCAAACATGAAATTAGATGCAAGTATACTTGTCAACCTATTCACGCCATGTACGAAATTGTTTGGCTAACAATTGATAAAAAAACGCATTCAACCGAAATTCTTTATAAGCATGAATATGTTAATGTTGCAGGGTACCAGCAACATTTAAATGGCACAATGTTAATTTGTTTTTATTTTTTAGGAGGTAAGTAATAAAGTTAAATTATTTTTTAATTTAAGTGCTTGCAATAATATCGTGCATGTCCTCGAAAAGAGCGTTTTCCAAGCAGTCAAACTGTGCGGAAAGTGTCACTTTTTTAACTAGTGCTTTTTACTTTTCTGTATTTTTTAAATTTTTAACTCCAACGTCAGCCTGACGCATAGAGTTTTTATTATTTGTGAAAAGTTTAAAAAAATAGTTTAGTACAGATTATCATTCATATAAAAGGTAAAATAAAACTAATACTTCATTAAAGACGATTTAAATTACTCTAGATTTAGATTTTGATCAATAAATTATTAATTTTAAATATTCATTAAATATGTTTGGCAGAACGTATATTTTACTCGTGCCTTTTTGCGTTAAGACATGACAGCTATTTGCACATGCGCAGTAGATATGCCCGAGGAAATTTTAGTTAATCTGTGGATATGCAGAGCGCGCTTGAATAAGCCCGCCATTTTATTAATTTTTGCTTGGTTCAGATATATTTTTTTATTTTCTCGCACAATGCATAGTAAAATGTTGTATGATACACGTACGTAAGATGATTTCCGACTCGTGTCGATTTATCCACTCACTCGCTTCGCTCGCTCGTGAATGAAAATGCCAATCATCGGAAATCACCTACCTTCCGCACTTGTAGTATAAATAACTATTAATAATTAAAAAAAAGTTAATTAAAAAATCAAAAAACCCGACTGCTTGAAAAGCGAGCTAAAAAGACGTAAACAAGGAGAAAATCATGCTGTGCAGTCGGAGGATACGTCTGGTTTTGGTCAGCCAGCTCGCCAAGATGTATCCTCCGACAGCACAGCATGATTTTCTCCTTGTTTACGTCTTTTTAGCTCGCTTTTCAAGCAGTCGGGTTTTTTGATTTTTTAATTAACTTTTTTTATTCATAACTTTTTAGTTATTTTTTTTTTCGAATTAGGTACATTTAAACATATAAGTGTTATATATTTTTGAAATAACCTCTTAAAATCATTTATTTTGATACCCCACACGATAGGTTAGGAAGAAAAAAAAATTTTGGGCCCCCATAAAATGGCGCCCAAAAACCGCCATTTTCGTATTTTCCAATTTTTTAAGAGGGTAAAAACGGGACCCTATTACTGAGACTTCGCTGTCTGTCTGTCTGTCTGTCTGTCTGTCTGTCTGTCTGTCTGTCTGTCTGTCTGTCTGTCTGTCTGTCTGTCTGTCTGTCTGTCTGTCTGTCTGTCTGTCTGTCTGTCTGTCTGTCTGTCTGTCTGTCTGTCTGTCTGTCTGTCTGTCTGTCTGTCTGTCTGTCTGTCTGTCTGTCTGTCTGTCTGTCTGTCACCAGGCTCTATCTCATGAACCGTGATAGTTAGATAGTTGAAATTTTCACAGATGATATATTTCTGTTGCCGCTATAACAACAAATACTAAAAACAGAATAAAATAAATATTTAAGTGGGGCTCCCATACAACAAACGTGATTTTTTTGCCGTTTTTTGCGATAACGGAACGGAACCCTTCGTGCGCGAGTCCGACTCGCACTTGGCCGGTTTTTAGATTCATTCGTCCAGAAAACAGTTTTTAGAAAAAAAAGTTGCCCTGGTGTAGGAGTTTTTTCCCGTATCTTAGGTGCGTTTACAAACATTCAATTTAACATACACAAGACATCCAGATCTGGCACAACTATCTGTAGGCCATACAAATGGACGGTTCCTACGTACAAGGAAGACATGTCAAAAATTGTTTTTTTTTTAATTGTGTATATGGCTTTAGATTGTCCATACACGCATACCTATATAAGTTTTTATTTTATTTTTTTCTAGGTATACATATCGTTCAAGAGAACAAGTATAACAATAACAAAGAATAGGTGCCGCAATTGCGGATATCTATCGTCTTGTACGATGTTTTAAAATGCGCGACACTCAGTGCGAGTTTTGTGGTGGGCTCTTAAGAAGAAAGGTGTGCCTGGGAGGTATATGCGGTTGATCCGAGCGGTGTACAGTAGAGGCAGTATCCAAGTCCGGCCTACAATGGGCACTACTGGCAGCTTCAGTGGGGCAGTCGGCTTGCTTCAAGGGTCTGCCCTCTGTCCTTACCTCTTTCTGATTATTATGGACGCTCTGATTATTCGGATACATATGTTGAGAGATAACGGATATAAAGGAAGAGGCACCTGGTGTTTGCTGCTTGCCTATGATGGTGTGCTAGTTGCCGAGAGTGGCCTAGAGATCTGCTCTGCCTAGAGCTCTGACTTCCGGTACCTAGGGTCACTTGTCCAAGGGAATGGCGAAGTAGGCCGATACGTAACGCACCGGATAACTCAGGATTAATGAAATATCGACAAGTCAATGGAACAACTTGTGACTCACGGATGCCCCGCAAGTTAAAGGGGAATATCTAGAAGTCCGTGATTAGACCTATATTCCTGTTTGGATTAGAATGTTGGGCTTTGAAAAAGATGTATAAAAAGATGTTGCAGAATGAATGAGAATGTTGAGATGGATGTGCGGAGTTACGAAAATATATGAAGTGAGAAATGAGTATATTAGAGGAAGTTTGAAAGTGGCGCCAGTGACAGAAAAGTTGAAAGGAAACCGCTTGTCATTGTATGGACATGTAGGTAATGGTGAGGGATGAAACACATGGTACTAAAAGTGTTGTGAATATAAATGTGGATGGATGGAGAGGCAGGGAACGGCCAAAGAAAGATGGATACAATCAAAAGTTAGATGAATTTAAAGTGTTTAAGAAGTAAAATATCTCAACAAACGCAATTCAGATACTCAAACTGTTGAATAGATGGCGTTGTGCAATTCGCGACATTTTCTGAATGGCGGTGTAAAGATTTTCCGCGGTAAAATGACCATAGAAAAAAAAATTGGTAATAGTATAGTATAGGGTCCCTAGATCCCGCCCGCCGCGCCCCCATGCGGGTACGCAGCAAACCAGTGGAGTCTATGTCGAATCAACGATATACCTTCAAGGGAAACGTGACTTCGATGAAGTAAAAAAATACGAAACGATAATGGTTGAAAAGTTTTAGGTGAAATGAAATTCGGTCAAATGTTTTTCGAACTTATGATAGGTAACCGCACTGAAACCATGGTAGGAAATTACACAATGAACGTCCAAAGCCCAAGGGCAGAGATAATTACGACGATTGGGCTTTCGCCGTGGAAAATTTCGTCATCTTGGAAGGCATCGACATTACGAAAAGTGAGGCGCTAAGTGGACACGACGACAGGAAGGCTAAAGCGAAGATGGTGATGACCATTGACCCGTCTTTGTTTGTGCACATCAAAAACGAAACCAAAGTAAATAGCTTGTGGGCAAAATTAAAATCATTGTTCGACGATTCCGGATTTACCCGCCGCATCAGTCACCTGAGAACATTAATCTCAATACGTCTAGACAATTGCGAAACAATGACAGCCTACGTGACACAGACGGTGGACACAGTTCAAAAGCTAAAATGAACAGGCGGAATCAATGATGAATGGGTCGGATCGCTGTTGTTAGTAGGATTGCCAGACAAGTTCGCGCCAACGATCATGGCGATCGAACATTCTGGGATGAAAATGAGTGTGGATGCTATAAAGACGAAATTATTGGACATGAGTGCAGATTGCGAAGTTACGAAGTCCGAGGGTGCATTTTTTGCTAAAGGATCATACCAAAATCAGAATAATAATCAACGTTATACGAACTAAGTAAAAGCAAATGGCGGGAAACGAACGCCAACGTCAATCTCAAACTCAAATGTCAACCATAGCAGTGAAAACCGGTAAAAACAATAAAATGTTATAAGTGCAAGCATAATGGACATTACATAAAAAGCTTTTTTACAAAAAAATACTACCGACTTCCAAATAAAAAAAAATCTACAAAGTGAAAAATAACTTTATTTTTGGAAGTCGGTGTCCATAACGCATAAAAATTGTACCTACCAAAGGCGTCTAATCTAATAATCTATCTTCAGATAACAACACGTGTGGGAGATTCAGACTACAACATAAATGTCAACAATGTTTTGTGCATACATATTCTATCAACTAACCTTCTATCCGTTAGTAATTATCTATTATCCGTTAGTTAGTAATTAAACAGTGGCAATAGGGTGATATTCAAGTAAAATGTATGTCATATTTATAATCAGCGGAATGAATGTGTTGGAGAAGCTACTCAAAGAAATGGTGTGTACAGATTAAACATTGTAAAGTCAAAACAACTGTTAGCAGCGATGGCAGTGGCTTCCAGTAGGACATGGTACAGACGCTTCGGCCACATAAATAGTAACGATTTAAACATCATGAGAAATGGAGCTGTTGATGGCTTATCTTTCCAAGAAAAGGCAGAAATCGACAGAAGTATTGCACAGTTTGTTGTGAGGGAAAACAGACAAAACTACCGTATCCCAGGAGCTTTTCGAGGAGCACAAGAGTATTGAATTTAGTTCATGCAGATCTTTGTGGGCCTATGGAAAACAAGTCACTCGGTATGGCCAGATACTTTCTACTGTTTGTGGATGACCATAGCAGGATGGCTTTTGTATATCTTCTCAAGATTAAAGATGAAACCTTTACCTATTTCAAGGAGTTTAAGAGGTTGGTAGAAAACCAAAAATCAACTAAGATAAAGATTTTAAGGACGGATAATGGTGGTGAATTTTGCTCAGCAGTCATGGAGAACTACTTGAAGAAGTGTGGTATTGTACACCAGAAGACAAACCCTTACACACTACAGCAAAATGGGTTTTGTGAGAGGTACAACCGGTCTATAGTAGAAAAAGCCAGATGTCTTTTATTTGATGCACATTTTGAAAATAAATTTTGGGCAGAGCCAGTCCATACTGCAGTTTATTTGAAGAACAGATCCCCAGCTGCAGGTCTTCATCAGCATACTCCATTTGAGCTATGGATTGGTACTTAACCTAATGTCAGCCACATACGTGTCTTTGGTAGTTTAGTCATAACACAGAAGAGAACACATGTACCAAAGGAAAGACGCTTAAAGTGGGACAAGAAGGCCAATAAATTGTTTCTTGTGGGATATGCAGACCGTACCAAAGGATAAAGGCTGTATGACCCTATCTTACAGACTGTGACAGTGGCTAGAGATGTTGTCGTCATGGAAAAGGAAAGTGACAGTATGACAACACAGCTGATGGTACAGGAGATATGTGGTAAAGTTTATTGGAATTATCTAGTTCAGAATCAGGAATAATGAACATGATGAAACATATGTACCAGAACAAACTGTTGATTCCGAGGAAACTTTCCATGAGTCATTATCAGTAATGCATGGAGGTGATGTCTCAAGAGCAGGGACCGAAACCGGTATGATTAATACCGGTATATTTCGGCTAGGTACAGGTATTTTATGAGGTTACCTTAATTTTTAAATATAGAAAACAACCTTTATTAATACCGGTTACCGAAATAAAAATTACCTCTATCTTACATGTGCTGTCCGTCGGCATTAGTTAAACTGTCAAATGGCGCGCATCGCCTGTGTGTGTGTCAAAGAATCGAAACTTCCCGCACGCGCCGGCGAACGCCGACCAATCACGGCTTTGGATGGCACGGCGACGTGTCTCTCAGTTTGCTAGCGAGGCGTGTTTTGGTCGTGTTGGATAGTTTTGTTGGCTTGGTAAATTATAGATAAAACATATTATTTTACTTAGAAATGGGACGAAAGCAAAAACCTACCAAAGGGAAACAAATACCTCTAAAGGCCGATTTCACCATTGAAACTAACCTACGCGTTTTAGCATTCTTCACTGTATCGTTCGCAAGGCTGTCTTGTTTTTTTTAATTTGGTCAGAGGCTGTGGTTAACATTTGTTAGTGTAATGTTATTTTGTGTTAATTTATGCTTTAGGGCAAGTAAAGGTAGTCAAACAGGACACAGAGCGTGGCTAACAATTGTGCATCTGTCGTGGCCAGATCTTAGAATTGATTATTTTATGAAGGTGTTCAACCATTTGTTCACATGAAATAGAACATCGAACGGTCATGATGTGGTTAGACGCACGACTACTTCATGATGTGGCTAAATATTCGTGATCATAATGTATAATGTAAAAAATTACGGATTATTGTATAATGTAAAAAAGAGCCAATGGATGGTCTTTGGGACCGCCAGTGCAAGATATCCCGAGAACTTACCTCCAGTTACATTGAATGGTGCTCCTCTGGAAAGAGTTGAGCAGTTCAAATATCTTGGGCATGTATTGACTGGCGACCTCAAGGACGATGCAGATATTGGGGAGCGAAGGGCGTTATCTGTGAGAGCCAATATGGTTGCTCGCAGATTCGCCCGTTGCTCGAACGATGTAAAGTTTACGCTATTTAGAGCCTTTTGCACATCACTGTACTCGTGTAGTCTTTGGGCTCACTATACCAAAAGAAGCTTAAATGCCATACGGGTGCAATACAATAATGCGTTTAGGGCGGTGATGGGGCTGCCCCGATATTGTAGCGCCTCGGGTATGTTCGCAGAGGCACACACCGATGGTTTTCACGCGGTTTTGCGCAAGCGTGCTGCTTCTATGGTGTGCAGGGTACGGGCCAGTTCCAACACCGTCCTGGCGATGATCGCGGAAAGGTTGGATTGCCCTTTCATCCGGCATTGTTCTGACAGACATGTCACTGTGCCAATGCCGGAAAGGAGGTACTAATGTTTTTTAAATTATTTTATATTTATTTTATTTTTGTATCGGATGTAATTTTGATTTGACATTACTTTACTTTATTTTGCTTTGACTTTACTTGTGACTGGATTTGACATTACTTTTTGTTTTGACCGTTAATTTATCTGATATTATTTTTATTTTTATTATTCTGATGTAAAATGTAAAATGGGTTTTGAAAAGTTACCTGAATAAAGAAAATTTTATTTTATTATTTATTATTATTATAATTAATTTTCCGATCTTGATATGAGTGGGTGTAAAATGGGCTTTCAACATCACCTTGGTTTCGTCCATGTTCATCCTAAGACCCACTCTTTTGGAAGCTCTACTAAGGTCATCGAGCATTGTACTGAGGTCCTCCATGGTCTCAGCCATGATCACTAAATCGTCGGCAAATGGAAAGGTGAGTGATGTGCTCGCGATTAACGTTGATGCTTAGCCCTTTCCAGTCCAGAAACTTGAAGACATCTTCCAGTGCAGGGGTGAATAGTTTCGGAGATATGACGTCTCCCTGTCTCACACCTCGCTGCAGAAGGACGGGTTTCGAGGCCTGATCCTGAAGTCGAACTGACATGGTGGCGTTTTTGTACAAACACTTCAACACTTCGATGTACCGGTAGTCAATTTGGTACCATTGGAGAGACTGCAGTACAGCCCAAGTATCGATCGAAGGCTTTCACGTAGTCCACAAACGCTAAACAGAGAGGCAGGTTGTACTCTTCAGTCTTCTGTATTATCTGCCGCAGCATATGTAAGTGGTCTACGGTGCTGAAGCCTTTACGGGAACCAGCTTGTTCGGGAGGCTCGCCAAACTTGCCCGCTAGACGATTCGTGATGTCTCTTGACGAAGCTCGTTTACCAGGGTCGCTGTACCGTAGTGTCCTAATAGTCGGTGCTTGTATTCGACAATAAGCTTAGTTAAATTGTGTCTTGCGTCGAGTATAATCGGATTTTTTAACTCAAGCGACAACTCTCTTCCAGCCATGAAGCGACTCTGAACGCGCAGCACACCGTCGTCGTCCAGTCTCGGATTAAATTTTCTTAACTTACTTTGCGGTTTTATCGTATTACCATTCTTAATAGCAGCGATTTCATCATAAAATAACTCACATTGAAAAAGTCTGAGAACGACGTTTATAGACCGGTGACATTCTAGTGTCAAGTCTTTGACATCTATCTATGAAAAGCAAAACGTATGCTAAACTTCTTGTTAGTCGGCGCCAATTTGATAAACGAGTATGGTCAATAAGCTCTATAGCTTCCGAGACGTGCAAAATAGTTGTTGGTGGCACTATCACGGTTTCGGCCGGCTAGAACCTAGGCCATCCATCTTCTGAGAGGTGAAGAAGAGAGAGGTGAGGTCAGGTCCCGGCACCAATCTTGACTTGTCCATGTCGAGGACTACATTGGGTCTAGTGGCTCCATTCATGTTTCCAGGCAGCCATCTCCACTCTTCAGGTTTGTTTGGATTGCGGGCACCAAAATGCGGCAAATACCACATAATGACCAGTAGGTTTTTCTTGAGCCTCTTTTGCATAATCTTTCACAATGAAGTTGACCACTTGCTTCTCAGCGGCGGCGATAGGATCAGCGTTCATCATTCTCTCCGTGCTTCGTAGTCGATGTTCAGCATTTCGGCGGTTATCAGGCAGCTGTACGTCGTCGCTTCGCCATATCAAACCAGTTTCCCATCTCTTCCCTATCTTTCAGGACTTTGTGTCTAGGATGTGAATGGCTCTCTTCTCATCTGGGATTAATCTGGGCCTGTCAAGGCATTTTTTTTTTATTTTTTATTTATCGATAGGCTCGCGTTTGACCATTATCTCGCCTGATGGTAAGCGATGATGTGGTCGACGGTGAAGCACGCTTGCCTATAAGTAACATATTCACTCTTGACTTAAAGACCCTAAGGTTGTAGCTATCAGGAAACAAAGACTCCGGCAGGGAATTCCACTCCTTAGCTGTGCGAACAATGAAAGTATTCACAAAACGCTTTGTACGTATGGGTGGGATGTCCACCATGTACCGGTGGCGCATTGCCATACGTCTAGTTATCCGGTGATGGAAAGAGCTAGGCGGAATCATATTGTGCAGTTCCATAGCACACTCCCCGAAATGTAACCGATAAAAACCGACAGACTGGCCACTTGGCGTCCATGTTCAAGGCTCTGGAGCTTTGAAGCGACTCAAGTGCATCGAGTTGATATTTGGCAGATCCATCCCAGAGGTGAGAGCAGTACTCCATGCATGACCGAACTTGCGCTTTATACAATTTGAGCATCTGTTCAGGCGTGAAGTACCGTCTCACCTTTGCAAGGATCCCCAACTTCTTTGCAGCCAACTCCTTGAGCGCGAGCTTCGACAATGCGCCGCTGTGATGCACTAGAATTATTAGATTGTGCGGACTTTAGCGATGACGGTGTCATGGTAGGATTCGGACTTACTGCTTTTTGTTCGGGAACAGGTTTATTTTACTTCATTATTCTCATTATTCTTTCACTTCTTCGCGGCAGTTCCATTTAGTCGTTCACTGTTTCTGATCCGGCTCGAAGGACCAGTTGTTTCAGATAAAATTAATGAAATTGTCTTAGAAATCATTTTTACTAAATTTTCTTTTCTTACATGACAAAATATATAGTGACATTGACTATAACAATCGGTTTTACAAAAATCCTCCATGTCTCATAAAACTGCCAGCAACAGTAGGTAATGCCGACTTTTATGACATAAAGCGTTCGACCGCTATCGTTTTGCACTTGCAAAAGATATAATAAGCCTGCCGGTTTGGCGAATACGATCCTGCAATCATCGGTCTTCTGTTTCGTGAGCTGGCTCTGTCCAGTAGACAGATTTCTTGCAAAGACCTTGGAGCCCTTATTCCGCTCAATCGCGTCTTATATACTTTCGGCATTAAAGCGGTTGGGGTCGTTTTTCAAGGACTTTGAGATCCGCCTATTTAGCTGCCGGTATTTCAACGCATCGTCTCAAGACTGCAGGATCATCTCACGCCTCTCTTTCATGAGCTTAAGAGTAGGATCAGAGCTTTTTGTTCATATCTGTACGGCGGGCCTTGAAAAACTTAGACCCGACTGCATGGACACCTTCCACAAACCCATCGCTTTATTCGTCCATGGAGCTCCCTAGGCACTTGAAACGATGGTGGAGTTCGAGCTGAAATGTGTCGGGGTTTTGGATCTGGATCTGTGCTGGACGGAGCGTAGACTTCATCAGTCAAGACCTTTCAAGCGTGATATTAATGTTCAATGTGCCTCTTACCATGCGGTGATCGCGCCCGGTTTTTACCGAATTGAACACATATCATCATTGAACATTTGCTTCCTGGTTGACATGATGAAGTCGATCAGAAATGATATAGTACCCAAATATTAAAACGCTACTCCATTTTAAGTTAAGTCTCTTGCTGTCTCTATCACTTTAAGTCAAAGTGACTGTATCACTAAGAGACTTAGCCCTATTTACACGATGCAAGTTTTTTGCTTGTAGCAATAAACTTCGTGTAAATAGGGCTTCAACGGCATATCAACATCAAGTAGCGTTTGAATATTTGGCCACAAGTCCTGTAATAATAAACATATTATGACTAATTTGCACAAAGATTTCGCCATCTTGTCATCTTCCATACTTTGTACTGATTTTGGCAGGTTTCCGTTTCTGTGTTCACAAGAACACTTCTCTTCACTGCATTCACAAAAAACCGTAACCTAACCCATTTGCCCCGACATCAACGCCTCTACCGGCGAATAATCTAACTATTTTATTTTACGATATGATCACTAATATTTGGCCACATTATGAATTAGTCGTGCGTTTACAACTGTTCATATCGTCCAACGTTGAGTATTCAATAATCTGGCCAGCACCCTGGTCGAGTAACACACGATTACTCAAAACAATTCTGAATCATTCGATTGCTTCTTAACTTCGAAAAATTTGTCTTCTCAACAACGTTAATAACGCAATGAAAGTCGTTAAACTGTCGATATGAAACAGATTATGTCGATTAGCTGACTACTGACCACATCATTATACGACTATTTCATGAAATGGTCGAACACTTCATGACAGTGTTTTAATATAAAAAGTACTGTGATAGCGCGCTCAAACAAATTGCAAGCAAAAAAGATAAACGCTTGTTTTACAAGGAAGTGCTGCCCTCTATTAGAAAAACGGGCGTGTACGTTTCTCCGCAAGTTAAATAAACAAACTACCGAGTTGTTTCTATGATGAGAGAAAAAGATAACCAAATGGTTTTTACCAATTTACGCCGCAAAAAGGCGAACTAAATAAACGTAAACAGTACTTGCGTGCAGACGCACACACACTTACTACAGCACGCACGACGATCTCCCTGGTAATGTATTTTCTAATGCCAACAAATTGTCGGCATTGCGATATTCTGTTTCTGTCTAATCAAGGTCCTGTTTAGGTAACCGGTATTAAAACGGTAACCTAAATAAAGATAACCTTTTTCTTCTTCTTGGGTTACCCAGATAGGGGTTACCTAAATCGTAGAGGTAACCGAAATACGTCGATACCGGTACCGTAATTTATAAGGGTTTTCGGTTCCTGCTCAAGAGTCGCATGAGGAAATGTTAAAGAAACGCACTAGGCAGAAGTCTGATTTCTATGGCTATGCTAACATGTACATTATGAATGAAGTTCCTGGTGAAGAAATTTCTTTTAATGATGCCATGAACGGTCCGGATATTAAACAATGGCAGCAAGCGATTCAAGAAGAATTACAATCCTTCCATGACAGGACAGATGAATGGGAACTAGCAGACAAATCTGTGAACAGAACAATAGTTAAGTGAAAGTGGATATTTACTAAATTTCTTTTTACGAGTAAAAATAAATTTAGTAGTGAAAGTGAAGTGAGGTATAGGGTTAGACTAGTTGCAAAAGGTTTTAGTCAGAGAGAAGGCACAGACTTTAAGGAAACCTACTCACCAGTACTCAGGTACTCCACTTTAAGATTATTATTTGCATTAAGTGTTGATCAAAATCTAGATATAGCTCACCTAGATGTTCCTACTGCTTTTCTAAATGGTTTATTAAATGAGACTATTTTTATGGAAAAACCTGCATGTTCTAATTTTGGTAATTGTCGAAACAAAGTTCTGAAACTTAGAAGAGCAATATATGGATTCAAACAATCGGCTAGAGCTTGGTACCAAAGAGTTGAAATATGTTTAAAAAATTTAGGATACATCAAATCTCAGTATGATTCATGTTTGTTTATGAAATTTCATAGTAATGTTAAAGTTTATATTGCCTTATTTGTCGATGATTTCTTTGTATATTACAACTGTAAAGAAACTTATAATGAATTAAAAAGCAAGTTAAAAGCTGAATTTATTATAAAAGATTTAGGCCTCATTAAGCATTGTCTTGGTATGAATGTTATTTTTAGTAAAAATTGTATTAGTAAAGACCAGAAAGATTTAGTTGAGTTAATTTTAAAGAGATTTAATATGGTTAATTCTAAAGGTTCAAATACTCCAATGGAGAAGAATTTAAAATTAGAAAAAATTAAAACAATTTGTCATAAATATCCTTATCAGCAATTGTTAGGTGCTCTTATGTATTTATGTGTGTTAACTAGACCAGATATTAGCTTTGCTTTGAGTTTCCTTAGCCAATATAATAACTGTTTTAATGAAACACACTAGAATAATTTAAAAAGGGTTCTGAAATATTTAAATAAACCTAAAAATTATGGACTTCAATATTTAAAAGGTGATAGTAAATTAGTAGGGTATGTTGATGCTGACTGGGCATCATGTACAGTGGACAGAAAACCATTTATGGGGTTTATTTTTAAGATGTCTGGAAGTACAATATCATACGTATGTAGAAAACATAGAACAGTGGCTCTTTCCAGCACAGATAGCAGCAGAGATATTCAGCCATATATGGCTCTCTCTGAAGCTTGCAAAGAAGCCATATATTTAAAGAATTTACTGTTAGAGATTAATAAGTCTAAAAATTTACCAGTGTTCATTTGTTAATTGATAACCAGAGTTCACATAAATTAGCTTGTAATCCTTTGTATCATAAAAGAACCAAACATATATATCGGAGGAAGGTAAATGATTAGTAATAAATATCGCTTGTAAACTTATTACTTCAGGTTTGTTTAATTGGCAACATTTAGCTTCTGATCAATTCTCAGTTCGATTTTATTCGATTGACAACACTTTATTTTTCTTATGTCAAAATACTCGATTTGGATTGGATAATACAAGCAGTAATTTGCCGGAAGAGATTCTCTTAGCCAATAAAAAGCAGGAGTGTCATAGAGGCACTCTGAGTGGGTTCTCCCGCCATATTGGGTCGTGAAGTTAGAAAAGATACGCGCGGACGCGTTTTGGGAGTTAAAAAGGAGTTGAGAGAAAAAGAGTTGAGAAGTAGCCTAAAGTGGCGTGTGTGAACTTGAACAAGTGTGTTTTAGTTGGGAAAAAGCGAAACGATTGGTGGCCGAATCCGCTGCTTTGATAAAATTGGAACAAGAACTATCTCTAAAACGGCATAAGTTACCTGCTTTGTGCATTGCATACCCACGATATGCCCACAGACCGAGGGTATTATTGAAGATAGCTCTCCTATTTCCGATATCAGAAGTCTAAACAATGCAAGCACAAGGCGATGATGGACCAAATGAGACGAGTAATGGCTGGCGCGCTCTCTTTGGTGCGCGAAAATTAGCATGGAAGTACCTACCTACCTACCTAATGGAGATGTTTTGCAACTTGCCGGCTACTAGAGACAGGAATATCATGTTGCCCGTTCAACTGTATAGTGTGGCCTATCCTAGACAACATGCGAAGTCGGGTTGCAGATAATGATGAAGTTAATGATGACATCGATGCCCAATCCTGACTAGATACTTGGGAAACGCAACTGTGGTGGTGATGTTCAGGGAAGTATAAACTTAAGTATTCCGACAATAATAAGTACCAATCTAATGCCTTATGAAGTTTAGCCACAATATTGTTTTTCTTGGTTTATAGTGGCTAAAATTTAAAATAAATTGTTATTTTCGTTATGATGCTAAATGAAACTCAGCCAGATTCATACTGTCAGCGGAATTCGCAAGAGATTAAGACCACTTGTGCAAATACAGTGCAAGAGAGCAAACATCCTAAGCTACAACTTGATTCAATAAAACTTTATGCTTGTGGAAATCTTGCTCATAGACATGAATTTTTCAGCCATTCACACAATATGCAACAAATAGCACGGACGTCTGAGCCCTTCAACATGGCTGTGGATACCACAAGACCTGTTGTGACCGGCTGCGTGTAGTGCTACAAGATAAGTGTGGAGCTCAGGTTCCATTTCAAGAGGCAACATACAACCTGCAGTCTACAGCGCTATGAAAGAGGAAATTTAGTGGTTTTATACATGCCGCTGCGGTGATCAATCAATTTAATATTTTCTGATAGCACCTAGGAGTCTGGACATGTGCATGGTTGGCACTGCTGCCTGACCTTTCCGGGAGTACAGGCTTAAAGGTATGTTACTTTGATGTGCATTCAACTATCTGTGCATTGGCATACATTTGTGGCAGCCGAAGTATGTATTGGATTTGGAAGTACCTAAGTTTTATAATTAATTGTTGCATTAATTGCAATTTATAACTATTGCATTATGTTGTTTAATGGAAATGTTTAATGTAAGTTACATGAAAAGAGTAGAAAAATCAAACAGCGCCATCTATGTAATGGTATTGATACTGTATGTTTCTTTCAATAATCATCGAAATTGGATTCGGGACCCCATTATGCCGTGATTTACTGCTTGGGGGAGCTTATTGAATACGAGCATGTTGTTTTTTTTCGTGATCAATTTAAAAACACAAATAATTTTTGCATAGACAGAATGAGAAGCCCGTGCATCACGCCAACTTTTAAATCTTTGACGGGCTCAAGCTTTGAAATATTTTGTTTCAAGTATTTAATCGTTTTTATTCACCAACAAAATAAACAATGAAACGATTTTCGCAATTTCATCTTTCTAATGTACTTGGAGCATTGGAATGTGAGAACAAAACGGAAAGAAATTAGATTTCATTACATTATTTTATGTTGCATGATGTTAGAACAATATACGGTTTTGTGACCACTAGTGCTGTCACAAGAGTACACACATTTAAGAATAGGTTTTTAGTTTACTCACTACTGATAATCGAGAAGTAAAGATACTAGGCATTTTAGCCATGCATTCTTTATTAATAGGTGTCACTTCAGATTGCCCGTAAATATTATTACCACTGAGTTTGTTGTTGATTTGATCTTCAAGGAAATTTGTGAATATGCTTTTCTTTGAAAATAACGTACATTCTAACTATTCGCGTTGGTATTTTTAATGCAAGTGTGAATCCAGTTATGGAAAGTAAAAAGAAAAATCGTAATAATAGTGTATCTTTTCACATCTTTGGCTGATTGGGATTGTTTTTACAACTAAATTAAAGTATCAGGTAAAAGGGAAAGAAATTTATTTTGTTAACGTTGAATTCAAATATCTTTGTGTAATACATTCGACTATTTTTAAATAATATATTAGTTCATATCAAAACAGAAAAATCGAATCTCGATATTCTAGGGCGAAATATCGATACGCTGGATTGATTCAGTACTGGATATCGATTGAAAAATTGTTTATTTATTTTTTCCTTTAAATCGATTCGTCGATTAATTGATAACATATCGCCATCCCTTACTCATCTCTATTAGACAGTGACATGAAAGTGTCAACATTCGAAAAAGTTCGAAAAAGTCGGACAAGACAAAACAAAAACAAATAACTTTTAACTGTGATATGATTTTTAACTTATAAGTTACTAGATAAAGACTAGATTATTAAGGATAAAATTTCCTTTATGGGCCGCTGATTTGGAAGTTCATATTTTTTGTATAGGTAGTACTCATAAAAAGAAAGCTTTTTACAAATTTTCAAGACTCGGAAATTTTATGTTTTTTTGTATGTTTTTCGGGGAGAAAAAAATGAAAATCAGTCCAAGAGCGAGCGAAGCGAGCTCGGGAGCTTAGGGCAACCCGACACGGATAGGTTAGGTTCGAAGGAGATGACGGGAGCTGAAGTGAGCGAGCAAAGCGAGCGAACTCAGCTCCCATCATCTCCTTCATGTTAGGTTACTTTAGACCCTGCAGACAGAAATAGGAGCCCCGCGCAGCGGGGCTCCGTCGAGTTTGTTGCTTAAATAGTAATCTAAACTTTAACCATGGATATCTCCATAACCATGGGGTTCCGTGGGGTAGGGATAGTACAGTGAGGTAGCTACACCTCCCCCCCTCCCCCCACCAACCTCCCTGTGCCAAAAATCGACGGCCCATAATCGAAATTTTAACCGATTATTAATAAATCGTTACAAGGTGTGAGTCACTGTGAGGATTAAACTTTTAACTTTTGCTTCATTCCAAAGAGTTGCGATAACTTTCAGTTATGAGTTATGTGATCAAGATTATTTTCAAACCCGTGTTAAAGTTTAGTGAAATAGTTTGCTGGTTGACTCGTTTTGCGATCTTACAACCTGGAAATATCACGAGGATTAACGTTACTATAGCCTAGACAGTTGGCGTTTAGTTTTGTTGCTACCAACGGTTGAATAAAGGTAAAGTTAATGTCTGTAGTTGTTATAAATCACTATGTAGGGAACTAACCAACTGATAACATGTCATTCTAACGATACCTACACATAAAAATTATTTAAGTGGACTATGGCAAATGAAAAGTGCAACTAGACATGTAGATGGTGTCTAGAAGACGTATTCAGGTATTATGAGATGCCCGAGGGCCAATAACTGCTGAAGTTGTGGCTGAAGATGAGATAGATGTTCAATTGGCAACATTTTAATTTACATAGAACAGTTTCGTGGGTCAGAGAGATGACAGAGTCAAGAGTTAATTCGGCATTTAAGTTGAAAGTGCATTCTGTGCAGGTAAATGTATTTGCTAAGTTATTGTTGATTGTGGACCATGAATGGGACACTTAGGTTCTATTTGATTTGCTTGGTACAGGAGCTTTTGTTTTTTGGAGGAAACTAGGAATAGTTTCCTTGTTCTGTGTTGTTCAACGATGCTTGGCCTCGGTAATCTTGAACATTGTTCAAAAGTTTTAATAATTGTAACATCTCTTTAACGAAAGGTGTGAATTGTGTGATTGTGTGGTGTCATGTAGGCTAGTACCTACCTTGAATAATAAATGTGGAATTTAAAGTATACTGTCAGTAATGGTTGTGGTGTTCTAACTTGTTGAATGTTCTGTGCTGGTCATTGTGAACATACCTAACGTAATTTTGTTTTATTTGCTATCTGAGCAAGTTGGATAAGATAATGTTAACGCAGATGTAAACTCGGTGACATGCGGTGCATGATTTCATTTTCAATTTTAGTTTGCAAAATTGGTAATGTTTGATGTTGGTAGTTATTATACCTATCACACTGAGGGTTTGGTATGAAATCATGAACATAAAATGGAGTTCTTGAATATGCTTTTGGCAGGGTAAGAAATCCTGAATGTGAAGTTGCCGTTGTATTCAGTACTGAGAATGAAGATTGAAATAACTAATTTGATTTTGGTTTAGAGGTGCTGTTTATGGTTATTAGAGTTCTGAATGGTGGCAGCTATGTGTTGCATTAAAGGCTTTGGTTCATGATGAGTTAGAGGAAAGCTGAAAGATCAAGTACCCATTGAAGTAACTGAATGTACTGTGTTGAAGACTGATTCAAATCAATCTAGCAATGGTGAGGTCGTGTGTATGGTCAAAGGACTGACTGTACGGTGATGAGTAGTCGCTGCGGTGACTGCTGTAACCGAGGTGGGTTACGAGGTGAGTGGTCAGAGATGACTGCTGTAACCAAGGTGGGTTACGAGGTGAGTGGTCAGTAAGATGACTGCTGTAACCGAGGTGGGTTACGAGGTGAGTGGTCAGAGCTGACTGCTGTAACCAAGGTGGGTTACGAGGTGAGTGGTCAGTAAGATGACTGCTGTAACCGAGGTGGGTTACGAGGTGAGTGGTCAGTAAGATGACTGCTGTAACCGTGGTGGGTTACGAGGCCTGGTCAGGATGACTATGGTTGCAGGGTGGTCACTGGGTTGACCATCAGGAGCTACAGCGATTGCTGTGGGACCAAGAAACATTGCTGGATTTGTCAGGGGGGAACCTGGTCCCTCTGGGGCTTTGGAGTCCTGTTATCTGTCTGGGGAAGCCTGGTCCCTCTGGGGCTTCGGTGACCTGTTGTTTAGTGTATGTGGCATGGGTATCTGGCAGTCTTGTTGCTTCGAGAGGACCGGTTGTCTGGGGAAGCCTGGTCCCTCTGGGGCTTTGGTGACCTGTTGTTTTGTGTATGTGGCATGGGTATCTGGCAGTCTTGTTGCCTCGAGAGGACCGGTTGTCTGGGGGAGCCTGGTCCCTCTGGGGCTTCGGTGACCTGTTGTCTGGGGGGAGCCTAGTCCCTCTGGGGCTTCGGTGACCTGTTGTATGTCTGGGGGAGCCTGGTCCCTCTGGGGCCTCGGTGACCTGTTGTTTGGTGTATGTGACATGGTATGTTGTGTTGGGCGTTTGGGTGGTTTCTGGCACACTTAGTGCTTCGAGACCGACTTGGCGTTTGTTGGGAACCTGGTACCTCTGGTGCTTCGGTAACCATTTAGAATGTGTTAATATGGTTGTCTAAATGGTGAGGTGGCTGGTTTGATAGTACGACGATGGTTGTGTACGGTGTATGGTGTGGAGACATAGATTTACATGGAGAAAACAAATGAACAGTGTGAAAGCTATGAGAATTCTGTTTTCTTGAGTAAAGATGTACTTGAGTTTTGTTGTAGGCTGGTAATATAAGGTGTTGATTGAAGGTTTCACGTGGAAGATGTCACGACCACGTTATTTTTTTTTTTATTTGGTCAGGAGCGGCCGAACTTAACCTATTACTTACTTTTTTATCTCCTCTTGGTTTTTGTTTTTTTGGTTGAGTAACGATGTTGCTCGTCGCTTTACATCAAACGTGGGACCGTTTGAATGTCAAGATGGCCGTATCGGAGGAAGGTAAATGATTAGTAATAAATATCGCTTGTAAACTTATTACTTCAGGTTTGTTTAATTGGCAACATTTAGCTTCTGATCAATTCTCAGTTCGATTTTATTCGATTGACAACACTTTATTTTTCTTATGTCAAAATACTCGATTTGGATTGGATAATACAAGCAGTAATTTGCCGGAAGAGATTCTCTTAGCCAATAAAAAGCAGGAGTGTCATAGAGGCACTCTGAGTGGGTTCTCCCGCCATATTGGGTCGTGAAGTTAGAAAAGATACGCGCGGACGCGCGTTTTGGGAGTTAAAAAGGAGTTGAGAGAAAAAGAGTTGAGAAGTAGCCTAAAGTGGCGTGTGTGAACTTGAACAAGTGTGTTTTAGTTGGGAAAAAGCGAAACGATTGGTGGCCGAATCCGCTGCTTTGATAAAATTGGAACAAGAACTATCTCTAAAACGGCATAAGTTACCTGCTTTGTGCATTGCATACCCACGATATGCCCACAGACCGAGGGTATTATTGAAGATAGCTCTCCTATTTCCGATATATATATATCAGACATCATTTTCTTAGAGAGTGTGTAGCTAATGAACAAGTTAAGATATCTTATTTACTGATATGCCAGCAGAAATTCTAACTAAGAGTTTTTTCTCAAACATGCTTGGAAATGTGATCATTATTTTGACAACCTTCTTCGAGATAAATCGAAATTGCTGTACTGGTCAAATACATGCGCGCAGCGGCCGGCAAAAGTTGTATGAAAATCCATATCTGTCGTGTCTAGCGGCCAAATAAATTCCATAGTAAACTCATATCTGTCGTGTAGTTTAAAAGTGGAACGATGTTTTATGCCGAAACATGGCAACCAAGGAGGTAACTTATCAAAGGTTTTATTTAAATTTCGAACTGGCTTGCAAATAGAACGCTATTTATTGAAAAAAAAAACAAAGGAACACTTTAACGCGGGAACAATTATTGTTGTTCGTCATTGATTTTGACAAAATGAGTTCTAGGTACTACTTAGTTTTAATTTCCGCGCATTATTTGAGAAAAGTACTATACAAGCCTTGGCCACAACTAGGCATTGATGGACTTACGTATGTCGTTCGTCCATCAATGCCTATTTTGCTGGCCGCTGCAGTAATGTACTAATGTCATGTACAGCATTATAAGTTTATCTTTAGGGTTGTCAGAAGTTGTTAATTAGTAGTAAAAATGTAATTTAAAAAAAAAATCTTTAAGTCCGGTGTAGGTGTTATTTTGATAAGTGGGGGTGTTAAATTTACGGTCTAAGGTGTACCTATATTTTATCTGTCTCAAAATAAGGCTGCACAAGCGCCACCGACCGTTGTATGTATAACATTATTCAATTGAAATAAAACGTTACTTTTCTGAGCATCATCCACGATTTACTATACCCTTCTAATTACTATACCCTTCTAATTACTATACCCTTCTAATTACTATACCCTTCTAATTACTATACCCTTCTAATTACTATACCCTTCTAATTACTATACCCTTCTAATTACTATACCCTTCTAATTACTATACCCTTCTAATTACTATACCCTTCTAATTACTATACCCTTCTATTTACTATAACCTTCTAATTACTATACTCTTCTTCACCCTTTTTCATATTAATTTGGTTGTATTTTTTGGCATTCCCCAATTTTTTTCCTATTTAGTATACATAGTGGTGGCACAAAATCAAACATCTCCTTTTGCATAACCAAATAAAATAAAAAACTGCTCGAAAAGCATGGAGCCCGTCCTTTTTAGAGCGTGTCGGCTGAAAAGGTGCGGGGTGGAGCGTCGCTTAAATTTCAAATGAAAATTCAAGTGCTTCATAGCAAACATTTCTTGACAAAGTTTTCGACAAACTTCCAATTAACTTAAATCGTTGTCCCACACTAGGCATTTTTCTTGTTTAATGGGTGCTTTTACAAACATTTAAACTCGACACACTCGTACACAATACACCAAGATCCGGAACAATTATGTGTAGGCCATATAAATATTTGTTCCATGCGGGAGTCGAACCCGCAACACACAGCGCAGCAGCCGATTGCTCAATCACTACGCCAACCGTGTCGTCAATTAAGTTATATCATATGTTTTTAGGGTTGCGTACCCAAAGGGTAAAAACGGGACCCTATTACTGAGACTCCGCGGTCCGTCTGTCTGTCTGTCTGTCTGTCTGTCACCAGGCTGTATCTCATGAACCGTGATAGCTAGACAGTTGAAATTTTCACAGATGATGTATTTCTGTTGCCGCTATAACAACAAATACTAAAAACAGAATAAAATTAATATTTAAGTGGGGCTCCCATACAACAAACGTGATGTTTTGCCGTTTTTTGCGATATTGGTATGGAACCCTTCGTGCGCGAGTCCGACTCGCACTTGTCCAGTTTTTTTAAGAAATACATAGTTTACTGTTTCGTAAATAATATTTTCAACACACTTGCTCGTAAAGTGAGCCTTATTACATCGCTTTTAGGACCTCAAACCGAGCTATTACACACACGTGAGTAATAACATCACACACTAGTGCGTAATAGAATTATCCCTACAAAGTTAAATTAGTACCTTTCTACAAGTTATATGCGAGTATACAGAGCATTTTCAATTTAACCGGGTAATACAGTATTTTATATAGTAACAACAAAGAGGTTTTATGCCGCTGAAAATTATACATTTCACTATACATTTTTCGAATAGATAAATGTGTACATCCAGAACTAAGTTAAACAAACATTTATTATTATCAAATTATTCATAATTCACAATAATTTGTTATAAAATATAAAAATATTTGCATTTTATCACTAAAAACTTAAACGAGTAATTTTGAAGTAGGCTGTATGCTCTCTCACCATGCATTAGGCGCGGGAAAAAAATAAGCATACGCGCCATTTCCCATAATTTTCATATTTTGTTGTTATCGTATTTATTGTGTGGTAAATTATTTAAAAATGACAAGTTTTCATGCAGGAGATGAACAATTGATAGCCCCGTAAGAAATACTAAATAAAGCACAAAATTCAAGCGATAGTCCCCGCATAATCTAGAGAAAAGTGCTTAACTGCCTACGACAGTTTCCAATGAAAGAGCAGGAATAATACCCCGTCATTTTCTGAAAATGAATGTGTTTTTGGGAATTTCTCTGAATTCGCAATACATAAAAGCCCAGCTCCCTGTGGTGCATCTATTCCTCATACATGGTGTGGATATCAATAAGTACTGTAACCTGATGGCATTTACGAAGGGATGGTTGGTATGCATATATTGGTCGGAAATATAATGTCTTGTCACCAGCCAACGTTGAAAAGTTTTTGAAAGAGGCTCCGGATAGTCAGTACCTAGCAAACAAAGGTACGTTGAATATTATTAATCTAAACGTATCTAAATATTTACGCAAATATTATATTATACCTTAGCATAATTTCTTAGAAATAATTAATTGATTTCTTTGCAGGTTGCTTTAATATTCGGTGTTATTGGTGCGTGTAGACGACTAGAGCTTTAAAATATCCCAACAAATGGTGAAGAAACCCAAAAGCAGACTCTATTTATGAATAGAGTCTAAAACAAGGCGAAAATCAGTGACAAAATAACGCAAGCCATTAATTTGGATCCAAAGCCCCGAACCACAACCATGTACATCTCGTAGCATGAGTTATTTGGTTCCTACTGTTCCATGATTTGCCTTTGTTGCCGACATTTACACAAGAAGAAAACGAAAGTATCTACTAAGAAGAGAGAAGTGGCAAGCACCAATGTAACACAAACTGTGAAATTGCCATCCAAATCGAATATCCATCATCGCATCAATCCAATATCGCTTTGCAAATTGTACGTTCACCAATTAAACAGCCCAGCCCAGCTGGGGCCAGCTGGGGGTTTTTCCCGTTTCTAATGTTAATGTTAGCGTTCACCAATTGTTTTAATAATTAAACGATATAAGCAATACATGTTTGTTTTTTCCTCGCAAATGTGTTGAAAAACGTCGTCTGGAACTCGTGAGCTCTGCTCATTACACGCTCGGCTAAATTACGCTGTAACCCACAGCCTAGTGTGTAATGAGCATCTTAGCTTACTTGTATCATAATATACTATTACGTATATAATCTAATAAATCATTAGAAATGAATATTTTATACCAAGAAATAAACGACGATTTTGGACAGTTTTTGTCAATATTCCTTTTTGTGTGGTTAGTTATTTGGTATTCGGAGCGAGAGTTCACTGTGCGAGTCCGAAACCCTCTTAATAAAAACGAAGAGGGAATCCCCGACGGAAAAAGAGAGGTGTTATAAGTCTGATGTGTGTTGCTGTGTATCTGTGTATATGTGTATCTGTGTGTTTATCTGTGGCATCATAGCGCCTATACTGATGAACCGATTTTGATTAAAATTTTTTTGTTTGAAAGGTGACTTTGTCGAGAGTGTTCTTAGCTATGTTTGGTGAAAATCGGTTTAGCCGTTCAAAAGTTATGGGCTTTTTTCTGTTTGAAACGGAGTATTTTCGCAAGATATCGTTTCATAATTACGTGTTCGATAGATTGTTGATCGAAGCATGTCTCCTACTCTATAAATTATGTAGTTTAAAGGTATTAAATATAAAAAAATGCTGGGGGTTTTGGCAATTTTTACTTATTAATTAACTGTTTGCTCTTGAAATTTCCAGCAAGTAAGTACCAAACATATAATCCGTATTTTAATAAGTGTGTTATAAATCAAGATAATTATAATAAAAAACAACAACGAGATAGGGTGAAATCGTTCATACTTTCGTATTTTAAAAATCACTTATAGCTGTTATATAAATCGAATGGCGTCGCTAAATCCTAGTATTTTGATCCCCCTCTATTGCATAACGCAACAATTTTTTTTTTTTTTTTTTTCTATGTATAGGCCTGTGTTTGACCACAATCTCACCGTGGTCAGTGATGATGTGGCCGATGGTGGTAAGCACACAAAGCCTAGAAGGGAACTGGCTCTCAAGTGCTGCTGTCGGAACACACCGGAAGGTGCTTGGCGACAGATTTTCAACTTGAGGGTGGTTGCCAGCCAGGCGGGTACTACAAAGTACCCTACCACCGTGCAAAAAACTATATATAAATGGTTAAATAAGGAAACCTTGGGGTAAACCTTGTCACACAGCCACTTCGCTTCTTCTTCGAACGCCGCGTCACACTTCCAGCCGCTATGATGGCTCCTTTTCTGTTACTGCAGTGCATATCTGGAACTCTCTCCCACACTCCCTACGCGATAGCCCTTCTCTCGATGTCTTCAAGAGGAAAATAAGGAGCATTTTCTATATATATATATATTATATTGGTTTTTATTTATTATTATATATTTGATTATTATCTTACTGTAAAATTGTACACTGGATTACTGCCCTCAATTATTATGATCTCTATCTATTATATAACTCAAAAGTTTGCTGGAAGAAAACGCCATTTTGGAGTTAAGATCGCCTTTGTACATGAATATTGATTTCACTTTGTGTAAATGTGTTATTTTGGTGTACAATAAATAATTAAATATAGAGTATTGATACCAGTGGATTCGGGGAAAAGAATTAACTCTTCAACTTATTTGGCCATCTGTAAGGCTAACAATTGGTGAAAACACGGATTTTACTAGAGCCATTAATTACTATTCCTATTTTTAAACTTTAGTTGAGACAACTACATTTTCAGAAATATAGACAAACATTATAAATTAAAATAGTGATGAAACATTTGGGCGACTGTAGACAAAATACATTAATCATAATATCGGCAAGAGAATGCCAAATGACTCTTGATGCTCTAGAAAAGTGTAATTCCATAAGCAATGGATATGGTGGAAACACCGAACTGGAATGGATTGATCACGTGACATTTCGATTGCGCTTGGCAATCCCATACATATTAGACGTTTTTCCAATCACTATCGGGACACTAACGTTGATATGATATATATGAGTTGATGACTCCTCAAAAACTGAAGTAATTCGCTCCGCTGTTATTTTATGTATTTTTCGGCTAAAGTACTGTATTCGTCCGTAAAATAACGTAAAACCATATATAATAGTCCAACTACGAAGTGTGAGTGTTATCTCTAAGAGAAAGTAAATAATTAGTGCGAAAACAAAAATTTAACTGTCAACTGTTGAGTGTCAATAAAAACAATAAACATATCGAAAATATTGTGTTAAAGTGCAATAAAACTGAAACAAAGTGTACAGTGACTACAGTAAATTGACTATATACAAATTTGATGCAGAAGAATAAAAATAAAATATAACCGGACAATTTTTTTTCGCATGTGTCATAATCGAACGACTTCATTTATTTAAATATTATTTCATGAGGAAAGCGGTGCCTTATTTCAGACACTTTATCAACACTTCAACTGTCCGAGTGGCTTCAAAGTGTATCTCGGTAACGAGAGGTCGCGGGTTCGCGTCTGGGCCCCGGGAATTGAGTTTTTGGATTTTTAAAAGTTTCGTAATTCGTTCTTAACGGCAGCTGACTTGTTTAGAAACGTTATTACGACGGAGAATAAACAGCAAAGCACCAACAGATTTTTATTTGAAAATTAAAATATTATACTTAGCACTATTCTATACTTCAAACGCGACCACAAGATGTCTGTCCAAGTAGTATGTTACAAATGTAAAAACTCGGTTGACATAAAAACAACGGCACTATGCTCGGTCTGTAACAACAGATTTGAACCAGATTGCGACGGTTATCCAGCACAAACATACAAACTAATGGACAAAGAATCAAAGAACAAATGGCGTTGCAGGACATGTATTATAAAAATGTCTACTAGATCTACGGATACATCGCATGTTAATGTACTTAGTAGTCCAACAACAATATGCGACACGCCGATAAATAATGTCACAGTTAGAAATAAAACATGTAAATCTACTTTTCCAACTGAAAACTCATTTGAAGCATTATCTGAACCGTCAGAAAATGAGGAAGAACACACATCATTTATTTCAACTTCTTCAAATGTTATGAAGTTATCCTGAAATACACAGGCCAAATGATGATGTTGATGAATTGAAGAATAAAATACGTAAACTTGAAGAAAATTTAAAAATTGCTGACAATGAAATAGAAAGACTACTGTTAGAAAATAGCACACAAGCTATACAAATTAATCGCTACAAATTAACAGTTAACAAACTGAAACATGTATGTACAAGTACGCTTAAGAAGAAACCCATTACAAAATCAAAACGTAAATGCCTAGTTAGATCTCAGCTTGATTTTTTGAACATGCAAGAAAGTCCTAATCAAAAGAAAGTATTAAACAAAACATCATCTAGCCCACAAACGTGCAACAAACTACAATTCTCCAGGGACGAAAAATTAATTGATGATATTCCAAGATCATCAAAATTGATCGATGATATTCCAATATCGTCCAACTTGGTGTTTAAACCAGAAACAGAGGGCGCTGCTGTCTCTCAAGTCATACAAGATTCAGCAAAATGTAGTTATCGTGAATTTATGGGTAATAGAAACAGAACATACTCCAAAATTTGTATACTTAGTGATAATAATGTAAATAGCATTCTGGAAACTGCTGAAAATGTTTTCATAAATAATAAAATCTGTCATTACTGTCTGCCAAATGCGGGGATATCCGAACTCCTATCAGGTATAGATTTAAAACTTGTGAATTACACTTTGAATGATTATTGTATAATTTTATTAGGTGAAAGAGACTTTGTCGTTTCTAAAAACTATGAAACATTGGTAAATCACATAAAGTGTAAGCTCGAAAAAATAACACATACTAATGTTATTTTATGTGCTCCAAATTTTAAACTAAATGGTAGTGTAATGTTGTTTAATAATAGAATAGAAACGTTCAACCAACTTCTATATTTAAGTAATAAGAAGTTTGAATATACGCATACGTTTGACACTAATAAATATTTAAACTATACTTACTATATGTTCTCTAAATATACAGGTAAAGTGAATAATATTGCAATAGAAAAAATCTTTCAGAAATTAAAAAATTATATACACTACTTAAATACATTTTCTAAAAATAATTATAAGACTACATATACAGATACTACATATACAGAGACTAGCAATAAAATCAGTCAATGGAAACCTGGCACTATTCCTTATTATTTTAAAAAACTAACAGATTCTAAATCAAATGGACATTGCAATAAATCTGAAACACAGATCCATCAATGCACGTCTTTTAGCGATACTTGCTATCCAACCCTTGCATTACAAAATCAGAATGTAGATAATACGTCTACCCCACAAGCGTCAAAACAGCTTTTTCGTGTCTAAACATATTAAAATTCTTCATCACCAAAACATTAATGGCCTAATCTCTAAGTCAGACCTTTTAACGTTAGCTCTTGAGAATGAACAAAACCCTATCAATGTGCTATGCATTACTGAACATAATATGATAGAAACGGACAAAAGCATACTAAATATCAATAACTATAAACTAGCTTCTTGTTTTTTTAGGAAGAACCGGCGCGGCGGGTCTTGTATCTTAATAGAAAAATCGCTTCAATATGAACCAATGAATCTCTTTAATTACTCACTTGGAAATATCATCGAGTGCTCTGGTATTGAGTTACTAGACCATAAAATATACGTCATATGCATCTACAGACCTCCAAGGCCAAATACGAATGATATTAATATATTTTTTAGAAAACTAGACTCCCTTCTTGCTCGATTTTGTTACGGTAAAAAGAAAGTTGTCATTTGTGGTGACTTTAATATAAATTTGCTTAAGAAAACTTACGATGCAACTGAATTTGTGCAAATTCTGCACAGTTACAACTTAAAATTAGGCATCAACGAACCAACACGGTTATCAAGCAAAACATGCATTAATAATATTATATTTAATATTAAGGGATGTTCCGCAAAGGTTATTGAATCTGCGCTTTCTGATCACACTGCTCAGCTGCTCACATGTCCAGTCAAATCTAATTTCCTCTGTAAATCATGGCACATAGAAAAAAGAGACTACTCAAAAGAGAACATTTGTAAATTCAAAAAATACATAAATTCTCTTCATTTCACTAACGTTTTTGTCAATACAGATCCAAATCTAGCATTTGATGAGTTTTATGAATTATTCCACCTAATCTATAATCTTTGCTTCCCTACTATACAGAAAAAAATATCAGTAAGATCTCGCCCTCGTTGGATTACAAAAGGGCTTAGATTTTGCTGTGAACGTAAGCGACAACTTTTATGGGACTACAGAAAAAATCCTACAGAAAATAATAAAACTAAATTCTTAAATTTATCAACACGATTAAATCAGATAATTAAGTTAACGCAAAAGTCTCGCAATGAAAACTACATAAAAACTGCCCGATATAAATCGCAAGCTGCTTGGAAGATTATAAATACCAATAAACTAAATATACCGAAGGATCAAATACAACAGATTACTGTAGGCGGTAATGTAATAACTGACCCTAAACAGATTGCAAACTATTTCAATAATTTCTTCATTGATAAAACTAAAGCTTCCATACCAAACCATTCAAGATGCAAAATCCCGTTCGAAGCAAACTCAATATTTATGCGTCCAACTATACCAGATGATATATACCAAATAATTAGAGCCTTAAAGAACACAAATAGTACCGGATATGACAATATATCAACAAAAGTCATAAAACATGTAGCCGTTAAATTATCGATTATACTTAGTCATATAATAAATTTATGTATAGCAAATGGAGTCTACCCAGAAAGGTTAAAATTAACTATAATTAAACCTTTATTTAAGAAAAATAATAAAAATGACATGAGTTGCTATCGTCCAATAGCACTTGTACCAGTCATATCGAAGATATTCGAGAAAGTGATCCATGATGGTATTTATAATTACTTTGAAAGAAACAATTTATTTTGCAAAGAACAGATTGGCTTTCGTAAAAATAAAACAATTAATATTGCAGTATATAATTTTCTCCAGAACATATTAACCCACATGGATAGAGGTAAACAAACGTGTGCATTGTTTATGGACCTCACAAAGGCTTTCGATTATGTGGATCATAATATACTCTTAAATAAATTATACGCTTATGGTATCAGAGGAAACATTCATGACCTGATTAAATCTTACTTGAGTAATAGGACGCAAATAACACAAATAACAAGGATATGTCCGTATGTAAAAAAAATGATAACTTATTCATCCTCATGTAGACAGGTTACATCTGGCGTTCCACAAGGAAGTGTATTGGGTCCGCCTCTTTTTATAATATACATCAATGACCTTCCCAAAGCGACAAAATACAACACAATCCTATTTGCTGATGATAGTACAGTACTGTTCACAGGAGATAATAAATCACACATGGAACTTGAGATAAATATGACTTTAGATAGCATTGTAAACTGGTTGACATCAAAGAATTTACATATTAATCTCGACAAAACAAATTTCATGACATTTAGAAGTAGAGTAAGTAAAATAGCAAACATGAACATAAATTACCAAAATAATAGCATCCAAGAAGTTGACGTGACGAGATTTCTGGGTATACAGATAGATAATAAGTTGAATTTTAAAGAACATATCCATACATTATGCACTAAATTGAACACATTTTCTTATGCGTTGTTTAAACTTAAGCAAACGGTCTACACTCCTACAGTCCTAACAGCCTACAACGGCTATGTTGCACCTATTCTAAGGTATTGTGTTATTTTTTGGGGTAATTCAACTAATAAAGATGCGGTGTTTAAAGCCCAGAAGAAATGTATACGAGCCATAACTAGTATTAAAGTAACTGACAGCTGCAGACCATCATTTTTGGAATTAAATATTCTTACGTTACCGTGTATATATATATTAGAGGTTATAATGTTCGTTAGGAAAAATACAAACTACTTTGATAAGTCAAATAGCAAAAGATACAGATTCGATATTTGTTTCCCAAGCAACAAAACAGCGTTATTAAATAAAAGTATATTATGTATGGCTCCACGCATATATAACCATTTACCAAATTCACTGCTGGAGATAAGTGATATAAATATATTTAAAAACAATATAAAAACACTGTTACTAAAAAAAGCATATTACTCTGTCACTGAATATTTACAGGATAAACTTATATAATGTTACTCCATGCGATTTATCTCCATACATAAATAATATCTTTTTACTTTTTAAATTCTAGCGGAGCTCGTGGCTAAATAATAACAGCCGCACGGATCGATCTTCAAGGTTAAGCAACGCTTGACGAGGCGGTCCGTGGATGGGTAACCATTTCATCATACCGAGTTTCCTCCGTGCCTCGGAAAGCACGTTAAGCCGTTGGTCCCGGCTGTCATTTGAAGATCTTTGACAGTCGTTACGAGTAGTCAGAAGCTTGAGATCTGACACCAGTCTAGCCAAAGGGTTCCGTGTTACCCAGTTACTGGGTTGTGGAGGTCAGATAGGCAGTCGCTCCGTGTAAAACACTGGTATCCAGCTGAATCCGGTTAGACTGGAAGCCGACCCCAATATATTTGGGAAAAGGCTAGGCAGAGATACTTTTTAAATTCTAGTTTTAAAGGATACCTGTGTATTTGTAAATTTGCATGCCTTATGGTAGGATATGGCTAATGGACACTATTGTTTGTATAAGATCTTTTTTTTATGTACCCATATTCGCAAATAAATAAATGATTATTATGATTATTATTATGATTATGATAGAATGTCACTTGTCTATCACCCCTAATGGAGTGAAAGGGTGAATCTCCTCAAAATATACTCCTTGATAACAATTTGTCATTGGTATCAAGATAAAAGTTCTCGTCTAGACACAGTTTTTTTTCTCCTAGACATGGCACTTTAAGCAGTTAACGAATACTTTTCATGAAACAAAAACACTTACCATGCATTTTGTACGAGCAATTGTTTCATTTTTATGCTGACATCGCCGCACAGGGAATGAATAAAAATCATACATTTGAGTAAGCGTTTAGTAGTTTTATAGCATCATCATCATCATTTCAGTCAAAAGAAGTTCACTGCTGGACATAGACCTCTCCCAAGCGTCACCCCACTGATCGGTCCTGTGCGGCTCGCATCCACCGGACTGCCGCAGCCTTGACCAGGTCGTCGCTTAACCTAGTGAGCGGTCTTCCAACGCAACGTCTACCGGTTCGCGGTCGCCACTCCAGAATTTTTCAGCCCCAACGGCCATCCATATAGCAGTGTTGTTGGGTAAAACAAAAAGACTGAATCGCCGCGGGTCGATCATCATTCTTTCGATTTCGGGTGTTTAACTCAATACACAAATTGAACTTAAACAGCTTATCGTTTTAAATGTACCTTACCCATACACATATACATTCAGGCAATAAAGTTTTGGGAATGGATGATTTGTTTATGGTGCCAAATTAAATTTTTTGTTTATTTTTGTTGTTGTTAGATTGGCACAACTGTTTTCCATTTTGGCGCGTAGTCTGAGTTACATCTGTTATTTAGATTAAGACAGTGCTGTTTTTACCCGACTGCCGAAGGAGGGTAATGTGTTTATCAGTCTATGTATGTATGTATGTATGTATGTTTGTTCCTATGTGGCGTTCCAGAGACCTAACGCGTTGGCCGATTTTGATGATTCATACGTCAATCGATTCGTCTTAATCTTGCGAGTGTCATAGGCTACATTAAAATTGGAAAATAGGAAAATGGCGGCTTTTGGGCGCCATATTGTGGGGGGCCAATTTTATTTTTTCTTCCAAACCCATCGTGTGGGGCATCAAAATAAAGGGTTTCAAGAGGTGATTTCAAAAATATATAACACTTATATATTTAAATGTACCTTATTCAAAAAAAATGTTAACTAAAAAGTTATAAATAAAAAAGTTAATTAAAAAATTCAAAATACCCGACTGCTTAAAAAGCGAACTAAAAAGACGTAAACAAGAAGAAAATCATGCTGTGCAGTCGGAGGATACATCTGGTTTTGGTCAGCCAGCTCTCGATTATGTATCCTCCGACTGCACAGCATGATTTTCTTCTTGTTTACGTCTTTTTAGTTCGCTTTTTAAGCAGTCGGGTATTTTTAATTTTTTAATTAACTTTTTTTTAATTATATAATATCTAGTGCGTTTTGCGAATTTCATAATGGACAAAAACATCGAACATAGAGTTTGTTTTAAATTTTGCATCGCCAATGGAATTTCGTATTCGGAGTCACTGAAAATGTTACAGAAGGCTTACGGTGAATCGACTTTATCAAATACACGTGCTTATGAGTGGTACAAAGCGTTCAAAAACGGTCGAGATGTGATGGAAGATTTGACTCGCTATGGTAGGCCATCCACGTCTGCAACTAAAGTAAACATCGCAAAAGTGAAGGAAATAGTGACTGAAAATCCTCATTCAAGTTTGAGAGAGATAGTCGCCGAACTTCCTGTGTCTCACGAGTCGGTCCGTTTCATTTTAAATAATAACTTAGTTATGAAACATGTTGCCGCTTGGCAAGTCCTAAAAGACCTGATGTTTCTCCAAAAACTCAATCGCATAAGAGTCGCTAAGGACATGCTAGAACGAGTCAATTCCGACACAACATTCATGAAACGCTTCACTGGTGAAGAGACGTGGGCTTGCGAGTTTGACATGCAACTAGTCAACATGCTTCGGAGTGGCACCTTCCAACAACACAATTTATAAAGCTATTTACTCATGCTTTTGTGTTTGAAAAACCGTAATTAATTAGTTTTTTCCTCTTTTGGTTTTTTCTTTGCGCCAGTCAGTTTAAAAAATGAAAATACCGCGTTATTTACGAGTACGAGTTCCATCGTGGCACCGGTGCTGCAGAAACGGCTCAAAGGATGAATGATGTGTATGGCGACGGTGTCGCAAAATAAAACACAGTGCGTTTTTGGTTCCAACGTTTTCGTTCTGGAAATTTCGACCTGCAGAACAAGCCCCGTGGACGGCCGGAGACCAAAGTTGATAATGGTGAATGGAAGGCACAGAACACAATATAATCCGAGATTAATAGAGTCATTACGGAATTGAAACTAGATTTAGATTCCAAAATGAATACCTTAACTTTTTTTAAGCGGATTCATCGCAAACCAGGTCCGAGTTAGCTGCAGGCTGCAGTGTTAGTGATAAAACTGTTTAATCCACTTGAAGCAAATTGGGAAGGTGAAAAAGCTTGAAAGGTGGGTACCTCATGAATTGCAAACCTACAAACGCGCGTCGACTGCTGCGTTACATTACTCAACCGGCACAATAATGAAGGGATTTTAAATCGAATCATTACCTGTGATGAAAAGTGGATCCTGTACAATAATCGGAAACGCTCATCGCAATGGCTGAACCCTGGCGAACCAGCCAAATCCTGCCCCAAGCGAAAATTGACGCATAAAATATTACTTGTGAGCGTTTGGTGGACTAGTGCCGGTGCCGTTCACTACAGCTTTCTTAAATCTCGCCAGACGATTAAGGCGGATGTCTATTGTCAGCAACTGCAAACCATGATGGAAAAGCTAGCTGCTAAACAGCCGAGGCTGGTCAATCGCTCTAGGCCACTGCTACTTCAGGACAACGCTAGACCACACACTGCACAACAGAGGCCACCAAATCGAATGTCAAAGACATCCACCGTATTCCCCGGACCTTGCTCCAACATTACCATTTTTTTATTTTATTTTGATAACTTCTTAAGCAAGGTTGCAAGGGAAAAAACAACTCCTATGGGGCAGTCCCAAGCGCCTTCAAAGATTTTATTGATTCCCGTCCGAATGGTTTTTTTTGTAAAGGGATCAATGAACTAACTATGAGATGGCAAAAGTGCATAGATAGTCCATAGTGCATAGATCCTCCCTTCTATGTTCTATATTAGGGGGGTTTGGTTTCCGCACTTAGTCCCTCAAATGGACCTTTGTACGTGGGCCATGGTGGCCGTTGGGTGGTCATTCCAACCAGCCCACCTCCCTCCAGAAGTCAATTAGAGCTCCTAGTTTTCTCAAAACATCTGTGTAAGATCTGGGTGACCCGAGGGTTCGTGTTCTTATCTGGGTGACACCTGTGCATTCAAAGAGAACATGCGTAACGGTTTTCTCGGCCTCCATGCATGCCATGCACAGAGGACTGTCCGTTATGCCTAATGTGTGGAAGTGTTTGTTGAGTGAGCAGTGTCCCGTGATGGTCCCCGTCACCAGGCGCTCATTCCTGTCCAGGCGTAAAAGACGCCTGGTAAGCCTACTGTCCAAGGATGGCAGAGCTTCTTTGGATTGCCTACAGCCCGGTGCCGAGGCCCACCAGTTCTCCGCCTGTGTCTGGGTGAATTCCTGTAGCCACCTGCGTATTTGGTTAAGGGGATGGGTACAACAGGTTCAGGTCCATAGATCGTCGAGTTGGATCCGTGCCTCGCAAGCTCGCCAGCCGCGTCGTTGCCCAGCGATACGCTGTGTCCCTTTATCCATTGTAGTGTCACCGTGTTACGGCTAGATACAGTTATCTGTTCAAGTACAATGTGACATTCTAGTATTAGTTTATATATAATGTATTTTTTTCGTAAGGATTGGAGGACTGATGCTCTGTCGGAGAGTATCCGTATGTGGGTGTCCGTAACCCTCCTGGCTTCTAGGGCATGGACCGCTTGTATGATGCCCACACACTCTGCCTGATAGACGGTGTTGAACCCTCCTAGCGGTCTGGATATATTTATATTGAAATCGTATGAGAAGACTCCGACTCCGGTACCTGAGTCAGTTTTCGATCCGTTGGTGTATATTCTCATCTCTTTCGGGCCAGAGTAGTCACATCTTTCCTCTGTGAGTATTATGTTGTAGTGCCTATGGAAGTGGTGTGATTTTGGGGCTTTGTCACATGGTGATGCTAACATCGGTTTACGCTTGATCGCATCTTCCTTTATGCGTGTGTGCTTAATTCTGGAGTCTTTATTTAGGGAACCTGATAGGTGGAGTCTAAAGGTGGCTAGGCTAGCTGCCTCCTCCTTTACAATTAGGTGTAGAGGCGGGAGTCCCAGCATTGCCTGTAGGGCGGCAGTGGGTGTGGTTCTCATACATAGATCTTTTTGGGCTGCTGTGCTGAGGTCTGTCCTGGGCCACCAGACCAGCGAGCCATATGTGATGAATGGTCGGATGACTGTGGTGTATTACCCCAATTTCTGCCTAGCAGGCGTTTGCACTGCCACAGGGATATGCTGACTTTTGTGGTGATATGGTTCATATGTTTTGCCCAATTCAACTGTTTTTCCAAATAAATACCCAGGTACTTGGTTTCAGTTGAAAGGCTTAGGGTTGTTCCGAAGAAACGCGGTAGTTGCAGTGTCATCGGTTTTCTCTTTTTAGTAAAGAGTATTAGTTCAGCTTTTGTGGGGTTCACTGAGAGTTGGTGCTCGTTGCACCATTCCTCTACTATTTTCAGGGCTTGACGCCGCTAGATCCTCCCTTAAAAAACGTCAATTTCATATGTAATACATACATAGTAAATTCTTTCGTTAATAATATACGTACACAATCTAACAAATCTTTGACAATGAATATGTTATCCATATCTAAACATATAAAAGAAGAAATTGACTGACTGACTGACTCACTCACTGACCATCAACGCAAAGGCCAAACGGCTGAAGCTTCAATCATGAAACTTGGCACGTAGGTTCCTTTGGTGAGCACTAAGAAAGGATTTTTGGAAATTCCACCCCTAAGGGCGTGAAATAGGGGATGAAATTTTGTAAGAAAAGCCGTCAGTTTTAAAGTCAGGATCTTCATATTTTGGGTTTAGGCTGAAGATTAAAAATAACTTACACGTGTTTCAGCGATTTTGAAGATTCCACCCCCATGAGGGTGAAAAGGGGGATGCAGTTATGGGAATAATTAAGTCGTCTAGAGACTTGAAATTTTGCACATAGATACTTTATACTGTACAGGCATCCAATAAGATATAATTTTTGTGAAATCCACCCCTAAGGGCGTGAAATAGGGGATGAAAGTTTGTATGAAAATCCGTCAGTTTTAATGTCAGAATCTTCATATTTTGGGTTTAGGCTGAAGATTAAAAAATAATTTACGCGTATCTCAGTGATTTTGAAGATTTTACCCCCATGAGGGTGAAATCGTCTAGAGACTTGAAATTTTGCAAATAGATACTTTATACTGTGCAGGCATCCACTAAGAAATAATTTTTGTGAATTCCACCCCTAAGGGGGTGAAATAGGGGATGAAATTTTGTATGAAAGTCGGCCAGTTTTGAAGTTAGGATCTTCGAATATTGGGTTTGGGCTGAAGATTAAAATCTAACGCAAATTAAGGTTTTTTGGGCATTCCATTCTTGGGGGGGGGCGGATCATGGGGGATGAAATATTGTGTACAAAAGTCCTTCTTTTACAAAGGAACAATTATTATAAATACTCTCAAGTCTATAAAGTCTGTTGGTAACAATAACATGGCTCAACGCATAAATATAGGAATTAAATAGGTACGGGTAAATCTGCTTCGCCATGACAATTAACCTTTGTCGCGAGGCCGGTACGTACCCGGCAAGGTACCTCAAACGCGAGCGCCGGTTGCGTTTTTTTTTATTTTTCGGCGGGCCTGCAGTAAAAGTGAGAAATCAGCAATTATTGCTATGAAGCATGGTATATTATTATACTTTCTTGGCTTCCTTATGAGTTTACCTAACTATTTATACTATTCAATAAGCAAATAAAACTGACCTCATCTCGCAGTGATGACATACGGTAGCAAATTATCACTTTTGTAATTTTCAATCACATATCTTTCACTTGCACCATAAAACTTTATCACGATATATCGAATTCACACGCATATTCACTAAAAAAAACACTTCATTACGATGAAACAATATGTGTTGGTAATGTTTCGACAAGTAATTCCAAATAAACAGCACTCAACAATAATAAAATGTAATAAAAACTATTTTGTTTACACAACGAAAAAACATGGCGGCGGAGTCGCAAAAACTACAGACCTATTTTGTGAATTTTTTCTTTCTTTCTATTTTAGTGATGGTTCACTAAAATGTTACCAAAGTTGGGGAAATATAATTCGATTGAACGAATGATACAGCCAGAATGTGTTGCTAGTGAAGATTTTACCTCAAAAACCACCGTCCAATCCTAGCTGTGAGTTACGTACGTACGAAAGGCGTAGGTACATAACACGTTTCGCGACTACTTTTTTTACGTACATGCGTAGGTACGAAAAACGCGTCAGAGGTTAATAAGGCTCAAGGACAAACTCTGAAGTATGCTGGTGTAGATTTGAGGGCAAATTGCTTTTTCCATGGACAGTTCTATGTAGCGTGTTCACGTGTTATCTCATTAAATAGTCTGGTGATATTGGCGTCAACATCCAAAATGGTTTAAAATGTTGTTTCTAATGTTATACTTTAATTTAATTACTTACTTATGCTTATGATTACTTATTATTAGTCATGGATAAACACAGAAATAGTGTAGGTATACGGAACGGGACAAGGATAGAGCGTATTGATGATAGAGTAGGTAAGTATAAGTCTGTCCTAAGAAACACTTTCGCATTACATTATTTTTTACTTTTTCTCTACATACTGTTAAAATATGATAAGGAGAAGCATGTAGTCTACGCGTGCGAAGCCGCGGGCAAAAGCTAGTATATATATATATATATTATATATATATATTCATAATCAGTCAGTCAGTTTCTTCTTTTATATATATATTATATATATATATATATAAAAGAAGAAACTGACTGACTGATCGATCAACGCACAGCCAAAACTGCTAAGCCTAGAAGCATGAAATTTGGCAAAAAGGTTACTCAAGTGACGTAAGTGAGCACTAAGAAAGGATTTTTGGAAATTCCACCCCTAAGGGGGTAAAAAGGAAGTTAATAGATTGTATGAAAAATCTAATTCCTTTGGCCAAAATTCTTGAAATTTAGAAAAAATAGTAGTCTTAGTAAATTATAAAGATTGACATTATTAGTTTTTCGAAACTACCCCTAAATGATGATTTAAGGGGTGTTGAAGTTTGTATGGGAAAATCTGATTTCTTGAGTCAATAAACTTGAAACTTGCCACAAATACTAATCTAAATGAATAATAAAGGTTGTTATTATAGTTTTTAGAAACTACTCCCAAAAGACGATTTAGGGGTTTGAATGTTTTTTTAAAGAATCTTATTACTTCTGTTAATAAACTTGAAACTTGACATAAATACCAATCTAATTAAACAATAAAGGTATTCAATATTAGTTTTTCAATACTACCCCCAAATGATGATTTAGGGGGTGTTGAACTTTGTATGGAAAATCTGATTTCTTGGGTCAATAAACTTGAAACTTGCCACAAATACTAACCTAAATGAATAATAAAGGTTGTTATTATAATTTTTAGAAACTACCCCCAAAAGACGATTTTGGGGTGTTAATGTTTTTTTGAAGAATCTTATTACTTCAGTTAATAAACTTGAAACTTGACATAAATACCAATCTAAATAAACAATAAAGTTATTAAATATTAGTTTTTCAATACTACCCGCAAAAGATGATTTAGGGGATGTTATTTTTTTTGAAAAATCTTATATTTTGGGTTAATAAACATGAAATAAGACATAAATACTAATCGAAATAAACAATAAAGGCATTCAATATTAGTTTTTCAATACTACCCCCAAATGATGATTTAGGGGTGTTAAAGTTTGTATGGCAAATCTGTTTTTTTTTTGTCAATAAACTTGAAACTTGCCACAAATACTAAACTAATTGAATAATAAAGGTTGTTATTACTATTTTTTGAAGCTACCCCCAAAAGACGATTTAGGGACGTTATTTTTTTTTTAAAGAATCTTATAGCTTTGGATAATAAACATGAAACTTGACATAAACACCAACCTCAATAAACAATAAAGGTTATCATTGTAAATTTTTCAAAACTATCCCCAAAAGATGATTTATGGGGTATTAAAGTATTTTTTAAGATTCTTAGTTCTTGGGTCAATAAATTTGTAAGTTGACATAAATACCCAGTCTAAATAAAAAAATAAAAGTTTTCATTATTAGTTTTACTAATCTACTCTCAAAATACGATTTCGGAGGTGTTAAAGTGTTTTGGAAAAATCTTATTTCTTGGGTTAATAAAAGAAATAAATTTGAAAATTGACATAAATACAATCCTAAGTAAACAAAAAAGGTTGTCATAATTAGTTTATCGAATTTGCCCCTAAAAGATGATTTAGGGGGTGTTAAATTTTTTTTTGCGTATCGTATTTCTTGGGTTAATAAACTTGAAACTTGGCACAAATACCAACCTAAGGAAAGGTTGTCATTATAAGTTTTTCGAAACTAACCCCAAGCTACAAATCTTACTGGATAGGGTTTCGTTTTTGACGTGGCGTTCTAGGAGAGCCCTAAGGCGTGATTCAATTCAACTTTAAGGAGGTGAAAAGGAGCAAAATTAGTTTGTATGAAAAAATCAAATTCCTTGGGGATAAAGTTTATTAAAATTTACATAAAACATTTTAAAACCTCGCCCCCAGACAGTTAGGGGTGTTAAAGTTTTTTCGAGGAATCTTACTGCGCAATCTGACTTACGTAAACGAAAAATATTTAGGAATGATGTATAAATGAAATATTATGATGGAATATCATATTTAGGTTGTTCAAAACTCGACCCTCAACGGGGCAAAAAAGGAGTTGATATGTTTTTAGGGGAGGATTTTACTTTGTGGCGGTAATCTAAAATGGTAACCAAAACCGGTAACCCAAATTCTTTAAGTCAAATAACGAATCGTCCCAATGCAATAAACCCAATTCTTATTTTTATAGATTTAACAATAGCTTGTTTATGGTCGCCTTAACTGCAAATAAGAAAAAAAATTATAGGCTTAACGAAATCACGCGAACGAAGTCGCGGGCGGAGTGCTAGTATTATTATATTATATCTTTACCAATATTATAAAGAGTAATGATTTTTTTGTTTGTTTGTACCGAATAGGCTCCGAAACACCTGGACCGATTTAAAAAATTCTTTCACCTATGGAAGCTGCATTGTTGCCGAGTAACATAGGCTATATATTATTTTTTTTAAAATAGCGATCCTTATGAAAATTGCAATAATGTAACCCAAAGTAGCAAAATTTTGCCTATAAAATTCATTATTTGGCGTGCACTGAGAAAACTATTGATGATACATTAAAGTTATGTACCACATCATTACAGTACTCATTTTTACCTACAAAAAGGGCTGCAAGAGAATATATCTCACTATGAAAGTTAAGTAACAATAGCAGCTTTTGTGTTCTAAAATTTAATTAGATCGCCGGTAGAAACTAAAGTTGGTTACATTCTTATTGTAGTACTAGCTGTTGCCCGCGGCTCCGCTCCCATGGACCATCCCATAGGACCTGTTTTCGGGATTTAAAAATAGCTTATGTCACTCAGGCATAATGTAGCTTTCTATTGGTGAAATAATTTTTTAAACCGGTCCCGTAGTTTCGGAGCCTATTCGGTACAAACAAACAAATAAACAAAAAATCTTAGTATAGATTAATTCTTATTCAAATAAATAGTTAAACAAATTGGTAGGTAGGGTAAGGTAAGTAGGGTATGTAGGATAAGGTAGGGTAGGGTAGGTAGGTATTTATTTATTTATTTAAACTTCATGTACAATAGTGGTACATAGGCGGACTTAATGCCGCAAGGCATTCTCTACCAGTCAACCTTTGGGTTAAAAAGGACAACGCTGTGAACGGGTACAAAATACTATCGAAAAATAACAACTTGTATACGAAAATGTATAAACTTACTTATATATAAATTAAACTTACATATACATAAATATTAATGATACACATATAAAAATAAAATAGACTAATAAATACTTCAACATATAACAAATGAAAAAAAAATATAAAAAAACGAGAAACCTATTAATAATCACTATGACTAGACTCCTGTCTCTAGATGAGAGCTATTTATTCTGACTTAAATAGTGGTCACGAACTCTTCTTTTGAAAGTGAATTTGCTTTCAGCCTTTTTAATGCCAAAGGGTAGCGCGCTCCAGAGCTTTATTGTTGAGCCAGCGTATGAATTGGACATAAAACCGGTGCGGTGTGAAGGAATTTGGAGAACTGCCCAACACTTTGAAATAAGTTTTTAGATAATCGGGAGCACAAGGATCGTTCATAATAGTGAAGAGCAAGCAGAGAGATCTGAGGGACCTCCTTAGGCGGATTGGCAGCCATTTAAGCTGAGAACGGCAGGAAGAAATGTGATCGTATTTACGAAGGCCAAATACAAAGCGAATACAGTTATTGAGAAGTCGATCCAATTTATTTAGAAGTTCTTGGGATAGATCAGGATAACAAACATCAGCATAGTCGATAATGGGAAGCACAAGTGACTGGACCAAAGTGATTTTGGTGCTGGATGGGAGGAAATGCTTGAATCTATAGAGAGACCGCAGTGAGAACGCGACTTTCCGGCTCACCTGGGCCACGTGTTTATTCCAACTAAAACTGTCGTCAATGTACAGACCTAAATCTTTTAAACGAGGTGAAAGAGAAATGACGGAGTTCTCGTACATCAGTGGCATAAGTTGGCATAGTGTTCACATTTCTCAAATAGTACGAACTACCAATGAGGATGGCCTGACATTTCCCGACGTTTACAGAAACCCCAAATTTGGCAGACCACTCACTGATAGCTCGAAGATCAGCATTAAGTAATGAAATGCAATTGTCAAGGTTGGCAATATCTGATTGAGCGTAAAGTTGCAAGTTATCAGCATACAGATGGTAAGAACATTTGAGGATAACAGTAATGGAGTTTATAAATAAAGAGAATAAAAGAGGAGAGAGTATACCGCCTTGTGGAACACCAGTTACCAAGTCGCACCAGTCAGAGCAATCCTGATCAGCACGCACAGCCTGCTGGCGACCACGAAGATATGATGAAAACCAATCACGTGACAACGAAGAGACCCCAATTTGAGACAGTATGGCCAGAAGAATGTCGTGATCAACAGTGTTAAAAGCATTGGAAAAATCGATTAAAACCAGCACCGTTAACCTCGAATTCTCCAAGCCGTCCCTAATGTCTTCAGTAACTTAAAGCAGAGCTGTGGCCGTGCTGTGGCCAGGCCGAAAACCAGTTTGGCAATTGGACAACAGGTTATTTTTGAAGACGTAGGAGGATATTTGTTTAAGAGCAACAGCTTCTAGGATCTTAGAAAGGAAAGTGAGAAAGGAGATCGGTCTGAAGTGAATAGCCAAACTGGGGTTGGGAATTTTAGGAAGAGGGATAATGTAAGCCTTACGCCACACTGCAGGAAACTCACCAGTCTGCAGCGATGAATTGATGATGTGAGTAATAATAGGAATTAAGTTCTCAATCATAAAAGATATCATAGTTCGACTGACCCCATCACAGCCCACAGCCCTAGATTTAATTGAAGTAAAATATTTGAGGATCTCAAGGTTAGTCCCGTTTATTTAGGTATGTAGGATAGCGTAGGGTAGGTAGGTTGATCGGTAGGGCAGGTGAGTAGGTTAGTATAGGTAGGTGGTAGGTAAGTAGATAGCCAGTTGACGGGAGCGAAGCCGCGGTGGTCAGCTAGTACCAAGATATTACGAAAAACACGGATCGGCGATAAGCAAAAAAAAAAGGCGATTCTGGACGGTGTTTTATTAATGTATTTCTTTTTGTGTATTTCAATCCCAAAAAGGGGCTCATTTATTTAGAATGTAAAATAAAAATATTTTTTTTTCATTTGCTTTATTTATTTAGAATGTAAAATTAAAATATTTGGTTCCGAAATTATTTAATATTAGGGAGTATTTTGCGGGGACATCCATTTTAGGACCCTTAAATACTGACCCGAAACAATGCCCAAAGTGTCGAGTTGCCGAGTTATTCGGTTGTAGTACTCTTAAGCGAGTCCGAATCCCTGTTAAAAGGATTTTAAAATAACTAAATGTTTTGCTTTTGATATTTTCAGTCAGTAAGTACCTTACATTTAATTAACTTTTTAATAAGTATGATTTAAATTAAGATAATTATAATGTTGATAAGCATAAAAAACAGCAACCGTGTCGATAGGGTCAAATCGTTCATGCCTTTGTCTGCTTTTAAATTCATTTTTCATTGAGTCAGGACGCATCATACCTTTTAAATTACTGTTATATGCAGACTGCTTTATAAATAAACACCAATCTTTTCAAGGAATATAGTGTTACCCAGTTCTTGAAGTGGCGTGGTGTTGGGGTCAGATAGGCGGTTGCTTTATATAAAAATTCTGATACTTAGCTCCATCTGGTTAGACTGGAAACTGGCCCACTTATTGTTGGGAAAATGCTAGGCGGGTTGATTGTCACGTATTTGCTAAACAGTCGGATGACAGCGGCACATCCCTCGATTATTGTCAATAGACAATAAGTTATAACTGTCAGTTTAATAATTCGAGTATGAGTCGACTTTAAGGACTTGACCTGAAAATTAAATAATAGGGTTAAATCTTTATCTTACTAATATAATTCCTTATCATCATATTCTTACTAATCCATACACTAGGCCAATTAGGACCAATGCCCTTTATAAACTGAGTTTTGCGCGAACAATTTCAATATTACAAGATAATGGAAGGCTTATTACGTATCTAGCAAGAGCAAAACGATAGCGATATTTGCGCATTATTTGCTCTTCAATACAGACATTTCAGAAACTGGCTGTTTTATTATAAATAAGTGCATTTGACAATCAGCGAGCGATAAGCTAAAGATTGTGTAGGACCTACCATACCTACACTGTAGGTAAGTCCGACTTCTATGACATAAAGCGTTTGATCGCTGATGATTACTGATTGCTGTTTCTTACGTACTAAGCCTGCTGTCCTTCCGAATCGCTCCAAGTTGGTGTTTTATAATTATGATTATATTTTAAGAACTTAATGAAAATAATTGCGACGGCAAAATATTAATCTTACTTCCTTTTGCATTTTCAGGATGTAAGATATCATAATCTTAGGCCAATTTTCAAAGTTAGTTTGAAGAATCTCCACGCGACTCAGTTGCCATGTCAATAGACAATAATTTTTAACTGTCAGTTTGACGATTTAAAGCGGAGTTGAGTTGGAGATCTTGTCTTGGAAATCACTTAATCTAAATCTTTCTAATTTATTACAATTCCTTGCTGCTTGCATCTTAATCTTGGTAATAGGCTCTCAAGCAGCGCAAGTACTGTAAACGAAATGGCTTTTTGTGTTTTAAGCCGTTTGGGGTAACTGGGTAGTTACTAGTAGGTACTAGTTAGTTGTGGAGGTCAGATAATCAGTCAGCAAATAGTAACCAATGGTTTTAAATTTCGCTACAATAATTAACTCTTCAAGTTATTTGAAAATTAATTTCGTCTTCGGCATAAATAGATAGCCGACTTGCCATTGGAATTAGGTTCAATTATTAAAATATTAATAGCCCCAACTAATTATTAGAAAAGAAAGAAAGAAAAAATGTTGTTGTGTGTTGTGTGTTATTGATGGAAAAACGCATTTGACCTAAATTTGAAACCATTGGTTACTATTTTCAACCATTAGTTTGAATAACTACGGATAAAAAAACTGGGCCATGTTAAATTTGCAGGGTACCGACAACTTTTATTCGTCACAAATTGAATTGTTTTTTTTTTTATAATTTTAGTTGGTAAGAAATAAAGTTAATTTTGGTTGTCTTTGCAATAATATCATCACCATTGGATTTGAGTCCCCTTCGCGAAATTAGAAAAAAGGCTTTATAAATAAAAGTAGGGGTGGAAACATTTGGGCAAATGTGCCATTGGGATTAAGTTCAATTTTGAAATAAAATCCAAGTTTACTTGTCCACCTTAGGCTAACAATTGATGAAAAAATGCATTTCACCGTAATTTTAAACCATTGCGTTACTATTTCTAATCATTAATATGTTAAAGTTGCAGGGTACCAGAAATATTTAAAAGTCGCAATGTTAACTTGTTTTTTATTTTTAGGGGGTAAGTAACAAAGTTTTTTTTTTTTTATAATTTAAGATGTCCTGGTAATAATATCATCACCATTGGATTTGAGTCATATTTGAAAGAAATGCAATAACTAAGGTATACTGTTGGTTATCATTAAAAGACAAAAGGGTCTATAGGGTCGAATCGTCCATACTTTCGTCAGTTTTTAGATTCGTTATTCAAGAAAGCAGGACATAAGCCTTTTTAAGTTACAGTACGAAACAGACTGCTTCATATAAATACTATGTATATTTTATGACTTAAACATAAATCTTACAACAAGGTATTGTTGTCATTTAACTGAAATATTTTTCCATTCTCTAAATTTTACCTCTTTAAAAAAAAAAATGTGGTGCCCCACACTAGGAATTTCTTCCTGTATCGTGGGTGCGTTTACAAACATTTAAACTCACATACAAGACACCTAGATCCACAACAACTATCTGTAGGCCATACAAATATTTGTTCCATGCGAGAAACGAACCTATTGAAAAAAACAAAACTATTGAAATAAGCAGTACCTTTGTGCTCTTTTATCTTTATTCTTTTTTTCTGTGTTAAGTTTTTTAGTGTGTACATAAATAAAATAAATAAACAAGTGTCAGGTCTGCTGGAAAAAAAAATCTATTTAAATAAGCAGTACCTTTGTGCTCTTTTATCTGTATTCTTTTTTTCTTTGTTAAGTTTTTTGTGTGTACATAAATAAAATAAATAAATAAGTGTTAAGAAATGATTAAAAAAGTGAACTGAGCGAGGAGAGAATGAAAGAGTATTTATATTTGGGAGAGGGAAGAATGAAGGCGAGCGAGCTATAAGACATAAGACGGAAGACGCTTTGTTTTTTGGTTAAGAAGTTATAAATTTAGTAGCTGACCCCCGCGGCTTAGCTCTCGTCAACTGGCAATCTACCCTACCTACCAACCAAGAGCAGATGAGTAGGTTGGTAGGTAGGTAGCTACCTACTACTACTTACCAACCTACACATCTGCCCTACCAATCAACAAACCTAACCTGTCTTACATACCTACCCTATGCTACATACCGTCCCTTTTTTTATTTTTAACCGACTTACCAAAAAAGGAGGAGGTTCTATGTTCGACATTATGTACGTTTTTTTTTTTTTTTTTTTAATGTATGTTCACCGATATCTCCGTCAATTGTGGACCGATTTTGAATTTTTTTTTTTTTTTAAAGGGTATATTCCGAAATTGGTCCCATTTTCATTTGGTGAAGATCTAATGAACAACTTCGGAGATATACAACAGAAATCTTCAATAAATAACGGCAAATCTCTCGGAATTGCGGCAATCGCATGTCTGTTTATTGTTGATACCATTTCATAACATAACATCACGCCAGTACGCTAGAAAGGGGTATGCAGATCTCTCATTTCACCGGTTATATTCAAGTTTCATGTTATTCGGGTAATCTATTCTGTCGTTATAGGTACTTACTTAACTACTTCCCTTCCTATTTGGTAAATAGAAAACAATATGTAGAAATCACACAAATTTGTACAAATGATAGTTACGAAAAGAAATATCGATCCAAATGTAGTACAGTAAAATACGGCGTACCTCAGGGCAGCGTGTTGGGGCCTCCCCTCTTCTTGTTGTACATTAATGACCTTCCCGGACACATAAACCATCCTATGGTATTATTTGCTGACGACAGCACAGTAGTAGTTAAATGCGACGATCCTATGACTTATGAAAATGAAATAAATATGACATTAAATACAATTATATCATGGTTTGACAAAAATAATCTTATTATAAATTTAGAAAAGACAAAAATTATGCATTTTCACCAGAGAGTTCCGAGTAAAATACTTGACATTAATTATTTAGGGACTCAAATAGAGTCAACTACCGTCACCAAATTCCTTGGTATCATAATAGACAGCAATTTGACCTGGAGACCTCAGACGGACGAAATCTGTAAAAGATTAAGTAAATTCGCATATGTTCTTTACAAACTGTCAAAGACTGTCAGCCTAGAATCGGTACTGATGGCATATCACGGTTATGTTGCATCAACACTTAGATATGGCATTATGTATTGGGGTAACTCAGTCGATAGAGAACCTGTATTTAGAGCTCAGAAAAAATGTATCAGATCTATATGTGGCCTAAATAGCACGGACAGTTGTCAACCGTTCTTTAAAAGCCTAAACATTCTTACCCTACCATCATTGTACATCTATGAAACTAATGTATATGTCAAAACACACATCTTGCAATACAAAATAGCTTCCAAAAGTTATTATAGAAAGTTACGCGACAAAAATAAGTTAGAGCTCGAAATAACACATGGCAGAACAGCACTACTAAATAAAAGTACTTTCTGTATGGCCACAAAAATATTTAACAAGCTGCCTGAGACATTAAAATCTTTAAATCTGGACAAATTCAAAAGTGTACTTAAGAAAATTTTAATCGATAAATGTTACTACTCATTAAAGGACTATTTGGATGACAGTACTATAATCCCTCCTTCAGATAATAAGCATTAGGTCATCAAATCTTTTTATTTTAATTTTTTGACATGCCTGCATTTATCACACTGTAAGTTTTTACTGCTGACATTCTGAATAATTGTTTTATTAATTTTGTACTTATTTATTAATTCATTGACATTATCCAAAGTTTTCTTTAAAATTGTTGTTTTGACTTTTATTTTTGTTTTTGTATTTCTTGGCTTTTATTGTTGACATTCTGAAAATATTTAATTGATTTAATATTTATTTTGACATTATTGTATTAATTTGATTAATTGACATTATCCTAATTTTATTTTTTGACATTTCTGAAATGTTTTATTAATTTGGTACTTGTTTTGTCATTTTAGTTTTTATTGAAAATTAATTAATTGATATATCCAATTCTAAATCTTTCGGTAATTTGTATATAGTATGATGAAATATTTGTACGCCTAATGGCAAAGCATAGAGAACTTACAAAATTATAACATCTCACACACCTGTGTATCTGTAACCTATGTTTACAAATAAAGAATTTGAATTTGAATTTGAATTTCCCTATTAGGTAGGTACAACTAAAAAGTGAAAAATAAAAAATCATCCAATGAATTCTCCCGCTCTGGGTGAAGCGGGTGGGCATGGCAGACTTTTACTGACTAAAACCCACCCGTGTTCCTTCAGTTGCTTGGGCCAGGGCCGCGGTAACTCTTTTTCAAATTTATCCGCGACCCAGACAGGCATCGGCCCTAGCGGACCCCGTCAATTTGCTGACATCTCTTTGAGACGCGCGTGGAACACTACACGCCGTCGACTCGAATTTGGTCCTTATGGACTTTGCCGTCCAGCCGTCACTGTATGTGGACATGTGTCGCGTTTGCTCACTACTCATTGCAAATAATTACTTTTCTAAATTCCTATTGGCCAAAGTTTGAAACTCAAATTCTCGTTTACTCCTACGGTCGCCTTACGGTTAGACTCCACCCCTAGAAAGTGATAGACTCTGTTTGTGGTGTTTCCTCGGCAACAAGTGCTGTGTGATTGGTGTTTATCGGACTGGATTTGAACTAGCGGCTCTTGTGCGGCAGTCATCAGCTTGCGCCATTCAGCCACACGAACGTAAACGCATCAAGCGAATTTACTACGCACAACGAGCTACGAGCGTCAACATCCCCTCCCGCGCGCAATGCGTTATTTGTAAACGGCGACGCGGGCTACAGCCGACGGGAGCGCTACGACTGCTACGAGCAACTGACGTCATCGTATCTGCTACAACGACCGGTGCTACGAGGCGTCTACGATACTCCATCGACTACGCCGCACGCCGTGTCGCGAGGCATCGTTCTCGGACAAATAGCCACATCGAATACATTGAATATAAAACCTTGCATCTCGGATAAGTACCCCTTCTACTTTTATCATCGTTATTAACTGTGCTCTACGATGTTAGATGCTCAGCACACCCCACTCAAAGCACCAAAAACACAAATAAACAATATGAGTCAAAGTCAAACACAATCTGAACCCGATATTAACACGGCAGTAATGATGAGCGACTACGTTAATATTAATCGTAATAACGACCCCGACAAGATAATTCTCCACAAGGCGGGTCAGTTTTAATTTCTGGAGACCAACAAGACAACAGCTTAACAAAAACATTAACGGAACAGACTTCCCTAATATCTAAACTGTTATCTGAAGTAGCTCAAATCAAAATACAAAATACCCAGATACAGGCTACCAATACGGAAATTGTTTAGAATACTTAGATCATTTTTTATTCAAATTGTCATCTTCAGAAATCATCAAAAAAACAGTAATTAACTCTCACAACCATATTCCCACAAACAATACATACGAGTAGAACAGAAAACCCTAATCACAAGTATACTCAGATATCATACTCATACATAGCAATACTCCACAATATCATAAAATACATATATGTGCGATGCACTTGCCATTCTAACTTTATGTACAAAATATTACTTGCTCATGCAACTAGCTCACGTTCTGATACTTATTCCTTAATTAAAAATGGCTACATTGATTAATATTAATAACGACCTTGACAAATTCACTGTGGGCAACTCCTTTATATGTAACCCAGAATACTGCCTAAAGTATGTCAACGTTAGTGGTAGTGATATTAAATTACTGCATTTAAATATTCGTAGTGTAAATAAAAATGTCGATCAACTTCTAGTACTATTGCGCTTAACTAAAATAAACTTTGACATCATAGTTCTGACCGAATGTTGGCTGAGTAAAGCTAATAATTTACCTATATTGGAAGATTTTCAGTCTCACTCAACTAAAATAAATCTCAATCAAAATGATGGAGTTATAATCTATACTAAATCGGGACTGCAAACTAATGTCTGGGAACCCACCTTTAGGGGCGGCAATTGCCTTATGTGTCAAATAGACAACAAGTTAGCGGTAGTGGCAATCTACCGCTCTCCGTCATACAAGTCCAACGACGATTTTGATTACTGCAAGACGAGCTTGTCTAATGTATATGATACCATATCCGCCTATCCAAATATAGTACTGGTAGGCGATTTAAACATTGACATAATCAAACGTAAGGAGAACAACAAATGTCTTGACTACCTCATCCTAAGTGCTTCTCAAGGGTTATTGCCTACTCACGAATTTCCCACTCGCCTTGATAAAAGCCTAGATTACATACTTCTAAAGACTAAGCTGTTGTCGACCACACTGGTTTTAGAGTCCCACATCACTGACCACAAGCCGATTCTTCTCGACATTATAGACGCAAACCCTGCGCGCAGAACTTGTTACCTTTCCACCCGCCTTAATCATGAAGCAATTAAGCTAGAACTGGATAATACCGATTTTTCAAGTATATACACTGAGGAGGATGTTAATATTTCTATGAATAAATTTATACACATCGTAACAACGATCATTTCCAAACACACAACTCAAGTTAAAATCCCTAGACAAAAAAGAACTCTTAAACCCTGGATATCTCCTGGCCTTTTAAAATGCATTACACACCGAGATAAGTTACACATCCAGTCAAAGAAAGCACCAGACAACCTTATACTTAAAATTACCTATAATCGCTACCGAAATTTTTGCAATGACCTACTACGTACGAGGAAACTAAAAATATCATACGAAAGGTGTGAGCTTGCAGTGAGAAAGCAAGTAATAACCCAAAGTGTTTATGGAAAACAATAAAAGAAATAACCTACACCACGAAAATATGTGAAAGTCCCGTTGAGCTATTAAAAATACGCAATGATCCTAAGTCTTCCGTAAATGAGGTCTGCAATTTTTATAGTAATGTAGGAAAAAATCTGGCTGACAGCATTATATCACAACACCTTACCCCATAACCTCAGCATAAACCCCTCCCCTGTAAACTCTCCTGCGTTCTTAGAAGTTGATGAAGCTGAAACAGAGTTGCTTATCCTACAGTTACGGAACGACTCTGCTATTGGGTGGGACGGTATATCTCCACTTTTATTAATATACTGTCGCTCAGTACTGATACCTCCACTTAGCTTCATATACAACCGCTGTCTAAAATTAGGCGTGTTCGCGCATGCTCTTAAGAGGCGATAGTCCATACTATACACAAGAGAGGGAGCAGAATCTGTGTCAATAATTATAGGCCTATATCAGTTTTGCCGACACTTTCTAAGATTCTCGAGAGGATCTTAAACAATCGTCTCAGGATCTTTTTAGAAAAACATAAAGTTATAGCAGATAACCAGTATGGCTTCCGAGCTGGTGTTTCAACAGAAGATGCTGTGCTGGGTTTGACACAAGAGGTAGCTAGAAATCTAGACAAGATGCTTAGCTATATTCCTGGACCTCTTTAAGGCATTTGACACAGTTTCTGTTCCCATCCTTACCTCAAAATTGGAACACTTAGGTGTACGTGGCGTATCTCTTGAAATATTCAAAGATTTATCACAAGAATCGCACCCAGAGTGTTAAAATTGAAACCCACCTCAGTGATGAGGAGTTTGTCACTTCCGGCGTTCCTCAAGGTAGCATACTGGGTCCCACCTTATTTCAAATTTACGTCAACGACCTTTGCAAAATGAACCTCCCAAATACTAAGATATATACATACGCTGATGACACCGCGATCTTAGTTTGCGGACCTACTTGGGATATTATCAAAACTACGGCAGAGTCGGCAGTGACAGAAATAATGACATGGCTCAATTTTAATCTTCTCACGTCACGTCACGTTTAACAACGCTTAATCGCTATATTTGAAAACGGATTTGGTCAAACGGATTTAACCGAATTTGAGTTTTCATTGCTGTCGAAATGTAGAATTTATTTGAATTTCATAACCACATTTCGGAACACGGTTTAGTTTATTTAAATGAGTGAAGTAATGATTTCATCGATCTAAGCAGCACATCCCTCAGCTTATCACCGACGCAGATCGCTCATAGATAGGCAGATAATTATAAAAATAAACATTCTACTAAATTTCACAAATATTACCATTACTACAAATTACCACTCATTTTATCTATTTCTTTTTTCAAAACTCATTCATTAAAATAATATTTATGTTGCTGTCCAATTTTTTTTTTAAGTGGGGCACTATTTGCTTTAATCACTTTACTTACTGCGCTTACACTCGTCGCCAATGTGGTGTTAACTAATAACACTTGTTAAGGTTTGGATTTTATAATAAAACAACCAGGTTTATCAGTAAGAAGACAGCACTCAATGGGACGTCTGAATAGCGCTGCTTGCGATCTAATAATGAATAGATGTAAACATTGAAAGTGCTGACTTCATTTATTTATATTAATTTTAGTGTATGCCACAGTAATCTACATCAAGATCACCTATTACATGAATGACGATTGAGATGATACATTTTAGAGAATCAAATAAAATTAAAAAAAATCTGCTCGAAACGCATGGAACCCGTCCTTTTTAGAGCGTGTCGCAAGACTTATAAATAACTAATAAGCCTTCGAGGAAAGACCAGTTGGATGCGTTTTGTACTAACATTGAAAATAACAACCAGGCAATAAAGGTCAAAACATGTCTTGCTAAAGAGACAGACTTTTCTATTGTATGCCTGAAAAAACCAGATACCTATACAACAAACGACGCAGAAACTAGCAAACTACTTCTAACTACCTACTGCCCGGACTGCCAGATTTCCACCCAGCAAAGCTGAGAACCGTACAGGGAAAGGGCCACGGCCACGAGTAGCTTAAGAGGTGACGTTAGAAGTTATCGACAAAGATAAAATAACGTTTACAATCAACACCTTCCTACCGTTCAAGGCAGCGGGGATTGACGGTATCTTGCCAGCTCTGCTTAGATGGAGCTAAATACCTCATCAAAGTCTTTCGAGCCTGTCTGGCCCACCGCTATATTCCCTTGAAATGGCGCGAAGTAAAAATATTCTTTATTCCGACAGCAGGTAGGGGTTACTACGACCAGCTCAAATCTTTAAGAGCCATAAGCCTCAACTCATATTTTTGAAGACACTGGATATGCTGGGGACAGGAAGCTAAGAAACCAGATTTCGGTACAAAAACCTCTGCATGCCAACCAACACGCCATCAACACTTCTGCGGCATTTAGTCATAAATGGCTCATTGCAGATCTTAACCCCAGCAGTCTGTACTCGTTAGGATACGCAGATAATATAGCAATTCTAATCTTGGGGAAATTTGAGGGCATCTTATTTGATGTGATCTCATGAGAAAGGCTTACAAATTAATCGAGAGCTGGTGCTCAAAGTACGAACTCTCCGTTAACCCCTTAAAAACAGAACTAATAATGTTCACTAACAAACGAGTCTTGGACCGCATAGGCTTCCAAAACTTTTCAACATAGAAATAACACTTAAAGAAGAGGTCAAATACTTGGGGGTAATCCGTAATAGCAAATTACTCTGGAACATACATCTTTACTACAAACTCAACAAATGCACAATCACACTCTATCAATGTAAAAAAAAAATGTTAGGAAAAACATGGGGGCTCTCTCCAAAGATTACTTTGTGGCTATACATAGTGGTAATCAGGCCAATGTTGGCTTATGGCGCTCTGGTTTGGTGGACGAGGACAGAACTGTCGACCACCATCACCAAACTCCAACGATTCCAGCGACAGACCTGTTCAGCTGTCACTGGCTGCATGAGAACCACTTCAACAGAAGCCATGGAGATAGCCCAACAAATAACTCCCCTTGACCTGTACATACAGCAAGAGGTAGTGCTAGGCTGATGCCAGTTCAGCCTGATGCATCTAGGTATATGGAGCAAAACCCTCACCAGTCCACACGCTAAAATCCTGGACCGGGCGATTGAGCATCAACCCCACATCGCTGCCCCGTGTGACAGAACTCAAAACCAACAATGTTCAACAAAAACTATAACATGAGGAAGAAAGGGATCTGTCAGGAGCGAATGAAGTACGAATCTACATAGATAGGTCACGGGAGTGTACGCCAGCACCTGAACCATTTTGTGTTTATGAGTTCATAAACACAAAATGGTTCAGGTGCTGGCGTACACTCCCGTGACCTCAACATTAACTTTCACATATCGCTAGGCACACACAGTTCGATCTTCCAATGTGAATATGTCGCCTTAACACAAGCCGCAACAACCGTAAAGCGTTTGGGCACCCATAACTACGGTATTCTTACCTGATAGTCTAGCTGTGTCAAAGCTTTATAAAACAAGCTAACTAACAACAAACTAATCTTTGAGAGCCACCTCGGCCTGGAGAGTATATTGAAATCCAAACGAATTACCCTCCAATGGATCAAGGGGCATAGCGGATCCTTAGACAATGATGCCGCAGATGAACTTGCGAAGAGGGGCTCCAAGATGTTAGTGCTAAGCCCGTACCCACTTCTCCCCCTGCCATTGTCGCAATTTCGTGCGTGGATTCGCCAGAGATCAATAGAACTCCATAATAAAAAGATGGTTACGGACGATGGTTCAAAACTTCTCTGCCCAACTAAAAATAATCATAGGGACAATAACGGGCCACACCCTCCTCTACAAACACCTTTTTAACATAGACGCCACAGACAGCCCACTTTGCAGGGGCTGTTTTAACGCCGAAGAATCAGCCGCCCACGTAATCCTGGAATGCAAAGCCATGGCATCTCAACGTGAAGAAATCCTCGGAACAGTCGGGTCGCTCCGTAACCTTTGCAGCCCCCAGGAAGCTTCTGTGCTTTTGGACGGAGCTAGGCTGGCTATATTAGCCAGTACCACCACGCAGAAACAAAATCCAAATGGGAATCTGCGGAAACGGGAGTCCCTACTACTACTACTAAAGCGTGTCGGCTGAAAAGATGCGGGGTGGAGCGTCGCTTAAAGGTCAAATGACACTTCAAGTGCTTCTTAGATAATATCACTGTTGCCGCTAATGACGAATTTTTTTTCACATTACTTGCCATAGTTTTCGACGAACATCCAATTTATTTATTTCATATGTTTTGTAAGAAATTCATAGTTTATTGTTTCGTCAATAGTATTAACGTACATAATCGAACAAATCTTTGGCAATGAAAATTTTATAACAAGGAATAAAAAAAAGCATACAAAGGCGACATCCCAAAAATGACGATTTTGGTCAGTTCTTTGTCAAAATTTCTTTTTGTGTGATTTAATCTCAAAAAGTGGCTCGACTACTCTCTCTTTATTTAAAAAGAGAAATTCTTTAACATTGGGGCATATTTTGCATGGACATTAATTTGGGGATTCTTAAATGCTTACCCGAAACAATGCCCCTAAATGTCGCGTTGCCGAGTTATTCGGAGCGAAAGTTCAAATCTCAAGTGAGTCCAAATCCCTCTTAAGCGGATTTTGAAATGACTAACTGTTTTGCTTTTGATATTTCCAGACAGTAAGTACCTTACATTTAATTTACTTTTTAATACGTGTGATATAAATTTAGATAATTATAATTTTGAAAATCATAAAAAAAAACAACAACCGTGTCGATAGGGTCAAATCGTTCATACTTTTGTCAGATTTTAAATTCGTTTCTCTTTGAGCCAGGACGTATCATACTTTTTAAATTACAGTTCTATGCAGACTGCTTTATATAACTACCAATCTTGTCAAGGGGTATAGTGGTACTAATTATAAATTTTGGAGACTCAAATTTAAATATTGTCTGCTTGAAACGCATGGAGCCCGTCCTTTTTAGGGTAAGTCAGCCGATAAAGTGCGGGGAGGAGCGCCACTTAAACGACAAAGTATGACACTTCAAGTGCTTCTTAGAAAAAAACACTGTTGCCGATAATGACGAAAAAATATTAAATGTCTTTTGAAACCACGTATAAAGAGACATTTCTTCCATCATCATCTTCCTGCCCTTATCCCATGTTACTTGTGGTCGGCGCAACACGTTTTCTTCTTCCACTTCCCCGTCACGCTATCACTGACTCCCTTTTCTTTCACATCACTCCTCACACAGCACCCATCTTTTTTTTTGGCCGTAAATAAATTTTAGTACTATGCGTTTCATCCCTCACGATTACATGTCCACACTATGACTAACGGTTTCCTTTCAAGTTTTCTGTCACTGGCGCCACTTTCAAACTGCCTCTAATATACTCATTTCTCACTTTATCCATTCTCGTCACTCCGCACATCCATCCCAACATTCTCATCTCTGCTACATGCAATCTCTTTTCATCCATCTTTTTCACAGTCCAACATTCTGATCCATACAGTACGACAGGTCTAATCACGGACTTGTAAATTTTCCCTCTTGAGGGGCACCCGTGGGTCACAAGTTATTCCAGTGATCTGTCGCCATTTCATCCATCCTGAGTTGATCCATTGCTTTACGTCTCGGTCTACCTCGCCATCCTCTTCGACAAGCGACTCTAGGTTCCGGAAGTCGGAACACATCGGTATGGGTGTTCCAGCGAGAGCTATAAGCATGAAACTGGAGAGACCGCCAGAACAAGTATTCTGTTATAGTTCTGCTCAATTTCAAGCCAACACCCTATACCACCGCAGCTCCAATCTGCTCCGGACCTCTAGGCCACTCTTGGCAACCAGCACAATGTCATCGGCGTACACAGGAAACAGCATACACCAGGGTGTCTCTTCCTCTGTATGTCCGACGTCAGAGCGTCCATTATCTTCAGGCAGAGGTAAGGACTGAGAGTAGACTCTTGGTGCAAGCTGACTGCCACACTGAAGCTGCTAGTAGTGCCCACTGTAGATCGGACTTGGGTATTGCATCGACTGTACATCGCTCGGAGCAACTGTACTTACTTACTTTTCGAAAAAGTATTTTTTTTATGTTTTTACGAAATACATAGTGTATTGTTTCGTTAATTATACTCACGTACATAATCTAAAAATCTTTGATAATGAATATTTTATAACTTTATACCAAGAAATGAAAAACGTACAAAGATTTGGACAGTTTTTTATTAATATTTATATTTATTTGTGAGTCAATCTCAAACCAGGGTTCTATTATTATTATTATTCAACATCTGCTTTACTTATTTAGAAAGAAGAATAAAAAATTTGGCTTCGAAATACTTTAACATTTGGAAGTATCTTTCGGAAATCCATTTTGGGACTCTTAAATGCTTATCTGAAACAATGCTCCAAAGTGTCGCGTTGCCGAGTTATTCGGATGTAAAGTTCTCTTGAGCGACAGTTTGCTGAAGGAGTCCAAATCTCTGTCGAGCGGATTTTAAAATAACAGTTTTGCTCTTGATATTTCCAGGCAGTAAGTACCTTTTAATAAGTGCGATATAGATATATATCATTATAATTTTGATAATCATAAAAAGGCAACAACCGTGTCTTCTTTATATCTTTGTCAAATTTTTAATTCGTTTATCTTTGAGTCAGGACGCATAATACCTTTAAATTACAGTTCCAAGCTGACTGCTTCATAAATAACTAAACTTAATAAGTTGAACTGAAGGTTAAAAAACTTTAATTTTTCATCAAGATCTTGTTGTCTTTACACTAAAACCCTGTTAATCATCTGGCCATTTCGTTATTTTTACATCAAATCCGTTTAATTGGCTTATTTTTTTAATTGTCAGGCTAACAATTAAAGAAAAGAAAGAAAGATTATTTATTTGTGACCTGCACAGGAGACACGAGATAAGCAAAACACAAACAATAATGAAAAATAAAAATAAATAACCCCGTGCGAGACCAAAAAGGCTCCTATCTCAGTATGTGCAACGAAATTAAAAAGAAAATAACGCTGCACTGATATTCTGATAGGGCCCACTGTTGATGCACATGGAAACATTCACGGAAACGGAACATACAATACTTAAGGAAAAACATTTTTGCATTTTTGTAGTATTTTTTGCTATCACTTTTTAGTTGCTCCTACCTAATAGGCAAGTTGTTTAGTAAGGTACCCATAACGCCAGAATAGATTACCCGAATATCATGAAACTTGAACATAACCGGTGAAATTAGAGATCTGCGTACCTCTTAAGAGCGTACTGGAGTGAGTTTATGTTATGAAATGGTATAAATAATGAACAGACATGCGATTGCAGCAATCCCGAGAGATTTGCCGTTATTTATTGAAGAGTTCTATTTTATATCTTCGAAGTCCTTAATAACATAATCTTTCAAACAAAAAAGAATTTTTGATATCGGTCCCCAAATGACGGAGATATCGGTGAACATAAATAAAAAAACATACATGAAGTCGAACATAGAACCTCCTCCTTTTTGGTAAGTCGGTTAATAAAATAAATAATAACAAAATAATATAAAACAATTGATGAAAAAAGCTTGTTAAAAAACGCATTATACTGAATTTTTAAACCATTGATTACTATTTTTAAAAGACTTCCCAAAAAGGAGGTTCTATGTTTGAATTTATGTTTTTGTGTATGTTCACCGATAACTCCGTCAATTGTGGACCGATTTTGAAAATTCTTTTTTTGTTTGAAAGAGTATATTCCCATTTTAATTTATTGGTGAAGATCTGATGAAGAACTTCGGAGATGTACAACAGAACTCTTCATTAAATAAAGGCAAATCTCTCGGGATTGCTGCAATTTCGTGTCTGTTTGTTGTTTACCATTTCATAACATAACATCACGCTAGTACGTTCTAAAGAAGGGGTACGCAGATGTGTACAGTTTACCTTGGTACTCTCTCATTTCACTGGCTATGTTCAAATTTAATGATATTCGGGTAATCTATTCAGGCGTTAATGGTAACTTACTAAACACTTGCCTATTAGGTAGGTAACAAAAAACACTACCGACTTCCAAATAAACATTTGGAAATCGGTAGTAGTTTTTTGAAAAAGATTTTTTACCAAGCATAGTTGAGATAACTACGGATCAAAAAACAAGGCTTAAGTATGTTGAAGTTGCAGGGTACCAACATGTTTTAAGTATCACAAGGTTAATTTGTCTTTTTTAATTTTTAGTTGGTAAGTAATAAAGTTAATTTGAGATGTCTTTGCAATGATATAATCACCATTAGATTTGAGTCAAATCGCGAAATTTGAGCAAAGGGCAATGAGTATGATAAAATTGACCAATCACATGCGAGATGAAAGACGCGATGTGGCTTTCCGTCTATGTGATTGGTCGATTTTTTCAGATTCTTAGCCCTTGCCTTGCCAAATTCATTACGCAATAAGACTGCAGTTTCCATGTTCGGTTGCGTGCGACACAATTTACACGCGCCTAATCTAAACGTTCGGCGATCGTGTCATGATAAGAAGAAGACCAACTAGTGTTGGTCTTGGAGGAGGGCGCTGATGTGCGTATACAATCAATCTGCTCCGTACAAATAATGCTTAAAAGATAATAAGTGATTATTTATTGACGAAATAGTGTTAAAAAGAAAGCATTAGTGACATAAAAAGTGAGTGATATTGAAGTACGTGCAAAATATTCAATATAACTGATCAATAACAACAAAAAGTGTTAGAAGAATAACGACTATAAAATTAAAAAAAATGATAATTTATAAAAGTGATCAATACTCTTCAATAACTGAAGTACACTGGACTATCTCGCCAAATTTAAGAAAAATACTCGTATATAATGAAAAGGTACATAATTTAATATTTTAAAGCAATAACATCCAAATAAGTAATATAAAAAATATGACAGCTAGGGTAAAGACAGAAAGAGTGGGTGAAAAATTCGAAATAAAGAAGGGTGTGAGACAAGGAGACCCACTGTCGCCGAAACTCTTTTCTGCCACTCTGGAACAGACATTCAGAAATCTAGACTGGGACGGCTATGGGATTAAAATAAACGGAGCAACATTTAACCATCTACGCTTTGCTGATGATCTCATTCTCGTTACCAATAACCCTAAACATCTACAGGAAATGCTTGAACAGCTAGTAAGAGAAAGTAACAAAGTTGGACTCCAGATGAACACATTGAAAACTAAATTAATGACCAACAGCATAAAAGTACCAATATCGATTAACAACGGAAGCATTGAATATGTCGAAGAATATCCATACCTCGGACAAATTATCTCCCCAACACAACTCACTGCCAAAGAAATCCAAAATAGGATTAACTCTTCATGGAAAAGGTACTGGTCATTAAAAGAAATTCTTAAAAACCCATCAATACCTCTTAAACTAAAAAGCCAAACGTTCAACTCATGTATTCTTCCTGTTATGACGTATGGCTGCCAAACATGGCCTCTTACTGCCGAAAATTTAAAAAAGTTAGAAACATGCCAACATAACATGGAGCGCAGCATACTGAATCTGAAGAGAAAAGATAGAGTGAAATTGAATGTCATAAGGAAAAAAACAAATATTACAGACGTGACATTCACAATAAAAAAACTGAAATGGCAGTGGACAGGCCACACAATCAGAAGCAGAATGGAGAAGTGGGCCAAAGACATCACTGAATGGTACCCGAGAGAGGGGATGAGAAGAAGAGGGAGACCGATGCGCAGGTGGGAGGACGACCTGCGATCGACAGCAGGAGCGTTATGGAGGAGAAAAGCTCACGATCGTGTACTGTGGAAGGGTCTGGGGGAGGCCTATGCTGAAAAGCAAAACAAACTGTGCACCTGTACAAAAGATAATAATATGTAAATAATTAGTTATAAGTTTGTAAATAAAGGCTATTTGAATTGAATTGAATTGAAGTAATATAAAAAAATAATACTATTCTTTAATCTTTTTTTAAAACAAGCTTTTTTCGTATTCTACTAAGCAAACCCTTTCATTTGATAGCCATAAATCATGGCACAAAAAATAATTAGGCCGCCATCTTGGGCCGTCCGCCTTATTGGATTGGGAATGATGTCACTTAGCTAACCATGCATTGTCATCCAAACTAAACGTGTATGCAAAATTGCAATTGCTTTAAAATTCAGTTGCATGATTTGACCAAGCAAGATTTGACACTTACATACATACATATATGTATGTAAGTGTGTTGGGATCAAATCTAAATATATGCATCGCAAGTTAAATAAAAGCTTGTAATTACAAGTCATTCTTATTTCACTTATTGTGTATAATCCCATGCCATCTATCGTCAGAAGGCAGTAGCATTTCGAACCTTTTTCTAACCTACAAAAAATTAGTTCTTCAAGAGTTGGCGCCAGTTTCCCTATGTGCAGGATGCCGAAAAAAGTTGCCAAAAATTTATCACATTAAACACTCAGTGTTCTTCCTCCCCTCTCCTACTTGATCTATGCTGTGCCACAGGGTCCATAATTGTGACTTATATAATATTTCCGTACCAACTATATACATTATGGTGTGCAATAAAGAATTGAGAATTAATTGCAGATCAAAAAACTGGGTTTTTGTATGTTCAGATTGCAGGACCAGCAACTTTTTAATGTCACAATGTTAATTTTTTGTTTTTTTTGCTTTAGGCGGTAAGTAATAAAGTTAATTTGAGATATTTTTTGTGCAATATTACCTTCACTAGATGATTTGATTCATCATCATCATCGTATCAGCTGAAAGACGTCCACTGCTGGACTTACGCCTCCTCCAAGCGTCGCCACTTTGACCGGTCCCGTGCATCTCGCAACCAGCGGATCCCCGCAACCTTCACTAGGTCATCGGTCCACATAATTTATTATAATTAAAAAATATAATTTATTTACATTCGCAAAATTCGGAAAAAAAAAAAATCGATAGAATAAGGGTGAAATATAAGTATGTGAGGTATTTTAATGGGACATTAATTTAGGGACCCTTAAATGCTTACCCGAAACAGTGCCCCTAAATGTCGCAAGGTTGATTTATTCGGGGCGCGAGTTCGCTGAGCGACTCCGAATCACTCAAGCGGATTTTTAAATAACTGTTTTACTCTTAAAATTTTAGGAAGTAAGTACCTAACATTTAATCAGTATTTAAATAAGTTTGATATAACTTTGATAATTATAATGTTGATAATAATAAAAAACAACAACCGTGTCGATAGGGTCAAATCGTTCCGGTTAGTTCCGCTATGCTCTAGTCCCGCAATGTTCGACTCGAAAAATACCTGCTGATAGGTGCCGCTATGCCCGAAATCACATTCGCGGGCAGTGATGAAGAAAAGTTTTACCATGTCATATTTTATTTAACCATTAAAAAAGCAATTTATGAAAACCTATTTAAATGCCAGCAAAGTATTTAAACGTTCCGTAGTTTCATCATACTAACGCACACTCGCCTCGCCACCACTCAACACGTCGCGTCATTTTTTTTTAAATAAAGTGTACATCCATTCCATAGAACTGTGAAAAACGATACGTCTTTCCGTAAAAGAGAAACTTAACCTTAATATATTTCGAAATATTTCGATATGTTTAGTTTAATTTCAATATTTTCCAGCTTCCTGCTCAATTTTATTGAATTCCAGCACTTTTCTTTCCAACTGTAGCATCCATTGTTAAAGTAGAGTCGAAGAATTTCGGGTATAGCGGCACCTTTCAGTAGGTATTTTTCGAGGCGACCATAGCGGGACTAGAGCATAGCGGCACTAACCGAATCGTTCAAACCTTCGTCATACCTTCGTCATTTTAAAAATCGCTTATGGCTGTTAAATAAATCGAATCGCGTCGCTTAATCTTAGTATTTGATCCCCCACCATTGTATAACGCTACTAATCTATACTATAATCTATACTAATATTATAAAGAGGAAAGATTTTTTTGTTTGTTTGTTTGTTTGTACCGAATAGGCTCCGAAACTACTGGACCGATTTAAAAAAATCTTTCACCTATAGAGAGCTATGTTATTCCTGAGTAACATAGGCTATTTTTTAATCCCGAAAACGGGTCCTGTGGGGTGGCCCACGGGAGCGAAGCCGCGCGAAGCAGCTAGTATAATATTATAAAGAGGAAAGATTTTTTTGTTTGTTTGTTTGTTTGTACCGAATAGGCTCCGAAACTACTGGACCGATTTGAAAAATTCTTTCACCAATAGAAAGCTACATTATTCCTGAGTGACATAGGCTTTTTATCCCGAAAACGGGTCCTGTGGGGTGGTCCAAAGGAGCGAAGCCGCGGGCAACAGCTAGTGGTTAAATAAAGAGAATGGATACCAGTTGTTTAGGGCAAATAATTGACTATCCAACTTATTTGGCCATTTGTTAAGCTAACAATTGATGATAAAGTGGAATTTAATGAAACCATTGATTTTTTAACTACGGATCAACAAACTGGGGCTTAGTATGTTAAAGTTGCAGGGTACCAACAAGTTTTAAATGTCACAATGTTAATTTGTTATTTTATTTTTAGTTGGTAAGTAAAAAAGTTAATTTGAGATGTGTTTGCAATAATATCATCACCATTTGATTTAAGACATATTCGCGAAATTCTGTAAAAAATAACCAGTATTTACAATTCAGGTATAATGTTGGTAATCATAAAAAGACAATTATGTCGAAAGAGTCAAATCATCCATACCTTCGTCAGTTTTAAGATTCTTTCCTCTAGAAACCAGAACATATAAATCCTTTTGATGTTACAGTTCGAAAAAGACTGCTTCATTTAAATACCAAGAATATTTAATGACAAACCAAAGGTATAAAAACATAAACCTCACAACAATGTCTTTTTAACATTGTACTGAAATATTTTTCACATCATTGAAAAAAAAAGTTTCCCCAGGACTAGGAATAACTTCCTGTATCGTGAGCGCGTTTACAAATATTTGAACTAACATACACAAGATACCCAGATCCGGAACAACTATCTTAATACCATAATTATAATAGTTACTTATGCTACAAGTGCGGAAGGTGAGTGATTCCCGATGAGTGAATAAATCGAGTCGGGAATCATCTTACGTACGTGTATCATACAACATTAAACTATGCATTGTGCGAGGAAATATAAAAATATATCTGAACCAAGCAAGAAATTAATAAAATGGCGGGCTTATTCAAGCGCGCTCGGCATATCCACAGATTAACTAATAGTTCATCGGGCATATTTACTGCGCATGTGCGCACGTCGTGCACGTCGTGTTAGCTGTCACGTCGTAACGCAAAAAGGCTTGAGCAAAATATGCGTTCTTCCAAACGTATTTAAAGAATATTTGAAATTAAGGTCATATTTGACCCGGTTCATGAAAGGCTGCGTACAAAAACCAAATGTGTTTTACATTAATAAGCTTGGTCTCACTTTTCATTCCGTGTAGATAGTTTTTTTTTAATGGCCGGGAGAAAAGATGTATTTATACTTTAATAATAAAATAATGTTTATTGTTTTTCGGTAATAATACCGATTGGAATAGACTGATTTTGAAAATTCTTTTTTTGTTTGAAAGTTTGTTCCGAAATTGGTCCCATTTTAATTTGGTGAAGATCTAATGAAGAACTTCGAAGATATTCAGGTTATCTATTCTGGCATTATAGGTACCTTACTAAACAACTTGCCTATCAGGTAGGTACAACTAAAAACTGAAAAATAAAAAACTTTTTTACAAAAAATACTACCAAACAAAAAAAAATTATAACGTAGTAGTAGACGAAGTAGTTTTTAGTTTCAGTATACCATGCCATCCTGCAAATGCAAATGGTATGTACTTCATAAAAATGTATCGACACCAACATTTTGTCGAGAATAACTTATTAATCAGAAGCCGAATTCAATCGAGATACATCCGAATGAGACATTACTATACGTACATTTTAATAGACCCAACATGGGTCGGAAGAGAAAGCATTTAGCAATATTATTGCTCGTATACACGGTCAATAATATTGCTCGTGTATAATACGTGTAATAGTATACACGGCCGCCGCGCCGCACCGTTGGAAGTAGCGCGCATGTCGCCAGCATAGTGTAATTTTTGTCATGGGCTAGGCACCAGGAAAGGAGGAGGAGGTACCAGGAAGTAATTGACGCTCCTACGGTCATTTTAGATGAACTTAAAATTGATTTTGATGTATGTATGTAGAGTTGGTTTTTATTTTTATCTCCTTTTCAATCGTTCAGTTAGACTTTAGAGTTACCAAAGTCGAAAATAGTCACTAATATCTATAAAAATATAGATATTATTGACGTTTAATTCCAAAGAACTAAATCCCACGCATTCTCTTCATCTATATCTATAAAAGCGAAAGGTGACTGACTGACTGACTCACTGACTGATCAATCAACGCACAGCCGAAACTGCTAAGCCTAGGAGCATGAAATTTGGCAGAGAGGTTCCTCAAGTGACGTAAGTGTGCACTAAGAAAGGATTTTTTGAAATTCCACCCATAAAATAAAAAGGGGGTTGATAGTTTGTATGAAAAATCTAAATCCTTCGGCCAAAATTCATGAAACTTAGCACAAATAGTATTCTAAGTAAATGATAAAGATTGACATTATTTGTTTTTCGAAACTACCCCCAAATGATGATTTAGGGGGTGTTGAAGTTTGTATGGAAAAATCTGATTTCTTAGGTCAATAAACTTGAAACATGCCACAAATACTAACCTAAATGAATAATAAAGGTTGTTATTAATATTTTATGAAACTACCCCCAAATGACGATTTAGGGGTGTTTAATTTTTTTTGACATACATACTAATCTAAATAAACAATAAAGGCTTTCATTGTTAGTTTTTCGAAACTACCCCCAAAAGATGATTTAGGTGATGTTATTTTTTTTTGGAGAATCTTATATCTTGGGTTAATAAACATGAAACTTGACACAAATACCAACCTCAATAAACAATAAAGGTTATCATTATTGAGGATTGAAATGACACACTTTGATGGATCAAATTTAAAAAAAAAACTGGTCGAAATGCATGGAGCCTGTCCTTTTCAGAGGGCTGTCGCCTGATAAGGTTCGGGGAGGAGCGTTGCTTAAACGTCAAATGACAATTCAAGTGCTTCTTAGAAAACAACATTGTGGCCGCTTATAACGAATTTTTTTTAACATTTTTTGACATAGTTTACGACAAACATCCAATTAAGTTATTTCATATTCTTTTTAATAAATACATAGTATATTGTTTCGTCAAGTACACATGACAATCTAACAAATCTGTCGCAATGAATTTGTTGTACCAAGAAATAAAGAAAAGCATACAAAGGCGACATCCCAAAAATGACGATTTTGTACAGTTTTTTGTCAAAAGTTTTTTTTGTGTGATTTAATCTCAAAAAGGGGTTCGATAAATCTTATTTATTTATTAAGAAAGAGAAATCCTTTAACATTGTGGAGTATTTTGCGAGGACATCTATTTTGGGACCCTTAAATGCCTACCCGAAACAATGGCCTAAATTGTCACGTTGTCGAGTTATTCTGCGTGAGAGTTGTCTGAAGCGGATTTGTAAATAACTTACTGTTTTGCTCTTGAAATTTCCAGAAAGTAAGTACCTAACATTTAATCAGTATTTAAATAAGTGTTATATAAATTTAGATGATTATAATGCTTATTGTAATAAAAATGAACAATCGTGTCGATAGGGTCAAATCGTTCATACCTTTGTCATTTTATATATTATATCGCTTATGGCTGTTATATAAATCGCATCACGTCGCTTAAGTCTAGTATTTTGATTCCATACCATTGTATAACGCAACTAATGGTTAAACAAAGAGAGTGGATACCAGTGGGTTCGGGGCAAATAATTAATAATTCAACTTATTTGGATATTTAAAAGCCAACAATTGATGAAAAACGGATTTTACTAAAACTCGTACTTTTAATAACCATTAGTTGAAATAACTAAATTTCTGGTAAAAAAAGACAAAACATTATAAATTAAAATAGGACCGAAACATTTAGGTAACTTTGGAAAAAAACCATTATTCATAATATTGTTTTCTTGCCAAATGACACTTGATGCTCTAGTCAAAGTGACATACCAAAGTGGAATGGATAGATCACGTGACATTTCGATTGCGCTTGGAAAACCCATACACTACCAACTTCCAAATAAAAACACGACAAAGTGAAAAATAACGAATAAAATGGTACCTACCAAAGAGACCGACTTCGAAAAAGATAGTTATTTTACACTTTGTAGTGTTTTTATTTGGAAGTCGGTAGTATTTTTTTGTAGTTTTTTATACCAAAAAAAAAAAAGCAAACGCCCGAAAAAATTACGATTTTGGACAGTTTTTTGTTTATATGTCTTTGTGTAATTCATTGTCACAACGGGTTTCGACAACATCTGCTTTTATATTTAGAAAGTAGAATAAAACTATTTGGTTCCACAATTCTTGAACATAGTATTTTGCGGGGACATCCATTTTGGGACCTTTAAATACTTACCCGAAACAAATGCTCCAAAGTGTCGCGTTGCCGTGTTATTCTGATGTAAAGTTCTCTTGAGCGAGAGTTCGCTGAAGGAGGCCAAATCTCTGTTAAGTGGATTTTAAAATAACTTACTGATTTGCTCTTGATATTTTCAGACAGTAAGTGCTTTACATTTAATTCGTATTTTAATAAGTGTGATATAAATATATATAATTATAATGTTGTGTACTTAATAAGTTAAAATGAAGGTTAAAAAACTTAAACGTTACTTCAAAATCTTGTTGTCATTACACTATGTCATAATCATCATCATCATTTTAGCCGAAAGACGTCCAATGGTAGACATAGGCCTCCCCCAAGCGTCGCCACACTGATCGTCCTGTGAGTTTTGCATTCACCGGACGTCCGCAGCCTTAACCAGGTCGTCGCTCCACCTAGAGGGAGACCTTCCAACGCTGCGTCTTCCAGTACACGGTCGCCTCTCTAAAATTTTTTGGCCCAACAGCCATCCGTTCTGCGAGCAATATTGTGCCCTGCCCACTGCCACTTAAGTTTGGCAATTCTTCGGGCAATTTCGGTAACCTTGGTTCACTTGCGGATGTCTTTATTTCTGATTCGATCACGCGAGGAAACTCCCAGCAAAGCTCTCTTCATTGCCCTTTGGGTAACTTTAAGCCTTCTGATGAGGCCCATAATTGTGAGCGACCACGTCTCTGTTCCGTAAGTAATCACTGGCAACACACACTGGTCATAGACTTTCGTCACACACATACATACACTGTGGTAAATCGGACGAGAAGATACCGCATCTTCTCGTCCCCCCCCTCCGTAGCGCCCGATCGTGACGCACGTATTTTCACTTGCTCCGAGCTTAAATATTCCAAAAAGTGTTAAAAGTGAATTGAAACTCTAGTGTTTGAAACCAACATGTTCCTGGCACCTGTTCGGTACTAATAGTGCAAGTTGAAGTGAAGTTTACGCTGAATTTTATGAAAACGCGACTAAATTAACTTCATAAGTGCGAGAGCAAAAACAGTGAGTAGAAATAAAAAAAAAAACATAAGTGCGCTGTCGAAGACTTGTCAATATAATAAATAATAATTACATACCCTCAACAGTATCTGTTACCGGTAGTTTACTAGCTACCATCACATACACATTTTGGCGACCACAACTTAAGCAAGTTTGTACCAGTGGCACAACTAGCAGTCAGCAATATCAAGTCGCAAGTTCGAATCCAGGTATCTGATTCGACTTTTTGAATATCTATTATTTATTTCTGCAAAATAATGCCCATGAAACAGAATCCTCCGATAGAATCATCATCACCAGTTGCGACTCAATTTCGCTCCTCGGAACTTAATAATTTAAGAAATGATAATGCGCCTGATGAAATTGACTTAGCAACGCCCAGTAATGCGTACGGTGGCAAACGTAAACGTGGAGATTACTATGAGGATTCACCAACATCATTTAAACGTGGTCACTGCGGCTGTGAGAATTCACTTATATCGTTCAAGACAGAAATGAGAGAAATGTTGGAAAGTTTCAAGCAAGAACAGAACGAGAAGTTCGAGAAAATTTTCACAGCGTTTGCCGAAGTACAGAACCAGAGTAAGTATTAAGGATTCTGTGGATTTCTTGGCTAAACAATACGAATCAATTACCAGCCAAATAAATGATCTTGAGGCCGAACGTAAGAAAAATCTTCAGTACTTGCAGTCGCTGGAAGATAAGCTAGACAACTGTGAAATAATGTCGAGATCTACACATGCTTGGAATTAAAAAACATTCCAACTGTAAAAGGTGAATCCAAGGAGGCTCTTCTTCAAACCGTGATAACTGCTGACAATATTTTAAAAGTGCCTATTCAACCACATGAGGTGAAGGATGTTTATCGCGTCAATTCGAAGGATTCAACATGCAAAACTGTTGTTGTAGATTTGACAAGCGCTCTCTTGAAGGAACGGGTCATACGCATGTACCGAAAATCGATCATGGACAACAACAGGGACTTACCACGGAAAAGTTAAGGCTGAGTGGTCCAGCCAAGATGATTTTCATATCCGAAAACCTCTCGCCGAAATTAAAAAGACTTTTCTTCCTAACTCGAGATTTTGCTAAATCAAATGATTTTACTTTTTGCTAGACATCTAACGGGATGATTTTTCCTCAGAACTAAAGGAAATGCGACTACGATAGTCTTAGACTCGATGTTCACGGATCATGCCCCAGTGATACTTGTCTGTGACCTTAAACTGAAAGTACCTAAAAAAACTCGGACATCTATACGCATTGACCATGCTGCGGTTGTATCTAACCTGCAGCAAACTGACTTTTCATCAGTCCTAAATGCTTCAAGTGCAGAGGATGCCGCGACAGAACTAATTACGACTATTTCCGCAGTTATTAAAGTAAACTCTCATAGTGTAACCATTCCCAGTAGAAAAAGAAGCCTGGAACCGTGGATCACCACTGGTCTACTACGTTGCATTCAAAATCGTGATAGACTGCAATTGAGATCAAGGAAGGATCCTGAAAACACTGTCCTTGGACTTACTTTCACACGATACAAGACCTTCTGTAATAAACTGCTTAAAAAGGTGAAGACTTGTTATGAACTTGGTGAACTCCAGAAAGCTAGTGGAGACCCAAAAAAAACTTGGGACCTTATAAAACAGTTCACTAACATCAACCAGAAACGATGACAGGCATCTAGCGAGTTGCTAACTGTGCCACATGATCCTGCCTCTTCCGTGAACACAGTGAATGAGTTTTTTGCTGGTATGGGAAAAAAGTTAGCCTCTAAATTGATTGAGTTTTCGGGGCGAAGCGACAATCCCCAGGGTGCAACCGAATCCTGTAAAGAGGGCCCGTCCAATTCCATGGTACTGTACAGTGTCGATGATAGTGAAATTGAGTCCATCATCAATAATCTTCGAAGTAATTGTGCAGTGGGATGGGATGGCATCCCGGCTAGTGTTCTGAAGGCTGCCAAATGTGAACTAATACCTATCATAACCCGAGTTTGTCATCTTGGCTTGAGTACTGGTATATTTCCTAGGGTTTTTAAGAAAGCTATTGTCCACACCATACATAAAAAAGGAGCTAAGGACAATATGGATAATTACAGGCCTACATCATTGTTGAGATTTCAAAGATATTTGAAAAGGTCTTAAATAAACGATTGATACGATTTCTTAACAAAAACGATATATTTGCCAGAAATCAATACGGCTTTCGGCCTGGAAGGTCTACAGAGGATGCCATCATGGATCTTTTGGACTCTACTGTAAATAACATATACCGTAAAATTAAAACAGTTGGGATCTTCTTGGACCTATCCAAAGCCTTCGATACGGTTTCGATCCCTAAGTTGATTACCAAGCTGGAGGCGGTTGAGGTGAGAGGTGTTGCTTTGGACATTTTTAAGAGTTATCTCAGTGATCGATCACAGTACGTCATTATTGATGGTCACGTTAGTAAGGAGGACAGCCTGAATTTTGGAGTTCCACAGGGTAGTGTCCTTGGACCAACTCTCTTTCTTGCCTACATCAATGACCTTTGCAAACTATCAATTCCTAAGTGCAAAATAGTGACGTATGCTGATGATACAGCTCTGCTCGTCGAAGGTAAAGACTGGTTGGAGGTAAGTGCTAATGCTGAGACAGCCCTCAAACGGGTCATGAGCTGGTTAGTCAGTAACCTGTTAACCCTAAATGTTGAGAAAACTAAGTTTGTTGCATTTGGATCGCAAGCAAGCAAACAAGGATTGCAAGCTATCCTCAGCTTCTCTGCCCCCAAAATCTTTTTCAATTCGGGCTCACATGTGTAATCCTAGCCAGGATCGAGGCTGTGTCTGTAGTAAAATTGCACGAACGCGAAACTTCAAGTATCTTGGCATAGTAATCGACGAAGTCCTAAGCTGGCACGAGCAAGTTGCGGCTATAGTTGGTAGGGTCCGAAAGATGTTATATGTTTTTAGATATTTAAGATGTATTGCAAACCTAGACACTCTGAAACTGATTTACTTTGCTCTTGATCAGTCTATTCTTATTTAGGTTATTGTATCTCGGCTTGGGGTGGAGTGGTAAAAACTATAATGCTACGCCTAGAAAGAGCTCAGAGATCCGTCTTAAAGGTGATGCTATCTAAACCTATCTGCTGTCCCACTTCTGAGCTATACAGACTCTGCAATGTGCTCACGGTCCGACAACTTTTTGTGAGGCAGGTTATTCTCAGGAAGCATGCGCAACTGTCTTTTGATGTCCAACTTACTAAAAATAAGCGTAGGTCTGATAGGGTTTGCATATCATTACCACGGAGGACTGTACTGGCGGGCCGCCACTTTCTCCATTTAAGCTCAATGCTCTTCAATAGAATAAATAAGGAAATAAATATTTACCCTCTTCCGCTACGAGAAAACAAAACCCAAGTCTCTACATACCTACAAAGTCGCACATATGAGGAGACTGAAAATCTGCTTAAGGTTCTGTCATAGTCCCCACTCTTCCACCAGCAAACTCACTGATATTTCGTCTACTCACCCACTACATACAATACGCACACACACTCTGTCATTAACACACTTTTACTCACACTCACACTCAGATCTCTCTCATCCACACACTCTTACTTACAATCACACTCAGATACTCTTTAATATACCCACGCATACATATGTCTATCTTATATTAATTTATTGAAGGATTTATCTGTATTTCATTATAATATTTTAAAAATTTTTGGTTTTTGACTTTGATTTAAAAAAAAATGATTTTTATTATTGTTTGTCTTTTCTTATAAATGTTTGTGTTTTAGTTTAATTTTTAATGAATGGCTTAAAATCAAATATTTTTGTTCATAAGTGTTGTGCTTGATTTTGGTTTTACTTTTAAAGATAAAATTTTAATTTATAACTATATGTTATCTATAATTCTAATAGTATCTTTATTTTAATTTTAATTTGATTTGTATTTTTATTGTTTTTTTTTTATTTTAATTCTTGATAGGTATTTGATTTAATTTGTATTTTAGTGTAATTTTGATATGTTTTTTTTTTATTGATTTTTATGTTTATTGTTTTTGTTGGTATTTATTTTCTTTTTAATAATGTTGGAACGTTGTCGTCTCCCTTCTGGAGGTGGGCGTTAATGGCTGCGACACAGTCTCACTAATGCGGCCATTTCCGAACACAATTAATGTAATTGTGTTCGGAAATGGCAACTGTAAACATGTTTCTGTTCCAAATAAATAAATAAAATAAAAAGTTTGCCGCCCAGCCGATTCGGATTCGACAGTTGACCTCTTTCTCGAAGTTGGACCTACCTAACCAGATCGTTATTTCAAGGTAAACTTAATCGTCTACCACTTCTAGTGTAGAGTCTCCGATCTTGATAGGAGTGGGTGTTACATGAGCCATGACCTTGGTTTTGTCAATGTACATTTTAAGACCCAGTCTTCCACTGAGGTTATCGATCATTGGACTGAGATCCTCCATGACCACTATATCGTCGGCGAACCGAAGTTGAGTGATGTACTTGCCATTGACGTTGATAGCCGTCTCTAGACTAGAACCTTGTATACATCCTCTAGTGCAGCGGTGAACAGTTTCGGAGATATGACGTCGCACTGTCTCACACCTCGCTGCAGAAGGATAGGTTTCGAAGTCTGATCCTGAAGTCGGCCTGACATTGTGGCGTTTTTGTACAAACACTTCAGCACCTCGATGTACCGGTAGTCGATTTGGCACCGCTCTGGAGAGACTGCAGTACAACCCAAGTTTCGATCGAATCGAAGGCTTTCTCTTTCCACAAACGCTAAACAAAAAGACAGGTTATACTCTTGTCTCAGGTTAAGTATTTTGTATAACCTGCCATAGCGTATGTAATGTGGTCTACGGTGCCTATGTCCTTTTCAGAAACCGGCTTGGTCGGGAGGCTGGAAATTGTCAAACCTGCGTGCGAGACGATTCGTGATGACTCTTGAAAACAACTTTTAGACATGGCTAAGAAGTGAGATTGGCCTGTAATTCTTAAATCGGGCATTGTTGCCCTTCTAGAAGAAGAGTACCACCACATTTTTAATATGCTCAATATTAAAGCGGCAGAGATCGCTTTTCAAGGACTTCGAGATCTATCTATTGAGCCGGCAGTAGTTCCACGCGTCTCCTGAAGACTGCAGGATTATTTCACGCCTCTCCTTCATGGGCTTGCGAGTAGGATCGGATAGTTTCTTGTTCCTATTTGCTTGACGGGTCTTGAAAAATTTAGACCTGACCGTAGTGACAGTATGTGGACCCCGGTGGTTCCGGCGTCCAAATCCATATTGCCCCACTCGCAGCTCACTGTCGTCCCGTTTACCCAGTTTCGCGTTGAAGTCCGCCATGATCACGGTGAGGAGAGTTTTATGACTATGCATGGCTCCGGGAGTAGTGGTAGCCCAGTAGTATCGGCCGCGACATACAAGTTGTAGGTCGTGGGTTCAAACCGAGGTAGGCGCTTTACTTTGTGTAAATTATTTCATCACCACTGCTCTCAAAATCGGTGAAAGAAAACATCGTGAGGAAACCTGCATGTCCTAGAACCAAAAATTCAAAGACATGTGACATCCAACAACAATTTAATTATCTACATTTTGATCTGAAGCTTTTTTTTTTAAAGTCATAGTATGATAAGGAAAGTACAAATAACTACTAAATTTTTGGTCGCGCGGGTGTAAAACGAGTGCGCGTTTTGTTACCTCAAGGTCGTTGGCGTTAGTTGTCGTCTTAAGTTGTCGGGTACTGATCGACTTAAGAAATCTGCACAATTATGAGCACTGCTTACATATTCTATTCTAAAGTTGTATGCAGATAGAAAAATAGCATAACGCTGTAACCGATTAGCTGATATCTCAGGAATATTTTTGTCTTGTCTGGATTAAAAATTGAAACCAAAGGTTTATGATCTGTTTTTAAAACAAATAGTTTTGTTCGACCATATAAATATTGGTGAAATTTTCTTATCCCAAATATTATTGCAGTTGCTTCTTTTTGAATTTGGCTGTAGTGTTTTACCGCTGCATTAAGAGATCGAGAAATATAGGAGATAGGTTTTTCTACACCACCTTCAACCTATGATAACACGGCGCCTAACCCGCTCGGTGACGCGTCCACCGTTACTTTTAGTAAAGCTTCTGGATTGAAATGTGCTAAAGTGGTCTCAGAAAATAATGCACGTTTTATGATTAATACTGCTTCTTCATGTCTCCTAGTCCATGACCAAGGCCCATTTTTTTTTTAGTAATTCATGCAGTGGACTTATTTTGGTAAAAGTTGACCATACCTAGAAATGGTTTTAATTCGGACGTATTGGTAGGTACCCGACTTTGCAAAATGGCTTTAACTTTCTCCGGTGATTTATGTAATCCATCACGGTCGATGACAAAACCTAAATAGGTTACGGATTCCTGGACGAAGGTGCATTTTTCTATATTTAAAACTAGGCCAGCTTCCTGTAACCTACGGAAGACTTCATTTAACCTACTCATCATCTGATCTTTGTCCTCCCCACATACTAAAATATCTTCAAGAAATAAAAGAGTACCATTTAACCCTGATAGCAGCGCTTCCATGTTTCGTTGGAAAATGGCCGGCGCACTAGCTAGACCAAACACTACACACACACACACATATCAGGGGCGTGCCCGGGACGTGACAGGGCCGAGTCCTGTCAGGGTCTCAAAAAAATATCGGTGGGAATATTTTATATAAACTCGTTCACATACGTCCGTGCACGGGACGTGCCCGAGCCCGTGCACTGACGTGTGTGAACGATGTCATATAAAATGTTCCCACCGATATTTTATTGAGCCCCTGACGGGGCACGGTCTGTCCACGTCCCGTGCACGTCCCGGGCATGGCCCTGATATTTGTGGATAGACCTTAAGTGAGTATACTTATACAAGCCTTTATGCAAGTGAGCATTTGTGATTTCTCATTTAGACACAACTGATTGTATGCATGCGATAGGTCCAATTTACTGAAGTACTTGCCGCCATGTAGTTTTGAAAACAACTCGTCATATTTTGGTAATGGATATTTATCGACAAGTAAATGTTTATTGATAGTCACGGAGTAGTCGGGACAGAGACGTATAGAACCATCTCGTTTTAATACTGGTACCACTGGACTGGCATACTCTGCGTATTTTACGGGTACTAACACACCTAAATCTACCAGACGGTCAAGTTCTTTCTCCACGTTTTCCCGAAGCGCAAAAGGTAAAGGCCTTGCCTTAAAAAATATTGGTTTTGCGTCTGGCTTTAATGTTAAAACTATCTTCACGCCTTCAAAACAACCTAATTTATTCCCAAACAATAGAGGGTATTTGAAAGAACTACCTGATAAAAAATCGTTACAGTTATTTATGGAGCATATTTGCAAGTTAAATCGTGTACAAAAATCTCTGCCTAATAAGGGAGGCCCTCCATTCCGTACGACATATACACCTATTGTAAATGATTTTTTGTTATACGTAAACAATAGTTTTGTTTTACCTACAATATTTAACTTATCTCCGTTGTAACTATGCAAAATAACGTCACTTGTTTCTAACTTTATGGTTTTTAAGTGTTTAAGATACGTTTGCTCAGAAATAACGGTAACTGCAATGATGAACCCGTATCTATTTCAAACATGAATTCGTTTCCATTGACACAAACAGATTCCCGCATCGGTTCGCCGCAAATGGAGCGAATATTACAGCACAGATGCTTACCATCATCGCTAGCATCCTCACAGCACTCGACATAGTGTTGCTTATTCACATTTTTGTTACACATTCGCTTAAGATGTCCTTGAACGCCGCACTTTTTGCACTTATACCGCCCAAACCGACACGACGATGCCTGATGGCCTGCGTAGTCGCAGGAAGTGCACTGCCGCCGCTGCCGACGTTAGCGCACTTGGCGCTAGCTGTGGGGGTCGCCGCTAGCCTGCGCTAGATCGCGTGGCAATATAGCGGCGTAGTGTTAGTTCGTAGTTGTGTCGTCCAGATATTTGCTTTTATTCGCGAACGAAATGTCTGAACAACGGCGATGTTGGGGTTTTCTCGTCGTTGCCGAGTAACCCGGTAGTTGTAGAAGTTAGTTTTAACACCAAACCACTGTTATGTTCCAAATATTTATTATGGACGCAGGTTTAGGTTGCTGCTAGTAACCTGAGTCGCACTTAATGTTGAGTTACGTCAACGCGCAAATTAGCGTGTGCCGGTGTTTTAGTTACGACTGATTTACTTAATATTGTGCTGTACTTTAATAGGCGTACTTTTGCTGTATGAGCATTATTGGCTCGTACAGGCGACAACATTATTTTTACTCAAATTTATTCCTAACGCTCGATTTATTGTGGGCAAAAGAAGAAGTGAATCCCTACTATAGAGCAAGGAAAAGAAAAGGAGAGTTTTATCGAAATTATGAAAAACAGAGACAATGTCCTGACAAAGACTACGAATACACCAGAATGAGTGTAGAATCTTTTGACTATATTCTTGAAGCTATCAGCGAGCGATTTGTTAATTAAACTGGTTAATTACTTTTCTATTTTTATGGTTCACATCTTTGCTGTTCCATATCGGTGCCGTCTCAAAAATTGCTGAAATAATTTGCTCTAGCACGTCTGAGAACACTTCGACACCTCACAAAAATAACTTGCACAACACTGCTATGCAGACGCGCGGGCGGTCACCGCTTGACTGGCGTGCACCGCCGCGCCGTTCCCGCGCCGTTCCCGCGCCGCTGTTTTCGAGGGTTATGCATACAATCAAATGGACCGGTCCATTTGATTGTATGCATTAGATCTTGCCGCGCCCGCGCCACCGCCGCCGCTGCCCCGCTGCCCGCAAGATTCGAGGCAGCGGCCTAATATATGTCTTACTACTTATTTGATAATAGAGGGTAGGTAGTACCCACACCTACATATAGCGCTTTTGTCATTTTCATCAACAATGCAATCATTTGCACTGAGAAAGTATCATTTAGTGAAGTGGAACTGGTGAAGAAGAACACAGATGGCCAATGAAACTCCTTAATGCTAAGTATGTCACGGGTCTACGATATCTCGAATAGTTAAACGACTATGATGAAGCAAATATTTATAAATAAATAGTACTGATGAAAATGGTACCATCGAACTGATCTGATAATGAAGCCGGCAGGTAGGCACTGGAACTCCGATATAAATATTTGACTTTGCTAACTAAAAAGAGATAAATAAAAAACTTTTTAATAAAAAAAAAACAAACCGACTTCCAAAAAAAAACACTACAAAGTGAAAAATTACTTTCTTTTACGAAACACGGAAAACAATACGAACCAAAGACACCGACTTCGGAAAACAAAGTAATTTTTCACTTTGTAGTGTTTTTTTAATTAGCAACTACGTGTCATTCTCTATCAATTACATCATGAAAAAAGGGACACCAATCTTGCCAAGGGATGTGAATACAGCAGTCATTGTGCCGATAGTCGTGACGGCCAATGGTATAATAGCCAAGAGCCTTGACGAACATCTGAGGAGGCTCTCGTTGGGCAGCTGGATCAAGGGCTTGATCCAGAAAGCGGTACTCCTGGACACGGTGCGTATAGTCAGGAGGTTCCTCTCTCAGAAGCCCTGACCACCGGTAGCTTGGACCCTGTTCCTGATACCGGTGGGCTACATATTTGTATTTTTAAATGTTTATTTATTTTATCTTTTATAGAATATTATTTAAAAATGTAAAAATATGTAAATAAAATGAATAAATTTAATAATAACTACTCCAAAATGATGCACAGCATATACGAGTCTATCGCTATCCTTTTTATTTTCAAGAACCAATAGCATGCGCACTCTCTTTCTTTAAATGGACGGACTTCAAACAGCTGATATGCTGTGTCCTCTTCTATTGCATGGGATGGTTGGTTGGGACCTCTCAGTCACACATATTCACTCGCAGCAAAATTTCACTTTTCAAAATTCGACAACCGGAATTCGGGACTGATTTTTCGCAGGCAACCCTATACCACCGTGTTCATAATGAAATAATCTTTATTTTTATTTAATTTTAATACAATAATCAGACCGGTGCAAAATGCTAGTATCGATTTATCTGTTTATACCTGGCTACCCGAGAGTTGTGACCGGAAAAGAATAGGCAACCTAACGTTTGCATATTCTATGGGCTTCATACTTTCGATTGATATAGAATTTGTCTAATAATCAAACCGGTGAAAAGTATTAAAAAAATATATTTTTTATTTATTAATTAATCATATCCTGGACTGAAATTTGTTAGGCAACCCATATGCAATATATTTATTGACATATTAAATTAAATATAAAATACGTTTCATCAAATAAACATCTCGGTGAAGGTCGTTTTTAAAGGGATCCTATACTATCACTTATTGTTGGAAAAATTATAAGTGGGTTGATTGTTATGTATTTGCTATAGTTACATGAAAACTGCAAAGCCCTCGATTAATGTGAATAGACAATAAGTTATAAGTTTCAGTTTGATTATTCAAGGAGTCAAGTTTGATCATAACTTGAAAATTTAAAAATAGGGCTAAATCTTTGCCTTACTAATATAATTCCTTACTATCATTATCTTAGTTATCCATACAAACACTTGGCCAATTAGGTTCAATGCCCATAACAGAGAGAGAGAGTTTATGCGCGAACGATTTCAATATAAGAAGACCTTTCGAATTGCTCCTAGTGGGTATTTTATAATTATGATTATATTTATAACACAGTAATGAAAATAAGTGTGACGACAAAATATTAATGTTATTTCCTTTTGCATTTTCAGGCAGTAAGTTATCCTAATCTTAGGTTATTAGCTTTGCATATTTTCAAAGTGAGTTTGAAGGACCTCCACGCGACTCAGTCGCCATGAGAACGTTAAAACCCTCGAGTAATGTACATAGTACATTTGTTATATTTGTCAGTTTGACGATTGAAGGCGGAGTCGAGTGGAAGTCTTGACTTAGAAATTACTTAATCTAAACCTTTTTAATATTATTATAATTTCTTGCTTTAGTTATAATCTGAATCTACTACTAATATAAAATACATGACATACCATACGCAGCGCATTTTGCCGTTTGGGGTAACTGGTTACTTACTGAGTTGTGGAGGTTAGATAGTCAGTCAGTAAATAGTAACCAATGGTTTCAAATTTCGGTATAATAATTGACTCTCCAACTTAGTTGACCATTAATTCCATAAATGGCGTGGATAGGTCAAATTTGCCTTTTGTTTTTTTTTATTGTCAGCTAGGATTTTAGAGTTTAATCGGTAATTAATCTTAAATTAACATAATAAAAAATATTTAAATAACCATTGTAATATTCTACCTTCTTATATTCTGTCGAGGTTGAAGTCATCCTCAAGGTTGACATTAAAACGCCTTCAATTCCGTCAACAGGGACACTTTGTTGACAGAAGCAAAAAAAGAGCTTCCAAAAATTTTCGGCTTTTTGTGGCAATGCTATAGGCACCCATCAAAATTGTTGTACAAAGAAAATGTTTTGCAATTTTCAGTTGGTTGTCAACAAGGTGACCCTCTCGGACCAGTCATTTTCAGTCTGGCTATTCATCCCATTATTCAGAAACTAAATTCGAAATTTATCTTATGGTATTTGGATGATGGAACACTAGGAGGTGACGTAGACACCGTATTAGGAGATTTCCAATTCCTGAAAGAGCAGTTTAAATCCATCGGCCTAGACCTCAACCACTCCAAATGTGATTTTTTTCTTAGTGACAATACCGACAGACTATCGAGCATACAGAAATTCTATGCAATAGCCCCAGATATAAAATTTTTAGATAAAAGTTCACTGCACCTCCTAGGTTCCCCAATTTTGGAAGACAGTTTTTCTTCATTCATTGATGGCAAAATTAAACATTTTAATGATATTTCGGATAGACTCTCCAAAATTAACCTTCATTCGGCTTTTACTCTTATTAGGTATTGCTGTTTTGGACCAAATTGTATGTATTTTCTCCGCTCTTCCCCTTTATGGAAGCAGCCACATCTCTTAGAAAAAATTGACGAAATTATTCGATGCACTCTGACATCCATCTTAAATGTGGCCTTGGATGATCGAGCCTGGATGCAAGCTACACTACCCATTCGCTTCGGCGGGCTCGGCATCCGCAAAATTTCTAGTATAAGCCTACTGGCGTTCCTGTCTTCGGTCCACAGCACTGAAACGTTAACCAAAAAATATTTTAACCCTTTCACTGGTTAACTGTGAAGTGCCGTGCTCGACCGACGCAGTGCGCGCCTGGAAAGTAGCTTGGCCGAATACGGCGTTGCCCGAGAACCCATCTTCCGAGAGACAGTGGGATGAGCCGCTCTGCAGGTTGGTACGGAATAAACTTATAAATACGTCCACCAATAATGAGCGTGCCCGCCTGCTGGTTGTGGGAGAGTGGGAGTCGGGCCGCTGGCTACAGGCACTACCGTCACTCAACATAGGTACTACGTCGAGTGACAACACCTTCCGGATCGCTACTTGTCTGCGTTTGGGTGCTCCTAGTAGAGCTCCACATCGTTGTCAATCTGGTGAAGCAGTCGACCGTCTCGGTCACCATGGCCTTTCCTGCAGTAGGAGCGCTGGCCGGATAGCACGGCACGCCAGCATTAATGACATCATACGTCGGGCTCTTGTCACCGCCGGGGTGCCAGCTGTTTTAGTACCCAATGGCTTGGCACGCGATGATGGGAAGAGACCTGACGGGATGACCATAATGCCTTGGAAGGTGGGTAGGCCTTAGGTGTGGGATTTAACATGTGTCGACACCTTTGCGCCATCCCATCTTCTTAGCCCGGCGAGCTGTGCTGGGGAGGCTGCTGCCGGTGCAGAAAACCTCAAACGGCGCAAATATAACAACCTTATTGGAAGTTATATGTTTGAGCCGTTTGGGGTTGAAACATTAGGTCCATGGGGTCCGAGTGCGCATCGAGTTTTTCGAGAAATTAGCACAAAGCTCGTCGACTCTTCACGTGACAAGAGGGCTGGTCTATTCTTCGGCCAGAGAATTAGCATTGCCATACAACGTGGCAATGCTGCCAGCGTTCTGGGCACGTTTCCCATTGACATCGATGTGGACGAATTTTTTGATGCACAATGAGCTTTTTTGCCGTCTCCCTTTTGTATTTGTATATAGGTTTGATTTTTTTTAGAATATTCAATAGTAATATATGTTAATAAATTATTAATTTTAATGAATATACTAATAATATACCATTGTAATTAGGTTCTATTTTGAAAATACATGCAAGATTACTTGTCAACCTATTCACGCCATGTACGAAATTGTTAGACTAACAATTGATGAAAAAACGTATTTTACCAAAATTTCTACGGATCAATTTGTCTTTGTCAAAAAATTTGGCATTAGTATTTTAAAGTTGCAGGGTACCAACAACTTTTAAATGTAACAATGATAATTTGTTTTCTTTTTATTTTTAGTTGGTAAGTAATAATGTAAAATAGAGATCTATTTTCGATAATGTTATCACCATTGGATTTAAGGGCCTATAAGCGCTTTAGTGCCGTAAAACGGTAACTTTCTAAAGCATACTCCTCAGTAACTGCTAGGTTAAAAGGTTTGAAAAAAATATATATTTATTTTTTGTTTCATGAACATTATTTTTTAACAAGGTTTTGTTGTGTAAATGATAGTTTTGCTTTAAAAAAATAAATATAAAAAAATAGTTTATTTCATCAACTTATGTAAATTATGTTACCGCCATATAAAGCGCTAATATCCAAATCTACCTACTTCAAGTCTTTTTAACTTTTAGTTATATCAGAATGTGGCGGTAGTAGTATTACATTTCCCATCAGTGACCTTCCTTCCTATTCATTCCTGCAGCGTCTACCATAGGTCAGAGCGAGACAGCCATACAAGGCTAGAAGAAGATTGACCGTAACGGACGCCATATTAAAAGGAAAAAAAGTTCGTTCTAATACGCCGCCGCGAAAGCATCTCTCCAGAGCTTTACCGCTAATATATCTGGATCTCGTGATAAATCCAGGTTTTCGGGTCTATATATTAAACTAGACCTACCTACTTATCAAGTTACATTGATTTGAAGTGCTGTGTAAGAAATAGGAATCATTAGTGAGACCACGCTGGCTTGCCGCGTGGTTAACCTACACATCGAGGACATACAAGGTGCTAGCAGCCGGCAGGCGACTCCAGACCCCAATAAAGGTAAGGCGCTGCATCCTGTATCCTTCTCTTATTCCTTGTTTCCCCATACCAAAAAATAGCCTCATTTCCAATCAATGTATACTGCCGCATAAATTTTATTACAGTCCACAAAACCGCCGATTCTCATAGCAAGGCTTTGAATCACCGCTCCAGTCTTTTAGAAGTCTGGAAAGAGCTGTTTAGACAGTTCTACCTATTTCAGGGTAAAAATCCCCGCACCCCCTCATGTTAGCGTTTAAGAACCATTCAAAAGGCTCGCGGCGCTAACATTTTGGTCCTCCGTAAGCCGGATTTATTTCCTATTTGCAATCCACCATACATATTAGAATCTTCACTTAATTCCCTAGGGAAACCCGCACTCGGATCTGAATTCGTTTAGATTCAACTAGTTAATTACATTCGTGTCATTAAATTCACCTAACAAAATCATAAATCAGTTTGTAAAAATACGTTTAGTAAATAGGTACCTACGTTTCAATTGTATCTAACAATCAGTAAAACTCAACTTTATTCATAGTTACATTGTATCGTAGCACATAGTACCTACACGTTCCGCTTTAAAGAATACCCGCTACCCGCCGGTTAATGTTATAAATTTTTCTACATTAGCTGCTTGTTACCGCGCGCATTATAGTTATTGAATATAGGTTGTTTACGCACTAAGATAGGTTGAGAATTCACTCAGTGCATTCCGGTCTATTTACTTGAACAGATTCGATAGATACCTACATATTTAATTGTTATAAATTAAGATGCCTCGACCTGCAGCTGATGCTAAGGATAAGAAATCAGATGAGTTCGCCTCATCGCATTTAAGTTCAGAAATAATTCTCGTAGAAGCTAAACGAAATGCCCTTTTTGAATCAATTCAAATTGTATTCGAAAAGGCGAAAAGGGCACACATTGACAGCGAGTTGGTGGAGAGTTTTTTGGATTCAGTCGCGACTATTGATGAAACTCGATCTGAATTTAGGGATCTCGTCCACGAACACAATAGGCTACTTTTAGAAATTGATCCATCCGCGAAGCCTAATTATCAATCATTGATTTCATTTGATGATCTTTTTTGTCGTATCAAACGTGTGTTGAAGCAGGTTGAGCCTGTGCCTTCGAGGGTGAACACTGACGATGATCAGAAAGTCATTAGATCTAAACGGCCTACTTTAGCGCCAATCGAAATTGTGTCATTTGACGGTGACATTCGCAATTGGCCCTTATTCTATGAAAGCTACAAGTCCACAATACACGAAAATCCATCGTTGACAGACGCTGAGAGACTGTACTATTTGATAGGAAAGCTTTCCACTAAAGCACAAGCGGTATTTTCAGGCATCGCGCCGTGTCCTGAAAACTATCAAATAATCGTAAGATGTCTCGTGGATAGGTATCAAGATAAACGCATACTTGCTTCTACGTATCTAGATCAGATGATCAATCTTAAATTAAGTGGCCCCGCTTCTGCATCTAATATGCAAACATTTATGGACCAGTATGTCACTGCCGCAAATGCAATAAAAAATCTTGGAATAAATGACTTAACAGATTTTGTATTTTTGCATATAGCACTCAAAAAGTTGGACGGAGAAACTATACGTGCTTTCGAGTCACAACATCGTGAAGTTTCGTTGCCGACTTTTAGTCAGCTGACCGAATTCATTAGGAGTCAACATAGGATTTATCAAAACACACAGCCTAGTGCGGCTGGCGTTTCCACGCGTAGTTCTGTTAAATCTCGCAATAATGTACCAAATCTGCAAAGTTATGTAGCCATCGCGACTGCTAACAAAAAATGCCTATGTGACAATATTGTACATGATCACTTTTTCAAGTGTCAAAAATTCACTGAGATGACACCGTCCGCACGCTTTAAATGCGTGAAGGATAAAGGTGCATGTATTAATTGTTTAAGCATTAAACATAAGTCTCGCGATTGTAATTCAACGCTCAAGTGCCGCACTTGTCATCAAAAACACCACTCTTTATTACATTTCAATAAGGTTACGAATCAAACCGCCTCACAATCTCATAACAGTGGTTCGGCACAGGTATCGAGCTCCGAACCTACGATTCTTAGCGAGCCCGCCACCGCGCCGCCGCCGCCGCCGTCCACACAGTTATTCAGTGCACGCGCACCGGCCGCGGCGCCTACTGCGAGCGAGCCGAGAGTATCGTCCTTTCACACGACATCCATTGCTGCGCCATTACAGCTTAGTGCTAATGACGGCGACCGCGCCGCGCGATGTATTCGTCACACAACGATATTGCTATCGACCGCTCAAGTTGTTATCTGCGATCAAAATGGACAAAATCATACTGTAAAATGCCTTCTAGATTCAGGATCGCAGAGCAACTTTATAAGTAAAGAATGTTGTAACCGGTTAGGTTTAGATTACAATAAAAATACGCAAATGATTGTACGAGGGTTTGGTGGTTCAGAAAAACCTATTAAAGGTTCGACTGACTTTAAAATATATTCCCGATTTGATAAAAACATTTCTTTCGATGTATCGGGATTTGTCGTAGATCGCATCACGGATGACCTGCCAACAGTTCCCGTGGACGAGGCTGCCTTTTCCCACATCGTATCATTGCCGCTCGCGGACAGTACGTTCGCGACTCCCACCGCCGTTGATGTTCTGCTTGGAGCATCTATTTTTCCGCACCTGTTGATGCCTGATACGGTACATAGCAGCGTGCATGGAATACCGCCCGCCATACAAACAGTGTTAGGGTATATTATAATGGGTTCCGCGCCCGCACTGCTCGCCTATAAGTCTACTGCCGCATGTTGCGCTATCGTAAAAGACGATTTAGGCCACCTCCTCAAGCGTTTTTGGGAACTTGAGGAAATTGCCGCTCCAACCCCGACCAGTCAAGATGACATTGAATGTGAAATTCATTTCCGCAATACTACTACGCGTGATTCTAGTGGTAGGTACACCGTTGCGTTTCCATTTCGCGACGATGTTTATAAATTGGGAGATTCTTTCTCCACAGCGCTTCGACGTTTTCTGTGCTTGGAAAAGAAGTTGGAGTCATCCAGCTTTCTACGCACTGCCTATGACGCTATCATTCGTGAATACATTGAGAAGGGTTATGTAACTGAAGTAGGGCCTATTGACAATAATAGTATAATATCCACCGCCGCTTCCTACTTCGTACCACATCATTGTGTTCAGCGTCTAGATAAGACGTCCACAAAGGTCCGCATGGTTTTAGACGCCAGTTGTAAAACTAGCACAGGTTTGTCTTTGAATGATGTTCTTCATCCAGGCCCTAATTTACAGGGTGACTTGAATAACATTCTTTTGAATTTTCGGCTATTCAAAATCGCCATTTCAGCAGATTGTAGACAAATGTTTCTTCAAGTAGGAATGTTAGAGCGAGACCGCAAATATCAAAGATTCATTTATCGTTTCCGTCCGGAAGATAAATTGACGGTTTTTGAACTGGCTCGTGTTGCGTTCGGTATGAAGTCGTCCGTATTTCACGCCATCCGCGTTGTTCATCAGTTGATTGCTGACGAAGGTGAGAGATTCCCAACTGCAGCTGCTGTAGCATCCTCTTCCACGTATATGGATGACGTCTGCTACAGCATTATGTCAGAGGATTCAGCACAGGAAGACGAGAACGTCGCTATCAATTCATGTATCGAACTTATAAAATTATTTAAATGCGGTCAGTTCGACCTCGTGAAGTGGACGAGTAACTCGGCCGCTGTCCTTCGCGCTATTCCCGCCTCGCATCGAGCTTCGTCAGATCTCGAAATTGATAAAAATGTACCTGACAAAATTCTAGGTACGCATTGGGACAAATCCGATGACGTTTTCAAATTCAAGGTCGCAAGGCCAGACTCAAGCTGTACTAAGCGCAGTATCTTGTCCGTCGTAGCGCGCTTATGGGACAATCTAGGGCTGGTGGCCCCCGTCATACTTTATGCCAAGCTCCTGATTCAGGAGCTATGGTTATTGAAGTGCGACTGGGACGAGGCCCCCCCGCAACGCATCGTAATCCTCTGGAGGCAGTTCTGTAGCGAACTTCCCGCACTCAACGAGATACGCGTTCCGCGGCATCTCGGGGTAGTGCAGGGTTGTGTAGCAAACCTCTTAGGATTCGCTGATGCAAGTGAGCGTGCTTACGGCGGCGTTGTTTACTTGCAAGTCAAAGATAACGCAAGTACGACCGTTAGGATTGTTTGTTCGAAATCGAAAGTTTCGCCGCTTAAAACTATTTCGATTGCTCGCTTAGAATTGTGTGCTACAGTTTTATTATCCACGCTTATGCGTAATGTGTTAAACAATTTTGAGCCAAGGTATAAAATTTCGAATGTCTTTGCATTTACCGACTCGAAAGTCGTTCTTTGTTGGATCAATTCGTCTCCGCACCGCTGGCAAACTTTTGTGGCAAATCGCGTCGCAAAGGTTGTCGAAAACATTCCCGCGAGTTGTTTTCATCACGTGGCAGGCATTGAAAACCCTGCTGATTGTTTATCGCGAGGTTTATCGCCCGCGCTGCTCGTTAATCATCCTCTGTGGTTTACTGGACCGCCATGGGCATCTAGGCATACATCAGAGTGGCCTATTTCTGAATTCGATCGCGAAGATAGTGAAGTACCGGAACTGAAGCCCTCTGCGCACGCTATAACAGTGGGTGGATCAAAATCAATAATTTATGAGCTCGCTCAACGTGTTTCCTCATGGCCGAAGTTACTTCGCATAATTGCCTGTATATACCGCTTTTCAAAATTATTACCGCGCAGATCTTACATGAACAAATCTGATTTGGAATTTGCTGAAATTAAAATAATATCCGCATTACAACAAGTCTACTTTAGTGACGATATAAATAAATTAAAAAATAGTGAGAACTGTTCTTCCGCTATGCAAAAACTTAAACCGTTTTTAGACGCGAACGGTCTCATCCGCGTTGGTGGTCGGTTGACTTACGCAGACATCAATTACGCACAGAAACACCCTTATGTATTACCTAGGCACGATCACGTGATTGATATCTTAATCGATTATTATCACCGAAAGCATTTACACGCCGGCCCCGAATTGCTTATGTCCTTACTTAGAAATCAGTATTGGATACTGGCAGCGCGTCGCGTTATTCGCCATCGTATCCACAAGTGCAATACGTGCTTCAGAGCAAAACCGCGTCCAACTTTTCCGATCATGTCAGACCTACCGGAATTCCGCGTCACCCAAGTTGACAAGCCTTTCACGCATACTGGATGTGATTATGCTGGTCCTCTCCAGTATACACCGGTTCGTGGAAGAGGCATTAAAAGCCGTAAGGCTTGGCTCTGTATTTTCACGTGCCTGACAACCAGGTGTTTGCATATAGAGATCGCTTCGGAGTTAAGTACCGCCAATTTCCTTGCTGCTTTGAAACGTTTTCTAGCACGTCGCGGTCCTGTGCAGTGTATATATACTGACAACGGGACTAATTTTGTCGGATGTAGTTCTTACCTTCGCGACCTTTATAGGTTCCTCGATGAGCAGCGCCCGCAACTTGAATATGAGCTCTCAGAAAGTCGCATAGAGATGAAACGCATAACACCCCAGTCGCCTCATATGGGAGGTTGCTGGGAAAGCATGGTAAAGGTGGTAAAATCTCATTTATTCAAGATTATCGGTCAACAAATATTATCGTATGAAGAGCTGTTGACGGTGTTAACGCAAATCGAGGCACTTATAAATTCGCGACCGCTGACCGCTATGAGTAGCGACCCTTCAGAGCCTTCTGCTCTCACGCCGGCTCATTTTCTTAACACTGCGCCCCTTCGCTCTCTGCCCGCTCCCCAGGTAGAGAATGTAAGTTTGCTAGACAGACATTCAATTTTGCACAAGATGGTACAGTCTTTCTGGCAGCGATGGCGAGTAGAATATTTGCATCAATTGCAATCCAGGTCCAAGTGGAATATTCCGTCCACTCCAATTCCACTGCGATCTGTAGTTATACTAATTGTCGATAATGCTCCACCATTTACTTGGCCACTAGGTGTGGTGGAGGCTGTTCATACCTCGAAGGATGGCACAACGCGGTCTCTTACTGTTAGAACTGCTAAGGGTAGCCTGATCCGCCCAGTTGTCCGTGTGTGCCTTTTACCGAGCCAATGAGAGTGTAGCTCTATTATCTTTAGGTTAGTTTAGAGATAGGTTTATTGCAAATAGGTAAATTTATGTTATTCTCTGTCTCTCTTTAGAGCAGACGATCCCGCAAATAAATTGTCGAGGACTCTGATTATGTCTGGATCAGATCCTATCGCTCAATTATATAGTATTAATATTTGTAAATTTTCATGGTTCACTTCTTTAAAGGCAACCCTTTAAGGCCGGGAGAATGTTACCGCCATATAAAGCGCTAATATCCAAATCTACCTACTTCAAGTCTTTTTAACTTTTAGTTATATCAGAATGTGGCGGTAGTAGTATTACATTTCCCATCAGTGACCTTCCTTCCTATTCATTCCTGCAGCGTCTACCATAGGTCAGAGCGAGACAGCCATACAAGGCTAGAAGAAGATTGACCGTAACGGACGCCATATTAAAAGGAAAAAAAGTTCGTTCTAATACGCCGCCGCGAAAGCATCTCTCCAGAGCTTTACCGCTAATATATCTGGATCTCGTGATAAATCCAGGTTTTCGGGTCTATATATTAAACTAGACCTACCTACTTATCAAGTTACATTGATTTGAAGTGCTGTGTAAGAAATAGGAATCATTAGTGAGACCACGCTGGCTTGCCGCGTGGTTAACCTACACATCGAGGACATACAAGGTGCTAGCAGCCGGCAGGCGACTCCAGACCCCAATAAAGGTAAGGCGCTGCATCCTGTATCCTTCTCTTATTCCTTGTTTCCCCATACCAAAAAATAGCCTCATTTCCAATCAATGTATACTGCCGCATAAATTTTATTACAGTCCACAAAACCGCCGATTCTCATAGCAAGGCTTTGAATCACCGCTCCAGTCTTTTAGAAGTCTGGAAAGAGCTGTTTAGACAGTTCTACCTATTTCAGGGTAAAAATCCCCGCACCCCCTCATGTTAGCGTTTAAGAACCATTCAAAAGGCTCGCGGCGCTAACAAATTACATTGTTAATTTTGAAGTCACCTTTTATGCAAAGATTTGCTTGCATTAGGTGGCTTCGCTCCTCCAGTTTATATTAACTATACATGAGTGTGAGAAAAATAAATAAATAAATAAAGAAAAACAGAAGATAATTTTGAAAAAATGCCAGAAGACGAAATTAAAAATCACAGTATACACGATATTTTTTTCGCAACTTTTGGATACTCCTCCAAAACGACTTGGATGTTTAAAAATATTTTTACACAGAAAAATTATTGGCTGGAATTACATAACTGAAATAGCATATGTAAATCAAATAATATTTTGTAAACAAAACTGTTCAAAAGGAGGTTCAATATTGATATTTTAGCTCCGAGCGTGCGCATGGCCAGTACTGCGTTAAGATTGGGGCGTATATATTGCCTTAAGTCACATTCGCGAAATTCGGAAACAACAAATTTATATATTAAAATAGAAGTGAAAACTTTTAGGCAAATGTGGAAAAATATCCAGTATTTATAACTTAGGGTCGAATAGTCTATACCTTCGTCAGTTTTTAGATTCGTTCATCCAGAAAGCAGGACACATAATACCTTATTTGAAGTTACAGTAGGAAACAGACTGCTTTATATAGGTACTTGTAAACACTATGTGTTTTTAATGATTATAACCAAAGTTTTTTAAACATAAACCTTACAACAAGGTCTTTTTGTCATTTAACTGAAATATTAATTTTTTCTTCTTCACCCTTCTCTCTTTCTAGACAATACAGACTTAGTGCGTAGACTAAAAAAAACTAAACCTTTGAATTAGTGTAGTTTAAAGTGAATGAATAATAGTAACAACGCTGTGCTATACATATAACATATATAACATACTAGCTGACCCGGCAAACTTTGTTTTGCCATAAAAACACCAAACATTCATCTACCCTACCTACCCTACCAACCCTACACTACCCTACCAACCCTACACTACCTACCCTACCCTAACAACCCTACACTACCTACCCTGCCCTACCTTCCCTACCCTAACAACCCTACACTACCTACCCTGCCCTACCTACCCTACCCTTCCCTACCTACCCTACCCTACCTACCCTACCCTACCTGCCCTACCTACCCTACCTACATACCTACCCTACCTACATACCTACCCTACCTACATACCTACCCTACCTACATACAAACCCTACCCTAACTACCCTACCCTACTTACCGTACCCTACCCTAAACGGGATAAAAAGTCCTTCTCCTGGTTCTTAGCTACCTCCCTACCAATTTTCAGCCAAATCGGTTTAGCCGTTCTTGAGTTATATCAAATCAAATCAAATCAAAAATGTTTATTTGCCAGAAAAATACATTGTTTACAAGGGAAGATCTTAAAGCCCAAAGGTCACTGTATTCTGCCTGCAAGCAAGCGTGCAAATCTTTTACAATAATAAATTAATTAATTTTTAGACATCATTTATAAACACAGTAGAATCATTTTGATGTAACACTCAAAAGTGCCGCTTGGTGGCCCAGTTGAAATAAAATATCTTTGTCTTTGTCTTTGACAATTGTAAACATCAAACAAAAACACAAAAAAAATAAGAAATCACAAACAACACCAAAAAAACATTGATGCATATCAATAAATCAAATTAAAACTGTATAACTAATGAAATCAAACAATAACTCAATCAAAGTCCCCAAAAATTGACAAATTATAAAAATGTAAAAAAAAAATAAAAAAATGTCAATAAGATAAATTGAAATGTCAAAAAAGTAAATTGAAATGTCAATAAAATAAATTGAAATGTCAAAAAGTATATAGAAATGTCAATAAATAAATTGTTTGTGTATAAAACTAATTTTACAATTAAACTAATATAAAATAAAATTTAATTATTAATAATTCATTCAATAATATCAACATTCCTAAAATTATTCTTTACATTCCAAAAAATCCCTAACGCTATAGAAGCAACTATTTTGTAACCATTCCGTCAATTTCGTTTTAAACACATGATCCTGCAACGATTTTAAATCGCTTGGTAAGTTATTATAAATCAAAATACACATATTAAACACATTTTTCTTGTAAATATCTTTATGACCAGATGCCTGATACAATAGGTTCCGAAACTTAGCCCTTTTTTGTCTTGGTACAACTTCGCTATGTAGTTTAAAGTAATGCATGTGTTTCTTCGTAAATAAGCAGATGTCTCGTATATACATACAGGGCAGTGGAAGAATTCTAATTTTTTTAAAGAGAGGCTACAACTATCTAAGAACCAAGCCTTGCAAATGACCCGGATGCAACGTTTCTGGAGCTTGAATACTCTGTCGACATCGGTCGAGTTACCCCACATGATTAGTCCATAGCTTAGGACAGATGACACGTAACCATGATAAGCCAAAAGAGCTGCTTCTACAGAAACGTTTTGTCGGAGCTTTTTTAATGCAAAAACAAACCTATCAAGTTTCTGACATACATGTTCTACATGGCTTTTCCAATTTAATTTTATTTATGTGTAAAGTGTGTAAATTGTGAAAATGACCCGTGATTGATAATATAAAGGAAGAAAAACAAGATTCAATCACAATGGAAGGTAGTCCATTCAACCGGAGCAACAAGCCCTCTACAGCCGCAGCCATCCCCGAAGCCGTTCCTGCCTCTCAGGAGCCTCACCAACAAAACAAAAGATGCCCTTGAAATGATCTCGACGCCAGAAATTCAGAACTGGATGGTGACCATCGAGTAGAACCTGAAGGAGGTGTGCACTATTGTAGCCGACGGTAAGATGAATACGGAACAGAAGCTACGTATCAATGCCTTATGCCGTAAAGTATGTCACGGCAAATCGCAAATGGCCGTACACTACCAGTCCATCAAGGCGACAGCTCTCCAATATCACCACGCTATACAAAGCCTTGAGAACCAACTCAACCTATTGAAGCAACTACAGAACCTTAAGCAGAGTATCGGAGAATTTATGAGACCTGCTCAGTGAACTTCTTTTGCGGACATGGTAAAAAAAGGAGCCAACAATTTTATACAGCCAATAAATTTAAGTTCTGTGGCCATCTATTCGAATGACAAATTGAAGACCAGCGATGAAACAAAATCTCTTGTCCAAAAAATTATCCATCCTGAACAGATGAAGCTCCACGTGAGAGGCCTGCGCAAGACGAGGAACGGAGGTGTTATCATCAGCACTGATACGAAGGAAGACATTGAGAAGCTGAGACAATCGTTGCAGCTAACGAAGTCGGGCCTAATACTCGATGAGCCTTATAAAAGAAAGCCTAGAGTGGTTATTATAAGAGTACCGTCACCCATGCCAGAAAAAGAGGTTTTTACTTGTTTATACCATCAAAACCTTGCCGAGAAACTTCAGGACAGCAGCCTTGAGACGTTTTTGACCACAATTAAGTTGAGCCACAAGTCAGGTAAAAAGGACGCTGAGAACTATAACTATGTGGTAGAAGTGTCTTCAGAAATACGCAAAGCCCTGATGTCAAAAGACCGAGTGTTAATGAATTGGTCATCATGCACTGTTAGAGATTTTACTCTGGTCACACGATGTTATAAGTGCCAGCAGTATGGACATGCTGCCAAGGCATGTCGGCAGGCATTCTACACCTGTGGACACTGTGGCGATCAAGGTCACTCCATAAAGGAATGTCTAAAGAAGGCAGAGTATCCAAAATGCGCTACTTGCTTGCATTTCAAAAAGCCCGACAAACACAACCCAGGTTCTGCTGACTGCCCCGCAAAAGTAATGGCTGAAAAGAAATACATCAATTCCATTGATTATGGAGGCGCCTAAGAGCGCCGTAAATTGGATATTTTTCGAACCTTTTTAGTTTTGTTTATTTTTCTTTCCTTTAACGGTTTTTTTTTATTTTTTTTATTTAAATTTTATTTTGGTACTCTGCTGTCATAAATATGATAAATAATTTAATTGATGATTTAGATAATTTCTCTGTGTCTGAGTCTAAGGTTTGTGAAGCTGAAAACTGCAAACAATATGTATCCGGCTACAAAAGTCCGTTAACCATACTAACACAAAATATTCGCAGTATTTTTAAGAATTTTGATAGCTTTAGTACATTTCAGCAACGGCTAAACATAAATTGTGACATTATTGTTTTAACCGAATGCTGGCTTGCCAAGCAATATAACATACCAGTAATATAGCTATAATATGTATAGAAGTAATATAAATTATAATCAAAACGATGGAGTGATAATTTATGCAAGGAATCATCTGAATGTCTCTGTTGAGGAACCAAATATGCACGACTGTAACAGATTGTTAATTAAAATAGAGTCTGAATTTGCTATAATAGCGCTATATCGACCGCCCTTTTTTAAAAATACCACCAGTTTTACTGACTCTCTGAACGACACCTTGCAAACTCAGTCATCCTTCAAAAACACTATTTTAATTGGCGATATTAATATAAATATTCTTTCAGGTAGTACTAATGCACCTGCTCAGGACTATCTCAATTTATGCGCCTTTCATGGCCTGCTCCCCGCACACAGCTTTCCTACACATCACAGCGGATCTTGTTTGGACCATATCATGCTTAAATCGATTTTTCCCTCACTTGCACTTGTTGTTAATTTAACAATAACCGACCATAATGCTGCCCTACTAACCCTCAATTGTGAATTACCTAAATTATATACTCGAACAATTTCTAAATTGTATATAAATAAACTTGAAGAAGATTTACGCGTCATCGATTTTTAGCCAGTATACAATTCTGCTGACCCGCAGTTTTGTATGTTGTATGTAATAAAAATGTTAGACATGTAATTCAGAAAAACATAGTTTTATCATATTACCATAAATCACAACTTAAAACCATGGATCACGCCAGGGCTTATTCGCTATATGAAACATAGAGATAAACTGCATTTGAAAGCAAAATCTAATCCAGATAATTTAATATTTCAAGTGTCGTACAAAAGATACAGGAATTTTTGCAATGATCTACTGAGAAAAGTTAAATGCAACTACGATAAAATTGAACTGGAAAAGGCAGGAACAAATAGTAAAAATGTCTGGAAATATATTAAAAATGTAACTTATGCATCAAAACAAAATGAGTCATCATCAGGTTTATTACAAGCACATTCGTCACACTTGACATCTGCTAACACAGAGAATAATTTATTTGTTAATGTTGGAATGTATCTGGCAGAAAAAGTTCGGGGTCAATCACATTATCTAACAGGCATTCCTTTTATGTGTAGCACCACTTAAACTTCCTTTGGGCTGCTGGATACTGATGAAAATGAGGTAGAAAGCATAATAATGACTTTGAAGGACGACTGTGCAGTTGGTTGGGATAACATATCCAATAGAATTATTAAGCAATTCAGGTATATTTTAGTACGACCACTGACTTACATTTTCCGTATTTGTTTATCTGCAGGTATTTTTCCGAATGCCTAAAAAAAGCACTAGTTCTCCCTATCTATAAATCAGGCAGTAAAGAGCAAGTGACAAATTATAGACCTATTTATTTACTGTCTTGTATGTCTAAAATATAAGAAAAAAATATCAATAAAAGATTGTTCAAATATCTGGAGGATAAATCAATTTTATCCGAGCGCCAGTTTGGATTTAGGCCTAAACTCTCAACCGCCGATGCCGTACATCAACTGACTGACTGACTATCTAGCAAAGAAACTTGACAAGGGTAACCACAAAGTAGGAATTTTCCTGGACCTCGCCAAAGCTTTTGACACAGTTTCCTTTCCCATCCTGTTGCGAGACTATTAGTGGCTTGAGACCATTGCTGTAAGAGGAACCCAGCTGAAACTCTTTAAAAGTTATTTGGAGGACCGTACCCAATGCGTAAAGATTGGCAATGTTCTCAGCGCTGATAAAAAAATCACGACATTTGGTGTTCCCCAAGGAAGTGTTTTAGGGCCTACTCTGTTTTTGATATACATAAATGATCTTTGTAATCTAAAGCTAGAACACGGCATAATTATATCTTACTCTGACGGCACTGCTCTACTTTTTTCGGCAGACTCAGAAAATGAAGTATACAAACTTGCGCAACACGGATTCAATATTGTAAATAATTGGCTTCAACATAACTCACTAACACTAAATGCGGATAAGACTAATTACATTAGGTTTTCGATGCGCAAACAGACAACTAATATTGCCCCAACGTTGTGTGCTCATTGTTGTACGGACCCTACCGATAGCCAGTGTGGGTGTCCCAATATCAAAATGGCTAATAAAATAAAATACCTAGGTATCATTATAGATGAAACCCTTTCCTTTAAGCAGCACATAGAAAGAAGCCTTAAATAATAGAATTTGTAAGCTAATATTCGTGTTCAAAAAGCTACGATATATTGCAGACCCACTACTAATTAGGCAAGTTTACTTTGCTCTATGTCAATCAATTTTGACTTACTGCATTAACTCATGGGGTGGGGTGGGTAAAACTTTGTTACTAACCATCGAGAGAGCGCAGAGAGCGATCCTCAAGGTATCTACTTTCCGACCGTTCCTATTTCCCACTAACCTCCTCTATAAATCTTGTGAAGTACTAACAGTTCGACAATTATTCATAATGAGCATCGTATTAAAATAACACGCAGCCCTTCCTTATCGCAATGAATATACTAAAAAAGACGGAAAGATGTAGTTTGCCTTCAAAAAAGTACAAAACATGCATTCACAGACAAGTTTTATGTGTTCCTCGGACCACTACTCTACAATAGACTAAACGTAACAACAAACATTTATTCCCTAAATTATTGTAACTGTAAGAAAATTCTCAAAGAACGCTACGAACACACAGAGAAGTTATTACTTGTACTAAAATAGATATTGTTCGTATTTCATGTATTATGATATTTTAGTATATAAGATGTTAGAATATAAGAATTTTATAAGACTATCTTATATTTGATTTACAGTGATTATTTAGAAAAAATATCTACCTCTTTTCGCCTGAAACACAGGTTTACCTAGTTCAGGCACATAACACGCGTGAACTTGACATAGATTTAAGCAAAAATTGTACTTATTGTTTTACCTAATGATTTTTAAATAAACTTTATTATTATTATCAACGCACAATCATGTGAGCACTAAGAAAGGATTTTTGGAAATTCCACCCCTAAGGGCGTGAAATAGGGGATGAAAGTTTGTATGAAAATCCGTCAGTTTTAAAATCAGGATCTTCATATTTTTGGTTTTGGCTGAAGATTAAAAAATAATTTACACGTGTCTCAGCGATTTTAAAGATTCCACCCCCATGAGGGTGAAATCGTCTAGAGACTTGAAATTTTGCAAATAGATACTTTATACTGTGCAGGCATCTACTAAGAAATAATTTTTGTGAATTCCACCTCTAAGAAGGTGAAAGTTTGTATGAAAGTCAGCCAGTTTTGAAGTTAGGATCTTCGAATATTGGGTTTGGGCTGAAGATTAAAATCTAACGCAAATTAAGGTTTTTTGGGAATTCCATCCTTAGGGGGGCGGATCATGGGGGATGAAATGTTGTGTACAAAAGTCCCTCTTTTACAAAGGAAAAATTATTAACAATACTCTCAAGTCTTTAAAGTCTGTTGATAACTATAATCTTCTATCTTCTAAACATATAAAAGAAGAAAGTGACTGACTGACTCACTCACTGACCATCAACGCACAGGTCAAACGGCTGAAATTTCAATCATGAAACTTGGCACGTAGGTTCCTTTAGTAGTGTAGGTGAGCACTAAGAAAGGATTTTTGGAAATTCCACCCCTAAGGGCGTGAAATAGGGGATGCAGTTTGTATGAAAATCCGTCAGTTTTAAAGTCAGGATCTTCATATTTTGGGTTTTGGCTGAAGATAAAAAATAATTTACATGTGTCTCAGCGATTTTGAAGATTCAACCTCCATGAGGGTGAAATCGTCTAGAGACTTGAAATTATGCAAATAGATACTTTATACTGTGCAGGCATCTACTAAGAAATAATTTTTGTGAATTCCACCTCTAAGGAGGTGAAAGTTTGTATGAAAGTCGGCCAGTTTTGAAGTTAGGATCTTCGAATATTGGGTTTGGGCTGAAGATTAAAATTTAACGCAAATTAAAGTTTTTTGGGCATTCCATCCTTGGGGGGGCGGATCATGGGGGATGAAATGTTGTGTACAAAACTCCTTCTTTTACAAAGAAAAAATTATTAAAAATACTCTCAAGTCTTTAAAGTCTGTTGGTAACTACAATCTTCTATCTTCTATCTAAACATATAAAAGAAAAAAGTGACTGACTGACTCACTCACTTACCATCAACGCACAGGCCAAACGGCTGAAGCTTCAATCATGAAACTTGGCACGTAGGTTCCTTTGATAGTGTAGGTGAGCACTAAGAAAGGATTTTTGGAAATTCTACCCCTAAGGGCGTAAAATAGAGGATGAAAGTTTGTATGAAAATCCGTCAGTTTTAAAGTCTGGATCTTCATATTTTGGGTTTAGGCTGAAGATTAAAAAATAACTTACACGTGTCTCAGCGATTTTGAAGATTCCACCCCCATGAAGGTGAAAAGGGGAATGCAGTTATGGGAATAATTCAATCGTCTAGGGACTTGAAATTTTGCACATAGATACTTTATACTGTGCAGGCATCCACTAAGAAAGAATTTTTGTGAATTCCACCCCTAAGGGGGTGAAATAGGGGATGAAACTTTGTACGAAAGTCGGTTAGTTTTTAAGTTAGGATCTTCGAATTTTACCTACCCTACCCTACCCTACCTACCCTACCCTACCTACCCTACCCTACCTACCCTACCCTACCTACCCTACCCTACCTACCCTACCCTACCTACCCTACCCTACCTACCCTACCCTACCTACCCTACCCTACCTACCCTACCCTACCTACCCTACCCTACCTACCCTACCCTACCTACCCTACCCTACCTACCCTACCCTACCTACCCTACCCTACCTACCCTACCCTACCTACCCTACCCTACCTACCCTACCCTACCTACCCTACCCTACCTACCCTACCCTACCTACCCTACCCTACCTACCCTACCCTACCTACCCTACCCTACCTACCCTACCCTACCTACCCTACCCTACCTACCCTACCCTACCTACCCTACCCTACCTACCCTACCCTACCTACCCTACCCTACCTACCCTACCCTACCTACCCTACCCTACCTACCCTACCCTACCTACCCTACCCTACCTACCCTACCCTACCTACCCTACCCTACCTACCCTACCCTACCTACCCTACCCTACCTACCCTACCCTACCTACCCTACCCTACCTACCCTACCCTACCTACCCTACCCTACCTACCCTACCCTACCTACCCTACCCTACCTACCCTACCCTACCTACCCTACCCTACCTACCCTACCCTACCTACCCTACCCTACCTACCCTACCCTACCTACCCTACCCTACCTACCCTACCCTACCTACCCTACCCTACCTACCCTACCCTACCTACCCTACCCTACCTACCCTACCCTACCTACCCTACCCTACCTACCCTACCTACCCTACCCTACCTACCCTACCCTACTTACCCTACCCTACCTACCCTACCCTACCTTCCCTACCCTACCTACCCTACCCTACCTACCCTACCCTACCTACCCTACCCTACCTACCCTACCCTACCTACCCTACCCTACCTACCCTACCCTACCTACCCTACCCTACCTACCCTACCCTACCCTACCTACCCTACCCTACCTACCCTACCCTACCTACCCTACCCTACCTACCCTACCCTACCTACCCTACCCTACCTAAACAGGTGCGGCCCACAGGCGTACTCACGCAAGTTTTGACGGGGCACGGCGGGTTCTCTGAATACTTGAATCGCTTCAAGTGTAAGGAGAGCCCATCGTGCGTCTGCGATCCAGGCGTGGCAGAGACTGTCCAGCACATACTTGTAGATTGCCCGTTATTTATCAGGGAACGCTACCAACTCGAATGTGAGCTGGACAGGAGACTGACGAAGGAGAGCCTGCATGGGCTCATGAGTAAGCAACACAGGGAAAAGTTCCTGGTGTACTGTGTTAATGTGGCCTCCACCGTCATTGCACGAAACCGAAGTTGAAGCAGCACTATGTTTCACTAGTATTATAAGAATATTTGTAAGAAGCATAGAATAGCATGCACAAAACTGCAATAACGAACCCTGCACTGGGGTAGTACCTAAGAAAGCAGATTGTCTGTATGGTGAAAAGCACTGTTGTGCTTCTCATCTCTAAATGTAAGGCATTATTTATATTGTGATATTCCCTGTGATAAACAGCACTTCTGTACCTTACCTGTGATCTGCAGCACTTTTTGCATATTTTACTGTGATCAACAGCACTTTTTTGTATTCTTGTATATGTAGCACTTTTTCTTTTAACCTTACACTAAATAAATAAAGTTGCCTTTAAGAATTTAAACAAAGTGGGAGTCCCACCCACTGTATACAAGAAGACGTATGCAAGAAGAACCATGGTATGAAGAATGAAAGTACGAGAGGCATGAAAGAGGAATGGAATGACAGTATTTGCTCAGAATAGGCGCCAACTTTGTTGAGCGGGATTAGTATTTTATTTAAAAAAAAAAAAAAAAATACCCTACCCTACCTACCCTACCCTACCTACCCTACCCTACCTACCCTACCCTACCTACCCTACCCTACCTACCCTACCCTACCTACCCTACCCTACCTACCCTACCCTACCTACCCTACCCTACCTACCCTACCCTACCTACCCTACCCTACCCTACCCTACCCTACCTACCCTACCCTACCTACCCTACCCTACCTACCCTACCCTACCTACCCTACCCTACCTACCCTACCCTACCTACCCTACCCTACCTACCCTACCCTACCTACCCTACCCTACCTACCCTTGAAGAAGACCGACTCTACCAGCTTGTTAAAGAGCTGGAAAACCCCCAACAACCCCCAACCAAAAAGCAAAAGGCCACGACTGGGACCCAAATTCAGGAGGCGCAAAAGACTAGGGAAGCTCCTATCCCTTCTCCAGCGGCCTACAGGGAGGTAGATGTGGAACCCTTCAGAAAGGCCCTGGAGGAGCATAGTCAGAACTTGGCCGTACACAGCGAAAAGATGGACAGGCTGAAGGAGGCACTACAAACTGGCCAAGAACTTATGGAGAAGCTCTCCTATGCCAGCGTAGCGGCAAGTCGGCCTTCCATCCAAACGCCGCAGCTGACAGCTCTGCATTCAGTTGTAGTGACGGCCAGGGACGAGGAGGAAACCGGAGAGCAAGTCCTGGAAAGGATCCGGAAGGTTGTGAATGCCAAGGAAGGGGGTATCCAAGTCGAAAGAGTGAGGAAGGCTAAGGATAGGAGGGTGATAATGGGCTGTCGCACGGAGGAAGAGAGGCGTAAATTGAAAGAAAGGCTCAGTAAAGCGCCTGAGCTGGAGGCCCAGGATATTAAAAACAGAAATCCGCAGGTCTTAGTTAAAGAAGTGATGCAGTGCCTCACCAATGATGAGGTACTAAAGGCCCTGCAAAAGCAGAATCCCAACATCTTCTTAAATCTCAGGGACGAGCACAGCAAGATGGATGTCCTCTATAGGAAGCGCGCCAGGAACCCGCTTAGATGTCATGTAGTGTTGAGGGTCGCCACAGAGGTTTGGCGGCGCATGCTCGAGGTTGGATCGGTGCACATGGACCTTAATCGGGTTAGGGTCGAAGACCAGTCCCCGCTAGTCCAGTGCTCGCTCTGCCTCGGGTATGGACATAGCCGACGCACATGCACGGATACCGTGGCAAAGTGCAGCCACTGTGGCGGACCTCACATGAAGACGGAGTGCGCGGACTGGAGCGCAGGTCTTCCACCGACCTGTTGCAATTGCGTACGGGCCAAAATCGACAGCACGCATCACCATGCCTTCAGCTCAGAGTGTACAGTTAGAAGAAGATGGGACGCTATAGCCCGCTCATCTATAGCGTATTGCTAAGGGCACCCCGGGGACTCCTGCTCAGCAAACAGCAAGACCATACCGCGTGGCCCAAGCGAATTTACAGCGTAAGGAACTGGCTACCACCGAACTCTTTCTAGAGGCCAGTGAAAGAAAGATCTCGTGGGCACTGATTCAGGAGCCGTATGTGGGAGGAGCACGAAGTATGAAGAGCTACCGTGGAGCGAGAATCTACCAGTGCGAGGTCGATGGAAGTGGGAGGGTTAAGGCGGCGATAGCCGTCTTTGATTATGACTTGGACGTCATACCCTACCCGAAACTCACCACAAATAACATCGTTGTGGTGGGGATCCGGACCAAAGCCTGGGAAATCGCAGTAGTCTCCTATTACTTCGAGCCAGACCAACCCATAGGACCATACTTGGACCAGGTGACCCGGATCCAAGCGGAAGTGGCCACCGGTAGATTGCTGATAGGTGGCGACGCAAATGCGAAAAGTGCCTGGTGGGGCAGCATCGTGCAAGATCCCAGGGGAGAGGATATGTCCGCTACCCTGGATGAATTAGAGCTTCAGGTACTAAACACTGGTGACGCTCCCACCTTTGACACTATCAGAGGTGGTAGAGCGTATAGAAGCCACGTGGACGTCACGGCATGTTCGCTCGACCTTTTTGACCTGGTGGACGGCTGGCGGGTCGACACGGGAGCAACATCCTCGGACCACAACACGATATTCTTCAATGTTAATATAAAAAAGGAAAAAGGAATGAGTGTAACTAGAACGACAAGAAAGTTTAACACTAAAAAAGCGGACTGGGAGGCTTTTGAAAGAAAAATTGAAGAGAATAAAATTAGAGAAAATATAAATCTAGAAAGAATAATATTAATAGAAAACAAACAACACTTAGAAGAAATAGTAAATAAATATATTAATATAATATTAGAAACTTGTCAAAGCACCGTTCCAAAAATTAATATTAAAACCAAAATTACCTGTCCGTGGTGGTCCGAGGAGCTCACTGTGAAAAAGAGAGAAGTGATGACAAAGAAGAACCGCATCCGCAATGCCGCGCCGGTCCGGCGAGCAAGGGTCGTTGGCGAGTACCTGAAAGCAAAAGAAGAGTATGAGATGCAGGCAAAGAATGCCCAAATCGCCAGTTGGAAGGAGTTTTGCCGGAGGCAGGATCGTGAGGGAGTTTGGGAGAGTTTCTACAGGATCATTCGTAGGACCACTAAAAGGCAAGAAGAACTGACCCTATGCAGCGATGGCGCATTCCTCAATCCGAGTGAATCGGCCGCCCTACTGGCGGATACGTTCTACCCCGAAGACAGAGTAGACCAGGACAACGCTGACCACAGGCGAGTAAGAGAAGCAGCCAGCCGAGTAAATGAATGGGCTCATGATGAACATCATGATCCCCCATTTACGACGCTGGAGCTGAAGTCCGCTGTGGCGGGTTTCAATCCCAAAAAGGCACCAGGAGGGGATGGACTGACTTCTGATATCTGCAGTCGAGCGATCTACCAGGACCCGGACGCTTTCCTTGCCCTATACAACAAGTGCCTTGAATTGGCACACTTCCCTACCACCTGGAAGGAGGCTACAGTCGTAGTCCTCAGAAAGCCGGGCAAGGACAGCTATACCACCCCCAAGGCATATAGACCAATCGGTCTGTTGCCTGTTCTGGGGAAGGTCCTGGAGAGGATGGTCGTAGCGCGTCTAAAATATCAGCTTGTACCGCGTTTTAGTACTCGTCAGTTTGGCTTCATGCCCCAGAGGAGCACCGAGGACGCCCTCTATACGCTAATGGAACAAGTACAGGACAAGTTGAGGCTGAAGAAGCTAATTGTCCTGGTGTCATTGGATATAGAGGGCGCCTTCGATAGCGCCTGGTGGCCAGCCATAAAGGTCAGACTGGCTGAGGAAAAGTGCCCGGTCAACATCAGAAGGCTGGTAGACAGCTATCTCGATGGTAGGAAGGTCAGGGTTCGGTATGCCGGGGAGGAATGCTCTCGAGAGACAAGCAAGGGCTGCGTTCAGGGGTCGATCGGAGGTCCAATCCTGTGGAACCTCGTTCTCGACCCACTACTGCAGGACCTAGAGCAGCGTGGAGTTTTCGTGCAGGCGTTCGCGGATGACATCGTCCTGGTCGTGGATGGGGACACGGCGACTGAAGTCTCAAGATCTGCCAATGCAGCCCTCGCCCATGTTCATGATTGGGGCGTCCGAAATAAGCTGAGGTTTGCACCGCACAAAACCTGTGCGATGACCATAACCAATAAGCTTAAGTACGACACTCCAATACTGAGCATGGCCGGGGTCGGCATCGGTATGGTCAAGAAAATGAAGTTGCTGGGTCTAACCATAGACGATAAGCTCACTTTTAATGAGCATACCGCGAACGTCTGCAAGAGGGCAGCTGACGTATACAAGCGGCTGTCCCGAGCGGCAAAGGTGAGCTGGGGATTAAACACACAAGTAATACACACAATTTACACGGCAACGATTGAGCCCATAGTGACATACGCAGCCGCCGCCTGGGCACCCGCTGCAAAGAAGTTGGGTATACGGAAGAAGTTAGGCTCTGTTCAACGAGGATTCGCTCAGAAGCTCTGCAAATCTTACCGTACTGTCTCTCTGAACTCGGCACTGGCACTGTCTGGGATACTACCTCTAGACCTGCGCATACAAGAGGCAGCCGACCTGTATAAAGCGAGGAGAGGGTCATCCCGGTTTGTGCCAGGAGATAGGGAGATCGAGGGTGCGGTAAGGTTTGCAGAAGCCCCTCATCCAGCTACACAAACGCCCCTGGAGTTCATGTGCCTGGCAGACCAAGAGTTACTAGACAGTAACAATGTGCAGGCGGTGCGAATATTCACCGACGGCAGCAAGATTGAGGGGAAGGTCGGTGCCGCATTATCCATTTGGGATAATGAGGGCGAAATCCGGAACCTCAAGCTTAGCCTTGCCGCGTACTGCACAGTCTACCAGGCGGAACTCCTGGCCATTTGCAAGGCGACAGAAGTGATCCTCGCGCGGCAAGAGGCGAGCTATGGTTTGTACAGCGACTCAATGTCCGCATTGCAGACGCTTGCAAGCCATGGCTCGCTCCATCCCCTGGCAGTTCGCGCGCGCGCAAACCTGGCTCACGCCCTGTGCCAGAACAAAGCTGTGACTTTGTTCTGGATCAAGGCCCACGCGGGCCTGCCGGGGAATGAGCGAGCGGACGAGTTGGCTAAGGAAGCAGCATTGTCGTTACGGAGGAAGCCGGACTACGATCAGTGTCCGATTTCATTTATCAAGCGACAGATCCGTTTGGAATCGCTTGAAGAATGGAATCGAAGATATGTGTCGGGCGAGACTGCTTCGGTGACGAAAATGTTTCTTCCGGATGCAATAGCGGCTTTCCGTATCGTACAACAGGTGCGGCCCGAAGGCGTCCTCACGCAAGTTTTGACGGGGCACGGTGGGTTCTCTGAATACTTGAATCGCTTCAAGTGTAAGGATAGCCCATCGTGCGTCTGCGATCCAGGCGTGGCAGAGACTGTCCAGCACATACTTGTAGAATGCCCGTTATTTATCAGGGAGCGCTACCAACTTGAATGTGAGCTGGACAGGAAAATAACGAGGGAGAGCCTGCATGGGCTCATGGACAAAAAGACGAGGGAAAAGTTCATAGAATACTGTATTAGAGTAGCCACTGCGGTTATACACAGGAACAAAACCTGAAGCGCACCGTGCTTCATTAGTATTTTGCACAATATTCAAATGTAAGCACGGAATGCAGCAAGGACACGTATAGCCGGCAGTATTTTATGTTAGTACCTAAGTTCTTAGACTGTGTAAATTAATATTTTTGTGTGATAAACAGCACTTTTGTGTTTTATCCCTAGCTATACTGTATTCTCTGTGATCTAAATGTATTCCTCTGTAATAAAAGCACCTTTTGCATTTTTGTATATCTGTGATGTACAGCTCTGTTGCTCAACAAGTGATAAATAGCACATTTTGCTCAGTTTGTACATATTATAGCACTTTGTATTTTACCTATTTTTTATAGCACTTTGTATTTTACCTATTTTTATAATAAATAAATTATGCCCGTAGACTAGACTAAATAAAAGTGGGACTCCTACCCACAGAATGCAAGACGATGAATGCAAGAAAGAATTAGGATGAAGAATGAATGTACGAGAGGCATAAAAGATTGACCGGAATGACTGAGGTTGAGCACATAAGGCGCCAATATCGTTGGCGGGGATTAGTGTTAAGAAAAAAAAAAAAAAAAAAAAAAAAACCCTACCTACCCTACCCTACCTACCCTACCCTACCTACCCTACCCTACCTACCCTACCCTACCTACCCTACCCTACCTACCCTACCCTACCTACCCTACCCTACCTACCCTACCCTACCTACCCTACCCTACCTACCCTACCCTACCTACCCTACCCTACCTACCCTACCCTACCTACCCTACACTACCTACCCTACCCTACCTACCCTACCCTACCTACCCATCCCTACCTACCCTACCCTACCTACCCTACCCTACCTACCCTACCCTACCTACCCTACCCTACCTACCCTACCCTACCTACCCTACCCTACCTACCCTACCCTACCTACCCTACCCTACCTACCCTACCCTACCTACCCTACCTACCCTACCCTACCTACCCTACCCTACCTACCCTACCCTACCCTACCTACCCTACCCTACCTACCCTACCCTACCTACCCTACCCTACCTACCCTACCCTACCTACCCTACCCTACCTACCCTACCCTACCTACCCTACCCTACCTACCCTACCCTACCTACCCTACCCTACCTACCCTACCCTACCTACCCTACCCTACCTACCCTACCCTACCTACCCTACCCTACCTACCCTACCCTACCTACCCTACCCTACCTACCCTACCCTACCTACCCTACCCTACCTACCCTACCCTACCTACCCTACCCTACCTACCCTACCCTACCTACCCTACCCTACCTACCCTACCCTACCTACCCTACCCTACCTACCCTACCCTACCTACCCTACCCTACCTACCCTACCCTACCTACCCTACCCTACCTACCCTACCCTACCTAACCTACCCTACCCTCAGTGATCAGTGCTGGGCTTGCTAATCATCTCTTTTATAATTTGTGCCCGAAATTCTAAAATACTTAGTTTTTTTTTCCTTTTCCAAATTTTTGGTGAATAACCCAAGCATTTACTAACATTGTGCCACAGACAAACTCAATGATCAGCTTGCTTGGTACCAATTTAGTGTTTTCTAAGGCTGGTATAGTACGACGCCGTCTGATCAGAAATATCTACCCTATTTTTCGCATTATTATAATCCAAAACAAGAGAGAGAATGCATAATTCCTGTCCGTGTCTACCGGTGGTGCACCCCGTCCGGGCAAGACTTTTGGTTCATGGGGCGGTGATATACCACCTGTGGCCAAATGAAGACTTGTGCCGTAGTATACCAAGTACCTACTCATGAGTGACCTCCTCATGAGTCACCAGGGCTGTGGGGGGGCCCCCACAGCCCTGGTGACTACAGGTCACATAGGCTTTTTTAAAAACCTACTTCAGGCACCAGTCTCTTACAATGGTGGAATATAGCATTAGCCAAAAACATTGTTAATTTTTAAGATAACCTATTATTGTAAAGAGAGAACTAATAAATGAATTGAATTGAACAATTGCCGTTAATGACGATTTTTTTTAACTCTTCATGACATTGTTTCGACAAACTTCCAAATAAGTTATTTTATATGTTTTTAAATATATACATAGTTTATAGCTTGGTTTTAATATGTACGTACAAAAAATAACAAACCTTTGACAATTAATATGTTATACCAATATATATTTATATTCAATCAATTGTATTACCTACTTGTACCCTCATGACTAACATAATTTTAAGATTAAAAAAATAAAAAATAAATAAAATAGATAATGTAATACTAACAAAATATGGACATTGAAATAGTCAGAATTAAACGAATTTAAAATTTTTTCTGTATTTTTTACCTTTTTTTTATAAATTAAAAAGTATACAAAGGCGTCTTCCCAAAAATGATGATTTTGGTCAGTTTTTGTCAATGTTTCTTTTTGTGTGATTTAATCTCAAAAAGGGGCTCAACAACATCTGCTTTATTTATTTGAAACGAGAATTTCTTTAACATTGGGGAGTATTTTGCGATAACATTCACTTAGGGACCCTTAAATGCTTACCCGAAACAATGCCCCTAAATGTCGCGTTGCCGAGTTATTTTGAGCTAGAGTTCGCTGAGCAAATCCAAATCCTTCTTATGCGGATGTTTAAAATAACTAATTCTTTTGCTCTTGATATTTCCAGGAAGTAAGTACCTAACATTTAATCAGTATTTATATAAGTATGATACAGATTGAGATAATTATAATGTTCATAATTGTTGAATACAGGCCTTCTGATCACAGCCAAGAGGCTACGCCCCAGCGTAGCCTCTTGGCTGTGATTGGCCCATAGCAACGTTGCGGCTTTTGAATCCTATCAGGCCTATACCCGCGAAACCACGGTTCGTAGCAGCGGTCGCTAGGGGCTGTTCTTTGAGATACTGGTTCCTGTCTGACAGGTGGAAAGTGGTACAATTGGTAGAACTTACCTGGTTCCTCGAGGTGATCTTCTGTGCTCGCTCAATCCCGGGCCGGCCGAGTGTTTGGTAGGGGGAAAATATACATAATATTAAGAAATACGGGGCGTGGTCTGTTGGTATTCTCTGCAGACTCCAAGACACGCTCCCGGCAAAAGCACCTCGCTGCGCGCGAAAAACACACAAAAACTACTGCACGGGCGAAGCACTACACAACTCGCGCATGGCGGACGCAATTACTTTTGTGCTGGGTTGATTATTTAACGATTACAATATTAATCAAACGAGAACCCGATATCGCATTGCACGCGCTCAGTCACGATGTTTCTCGCCAATTGTCAAAATGTCAACGTCAAGCTCAATCCAAAAGCTGTCAAATCTCGATGACAGCGAGCCGACGCAGTGTTGCAACAAAATAACAAAGAAAAGAACGAAACGTTGATTGGTTTCAAACAACAATAATAATAAAAAATAACAACCGTGTCGATAGAGTCGAATCGTTCATACCTTCGTTATTTAAAAAAAACACATAATGATATTTTTTATTAAATCGCCTCGCTTAGGGCTTTTTTTTTGGTTGGGATATCATCCAATGACTTCGCCCGCTCTGGGTGAAGCGGGAGGGCGTGTCAGACTTTTACTGACTAAAACCCACCCGTGTTCCTTCACGCTTTAGTTTTTACGCTTTCGTTGATAGAAAAGTCAATTCCTCAAAATGTACACCTTGTTAACATAAAAACACTTACCATGCATATATGATTATTTTAATTGGTTAAATAATTATATGAATGAGCCCGTCCTTTTTAGAGCGTGTCAGCTGATAAAGTACGGGGAGGGGCGTAGCTGAAAAGTCAAATTATGGCAATTGCTTTGTTGAACCATTATTTTTTTGTAAATAATGGAAAGATCATATTCGGGCGTTTTCGTACAAAACTATTTTTAGTGGTTTTTTCGCTGTGTTTACAAAGTAATATAAAATTGATATTATTTTTATTTATACTCACAACGTAAAGTTCCAAATATGAATTTAAAAAATATTGTATAAACACGTACTTTATATTCGTGGATAGGATAAAATAAGATACCCCTAAACCTATCTGGGGGAGTTTTAAAAATGTTTTATGTAAATTTTGATTAGTAACTTTATCCCCAAGGAATTCGATATTTCATACAAACTAATTTTGACTCTTTTCACCTCCTTAAAGGTTGAATTGCCGCAAAATCGCGCCTTAGAGCTCCCCTAGAACCCTACGTCAAAAACGAAACCATGTCCAGTAAGATTCTTAGATTGAGTTAGTTTCGAAAATCTTATAATGATAACCTATATTGTTTCCTTGAGTTGGTATTTGTGCCAAGTTTCAAATTTATTAACCCAAGAAATAAGATTCTTCATAAACACTTTGACAATGAACACCCCCTAAATCTTTTTTTTTCCGAGTAGATAAGTAAAACTAATAATGGCAACCTTTATTGTTCACTTGATGGGTATTAATGTCAATTTTCTAATTTATTAACCCAAGAAATAAGATTTTCAGAAACACTTTAGTGTTAAAGTGTTTCTGAAAATCTTATTTCTTGGGTTAATAAATTAGAAAATTAACCCCCTAAATCATCTTTTGGGGGTAGTTTCGAAAAACTAATAATGAAAACCTTTATTGTCTATTTAGATTGGTATTTATGTCAAGTTTCATGTTTATTGATCCAAGAAATCAGATTCTTCCATACAAACTTCAACACCCCGTAAATCGTCTTTTGGGGGTAGTTGCAAAAAACTAATATTGACAACCTTTATTGTTTATTGAGGTTGGTATTTATATCAAGTTTCATGTTTATTAACCCAAGATATAAGATTCTTTAAAAAAAATTACATCAAATTAAATCATCTTTTGGGTGTAGTTTCGAAAAACTAACAATGAAAGCCTTTATTGTTTATTTATGTTAAGTTTTAAGTTTATTAACTGAAGTAATAAGATTCTTCAAAAAAGCTTTAACACCCCTAAATCATCTTTTGGGGGTAGATTAAAAAAATAAAATAACAACCTTTATTAAAAAATAACTTACACGTGTCTTAGAGTTTTTGAAGATTCCACCCCATGAGGGTGAAAAGGGGGATGAAGTTATGGGAATAATTAAATCGTCTAGAGACTTGTAATTATGCGGATAGATACTTTATACTGTGCAAGCATCCACTAAGAAAGGATTTTTGTGAATTCCACCTCTAACGGGGTGAAATAGGGGATGAAAGTTTGTACGAAAGTCGGTCAGTTTTTATGTTAGGATCTTCGAATTTTACCTACCCTACCCTACCGTACCTATCCTACCTACCCTACCCTACCCTACCTACCCTACCCTACCTACCCTACCCTACCTACCCTACCCTACCTACCCTACCCTACCTACCCTACCCTACCTACCCTACCCTACCTACCCTACCCTACCTACCCTACCCTACCTACCCTACCCTACCTACCCTACCCTACCTACCCTACCCTACCTACCCTACCCTACCTATCCTACCCTACCTACCCTACCCTACCTACCCTAACCTACCCACCCTACCCTACCTACCCTACCCTCCCAACCCTACCTACCTTACCAACCCTACCCTACCCTACCTACCCTACCCTACCCACCCTACCCTACCTACCCTACCCTAAAACCCTACCCTACCTAACAAACACAACAAAAAAAGAATAAGCGAAATCGGTCCAGCCATTTTTATATATATATATATATAAATAGATTACGTTGAGAAAATTTTATAATTATAAAATTAAATCAAAATTGAAATAAGTATAAAATGAAATGCCATCATGGATGGTATAAAATGAAAAGCCATCATGGATGGTATAAAATGAAAATTATTTTGTATGAATCATATTGAAACAATCCAAACCATCCATTGGTTATTCACACGCCATACCCGCAGATTCGATTGTTGTAAAATGGTCGTATTATGGTCTACATCTCTTTCGGGTATCTCTGAACTTGTGTTTTAACTTTCTTTGTGCATGGGGCCCACCCTCAGCTGCAGCGTCATCGGGTTGATTATCAGTGCTGGGCTTGCTAATCATCTCTTTTATAATTTGTTCCCGAAATTCTAAAATACTTAGTTTTTTTTTCCTTTTCCAAATTTTTGGTGAATAACCCAAGCATTTACTAACATTGTGCCACAGACAAACTCAATGATCAGCTTGCGGTACCACTTTAGTGTTTTCTAAGGCTGGTATAGTACGACGCCGTCTGATCAGAAATATCTACCCCATTTTTCGCATTATTATAATCCACCATTTTTTTTAACTCTTCATGACATTGTTTCGACAAACTTCCAAATAAGTTATTTTATATGTTTATAAATATATACATAGTTTATAGCTTGGTTTTAATATGTACGTACAAAAAATAACAAACCTTTGACAATTAATATGTTATACCAATATATATTTATATTCAATCAATTGTATTACCTACTTGTACCCTCATGACTAACATAATTTTAAGATAAAAAAAATAAAAAATAAATGAAATAGATAATGTAATACTAACAAAATATGGACATTGAAATAGTCAGAATCAAACGAATTTAATTTTTTTTCTGTATTTTTTACCTTTTTTTTTTAAATTAAAAAGTATACAAAGGCGTCTTCCCAAAAATGATGATTTTGGTCAGTTTTTGTCAATGTTTCTTTTTGTGTGATTTAATCTCAAAAAGGGGCTCAACAACATCTGCTGTATTTATTTGAAACGAGAATTTCTTTAACATTGGGGAGTATTTTGCGATAACATTCACTTAGGGACCCTTAAATGCTTACCCGAAACAATGCCCCTAAATGTCGCGTTGCCGAGTTATTTTGAGCTAGAGTTCGCTGAGCAAATCCAAATCCTTCTTATGCGGATGTTTAAAATAACTAATTCTTTTGCTCTTGATATTTCCAGGAAGTAAGTACCTAACATTTAATCAGTATTTATATAAGTATGATACAGATTGAGATAATTATAATGTTCATAATTGTTGAATACAGGCCTTCTGATCACAGCCAAGAGGCTACGCTTGGGCCCATAGCAACGTTGCCCGCGAAACCACGGTTCATGGCAGTGGTCGCTAGGGGCTTTTCTTTGAGAAACTGGTTCCTGTCTGACAGGTGGAAAGTGGTACAATTGGTAGAACTTACCTGGTTCCTCGTGGTGATCTTCTGTGCTCAAAGCTCTAAGAATCATAGGTACATACATTATTAAATTCATACATGTGAGGACAATGCACCCAGAATAGCACTACACACTACACCACCTACAGGCATAAAGTATTAAAAGTACTCACACATGTACTGTGCAGTTATATAATAGATACTAGAAAAACATTAACATCCGAAGCAGTTAAGTTATGACCAATATCAACTGACGGCGTCCGTTCACGAACATGCCGCATGAATTGGCATCACCCAGCTCAACCATCATGAAGGGAACCGGATGATCCAACACACGCGCCACCATCAGAGAGACATTTGAGAGAGCATGACACACTCAACTGCAAGGGCACACACAAGTCAACGAACGACACATAGGTACAGTAAATGGTATATTTACAGTTGGGTACATAGTACTCACACACGTTCTGTGCAGTTATATAATACTAAGGAAATTGAGTTTATACAAATAAAATATATATTCATACAGTCTTCAGCAGGTCCAACAATACTTCAAAACAATAATGTTCTGTTTATCACTTGTTTTTGAGCCCTAGTGGTTGTGGAGCAGGACTAGCATTGAGCCAAGCATTTTTATCAGTGATGTAATCCCCTAACATATAATATGCCAGCCTGCATAGTGTGCGTTTTATACAGGTTTTAAACTTCGTCTCATTCAGTTCAAGAATGTGGCGAGGAATTTTATTGTAACATTTTGTACAGTACCCCATGAAATATGAGGCTACTTTAGCTAGTCTGAAACTTGGTTGAACTAATTGGTCCCTGTGGGACTTCTCAGATGGCTGTCCTTTACCAGTCGCTGAAGCAGAAGATGATCCAGAGCCACAGTACCGTCCAGCACCTCCAACTTCAGCAAAACGTGGTGAACTCTCTGGAATAGTTTAAAGAGGTTTTTGAATCGAAGCTAAATCCCTCCTCTTCTAATGCCAGCATGGTGTAGAAAGGCTCCGACAACTTCGACCGTTCTGCTTACCTAAGCTCAATCGCCATTTATCCGAGCGATAAAACTAAAACGAGTGACGACACCAAGTCACTCGTTCAGAAGTTGATTTCGCCCGAACAACTTAAGATCCAAGTCCGTGGACTAAATAAAGTGAAAAATGGGGGCGTACTGATTAGCACGGAATGCAAAGGCTATATTGAAAAAATAAAAAAGTCGGAGAAAATTGTTACCTCAGATCTAATTATAGAAAAAGCGTCTAAACGACGCCCTAGAGTCGCAGTCATTCCCGAGTCTACAGCGCGTAGTGTTCCACTCAAAGAGATATCAGCAAAATTTACGGGTTCCGCTAGAGCCGATGCCTGTCTGGGTCGCGGATTAATTTGAAAAAGAGACCGCAGCTCTGGCTCAAGCAACTGAAAGAACACGGGTGGGTTTTATTCAGTAAAAGTCTGACACGCCCTCCCGCTTAACCCAGAGCGGGAGTAGTCATTGCATGATTTACCACGAAAACCATTGGTGTTCCCGTAACCCTTACCGAGCAGGAGGTATTTTGATGTATCTACGAGCAAAACCTGTCAGACAAATTGCCCAATACAAGTCGAAAGACCTTCCTCGAGAACATCAAGTTGAGCCATAAATCCGGAAAGAAGGGCCTTCCTACCTGCAACTACATCGTCGAACTATCCGCTAGTGTAAGACTAGTGCATATTAACCAAAGCCGAGTTTTTATTATACACAGGGCATGAAGTCCAGCTTCATGCCCTGTGCGAGACTTTACCATTGTCACGAGGTGCTTCAATTGCCAGCAGTTTGGCCACGCTGCCAAGTTTTGCCGTGAAAGTAGTTCTATGTGCGGCCACTGTGGAGAAACTGGACACTCCTTGAAAGAATGCAGCAGCAAATCTTCTTCCCCTCAATGTGCGACGTGCAAGCGGTTCAAGAGGAAATGTGACCATCCAACTGGTGATTTAAGTTGTCCGGCACGTAATTATGCTGAGACCAACTACATTAACTCAATAGACTATGAGGGCACCTAAGAGCTCCACTTAATCTTTTTTTTATCATGCTTAGGGTTACACGCGTTGAGCGTCTGCTGCTGACACCACAGCACTGTGGCCTACTAACTCGTACCGTAACAATTAAGTGTTTTAATTTTACAACGTTGACTGTTACATTAATGCAATTAATTTATGTGTGTAATCAAAGTGCACGTTTTGCAATATAGATAAATAAGACATTATATAAATAACTAGCTGTTGCCCGCAACTTCGTCTGCGTAGCATTAGTAATTCGTATAGCTTATTTTTTATATCGCGGAATAATATTCTAGGTTTTCGATACAAACTTCTACCCCTCTTTCCACCACTTAATTATGATTTCCGGGATAAAAACTATCGTGTGTTCTGCCCAGGGTCTCAAAATATCTCCGACCCAAATTGCATCTAAATCGGTTCAGTGGTTTAAGCGTGAAAAGGAAGACAGAGAGACAGACAGAGTTATTTTCACATTTATAATATTTACTCCGCCCGCGACTTCGTTCGCGTGATTTCGTATTTTATACCTCCTACAGGTGACTTTCTTATGTGCAGTTAGTGAAGGCGGTTGTCTTGGTTAAAAATAAGCTGTTATTAAACTAAATAAAAATGTGATTTCGTAGAGTTCTACGGTTTATAGGTTTGGGCAGATTCGTTATTTGACTTGAAAGAATAATAAACTTTAGGTTATCGGCACAAAGTAAAATCCTCCTCTAAAAACTTAATAACCCCATTGAGGGTTAAGTTTTAACAACCCAAATATGTTACTTATTCACTCTTTTCTTTTCTTTATTGTATTTCGATTATGTTAGTTAGATTGTTCAGTAAGATTCCTCAAAAAACTTTAACAGCCCTATCAGGTTTCCCAACCAATTATTTAAAGGTTCTGGAGTGGTGACTGCGTACCGTGAAACGCAAAGTAGGAAGTCCGACCTGGCCAAGGTTGCGGTAGTCCGGATGCGAAATGCACAGGACCGATCAGTGTGGCGACGCTTGGGGAAGGCCTATGTCCAGCAGTGGACGTTTTTTGGATGAAATAATGATGATGGTGAAAGATTAATTATTTTAGTGCATATTTTATGTGTATTTTATGTGGTATATTAGTGCATCTTTGGATTTTTTTCGGTCTCGCAGTTTAATTCCTAACATACTTCTCTCCATTGCTCTTTGAGAGGCTCAACGTTTGTTTGTGACTGCTTTTGTTAGTGTCCAACTTTGACAACCGTAGAGTAGAGTAGATAATCATATTACTTATCATATTATTATTAGGGTCCATTGCTTTCTTTTTCAGGCGAATAGGGATGCGGGATTTAAATACATCTTTCAACGAAAAATATCTTCTCCATGCATTCTTTATCCTGCGATCCACTTCAGTTTCAGTAGGTTTCTTAAATGAATGTCTACGTATGCGATTGGTTTGTCCTGTATCGCTGTTGGTTCTCTTATGCCATTAGTTGAAAGATATGTTTTTTCAGCGTTCATGTGAACACCGCATTTTCGGCTCTAATGACTTCAACATGCGTTCAAGTTCTGAGTGTGTTTCGCTTAGTAAAACAATATCATCCGCGAAACGGAGATGGTTCAGGAACTCGCCGTTTATGCTGATACCGACATTGTGCCAATCTAACTGTCTGAATATGTGCTCCAGAACCGCTTTAAACAAGCTATTCTTTTTTTATGTTATATGGCTCTCCTTTTTTTCCAATTTAATGACTGCTTTGCTGTTCTTATAAATCTCTTTCAAAATGTTTACATATTTTAAATTAACTCCTTGTTCACAAAGAGAGTAACATAGATTTATGGGAGATAGAGTCAAATGGCTTGCAGTAATCCACGAAGGCTATGTAGAGCTCTTTATTGTGTTCGTTGTACTTCTCGATTAGTTGTGTTATCGTGAATATGTGATCGTTTTTTGAGAAACCCGATCTGAATCCTGTTTGCTCTCTAGGTTGGTTTTCGTCTAATGTCTTTGAGATCCTTTTTAATATAAGACTCGTATATAATTTATATAGGACCTGAAGTATACTCAGTGGTCTGTAGTTGTCCATTTTGCCAGGGTAACCCTTTTTATATAGTAAGGTTATAATTGCAATATTCCAGTCAGGTAGTATTAACTCTTGATTCAAGATTTCGTTGAATAAAGTAGTTAAAATAGGAGTTATTGGCTCTCTGATGGCTTTTAATATGTCATTTGTTATGTGATCTTCTCCAGGGCTTTTTTTTCATTTTTAATTGTAGGATACATAGCTAATTTCGCACTCTAGAAATCTCGGTACATTGTCTGAGTCGAATTTATCCTTATCTCCTATTGAGTCTTCGTGAATGGCAGTATGCTCATACAGTTTTGTATAGAATTCTGTTGCAAATTTTTAGTATTTGATTTCTGTCTGTTACTTGTTGACTGTTTTTGTTTAGTTGTGTAATCCACTTTTTACTGAAATCTAGTCTTTTGTAGGCTCTTTTGATCGACGCAAACTTCTCTAGTTCATATTCAATGATAAGTTCTTTTGATTTCTTTTGTATTTGCTTTCCAATAAGCTTGTATAACGCCGATAAATGCTTCTTTTCTATGCTAGTTCTGTTTTTCTTGTCTTTTAATAGAGTCCTTTCCTTTATTAGTCTTGCTAGGTTTCCTTGGATAAAAGGTTTATTACACTTTTTGTTGTAGCTAAGTTTGTTATTGCTGTTTCTAATTTTTGTGACTAAGGTAGAGTAGGTGTGCTATATGTTTGTGAATTCTATGTTATTTATTTCTTCTGAAAAATGTTATTTTAAATACACTGTATATATTTAAATAAGCTGAGGTTTGCACCGCACAAAACCAGTGCGATGACCATAACCAATAAGCTTAAATAAAATACTGAGCATGGCCGGGGTCGAGATCGGTATGGTCAAGAAAATGAAGCTGCTGGGTCTAACCATAGACGAAAAGCTCAATTTTAATGAACATGCCGCGTACGTCTGCAAGAGGGCAGCTAACGTATACAAGCGGCTGTCCCGAGCTGCAAAGCTGAGCTGGGGATTAAACACGGAAGTCATACACACAATTTACACAGCAACGATTGAGCTACCCTACCTACCCTACCTATATAGGTAAAGTACGATATTTTTTTTTGGGGATAAATATAATGACCACCTAAAATTACTTTGTGACCATAACCTCTATTACCTAAAATTGTACTATGAAACCCAAATTTAGTAAATTGATCACCAAATTTAGTAAATTGATCACCAAATTTTAATAGCAAATTATTGCGCTATTTAATGTTGTAAAATAGGTTAGGTTAGGTTAGAACTGTGACCAACCGCGCGCGAGCCGAGCGAGCAAAGCGAGCGGTGCCGCGGCAGCGGCCGGTGAGCGCTACTTCCAAGTTGCTCCCAGAAATTTTATAATCTTTTTGGTCATTGGTTTAATTTTGGTGATCATTTACTACTTTTGGTGATCATTTACTACTTTTGGGTTAACAATGATTTATTTGGAGTCATTTTGCCTAAACAGGATAGCGAGATGTTAAAACTTTGGTTATAATTTTACAATAAGATGCGAGTTTAATTTTGGTGATCATTTACTATTTTTGTCTGTTATATGTTACTATATCTGGTGGTAAGTTAAACATAAGCCTTTTTTTTTTCCTTTGCACCTTCCTATAATATCAAGTGAGAACTCCATTGCAATTTGTCGTCTAGAGTGATTCTTAGGCAAACTATTTGATTTACAAAGTCCAGCTTTTCGCCATTCAATATGATGTCGCATTCGCTACTTCTAACATTCGGCAATGTGAATCTAATACATTTGGTTTATTTTTCATTTAGTACCAAATTGTTTGCTGTGAACCAATTTTGGACCTGATGAATCGAGTTATTCACATCATCAAGATTTTGTGACCGCCGATATATTAAAAAAATAATAGACACCATTTTCGGTTGATTTTGTAGTAATTGGGGTAAATCGTTAAAAAAAACTAAAAAGAGGAATGGACCCAATATCGAGGTTTGAGGAACACCCATTGTCATTTCTGACCCTAGTGAGTTTACGCCGTGTACCTGAACTTTAACTTGTCTGGCTTTTAAATATGATCTAAGTAACCCAAGGGCTGTATGTCTAATTCCATAGTGCTCGAGCTTCAACAATAGTGTCTCATGGTTAACACAATCGAACGCCTTCGAGAGGTCGCAAAAGATTCCAATGGCGTCTTGTGCTTCCTCCCAGTCGTTAAAGATGTTCTTTATTAGGGTGACACCGGCGTCAGTTGTGCAACGCCCTTTGGTAAAACCGTACTGTTGATCATAAAAGATAGAATGTTTGTTAAAATGACGCAACAATTGGTTGAGCATTAACTTTTCGAAGACCTTACTGAGAACCGGCAGTATTGACACTGGCCTATAATTATTGGTTTCTTAGCTATCCCTGGATTTAAACAATGGAACTACTTTACTGTGTTTCATGAGGTCCGGAAAAATTCCTTGACCGACACTAGTAATAAATATGAAAGCTAAATAGGATGCAATAGTTTCAATGATTGGTTTACACACTTTTACAGATAGTCACCAAAGATCTCCTGTTGATTTAATTTTAAGATCTTTAAAAGCTTTTAAAATAGCCTGGGGATTTGTATGTTGAAACCTGAACTCCGATGGGCACGTATTTACGTTCTTACTAAGTAAGGCAGCAGAGAGTGCGGGTGAGGAGTTTAAGGCTGCTGTAGTTTGAAGAGAATTATTAAAAAATTTTTTTTTTCAAATTCCTGAGCTACCTCTATATCTGAGGATATGGGGCCATGTGCAGTCGCTTAATTAAATTCAGTATTACGCTGTTTTTTTCCTACCTGTTTCATTATTTATTATTTTCCAGGTAGTTTTTATTTTATCGTCTGCTGATTTTATTTTATTGCTAATATACAGTGCTTTAGCTATTTTGTATGCAATTTTAAAGGTTTTTGAATATTTTGCAACATACTTATCAAAACTTGTATTATTCATATGTTGCTTTAGGCCATAAAGTTCATATAGCTTTGCCCTGCTTTTACGAATGCCTGGAGTTGCCCAATCGCTAAATACAAACTTGGTGTAAATACTTTTCGCTTTCAGTGGAAAAGTGTCATTAAATTGCGTGTTGAGTACTTTAAAAAACCCAGCATAGAACTCATTTGGGTCATCTATATTAATAAAGTTTTAAACACATAATTTACAAGTCAATGTTTTATTAAATTTTTCTAAATTTTTACTTGTAATTGGTCTAAATTTAATTTGAATTTTTTGCAAAGGTAAGTAGGTGCTAAACGTTATTGTTTGCCCACTGTGATCAGATGTTAATTTCTACTTGGCTCCATAAAAACATTTGCCGATTAAATGATTTAAAAATACCCAATAACCTGATACTGTTAGAGTTATTTTCTAATACGTTAATGTTAAAATCGCCACATATGACGATTGATTTACTACTAGTACTAACTTTTTTTAACACATTTTCCATTATATAGTCAAACACAGATAGGTTCTGGTAACTTGGAGGTCTGTTGACACATACTACAACATGCTTATCAAGATCAACACAGGACAATTCAATGGTGTGTTCAACCGACAGTCTAAAAATGTTTTTTCTTTCTTTAGATATAATAGAATTTTTAATAAGCATTAATGATCCACCATGTATCATACGTTTTCTGCTGTAATGGCTAACTACGCAATAAGTAGTATTGTTTCTCTTAATTAGTATTGTTTCTCTTAATCTGCCTGTACTTAATAAACATTTTTCAACGTCCGCTACGCTTGCGGCTGACGTCAAAAATAAAACTATCGCTGATATTACTTCCAAGCCAATGCTTCCTCCTGACTCATTTTCTTTCTCCTCCGTGACTAACCTTGAGATCCACAAATATTTTACTTCAATTAAGTCTAGGGCTGTGGGCTGTGATGGGGTCAGTCGAACTATGATATCTTTTATGATTGAGAACTTAATTCCAATTATTACTCACATCGTCAATTCATCGCTGCAGACTGGTGAGTTTCCTGCAGTGTGGCGTAAGGCTTACATTATCCCTCTTCCTAAAATTCCCAACCCCAGTTTGGCTATTCACTTCAGACCGATCTCCATTCTCCCTTTCCTTTCTAAGATCCTAGAAGCTGTTGCTCTTAAACAAATATCCTCCTACGTCTTCAAGAATAACCTGTTGTCCAATTGCCAATCTGGTTTTCGGCCTGGCCACAGCACGGCCACAGCTCTGCTTAAAGTTACTGAATACATTAGGGACGGCTTGGAGAATTCGAGGTTAACGGTGCTGGTTTTAATAGATTTTTCCAATGCTTTTAACACTGTTGATCACGACATTCTCCTGGCCATACTGTCTCAAATTGGGGTCTCATCGTTGTCACGTGATTCGTTTTCATCATAATATCTTCGTGGTCGCCAGCAGGCTGTGCGTGCTGATCAGGATTGCTCTGACTGGTGCGACTTGGTAACTGGTGTTCCACAAGGCGGTATACTCTCTCCTCTTTTATTCTCTTTATTTATAAACTCCATTACTGTTATCCTCAAATGTTCTTACCATCTGTATGCTGATGACTTGCAACTTTACGCTCAATCAGATATTGCCAACCTTGACAATTGCATTTCATTACTTAATGCTGATCTTCGAGCTATCAGTGAGTGGTCTGCCAAATTTGGGGTTTCTATAAACGTCGGGAAATGTCAGGCCATCCTCATTGGTAGTTCGTACTATTTGAGAAATGTGAACAGTGGCCAACTTATGCCACTGATGTACGAGAACTCCGTCATTTCTCTTTCACCTCATGTAAAAGATTTAGGTCTGTACATTGACGACAGTTTTAGTTGGAATAAATACGTGGCCCAGGTGAGCCAGAAAGTCGCGTTCTCACTGCGGTCTCTCTATAGATTCAAGCATTTCCTTCCATCCAGCACCAAAATCACTTTGGTCCAGTCACTTGTGCTTCCCATTATCGACTATGCTGATGTTTGTTATCCTGATCTATCCCAAGAACTTAACTTAATAAATTGGATCGACTTCTCAACAATTGTATTCGCTTTGTATTTGGCCTTCGTAAAAACGATCACATTTCTTCCTGCCGTTCTCAGCTTAAATGGCTGCCAATCCTAAGGAGGTCCCTCAGATCTCTCTGCTTGCTCTTCACTATTATGAACGATCCTAGTGCTCCCGATTATCTAAAAACTTATTTCAAAGTGTTGGGCAGTTCTCACAGTCGTAACCTTCGAGCTTTCAAAAGTCTACTTCTCCAAATTCCTTCACACTGCACCACTGGTTTTATGTCCAATTCATACGCTGTCTCAACAATAAAGCTCTGGAACGCGCTACCCTTTGGCATTAAAAAGGCTGAAAGCAAATTCACTTTCAAAAGAAGAGTTCGTGACCACTATTTAAGTCAGAATAAATAGCTCTCATCTAGAGACAGGAGTCTAGTCATAGTGATTATTAATAGGTTTCTCGTTTTTTTTATATTTATATATTTTTTTTTTTTCATTTGTTATATGTTGAAGTATTTATTAGTCTATTTTATTTGTATATGTGTATAATTAATATTTATGTATATGTAAGTTTTATTAATATATAAGTAAGTTTATACATTTTCGTATACAAGTTGTTATTTTTCGATATTATTTTGTACCCGTTTACAATGTTGTCTTTTTTAACCCAAAGGTTGACTGGTAGAGAATGCCTTGTGGCATTAAGTCTGCCTATGCACCACTATTGTACATGAAGTTTAAATAAATAAATAATTTTCACAATGAATGGACCTTACTTGGTGATCGTTTAACTAATGTTCTGTTAGACAAATAATATCAAATTTGTATTTTTCTAGAAATAGTTCAATTTCTAATAATTTGGAAGAGCAATCTTGAATGTTCTGATTTATTAATTTTAAACAGTATTGCTCTCCCCTCAGTTTTGTACCACTAAATGGATTGCCAGAAGATACCTTCATACTATTTACTCGTACTAATAATAACTGATTATTTGCAGGGGTAACTTCTATTGTCTTATACTGTCACAGAAGTAGGAAGTATCCTCTGATACGGCCATCTTGACAAGTCACAAGTCCCTGTTTTACTGATGTAGTTCGGCTAATCCTGAGATATAAAAAAGAAATACGTGCTCGTGATGACTACCGCGCAGAAACCTTGATCAAAACCTTATATTATACCAACCTAAAACAAAAATCAAATAAGTCTTTACCCATGAAAACTGAATTCTCTTAGCTTTCACTCAGTTCATTTGTTTTCTCCATGTAAATCTAGGTCTCCACACCGCACACCACCATCCTCGTTCTATCGAAACAGCCACCTCACCGTTTAGACAACCATATTAACACATTCTAAACGGTTACCGTAGCACCAGAGGTACCAGGTTCCCTACAGACGTCAAGTCGGTCTCGAAGCACTAAGTGCGCCAGAAACCACCCAAACGCCCAACACAACATACCATGCCACATAAACCAAACAACAGGTCACCGAGGCCTTAGAGGGACCAGGCTCCCCCGGACAGACAACAGGTCACCGAAGCCCCAGAGGGACTAGGCTCCCCCCAGACAACAGGTCCTCTCGAAGCAACAAGATTGCCAGATACACATGCCACATACACTAAACAACAGGTCACCGAAGCCCCAGAGGGACCAGGCTCCCCTAGACATACAACAGGTCACCGAAGTCCCAGAGGGACCAGGCTTCCACCAGACAACAATCCAGCAATTTTTCTTGGTGCCACAGCAATCGCTGTGGCTCCTGATGGTCAACCCTGTGACCATCCTGCAACCATAGTCATACTGACCAGGCCTCGTAACCCACCACGGTTACAGGAGTCATCTCACTGACCACTCACCTCGTAACCCATCTCGGTAACAGCAGTCATCTTTGACCACTCACCTCGTAACCCACCTCGATTACAGCAGTCATCTCTGACCACTCACCTCGTAACCCACTTTTAGCTACAGCAGTCACCGCAGTGACTACTCATCACCGTACAGTTAGTCCTTAGACCATACACACGACCTCACCATTGCTTGATTGATTTGAATCAGTCTTCAACATAATACATTCAGTTACATCAATAGGTACTTGACTTTTCAGCTTTTCTCTAACTCATCATGAACCATTTAGGACTTCAATAACCATAAACAGCATCATTAAACTTAGAACCTAACTTTTTACTTCATTCTTTATTCTCGATAAGCAATTTGACAACACATTCACATTTCATTAATTTCACATTTCATATTCAATAAAAAGTTTAGTCAAAAAAAAAATGAGTTAACATACAACTCTCAGTGCAATGGGTATGATAATTAAAAGCATAATTAATTATTAGGCGCTGCGTGAAACGAACAACATCGACAATGAACTGACAGATGACATTTTGACAGTTGATAGCATTGACAGTTCTATCGGCCCAACTACAATCTCAAAATCCGAAAGTGTCGAATCTTTTACAATTCGCCGAAGCGTCTGTGATTTTTATCTACTTTCAATCGAATATATGCGTTATTGAAAACGCTGAAAATAAATTCACGTATCTGTCAGCTCCTAGGCAACGATCTAAGGACGCCGAAGAATGTCCAATAGGAACTAAAATGAAATCATGCACAAAATGACTTTACACCTGTATTATCTTTGTCATTATCAATCTGGTAAACTAGCAAATAACGGAAAATTACATTAGGTATGCCTCTTTAACTCTTTACTTAACTCTTTAAAAAAAATTGGTTTGTTTGTACAATATTTCCATGTTACAGCATTAGTGCTTAGATATGGGGGGACAACGTAGGCCCGACAATAAGTCGTAAGAAACTAAAAAAAAAGACGGTGGCACTCGGGGACTGCCGCGGTAAAGCTATTGCATAGCATTTTGTATCAACTTATGCAATTTCTTTTTTTTTTTTTTTTTTACACTTGCCGAATAGTAAGAAATTTTTTACAGTTAGATTTAGATTACGATTTGAGTGCAGTACAAAATAATTCACCAGTTCAAATAGAAACTTAGGATTTCACCTTGGTTCACACCCGTGAGATCTTATAAAAACACCAGGTTGTTACCTGAGAAACTTAAGTTTAAAAACCATAATAATAAGAGTTCGTACAATACGTCTAATCGCACACAACGCCGTGTCGAAGACTGCCGAACTGAAACGACGTTAGACGATGCACGGCCTTCAAGCCACACCTCCTTGCCCGTCGGAGTGGGGAGCGTGAGGTTTCGTTACGGAATTTCTGGATTCGGTCCCCGCGCTCAAGGCCCGCGATAGAAGCTATGCAATAGCTTAAAAAGTTTGTATAAACGAGATAAAGAGTGAACAAATGTTAACAGCCGTCTAGAAATCTAGAAGGCCTACACTGTTCACACATTCACAAAACAATCAGTAAAAGAATCTATACAAAGGAAAAAAATAGATATATAACAAGACTAAACTTAACATGTGCCACAAATGTTGTTATGAGTGCTGTAACTATTCTTAGCAAAGGGTTATAAAGATGATTAAAAACCATTGTAAAAAGTCTAATTAAAAGAAGAGAAAAAAAAGAGAAAAGATGAGATTGAGAATAGTTAGACATCCACATATTTGTACCGTTTATGAGTTACCAGGGAAGCCGCATGCGCAGAAGGAGCCAAAATTTTTATCTTCAGCGTAGTCCTTGATTTTATAATATGCTTTTTTAATAAGGACACGTTTGATGAAGTTTTTGAACTTTCCATCGGTCAGTTCTATAACTGACTTCGGCAACTTGTTATAGAAGCGTATACTGTTTATAAGAAAAGTCTTGCTAGTTTTCGTTAATCGGATTTTGGGTATTACAATTTCGTGCTTACTGCGTGTATTTAAATTATGGAAGTCGCTTCTAGTTTTGAAAAGCCCTCGATTTTTGCGTACGTACAAAATACATTCCAAAATATAAAGTGAAGGTAGAGTCAGTATATCGATGTCTTTAAATTTTTCTCTGAGGGACTCGAGAGGACCCATTTTATAGATCGCGCGGATTGCCCTCTTTTGTAAGACGAAAATTGAGTCAACGTCCGCTGCTGATCCCCACAGCAGAATGCCATAAGACATAATACTGTGGAAATAAGCATAGTATACTAGCCTAGCTGTAGCTACATCGGTTAACTGCCTTATTTTCCTCACTGCATATGCAGCCGAACTTAACCTACCCGAAAGAGTTCTAGTGTGGGCGCCCCACTGCAATTTTGAATCGATTGTAATCACCAAGAATACAGTTTTCGTTATAACTTCAAGATTTTTGCCGTCAAGATTTAAATTAAGGTCACGTTGAGGTACATTTGGTAAAGAGAACTTTAGACATTTTGATTTTTTCGCATTCAGTAAAAGATTGTTAGCTGCGAACCATTTTGAGAGAACAATTAGACTTTCGTTGACATGTAATACATCCGCATCTTTCCTATCTATTTTAAAAATTAGCGAAGTATCATCATCAAATAGAATTATATCCGATAATTTGGCCATCATAAAAGGGAGATCATTAATGTAAACAAGAAAAAGGAAAGAGCCGAGAGTTGAACCTTGGGGCACGCCCATCTTAACTAGAGACCCGGAGGACGTCGCCCCATTAACATTTACTTTTTGCTGTCTGTTTGATAAATAGGAAAGTACAAGATCAGCAGATTTGCCTCGAATTTCGTAGTGGTGTAATTTACAGATCAGTGTGTTGTGGTCGACGCAGTCGAACGCTTTTGAGAGATCACAGAAAATGCCAATGGTATCCTAGGACTTCTCCCACGATTCCAAGATGTGGCTGATGAATTGTACTCCCGCGTCCGTTGTCGACCTACCTTTCGTGAAACCAAACTGTTGACTATGCAGGATCTTATTTGAATTAAAGTGAGACAACATCTGTTCCAGCATGATTTTTTCATAGATTTTACTCAATGCTGGAAGCACGGATATGGGCCTATAATTAGAGGGATCACTCTAACAACCTGATTTGAAAATTGGTACTACTTTACTGTGTTTCATTAAGTCAGGAAAAGTGCCGCTGTCCAAACATTGATTGAATATGCCTGTTAGGATAGGAGCAATTGAGTCAATAATATCTCCAATAACCCTAACGGATGTCCCCCACAAGTCTTCAGTATTTTTTATATCAATACATATTGATTTAAATTTAAAGGTTGGTATGTCTTTAGTAAAGTTTTCTTTAAGAAGAGCTTCAGCTAATTTAGATGAGGAGGGAAGAGACTTCGTAACCTCTAACGGAATGTTGGTAAATAAATCTTCTAATGTCTCAGCGACTTCTTGCTTGACTGCATTTACAACAGCTAGTGTCGCCAGCTCATAGGAGTGATAACGAGACTCCGCACTAGTTGTTCGCTTACTGTAGTACTCTATAGGGTTTAGCTTTTTATTAGCTCGTTGGAAGAGTATCGCACCGTAACATTCACTACTTGCATCCGTATGCAGTTCTATAGGTAGTTCCGGGTTAAAAAGCATTAAAACTGGAGATGAAGTTGATATTGAGATAATTTTCTGCCTGATTTTTTCGTATTCGGTAGTCCAAATAACTTTAAAAGAAAGAAAAAAGAAAGAAAAATATTTATTTGTGACCCGCACAGGAGACACGAGAAATAAGCATAAAAATTACACAATAGTCAAAATAAAAAACCCCGTGCGAGACCAAAAAGGCTCCTATCTCAGCATGTGCAGCGATATCCAAAAAAGGAAATAACCCTGCGCTGATATTCTGATAGGGCCCACTGTTCATGCCACGGACACACTTACGGAAACGGAAAATACAATAAAAAAATAAAATAGTATATATAAATAACAAAAGAAATATAATAAACACAGAAAACGGGTCAAAATATGTGTAAGTATATAAATAAAACATATTAAATGTAGGTAGACCTATTATAGATTATTTGTCGATATCATAGACAAACGAAGCGCGGACCAAAGAGTAAGTAATTTATTAAATATGGAAGAAATCTATTAATCTATGGTCGGCTGTCAATAGAAACTTGTTATGAAATAGTGTAAATAAATAAGTGTATTGTGTAAATAAACCTGGCGAAAAGAATACATAGGATAGTATTTACAAGTATTGGATAGTATTATTACTTTACTTTAGTATTATTATCAGCTATGAGACGATAAAGTGGAGCCATTATAATTGAAATATTATTGACATACTGCCTGAAATAAGATGCTAAACCTAAGAAATGTCTCAGCTGGGTAATGGTGTTGGGTGGTTTGGAACTAGTTGATCTTACGAGGGTTGGGCCTTATCTCACCTTCAGATATTTGGTAACCTAAAAACTGGACTTGCTTCTTAAGGAAGGCGCATTTCTTTAAATTAAACGAGAAACCGGCATCACTTAGGGTTTTCAGCACAGTACGTAGTCTCTCTAAACCTTGTTCTTCATTTACTCCAGGGATTATAAGATCATCCATGTATACAATTGCATATGAGTGTGCTAGGTCACCTAGAGCTGTATTAATAGCTCTTTGGTAAACAGCAGGAGCATTGCGTAGGCCAAAGGGCATAGCTGTAAATTCATAATGAGCATCTGGGGTGATAAAAGCGGTTCTTTCTATCGAATTTGATTTTGCATTTATGTTCACTAGCCACTGCTGGGACACAGGCCTCCTCTCTGTGCGAGGGAATGGGTCGTAATCCACCACGTGGGCCCAGTTCGGGTTGGTGGATGTCACATGTCTTTGAATTTTTGGTTCTAGGACATGCCGGTTTCCTCACGATGTTTTCCTTCACCTCAGCCATGTCCAAACAAGAGTAACTACGTGCACCTGCCAACCTTTGAACTTGGTCACATATTAAAGGCAAAGGATAGCGGTCAGTAACGGTATTAGCATTCAGTTCTCGATAATCTACACACATCCGATCTGTACCATCACATTTTTTTACTAAAAGTATCGTACTAGAAAAAGGAGACTTACTGGGTCTAATAACTCCAGCAGACAATAACTCACTACACTTATTGCGTACACGTTCTTCAGCACTTAAGTGGTAAGGCCGACGTTGTACAATTTTGCATGGGTCAATCAATTCAATTGCTAATTCACCTGTCTTTACTCTACTAATAGGCGTGCCTTCAACAAATGATTCCCTGAAGCTACCAAGAAGTTCTATTAACTGTGATTGAAAATCATCTGTATCAATGTCATTGAAATCAGTTACAGCCTTACCAACATGACAAATATTAACAAGAGAAGATTTTTTGATTATAACAAGTTTGTCATTCGAAAGATGTGCAGAAAATCCCAAAGCTAATAGATCACGTCCAATCAGAATATCATTACTCAGAAAATTATCAGGTATAATGTGAAATCAAATTAGTACATCATGACCACATAGAGTAACATGAGATAAAACTTGTAAATCACACAATATGCTAGTATTTCCTACACCTATCAAAGTAACAGCTGAATGTTGTAATTTACTTTAATTTACCAACAAGTTTAAGTGAAATACTTTCTTTAACCAGGGAACATGAAGGAACTGCACCAGAATCAAAACAAAATGAAAACTTCTCACCAAATTGAGTGATTACCCCGGCGACAGGTTTCATATTGCATACGTCCACTCGTTTCACTACGTCGGATGCGGCGCCGGGTTGTACGCTGCCAGTTGCAGCCGATGTTCTCGAGCATCTTGATGCAATGTGGCCCTCTGTTCCACACCTGTAACACTTCACGCCGGGTTTCATCATAGCAACTCCCATGTTGGGGCGATCGGAATTTGAAGTTATTTGCTGCGTGCCGTGTGAACGGCTGAAACACACGAAAGATCTATGGCCAAACTTTCCACATGTGTTACACTTTGTAACACTATTTAATTTAGGGCGTTTGCCCTCCTGCGTTGAATATGGGTTGGCTCCTGTCTTCGCGACCTCTTGAGAACTTCCCTTGCGATATGAAAATGCTACCAGTTTACGTTGCATTTTACTGCGTGTACTTATATCTTCGAAAAAAATATGGCGTTGTAGTCGTGGTTCGATTTGTCCTATGTGAGCAAGTATGATAGATACCATCATTTCTGCCTTGCCTAATTTACCCCATCGTGACGTGAGTGATGTAAATAAACGGCTTTCATATGCAGCGAGACATTCGCCATTTTGCGGTTTACCATTAAATACTTTCAAAACCGTTGCTGCAGATGTTTCCGACGTATCAAACGAGATAGGAAAATTTCTTTAAACTCTGTCCATTTCATATTGGGATAAACTATTTGTGACAACCATGTTGCAGCTGAACCTTTCAAAGCCTTACTCAATGTCAGAACAAGTTTTCTTCCATGTACATCACGATCCGATAGACAAACATCAGCGGTTGCTAACCAGGCTCGGCCGTCGGTGTCTGCGTCATCCGGATGGTATTCGGGCAACACGATGTTCCTGTCTTTAACAGAATTGCGTAGCGCTTCTACGAGCAGTTGCATGCTGTTTTATTGCGCCTCAAAAAGAGCGCGCCAACCATTGCCCGTTTCGTTTGTTCCGTTATCGCTTTGTACTGGCAACGTGAACACTTCCGATGTCGGAGGAGGACACTCCTCAATAAATTCGAGTTCATGCTCCATGTCTCTCTTGGGTCTCGTGGGCGTCATGTAGGGTTTAATGCTGGCACAAAGCAAGTAAAGTAAGTACTACTTTGCCATCCGAGCTGGTCGCCAATAGCCAAGCAGCAGATTCGTACACCAGTCGTTTCACAGTCACTTTATCTCCGCTAACCTGCAACCACTTCAACTGTGTACGTGTAGGTACTTTTTGACCACTCAAAAAGGCGCACTTGCGCCTCAGATCTGCTCGCGCACCACAGATAACTACCCGCACCCCGTCTCGAAACGGAAACTGCCGGACGAACATACTCTAGGCGGCCATAATGCAGCCACCCTCGCTTGATTGGACAATCAACACATCCGGCAAAGTAAAGTTTTTAAAACGTCCAATCGAAATCCAAGTATTTTGACATAAAAATAAAGTGTTGCCAATCGAATAAAGATTTGAATCAGAAGGTAATCGTTGCCAATGAAACAAAATTAAATTCAGATGATTAAGAACTTCTTTATTCCGTATCTGTTTAATCTACTGTTACAGAAGTAGGAAGTATCCTCCGATGTATATACCTATAGATTAATGAAAATAATTACGACCACAAAATATTAATCTTATTTCCTTTTGCATTTTCAGGTTGTAAGTTATCGGTGTCTTTCGTGCCTCTTGTTTTTATCGTTTTGCGACATTGAATTCCGAAACGAAAGTTATTTTGCATTTTTATTATTTTGCAAAATGTTTTTATTTCTCTCTTTTTAGGTTTACTAACAACCGATTTCGATGAAATTTGCACTATGACCTAAGTTGAGAAATACTTAATCCTATAATAAAAAAGTTAATTAAAAAAATCAAAATACCCGACTGCTTAAAAAGCGAACTAAAAAGACGTAAACAAGAAGAAAATCATGCTGTGCAGTCGGAGGATACATATTCGCGAGCTGGTTGACCAAAACCAGATGTATCCTCCGACTGCACAGCATGATTTTCTTCTTGTTTACGTCTTTTTAGTTCGCTTTTTAAGCAGTCGGGTATTTTGATTTTTTTAATTAACTTTTTTATTTATAACTTTTTAGTTAACATTTTTTTCGAATTAGCTACATTTAAATATATAAGAGTTATATATTTTTAAAATCGCCTCTAAAAACCCTTCATTTTGATACCCCACACGATGGGTTTGGAAGAAAAAATTAAATTGCCCCCCCACAATATGGCGCCCAAAAACCACCATTTTTCTATTTTTCAATTTTAATATAGCCTATGACACTCGCAAGGTTAAGACGAATCGATTGACGTATGAATCATCAAAATCGGTCAACGCGTTTGGTCTCTGGAACGCCACATAGGAACAAACATACATACATACATACATACATACATACATACATACATACATACATACATACATAGACTGATAAACACATTACCCTCCTTCGGCAGTCGGGTAAAAAGAATGATCATGATCCAATCACTAGTTTCGGAGAAATGCGTGGACAAAAATACATACATACATTAAACGGATACATTTGGTCGACGTCACGGGGTATCCATTTGTTGTAAACCTAAACGTTCTCCAGAATGTAACAAATACTTTTCTGAAAACCGCATTAAAATCAGTTCAGCCAAACGCGAGAAAATTGCGGACAAACAACATATGGGTCAAACAGAGAACCTCTTTTTTTAAGTTGGTTAAAAATGCATTTTACCGGAATTTGAAAACATTGATGAGCATATTATCCAACCATTGTTTGTGCTAAATAGGGATAAACAACTGGGCCGTGTATGTTAATTGGTCATGTAAGTAACAACTAGTAACAACTTCTTTAAATGTCACAATGTTAATTTGTTTAAATTTTAATTTTAGCCGGTAAGTAATAATGTTAATTTGAGATGTCTTGCAATAATATCATCACCGAATTTTTGCGAATGTGAGTCGAATCAGATATTCGACTCACATCAAAAGTCTTTATAAATAACTAGCTGATCCCCGGGGCTTCGCTCCCGTCAATTGTCTACCGTACCTACCCTACCTACCCGACCTACCCTACCTTCCCTACCTACCATTCCTAAGACAAATAGTAAAATTAAAATCAAATGTCCGTGGTGGTCCGAGGAGCTTACGGAAAAGAAGAAGAAATTTACCAGATTAAAGAACCGTATCCGCAATGCCGCGCCGGTCCAGCGAGCGATGGTCGTCGACGAGTACCTGAAGGCCAAAGAAAAATACGAGATGCTAGCAAAGAGCGCCCAACTCGCCAGTTGGAAGGCGTTCTGCCGGAAACAGGATCGGGAAGGGGTCTGGAAGGAAATCTACAGGGTGATTGGTAGGACCGCTAGAAGGCAGGAGGAACTGACCCTATGCAGCGATGGTATATTCCTCAACCCAAGCGAATCGGCCGCCCTACTCGCAAATACGTTCTACCCCGAAGACAGAGTAGACCAGGACAACGCTGACCTCTGGCGAATTAGAGAAGCGGCCAGTCGAGTAAATGAGTGGGTTCATGATGAATATCATGATCCACCATTTACCTCGCTGGAGCTGAAGACCGCCGTGGCAGGTTTCAATCCCAAAAAGGCACCAAGAGGGGATGGACTGACGTCTGACATCTGCAGTCGAGCGACCCACCAGCACCTGGATGCGTTCCTTGCCCTCTACAATTTGCAATAGGTGGTCCCATCCTGTGGAATCTCATTCTAGACCCACTATTGCAGGAATTAGAGCGGCGCGGAATCTTTGGACAAGCATTCACCGATGTTATCGTCTTGGTTTTGGATGGCGACTCAGCAACCGAATTTTCAACATCTGCCAATGCAGCCCTCGCCCATGTTCAGAGTTGGCGCGTCAGAAACAAGCTGAGGTTCGCACCGCACAAAACCTGAGCGATGGTCGTAACCAACAAGCGCAAGTGTGATACCCCAAGGCTGAGCATGGCCGGGGTCGACATTGGTATGGTTAAGAAGATGAAGTTGTTGGGTCTAACCATAGACGTGAATGAGCACACTGCGAACGTCTGCAGGAGGGCAGTTAACATTTACAAGCAGCTGTCTCGCGCCGCTAAAGTGAGTAGAGGAATGAGGGGATTTGACGCACATATCATACACGCAATCTACACTGCTATGATTGAGCCCATAATAACGTACGCGGCCGCAGCCTGGGCTCCCGCTACGAAGAAGCTGGGAAAACGGAAGAAACTAGGCTCAGTCCAACGAGGATTCGTCCAGAAGATCTGTAAATCTTACGGCACTGTCTCCCTGAACTCGGCACTGGTACTGTCCGGAATACTACCTCTAGATCTGCGCATACAGGAGGCAGCCGCCCTGTATGAAGCGAGGAGAGGGCCATCCCGGTTTGTGCCAGGAGATAGGGAGATCGAAGGTGCGGTAAGGTTTGCAGAGGCTCCTCATCCAGCTACACAGATGCCCCTGGAGTTCATGTGCCTGACAGACCAACAGTTGCTAGACAGCAACAATGTGCAGGCGGTGCGAATCTTCACCGACGGCAGCAAGATTGAGGGGAAGGTCGGAGCCGCATTATCCATTTGGGATAATGAAAGCGAAGCGAAATGCTTGGAAACATGCTGGTCCTGCTCCGTAGGGCAATCTTTAGTGTAGAAACTATCAAAATGGTTAATTTGTGTACGGTATAATAATATTCATAATTATTATAGTAACGCTTTATTTTTATTTATTTTCTTCTCTATTTGTTTAAAAAATTGACTCGCACACTGTTCCGTTGTTGTTGAATTAGGTAATTTACCTATGTTTGCAATATTTGTAAGTATGTGAGAACCATGTCCCTATGAAGTGAAGGGATTTACCTGTTAGTGCTTGTAATACTTTATAACTATATTTAGTATAGTAGTGCTGGGTGCATCGTTCTCACGTATAAGAATTTATTAATGTATGTACTATTTATGTTAATATTGTAAAAGCCTTTATTTTTTTAAAAGAGTAAGTATGGAGTTTCTTGTGCATTCTTCTCCATATCAACCTACATTTCCGAATGCACGGTAGAATCAATTTTTTATAACATGTAATTTTTTTTTAACGTTCAAAAGTGCCGCATAATGGCCTCATCATCATCATCATATCAGCCGAAAGACGTCCACTGCTGGACATAGGCTTCCCCCAAGCGTCGCCACATTGACCGGTCCCGTGCGTCTCGCAACCAGCGGATTCCCGCAACCTTTACCAGGTCATCGGTCCACCTGGTAGGAGGCCTTCCAACGCAACGTCTTCCGGTTCGCGGTCGCCACTCCAGAACCTTTCTGCCCCATCGGCCATCCGATCTGCGAGCAATGTGCCCTGCCCACTGCCACTTAAGTTTGGCAATTCTTCGGGCTATGTCGGTAACCTTGGTTCTCTTGCGGATCTCTACATTTCTGATTCGATCACGCAAGGAAATTCCGAGCATAGCCCTCTCCATTGCCCTTTGAGTGACTGTAAGTTTTCTGATGAGGCCCATTGTAAGCGACCACGTCTCAGAGCCATATGTCAGCACTGGCAACACACACTGGTCATAGACTTTCGTCTTGAGACACTGTGGTAAGTTGGACGAGAAGATACCGCGCAACTTCCCGAACGCTGCCCAGCCGAGTCGGATTCGACGGTTGACCTCTTTCTCGAAGTTGGCCCTACCCAACTGGATCGTTTGTCCCAGGTAGACATAGTCGCCCACAACTTCGAGTGTAGAGTCTCCTACCTTAATAGGAGTGGGTGTAACATGGGCATTCAACATCACCTTGGTTTTGTCCATGTTCATTCTAAGACCCACTCTTCCGGAAGCTCTACTGAGGTCATCGAGCATTGTACTGAGGTCCTCCATGGTCTCAGCCATAACCACTATATCGTCAGCAAACCGAAGGTGAGTGATGTACTCGCCATTGACGTTGATGCCTAGCCCTCTCCAGTCCAGAACCTTGAAGACATCCTCCAGTGCAGCGGTAAACAGCTTCGGAGATATGACGTCTCCCTGTCTCACACCTCGCTGCAGAAGGACTGGTTCCGAGGTCTGATCCTGAAGTCGAACTGACATGGTGGCGTTTTTGTATAAACACTTCAAAACTTCGATGTACCGGTAGTCAATTTGGCACCGTTGGAGAGACTGCAGTACAGCCCAAGTTTCGATCGAATCGAAGGCTTTCTCGTAGTCAACAAACGCTAAACAGAGAGGCAGGTTGTACTCTTCGGTCTTCTGTATAACCTGCCGCAGCGTATGTATGTGGTCTACGGTGCTGAAGCCTTTACGGAATCCGGCTTGTTCGGGAGGCTGGAAATCGTCAAACCTGCGCGCGAGACGATTCGTCATGACTCTTGAAAACAGCTTGTAGACATGGCTAAGAAGTGTGATGGGCCTATAGTTCTTCAGTAAGGCATTGTCACCCTTCTTGAAGAAGAGTACCACCACACCCCTGCACCATGCCTGTGGCGTTTTCCCTTCGAGTATGACGGAATCAAACAGCTTCTGAAGGGCCTTAAGGATTGGTTTTCCACCCGCCTTCAGGAGTTCGGCCGTAATTCCGTCGTCACCCGGTGCCTTGTTGTTCTTAAGCTGTTTCAGAGCCATCCTAATCTCATACAGGCTGACGTCCGGAATGTCTTCGGTATAGTGTCGGGTCAATCTAGCTCTAGGGTCATTCGCTAGATTCGCGACGGGTTTACTGGTTGACGTGTACATAATGACTGGTTGACGTGTACGTGTACATAATGGCCTAGTTGAAATAAATACATTTGATTTGATTTGATTTGAAGTCCGGAACCTCAAACTTAGCTTAGCCGCGTACTGCACAGTCTACCAGGCGGAACTCCTGGCTATCTGCAAAGCGACGGACATGATCCTTACGCGGCAAGAGACGAGCTATGGTTTGTACAGTGACTCAATGTCAGCATTGCAGACGGTTGCAAACCATGGCTCTATCCATCCCCTGGCGGTTCGCGCGCGCGCCAATTTGGCTCAAGCCCTGGCCCAGAGCAAAGCTGTGTCTTTGTTCTGGATCAAGGCCCACGCGGGCCTGCCGGGTAATGAGCGAGGGGACGAGTTGGCAAGAAAGGCAGCATTGTCGTTACGGAGGAAGCCGGACTACGACCAGTGTCCGGTATCATTTATCAAGCGACAGATCTGTATGGAATCGCTTGATGAATGGAACCGAAGATATATGTCGGGCGAGACAGCCTCTGTGACGAAAATGTTTCTTCCGGATACCATAGCGGCTTTCCGTATTATAAAACAGGTGCGGCCCACAGGCGTTCTCACGCAGGTTTTGACGGGGCACGGTGGGTTCTCTGAATACTTGAATCGCTTCAAGTGTAAGGAGAGCCCATCGTGCGTCTGCGATCCAGGCATGGCGGAGTCTGTCCAGCACATACTTGTAGATTGCCCGTTATTTATCAGGGAACGCTACCAACTCGAATGTGAGCTGGACAGGAGACTGACGAAGGAGAGCCTGCATGGACTCATGATTAAGCAACACAGGGCAAAGTTCCTGGTGTACTGTGTTAATGTGGCTTCCACCGTCATTGCACGAAACCGAAGCTGAAGCGGCACTATGCTTCACTAGTATTATAAGAATATTTTGTAAGAAGCATAGAATAGCACGCACAAAACTGCAATGACGAACCGTGCACTGGGGTAGTACCTAAGAAAACAGATTGTCTGTATGGTGAAAAGCACTGTTGTGCTTCTCATCCCTATTTGTAAGGCTTAATTTATATATTTTCTTGATTTCCCCTGTGATCCCCAACGCTAGGAGACAGGGACGTTGAGCGACGTACCACATTTGCTTCAACACCCCACCCGGCGGAACATATGAGTCTGCAGTTCATATGCCTGGCAGACCAAGAACAACTTGCACACCACTGCAAGCAGTGCAAATATACACGGACGGCAGCAAAATTGATGGAAAGGTGGGGGCGGCATTGTCTCTCTGGAGAAATGGCGCCGCAACCAAATGCCAGAAAATGAAGCTGTCGTCCCACTGCATGGTCTACCAGGCCGGGCTGGCCATATGCAAAGCCACGCGGGAGATCCATAAGCACACAGAAGGGTCTTTTGGCATATTCAGTGAGTCATGATCGTCACTGGAAACGGTCGCAAACCACCACTCCTCTCACCCCCTCGCAGTCGAAACCAGGGAGAACGTGCGAAAATGCAAAATCCAAAACAAGCATGTGACTTTGTTTTGGATTAAGGCGCACGCGGGACTGGAGGGGAATGAGAGAGCCAACCATTTGGCTAAAGAAGCGGCGCTAAACCTCAAGAAGAGGCCAGATTACGACCAGTGTCCGGTTTCATTCGTCAAGCGGCAAATCCGAAAGGATTCGTTTATTATAATTACCCAAGTTATGACAGGGCATGGTGGGTTTTCAGAATACCTGAACAGATTCAAGTGTAAGGAAAGCCCATCATACGCTTGTGACCCTGACGAAGATGAGACAGCGATCCACGTACTGACTGCCCGGTATATGGCCAAGAAAAATATCATATAGAACAGAAGCTAGGAATTGACATTAAGCCAGAGACTTTTAATAGACTTATAACTGACAAAAAATACAGCACTACATTTATTGAATACTGTTCCAACATAGCATAGAAAACAGTCAATAAGAACTAATAAAACAAAAGAAGAATTTTCTAAATCGGTCCAGGCGTCTTTGAGTAATCGGGGAACATACATAAAAAAAACATAAAAGATTCCGACGAATTGAGAACCTCCTCCTTTTTTTGAAGTCGGTTAAAAAAATTTAACATCAACGCTCAAAACCGTATATGTTGATATACAGTCGGAAGCAAAAAGAATGATAGAACCTATAGCTAAATAGAAATAAGATATCATTATAAACACACACGCTGTATAATTAGTAAAAATAAGTCTTGAGAAAATAAGTAAATTAAGAAACTCACAATGAAATAGATATTAAATTTCATAGATAATAATAATTATGTACAAATTGATCTTGAATAAAGATGAGTCCCAAAGGTCTCGGATAATGTCCGGGGAACCTCCCTAGCTCGCAGATTCCGCCTTGCGCGGAGAGGTAGGCGCCATAGAAACAAAAAACAATAAAAACAACCGGTAGGTAGTAGGGTAGGGTAGGGTAGGTAGGGTAGGTAGGGTAGGTAGGGTAGGTAGGGTAGGTAGGGTAGGTAGGGTAGGTAGGGTAGGTAGGGTAGGTAGGGTAGGTAGGGTAGGTAGGGTAGGGTAGGTAGGGTAGGTAGGCTCTCCTAGATACTGACTGTATCTAGAATGTTGCTGTGCCCGACAGGGTCCATAATTGTTTCAGTAACATATATTTAACACCTGTATGTACATTATGGATGCAATAAATTGAATTTGAATTTGAAAGATTGATGAAAATAATTATGACCACAAAATATTAATCTTATTTCTTTTTGCATTTTCAGGATGTAAGTTATGGGTGTCTTTCGTACCTCTTGTTTTTATCATTTTGCGAAACCAACTTCCAAAACGAAAGTTATTTTGCACTTTTTATTATTTTGCGAAAAGTTTTTATTTCTCTCTTTTTAGTTTTACTAACAACCGATTTCGATGAAACTTGCACTATGACCTAAGTTGAGAGATACTTAATTCAATAAAAGAATGATCATGATCCGATCAATAGTTTCGGAGAAATGCGTGTATAAAAATACATACATACATAAAACGGATACATTTGGTCGACGTCACGGGGTATCCATTTGTTGTAAACCTAAACGTTCTCCAGAATGTAACAAATACTTTTAACTAACGCGAGAAAATTGCGGACAAACAACATATGGGTCAAACCGAGAATCTCATTTTTTAAGTTGGTTATAAATGCATTTTACCGGAATTTGAAAACTTTGGTGAGCATATTATCCAACCATTGTTTGTGCTTAATAGGGATAAACATCTGGGCCGTGTATGTTAATTGTGCAGATTAGTAACAAATTCTTTAAATATCACAATGTTAATTTGCATAAATTTAAATTTTAGGCGGTAAGTAATAAGGTTAATTTGAGATGTCTTGCAATAATATCATCACCGAATTTTTGCGAATGTGAATCGAATCAGATATTCGACTCACATCAAAAGTCTTTATAAATAACTAGCTGACCCCCGGGGCTTCGCTCCCGTCAATTGGCTACCTACCGGTAGATAGGTAGCCAACCTACCCTACTTACTCTACCCTACCTACTCTATTCTACCTACAATACTCTACCTACCCTACCCTACCTACACTACCCTACCTACCCTACCTTACCTACTCTCCCTACCCTCCCCTACCAACCCTACCCTACCTACACAACCCAACCTACCCTACCCGACCTAATCATGTCGTACATAATTTTTATGTATCATCAATAGTTTTCTCAGCGCACGCCAAAGAATGAATTTTATATGCAACATTTTGTTACTTTGGGTTACATTATTGCAATTTTCATAAGGATCTCTATTTTTTTTTGAAAATATATTATAGCCATTGACATTTAGGAATAATGTAGCTTTCTACTGGTGAAAGAATATATATATACTATATATATATACTAGATACAGAGATTACCTCCTACAACGTCACAAATTCCCAATTCACAAACTTTACCTCTTTTATTAGTATAAATTTATCTTTATAATTAATCTTTTTAATAAACACATTTGCCCGAATGTTTTCACGCCACATTTGGGAAAATATGCCATTGGGATTAGATTCAATTTTGAAATAAGATGCAAGGTAACTGGTCAACCTATTCACGCCATTTACGGAATTGTTATAGGCTAACATAAAAAAAACCGGCCAAGTGCGAGTCGGACTCGCGCACGAAGGGTTCCATACCATTATCGCAAAAAAAAAGGAAAAAATACACGTTTGTTGTATGGGAGCCCCACTTAAATATTTATTTTATTCTGTTTTTAGTATTTGTTGTTATAGCGGCAACAGAAATACATCATCTGTGAAAATGTCAACTGTCAAGCCATCACGGTTCATGAGATACAGCCTGGTGACAGACGGACAGACAGACAGATCGCGAAGTCTTAGTAAGAGGGTCCCGATTTTACCCTTTGGGTACGGAACCCTAAAAAAGGCATTGTACCGAAAATTTAAACCATTGCTTACTAAAAGTTGCATTAGTATGTTAAAGTTGTTGTTTAAAGTTTTAAATATCACAATGCCATATTTTTTTATTTTTTAGACGGTAAGTAATAAAGTCAATTTGAGATGTATTTGCATTAATATCATCCCAATTGGATTTGAGCCACATTTGCGTAATCAGGAAAAAATATTTAATGATTTAAATAGGGGTTGAAACATTTGGGGTAATTTATGTATATTTAATGACTTAAACGAAAGGTAAAAAACATCTTTACAACAAGGTCTTGTTGTCATTTAACAGAAATATTTTTCTCGTCTCTCTCTCTAAAAGAAAAATAACGTTACCCCAGACTAGGAATTCATGTATCGTGGGTGCGTTTACAAACATTTAAACTCACATACACAATATTTGTTCCGAGCGGGCATTGAACCCGCGACACGCTGCGCAGCAGCCGATCGCTCAACCACTACACCAACCGTAAATAAACTAGCCTTCCCGTTATACGCATGTTAGGCTAAAAGACCGAAAACGCTAATTAGCAAATTCTCGTCGACGCCATCTTAGATTTTGGTTTTGATCCCATATAAATATTTGTATAAGCGACACCAAAGACCATGAAAATGATACAAATTGTTGTCAGCACCACTTCACCCGTTGTGAAATTAGAATTTTGTGACAATAACAGCATAAAAAAGTGACATTTATCTCGCTAAGGGATATAGTGTTACTCGGTAACTGGTTTGTGTAGGTTAGGTATGCATATTTATAATCAATGAACTGGTTAAATAATTATTTGAATGACGACTAAGATTACAAATTTTGGACAAGCAAATTAAAATAAAAAATCTGCTCGACACGCATGGAGCCCGTCCTATTTTAGAGCGTATCGGCTAATAAGGTGCGGGGAGGAGCGTCGTTGAAACGTTAAATGAAACTTCAAGTGGTTCTTAGAATGCAACAATGTTGCTTCTAAGAACTTCCAATTAAAATATTTCATATGTTTTATAAATTAGTCATAGTTTATTTCGTAAATAAACTATGACTAATTTATAAAGCACTGCCCAAGTGACATGTCAAATTTGTGGTCCGTATTTTAAAATTAGTTTTAATTATTATATACTTGAAATTAGTGTGTAATTATAAGTAAAAACACAATAAAACGTCATAAATGTTATTGTTTTCCTGGCGAAGTAACAAGTTAAATAAGATTTTTTGTCCCGGTTGTCGACCGGTAACCTATCAAACAGCTGACGAACGAACTACGGCATTATACGGGGAGTATTGTTTACATAAGTCTTGTAAATTATGGCATACAATATTATTTAACTTTGAAATATGCTCTCCTTTAGTTTTACTGTAACAATTTTGCTAATTTAGCACTCTGTAGTGTTTATGTTTATAAATCGTTTCGTTGACAAAGTAGATAACGAAACAAAATCAACATTAGGCCCATTTAATTAGTTCTATTAATTGATTCTTATCCTTCACTTATACCAAACGCTTATGATATTTGCATAGTTAAACTATTAAACTGCAATAAATCATACATTTATATTTTGGGCACCCTACCCACATTAAATAAAAGTAAAGCTGAAAGGCAATCAAAAGCAAAAAATTTAAAAATAATTAGCTTTTCAAGCCAATGCAGCAGCCTACCTCATAATTAAACTAACTTTTTTCATTTTATTATTACCTACTTATAGTTTTTTTTCTATTTTACTCCATTTCCAGCTTTTCTGTCTTTTTGTCTATTCTTTTGGTTATCACCGTTTCTTTAATTCTACTTTTAGTAAACTATCCTGAAACCATGCCTATGATGACACGTAAAGCTACTGCTCAGGACTTGGAATTTAAACTAAGAACAGCACTCCAAGAGCTTAAAGAATCGCAACATCAATGTCAGGCAATTATGAAATGTATCTAACTGCTAGAGGGTGGTGACCTGGTGACCTGAAATACAGACCCTTAAAGCCTAGCTTAGGCACCACTCTACCACAATAAACTAAATTATATCAAGTACCGTTAGTGTAACATTGTCTGTAATGTTTATTGTGGTGAGAAATAAATAAATAAAAATAAATAAATAACACAAGTAAAATTTCTAAATTAAAAAAAAATCCCCTGCACATTTTTATTTCATGCTACATAATTTATCTAGTACATAGTCGCTTCGATAGGCAATCTATTGAACACGTAATTATGACACGATATCTTGCGTTAACACCCTGATTCAAACAGTGAAATGCCCATAACTTTTGAACGGCTGAACCGATTTGATTCAAACATAGCTAAGAACACTCTCGACAAAATTACCTTTCAAACAAAACAACTAAATCAAAGTCGGTTTACCCATTTGGACGCTACGATGCCACAGACAGACACACATATACACAGATACACAGCAACACACCTCAAACTTATAACACCCCTCTTTTTCCGTCGGGGGTTATTTATTTCAAGAAACATGGTTATCCAATCTTTGTGGGATGGACAAGTACCACGTAAAATCAGCAAGAAATAGATCAAAACCAAGGAAGAATTAGAAAGTATCAATCAATTTAAAATAACAAGATGTTTCGGTGCGAGAACAGCGAGTAGTATAGAGTTATACGGCTTTAGTGACGCATCAACAAAAGAATATGCACGTGTCATTTACTACAGAGCAAGAAATAGCTATCAATCAAAAATATTAGTAGCAGCTAAATCAAAATTAGTTCCTACGAAAAAACGAATATTGACCTCGATTTGAACTATGTGGAGCACTGTTGCAGCCAAGCTCATGACCAAAGTCAAACAGTGTCTAGCAGGTCATGGCCTACATAAATTTGCTTAAAAGAAACCCAAGATGATGGAAAATGTTCAAAGCAAATAGAACAATACAAATAACAGATAGCATTGAACCACAATCTAGGCGATATGTAAAATGAAAATAAAATTGTGGAAGCCGAGGACTCACAGTGGCTCAATTAAATGATTGTCGTTTATGAGAGTTTATAAATGTTTTGTAAAATTAAAGATTACGATATATTTGTAGTAAATTACCAGGTACTGATTGCTAAAAAAATTATAAGTGTGATCTGACATGCGTGTGACTGCCTGCTACAGGCTCACTGTGAGGTCCCGACATGGACACACACATGTCAATCTTTCCACTAGTATAATAGCCCATGGAACTTAGATTTAAGTGGTCTTCGTATTATAAGGCTCATGCTAAGCACACGTGTCTTTCATAAAATAAATATATTTTTAACAAGTTTTGCGCTTTTATATTTGACTTGATAATGAAAATTGTATGTTTTATTATCACACTATTATTACAAAAGGGTACATACCGCTGCAGAGAAATGTCACCCCCTAGAAATGTATAAAAAACGACATATATGGTCAGGAGGATATACTACGATTTTTACGTGCGCTCTCTGTGACAACAATGAAGTTAGTTTTCTGTAGTTATTGACATCGATTTCGACAAGTAAGCGTGCAAGATACCCATTTAACAATAATTCTTTACGTTATTGATACAAAATTGTCATGCGCTAACTAACATCAGCATAATTAGGCAGCACTGTATGGCTATAGACGGGTGTTGCGGGTTGAGGGGAAGTAGGTAGGTGCTTGTATGGCGATCTTTCAAAATAAAGGGGATCACTTAGATACGTAGTATTATTTATTATTCATAAGTTTGTTTTCGTACTAACGCATCATATAGTGATCTTTTGAGCAAATACAGGCTACAAGATCTGAAAACCAGACGTCTTGTTTTGGAGACAATGTTTTTATTTCACCTCTGCAATAACGCATTCGACTGTACTGATATTATAAGTAAGATTAGTTACATAGTACCAAGAAATAGGGTAAACGGTATAGTTATTGGCCAGTTAAGCTACCTCAAGACGCTATTTATAATATAAAAAAATATAAAACGGATAAATGTAAAGGAAATAATTTTTAAAATATACAACATTAAAGTATTTATTCAATGGTATGGCTTGCATACTCCTTTTTCATACACTTTTATTAATAAAATCTACATAAAGATACAAATATTGAAATAACAGTTATTGGCCACCATAATCACAGTAATTGGCCGTGTAATCTTACAGTTATTGGCCATAGCAAACAAAATAATTATTAATATTCAAAAACAAAAACTACTAATTAAAAATGTTGTAATCATCAGAAGGCTCGGAATCATTGTTAATTACGTAACTTTTGTGGCATATAAAATCAACAAATTCGTCAGCATCCGGGATATTTTCTCGATGATTATTGGGTATACAGTGATTAGCCATTCCTTGAGATTATTGAGTAGCGATTCCTAGATGGAATCTTCTTTTTTATGAGTCAAATACGGCGTCGGTGCAAACGCCGATTTAAAGTGGGATTTTTAAGTTTAAATTGTAAAGTTGCCCTGGTAATATTATATTTTTTCGCAACTGCTCTCAAACAATTTTTTTTATTCTGATTTTTATCTAACACCTCATCTAGGGCTTCTTTGGTGTACTAAGGTGTAAAAAGACCTTTTGGCATGATTATTTTTGTTTAACCTGATAGAACAGAAAAATAAGCATGAGTGATCTTGTCCAAAATAAAAATATTATAGTTATTGGCCTCTTTTTTGTATTGAAAATTATTCCAGACTTCATAGTACTTGGCCTAGGCCAATAACTGTTTACACAGCCCTAAAATTAGTGACAAACTAATATGATGCCTAATATAACAAATGGTAAAGATTTAATTCATTATAAACGCATTTAGTTTTGGATCAAATGAATATAGTTATTGGCATAGGTGGCCAATTACTGTAATGTTATTTAAATTATTGGTGCAGTAATTGGCCACTACATTTTTAAAGTTTATGTTATGATTTTGTCATTTTACCCTTCAAATAGGCGTAGTATGCATTTCACTCTATATATTTTACAGATTTTTAATCACTGAACTATGTAAATTTACTACAAAATATCACATCCTAAAATTGTATGAACTTAACATTTTTTAAACAAACTTACCTGTTTTCGATACCGCTACGAAAAAATCACAGGCTACAAAAGAACGAATACATCTAGCGGTGTTTTGACAAAACTTTTAGACAGTCAACAATTGTGTTGCCTTAATGCATTTTAATATTTACCATTTAGTAATGTGGGTTGCTAGTTTTTCAATACCGCTGGTGAAATGGCTAATAACTATATAGGGGCCAATAACTATACTGTTTCCCCTATCATAAGCCGCGTGTGCGACCCCTGTTCTCCGTATCTTGGAGTCGTACGAACGCAGGTTTGCGGGCACCCTTACTCCGCCTTGCTGATCAATATAATAAGAACTTCATAAATATTGACATCTTCGCTGTCTCAGCAGGACAATTTAGACGCCTCGTTTGTGAGACAATTAATTCTGCCGACATTTCAATTTGTAATTCGTAGATTTTTATTTGCTCATTGCTTTTTTTTTAATAATGGTAATATAATAATTTTAATAATCAGTATAGTAGTCATTAATTTTGTTTTGTTGACGCCCTGTTTGTAAGATAATTATAATTGATTCTGCTGACATTTTAATCTGTATTTTTTCCGTTTGTTTTTTTTTGTAATAATTTAATTATAATTAATTAATTTTATTTTATTCTATAATGATAATTTGATTAATTTTTATATATTTTCGTTTTATTCTTTCTTGCATGCCTGTTTGGTTCTATCTTTGTCACTTGATTTTATTTATTTTTAATTTAAATATTGTAAGCGCACGTCGCATTAATTTTGTAAACTGTTTTTTATATTATGTGGAAAATGTCGCTGATTGCACATTTGTTTTTCTTTGTGCCGAAATTTTATGTATTGCTGCAATATGCAGTCGTTTGTTTTCCCAAATAAAAAAAAAATAAGGTATTAATATAGTAACCCAATTAGGATTAACAAATATTTGTTTACTGAAAAATCAGATAATTTAGTTTTGAAGATTTCGCAAGAGTACCATCATGTTACTCATGTTTGTAACACACAGAACAACAATTTACATCTCTCGCAGTTTTTCAAAACTGCTTACAAAAAACAATTATTTTGTCAGGTTCCTCGTAAGTATGACCCTTGCTGTTGGGCGTTTTGGAGCGTTTGCAAAACTTTTGTTGCGATAGTATGTACCAATATGGCTGTGATAAGTGCGCCTGCACCTTATTATGGAATGTAGAAGGGTATGGCGTATGGTATATGACATCTGATTGCAGCTGGTTGAGTTGTATCATCTGGATCGTCATGACTTGGTTCTGTATTCTGTGGACTACAAAAGTCTTGACATCTTAGTTCAATCGACATCCTAAGTCGATTGCCCGGAGACTGAGCCATTCGCCCGTACGCCAGATACTGTCACATATTTTAAGTATTGCGCTTGCTCTTGACACTACCGTTGCTTTTATGATCTCAGATGTCAATTGGTCCAGCCCAGGTGTTTTCCTGTTTGGAGCGCAGCAATCTCCGCTGTGACTTCAGATAACAGTATAGGAGGTTCAAGATTAAAATTATCCCATGATATTGGCACACGCCTGACTGTGATTTGGGATTCCTATAGAGATCTTCGCAATACTTCTGCCACCTTTCTGCTACTTCTTTGTCGCGGCGGCATAGTAATTGTATTACTCTGCTCAGCTTCGAGTATCTGACACGATCCTCCGGGCTTGTCAGGCCCGACAGTTTCAAATCCTTCCTCTCCTCAATCTTAGCCCAGGTGCCAACAGAGAGTCAGGATTGTCTGCGCATGGATTTACAGTTGGTGGATATTTCACTATGGCGTCGCTGATGCCTCTACAGAACGCTGGTTTTTCTAGCGGCCCCAGAATGCGCGGTCTCACCAGGGGTCCTTTTTTCACTGTTTTTAAGCGCAGGGCAAATTTGGCCACCAGAAGACAGTGATCGGAACCACAGTTTGCACCAGGGAAGGTTCTTACGTTGGAAATCGAGCTTTTCCAGCGGCTATCGATTATGACGTAATCAATTTGATTGCGATATCGATCTCCTGGAGACTTCCACGTATAGAGACGCCTTGGATGATGCTGAAAGCAGGTGTTCATTATGGTTAAACTTCTGGCAATGCAGTATTCCAGTAATCTCTCTCCTCTATCATTTCTATTGCCCAGCCCAAAGTTCCCAACCGTGCCTCTGATGTGATCATCCCGGGTCGTGCATCCCACCTGTGCGTTACAGTCTCCAATCACCAACGTTATCTCGCGATTCGGAATCCTGGATAAAGTATAAAAATCATCAATGACATCATCCTTTGCAGCCGCTGTTGGGGCATATACCACGACAATGTTCAGCGTACAGGGGCGTGTGCCCAATCTGAGGGCGATAATTCTATCCCTTTAGGTGATGCGGCACCCAGATAGCAACTCCGTTGGTGCTGGAGTCCGAAGGGCCAGAGAAATATAGCGTATTTCAGTTTTTTTTTTTTGTCAGTTATAGGCTCGCGTTTTACCACTATCTCACCTGATATTCAAGCGATGATGTGGTCTTCGATGGAGCACGCTTGCCTAATAGTAACCTATTCACTCTTGACTTAAAGACCCCTAGATTGTAGCTATCGGGAAACAAAGACTCCGGCAGGGAATTCCTCTCCTTAGCTGTACGCATAATAAAAGTATTCTCAAAACTTTTAGTGCGTATGGGTGGGATGTCCACCATCTACCGATGGCGCATCGCCGTACGTCTGGTAGTCCGATGATGAAACGGGCTGGGCGGAATTAGATCATGCAATTCCATCGCACACTCCCCGAAATGTAATCGATAAAAAACCGACAAGCTGGCAACTCCACGACGATGTTCAAAACTCTGGAGGTTTGACTTAACCAGTGCCTCATTGCCGATGAGCCTCTTGGCCCACTTTTCGATCGACTCTAGTGCATCAAGCTGGTATTTGACAGATCCGTCCCAGAGATGAGAACAGTACTCCATGCATGATCGAACTTGCGCTTGATACAAGTTAGAGGTTTTCTGGTGTCCTTGCCCTCTCATATTGTGCGTCTCGGTTATTCCCAACAAAGCCAGTATCTCTTCCTTACAGTATATTTTTTCTAACCTTTTTACCATAGATCTAAGTGTATCTACATCTATCTTAAAATGAACATTACTTGATGCGTGTATAAACGCTAACATATTGTCTATTCTAACTAATTCTAATATTCACATCAGCGGCCTTTTTTTCATATTCCCACTGCTGGGACTCAGGCCTCCTCTTATAGATGGAGTGTGCTATAATCCACCACGCGAGCTCTATGCGGATTGGTAGATGTCACAATTCTTCGAATATTCTAATCTTAAGTCTTCTAAATTTTCACTTATAATAGATATGAGCTGACCAAACTTTGCATAGGCTATGAACTTACCTATTGTATGAGTGTTATTTAACAATAGCTCTAAGGTGCTATTGATTTTATTTTGATTTTCAACTAATTGTATTAGAACGCTATTATGCTTAGAAATCCATTATTTGCTGAGACTGATGTGATTTTTAAATTCACTAACTTATTGTTTTTGATCTATAGAATTTTGATGGCATTTTCGCATCTGCGTAATCTTGATTGCCAGTTATGCTCTTAATTACAGAAACAAGATAGTCTACTAGACCTCTCTTTACACGACCGGGCTCTAAAAATTTTAGCTGATTAGACACTTTGTCAACTTTGTTAGTAAGATAACAAATTTGGAATTCAAATAGCATATAAGTGTCCATATAACTGTTATATATTTTTAAATTTATTATTATTATAAATTATATTTTTGAATGTGTTATATATTCGCCATTTTTCTATTTTCCAATTTGAATGTGGCCAGTGACGCTCGCAAGGTTAAGATGAATCGATTAACTAAGACTCATCAAAATCGGCCAAAGCGTTTGGTTTCTACAACGCCACATAAGAACAAACGTACATATACATAGACTGATAAACACATTACCCTCCTTGGGCAGTCGGGTAAAAAATAACAAATATGCAGATAATACGCGGCGACTGGAAACTCATCATATCCTGTGATTTAGATCCTTATTGAGATGGATTTACCGCACTTAACGATTGTATAATGGTCCTAGAACAAACACGCAGCACTATCCGAGAACAAACACATTGTGATATAATATTATTATTGCAATAACGTCTGTACGAGCAAACCTGTATATATCAATTGTTTCATTTTTTGCTGAATAAAAATGAAACAATTGATATGTTGGATGATTAGTTGCTGGTTGTTGTTGGTGTGCATCGACGCGCAATGAAAAAAAATTATACATTTGAGTAAATATTTAGTAATTGTATAGCATCGTTGTTTGGTAAAGCAAAAATACTCATTCGCCGCGGCGTACTATCATAATCTTACAAATTCATACAAACACGGGCAAGTAGGTTCAATGCCCCTGACAAACTGAGTTTGGCGCAAACAATTTCAATATTAGAAGATACCGGAACTTCCGAATTGCTCCTAGTCGGTATGATTATATTCATAATACATTAATGAAAATAATTGCGATGACAAAATATTAATCATATTTCCTTTGGTATTTTCAGGACGTAAGTTATAATATACAATCGTTAGATTCCATAATCGTTAGACAATTTTTAAAATCAGTTTGAAGGACCTCCACGCGACTCAGTCGCCATGAGAACGGTGAAACCCTTGAGTAATGTCAATAGAAAATAAGTTATAATTGTCAGTTTGATGATTCAAGGTGGAGTTGAGTTGGAGGTCTTGGCTTGGCAATTACCTAATCTAAACCCTCCTAATATTATTATAATTCCTTGGTATAGTTATAATTCTTATTTATATAAAATACAAAACATACACTTGTGACTGGTGAGGCTCTCAATCAGCGCAACTAATGTAAACTAAATGGCTAATAAAGTTTTGAGCCGTTTGGGTTAACTGGGTAGTTACTGAGTTGTGGAGGTCAGATAGTCAGTCAGCAAATAGTAACCAAAGGTTTAAAAGTTTAAAATTATGGTACAATAATTAAATCTTATTTGACCATTAATTCCTTCTAGGGCATGTAGTCTACTTGATTTTGACAAAATTTTGGCCCCCACAATATGGCGCCCAAAAGCCGCTTTTTTTCTATTTTCTAATTTTAATGTAGCCAGTGACGCTCGCAAGGTTAAGATGAATCGATTGACTAAAATTCATCAAAATCGGCCAACGCGTTTGGTTAACGCCACATAAGAACAAACATACATACACATATACCTAGACTGATAAACACATTACCCTCCTTCGGCAGTGGGGTAAAAAATAACAAATATGTAGATAATACGCGACGACTGGAAATTAATCATATACTGTGATTTAGATCCTTATTGAGATGGATTTACCGCACTTTAAAGTAAATATGGGCCGACTGTATTGCCTTAGTAAAAAGTCATAATTCAAGGTTTCGCTCTCGTCTCTTTCCTCCTCCAATATTAGACCAATTTAAAAGGTCTTCCATAAACTGGTAAAGTAAAATATATACTATGCCTCGATGATTTCCTTTTTTCATTTAAATTTGTCAAATTTTTACACTAAGCCGCTGTTGACAGCGCAATTTTGAGCATTTTTTAAGGGTTCTAGTGCTTCTACAGATAATCTATCATCAAAAAAGAAAACTTTGGGGCGTATATATCTTTAATTTTCAGTTTATGGAATATCTTTTGAATTGTTGCAATATTGGAGGAGGAAAAAGGCGAGAGCCAAACCTCGATTGATGACTTTTTACTAAGGAAATTCAGTCGGCGCTCTCTGCCCCGGTTTCCTCTGGTCCTAGAACAAACACGCAGCACAATCCGAGAACAAACACATTATGATATAATATTATTATTGCAATAACGTCTGTACGAGCAAACCTGTGTATATCAATTGTTTCATTTTTTGCTGAATAAAAATGAAACAATTGATATGTTGGATGATTAGTTGCTGGTTGTTGTTGGTGTGCATCGACGCGCAATGAAAAAAAAATATACATTTGAGTAAACATTTAGTAATTGTATAGCATCGTTGTTTGGTAAAGCAAAAATACACATTCGCCGCGGCGTACTATCATAATCTTACAAATTCATACAAACACGGGCAAGTAGGTTCAATGCCCCTGAAAAACTGAGTTTGGCGCAAACAATTTCAATATTAGAAGATACCGAATTGCTCTTAGTCGGTATGATTATATTCATAATACATTAATGAAAATAATTGCGATGACAAAATATTAATCATATTTCCTTTTGTATTTTCAGGAAGTAAGTTATAATATATAATCAATAGATTCCATAATCGTTAGACAATTTTCAAAATCAGTTTGAAGGACCTCCACGCGACTCAGTCGCCATGAGAATGGTGAAACCCTTGAATAATGTCAATAGAAAATAAGTTATAATTGTCAGTTTGATGATTCAAGGTGGAGTTGAGTTGGAGGTCTTGGCTTGGCAATTACCTAATCTAAACCCTCCTAATATTATTATAATTCCTTGGTATAGTTATAATTCTTATTTATATAAAATACAAAACATACATTTGTGACTGGTGAGGCTCTCAATCAGCGCAACTAATGTAAACTAATTGGCTAATAAAGTTTTGAGCCGTTTGGGTTAACTGGGTAGTTACTGAGTTGTGGAGGTCAGATAGTCAGTCAGTAAATAGTAACCAAAGGTTTAAAAGTTTAAAATTATGGTACAATAATTAACTCTTATTTGACCATTAATTCCGTCTATGGCATGAATAGGTAGTCGACTTTTTTCTTATTTTAAATTTGCTATTGAATTTTGAAAATAGATGCAATTTTACTTATCAACCTGTTCACGCCATGTACGGATCGAATAATTAGGCTAACAATTGATGAAAAACGCATTTTAGCTAAGTTTGAATCCATTTTTAAGCATTAGTTGAGATGACTCTGGATCAAAAAACTGGACAGGAGAGTATGTTAAAATTGTAGGGTACCTACCACCCACCAGGGTCATCACCGTTGGTTTTGAGTCACATTCGCGAAATTCGAAAAAAAAAACTTTATAAATGAAAATAGACAAACATTTGGGCAAATATGCCATTGGGATAAGTTTCAATTTTGAAAATAGATGCAAGATTACTTGTCAACCTATTCACGCAATGTACGGAATGGATAGGCTAACAATTGATGAAATAACGCATTTTACTGTAATTTGAAAGCATTGGTTACTATTTTTAAGCATTGGAATGTTAATTTTGCAGAACACCAGCAACTTTTAAATGTCACACGATTAACTTGTTTTTTTTTTAACTTATAGGAGGTAAGTAATAAACTTAATTTGAAATGTTATTGCAATAATAATATCACCGCCATTAGATTTCAGTCACATTCACGAAATCCGGCAAGAAACATCTGTAATAATTTAAATAGGGGTAAAACAGTATTTATAAGTAAGGTATGATTTTGGTAATCACCAAAAACCAACAGTATCAAAAGCGTCGAATCGTCCATACCTTCGTCAGTTTTTTGATTCGTTCCTCTAGAAACCAGGACACAAAATAACTTTTCAAGTTCACAGTTCTGCTTCATATAAATACTATACATATTTAATGACTTAAACCAAAGGTTTGAAAACAAACCTTACAACAAGGTATTGCTGTCATTTCACTGAAATATCTTTCTCTTCTCTTTTTCTGTTCTCATTACAAAAAAAAAGAAAATACGTTAAACCAGACTAAGAATTTCTTCCTGCATCTTAGGTACGTTTACAAAAATTTAAACACATTTGCACAAGATACTCTGATCCGGTACAACTTATTGTAAGCCTTACAAATATTTGTTCCGTGCGGGAATCGAACCCGCGACACGAAGCGCAGTAGCCGATCACTCAACCACTACGCCAATCGTAAATAAACTAGCCATTCCGTTATACAGATGTTTGGCTCAAATACTGAAAACGCATATTAGCTAATTCGTGATTGACCTCATAGACGAACAATTCGCAAATTGTCGTCAACGCTACTTCGGCTATCGCGAAATTAGAATTTTGTGACTATGACTGCATGAAAAAAGTTACATAAATCTCGCTAAGGGGTATAGTTTTACCCGGTAACTGGTTCGTGACGGTTAGATATGCATATATATTCATAGAACTGGTTAAATAATTATAAGAATGACGATTGAGATGACAAATTTTGGACAAGTAAATTAAAAAAAAAGTCTGCTCGAAACGCATGGAGCCCGTCCGTTTTAGAGCGTGTCGGCTGAAAAGGTGCAGCAGGGAGGAGCACCGCTTAAACGTTTGATGAAACTTCAAGGACTTCTTAGACAACAAGACTATATGTATATGTATATATATATTGCCGTTAATGAAGAATTTTTTTTAACACTTCATGACATGGTTTCGATAAACTTCCGAATATACTTATTGCATATGTTTTTAAATATATACATAGTTTTTTGCTTGGTTTTAATATGTACGTACAAAATCTAACAAATCTTTGGCAATTAATATTTAGACGTCATCGTAAAAATTACGATTTTGGTCAGTTTTTGTCAATATTTCTTTTTCTGTGATTTAATCTCAAAAAGGAGCTCAACAACATCTGCTTTATTTATTTGAAACGAGAATTTTTTTTAACATTGGGGTGCATTTTGTGGGGACATTCGCTTAGGGACCCTTAAATGCTTACCCGGAACAATACCCCTAAATGTCGCGTTGCCAAGTTATTTTGAGCTAGAGTTCGCTGAGCGAATCCAAATCCCTCTTGTGCGGATGTTTATAATAACTGTTTTCCTCTTAAAATTTCCAGAAAGTAAGTACCTAACATTTAATCAGTATTTTAATAAGTGTGATATAGTTTGGGATAATTTATTTATTTATTTAATACTTCATGCACACAAGCGTAAAGGGGCGGACTTAATGCCTTAGGCATTTTCTACCAGTTGACCTTTGGGTGGTGCAGAGACAAATAGTAGTAGGTGGAATATTTAAAGTAAATCACGATACCTAAGGTAGGTTTATTCAAATACAAAGCTATACATACATACTATAAATACATACAAACGATACTAAAACATATAAACTAAATACACGAATATACTTAAACAATTAGTGGTAGCAGATAAGTGGAAAACATTACCCCTGTGAAGTTACTACTGCCAACTTCTTACGAACATGCTCGCGAGCTTTCACTTTGAATGCCAATCGGTTGGTTGCCAACCTGATTTCTTGGGAGCGCATTCCACAGAAAAATAGACTGAACGAAGAAAGAACATTGAATGAAGTCAGTGCGGTGAGTGGGACATTGAAGAGAACGGTTATGTGAAGAGCCAAGATTTTTGTTGTGGTTGGCGCAAATGAAAGTGAGGGGCCAGATAGCTAGGGGAGTTGGAAGAGTCAAGAAATAAAAACAAGGTAGTCAGTGCCCTTAGCTCTCTGCGTTGGCGTATGGGCAACCACTTTAGAAGTGACCGTTGCGCAGAGACATGATCATATTTACGCAAATTGTAAACAAATCTAATGCAGTAATTTAAAAGCCGGTCAAGTTTGTTGAGGAGATCTGGATATGGATTAGGTCATAATAGCACACGTCGCCATAATCGATGATAGGAAGAATTAGGGTCTGCTCAAGCATTGTCTTCGTGTTCGAAGGTAATAATTTTTTTAAACGGTACAGAGTCCGCAACGTTCCAGTAACATTCTGACTGACACTAGCAACTTGAGTACGCCAGTTAAGAGTACTGTCGATGCGCAAGCCAAGGTCCTTCACGTCAGTATTAAACAGAACAATCGTACCGTTGAACAGAACAGGTGGCAAAGTTGCATAATCCACCTTAGCGATGCTGCGATTGCTCCCAATGATGATTGCTTGGCACTTATTGGGATTTACAGCAACGCCAAACCTATCGGACCAGGCTTTTATCGCTATTAAGTTGCCATTTAACTTGCTGATAACGTCAGCAACTTCATCGACACTCCCTTGACAATACAATTGAAGGTCATCTGCATACAGATGATACGCACACTGAAGTCCGGAAGTAATGAGATTAATAAAAATAGAAAACAGAAGAGGGAAAAGAATGCCGGCTTGAGGAACGCCAGTTATCAAATCACACCAACGAGATGAAGAATCTTCAACGTGAACCGACTGCTGACGCTCCTGAAGGTAAGAGGTGAACCATTCCAGTGCTTTGGGGGAGACCATCAAATAGGAAAGAATGGCTAATAGGATTTCGTGACTGACGGTATTGATGGCGTTCGAGAAATCAACCAACACTAGTACTTTTGTATCTTCCAATCTCTTCCTTATATCGCCAGTCACTTTAAGGAGGGCGGACACAGTGCTGTGCCTAGGCCTGAACCCAGATTGTAGAGGACTAATGAGTGAATTACTCTGCACAAAGTTTGAAAACTGTTTGTGAACACCGGCCTGGAGCACTTTGGATAGGAAGGGAAGGATAGAAACGGGGCGGAAGTGAGTTGGAAGAGTGGGATTGGAAACTTTGGAAAGTGTACGAACATAAGCTTTACGTCACAAGGAAAGGAATACTCCGGTAAACAAGGAGAAATTTACGATACGGGTGATTGGAGATAGGAGGTGATCCACGGGTGATATTATCACATCCCACCGCTTTGGATTTGATGGCGAGAATGATCTTTTTGATCTCTCCCGGTTCAACTGGAATGAAACGAAAAGGTTTAATGTGAGGACGCGTTAGACCAGAAAGAAGAGACAGATTTTGTTGCTTAGTTAGACGATCCATTGTAGGCACAGTGGAGAAATGACGGTTGAGATCATCCAAGTCAATAGAATTAGGAAGGTCTAAATGTCGCGGTTTGCCGATATCAAGTGTTCCCAGGAACTTCCAAATGTCGGCAGACGAAGAAGAAGAAATATTTTCCAGAATGTGGCGGCGTTTAGCATTGCGTATCATCTGGTTAGATCTGTTCCTTGCAGCCTTGAATAGCACCCAATTCTCGTCAGTACGATCCCTTTTATATTTTCGGAACGCGCGGTCCCTGCGTCGCATGGCCCTCTGTATGCTATTTGTCATCCAAGGCGCAGAAGGACATTTCAATTTAACTTTTCTGACGGGAGCGTGTCGATTATAAAGTTTTACCATAACATCGTTAAAGGCTGCCACCATAACGTCAACCGAAGTGGCCACCGTCATAACCTCCCAATCGATCGCAGAAGCATCCTTCTTGAATTTCTCGACGTCCATCTTGGCAAAACACCGCCTGTAAAGAACCCTGGGTTTAGGTTTAGGAGGTTTGAGGATATAGGAAAGGTAAATCATGTCGTGATGAGAGAAACCAGGAGCGTCATGTTGACCATGGGATGAGACAAGGGAAGGATTCGAGATGAGGATAAGATCCAGGTGTCATCGCCAGATTTCGCCAGATTTGTTACAAAGGGTCGCTTGGAGTGGTAATACATGCAGACTAGCTGACTCGATGAGATGGAGAAGCTTACGGGATCGAGGGGAGATTTGGGAAAGGAGGTTTGTGTTGAAATCACCCATAATGATGATGTGGATACTCTGAACCCAAAGATTCAAGAACTGATTCGAATTCAGTGAAGTAATCGACAATATACACCGACCGATAATGGTTTTGGCTCCTTTGTCGCAAACTTCAATGAAGATGAACTCGGCAGAGGCAGAATAGTTTGAGGAGGAAGTAGCAAGTATTTTGTGATGAAAATCACTGCGAAGGTATATGACTACACCACCCCCTCCCTTACCAATTCGATCGTTTCGTACGAGAACGAAACCAGTAAGGGGATAAGTGGTGGACAGAAAATGTGGCTTGAGCCAAGTTTCGGATATCAGGATAGCGTGAAAGTTTCTTTTAATGGAAACATCATACATTTCGCTGTAGTGACTGGCAACACTTTGAGCTTAATGTGGCACACATTCACCAATCGACCAGACTCACAATTGAAATTGTGTTGAATAAAATCACCAAGGGTGTCACCAAGAGAACAAAAGCTTGATTTGTTTGAAGAGGCAGCAGATTCGTTAGCAGAAAATTATAATAATTAAGATAATTATAATGTTGATAATAATAACCTTCGTTATTTTAAAAAACCGGCCAAGTGCGAGTCGGAATCGCGCACGAAGGGTTCCGTACCATTATCGCAAAAAACGGCAAAAAAAACACGTTGGTTGTATGGGAGCCCTAGTTAAATATTTATTTTATTCTGTTTTTAGTATTTGTTGTTATAGCGGCAACAGAAATACATCATCTGTGAAAATTTCAACTGTGTAGCTATCACGGTTAATGAGATACAGCCTGGTGACAGACAGACAGACAGACAGACAGACGGACAGCGAAGTCTCAGTAATAGGGTTCCGTTTTTACCCTTTGGGTACGGAACCCTAAAAAACACATAAGGCTATTTTTTTAGGCGCGACGACTATGGGCTTTTTTTTTTGGTTGCGATATCGTCCAATGATTTCGCCCACTCTGGGTGAATTCAGATTCAGATAACTTTATTTGCTCAAACATGTGTGTACATACAATTATATTAAACAAAATTTGCATGCAAGGTGATATAGGTACATGGAGTTGTGCTAACATGTTTACCATATTGTCATGGTGTGCAAATATTAATACAAACTTGGAATTAAATAATAACAACATTCAGTAACATTGACAATAAAGAAATAAATAAAATTTGATTGATTGATTACATAATTAGCTCATATGGAAATAGATAGGAGTTACATACAAAATTGTCAAATATTCAATTATTTAAAATAAAAATAAGAAAACACAATATAATGTCAACGTGGGTCTAAAAATATTCAATAAAAAAAATATAAAAAAGTGAAGTCACGCGTGTTCCTTCGCGCTTTAGTTTTTACGCTTTCGTTGATAGACAAGTCAACTCCTCAAAATATACTCCTTGTTAACAATTCGTCATAAACATAAAAACACTTGCCATGCATATATCATTATTTATATCTGGTTAAATAATTATATGAATAACGATTGAGCTGACAAATTTTGAAGAAACAAATTTAAAAAAATGTATGCTCGAAATGCTTTTTAGAGCGTGTCAGCTGATAAAGTACGGGGAGGGGCGTAACTGAAACGTTAAATTATGGCAATAAGTTTGTTGAACCAATTTCTTTTTTTGAAAATAATGGATAGATCTTAATCGGGAGTTTTCGTACAAAACTATTTTTAGTTTTTTTTGACTGTATTTACAAAGTAATATAAAATAGCTTTTTTTTTTTAATCCAGTACCGAAAACACTCCGACAGGTCCCGAACAAACCGGAGCCCGTGTGACGTTACGTCGTTCATTTCCAATCACTGTAGCACATAGCTGATACAGTGTTGTCTGTTGCTGTTGACTGTTAACCGAATCAATCTGTTTTTTCGTCAATATATTGATAAATATCAAATACGTAGGGAAGACTGTGTAATTGTCAGGAAAAGCCATTATTGCGTGGGTTCTTTCGGGCTAGATATTAAACAATAGTACATTGTGATACAAGGGTGGAAAGTATATACCCGTGTATCTCACGACATTTTTCAATACAGTTGTGGGAAATAGTAAAACCAAAGAATTAGATTTGTTTATTCACTAAATAAATAAAATTTTCGCGCGTTTTTGCAACTGGACATATTTTTTTTACAACGAAAAGCCTAAAATTAAAATTGAAACTGGTAATTAAATATATTAAATAACTATTTAAAAGACTTTTGAGAATTCAATGCTAAAACGTTCGGAATCATTCATTTTATTCTATGTATGAAAATTCTTTGCTACTAAACTTTTTAAATCGACTTATAAATTTAAAACTCAACTGCAAAAGTAATGAACGAGCTCGTAAACAAAAGTCACGACCGCGTAACAGAGAGATGCCTATGCATAAGATTTAATTTTCGAATCATAATTATAGCCTCTGCAAGTACGCCATGTTTAACAACTGTATTGAAAACCAACTTCTTTCCTTGTATGTAGGGTCACAATGTAACTGATCACGTTATGTATTAGCGAAAAACTTAAACGACATTCCACTATGCACGTAGTTTGATCTACACGAACAACCATTAACTCTCACTGTATTTCTCCAGGTTTTATAACGAATTCACAACTCAATCCAATTCGCCAAATTCTTAATCAATCTCCTGACTCTATCCTTCCTTTTTCGCTCCAAAAACTAGTGCCTAGTGTTGCGTCAAGTTGACATATCTGTCAAAGTCATTCGAAACCATAGCTCTCTTCAGAACGAAATCTTTAACAATGACGTCTCGGCCTCCTGACTATAGCGAGGCCGCGAGCATTTAACAATCCTTATATTGGCCCGTCATATCTCACACAACAAAGAAAGTAACATTCCATTTAGGTCCGCTCGTCCATTCCTGACATGCATACTCTGCGATATCATACGGAGTAGACCAAGCGCACAAGATCCCTTAGATCAACCAACAACTCATCATATCATGCAATGTAGACCGGGCGCACTGGACCCTTTCTATCAATCAACAACTCATTATACTATGCAGTGTGGACCGGGCGCACTGGGCCCTTTCGGCCAACCATTTATTCACAGCGTGGCATGGACCGGGCGTGCTGTGCCCTTCGACCACCCACTTATTCACAGCGCGGCATGGACCGGGCGTACTGGGCCCCTTCGACCATCCACCTGAACAAAGCGTGGCGTGGACCGGGCGTGCTAGGCCCCTTCGACCACCCACTTACTAACAGCGTGGCATGGACCGGGCGTGCTGGGCCCCTTCGACCATCCACCTGTACAATGCGTGGCGTGGACCGAGTGTACTGGGCCCCTTCGACCATCCACCTGGACAACGCGTGGCGTGGACCGGGCATGCTTGGCCCCTTCGACCACCCACCTACACATCGTGGCATGGACCGGGCGTACTGGGCCCCTTCGACCATCCACCTGGAAAAAGCGTGGTGTGGACCGGGCTTGCTGGGCCCCTTCGACCACCCACCTACACATCGTGGCATGGGCCGGGCGTACTGGGCCCCTTCGACCATCCACCTGGACAAAGCGTGGTGTGGACCGGGCGTGCTGGGCCCCTTCGACCACCCACCTACTAACAGCGTGGCATGGACCGAGCGTGCTGGGCCCCTTCGACCATCCACCTGGACAAAGCGTGGCGTGGACCGGGTGTGCTGGGCACCTTCGACCATCCACCTGTGCAACGCGTGGCATGGACCGGGCGTACTGGGCCCCTTCGACCATCCACCTGAACAACGCGTGGCGTGGACCGGGCGTACTGGGCCCCTTTGACCACTCACCTACTAACAACGTGGCATGGACCGGGCGTACAGGGCCCCTTCGACCATCCACCTGGACAAAGCGTGGCGTGGACCGGGCGTGCTGGGCCCCTTCGACCACCCACCTACTTACAGCGTGGCATGGACTGGGCACCTTCGACCATCCACCTGTACAAGGCGTGGCGTGGACCGGGCGTGCTGGGCCCCTTCGACCACCCACCAACCTACGTAACGTACCTGGCTCGCAACTAACGTCAGGTCGGTCTCGAAGCACTAAGAGTGCCAGATACCTTCCAGATGCTTAACACTTCATACTATGTTACATACACCAAACAACAGGTCACCAAATCACCGGAGGCACCAGGCTCCCACCTCCTATCAGACAACATGTCAGTCTTGAAGCACCAAGGGTACCAGATACCTTCCAGATGCTTAACACACCATAATATATGCCATATACTCTAAACAACAGGTCACCAAAGCACCGGAGGCACTGGGCTCCCACCCAGATGCCACCACATAAGCAGCCGTACACCATTTGCCCGGACAGCAACTGGATTGCAGCTCTACGACTGAACTGCTTTCAGTGGTGAAGCACCTTTCTGTAACTCATAATGTCAATCCATCAACTTCCACTAAAACAAGTACTCTCACTGGTACTATCACAATATCGATTCTCTTTATCCTCAGATATCAAATCAACAAGTACTATGGGTGCGGTCACAATCACCCCAAACTCACACTCACAAACAGTCAGATCCAGAACAACCATTTGCAGGCCACCCAAACATCTATTCCACATGAGAACGGAACCCGCAACACACAGAGCGTTATCCAGTGGCCCAGCCACTGCGCCATCAAAACGGCAGTAAAAATTAATGAATGGCATAACCACATGAAGACACTACCAATATGAAGAAATTACAAGATTTCTGTGATAAGTACTGTCACTAAAGCACTAACCACTATATTATGACACATTCGAATATCTTTTAATAAAGACAATTTTATAACACAAAATAACACATCGATTGGTGAGTGCAGACACTCACCAATCGATGTCTGCAAAGAGAGGTGTATAGCGCACCCTTAACTCACCAACCAAGTTCTAGCTTCAAGCAATAGGATACCACTACATGTTGTCCAGAGATTCAACCCTAGACCTCATGTAATAATTGTTGATAAGGCAGTCAAACAATTAGATAACAATCACAAACAGCAAATAAAAAATCAATCATCACTAGTAAATTGTAAAATGAATACACAGTCAATGAATAACAGCAAAGATTATCATACTATGTTTCTAAGGCGCAAAAGTAAAACTTTTGTGAAAACCATAATATTCTACAATTCGAAACAACCTTGAATCTGTAATGTGCAATCAATTGCTTTTTTTTTTCTTCACTAATTTTCTTTTAACAGACAAAAACATTGCGTATTGTAGTGTACTAGAAGTTCAATAGCTATACAATGTAATTTTTGTTTAACTAATTGCAGTAGAACCACAAAAGGGTGGTAATGTTTTTCCAATGAATTATAATAAGAATAAAGTGACCTTACCAGTTACTGTAGATACTTTCCGTAATCAGATGTTTGGTAAATCTGAACTTTCTCATGCACACCATATTCTTCAATTACCACTACTTTTAACACACCGTACTACCAGGCAGGTAGAGTTAGGAATCCCATCACTTGAGGTACTTTTCAAACTTGTTAACCATGTTTCCAAAATAGTCATGATTCCCTCCGGGCCATGATTTGCAAAATCAAGTTTTGATTTAAGTTCCTGGTTTTTGTACCAACTTATTGGAAGCCTACCAGTATTCTTACAATTAAACTAAACAGCTGAGCTCAAAAGCCTGAAGCTTTAATTAAAACAAACCATTTTCAGGCACTTTTCAACTAAACTAATATTTACCGGCCTTAGTGGAAATGATAATTATCTGAATTAAGTTATCTATATTGGTTTGAACTAGTTACTATTATTGTGAACTCTCCAAATTTAATTGAGCAAGAAGTAGACCTTTCAAAAAGCTTTGAAACCATCATGATCAAACTTTATAGTAAAGGAATGTTTGTCAGTCGCTCATTGTGCTACAAATAACATTATGTTCTGACTGACTACGCCTCACATAAGTGTTCACGTATTTGAAGTTTCCCACTACCAACATTCTTTCAGTAGGTAATTTCACAGATCACAAATTGTTCGATTGTTATTTGACTAGTCTCCTCAATAACTAGCCCCTATATCCCACGATCTGATGCAGGGAAGACTGTGTAATTGTTAGCAAAAGCCATTATTGCATGGGTTCTTTCGGGCTAGAAATTAATCAAACCAACTTCTTTCCTTGTATGTAGGGTCACAATGTAACTGATCACGTTATGTATTGGCGAAAAACTTAAACGACATTCCACTATGCACGTAGTTTGATCTACACGAACAACCAGTAACTCTCACTGTATTTCTCCAGGTTTTATAACGAATTCACAACTCAATCCAACTCACCATATTCTTAATTAATCTCCTGTCTCTATCCTCCCTTTTTCGCGCCAAATACCAGTGCCTAGTGTTACGACAAGTTGACATCTGTCAAAGTCATTCAAAACCATAGCTCTCTTCAGAACGAAATTTTTAGAAATGCCGATAAATATATTGATTAAAAATGTTGAACCTTAAAAGTTATCGTGCTTGCTTCGTACCATTATGTAGGTACGAATACTACAAAAAAGCCACATTATATGTGATTCGCGCAATAGCCAAGTAGGTAACTAGCAATCTGTACAATTTTTTTGAGAAATGTGCTATATCTTACTAGATTCCAATTACAATCTGTTAATTATATTGTTATCTTGTTCTAATTTAGAATTAGATTCGTATTAATTTCTTACTGTGATCATTAAAGACTGAGAAAAGTAAATTTTTAAGGGAACTTTCGAGCAAAATTGACATTGTTGTATAATTACGTAACTTGAAAACATGATTTTTAATTTATGGAGATATATTCATTAAACTAATATTTCTTTAGTTTGAATTGTGAAAATCGGTCGACGCATTTAAGAGATATTTACTAAAGAATTAGTGTAAGGTAAATCTACCAAGTTAATATTTTCATATTTGTGTTCTACAGAGTTTTCTATAATATATAATATAGATATTAGTGTTTAATATTATTAAGGGATATTTAAATAATGGGAATAACTGAAAATTTTATGCAAAAATCAAATAAAAATAAAGTATCCACAGATTTCAGGTTGTATCATATTTAGTGGTATTTAATGAAGTTTTTTCACGCCAATCTGTTTGTTTACTTTTTATTTTACACCAATATTACCTTCCATAAATATGTAAAAACGAATACGTTATGATAATTATGTTTCTAAATGTACCTGGTAAACAACAATAACAAACACCGGTCCACTAACACGAAATATTTGACTACTTTATTTATGCTCAAAACTTCCAAATCGTGAATCATCAAATTATCAAAATTAGCCTTCATGAATTCTTTATCACGCATAACTAAATAAAGTTGGTGTTTTAAATAATATTTTTGCACTAACTTTCGGATATTTTTAGGCAATTCACGTGTTGATGACACTGTATTATCGTGAAATTCGTCACCAGTATGGCGATCAATTGTGGCGCGTTCGTAGTCACGTGGTTCTTTTAATTTTTTTATCGATTTTCAAATCAATTTTGAAACTCTACGTTTCAAAATAAATAAAAAAGTCGTAATTTTTTTTTATTTCGTTTTCCCAATTCAAGTGCTTCTAAGAATAACACACTGTTGCCGCTGATGACAAAAAAAAAAATAACTACAGTGTATTGTTCGGTTAATTATATTTACGTACACAATCTAACAAATCTATGACAATGAAAAAGAAGAAAGTGACTGACTGACTGACTGACTGACTGACTCACTCACTGACCATCAACGCACAGGCCAAACGGCTGAAGCTTCAATCATGAAACTTGGCAAGTAGGTTCCTTTGGTAGTGTAGGTGAGCACTAAGAAAGGATTTTTGGAAATTCCACCATTAAGGGCGTGAAATAAGGGATGAAAGTTTGTATGAAAATCCGTCAGTTTTAAAGTCAGGATCTTCATATTTTGGGTTTAGGCTGAAGATTAAAAAATAACTTACACGTGTCTCAGTGATTTTGGAGATTTCACCCCCATGAGGGTGAAATCGTCTAGAGACTTGAAATTTTGCAAATAGATACTTCATACTGTGCAGGCATCCACTAAGAAAGAATTTTTGTGAATGCCACCCCTAAGGGGGTGAAATAGGGGATGATATTTTGTATGAAAGTCGGTCAGTTTTGAAGTTAGGATCTTCGAATTTTGGGTTTGGGCTGAAGATTAAAATCTAACGCAAATTAAGGTCTTTTGGGCGTACCGTCCTTGGAGGGTGGATTATGGGGGATGAAATGTTGTGTACAAATGTCCTTCTTTTACAAAGGAAAAATTATTAAAAATACTTTCAATACTTTAAAGTCTGTTGGTAACTATAAAATGGCTCAACGCATAAATATAGGAATTAAATAGGGACGGGAAAATCTGCTTCGCGATGACAATTAATAAGGCTCAAGGACAAACTCTGAAATATGCTGGTGTAGATTTGAGGGCAAATTGCTTTTTCCATGGACAGTTCTGTGTAGCGTGTTCACGTGTTATCTCATCAAATAGTCTGGTGATATTGGCGTCAACATCCAAAATGGTTTAAATTGTTGTTTATAAGGAAATACTTTAATTTAATTACTTACTTATGCTTATGATTACTTATTATTAGTCATGAATAAACACAGAAATAGTGTAGGCATACGGAACGAGACAAGGATAGAGCTTATTGATGATAGAGTAGGTAAGTTTAAGTCTGTCCTAAGAAACACTTTCGCATTACATTATTTTTTACTTTTCTCTACATACTGTTAAAATATGATAAGCAGAAGCATGTAGTCTACGCGTGCAAAGGCGCGGGCAAAAGCTAGTATAAAATATACCAAGAAATAACAAAAACGACACATACACATACAAAAGCGACAACCAAAAGAAAATTACGGTATTGGGCAGTTTTTGTTAATATTTTTTTTGTGTAATTTAAACTCGAAATGGGGCTCGACAAAATCTGCTTTATGTATTTAGAAAGTAGAATAAAAATATTTGGTTTCGAAATTCTTCCTTTAACATTGGGGAGTATATTGCGGGGAGATCCATTTTGGGACCCTTAAAGGCTTACCCGAAACAATGCCCCAAATTGTCGCGATGCCGAGTTATTCGGATGTAAAATTTTCTTGCGCGAAATTTCGCTGAGCGAGCCCAAATCCCTCTCAAGCGGATTTTAAAATAACTGTTTTGCTCTTGATATTTCCAGACAGTAAGTACCTAACATTTAATCAGTATTCTAATAATTGTGATATTAATTAAGATAAATATTGTTGATTATCATAAAAACGCAGCAACCTAACCAAACCAAACAAACGTAAAATCGATAATCAATAGGGTCGAACCTATTTCCGTTCATTGGTCGAACCGTTAATAATAATAATAATATAGACATTGCTATTAGCTAGCAGGTTCGCCGTTCCCGAAGGGATCTGGTGACATGTTGGATAGACTACAAGAAGGCCTATGACTCAGTGCCACATACATGGCTCATGAGGGTGCTGGAGTTGTATAAAATTGATGCAACTCTGCGCACCTTCCTGATGTCGTGTATGGGGCAGTGGAGGACGGTACTTCGCTATCCAGGATGTCGACAGATTCAAGAGGACAGCGAACCTATAAGGATCGAGCGTGGAATATTTCAGGGCGATAGTCTGAGTCCACTATGGTTTTGTTTAGCCCTGAACCCTCTTAGTACACTGCTGGAGGGTTCGGGCCTGGGCTATCGGTTGAGAAGAGGAGGTCAGGTAATATCTCACCTCCTTTACATGGATGATCTTAAGCTCTTTGCCCCCAACAACTTGCAACTGATGAAGCTACTGAAGGTTACAGAAACCTTTAGTGACGCCATCAGGATGGAATTTGGTGTGGACAAATGTGCTGTCATGCATGTAAAGCGAGGGGAGATTATGGAATCCGTGGGAATACAACTCTCGGATTCCATACACCTTCGATCCCTTTCCTCAACCGAAACTTACAAGTATTTGGGTATGTCGGAAGCATTAGGCATCAATGTAACTGACGTGAAACAGTCGTTGAGGGAACGCTTCTTTGGCCGCCTGAAAAAAGTACTAAATAGTCTTTTATCAGGCGGGAACAAGGTGCGCGCCTTCAACGGCTGGGTCATGCCGGTCTTGATGTATTCTTTCGGCATACTCAAATGGACTCAGACAGAACTTGACGCCCTGGATAGGAGAGTCCGCACATTGCTTACCGCAAATCGTATGCATCACCCACGGTCATCGGTTATGAGACTGTATATCCCTCGGAAGTGCGGGGGTCGTGGCTTTTTAAATGCTAAGACCCTGCACAACCGCGAGGTATGCAGTCTTAGGGAATATTTCCAGGCAGCTGACGTGGGTATGCATCGAGATGTGGTAGCGGTGGATAAGGGCCTAACCCCGCTCTCCTTGGCTAACGAGAACTGGCGCAAACCTATAGTATTAGATACTAATGACCGCAAGGAGGTATGGCAGAGCAAGGAGCTTCACGGACGCTTCTACCGGGTCCTACATGGGCCTGATGTAGATCTTTTAGCGTCCGTGGCCTGGCTGCGATTTGGTGACCTTTTCGGGGAAACCGAAGGTTTTGTCTTTGCGATTATGGACGAAGTTATGATGACGAAAAACTACCGGAAATATATTGTGAAAGACGGCACGGTTGACATCTGTCGGGCATGTCACCGGCCGGGGGAATCCATCCGTCACATTATTTCTAGTCTAGCTAACGGAGACTATTTGCATAGACACAACCTTGTAGCCAGGATTATCCATCAGCAACTTGCTCTGAAATACAATCTTGTTGAATCGGAAGTGCCTTACTATAAGTATGAGCCCGACCCAGTTCTCGAAAATGGCAATGTCACGTTGTATTGGGATCGGTCTATCATCACTGACAGGACTATTGTTGCCAATAAGCCTGACATAGTGGTGATAGACCGACTAGAGCGTCGCGCAATGATTGTTGATATAGCGGTCCCCCATGACGAGAACCTCGTGAAGGCTGAGAGAGATAAGAAAAGCAAATATCTTGATCTGGCTCGCGAGGTTGTCGACATGTGGGATGTGAATACAGCAGTCATTGTGCCGATAGTCGTTACGGCCAATGGCATAATAGCCAAGAGCCTCGACGAACATCTGAGGAGGCTCTCGTTGGGCAACTGGATCAAGGGCTTGATCCAGAAAGCGGTACTCCTGGACACGGCGCGTATCGTTAGGAGGTTCCTCTCTCAGGAGCCCTGACCACCGGTAGCTTGGATCCTGTTCCCGATACCGGTGGGCTACTATTTTTGTATTTTTAAATGTTTTTTTATTTAATTTTTTATAGAATAATATTTAAAAATGTAAAGATATGTAAATAAAATAAATAAATGGAATAATAATAAAAAAATAAATTGATACAAAGAAAAAAGTTATACATTTCCATTTGAAACCCTGACTCCTGTGCTAGGTGAGACCTGTGTAACAGGAGCCAGTGTCGTCGCCCGTTATGGTGTTCACAACATTTTATGCATCAGATATAGAAAAAGAACCGGCCAAGTGCGAGTCGGACTCACGCACGAAGGGTTCCGTACCATTATTTCTGAAAACGGCAAAAAAATCACGTTTGTTGTATGGGAGCCCCATTTAAATATTTATTTTATTCAGGTTTTTGTATTTGTTGTTATAGCGGCAACAGAAATACAAACAAGCTCTTGCGTGGTGTGTGTGTGTTTATGCATAGGTGTGAAACTGTGAATGTGTTGAGTCTATATGTGTGTGTTTGGCGTGTGGTGTGTGTGATCATGGTTGATGGCTGGACTTGGGTTATATTATGAGACTTGGTTTGCCTACCTAACTATTAATCATCTCGAGTATTGTTCTTTGATTAAGTTTTCCGTCTGTTGGTAATCAAGTGTTTGAAGCCATGAATTTAGTTTTAATTTAGTTTTATTTTTTGTTAGTGGGTTTATGTTAAGGATTTTGTTAAATTTATTATATAAATAAGTCGATAGATATAGATGTTGCCGTCGAGCAGATGCGGTCTTACATTTGACTGTGCTACATATATTACTGATCGTTCTCTTATGTTTATTTGCGTGATTAACCGGTATCTTCTCATGCTGTTACAATATGAGATTGAGCAGGTATAGTTGTCTCACTGTAAGTACTGAGCAACTTTCATAAAGGGTTCTTGTGGGGAATCGGTACGGCTTGAAGGTCATGACTTTTAAAAGAGATCGTTGGGCTCTCCAGGCGTATCATGTAGGTTTTACAAGCACCTCCCCAAGCAATAATAAAGTAAACCACGATGGACTGTGCCAGAGCCAGATAAATCGCACGGAGAAGCTTAAACTCCGTTCATACCTTTGTAAATACATTAAATACCTTTAATTGGATTTTTTCCTTTTTGATTGAAAAGTTACTGGTGTACTGTGTTAATGTGGCTTCCACCGTCATTGCACGAAACCGAAGTTGAAGCGGCACTATGCTTCACTAGTATTATAAGAATATAATTATGTAAGAAGCATAGAATAGCACGCACAAAACTGCAGTGACGAACGGTGCACTGGGGTAGTACCTAGCAACAACAGATTGTCTGTGTGATGAAAAGCACTGTAGTGCTTCTCATCCCTAATTGTAAGGCACTATTTATAAAATTTTGATCTTTTGCCCTGTGATATTTAATTATATTCTGACTGTGATAAATAGCACTTTTGCACATTGTATTTATTAACAGCACTTCTTGCACATTTGTAATTTTCTGTATCATGTAACCTTGTATATTAGCACTTTTTGTCTTATACCCAAATTTTAAATAAATAAAGCTGCCTTTTACGTAATTTAAGAAAGTGGGATTCCCACCCACCGTATACAAGAGATGTAAGCAAGAAGAACAATTAGTATGAAGAATGAAAGTACGAGAGGCATGAAAGAGGAATGGAATAAAAGAATTTGCACAGAATAGGCGCCAACTTTGTTGAGCGGGATTAAAAAAAATAATAATAAAAAAGTACCTACCCTATCTTCCCTACCTACCCTACCTACCCTTCCTACCCTACCTACCCTACCTACCTACCCTACCTACCCTACCTACCCTACCTACCCTACCTACCCTACCTACCCTACCTACCCTACCTACCCTACCTACCCTACCTACCCTACCTACCCTACCTACCCTACCTACCCTACCTACCCTACCTACCCTACCTACCCTACCTACCCTACCTACCCTACCTACCCTACCTACCCTACCTACCCTACCTACCCTACCTACCCTACCTACCCTACCTACCCTACCTACCCTACCTACCCTACCTACCCTACCTACCCTACCTACCCTACCTACCCTACCTACCCTACCTACCCTACCTACCCTACCTACCCTACCTACCCTACCTACCCTACCTACCCTACCTACCCTACCTACCCTACCTACCCTACCTACCCTACCTACCCTACCTACCCTACCTACCCTACCTACCCTACCTACCCTACCTACCCTACCTACCCTACCTACCCTACCTACCCTACCTACCCTACCTACCCTACCTACCCTACCTACCCTACCTACCCTACCTACCCTACCTACCCTACCTACCCTACCTACCCTACCTACCCTACCTACCCTACCTACCCTACCTACCCTACCTACCCTACCTACCCTACCTACCCTACCTACCCTACCTACCCTACCTACCCTACCTACCCTACCTACCCTACCTACCCTACCTACCCTACCTACCCTACCTACCCTACCTACCCTACCTACCCTACCTACCCTACCTACCCTACCTACCCTACCTACCCTACCTACCCTACCTACCCTACCTACCCTACCTACCCTACCTACCCTACCTACCCTACCTACCCTACCTACCCTACCTACCCTACCTACCCTACCTACCCTACCTACCCTACCTACCCTACCTACCCTACCTACCCTACCTACCCTACCTACCCTACCTACCCTACCTACCCTACCTACCCTACCTACCCTACCTACCCTACCTACCCTACCTACCCTACCTACCCTACCTACCCTACCTACCCTACCTACCCTACCTACCCTACCTACCCTACCTACCCTACCTACCCTACCTACCCTACCTACCCTACCTACCCTACCTACCCTACCTACCCTACCTACCCTACCTACCCTACCTACCCTACCTACCCTACCTACCCTACCTACCCTACCTACCCTACCTACCCTACCTACCCTACCTACCCTACCTACCCTACCTACCCTACCTACCCTACCTACCCTACCTACCCTACCTACCCTACCTACCCTACCTACCCTACCTACCCTACCTACCCTACCTACCCTACCTACCCTACCTACCCTACCTACCCTACCTACCCTACCTACCCTACCTACCCTACCTACCCTACCTACCCTACCTACCCTACCTACCCTACCTACCCTACCTACCCTACCTACCCTACCTACCCTACCTACCCTACCTACCCTACCTACCCTACCTACCCTACCTACCCTACCTACCCTACCTACCCTACCTACCCTACCTACCCTACCTACCCTACCTACCCTACCTACCCTACCTACCCTACCTACCCTACCTACCCTACCTACCCTACCTACCCTACCTACCCTACCTACCCTACCTACCCTACCTACCCTACCTACCCTACCTACCCTACCTACCCTACCTACCCTACCTACCCTACCTACCCTACCTACCCTACCTACCCTACCTACCCTACCTACCCTACCTACCCTACCTACCCTACCTACCCTACCTACCCTACCTACCCTACCTACCCTACCTACCCTACCAACCCTACCTACCCTACCTAAGGTCGTAAATGCCAAGGAAGGGGGTATAGCGGTAGAGAAAGTGAGGAAAGCGAAAGATAGGAGAATAATTGTGGGCTGTAGTACAGAAGAGGATAGGGAAAAGTTGAAGGAAAAGATTAGGAGGGCACCCGAGCTGGAAGCCCAGAATATTAAAAATAAGAACCCACAGGTTGTGTTGCGCGGCGTAATGCAGTACAAGGATATACTTAAGGCGCTTAAAAACCAAAACGCCACCATCTTTCGCGACCTTCAGGATGAGCAGGCGAAAATAGAAATAAAATACCGAAAGCGAGCCAGGAACCCGCACATGTGTCACGTAGTGATGAGTGTCGCCGCAGAGGTTTGGCGGCGCATGCTCGGGGTTGGGTCGGTGCACGTGGAGTTTCAGCGGGTGACGGTCGAGGACCAATCTCCGCTGGTCCAATGCTCGCTCTGCCTCGGGTATGGGCATAGCCGACGCCTTTGCACAGAATCTGTGCCAAAGTGCAGCCACTGTGGCGGTCCCCACATGAGGACGGAGTGCGCGGACTGGGCCGCTGGCCTACCTCCAAAGTGCTGCAATTGCGCGCGCGCCAATACTGACAGCACAGACCATCATGCTTTCAGCTCGGAGTGCGTAGTTAGGAAGAGATGGGATGCAATAGCCCGATCTGTTATAGCGTATTGCTAAGGGCAACCCGGAGACTCCTGCCCAACAAAACGCAAGACCATACCGTGTGGCCCAAGCAAACCTACAACGCAAGGACCTGGCAACGACCGAACTCTTTTTAGAGGCCAGTAAAAGGAAGATCGCGTGGGCGCTGATCCAGGAGCCATACGTGGGAGGGGCGCGGAGTATGAGGCACTACCGAGGTTCGCGAATCTACCAGTGCGAGGTTGATGGAAGTGGGAGGGTAAAGGCGGCAATTGCCGTCTTTGATAGTGACTTGGACGTCATACCCTACCCAAAATTCGCCACAAACAACATCGTTGTGGTGGGGATCCGGACCAAAGCCTGGGAGATCGCAGTAGTTTCTTACTACTTCGAGCCAGACCAACCCATAGGGCCATACCTGGACCAGCTGACCCGGATCAAATCGGAAGTGGCCACCGGTAGATTGCTGATAGGCGGCGACGCGAACGCTAAGAGTTCTTGGTGGGGCAGCATCGTCGAGGACTCCAAGGGCGTCGAGGACTCCAAGGGCGAGGAAATGTCCGGAACCCTGGAGGATCTAGAGCTTCAGGTACTGAACACTGGTGACACTGCCACATTTGACACTGTCAGAGGTGGTAGAGTGTATAAAAGCCATGTGGACGTCACGGCATGCTCGCTCGACCTTTTTGCCCTGGTGGACGGCTGGCGGGTCGACACAGGAGCAACATCCTCGGACCATAATACCATATTTTTTAACATCAACGTAAAAAAGGAAAAAGGGATGAACATAATTAGAACTACAAGGAAATATAATACAAGAAAAGCGGATTGGGAAGCATTTAAAATAAAATTGGTGGAAAATAAAACTGAAAGTAACTTAAATTTAGACAGAATACAAAATTTGAATAGTAAACAAGACTTAGAAGAAACAATAGTAAAATACAGTAAAATCATTGAATTAGCATGCGAAGATTCCATTCCTAAGACAAATAGTAAAATTAAAATCAAATGTCCGTGGTGGTCCGAGGAGCTCACGGAAAAGAAGAAGAAATTTACCAGATTAAAGAACCGTATCCGCAATGCCGCGCCGGTCCGGCGAGCGATGGTCGTCAACGAGTACCTGAAGGCCAAAGAAAAATACGAGATGCTAGCAAAGAGCGCCCAACTCGCCAGTTGGAAGGAGTTCTGCCGAAAACAGGATTGGGAAGGGGTCTGGGAGGGAATCTTCAGGGTGATTGGTAGGATCGCTAGAAGGCAGGAGGAACTGACCCTATGCAGCGATGATGTATTCCTCAACCCAAGTGAATCGGCCGCCCTACTTGCAGATACGTTCTACCCCGAAGACAGAGTAGACCAGGACAACGCTGACCACAGGCGAATTAGAGAAGCGGCCAGTCGAGTAAATTGAGTGGTTTCATGATGAATATCATGATCCACCATTTACCTCGCTGGAGCTGAAGACCGCCGTGGCAGGTTTCAATCCCAAAAAAGCACCAGGAGGGGATGGACTGACGTCTGACCACTGCAGTCGAGCGATCCACCAGGACCTGGATGCGTTCCTTGCCCTCTACAATAAGTGCCTTGAATTGGCACACTTCCCGAACATCTGGAAGGAGGCCACAGTCGTGGTCCTCAGAAAGCTGGGCAAGGACGATTACCTAAACCCCAAGGCATATAGACCAATAGGTCTACTGCCGGTTCTGGGGAAGGTCCTGGAGAGGATGGTAGTAGCGCGTTTAAAATGGCAGCTTGTACCGCGGTTTAGTACTCGCCAGTTTGGCTTTATGCCCCAGAAAAGCACTGAGGACGCCCTCTATAAGCTAGTGAAGCACGTACAGGACAAGTTGAGGCTGAAGAAGCTAATTGTCCTGGTGTCGCTGGATATAGAGGGGGCCTTCGATAGTGCTTGGTGGCCAGCCATCAAGGTCAGACTGGCTGAGGAAAAGTGCCCGGTGAACATAAGAAGGCTGCTAGACAGCTACCTCGACAGTAGGAAAGTCAAGGTTCGTTACGCTGGGGAGGAATGCACGCGAGTGACTAGCAAGGGCTGTGTTCAAGGGTCAATAGGTGGTCCCATCCTGTGGAATCTCATTCTAGACCCACTATTAAAGGAATTGGAGCGGCGCGGCATCTTCGCGCAGGCGTTCGCCGATGATATCGTCTTGGTTCTGGATGGGGACTCAGCGACCGAAGTTTCAACATCTGCCAATGCAGCCCTCGCCCATGTTCAGAGTTGGGGCGTCAGAAACAAGCTGAGGTTCGCACCGCACAAAACCTGTGCGATGGTCGTAACCAACAAGCGCAAGTATGATACCCCAAGGTTGAGCATGGCCGGGGTCGACATTTGTATGGTTAAGAAGATGAAGTTGTTGGGTCTAACCATAGACGAGAAGCTCACCTTCAACGAGCACACCGCGAACGTCTGCAGGAGGGCAGTTAACATTTATAAGCAGCTGTCCCGCGCCGCTAAAGTGAGATGGGGATTGGACGCACAGATCATACACACAATCTACACTGCTATGATTGAGCCCATAATAACGTACGCGGCCGCAGCCTGGGCTCCCGCTACGAAGAAGCTGGGAATACGGAAGAAGCTAGGCTCGGTCCAAAGAGGATTCGTCCAGAAGATCTGTAAATCTTACCGTACTGTCTCCCTGAACTCGGCACTGGTACTCTCCGGAATACTACCTCTAGATCTGCGCATACAGGAGGCAGCCGCCCTGTATGAAGCGAGGAGAGGGCCATCCCGGTTTGTGCCAGGAGATAGGGAGATCGAAAGTGCAGTAAGGTTTGCAGAGGCTCCTCATCCAGCTACACAGATGCCCCTGGAGTTCATGTGCCTGACAGACCAATAGTTGCTAGATAGCAACAATGTGCAGGCGGTGCGAATCTTCACCGACGGCAGCAAGATTGAGGGGAAGGTCGGGGCCGCATTATCCATTTGGGATAATGAAGGCGAAGTGCGGAACCTCAAACTTAGCTTAGCCGCGTACTGCACAGTCTACCAAGCGGAACTCCTGGCCATCTGCAAAGCGACGGACGTGATTCTTACGCGGCAAGAGACGAGCTATGGTTTGTACAGTGACTCAATGTCAGCATTGCAGACGCTTGCAAGCTATGGCTCTCTCCATCCCCTGGCAGTTCGCGCGCGCGCGAATTTGGCTCAAGCCCTGGGCCAGAGCAAAGCTGTGTCTTTATTCTGGATCAAGGCCCACGCGGGCCTGCCGGGGAATGAGCGAGCGGACGAGTTGGCAAAGAAGGCAGCATTGTCGTTGCGGAGGAAGCCGGACTACGACCAGTGTCCGGTATCATTTATCAAGCGACAGATCCGTTTGGAATCGCTTGATGAATGGAACCGAAGATATGTATCGGGCGAGACAGCTTCTGTGACGAAAATGTTTCTTCCGGATGCCATAGCGGCTTTCCGTATTATAAAACAGGTGCGGCCCACAGGCGTTCTCACGCAGATTTTGACGGGGCACGGCGGGTTCTCTGAATACTTGAATCGTTTCAAGTGTAAGGATAACCCATCGTACGCCTGCGATCCAGGCGTGGCAGAGACTGTCCAGCACATACTTGTAGATTGCCCGTTATTTATCAGGGAACGCTACCAACTCGAATGTGAGCTGGACAGGAGACTGACGAAGGAGAGCCTGCATGGGCTCATGAGTAAGCAACACAGGGAAAAGTTCCTGGTGTACTGTGTTAATGTGGCCTCCACCGTCATTGCACGAAACCGAAGTTGAAGCAGCACTATGTTTCACTAGTATTATAAGAATATTTGTAAGAAGCATAGAATAGCATGCACAAAACTGCAATGACGAACCCTGCACTGGGGTAGTACCTAAGAAAACAGATTGTCTGTATGGTGAAAAGCACTGTTGTGCTTCTCATCCCTAAATGTAAGGCATTATTTATATTGTGATATTCTCTGTGATAAACAGCACTTCTGTACCTTACCTGTGATCTGCAGCACTTTTTGCATATTTTACTGTGATCAACAGCACTTTTTTGTATTCTTGTATATGTAGCACTTTTTCTTTTAACCTTACACTAAATAAATAAAGTTGCCTTTAAGTATTTAAACAAAGTGGGAGTCCCACCCACTGTATACAAGAAGACGTATGCAAGAAGAACCATGGTATGAAGAATGAAAGTACGAGAGGCATGAAAGAGGAATGGAATGAAAGAATTTGCACAGAATAGGCGCCAACTTTGTTGAGCGGGATTAGTATTATAAAAAAAAATAAAAATACCTACCCTACCTACCCTACCTACCCTACCTACCCTACCTACCCTACCTACCCTACCTACCCTACCTACCCTACCTACCCTACCTACCCTACCTACCCTACCTACCCTACCTACCCTACCTACCCTACCTACCCTACCTACCCTACCTACCCTACCTACCCTACCTACCCTACCTACCCTACCTACCCTACCTACCCTACCTACCCTACCTACCCTACCTACCCTACCTACCCTACCTACCCTACCTACCCTACCTACCCTACCTACCCTACCTACCCTACCTACCCTACCTACCCTACCTACCCTACCTACCCTACCTACCCTACCTACCCTACCTACCCTACCTACCCTACCTACCCTACCTACCCTACCTACCCTACCTACCCTACCTACCCTACCTACCCTACCTACCCTACCTACCCTACCTACCCTACCTACCCTACCTACCCTACCTACCCTACCTACCCTACCTACCCTACCTACCCTACCTACCCTACCTACCCTACCTACCCTACCTACCCTACCTACCCTACCTACCCTACCTACCCTACCTACCCTACCTACCCTACCTACCCTACCTACCCTTCCTACCCTACCTACCCTACCTACCTACCCTACCTACCCTACCTACCCTACCTACCCTACCTACCCTACCTACCCTACCTACCCTACCTACCCTACCTACCCTACCTACCCTACCTACCCTACCTACCCTACCTACCCTACCTACCCTACCTACCCTACCTACCCTACCTACCCTACCTACCCTACCTACCCTACCTACCCTACCTACCCTACCTACCCTACCTACCCTACCTACCCTACCTACCCTACCTACCCTACCTACCCTACCTACCCTACCTACCCTACCTACCCTACCTACCCTACCTACCCTACCTACCCTACCTACCCTACCTACCCTACCTACCCTACCTACCCTACCTACCCTACCTACCCTACCTACCCTACCTACCCTACCTACCCTACCTACCCTACCTACCCTACCTACCCTACCTACCCTACCTACCCTACCTACCCTACCTACCCTACCTACCCTACCTACCCTACCTACCCTACCTACCCTACCTACCCTACCTACCCTACCTACCCTACCTACCCTACCTACCCTACCTACCCTACCTACCCTACCTACCCTACCTACCCTACCTACCCTACCTACCCTACCTACCCTACCTACCCTACCTACCCTACCTACCCTACCTACCCTACCTACCCTACCTACCCTACCTACCCTACCTACCCTACCTACCCTACCTGCACTACCTAATAAATAAAAAAAACCGGCCAACTGCGAGTCGGACTCGCGCACGAAGGGTTCCGTACCATTATCGTAAAAAAACGGAAAAAAAACACGTTTGTTGTATGGGAGCCCCACTTAAATATTTAGTTTATTCTGTTTTTAGTATTTTAGTTATAGCGGCAATAGAAATACATCATCTGTGAAAATTTCAACTGTCTAGCTATCACGGTTCATTAGATACAGCCTGGTGACAGACAGACAGACAGACGAACTGCGAAGTCTCAGTAATAGGGTCCCGTTTTTACCCTTTGGGTACGGAAACCTAAAAAGCATACAAAGGCGTCATCCTAAAAATTATGATTTTGGTCAGTTTTTGTCAATATTTATTTTTGTGTGATTTAATCTCAAAAACCGGCCAAGTGCGAGTCGGACTCGCGCACGAAAGGTTCCGTACCATTATCGCAAAAAACGGAAAAAAAAACAGGTTTGTTATATGGGAGCCCCACTTAAATATTTATTTTATTATGTTTTTAGTATTTGTTGTTATAGCGGCAACAGAAATACATCATCTGTGAAAATTTCAACTGTCTAACTATCACGGTTCATGAGATACAGCCTGGTGACAGACAGACAGACGGACCGCGAAGTCTCAGTAATAGGGTCCCGTTTTTACCCTTTGGGTACGGAACCCTAAAAAGGGGCTCAACAACATCAGCTTTATTTTTTTGAAACGAGAATTTCTTTAACATTGGGGAGTATTTTGCGATAACATTCACTTAGGGACCCTTAAATGCTTACCCGAAACAATGCCCCTAAGTTGCCGAGTTATTTTGAGCTAGATTTCGTTGAGCAAATCCAAATCCTTCTTATGCGGATGTTTAAAATAACTAATTGTTTTGCTCTTGATATTTCCAGGCAGTAAGTACCTAACATTTAATCAGTATTTTAATAAGTATGATACAGATTGAGATAATTATAATGTTCATAATTGTTGAATACAGGCCTTCTGATCACAGCCAAGAGGCTACGCTGGGGCCCATAGCAACGTTGCGGCTCTTGAATCCTATCAGGCCTATACACGCGAAACCACGGTTCGTAGCAGCGGTCGCTAGGGGCTGTTCTTTGAGATACTGGTTCCTGTCTGACAGGTGGAAAGTGGTACAATTGGTAGAACTTACCTGGTTCCTCGTGGTGATCTTCTGTGCTCGCTCAATCCCGTGCCGGCCGAGGGTTTGGTAGGGGGAAAATATATATAATATTAAGAAATACGGGGCGTGGTCTGTTGGTATTCTCTGCAGACTCCAAGACACGCTCCCGGCAAAAGCACCTCGCTGCGCGCGAAAAACACAAAAACCGGCCAAGTGCGAGTCGGACTCGCACACGAAGGGTTCCGTACCATTATCGCAAAACACTGCATAAAAATCACGTTTGTTGTATGGGAGCCCCCCTTAATTTATTTTATTTTATTAATTATTATTTTTGAAGTAAATATACAACTAAACATTCTGTGAATATTTCAAACGTCTACCTGTTGCCGTTATTAATATCGAGCAAAAAACGGCAAAAATATCACGTTTATTGTATGGGGGGCTCCCCTTTAATATTTATTTTATACTGTTTTTAGTATTTGTTGTTATAGCGGCAACAAAAATACATCATCTGTGAAAATTTCAACTGTCTAGCTATCACGGTTCATGAGATACAGCCCGGAGACAGACGGACAGACAGACGGACAGACAGACAGACAGACAGACAGACAGACGGATCGCGAAGTCTTAGTAATAGGGTCCCGTTTTGACCCTTTGGGTACGGAACCCTAAAAACGACTGCACGGGCGGAGCACTACACATCTCGCGGATGGCGGACGCAATTACTATTGTGCTGGGTTGATTATTTAACGATTACAATATTAATCAAACGAGGACCCGATATCGCATTGTACGCGCTCAGTCACGATGTTTCTCGCCAATTGTCAAAATGTCAACGTCAAGCTCAATCCAAAAGCTGTCAAATCTCGATGACAGCGAGCCGTTGCAGTGTTGCAACAAAATAACAAAGAAAAGAACGAAACGTTGATTGGTTTCAAACAACAATAATAAAAATAACAACCGTGTCGATAGAGTCGAATCGTTCATACCTTAGTTATTTATAAAAAAACACATAATGATATTTTTTATTAAATCTCGTCGCTTAAGGCTTTTTTTTTTGTTGGGATATCATCCAATGACTTCGCCCGCTCTGGGTGAAGTGGGAGGGCGTGTCAGGCTTTTACTGACTAAAACCCACCCGTGTTCCTTCACGCTTTAGTTTTTACGCTTTCGTTGATAGAAAAGTCAATTTCTCAAAATGTACACCCTTGTTAACAATTCGTTATAAACATAAAAACACTTACCACATGTATATATGATTATTTTAACTGGTTAAATAATTATATGAATGAGCCCGTCCTTTTTAGAGCGAGGGGCGTAGCTGAAAAGTCAAATTATGGCAATTGCTTTGTTGAACCATATTTTTTTTGTAAATAATGGAAAGATCATATTCGGGCGTTTTCGTACAAAACTATTTTTAGTTGTTTTTTCGCTGTGTTTACAAAGTAATATAAAATTGATATTATTTTTATCTACACTCACAACGTAAAGTTCCAAATATGAATTTAAAAAATATTGTATAAACACGTACTATATATTCGTGGATAGGATAAAATAAGATAAAAATAAAAAAAAGCCATTACAATGCAACATTTTCCTTCGATTTTCAAACAATTGCATCATAAAATATTTTTTTAAATTTTAATAGCACACTTTTACTTTTTTTAATTTACTAGCGCGTATGGGCTCATTGACTTAATGTAGAAAAATAGTGTCATTGTCTATAGATCCGCGCGCTGCGCAGTCATGCCCAATGAGAATCTAAATTGCCCGCCATACCACATATTTTTCCCGTTTCCACTTTGGTTTTATTTCAACTGTATGAGTGAAGATAAAGTAGCGTATGCATCGTCATATAATTAGGTATTAAAACACTCGCGTATTCTTATTATTACATTTTGCTTCGCTTCATGTAATACACCCACGCTCGTTTTTTATATAACCCATAAATGATCATTGCATAAACTACTATTTTGAATCCAGTACCGAAAACACTCCGACAGGTCCCGAACAAAGCCGAGCCCGTGTGACGTTACGACGTTCATTTCTACTCATTGTAGTTCGTAGCTGATACAGTGTTTTGACTGTTTACCGATTCAACCTTTTTATTTTCGTCAATAAATTGATTAAAAATATCGAATTTTAAAAGTTATCGTGCTTGCTTCGTACCATTATGTACGAATACTACAAAAAATCCCCATTGTATATGACTAGAACTCCACCCGCAACTTCGTTCGGATAATTTCGTTTATACTATAAATGATTTTCTTATATGTGCATTTAGTGAAGGCAACCAAAAATAAGCTATTATTAAAACAATAAAAAATTGGGTATCGCAAATATACATGGTTTATTGGATTGGGACGATTTGTTATTTGACTTAAAGAATAATAAATTTTAGGTTACCGCCACAAAGTAAAATCCACCCCTAAAAACTTATCAACCCCTTTTAGCCCCGTTGAGGGTTGAGTTTTGAACAACCTAAATATATGCTATTAGAGTGGTGGTGAGTAGTTTTTAAACGATAAATAAAAAAGAAGAAATCTTCTCTTTTTCATTTATGTTAGTTAGATTGCGCAGTAAGATTCCTAAAAAAACTTTAACACCCCTAAACCTATCTGGGGGAGTTTTAAAAATGTTTAATGTAAATTTTGATTAGTAACTTTTCTCTAAGGAATTCGATATTTCATACAAACTAATTTTGACCGTTTTCACCTCCTTAAAGTTTGAATTGCCGCAAAATCGCGCCTTAGTGCTCTCCTAAAACCTTACGTCAAAAACGAAACCCTGTCCAGTAAGATTCTTAGCTTGAGTTAGTTTCGAAAATCATATAATGATAACCTATATTGTTTCCTTGAGTTGGTATTTGTGCCAAGTTTCAAATTTATTAACCCAAGAAATAAGATTCTTCATAAACACTTTGACAATGAACACCCCCTAAATCTTATTTTGGGAGTAGATAAGTAAAACTAATAATGACAACCTTTATTGTTCACTTGTTGGATATTTATGTCAATTTTTTAATTTATTAACCCAAGAAATAAGATTTCCAGAAACATTTTAACACCCCCTAAATCATCTTTTGGGGGTAGTTTCGAAAAACTAATAATGAAAACCTTTATTGTTTATTTAGATTGGTATAAATTTATGTCAAGTTTCAAGTTTATTAACTGTGTTCGAGTTTTAACCGAACACAGCGAAAATGCATAATTGCATCGAAAGCAAGTATGCACATTCGCTCGATTACCAAAATGTGGGCCAGTTCGCGTTTAGATCTCGTCAGAGACACCACGTACTCATAACCAAAACCATAACCATTTTACCATACTTTTTACCATTAATTTAGTTACATAGTTTACCATACTTTAGTATTTCGTGTATCTAAGTGTTATATAGTGTTTCAAAATAGTTATTTCTCTTATAATCCAAGACTTTAAATTTTACCATATCCTATCATTACAAGAAAGGTGTGTTAGGTCACCATAGCACCAAGCACTACTTTCTACAAACTGAAGTAATAAGATTCATCAAAAAAACTTACATCACATCATCAGCCTATTAATGTTTCCACTGCTGGGATACAGGCCTCCTGTCTGTGAGAGGGAATGGGCCATAATCCACCACGCGGGCCCAGTGCGGGTTGGTGGATGTCACATGTCTTAAAATGTTTGGTTCTAGGACATGCCGGTTTCCTCACGATGTTTTCCTTCACCGTTTTTGAGTAATTTTTTCATTTTATTTCAATTCAAGTGCTTCTTAGAAAAAAAACACTGTTGCCGCTAATGACCACCATACCATGACCGCTAATAACAACCAAAAAAAATATACGATTTTGGGCAGTTTTAGTCAATATTTTTTTTGTGTAATTTAAAGTCGTAATGGGGCTCGACAAAATCTGCTTTATGTATTTAGAAAGTAGAATAAAAATATATGGTTTCGAAATTCCTTTCTTCCTTTAACATTGGGGAGTATTTTGCGGGGAGATCCATTTTGGGACCCTTAAATACTTACCCGAAACAATGCCCCAAATTGTCGCGATGCCGAGTTATTCGGAAGTAAAATTTTCTTGCGCGAAATTTCGCTGAGCGAGCCCGAATCCCTCTCAAGCGGATTTTAAAATGACTAACTGATTTGCTCTTGATATTTCCAGGCAGTAAGTACCTTAAATTTAATCAGTATTTTAATAAGTGTGATATTACGACTAGGACTAAGAAGAGGGTTTTTTGTGGTTTAATAAACATTTCAACGGTTTCGGCTGCTCACACATACATTTTATAAGTTGCTCCACTATTACTCGTAAACTTGTAAAGCCTAATTAGGTTTGATAGTTTGCCTTTTACTTTCGTTATATACACTATCTCACCAAAATAATGAATGAAATGAGGGAATCTGTTATTTTTTATATTTATCATACAAATATTTGTGCCGTGCGCGACACAAAGCGCAGTAGCCGATCACTCAACCACTACGCCAATCGTAAATAAACTAGCCATTCCGTTATACAGATGTTTGGCTCAAAGACTGAAAACGCATATTAGCAAATTCGTGATTGACCTCATAGACGAACAATTTGCAAATTGTCGTCAACGCCACTTCGGCTATTGCGAAATTAGAATTTCGTGACTATGACTGCATGAAAAAAATTACATAAATCTCGCTAAGGGGTATAGTTTTACCCGGTAACAGTTTCGTGACGGTTAGATTTGCATATATATTCATAGAACTGGTTAAATATTTATATGAATGACGATTGAGATGACAGATTTGACCGGCAAATTAAAAAAAAACTGCTTGAAATACGTGAAGCCCCTCCTTTTTAGAGCGTGTCGACTGAAAAGGTGCAGCAGGGAGGAGCACCGCTTAAAAGTTTAATGAAACTTCAAGGGCTTCTTAGACAACAACATAACAGACTACGCATATTTCCAACAGCCCTGCGCGCGCGTTGTTCTTGTACCTACGTACTCGCTACGGGTACTGCGAGACGTGCGCGCGCCATGCGCATACTAGCAAGTTACTATTTCGGTGTGGCGCTCTTCACCGAGCACTTTGATTCCTTTGGATTCTCCAATATACCCCACACATCATAATTCGGACTCGGCCCTTAATGAAATGTCCAAAGCCTCTGATCTAGTCGACAAGCATGTCAAAGTCAAAGTCAAATATATTTATTTCAACTAGGCCAATAAGCGGCACTTTTGAACGTCAAACATTAAATCTAAATTAAAAATGTACAAGTAATAAAAATTGACTCTACCGTGCATTCGGAAAGTAGCTTGTTATGGAGAAGAACGCACAAGAAACTCCATACTTACTCTTTTTAAAATATTTTACAATGTTTACTTATGTACATACATTAATAAATTCATATAATGTGAGGACGATGCACCCAAAAATAGCACTACACACTATACTACGTACAGGTATAAAGTAATAAAAGCACTAACAGGTAAATTCATTAATTTGATAAATAGGAACATGGTTCTTACATACTTACAAATATTCCAAACATAGGTAAAATACCTAATTCAACAACAACGGAACCGTGTGTGAGTCAAATTCTGGAAAAATATAAAAAATAACATAAGAATACAATAACTACGAATAGGAATACAAATTAGCAAATTTGATTATGTCCACACCAAAGATTGCCCTACGGAGCGGGACCAACATGTTGCCAAGCATTCTTATCTTGAATATAATCATCTAATTTGTAATATGCTTGTTTACAAAGTGTGTTTTTAACTAAAGTTTTAAATTTACTTTCATTTAGTTTTAATAAAAGTATGTCAATGTATAAAAGCGCTAAAAACGTACTTTGGATGACATTGAGAGCAGCCTAGGGTGTTCGTCCGAAATAAAATACCTCCTCGAAGAAATCGGGGCCCAACAAGAGTCTAAGTTCAAATTATAATAAAATAATAAATAAATAATGATCTCATTACAATAACAAACCAAAACCAGGAAATTAAAAAATCGGTTGAGACATTAACAGCTAAGCATGCCGATCTTCTTGTAAAGGTCAATATATAAATAAAATCCATAGTCCATCAAGGTATTCTTGTTTAGCTTGGAGCGGGAAAATACTGAGTACAAGAAACGAGTGTTGGCTTTGGAACGTAGCTTAAATCATCTGGAATCAAATGTGCGCTCTTCAACCATAGAAATCCGTAACCTTCCCAAGCAGGAAATCGAAAGCAAGCAAGTCTTGGTTGAAACCATTCAGCGGCTCGGCTCGACTTGACTCTAGAGCTTGAACAGGACATACTCCAGTCCGAGATACGGGACATTTTCCGTTCCAAGTCGGAAGCATTAATAGTGGACTTCACTTCTACCATGAGGAAGGAATCATTGGTGTCTAAATATAAGGAATTCAACAAAATTAGGCGAGAAAATAAGCAAGCGCAGTTGAACTCGCAGCTCATCAACTTTCCAGGCAAACCTTGCACTATATATATTTCAAAGTACCTAACTTCTAAAGCCAGACGACTTTTCTATCTTGCTCGCTTAAATGTAAAGAATAAAGAGCTCCATGCGGCTTGGACTTCTCATGGGAAGATCTATGTCAAGAGAAAAGAGAATGTATCACCAGTTCGTATTGATAACGAAGCTGATCTTCAGAAACTGTTCTTGTGACTGGTTTTAGACGGTGATTGTTCTCATTTTTCAATATTTTTAGCATGTTTTACTGTAATTTTACTACTAATCTTAAGTTTATATAACAATTTTATGTTTTATGTTATATAAACTGCAATAACAATTGCAGAACTACATAATATGTAAATATTTTAACCATTCATGCAAAAAAATATACCACAGGAATACTATCAATATCCTATCCCAAAATATTCGTAGCATAAATCGTAATATGCCAAACTTTGTCACACTTCTTCAAAGATCCAAAATATCTTGGGACTTTTTGGTCCTCTCTGAATGCTGGCTTCCATCTGCAAAGTACATTTCTTCCCTCAACAACTATAACCATATAGCGACAACCTCAAACAAAACCTAAAACGAAGGTGTTGTAATTTATTACAATAAACACCTTCATGTCACTTACGAAGAACCTTCAATTCTCGACGCTAACTGTTTACTCTTAAAACTAAATGGAGATGTTTGCCTACTAGGATTATATCGCCCACCAAGCCAAACTAACATAACTTAATTTATTGATTCCCTAAACCTAATTCTCACTAACCTGAAAACTTATAAAAATATTTTCCTTTGTGGTGACATAAACATTAACATAGTTATAAATAGTGCTGATAAACGATCTCACGACTACCTAAACTTACTGGTTAGCCATAGTATGCTCCCAGGTCATATTCTACCAACGCACGGACTAACATGTCTAGACCACATGATGCTGAAGACAAATATGGACGTATCTTGTTTTGTTTTTGAAATCACCATTACCGATCACGAAAGTGTAGCCATTAGCTGTTTACCCAAATCGCGCCCCCATTACATCAACGAAATATAGCTCATATAGCTCAGTCAACTACGAAAATCTCAATAAAGATATGTTAACTATTAATTTCCAGCCTATCATTGACTCCCAGGACGCAAATGTCTCAACCGAGCTTCTTGTTACTTTCTTGTCGGCGACAATCAGGAACAATACCAGGATAGTTAAAACAAACAAAATAAAGTTGATTACGAAACCGTGGATTTCTAAAGGGCTATTACGTTGTATGAGAAACTGTCCCGCAGTTTGCATAAAAAACTAAAACGGAATCCTGATGACGAGATTATTAAAACCACATACAAACGTTACCGTAACTATTGCAACTCCCTACTAAAAAAAGCAAAATAGATGTACGACAAACAGGAGATTTATAACGCTAAGGGTAACAAAAAACAGATTTGGGATGTTATAAAAAGAATAAGCGGCTCCAATATAAGAACAGACCATTCGTCGTCCCTCTTGACATCCAAAAATCCCAATATTGATTTGAACAACGTCAACCACATTTTTGCAAACTTAGGTGCAAATCTGGCGAAGAAGATCTCCACTGATAAAAGGCCTCCATCCACTTTCTGCAAAGATCACTTATCGAACACTCCCCCAAATTCAATGGTCTTCCTTTCCACGGACGAGCGAGATTTTTGCACTTATCAATGGGTTAAAGGATAAATGCGCAGTGGGTATCGACCTTATAAGTGGTAAAATAGTCAAGAGATACGCAAATCTCCTTACCTCACCCATGACTCACATTTGTAACCTGTCAATCTCTACAGGGGTCTTCCCAGAGCTATTTAAAATAGCTTTTATCAAACCAATCCACAAAGCCGGGAAAATTGACTCTGTGAACAACTACCGACCCATTTCCATTCTTCCGGCACTTTCCAAGATCCTGGAGCGCCTAATAAATAAGCGTTTAATCAGGTTTCTGGAAACCAATAATCTGCTCTCTCCTTCACAATTTGGCTTCAGAACCGGTAAGAGTACCAACGACGCTGTCCATGAGTTGGTTAACTCTATCGTTGACAGTCTGGACGATAGGATGAAATGTTTAACGGTGTTCTTGGACCTTGCAAAGGCGTTCGACACAGTCTCAATCCCGCATCTTCTAAATAAGCCTGATCGGCTTGGCGTAAGAGGAATTCCACTTATTTAAGGACTATCTCACTGGGAGAAAACAAATAATAAAAATTAATGATAGCTTGAGTGACGAGCTGACTGTCAATTTTGGTGTGCCCCAAGGTAGTATAATCGGTCCAACGCTCTTCTTGGTGTATATCAATGACCTCTGCCAGCTTCCTCTCTTGAAAGGAAAAATCGTCACATTTGCAGATGATATGGCACTATTCTTCAGTGGGAATAGTTGGGATGAGGTCTTTGCTACTGCTCATTTGGGCGTTAACACAGTCAGTGAATGGTTGCAAAACAATTTATTGACTCTAACCGTGACGAAAACTAAATATGTAACCTTTGCTCATAGAGCTAACCTTCTTCCTCCGTCAACCCTTTCTATTTCAGTGCATACGTGTGGCTCTCCAAGCCCCGGGTGTACTTGTCCCACACTCGAAAGGACTGGTAATATAAAGTTGGTAAGAAAGGTGGGAATCAATAATGATACCTAGGTATCATTATTGATTCCCACCTTTCTTTTAAATCTCATTTTGATGCGCTTGTTCCGAGGATCTGAAAACTTATTTATATATTTAAATCATTAAGACACACTGCAGATCGAAGACCATTAAAATGGTTTACTTTGCCTTATGCCAGCCGTTAATTGAATACTGTATCACAACGTGGGGTGGTACCCCCAAAACTCATCTTATCGAGGTAGAGAGGGCACAGCGCGCTATCCTTAAGGTTGGTACTGGTTTCCCTTTTCGTTACCCAACTCTTGATTTATACAAGGAATGGGACATCCTTACGGTCAGACGTTTATCCTGCTTACGGTAGCAAAAAAGCACTCCCAGCTACAGTTTAATAAATAACCAACGAAGGAAGGGAAGAATCTGCCCCTCATTGCAGTTTAAAACTTCACTCCCTCAGAAATTCTTTTGCTTCCTTGGTCAATTTTTGTACAACAAATTAAATATTACACTTAATCTATATCCCAAAACCATCTCTAATTGTCACAAGGAATTTCTCACATTAACATCATGACGGTACCTTGTCAATATATTTATGAAAATATCATGCACGTGAGAAAGAATTTACATCTTTTTAGTAAAAACGGCGACAGACATAATTACGTTACTAGAAATAGGGACCAATTAGTTCAACCAGGTTTTAGACTAGCTAAAGTAGCCTCATATTTCATGGGGTACTGTACAAAATGTTACAATAAAATTCCTCGCCACATTCTTGAACTGAATGAGACGAAGTTTAAAACCTGTATAAAACGCACACTATGCAGGCTGGCATATTATAAGTTGGGGGATTACATCTATATAAATAAAAACCGGCCAAGTGCGTGTCGGGCCACGCGCAGTAATAGGGTTCCGAAGTTGCAAAATAATGCGGACTAAAAAGAGGATTTTGTTGTTGTTACATGAACATTAGAACGGTTTCAGCGGCTCACAAAGTCTAAAAATGGGCCCACATAGAATTTTTTAATCTATTGCTTATATCGTTTGACCACTATCTCGCCTGATGGTAAGCGATGATGTCGTCTACGGTGAAGCACGCTTGCCTAGATGTAATCTATTCACTCTTGACTTAAACTAAATAAGGACTAACTGGTAACTGAAGAAGGAGTTATAAAATCCAACTTCGCAAATGAAGTTAGAAAAATATTATCTATTTGAGTACCACCGCGGCGGATGCGAATTGCGAAAGGGGCCGATACGAGCGTGCGTTAGAGCCACGGGGAATGGAATAGTTCGTTCCTGGATCCTTGCGTGCACGCTCCTTGTTTATTTCTCTTTCGGAATTAGAAAAAAATCGTATGTATTCACCTCCAATCTCCTCTAATACCGCAGATTAGACGTGAATTCTCTAATCTGCGGTATTCACTATTTCATTCTGGGAAGTTTTACGCTAAGTAATTTTCTTGGAAATCGAATCTAATTTGACTTTACTTTTACGTTTTAATTACAATACGTCGAAAATACTTCTGCACTAACACAAAATAGACTCCACCGCGCGCATGCGCCGTATGGAAGACTGCCAACGACTCCGACCATACGCCGACCAATCCAATGCGTTATTCGAGCTTAAACATTATTAATTTAGAAATCATTATTATTAAGGATGTTATGATTTTATTTTTGTATATTTTTACATGGTTCATAAGCATATATTTACTTTCTGTTTTACACAGCTAACAAAGTTATTTAAGTATTTTACAATGGCATTTGTACAAAAACTTTACTGTGCCAAGTGCATTTTATAAGTTGGTCGACTATTACTCGTAAACTTGTAAAGCCTGTTATGATTTCATTTTTGTATATTTTTACATGGTTCGTAAGCGTTATATTTACTCTGTTTTACACAGCTATCAACTTCATTTAAGTAATTTTTCAATGGCATTTGTACAAAATTTTTACTGTTCCAAGTACATTTTATAAGTTGGTCGACTATTACTCGTAAACTTGTAAAGCCTTGTTATCCGTGATAATTTTCCTTTTAATTTCGTTATATTTACTACTGCCGTGATTTTTTTCACATAGCCTAGAGCAACCATTTTGCTGGCAGGGGGGGGGGACACTTGACTCTAACATAAATTTGCAACTTAAAGCTTAATTTTACGCAAACGAATATCTGAATCGAAAAATGGTTTTAACATGCCCTTAATATTTTTGAATGGCCTATGTAACGATACCCCACACCATGGGATAGATGAGAAAAAAAAAATACATCCTCATTTTACGTCTATGGGAGGTACCCGAAAAATAATTATTTTTTATGATTTTATGTTACCACTTTGTCGGAATTATTAATATGTATATACATGCCAAATTATAGCTTTCTAGTACTTAGATTCTCTGAGCTAGGCTGCGGACGGACAGACGGACAGAGCGAAACTATAAGGGTTCCTTGTTGACTTCGGAACCCTAAAAAATGAATCCCTATTTCCCTTGTTCACGGCATCACGCGTGAACGGCTTTTTTTGTTGTGTTTGTTATTGTTAGGAGAAGGTTCTCATGAAAAAAAAATAGAAAAATAGGAAGGGTAGGGTTACCTACCCTACCCTTCCTATTTTTCTATTTTTTAGGGTAGGGCAGGTAGGGTAGGGCAGGTAGGGTAGGGTAGGTAGGGTAGGGTAGGCAGGGTAGGGTAGGCAGGGTAGGGTAGGTAGGGTAGGTAGATGATGGTTGAGCTGGGTGGTGCCAATTCATGCGGCATGTTAGTGAACGGACGCTGTCAGTTGAGATTGGTCATAACTTAACTGCTTCGGATGTTAATGTTTTTCTAGTATCTATTATATAACTGCACAGTACATGTGTGAGTACTTTTAATACTTTATGCCTGTAGGTGGTATAGTGTGTAGTGCTATTCTGGGTGCATTGTCCTCACATGTATGAATTTAATAATGTATGTACCTATGATACTAGGAATAGTGTTAGATAGTAATTTGAAAGAAAACGTGATGGATGTAAAAAGGATTAATGATAGACTGATAGTTGTGAAAGTTATGTTAGAGAATGTGATGTTGAATGTAGTAAGTGTGTATGCACCGCAGGTAGGATGTGATGAAACGGCGAAAGAGAAGTTTTGGGAGAATTTTGATACAGCCTTGATGACCATCCCTGTGCATGAGGAATTGATTGTTGGAGGGGATTTTAATGGACATGTGGGAAGAATGAAAGGGATTTATGAAAGAGTTCACGGCGGATGGGGTTTTGGGAGTACCAACAACGAGGGAGAGTCGCTGCTACAATCCGCTACTGCATTTGACCTGGCAGTAGCTAACACTTGGTTCCAAAAAAGAGACGAACACCTGATAACTTACAAAAGCGGTAACCACAAAACCCAAATCGATTACTTTCTTGTCAGACGCAACAGCATACAACACGTCAAAAATTGCAAGGTATTGCCAGGAGAAGACTTGGTTTCCCAGCATAGACTACTGGTTATGGTGCAAGAGGTAAAAGTACAGAGCATAAAAAGCAAAGAGCGTCCTCCCCCTAAAATAAAATGGCATATGCTAGAGAAGAATGATTGTGCGAAGAAGTTTCGAGAGCGAGTAGTAGACAAAATGTTAGAGATGGGAGATATGGAAGATCGAAGTGTAAATGAAAGTTGGAAGGAGATTGCTGGTTGTATTAGGAGTGCAGCGAAGGATATTTTGGGAGAGACGAAAGGAAGGGGCACGATAGATAGGGATACATGGTGGTGGTCAGCTGAAATACAAAATCTGTTAAAGGAAAAGAAGAAAAAATTCAAGGAATGGCAAGGTGTAGACCAGGAAAACGCTAGTTTGAAAGCTGAAAGAAAGAGAGAGTATGATGCTGTGAAGATAAAAGCCAAGAAAACCGTGGCTATAGCGAGAGCAAAAGCTCTCGATAAAATATACGACACGCTGGATAGTCCAGCAGGCCAAAAAGACCTGTACCGGCTTGCTAGGGCTAGGGAGAAAAAGGCGAGAGATGTTTGTCAGATACGATGTATAAAAGATGAGGTTGGAATGATTCTTTCTGATGATGCAAAAATTAAGGATAGATGGAAGGACTACTTTGAAAAACTGATGAATGAGGAAAATGACTGGAGTGGTGTGTTAGAAAGTAAACCTGTGAATGAGGGGTTAGTGAGAATGGTTAGTATGGATGAAGTAAGAATAGCAGTAAATGGAATGAAGAATGGTAAGGCAGTTGGTCCGGACGGAATACCAGTTGAAGTGTGGAAGTTATTGCGCGTAGATGGATGGACGTGGTTAGCTTTATTCTTCAATAAGTTGCTGCGGGAAGAGGCCATACCTGATGAATGGTGCAATAGTTCTCTGGTGCCCATCTTTAAAAACAAAGGCGATGTGCTGGAGTGCAACAACTATAGAGGGATAAAGCTAATGTCACATAGTATGAAAGCTTGGGAGAAAGTTATTGAAAGGCGGCTGAGAGAAGAGAGTGAAATATCGCAGAACCAATTCGGTTTTATGCCTGGTCGGGGTACAGTGGATGCCATTTTCGCAATCCGCCAGTTGTGTGAGAAATATAGAAGTGCACATAAAAACTTGCACATGGTGTTCGTTGACCTCGAAAAGGCATACGACCGGGTTCCTCGTGAGGTTTTGTGGTGGGCCCTTAAGAAGAAAGGAGTGCCTGGAAAGTATGTAGAGTTGATTCGAGCGATGTACAGTCGGTGCAGTACACAAGTTAGGTCTACAGTGGGCAATACTGGCAGCTTCAGTGTGGCAGTCGGCTTGCACCAAGGGTCGGCTCTCAGTCCCTATCTCTTCTTGTTGATAATGGACGCTCTTACGTCGGACATACAGGAAGAGGCACCCTGGTGTATACTGTTTGCCGATGATATTGTGCTGGTTGCCGAGAGTGGCCTTGAGGTCCAGAGCAGATTGGAGGTGTGGTGGCACAGACTGGAGAGTGTTGGCCTGAAATTGAGCAGAAGCAAAACTGAATACTTGTTTTGCGATTTCGGCGGTCTCTCCAGTTCCGTGCCCATAGCTCTCGCTGGAACACCCATACCAATCTGCTCCGACTTTCGGTACCTAGGGTCGCTTGTCCAAGGAAATGGCGAGGTAGACCGAGACGTAACGCACCGGATCAACTCAGGATGGATGAAATGGCGACAGGTCACTGGAACAACTTGCGACCCACGAATGCCCCTCAAGTTAAAGGGGAAAATCTACAAGTCCGTGATTAGACCTGTCATACTGTATGGATCGGAATGTTGGGCTGTGAAAAAGATGGATGAAAGGAGATTGCATGTAGCAGAGATGAAAATGTTGAGATGGATGTGCGGCGTGACGAGATTGGATAAAGTGAGAAATGAGTATATTAGAGGCAGTTTGAAAGTGGCGCCAGTGGCAGAAAAGTTGAAAGGAAACCGTTTGTCCTGGTATGGTCATGTGATGAGGAGGGATGAAACGCATATTATTAAAAGAGTTATGAATATAAATGTGGATGGATGGAGAGGGAGAGGAAGGCCAAAGAAAAGATGGATGGACTGTGTGAGGAGTGATATGAAAGAAAAGGGAGTCAGTAATAACTTGACGGGGGATAGAACGGTATGGAAGAAGCAAACGTGTTGCGCCGACCCCAAGTAACATGGGATAAGGGCAGGCAGATGATGATGATGTACCTATGATACTAAAAATTGTATTCTTTTTTTAAATGGTAGGTTTGGAGTTTCTTGTGCATTCGGTTTAAAGAAATTTATTTCTCATAAGAACTTACAGTCCGCTTATAATGAGATACAGAGCAATAATTATAATAATACAGTAAAATACAATTTTCTCCAGAGCCTTAGAAGTTATAATGTACATACATGTTTCTTAAGCTTATTTTTAAATGTATTTAAGTTATGACACTCCTTTATATCGTCCGGCAATTCTTCTCCATAACAAGCTACTTTCCGAATGCACGGTAGAATCACTTTTTATGTAACGTTCAAAAGTGCCGCTTGGTGGCCTAGTTGAAATAAAATATCTTTGTCTTTGTCTTAAAACCCTTGACTACCAAAAAACTGAGAATCTTTTGACGGTTCTCAATAGATTTCCTTCTTTCCTTTCTCCCGTGGCTGATTTACACCTCATACTCGCTCTCGAACACTATCATACACTCCAACATACATCTATACACTCCAACATACAATCTAACACTTCAACATACCTTCACACAGTCTAACATACATGCTTACAGGACACTACAAATAACCAGTTTCGTATGAACAGTTCTCAATTTTTTTTATATTTTAATTTTAAGTTTTTAATCTTGTTTTTTTTTAACTTTTGATATTATTATTAACTTTGGACGGACTATTGTTAAGCATTCTTTTTAGGTACTATTAGTGATGATGTTTACATCGTCTTTAAAACTTTTTACTATGTTGTTTTGCTGTGGGTGGGCCCACAGCCCTGGTGACTACAGGTCACATAGGCTTTTAACCGACTTCAAAAAAAGGAGGAGGTTCTCAATTCGTCGGAATCTTTTTTTTTTTTTTATATATGTTCCCCGATTACTGTAAGACGCCTGGGCCGATTTGGAAAATTCTTCTTTTGTTTGAAAGAGTATACTTTCCAGTTGGTATATATAGTCATCAAGTCAGGATCTGATGATGGAATCTTGGAGAAATCGAGGGAACTCCTCAAATTTTATAGGCATACATATAGCGATTTTGGTATTTTTATCAACAATGCAATCATCTGCACTCAGAAAGTAACATTTGGTGAAGAGGAACTGGTGAAGAAGGCCACAGATGGCCAATAGATTTCCTTACTGCTAAGTATGTCATGGGTTATAAGATATCTCGAATAGTTTAACGACTATGATGAAGAAATACTTATAAATACATAGTGCTGATGAAAATGGTACCATCGAACTGATCTGATGATGAAGCCGGTAGGTAGGCACTGGTACTCCGAAATAAAACAATGTATACTAGTCGTGTATGGGCTTATTGGAAACGTCAAGAGATGCACTTTGGCTATATATGAATTTTATGGCAATTGGAAGTACCTATCAAAACTAAAAAGAGATAAATAAAAAACTTTTTAACAAAAAAACAAACCGACTTCTAAAAAAACACTGCAATACGAAAAATAACTTTCTTTTCCGAAGTCGGTGTCGAAACACGAAAAACAATAGGTACCAAAGACACCGACTTCGGAAAAGAAACTTATTTTTCGTTTTGCAGTGTTTTTTGGAAGTCGGTTTGTTTTTATGTTAAAAAGTTTTTTTTTTAAAAACCTACTTCAGGCACCAGTCTCTTACAATGGTGGAATATAGCATTAGCCAAAAACATTGTTAATTTTAAGATAACCTATTATTGTAAAGAGAGAATTAATAAACTTATTGAATTGAATTCAACTATTGCCGTTAATGACGATTTTTTTTAATTCTTCATGACATTGTTTCGACAAACTTCCAAATAAGTTATTTTATTTATTTATTTATTTATATATGCTTTATTGTAGGTACACCAAGTTAAAGCATAGAACAGGAAACTTAAAACTAAAATACATACAATGGGCGGCCTTATCGCATACCGCGATCTCTTCCAGGCAACCTGGAATGGACAGTGATAGCCTGGACATGAAATGGGGTTGACATTGGTGTAACACATAACATTACGAATATTTACTTTAAATCATATTATAATAGATACAGAAATACATACATATGTTATATAATAAATACATATACATATATACTCCAATATAACGAAAAGTCAATAGGCAATGAAAGTAGATGTTGTAACGACGATCACAGTGAAAGGTAGTGTTCTTTTACGAGTCTTTTAAATACAGGCAACGACTGGGCGCGTTTTATTGGGTCGGGCAATGCATTCCACAGACGAGCAGCTTGGACAGTAAAAGATTTATCCAAGAAAGTAGTGGAATGCATTGGCATTTTAAGTCGCAAGTTATCCGATGACCTAAGTGATTTCGTGTGGGAATCGCAGATAAACTGAAAACGATCCTTGAGATAAAGAGGGGTGGAAGGAGTAAAGAGCACATTATACAGAAGTGAATGAATATGAGCATTCCGGTGAAGGCGAATTGGCAACCACTGTAATACATAGTTTATTGCTTGGTTTTAATATGTACGTACAAATAATAACAAATCTTTGACAATTAATATATTATACCAATATATATTTATATTCAATCAATTGTATTACCTACTTGTACCCTCATGACTAACAAAATATGGACATTGAAATAGTCTGAATTAAACGAATGTAATTTTTTTTCTGTTTTTTTTACCTTTTTTTATAATTTAAAAAGCATACAAAGGCGTCATCCCAAAAATGACGGTTTGTTGTTGTTTTGGTCAGTTTTTGTCAATGTTTCTTTTTGTGCGATTTAATCTCAAAAAAGGGCTCAACAACATCTGCTCTATTTATTTGAAACGAGAATTTCTTTAACATTGGGGAGTTTTTTGCGGGGACATTTACTTAAATGCTTACCCGAAACAATGCCCCTAAATGTCGCGTTGCCAAGTTATTTTGAGCTACAGTTCGCTGAGCGAATCCAAATCCCCCTTATGCGGATGTTTATAATGACTAACTGTTTTGCTCTTGAAATTTCCAGAAAGTAAGTACCTAACATTTATTCAGTATTTTAATAAGTGTATATTAATTAATATAAATTTTTTTTATCCTAAAATCGCAACAACCTAACCATACCAAACAAACGTAAAAACCCATTCGACACATCGATAGGGTCGAACCGTTCATACTTTTGTAAATACATAAAATCCCTTTAATTGGATTATTATTGTTATTTAATGAGCAACTGCGTGTTATTCTGGTTTCAATGACATTATGAAAAAATCGGCCAAGTGCAAGGTTAAAGAAGGTTAGTGAATAGGTTACTTCTAGGCAAGCGCGATCCATCGTCGACCACATCATCACTTACCATCAGGTGAGATGGTGGTCAAGCGCGAACCTATATCAAATAAAAAAAAAAAAAAAAAGTGCGTGTCGGGTCACGCGCAGTAACAGGGTTCTTCAGTTGCACAATAATCCGGATTAAGAAGACTATTTTTGTTGTTTCATGAACATTTCAACGGTTTCGGCTGCTCACACATACATTTTATAAGTTGCTCCACTATTACTCGTAAACTTGTAAAGCTTACTTAGGTTTGATAGTTTGCCTTTTACTTTCGTAATATACACTATCTCGCCAAAATAATGAATGAATTCTGTTTTTTTTTTTAATTTATCGTGCAATTCCAAAAATTTCCATTAATGGCTTAGGGATATCAAGAAAAGCTTATATGATCTAGTTTAATTATAAATAGGTTTTATAGACACAAACTACAAACTAATAAGTAAATTTAATTATTTATTTAATATTTTACTGATTTTCAAACCATTATTTCGAGTTTACATTTCTTTTTTATCACTAAGAACTATTTGTTGTAATTAAATTTTCACACTTGTCGGTTATGTATATTTTCACCTATACACACGTATTTATTTTGGTGTAGCTGCAGTATTTTTCTAAATAATAAGCTTTAAGAGTCAAGTGACCCACGCAACTTTAGCGATTTAGACAAGATTCAAAAGTAACGCTCTCTTGACTATCCTGCGAAATCGCTGCGCGGGCGCCATAGTAGATAAACAGTATGGCCAAAAAGTCGTGAATCAAACTTAATATTATCTTCAACACACCCAATAAAAAACCATATTATATAGCATGTCTAACGCAAGGACTCATCAGCACCAATCTTGTGAAAATTATAAAAAAGATAGAGTTGTAGATTTTTACGAATTTTAATAAGAATTAGTAAAAAAGTCAATTTTCTCATAAAAACATAAAATAAATTATAACTCTGCAGGGGTTGACCTTAAGGACCTCCAGTAGAACAATTAATTTATTGCAGTTGATGACCCCATTTAACCTCTAGTTGCGTTTGATCCACGACTGTTTGTCCAGCTTGTATACTACTGTGGTGAATTTTTTCATTTAATTATTATTTTACATGTAATTGATGTTCAAAACAAAAACTTATTAATAGCTGACCTCTTGGACTTCGTTTCCTGTATCCCCACGGTCCCATACCATATTTATCATCATTATTGGGCAGACCAATCTGAGCGTTAAAATTTCCTTTAATCATTGTCTTTGTATGTGTTTTCAATCGCTTTTCTGAGGTCCTCTTAAAATTTATCTATTTCTTCCAATGATGATTTTTCTGTTGGGGCGTACACCTGAATAATATGAATAGTTTTGCATTGTGTATGCTTATCTTAGCTACTCTGTCAGAGACTGGTACAAAATCTTTAATGTTTTCTTTTAATTCATTTTTTATTAAAAAGCCAATACCGTTCCTCTTATGGGTTTATCCGTAGTATATAAAGATATAGTCCTTATGTTCTATAATTTTCTTGTCTTTAAGTTTTGTTTTGGAGAGTCAAATAATATGGCAGTTTAGCTTAACAATAGCGTATTTCAATTCGGTAAATCTCTAACTTTTTTTATTTATAACTTTTTAGTTTTTTTTTTATCGAATTAGGTACATTTAAACATATAAGTATAGTACATTTTTGAAATCACCTCTTAAAACTCTTTATTTTGATACCCCACACGATAGGTTTTGAAGAAAAAAAATATTTGGGCCCTCACAATATGGCGCCCAAGAACCGCCATTTTTTACCCTCCTTCGGCAGTCGGGTAAAAAAACTGACGTTTTTATTTCGTTCCGCTAATAGCGCCGGTGTGTGTATTTTACTTAGGTTAGTATTTATGCCAAGTTTCAAATATTTATGCCCAACAATTATTCACCTTTTACCACCTGGGTTGAATTTTCAAAAACCAATAAATACATGAATTTTTTTTATCAACCAAAAGCTTAAATCTTTAATATCACGGGTCACACTTAAAAGCTTAGAAATTTCATACAAATTTTCAACCTCCTTTTTACTCCTTTATGGGTAGTCTTCCCGAAATAAAAAAATGACATTGTTTTTTTATTATACCAAGAGCGTAAACCAAAAATTTCAGTTGTTACCTTCCAAACACAAGAAATTTCATAGAAAGTTTCAACCCCTATTATATCCCCAAAACCAATAATACATATTTTTATGGTTCCGTACCCAAAGGGGACCCTATTACTAAGACTCCGCGGTCCGTCTGTCTCTCTGTCTGACTGTCCGTCTGTCACCAGGCTGTCATGAACCGTGATAGCTAGACAGTTGAAATTTTCACAGATGATGTATTTCTGTTGCCGCTATAACAAAATTTCGAGTAATGTCAATAGACAATGAGTTATAATTGTTAGTTTGACGATTCATCCTATCATCAAACAATTAAATTCAAAATTTAACGTCTGGTATCTAGATGATGGCACACTAGGCGGTGACGTAGATACAGTTTTGAAAGATTTTCTATTCCTGAAACAGCAATTCCACTCCATTGGCCTAGAGCTCAATCACTCCAAATGCGAAATTTTCATCTGTGACAATACTGACAGACCATCGACCCTTTCAATACAATAGCACCAGAGATCAAAATTGTAGAAAGAAGTTCACTGCACCTCCTAGGTTCCCCAATTTTGGAAGATAGTTTTTCTTCATTCATTGACGCCAAAATAACACATTTCAACGATATTTCGGACAGACTCTCTAAAATTAATGTACATTCGGCTATCACCCTCATTCGTTATTGTTGTTTTGGTCCAAATTTCATGTACTTTCTTCGGGCTACGCCTAAATGTGGCCCTGGATGACCGAGCGTGGCTGCAAGCCACTCTACCCATTCGCTTCGGTGGGCTCGGCATCCGCAAAATTTCTAGTTTAAGCCTACCGGCGTTCCTGTCTTCGGTCCACAGCACTGACAAGTTAACCAGAAAAATCTTGTTGCCATCACTGGTTAACTGTGAAGTGCCGTACTCGACCAATGCAGTGAATGCATGGAAAGTGGCTTGCCCGAATACAGCGTTACCCGAGACCCCTTTTTCCCAGAGACAGTGGGATGAGCCGCTCTGCAGGTTGGTACGGAATAAACTTATAGATACGTCCACCAATACTGCTGAGCGTGCCCGCCTGCTGGCTGTGGGAGAATGGGAGTCGGGCCTCTGGCTACAGGCACTACCGTCACCCAACATAGGTGCTATGTTGAGTGACAACACCTTCCGGATCGCTACATGTCTGCGTTTAGGGGCTCCCAGCGGAGCTCCACATCGTTGTCAATGTGGTGAAGCAGTCGACCGCCTCGGACACCATGGCCTATCCTGCAGTAGGAGCGCTGGTCGGTTAGCACGGCACGCCAGCATTAATGATATCATACGTCGGGCTCTTGTCACCGCCGGGGTGCCAGCTGTTTTAGAACCCAATGGCTTGGCGCGTGACGATGGTAAGAGACCAGACGGGATGACCATAATGCCTTGGAAGGTGGGTAGGCCTTTGGTGTGGGATGCAACATGTGTCGACACCCTTGCGCCATCCCATCTTCTTAGCACAGCCCGCCGGCAAAGAAAACCACAAACGGCGTAAATACAATAACCTTATTGGAAGTTATATATTTGAGCCGTTTGGGGTTGAAACATTAGGTCCATGGGGTCCGAGTGCTCTTCGAGTATTTCGAGATGTAAGCAAACGGCTAATCGACTCTTCACGTGACCAGAGGGCTGGGCTTTTCCTTGGCCAGAGAATCAGCATTGCCATACAACGTGGCAATGCTGCCAGCGTTCTGGGCACTTTTCACGTTGACAACGATGTGGACGAATTTTTTGACGCCCTATGACCCCTGCCCTTTTTTTGTTCGTAGTTTTATTTTATTTTTATTTAACTGTATATATAGGTAGTTATTGTTATTTAAGTATTTAATAGCATGTAAATTTTAATTGGAATTAATTCAAGGCGGAGTCGAGTTGAAGGTTTTGGAAAATTACATAATCCTCAACGTTCTAAATAGTAGAACGTTGAGGATTATGTAATTTTCCAAAACCTACAACCTAAATTATAATTCCTTGCTATATTTATAATCTTAATCTTACTCATATAAAATACAAGACATACGTTTGTGACTGCTGAGCTATCAAGCAGCGCAAGTACTTTAAAATAATTGGTCATTATATTAAAGATTTGAAACGTTTGGGGTAACTGGGTATTTAATTTTAATGAGTTGTTGAGGTCAGATCAGCAAATAGTAACCAATGGTTTCAAATTTCGGTACAATATAATTATTGTACCGAAATTTTAAAGTTTTAATACTCTCCAACTTATTTAAAACTTTAATTCCTTACATGGCGTGAATAGGTAGTGACTTGCTTCTAGCTTCAAATTTGCCAATGGAAATAGGTTCAATTTTGAAACCTTATGCTGTTTACTTGTCAATCTATTTACACCATGTAAAGAATTGTTAGGCTTACAATTGATGAAAAAATGCATTTTAATAAAACCATTGGTTACTATTTTTAAGCATTATTTAAGATAACTACGTATAAAAAAAACTGGGCCTTACTATGTTAAAGTTGCAGGGTACCAACATCTTTTAATGTTGATTTAATTTATTTTTAGTTGGTAAGTAATAAAGTTCGTTTGAGATGTCATTGCAATAATATCGTCACCATTTGATTTGAGTGATATTCGCAAAATTCGGAAAAGAAATCGATTTAAATGAAAATGGGGTTGGAAATATTTTGAAAAATGTGCCATTGGTATAAGGTTCATATTTTAAATAAGATGCAAGTTTACTTGTCAACCTGTTCACACATATCACATGTCGTGATGGCTCAGTAACCTTTTCTTTCAAGCTTGTGTCAATATTGTGGGTACCCAGAAGCAGCTTAATTAATTCTGACACCAGACGTGGCCATCCCCACATAAAAAACAAAAGAAGAACCTATTCACGCCATGTACGGAATTGTTTGGCTAACACTTGATGAAAAAACATATTTTTTCCCAAATTTTGAGTAATGTCAATAGACAATGAGTTATAATTTATTGTTAGTTTGACGATTCAAGGCGGAGTCGAGTTGAAGGTTTTGGAAAATTACATAATCCTCAACGTTCTACTATAATTATAATTCCTTGCTATATTTATAATCTTAATCTTACTCATATAAAATACAAGACATACGTTTGTGACTGTTGAGCTATCAAACAGCGCAAGTACTTTAATATAATTGGTCATTATATTAAAGATTTGAAACGTTTGAGGTAACTGGGTATTTAATTGTAATGAGTTGTTGAGGTCAGATCAGCAAATAGTAACTAATGGTTTCAAATTTCGGTACAATATAATTATTGTACCGAAATTTTAAAGTTTTAATACTCTCCAACTTATTTTAAACTTTAATTCCTTACATGGCATGAATAGGTAGTGACTTGCTTCTAGCTTCAAATTTGCCAATGGAAATAGGTTCAATTTTGAAACCTTATGCTGTTTACTTGTCAACCTATTTACACCATGTAAAGAATTGTTAGGCTTACAATTGATGAAAAAAGGCATTTTATTAAACCATTGGTTACTATTTTTAAGCATTATTTGAGATAACTACGTATAAAAAAACTGGGCCTTAGTATGTTAAAGTTGCAGGGTACCAACATCTTTTAATGTTGATTTGATTTATTTTTAGTTGGTAAGTAATAAAGTTCGTTTGAGATGTCATTGCAATAATATCGTCACCATTGGATTTAAGTGATATTCGCAAAATTCGGAAAAGAAATCGATATAAATGGAAATATTTGGAAAAATGTGCCATTGGTATAAGGTTCATATTTTAAATAAGATGCATGTTTACTTGTCAACCTGTTCACACATATACATGTCGTGATGGCTCAGTAACGTGATGAAAAAACATATTTTTCCCAAATTTAAAAACCATTGGTTACTTTTTGTAAGCATTAATTAATGTTTCAGCGAACCAGCAACTTTTAAATGTCACAATGTATTTTATTTTTATTTTTAGGCGGTAAGTAATAAAGTTAATTTGAGATGACTTTGCAATAATATCGTTGGAAAAAATCTTTAATAATTTAAATAGGGTTACATTTGGGTAAATGTGGAAAAAAACCAGTATTTATAACTAAGGTACAATGTTGGTAATCATAAAAAGACAATAGTGCCGATAGGGGCGAATCATCCATACCTTCGTCAGTTTTTAAATTCGTTGCTCTAGAAAACAGGACACCTAACCTTTTGAAGTTAAAACAGACTGCTTCATATAAATACTATGTATATTTAATGACTTAAACCAAAGGCTTAAAAACATACCTTACAACAAGGTCTTGTTGTCATTTAGCTGAAATATTTCTCTCTCACACTTCTCTTTAAAAATAAAGTAATATTCGTTACTCCAGACTAGGAATTTCTTACTGTAGCGTGGGTGCGTTTAAAAACACTTAAACTTACATACACATGACATTCAGATCCGGAACAATTATCTGTAGGCTATACAAAAATTTGTTCCGTGCAAGAATCGCACCCACGACACGCAGCGCAGCAGCCGTTTGATCTACCACTACGCCAACCGTAACTAAACTAGCCATTTCGTTACACACAATCATGTTAGACTCAAAGAACGAAAACACTAATTAGATAATTATCGTCGGCGCCATCTTGGATTTTGGTTTTGATCCCATATACATATCTGTATTAGTGACCCCAAAGACCATGAAAATGAAATTTGCAAATTGTCGTCATCCCCACTTCGAACGACAATGACAGCATGAAAAAAATGATATCAATCTCGCTTAGGAGTAAAATTACTCGATAACTGGTTTGTGGAGTTTAGGTATGCATATATTATAATCATTGTGTGGCGGACGGGCGTGATCGCCAACCCCGAGATGGAAGGGTGTTAGTCTTCCGGTCGGCGGCGCTGAACGTCCCTAACACCCTGCAAATAAGGTTCTTGGCAACCTGGCTCCGTCGACGACTCAAGATTTAATTCTGCACTGTTATAAGGGTCGATAGGATCAAATCAAATAAAACACTTTGATTTCTTAAACACACGGGATGATCTGAGGGCTCTCAACTAGTGACTGATATACAAGGAGTTGGAAGAAATTATTCCTTGCGGATGACTACAAATTCTAATTTCAGCTGGGGGTGTGTCTATACCTTCTACCCTTTACTTTATTGAGAGCCCTGCGATTTTTCGCCGATAATAATTTTATTTTGTACAAAAATCCCTTATTAAACACTCGGTAATCGGGCTATTACATCCTTTCTATGGTGCTATAAATACCTAGTTTCGAACAAACAGGTCATACACACTATTTTCACAGCAACAATTGAGCCCATAGTAACGTACGCAGCCGCAGCCTGGGCACCCGCTGCAAAGAAGGTGGGTGTACGGAAGAAGCTAGGCTCTGTTCAACGAGGATTCGCTCAGAAGCTCTGCAAATCTTACCGTACCGTCTCCCTGAACTCGGCACTGGCACTGTCTGGGATACTACCTCTAGACCTGCGCATACAAGAGGCAGCCGCCCTGTATGAAGCGAGGAGAGGGTCATCCCGGTTTGTGCCAGGAGACAGGGAGATCGAGAGTGCGGTAAGGTTTGCAGAAGCCCCTCATCCAGCTACACAAATGCCCCTGGAGTTCATTTTCCTGGCGGACCAAGAGTTACTAGACAGTAACAGGGTGCAGGCGGTGCGAATCTTCACCGACGGCAGCAAGATTGAGGGGAAGGTTGGAGCTGCATTATCCATTTGGAATAATGACGGCGAAGTCCGGCAACTCAAGCTATGCCTTGCCGCGTACTGCACAGTCTACCAGGCGGAACTCCTGGCCATTTGCAAAGCGACCGAAGTGATCCTCGCGCGGCAAGGCGAGCTATGGTTTGTACAGCGACTCAATATCAGCATTGCAGACGCTCTCAAACCATGGTTCTCTCCATCCCCTGGCAGTTCGCGTGCGCGCCAACCTGGTTCATGCCCTACGCCAGAACAAAGCTGTGACTTTGTTCTGGATCAAGGCCCACGCGGGCCTGGCGGGGAATGAGCGAGCGGATGAGCTCGCTAAGGAGGCAGCATTGTCGTCACGGAGGAAGCCGAACTACGATCAGTGTCCGGTTTCATTTATCAAGCGATAGATCCGTTTGGAATCGCTTGATGAATGGAACCAGAGATATATATCGGGCGAGACTGCTTCTGTGACGAAAATGTTTCTTCCGGACGCAATAGTGGCTTTCCGTACTGAACAAAAGGTGCGGCCAACTGGTGTCCTCACGCAGGTTTTGATGGGGCACGCTGGTTTCTCTGAATACTTGAATCGCTTCAAGTGTAAGGAGAGCCCATCGTGCGTCTGCAACCCTAGCGTGGCAGAGACTGTCCAGCACATACTTGTAGAATGCCCATTATTTGTCAGGGAGCGCTACCAACTTGAATGTGAGCTTGACAGGAAAATAACGAGGGAGAGCCTGCATGGGCTCATGGATAAAAAGACAAGGGAAAAGTTTCTGGAGTACTGCATTAGAGTAGCCACTGCGGTTATACGTCGAAACAAAACCTGAAGCGCACCGTGCTTCATTAGTATTTTGCACAATATTCAAATCTAAGCACGGAATGCAGCACAGGCACGTGTAACCGGCAGTACTTCGTGTTAGTACCTAAGTTTATTGAATGTTATTTCTGTGTAAATTGTGTGATAGCGGCACTATTGTGTTTCTATCCCTAGCTGTAATATGGTTTTTACCTTTTTTCTGTGATAAGTCACTGATGTATATTCTGTGATAAACAGCACTATTGCACAATCTGTGATTAATGGAACTATTTGTATTCTGTATTTTTGTTAAACTGCACTATTGCACAATTGTTTTTCTTTGTATGTCTGAGATTAACAGACTCTTGTACAACTATTTTGTATTTTGAAAAATTTACCGTGATAAGAAATAAAGAATGCCCGTAGATAGTTAAATGAACCCACACAGCGTACAAGAGGATGAATACCAGCCAAGTGCGAGTCGTACTCGAACACGAAGGGTTCCGTACCATTATCGCAAAACACTGCAAAAAATCACGTTTGTTGTATGGGAGCCCCCCTTAATTTATTTTATTTTAATTTAATAATAATTATTTTTTCAAAAGAATATACAACTAAACATTCTGTGAATATTTCAAGCGTCTACCTGTTGCCGTTATTAATATCGAGCTCAAAACGGCAAAAATATCACGTTTGTTGTATGGGAGCCCCCCTTAATTATTTATTTTATATTGTTTTTGGTATTTGTTGTTGTAGCGGCAACAAAAATACATCATCTGTGAAAATTACAACTGTCTAGCTATCACGGTTCATGAGATGCAGCCTGGTGACAGACGGACAGACAGACAGACAGACAGTCAGACAGACAGACAGACGGATCGCGAAGTCTTAGTCATATGGTCCCGCTTTACCCTTTGGGTACGGAACCCTAAAAATGAGCTCCACTGTAGCATTATTACCCCATCAGACCCCATTTCGTGCCTTAAGTACACAGCTTGTCGGCTACGAATGACTGGTCATAAAACGATCACGATCATCTCCGCCTATTGCCCCCCACGCTCGGCGTCATCGGGTGATAACCCAGATGGTCTCAAAAAAGACCTTACTGCCCTCTTCAGCTTGAGTGACTCTGTTATCCTAGTGGGTGACCTTAATGCTAAACATCCAGCCTGGAACAGTACCGTTGCTAACCCTAGGGGAAAGTTGGTGCTGAACCTAAGCTCACACCTCCATTATGACGTAGTCGCCCCGATGAGCTTGACTCACTTCCTGGATAATGTTACGCATAAACCGGATATCCTCGACGTAACGTTGCGTAAGAACGTTTACCTTCAGTTACGCTCTATAGAAACGCTAGACGAGTTAGTTTCCGATCACCGCCCTGTGATCATGCACCTAGGTAGTCGGTCAGGCCTCCCAGATCTAGGATAGCCGCCCCCACTAAAATGGTCACCGACTGGAGGAAAGTAAGTGCTAAACTGAAATCCACCAAGTCACCTCAGTTAGATTCTATCCCCAACAACCTAAACTCGGTCGCTGACACGACAGAGGCGATCGACACGATTACAACTCACTTACAGTCTGTCCTGAACGAGTGTTCAAGGGAGGTTCCAGTGCTGGACATCCGAAATCAGAAATTCCTGGACGATGTCCGGAAGCTGATAACCGAGAAGAACGCAGCTATCCGTTCCTACAGTAACTTTAATATGTCGCAAACAGAGCTCACATGTGTAACTTACGGTTCTGTGACATGGAATAAGATGCTGAGCGAACTAAAGCCCACCCACCATGCCTTCTGGCACCTTCAGAGAAAATTACGCTCCACTGAAGAGTCAGCCATACCCCCACTTATTCGCCCTGATAAGAGTGTAGCATTTGAAAACTGAAAAAGCCGAATGTTTGGCTGACAGCCTCGAACTTAAATGCTCACCCAGCTCCCAACCAGTAGACCAAGCTCACCTAGACATGGTGGACGCTGAAGTCGAACGTAGGACCTCCCTTCCTCCGATCGAAGACCCTGATGACCCGCTACCTCCCGTCACCACAGACGAAGTAGAGGAGGTCATCAAAAGGCTTCACCCCAACAAAGCCCCGGGCTTAGATGGCATCACCAATAAGGTGTTGAAACTTCTCCCTGCCCATGTTATAGTGCTATTGCAAGCTATATTCAACGCTGCATTAAGCAAAAATATCTTCCACAAAGCTTGGAAACAGGCCACTGTGATAGGCATCCCTAAACCGGGTAAACCGAAATCGGAGCCTACCAGTTATCATCCCATTAGTCTGGTAAATTCCCTCGGAAAAGTCTATGAACGGCTTATTTATTATTATGTCTTTTATTGCTTTTTTTTTCCTTATTTACTACATTTTTAAATGTTTTTATAAAATAAATTACAAAAAAACATTTAAAAATATAAAAAATAGAGGCCAACCGGTATCGGGAGCAGGGTCCAAGCTACCGGTGGTTAGGGTTCCAGAGACAGAAACCTCCTCACAATGCGAGCCGTATCGAGGAGTACTGCCTTCTGTATCAGACCCTTGATCCAACCGCCCAATGACAGCCTCGACAGATGGTCGTCGAGGCTCTTGGCCATCAGGCTGCTGGCCGTAATGACAATCGGCACAATGACCGCCGAGTCCACATTCCACATGTCGACAACCTCGTGTGCTAAGTCAAGATACTTGATTTGTTTCTCTTTCTCAGCTTTCACGAGGTTCTCGTCATGCGGGATTGTGACATCGATTATCATTGTGCGGCGCGCTAATCGGTCTATCACCACTATATCCGGCTTATTAGCAACAATAGTCCTATCAGTGATGATAGACCGATCCCAGTACAACGTGACATGGTCATTTTCGTGAACAATCCTGGGTCGGGCACATACTTGTAATACGGTACCTCCGATTCCACTAGATTGTACTTCAAAGCAAGTTGCTGGTGAATAATCCTGGCCACTTGGTTATGCCTGTGTAAATATTCGCCGTTAGACAGACGAGAACAACCAGAGATAATATGTCGGATGGATTCTACTGGGCGGTGGCATGCCCGACACACGTCAACCGTCCCATCCTTCATTATATGTCTCCGGTAGTTATTCGTCTGGATAACTTCGTCCATAATTGCACAGACAAAACCTTCAGTTTCCCCGAAAAGGTCACCGAAACGTAGCCAGGATACGGACGCTGGGAAGTCTACATCGGGCCCGATAAAAGCGTCCGTGTAGCTCCTTGCCTTGCCATACCTCTTTGCGTTCATCAGTCGATAGTATTACAGGCTTGCGCCAGTTCTCTTTAGCCATGGACAACGGGGTGAGTCCCTTGTCCACTGCGACCACATCCCGGTGCATACCCACTTCAGCTTTTAAAAAGTATTCTCTGAGGCTGCACACCTCGTGGTTGTGAAGAGTCTTGGCGTTTAAAAAGCCTCGACCCCCACACTTCCGCGGGATGTACAGTCTCATCACCGATGATCGTGGGTGATGCATCCGGTTTGCGGTCAGCAGTGTCCGGACCCTCCTGACGAGGGCATCGAGCTCGGTCTGAGTCCATTTGAGTATACCGAAAGAGTACATCAAAACCGGCATGACCCAACTGTTGAAGGCGCGCACCTTATTTCCGCCTGACAAAAGGCTATCTTATACCTTTTTCAGGCGGCCAAAGAAACGCTCCTTCAGCAGTTGCTTCATGTCAGTACTGTTGATGCCCAACGCTTCCGACATACCCAAATACTTGTAAGTTTCAGTCGAGGAGAGGTGTCTAAGGTGTATGGAATCAGAGAGTTGAATTCCTTCGGATTCCATAATCTCCCCTTGATACAACATGCATGACTGCACATTTGTCCACACCAAATTCCATCCTGATGGAGTTACTAAAGTTTTCAGTTACCTTCAGTAACTCCGTCAGTTGGAATTTGTAGGGGGTAAAGAGTTTCAGATCATCCATGTAAAGGAGGTGAGATATGACCTGACCACCTCTTCTCAACCGATAGCCTAGTCCTGAATCCTCCAGCAGTGTACTTAGAGGATTCAGGGCTAAGCAGAACCAAAGTGGACTCAAACTGTCGCCTTGAAATATCCCCCGCTTAATCCATACAGGCTCATCATCCCCCTGAATCGGTCGACATCCTGGATATCGAAGGACTGTCTTCCATTGACCCAAACATGACTCAAGGAAGGTGCATAGAGTTGCATCTATTTTGTACAACTCCAGCACCCTCATGAGCCATGTATGTAGCACAGAGTCGTAGGCCTTCTTGTAGTCTATCCAGCATGTCGACAGATCCTTGCGGGATCGACGAACCTGCTGGCTTATAGCCATGTCAATGAGGAGTAGCTCGTTAGTGCCGCGGGACACATTCCTACATTTATTCTGAGAGGTAGACATTATTGAGTTACCCTCAATGTGATTATCAATTTTTGCTCTCAGGATGGATGTAAGAAGTTTATAAACCGTCGATAAGCATGTTATTGGTCTATAATTCTTGGGTTCCGTGGGACTACCTGTCTTATGGAGCAGGTGGGTAATGCCTGTTGTCAAAAACTGCGGCAGCGACCCAGACTCTAAACATGACTGGAATTGAGATGCCAGAAACGCGTGTGAGCTGCTATATCATTTTAGCCAGAAGTTATGCAGTCCGTCCAATCCTGGAGACTTCCAGTTCGGTAGCGGACGAACTGCTTTGGCTACATCAGATGGAATGATGATTACTTTTTCCATTTCTGGTATAGCTTCACACACGCGCACGACATCACGCATCCAGCCACCCTCAGTGTGACAGACGGGCACCGACCAGATGCTTCGCCAGAATGTGCTCGTGGCGTCATCATCCGGGCGGCACATGTCAGTCACATTTTGTTCAGGTCGCTCCGAAGTTCTGTATACCCACCTCTCATCACTCTGGAACATGCGATTCTGCGAGTACCGGTAAACCCGCCGCTTATACCGCCGAATACGGCTGGCCCATGCACAAACTTTCTGCTTCAGGAAGTCGATGCGCTCCGTGACACGGGATATGTATTCTCGAGGACTGATTCCAGTCCCCGAAAATGCCCGCCTCACGAAACGCATCACACGTGGTCGTGTATTGCCCTCCCTGAAACAGCATAGTTTGCCGATGAGTACCCTAGCCCCATCGATACGCCGTTCGTTCCTGCATTGCCAGGCTGGCACGGCAGGCTTTGCCCGAATAGTCACGTTTGGGAACTTAACATTGGCCAAACGGCATGCTGCAACAGCCCCGCAATAAAGGATTGAGTGCGTATCAACGAGGTTCTCGCTGCTTTCAAAGATGTTCTTAAGCAGCGAGTCCAAAGCACACACCAGCGCCCTATTCTTCTTGTGCATAGGCAAGCGTGGTAATCGGGGTCTAAGTTCAGTCGGTGTTGACCTATGCTCGCGAAGCGCATCCTCCAGTGCGCTCCTCAATTTTTCGTTGCACTGGTTACTTACTGTAACAACCCTATCATCTGCCTCTTCGTTATCATGATTGGACCGCGGCGGGATCACAAAAGTGACTGGCGCCGGGCTCACGCCGCACTCCTTTATAAGTGGCTCAAAGACTTTGCCGAGCGAAAGAGCCTTATCCCCCATGAGCAATTCGGCTTTCGTTCCGAACACTCTTGCGTCCAACAAGTGCACCGAATCGTTGAACACACTAGTGCTCGTTTCCAGCGTGGTCTGTTGACGGGTGCCTTGTTCTTCGACATAGCGAAAGCGTTCGACAAAGTCTGGCATAATGGCTTAATTTATAAGCTATATTCACTTGGCGAGCCAGATCTTCTCGTTCTCATCTTACGAGACTGGTTGTAGACCGATCTTTCCGCTATCGTGTCGAGGGAGAACTCTCCTCCCCTCACCCCATACGAGCCAGAGTCCCCCAAGGCTGCGTATTGTCCCCTTTATCTGTCACGCTGTACACCAGCGATATCCCAAAAACTAAAGAGATCCAGTTGGCACTCTTCGCTGACGATACGGCCCTCTATTGCACGCCAATACCCAGTACCCAATGCCATAGCCCTAAAACTCCAGAGAGCTGCCAACGCTTTGGCGAAATGGTTCCACCTCTGGCGATCAGAAGTCAATCCCGATAAAAGCCAGGCTGTCCTCTTCTCGGGGCCTGACCGAAAATACAACTACCGTTTTAAAAACCCCCGTCCCCCCAAACCCATCACTATGTACGACAAGCCGATTCCTTGGGAATAGCAAACCAAGTACCTAGGTGTAACCATAATCGCCTCACTTTCGCCAAGCACATTAAGGCGGCGCGCTCGCGAGCCGCCTTCGCTATGGGCAGACTTCATGGGATGGTGAACGCAAGCAGCAGCTTGTCACTTAGGTGCAAGCTGCGCATTTTCACTGCGGTCATCCGTCCCATCATGACCTATGCTTGCCTCCTTCCCTCCGCGCGCTCGCATTGGTTGGCGGTGATTTGTTCACTCCCTGATTTTAATTGCAATTGTCGTGTTCCGAAATTTATAACAGTTCGGTCATGTTAAGAAACACTGCACTATTAAATCACCTACCTGCGCTAATTGCTCTGAGGCACATGAAACCAAAGACTGCCCGCATAAGGATAATTTGAATTATACACCGTCTTGCGTAGCGTGTAAACGATCAAAGAAACCATCTGACCATCGCTGTGGGTCACCTGGGTGTGCTACTTATAAACTTAAGCTCGAACAACTGATCCTCAACACCAATTACTAAGATAATGGATAGATTAACTATAGAACAATTTAATCTCCACAACGATAGGGTGGCGACTTCTGAACTGGACAAACTAATTATCGATTATAACTTAGATATAGTGCTCGTTCAAGAACAATATCAAAACGTGCGGTTACGTCACAAAGTAGTACAGTTGGATGGCAAAGCACGAGCTGGAATTTACGTGGCGCGTTCTTCTAACTACACAGTAACGTCTTTACGTAACCTTATGACACCCCATTGTGCCGTTGCGGAGGTCTCATCGTCTTCTTTTAAAGTTTACGTTGTGAGCTGCTACTTTCAATATTCAGACCCTGTTGCTCCTCATATACATAACCTCCGTCATGTCTTGCAGTCGCTCGCGGGCTGCAAACTTATCGTTGGCGCTGATGTTAATGCGTCTTCGAGTCTATGGTATGGCAAAGTTCGGTCTTCGGATTATGAACGATACTGCGCTGTTGAAAATTTCATTGCTGAAATGAATCTGACTATTCATAATACCCCTGACGCACCACCAACTTTTTGCAGCCAAATGGGCGAATCTTGTATTGACTTCACACTTTCTAGTGCAGACGTACGCTTAGATAGGTGGTGTATCCTACCGGACGCGTCTTATAGTGATCATCGCTTGATCGTGTACGAATTTGTTCCGGTTTTTACTCAGGGTACGTCACATGTCATTGGTAACTTTAGGTATAAATGTAAGGGTGCTAATTGGGAATTCTTTAGCTCGCTTCTTGCGTGTCACGCCAAAGACCTCACTCGTGATGGGCTGTCAGCTGAAGAAAGTGCTGAAATTATGTCAGACACCTTCACTTACTGTGCTGACATTGCCATTGGTCGTGAATCTGTGACCAATATACGTAGATGTGATTGGTGGTGTGACTACCTAACTAACTGAACAGCGTAAAAGTTATCGCCGAGCGCGTAAACATCTTAACAAGCTTAAAAAACGTAAGGTCACCGGTGACCCTCTTTCCATTGCGTTAAATACGTTTAGAGTTGCCAGGTAATTTATTGCGTAAAATAGTAGAAAAATTAGATAAAGAGGGTCCGTGGTCTCCTTTATATCATGAGTTTAAAGCCAATCGAACAGTCGACCTCGCGTTTGTTCAGAACATTAAAGAAAATAATAAACACACCACCAGTATTGAGGAAACAACTGAAGTTTTGCTGAATACTCTTATACCTGATGACTTACTTGCTAATGACAACGACTACCATCAACAGATCAGAGCGTGGGCAGCTGTACCACCTGAATCACCAGCGTCAGACCTTCCATCCACTGACGAATTTATAAACGTTGTCAAGAGGTTACCACTCAACAAGTCATCGGGTGAAGATAAAATATCTACTCGGATGATTATAGAAGCGTGTAAAACAGCCGGTGATGCGATTTTGACCGTTTACAACCGTTATATTGCGGAGGGCGTATTTCCTCGTATATGGCGACGCGGATTTATACGAATCATCCTGAAAAATGGCGACAAGCCCCCGGACGACCCTAAGTCGTACCGGCCCATAACAGTACTTCCATCTTTGGGAAAACTCCTGGAGCGCCTTATCGTTCTACGTTTGCTACCGGACGGACCAAAATTTAATAACAATCAATTCGGTTTCACTACTGGAAAATCTACCGTAGATGCGGCCCTTACTGTTAGGCAAATAGTTAATACATCTGAACATAAGTACGTAATTGGGATTTTTCTAGATATTTCTGGGGCTTTTGATAACGCATGGTGCCCAATGCTACTACTTAAAATGAAAATTCGGGGCTGCTATAGAAATATATATAATCTAGTTTACTCTTACTTTTTAAATGGTTCCGCGAAACTCAAACTCTGCCACCATTCCATGTCGAAGTCTCTCACCATGGGATGTCCTCAGGGTTCGGTTATTGGTCCGCCTTTATGGAATTTAGGCTTTGATGATTTCCTCGCGATTCCTCTTCCAAGCGGCTGTTCATTAACCGGTAACGCGGACGACGCTCTTCTGCTCATTCAATCAAGTACTCGAGCTGGACTCGAGAACTTGGCTGACACTTGCCTACGATTAATATCTCAGTGGGGCGATCGAAACCGCCTGACCTTTGCTCCGCACAAAACTTATCAACTCATTTTGAAGGGTAATCTTAAATCATGTCCTACTATTACATTTAATAACGTTCCCGTAAAAAGGAAGCAGTCCGTGTGCTATCTTGGTCTCGTGTTTGAGAGGAATTTTGCATTTATAGATCATATTAAAATAGTCGGTGACAAAGCAAAAAAAGAATTCTATGCCTTAACGAGAATATCTAAATCTACGTGGGGTCTGTCTTTTTTAACTTTGAGGCTACTTACTTGGGTTGTATTTACTATGGGGCGCCTGTTTGGGCTGATAGGGCCACCATAGGGGCGGTGCGACGTAGTTTGCTTCAGAGTCAGCGTTTAGCTTTGATATTCTTATCTTTGCATACCTTTTTTGCTACTTTATTCGTCCAGGACGGTTAGTACTGAGGCCTTACCGGTTCTTGCTGGCGTACTTCCGGTCGACCTTGAAGTGCAGCGACGTGCTGCAATGTACTATTCCGCACGAGAGACCATGGACGCGAACTTTTTATCGCGGAGTGACTGTGAGAAAATCTCTAGATTATTTAAACTACCTATTGACGTCTGGGAGGAACTTTTATCCGAATGGCAATGTAGGTGGGATAATGCCATCAAGGGCCGACATCTCCACCAATTTTTTCCATCAGTTTGCGTGCGGCTGGCCAGGACGTGGCTGGAGGTGGATCACTGTGATGCCCAATTTCTCACAGGGCATGGTAACTTTAAAAGTAAATTGTTTTCCTTCAAGCTCGTTGCCTCGCCTTTATGTCAGTGTTCTACATCTGACTGCGAATATGTACAATCTGCACATCATATCTTATGGGAGTGTATTCTTTGGCAGAATTAACGTAATATTATGTTGAATAATGTAGAGGCTACCTCAGGAGTTGTTTACTATACGGACCTTGTGGAAACTAGAACAAATTGCCGTGCGTTCAAGCGTTTTTGCCATACCTATTATTGGAATCAAACATAACAGCTCACAATGTTAGGACCCATTAATATTAATTCTTATTTTTATCCGTGACGCTAGGAAACTGGGCTTATCCCAGTTGTAAACGACCCTTTGTTCCTAGTGGCCTTGTTTTTTCTGTCTCCTGCTTGATATGGAGGGAATTGGAAATTTATGTTTTTTCCTACTCCTCCGTTATTCTTTTCTGATTAATTTCGTTGCGGGATCCAAGACAGTTAAATTCATTCTACGGGACTTCGGCGCTTTTCTGGTGGTCGCCACTGTTGATTCTGGCTTTCAGGAGTTGCAGTGGTTTGGGAATAGTGCGGTGGGACTGTCCCAAAAGAAAAAAAAAGCTACAAATGACCTATACTTGCGCTGTCTTCGCACATGCAAAGCCCTATCATATTCACAAGCTTCTGGTCATACAAAACTAATTCCTCCGTAAGATCACGAGAGCCCCCTAGTTCTTTCGTAATCAGGAACTCCACGTAGAGCTTAGAATTCTCACAATTCAGCAGTTTATGAAACGCATTACCAAACGCTTTTTAGGGTTCCGTCACATCACATCACATCACATCATCAGCCTATTAATGTTCCCACTGCTGGGACACAGGCCTCCTCTCTGTGTGAGGGAATGGGCCGTAATCCACCACGTGGGCCCAGTGCGGATTGGTGGATGTCACATGTCTTCGAATTTTTGGTTCTAGGACATGCCGGTTTCCTCACGATGTTTTCCTTCACCGTTTTGAGAGCAGTGGTGATGAAATAATTTACACAAAGTAAAGCGCCTGCCTGGGTTCGAACCCACGACCTACTCGGGGACTGCCGCGGTAAAGCTATTGCATAGCATTTTTATAAAAGCACTTCAGTGATTAAGTACACATACACCAACTGATTATAAAACAGATTTGTTTGCAGATAATACTAAAAACTTAGTAATTCAAGGTAAAATCATCTTTCGGCATTCAGACCAGATTCAAAACTGAACAACTGACCCCCGTTTTCCTTCGTTCTGACATCTCTCCTAAATTTCAAATTCAAAATCTCAATTAAAAAATAAAGACCAGAACGAATAAAAACGGTTTACAAAGGGAATGAAAATTATAATGTAGAACGAGCTTAAAGGAGATATAGTCCATGGTATATTATGTCTATGGCCTATAAGAAAATAAATTAGACAGGCAGATGTCAAGTCAGAGGAAAATGTCAGAATATAAAAGTACTCACTCATTTTCTTTCACTATTTTTTAATCACTTTCTTCATTAACAAATGCACTTTGTTTATTCATATTTAAAACTCTTTATACAGAAATTTTACACGTACAGCTATTCACCAGCAACTGCTATTCACTATTGTATATAGGTACAGCTATGTATACATATATACCTACATGAATACTTACGGGGTGCACATGCGGTGAGTGTGGTAGCGATGGTCCGTCACTTCAGGCCGGAGAACAAGATAGCATAACACCCCCCCCCCCCCCTAAACTCGTTACCTTCCCCCCCTGCAAAAATGTTTTTACTTCTGTCCTTCAGTCTAAAAATATCAAAATGAAACTTCTATAAAATCGCGCAACAAACCCCTCCTGCCCCTCCCCCCTCACCCTTCACCCGCTCACACACTCGGAATCTTTCCCAATGAATATTTTATACCAAGAAATAAAGAAAATCAAGATAAAGATATTAATTGGAAAGAACATTAATAAAATTATTAAAGTAATTGTAAATGATTCACTCACAAAAACTGGATTCATCCAGCACAATGTTGAATTTAAGTTTAATTTCATTTAATTTATTATACCAAACATATTAATTAATTAACCAATATGTACCTGCTAGAATTAATTAATTATACAATTTTAATACAATTTAAATGTGATGATTTTAATTAATGTTTATTCTTTTTTTTATAATTCTATTTATTGGCACTTTTATTAGGGAATAAATATAATGACCACCAAAAAAAACTTTGTGACGATAACCCCTAACCACCAAATCTAGTAATATACTGACAAAAATAGTAAATGATCACCAAATTTAGTAAATTGATCACCAAATTTTAATAGCAAATTATTGCGCTATTTAATGTTGTAAAATAGGTTAGGTTAGGTTAGAACTGTGACCAACCGCGCGCGAGCCGAGCGAGCAAAGCGAGCGGTGCCGCGGCAGCGGCCGGCGAGCGCTACTTCCAAGTTGCTCCCAGAAATTTTATAATCTTTTTGGTCATTGGTTTAATTTTGGTGATCATTTACTACTTTTGGTGATCATTTACTACTTTTGGGTTAACAATGATTTATTTGGAGTCATTTTGCCTAAACAGGATAGCGAGATGTTAAAACTTTGGTTATAATTTTACAATAAGATGCGGGTTTAATTTTGGTGATCATTTACTATTTTTGTCTGTTATATGTTACTATATCTGGTGGTAAGTTAAACATAAGCCCTTTTATTATTCGAGAATTTGAATTTATGACTGCATTTTTTTTTAAAGAATTCGAATGTTATACTAGAACTAACCTAATCTTATGAACAAAACTAACCTAAATGTTGAAAAAATAATTTATTTTATATATTTAAACCGTTACTGTACATGCGGTGTTAGCCTATAAGTGATTGTTACACTTGCAAATGTATTTCTGTCAATTGCAATGTATTTTTATATGTATAAACAATTGTTGGTTAACCTAATAAATAAATAAATAAATAAACATGTAGATAATGTTAGCACTAGAATTAATAAGTTCGTATATGCGCTAAAACAAGTAAAAAACGTAACAAACATAAAAACGGCCATTATGTCTTACCACGCATATGTGGAATCAATCGCGCTATGGTCTTGTAATGTGGGGTAATAGCGTTGATCTGAATAGAACATTTGTTGCCCAAAAAAAGTGCATAAGAGCAATGTATCGTCTTAAACCTGATGACTCTTATCGTCCAATATTTAAAAAACTTTGTTTGATACTGCTGCCATCTCTCTACATTTTTGAAATTTGTGTATTCTTAGTTACAAACAAAAAACTATTTAAGACAGCAAATGAAGAGTGTCCTCGGAACAGACGCGATTCCTTCAAATTGGGTCTAAATGATATGCCTAGACTTACCAAATACAATAAAAGCTGCCTAGCAATGTGTGTGCACATCTATATCATGATACCAAACCACTTCAAGACAATGAGTACAAGACTGTTAAAAATTAAATTATACAAGTGGTTAGGTGAATATAATTTTTATAATATTAAAGAATTTATGGCTTTGAAACCCTCTGGAAGACTCTAAGCTCATGATTTAATTGTTCTTGTTTGATTATTGAAATTAATTTATATTATTAATTATTTTAATTATTAATTTTAATCTATTTTTTTTGCTTGTAACAGTTTGTGTGTTACCCAAAAATTGCATGCTATGTCATAATTTAGCTGAACATGTTTGTACCTTTTCCAGTATATTTAACACCATTTTTATACCATGTTTAATGCAATTAAATGATTTGAATTTTGAATTTGAATCCCAAAAAAAACCGGCCAAGTGCGAGTCGGACTCGCGCACGAAGGGTTCCGTACCATTATCGCAAAAAACGGCAAAAAAAACACGTTACAACAAACGTAGGGAGCCCTACTTAAATATTTATTTTATTCTGTTTTTAGTATTTGTTGTTATAGCGGCAACAGAAATACATCATCTTTGAAAATTTCAACTGTGTAGCTATCACGGTTCATGAGATACAGCCTGGTGACAGACAGACAAACAGACAGATGGACAGCGAAGTCTCAGTAATAGGGTCCCGTTTTTACCCTTTGGGTACGGAACCCTTAAAAAAACGGTCGAGAGCGAATTGGACTCGCGCACGAAGGGTTCCGTACCATTATCACAAAAAACGGCAAATCACGTTTTTTGTATGAGAGCCCGACTTAAATATGTATGTTATTCTGTTTTTAGTATTTGTTATAAAACGGCAACAGAAATACACCATCTGTTAAAATATCAACTGTCTAGCTATCACGGTTCATGAGATACAGCCTGGTGACAGGCAGACAGACGGACCGCGGAGTCTTAGTCCTGTCCTGTATTTACCCTTTGGATACGAAATCCTAAAAATTACGAACTTGTTAATTTTTTATCAATAATTATTTTTTATACTTTTGTCTCAAAAAAAAAACCTTTTGCAAAAATATACTACCGACTTCCAAATAAAAAAACTACAAAGTGAAGAATAACTTTCTTTTTGGAATTCCGTGTCTTTCGTAGGTACCAATTTTTTGCGATATGGACACCGACTTCCTAAAATAGTTATTTTTCAATTTGTAGTTATTTAATTTGGAAGTCGGTAGTAATTTTTCATAAAAAGTTTTTTTTTTTACCTTTTTTAATTGTACCTACTTAATAAGCAAGTTGTTGTACCTATAACGCCAGAATGGATTACCCGAATAACATGAAACTTAAACATAACCGGTGAAATGAGAGATCTGCGTACCCCTTTAGAACGTACTGGCGTGATGTTATGTTATGAAATGGTATAAACAATAAACAATCATGCGATTGCAGAAATCCCGAGAGATATGACATAATTTATTGAAGATATCTGTTGTATATCTCCAAAATTCTTCATGAGATCTTCACCAAATTAAAATGAGACCAATTTCAAAACATACTCATTGAAACAAAAAAAGAATTTTTAACATCGGTCCGCAATTGACGGAGATATCGTAGAAAAAAAAATCTGTCATAGAACCTTCTTTTTGGAAAGTCGGTTAAAAGGGCTCGACATCGGCTTTATTTATTAAGAAAAAGAAATTATATTACATTTAGGAGTATTTTGCGGGGGCTTTTAGGGACCCTTAACTGCGTACCCAAAAAAATGCCTCTAAATGTCGCATTGCCGAGTTATTCGGAGCGAAAGTTCGCTGAGTGAGTCCGAATCACTCTTATGCAGATTTTTAACCAACTGTTTTGTTCTTGAAATTTCCAGGCAGTAAGTACCTAATATATATTTAATCGTATTTTCTTAAGTGTGATATAAATTAAGATGATTATTATGTTGATAATAATAAGCAACAACTGTGTCGATAGGGTCAAGTCGTTGGTACCTTTGTATTTTAAATATCACTTATGGCTGTTATGAATCGCGTCGCTTAAGCAAAGTATTTTAGTCCCCAAACATTATATAACACTACTAATGGTTAAATATAGAGTGTGGATACCAGTGGATTCGGAGAAAATAATTAACTTTCCAACTTATTCGGCCATTTGTGAAAACAAAATTGTAACAACAATTGATGAAAAACGCAAAAAACTGGGTCTTAGTAAGTTAAAATTGCAGCCTACCAACAACTTTTAAATGTAACAATGCCAATTTGTTTTTTTATTTTAGTTGGTAAGTAACAAAGTTAATTTGAGATTTCTTTGCAATAATATCATCATCATTGGATTTGAGTCTCATACGTGCAATTCGGAAAAAAATACCTTCATAAATTAAAATAGGGGTGGAAACATTTAGGAAAATGTGGTATAAATCCAGTATTTATAACTAAGGCATAATGTTATTGATGAACGTGATTTAATGAATCAACAGTATTGAGATTTATTTGTCAGTTTTCAGATTCATTCCTCTAGAAAGCAAGACACCTAATTAATACATTTGAAGAAACAGTTCGAAACAGACTGCCTCATATAAATACTATTTATTTAATGACTTAAACCAAAGGTTTAAAAACATAAACCTTACAACAAGGTCTTTTTGCCATTTAACTGAAATGCTTTTTCATTTCTCTATCTCTCTCTTCTCTTAAAAAAAAGGTAAATAAACGTTGCCTGAGACAAGGATTTTTTTCCTGTATCGTGGGTGCGTTTACAAACATTTAAACAAGAATTTACTTAAATTTAAACAAGACACCCGGATCCGGACAACTAGGTCAGATAGGTCATACAAATATTTTTTTCCGTGCGGGAATCGAACCCGAATCGCTAAGGGGCTATAGTGTAACCTGGTAAATGTGGAGGTGGTGTGTAACGTTTAAAATAATAACAAAATATCTAATGATCATATGACCTTATTTAATTTAATATACTTTTTTTAGTATAACGATCAAATGATATGATGAATTTTTGATATAATTTCATTTTACCTAATTTTATATGGTATAATGAACATTTTATATAATGCACGTTTGATATAATATTCATTTAGTACAACATTCAGTAACTATAATATTCAAAACCTCTAAGTAACGTTTAATATAATTTAGAAACGTCTACTTGTTTTGTATATTTTTGCAAAAAGTGATTAGATTTTAAACGCATGCCATTTTCTTGCTAGCAAAAACAAGCACCACATAAATATTGCTTGTTATTAGTTCGCTATTATGCGGGTGGACGAATTTATTTTTCTGTCTTTCATACAGCTAAACTATTTATTGTTTGTGTTGAGTATTACGTTTGCGATATTTGTTTTATTGATTAAAATTACTACTATAAATTGCAGTACATTCAAAAGTTCTAAAGGTGGACAAAAATGAATCGGGGCACCCCGACATCACTTAGTCTTTTGGCTACGTTTACCCCTAGAGTGTATATAAAAACCGGAGGCGTGTAGGGAGAGCATCCCCCGCCCGCTGTAACAAAGCATAAGCTCCCATGCGGCCGTAGCGGCTGAGGCTGGACGCCGGAGGTTACCAGCAAGCTGAAGCTGCGAAGGTGAGCATGGCTGCCTATCCTTTGTTACGTGAGGGCGAAAGGGGTGCACTTCCCGCAGCGCCAGAGACGATGCAGAAGCAACTTTAGTTTTTTGAGGTTAGGTTACAATAATTGGCTTTTTTCAAGAACGGTGAGTTATGTTAGAAAATTTGTAAATATCATTATACTAATTGAAAATTATATGAAATGAACGTTATACTATACGTTGTTAGAGTAAATGAAGGTTATATGAAATATAACATATACTAATTGAAAATTATATGAAATGAACGTTATACTATACGTTGTTAGAGTAAATGAAGGTTATATGAAATATAACATTAGATCATATGAAATTAGGTCATATGTTTTTATAGCATATGAAAATTATATCAAGTGAAATAATACTATCTATTAATATACCATACATTACACACCCATGTGGAGGATAGGTATGCATATATATTCATTGAACTGGTTAAATAACCATACTCGTAATTATGAATGACGATTATGACGACAAATTTTAGAGTAAAATTAAAAAAAAAACTGCTCAAAGCGCATGGAGCCCATCCTTTTTAGATTGTGTCAGCTGATAAGGTGCTGGGATTAGCGTCGCTTGGACGTCAAATGACAAGTCAAGTGCTTCTTAGAAAAAAACACTGTTGTCGCCAATAACGAAACTTTTAAACATTTCTTGACACGGTTTTCAACAAACTTCCAATTAAGTTATTTCATGTGTTTTAAAAAATACATAGCTGTTAATTGCTTCATACATAATATTTATATCACAATCTAACCAATCTTTGGCAATTAGTAATTTATACCAAGAAATAAAGAAAAGCATACAAAGGCGAAATCCCATATATGATGATTTTGGACAATTTTATGTAATTTTTTTTTGTGTACAAAATTTAATTTCAAAAAAGGGGTTTGACAATATCTGCTTTATTTATTAAGAAAGCGAAATTTTATAACATTGGGGAGATTTTTGCGGGGAAATTCATTTAGGGACACTTAAATACGGATTTTGAAATAATAAACTGTTTTGTTCTTGAAATTTCCAGAAAGTAAGTACCTGAGATTTAATCAGTATTTTAATAAGTTTGATATAGATTGAGATATTTATAATTTATTTCATAATAAATAACAACAAACAGATAAATAAGACAGACGGACCGCGGAGTCTTAGTCCTGTCCTGTCCTTTGGATACGAAATCCTAAAAATTACGAACTTGTTAATTTTTTATCAATAATAATTTTTTATACTTTTGTTTCAAAAAAAACCTTTTGCAAAAATATACTACCGACTTCCAAATAAAAAAACTACAAAGTGAAGAATAACTTTCTTTTTGGAATGCCGTGTCTTTCATAAGTACCATTTTTTGCGATATGGACACCGACTTTGTAGTTTTTTTTTAATAAGCAAGTTGTTGTACCTATAACGCCAGAATAGATTACCCGAATAACATGACACTTAAACATAACCGGTGAAATGAGAGAGCTGCGTACCCCTTTAAAACGTACTGGCGTGATTTTATGTAATGAAATGGTATAAACAATAAACAATCATGCGATTGCAGAAATCCCGAGAGATTTGCCGAAATTTATTGAAGATATCTGTTGTATATCTCCAAAATTCTTCATGAGATCTTCACCAAATTAAAATGAGATCAATTTCAAAACATACTCATTCAAACAAAAAAAGAATTTTTAACATCCGTCCACAATTGACGGAGATATCGTGGAAAAAAAAAATATGTCATAAAACCTTCTTTTTGGAAAGTCGGTTAAAAGGGCTCGACATCGGCTTTATTTATTAAGAAAAAGAAATTATATTACATTTAGGAGTATTTTGCGGGGGCATTTAGGGACCCTTAACTGCGTACCCGAAAAAATGCCTCTAAATGTCGCATTGCCAAGTTATTCGGAGCGAAAGTTCGCTGAGTGAGTCCGAATCACTCTTAAGCAGATTTTTAACCAACTGTTTTGTTCTTGAAATTTCCAGGCAGTAAGTACCTAATATATATTTAATCGTATTTTCTTAAGTGTGATATAAATTAAGATGATTATTATTTATTTATTTATTAAAATCTCCCTTACAACTATCATTACAGGTATATACCTAATGCGATAGCGCGGTCTTACAATTAACTTATATACAATATAAAACTATGAAAAATGTAAAAATCTAGTTGTCCTAACATTCAATAATAATAACTTATAAACTAACTTTCCTAAATATAAAAACACAATATTTAAAATACAAAAACATAAACATATAACATACTCTAATCTTCACTATAACATAAAATAAACAACAGTATTTTTGCGAATTCACTCAAATGGCATGTAAATACATCGATCTTGACGTGAAGATCATTAATAACCCGAATTGCGCGGGTCAGTGGTGTTTTGGCGAGAAGGTTGGTTCTGGCAACCGGCACGGCCAGCAGCGCCGGGCGTCGCCGCCTCCACACATAGCGGTCCGGTACACATAGAGTCAAGTGCTGCAGCACTCCTGGGTTATGCTCAATGCCGCGAAGTAACCTAACCAGATACGAAACAAGCGTAAATTACCGTCGCACCCCCAGTTGGTTGTACCCGACCATACCGAGCACAAACAGAGTGGGGTACATCAAGGGGTAAAACGGATATACCCCGTATAGTTTCTTGAACAAGTGGCGCGTGAACTTGTTCTGTACGCGTTCCAGCATTCCTGTGTACTTGGCCTCATGCGGAGCCCATATGACAGCACTATGTTCCAGGTGACTCCTGACTAGTGCGTCATACAGGACCCTGACTGTTGCGATGTTAGTGAAGTGCCTTGTCTGCCTCAGAACAAATCCCAAGTTTCTAAACGCCCTTTTACAAATCCTCGAAATATGATCGCGAAACGACAGTTCAGGAGTGACAACAACCCCCAAATCCCGCACCTCAGATACTCGTTGCATAGGCGAGGCACCCACTACGTACTAGTGTACTAGAGGGGCACGCGCGCGCGTAAAACTCATCACCGAGCACTTCAACACATTGAAGAAAAGCTTGTTGTCATGACTCCATTCCACTACTCTATCTATATCCTCCTGCAATTGTTCGCAATCGGATTTACTATTTTACTATTAACCTCGAGCAGCAACTTAAAGTCATATGCAAATATTAAACAAGAGCCATTTATTATGTTGATAATAATAAGCAACAACTGTGTCGATAGGGTCAAATCGTTGGTAACTTCGTATTTTAAATATCACTTATGGCTGTTATATAAATCGAATCGAAAATTAGGTGAAATGAACGTTATACTATACGTTGTTAGAGTAAATGAAGGTTATATGAAATATAACATTAGATCATATGAAATTAGGTCATATGTTTTTATAGCATATGAAAATTATATCAAGTGAAATAATACTATCTGTTATTATACCATACATTACACACCCATGTGGAGGATAGGTATGCATATATATTCATTGAACTGGTTAAATAACTAAACTCGTAATTATGAGTGACGATTTAGATGACAAATTTTAGAGAAAAATTAAAAAAAAAACTGCTCAAAGTGCATGGAGCCCATCCTTTTTAGATTGTGTCAGCTGATAAGGTGCTGGGAGTGGCGTCGCTTGGACGTCAAATGGCAAGTCAAGTGCTTCTTAGAAAAAAACACTGTTGCCGCCAATAACGAAACTTTTAAACATTTCTTTACACAGTTTTAACAAACTTCCAATTAAGTTATTTCATGTGTTTTAAAAAATACATAGCTGTAAATTGCTTCATACATAATATTTATGTCACAATCTAACCAATCTTTGGCAATTAGTAATTTATACCAAGAAATAAAGAAAAGCATACAAAGTCGAAATCCCAAAAATGATGATTTTGGTCAATTTTATGTAATTTTTTTTGTGTACAAAATTTAATTTCAAAAAAGGGGTTTGACAATATCTGCTTTATTTATTAAGAAAGCGAAATTTTATAACATTGGTGAGATTTTTGCGGGGAAATTCATTTAGGGACACTTAAATGCGGATTTTGAAATAATAAACTGTTTTGTTCTTGAAATTTCCAGAAAGTAAGTACCTGAGATTTAATCAGTATTTTAATAAGTTTGATATAGATTGAGATATTTATAATTTATTTAATAATAAATAACAACAAACGTGTCGATAGGGACGAATCGTTCAAACTTTCTTAAATTTAAAAATCGCTTGTGGTTGATATATAATTCGAATCGCGTTGCTTTAGCCTGATATTTTCATCCCCCAATGGAGAAATATGGAGTGTGGATACCAGTGGTTTCAGGGAAAATAATTTACTCTCTAACTTATTTGGTCATTAATTTGTTAGGCTTACAATTGATAAGAAAACGGATTTTACTGGAACCATTGGTTACTGCTCGTATTTTAACCATTAGTTGAGATAACTAATTTTATTTCGGAAATAAATACAATACTTTATAAACTGAATAGGCGCGAAACAAAACTAATATATATATCAAATTTAATAACAATTCGTAATTGTTATCAAGAATAAAACTTCTCGCTTAGACACATTTTCAGTTAGCAACAGAAAAATGCAATTCGCAATACAAGTTTCTCTTCATGGAAACATAAAAACACTTATCATGCATATTAATTATTTATATCTAGATAAATAATTATTTATACGGCGATTAAGATGCCAAATTTTGGAAAGTTAAATTCAAATCGTTGTTTGCTCGAAATGCATGGAGCCCGTCCATGGAGCGTCGCTGGAACGTCAAATTATTACACTTCAAGGGGTTCTTAGAAAAAAACACTTTTACGCTTAAGAAGAAACATTATTTTCATATTTTCCGACCAAACTTCCACTTAATTTATTTTATATTTATGTTTTTAAAATTACATATTGTATTGTTTCGTTAATAATATTTATTTACACAATCAAAAAAATCTTTGACAATGATTATTTTATTCCTTCGTTTGTGGTCAAACGAGAGAATTAATCCCTCTTAAGCTCTATCCACACATATCAGGGGCGTGCCCGAGACGTGACAGGGCCGGGTCCTGTCAAATGACACATGACATCGTTCACACACGTCAGTGCACGGGCCCGGGCACGTCCCGTGCACGGACGTGTGTGAACGAGTTCATATAAAATGTTCCCACCGATATTTTTTTGAGCCCCTGACGGGGCACGGTCTGTCCACGTCCCGTGCACGTCCCGGGCACGGCCCTGATATGTGTGGATAGACCTTTTAGCGGATTTTAAATAACTGTTTTGCTCTTGAAACTTCCAGACAGTTAGTACATAACATTTAATCAGTATTTTAATAAGTGTGATATTTTTTTTTTTTATTCATACTTTTTAAACTACAGGGGGATTTATTTACAAAGATACAAGTATATACAATGTATAAAATACTTAATTAACTAAGACTACAAACATAAACACTTAAAGCAAAAACTACTCACTTACCTAATCTAAAATATGGCGTCGAAAAACTCCTCCACATCGTTGTCCACTGGTAATGTGCCCAAAAGACTGGCAGCATTGCCACGTTGTATGGTAATGCTTATTCTCTGACCGAGGTAAAAGCCAGCCCTTGGGTCACGCGAAGTGTCATCTAAGCGTTTGGAAAGGTCTTTAAACAAAGCGTGAGCACTCGGACCCCACGGACCAAGAGTTTCAACCCCAAACGGCTCGAAAATATAACTACCGATGAGGTTATTATATTTCCGCCGCTTGAGGTTCTCTGCAGCCGCAGCGGCAGCGCCAGCACAGCACGACGAGCTAGGAAGATGGGATGGCGCAAGAGTATCGACACAAGTAGCGTCCCACACTAAAGGCCTACCCATCTTCCATGGAAACAAAGACATCCCGTCCGGTCTTTTGCCATCATCACGTGCCAGGCCATGGGGTTCCAATACGGCCGGAACGCCGACGGTGACGAGAGCTCGTCGGATGATGTCGTTTAAGTTTCCGTGACGCGCTATCCGACCCGCACTTCGGCTGCATGATAGACCGTGGTGACCGAGGCTGTTGACAACTTCGCCACAGTGACAACGATGAGGAGTACAGCAGGGAGCGCCAAGACGTAGGGAAGCAGCGAGGCGGAAAGTAGTGTCGTCAAACAAGGTGCCTATGTTCGACGACGGTAGTGCGTGAAGCCAGAGGCCCGACTCCCACTCACCCACAGCCAGCAGGCGAGCGCGCTCGGCAGGAGTGGCAGAAGTGGCAATTTGGTGCTCCTGAACTGCTCTGCATAGCGGCTCATCCCACCGTCTCTGGGATGATGGGTAGTCGGGGAGATTACAATTCGGGCAAGCGAGTCTCCAAGCATCAATAGCCTCGGTGAAGCACGGCACATCAAAATTAATCAGTATGGGTGCTAGGATATTCCTGATTAATTTCTCAGTACCGTGGACCGAGGATATAAATGCCGGTAAACTAATACTAGAAATTTTGCGGACGCCGAGGCCCCCCATACGGATGGGAAGAGTAGCTTGAGCCCAAGCTCGGTCGTCCATGGCCACATTTAAAATTAAAGTAAGTGTATGACGGATAATTTGGTCCATTTTTTCTAAAAGATGAGGGTGCTTCCAAAGATGGGAAGCACGAAGGAAATATGTTAATTTGGGGCCAAAACAACAAAAGCGGATTATGGTGATAGCCGAATGCATGTTAATTTGGAGCAATCTTTCCGAAATGTTGTTGAAATTTTGAATTTTTTCCTCAATAAAATCGGGAAAGGAATCATCGAAGACTGGGGATCCAAGGAGACGAAGAGAGCTTTTTTCAATAATTTTGATTTCGGGGGCTATTTTAATGAATTTTCAAAGTGTCACTTGTCTGTCGGTACAGTCAGATAAAAATAACTCACATTTAGAAAAATTTAGATCCAGTCCTATAGAATGTAGTTGGTGTTTTAAAAATTGCAGGTCATCTAAAACTGTGTCTACATAGCCTCCCAGGGTTCCATCATCGAGTTAACAAACATTAAATTTTGAATTTAGCTGTCGAATAATTGGGTGAATAGCCAGACTGAAGATCACTGGCCCGAGAGGGTCACCTTGTTGACAGCCTACAGCGGATTCCAGAAGGTTGTCCCGATAAAGTAATTTAGATGGATGCCTATAACATTGCCAAAGAAAACTAAAAATTTGAGGTATTTCTTTTTTAGTTTCTGCCAGCAAGGTGTCCCTATTAACCGAATTAAATGCGTTTTTAATATCAACCTTCAGGATGACCTCTCCATTGCCAGAATTTAGGTAGGTCGATAATGCATGTACGGCAGCCTCACAGCCCCCTTTGGAGCCGTAACCAAGCTGCAGGGGCTGAAATTTATCCGAAACTACCTCACCATACAATTTACAGCAAATCTTGGCTGCCATACGCCGGTAAGTAGTTCCTACGGCAATGGGACGAATCCCGCCATCCCTCTTGCGTAGGGCACATAAATTGGCCCCGTACAAGACGTCGATGACGGACTCGTTTACCTTACCGGAAAGCATAAGGTTCATCAGAGCTGTAAGCTCCTTCAAGAGCAACTCACCAGCTTCCCCAGCGCCTGAACACATAAGGTCCTTTAAGTGCTGAGGACTCAGGCCGTCGAGGCCGCCAGCAGAGCCACTCCAGAAGGAACACACGGCTCTGATCACCTCTCGACCTGTAATGGTGAGGGTATTAATATCAGGATCGGGGGGGTCGGGAAAAGAAAGACCATCCACTGGGGCAGGGTGTTTGCTCTCCAGAGCTGCAAGAGTATCTGGAGAACACGGTGCCACCACATCACTACTAAAAAGAATCCTGGCTGCTCCGCTAATATCACCTTCCCCTAATTTCGATTCGACCAGGTGGGATATACCTCTTGAAGAGGTAAACCTCTGTGTCGATAATTTTGTATCCAAATTTTGGGCCGAAATGTTACAATTTTCTTTAATTTTTGAAGTTAACGACTTTTTGCTTGCCAAATTCTTTTGAACATTTAAAATTCTGTAAGGGAAGGTGAGAAGTTGTTCCCAAGCACTTTGTGAGTTCTCCCGGACGGCTAGGCGGATGCAACCTGCAAGATTTTGTGCTACTAGAGGTCTAGCGCCGCGGGGAACTCGTTTTAAAACCGGAATAGAATTTTTCAATTTTGATAGTGTTTTCCAAAAAGGGTCAAATGTGGATGTAGGTGGTGTAGGAATACGAGTAGGAGGTGTAGAAACAACAGGGTCTGAAGTGGTTGCATTTTGGGGCTTATGTGCCTTCCCAATATGCACGTTCAGACCCCGCATACCTTTAAAGAAACGTGCCTGGGTGCACAGAGGACACCTCTCCAGGATGTTTAGTGATGAAGAAGGTTGATACGCACTAATGTCCACCACATCACTGCTACCACTTAACATATACCTATCTATTTTAATTGGAACACTTAGTTAATATTTACAAATAAAACAAATAAAAAACTAAACAATAAGTACAAAAAATTGACAACTAGTGTCAAAGCGGCGCACATAGACTAATATATATAGATTGGCGGCGCAGACGCGCTGGCGGCCTGGGGCACCGCGAAGTCCAGAAGGCAACTCGGTTGCGGCGCCCTGGAGTTGCCGAGTTGCACGCAGGCCGGCGTCGCCTCGTCAGCTCTGCCCGTATAGAACGAGCGCGCAGTGAAGAGGTCGATTTTTCTGTTCTGAATTTTCACTCTCGGGAACACTTGAGTTCGATTATCATTGATCGAAGAGATAGATTGAATAACGGCTTTGGGGTTAATATTGCAGTCGGTTTTGTACTCTGAATTCTTGAACGAGCGTCCTCGCTTGCATGTAACCCAGCATTCGTGGATCGGTCTCTGCTTGAAATTGATGGGAAGCTATCACAATCCCCGGGTGACATAGGCTACTTTTTATCCCAGTATTCCCACGGGAACGGGAACTACGCGGGTGAAAGGATAAAATTAGAATGAAAAAGTAACTTGGCCTGTCTTTTTTTACAATTTCACGCCGATGAACAAATTTAAAAATTTTACTTAACGGAAAAACATTTTATTTCTCCTAAACTGTCACTGACTTAGTGTGATATAGATAAATATAATGTTGATAATAATAGTAAGACAACAACAGTTTCGAAAGGGTCGAACCGTTCATACCTGTGTCAAATTTAAAAATTCGTTTTTCTTTGATTCAGGACCTTGTAACGTGCTCCAACTGTATTCCAAGCAGACTGCTTCATAAATAACTTTTCCTAATAAGTTGATCAGAAGGTTAAAAATATTAAACGTTGCATCAAAACCTTGTTGTCAATACACTAAATCACTTTTAATGCTCTGCACATTTCGTTATACATATATCAAATACCTTTAATAGGATTATTATTTTCATATTTTTAATAAGCAACTCCATGTCATTCTTTATCAATGACATGATGAACAAGATAAATTTTAAAATTTAAAAAACCCCCGACGTATTTTTATTTTATGCTACATAATTTATCTAGTACATAGTAGATATGCTTCGATCGGCAAACTATTGAATATGTAATTATGACACGATATCTTGCAAAAACACTCCGATTCAAACAGTAAAACGCCCATAACTTTTGCGGCTACGCCCATAACGGCTGAACTGATTTTATTCAAACATAGCTAAGAACACTTTCGACAAAATCACCTTTCAAAAAAAAAATTTAATCAAAATCGGTTTACTCGTTTGGACGCTATGATGCCACAGACAGACACACATATACACAGATACACAGCAACACACGTCAAACTTATAACACCCCTCGTTTTCTGTCGGGGGTTAAGAAACCAATCTTGCCAAGGGGTATAGTTTTCCCCAGTTACTGCAGTGGCGTTAATTGGAGATCACATAGGCAGTCGCTTTATATAAAATACTGATACTGAGCTCCATCTGGTTAGACTGGAGGAGGAGACGCAAGATGGCGCTGCATTTATTTCAACGCGAATATTTAAAAAAATATATTAATGTACAGAAGTAAATAAAAATAAGTCAAACGATAAAACAGTGACTAATTAATCAGCGACAGTGTTATCTACGAGTATTATACACTAACTGATGAAGATAAGAATAAATTTCAAAAAGACAATAACAACGTGACATCAACAAAAAACAATAAATGGAAATCAAGTAAATAAGGACCTCCAGACGGGATCCGGCTACCAGAATACAAACCGAATCCTGGCCCTGGCATCTGGTTTTTATATTTAGTAATTTACCTTTTTGTAATACGCAATATTAGACTTTTTGTATTTTATAGAATAAATTTAAAAATATTTGACATGATAATTTTTACAACCATTCATTTATTAACTGTTTACAATCTATTGACATAATATTTATCATATGTTATTGATTATTTTTGGTGAAATTTACTGTTTGAAATTTATAATTTTTGTTCTGAGCTGTAATAAATTAATGAATGTACTACAAAATTCAAACACAATGTAAATTGTTATATGAATGAATAAATAAATTGTGGACTGATTTTGAAAATTCTGTTTATCATTGAAAGAATATGTTTCGAAATTGGTTCCATTTTAATTTGGTGATGATCTGATGAAGAACTTCGGAGATATACAACAGAACTCTTGAATAAATAACGGCAAATCTCTCGCTATTGCTGCAATCGCATGTCTGTTTATTGTTTGCACCATTTCATAACATAACATCACGCCAGTGCGTTCTAAAGGGGTACGTAGATGTGTACAGTTCACCTTGATACACTCTCATTTCAACGGTTATGTTCAGTTTAATGATATTCGTCTAATCTATTCTGGCATTATAAGTACCTTACCTACTTATCTACTTGCCTATTAGGTAAGTACTAAAAAGTGAAAAATAAAAAAAAACTTTTTTACAAAAGTATACTACCGACTTCCAAATAAGAAACATTAAAGTGAATAATAACTTTATTTTTGGAAGTCGGTGTCCATAACGCAAAAAATTGGTATATACCAAAGACACCGGGAGAGCTTCCGTTGCGTGCGCTGCATAAACGATTAAAGTTACGTAACCAGTTGACGGAAGAAAAGCCGTGGGGGACAACTAGGCTAGTAATATTATAAAGCTGAAGAGTTAGTTTGTTTGTTTGAATGCGCTAATCTCAGGCACTACTGGTTGGAATTGAAAAAATCTTTTTGTTTTAGATAGTCCATTTATCGAGGAAGGTTATAGGCTATATCATCACGCTAATAACAGCACACTACGAGCAATAGGAGCGGAGCATAAATGAAAAATGTTCCAAAACAGGTAAAATTTTTGAGAGCTTCCGTTGCGTACGCTGCGTATACGGTTTAAGTTATTATGTATCATGCAATTGTTTCTTTTTAAAGTTCTAAAAAATGTCCAAAACAACATATGTCTATCTTTTAAGATTTACTCACTATAACCTTTTTTATGGTAATAAAATTTGTTCATTTATAAAGGAGTTTTATCAACATTTATAATATTATAAAGCCGAAGAGTTTGTAGGGTTGGTAGGGTAAGTAGGGTAGGTAGATAGATAGCCAGCTGACGGGAACTAAACCGCGGAGTCAGCTAGTCTTATTATAAATTTAGAAAATATTAAAATTATTCATTTTCATCAGAGAGTTCTGAGTAAAATCCCTAATATAATTATTTAGGGACTCAAATAGATTCAACTACTGTCACCAAATTCCTTGGTATCATAATAGATAAAAAATTGACCTGGAGATTCTAGATAGACGAAATTTGTTAAAAAAAATTAGTGAATTTGCATATGTTCTTTACAAACTGTCAGCCTAAAATCATAAAAATTCTTATATATTCAAAACTAATATATTTGTCAAAACACACATCTTGCAATACAAAATAGCTTCCAAAAGCTACTTTAAAAAGTTATGCGGTAAAAACAAGTTAGAGCTCGAAATAACACATGGCAGAACAGCCCTTAGAATATAAGTACTTTCTCTATGGCCACAAAAATATTTAATACGCTGCTTGAGACATTAAAATCATTTAATCTGGGCAATTCAAAAGATTACTTATATAAATTTTAATCGATAAATGTTACTACTTAATAAAGGACTATTTGGATGACAGTTCTATAATCCCTCCTTCAGATAATAAGCATTGTCATCATAATATCTTATTTTGACGTTTTTGCATTTATTTGGTATTAACCTAATTGGCATTACACTATAAGCTATTACTGTTGACATTCCTTTTTTTTATCTCTCTTTTATTGCGATCTATCAGTATTGTAGATATTCAGCAATATGTGTTATATAACAATTAATGGTCTTGCTCGGAAGCTGTCTAGTGACTGCTCCGTTTATTCATATTGCCTCTTATATAAGGTCTTGGGGAATCTTTTTTTTTAGTCTTCGAGTGACTGTTTGGGAATTCATTAGGCTAGCCGCCAGTATGTTTGGATGATTCATGATCCGCTTTTTGTACGCTTTTGTCCTTTCTGTAATTTCTTCTGTAACTGTTTTGTGATGATTGTGATGGAGTCTATTGTTTGAGACATACCAAGGTGCGCTTGTTACCATTCTCAGTATCTTTGACTGGAATCTTTGTAGTATCTCTATGTTTGACACTGCAAATGTTCCCCAGAGTTGCAGACCGTAACGCTCAACTGGCTGCCAAAAAGTTGGGGATCCTTGCGAAGGTGAGACGGTACTTCACGCCAGAACAGCTGCTTAAGTTGTATCAAGTGCAAGTTCGATCTTGCATGCTCACCTCTGCTATCCTCTGCTATGCTTAGTTTGCTCTCACCTCTGGGATGGATCTGCCAAATACCAGCTTGATGCACTTGAGTCGATTGACAGACGGGCCAAAAGACTTATTGGCAACGATGCACTGGTCGCCTCGAACATCGTCGCCGAGTTGCCAGCCTGTCGGTTTTTTATCGGTTACACTTCGGGGAGTGTGCGACGGAACTGCACAATTTGATTCCGCCTAGCCCTTTCCATCATCGGACTACAAGACGTACGGCCATGCGCCATCGGTACATGGTGGACATCCCTCCTATACGCACAAAGCGTTTTGCTAATACTTTCATTGTGCGCACAGCTAAGGAGTGGAACTCCCTTCCGGGGTCTTTGTTCCCTGATAGCTACAACCTTGGGGTCTTTAAGTCAAGAGTGAATAGGTTTCTTCTAGGCAAGCGTGCTTCACCGTAGACCACATCATCGCTTAACATCAGGCGAGATAGTGGTCAAACGCGAGCCTATAAATTATAAAAAAAAAAAAAAAGATTAGTTTCAATGCCCCTTACAAACTGAATTTTGCGTGAACAATTACAATATTAGAAGATACCGAACCTTCCGAACCGCATCTAGTCAGTGTATTATTATTATTATTATAACTATATCAATGAAAATAGTTGCGACGACAAATTATTAATCTTATTTCCTTTTTCATTTTCAGGAAGTAAGTTATCATAATCTTAGGTATTTTTTCAAAATCAGTTTGAAGGATCTCCACGCAACTCAGTCGCCATGAGAACGGAAAACTCCTCTATTAATGTCAATAGAAATAAGTGAAAACTGTCAGTTTGATCATACAAGAAGGAGTCTTGTTTATATTTAATCAAAACCTTTCTAATATTATTATAATTTCTTGGTATAGCTATAATCTTACTAATATAAAATATATGACATATGTTTGTGACTGCTGAGGCTCTCAAGCACCGGAAGTACTGTAAACTAATTGGCTATTAAAGTTTTGATCCGTTTGGGGTAACTGGGTAGTTACTGAGTTGTTGAGGTCAGATAGTCAGTCAGCAAATAAACCAATGGTTTCAAATTTTGTTACAATAATTTAAACTTACCAACTTATTTGACCATTAAATCCTTACACGGCGTGAATAGGAAGACTTCTTGCTTCTTATTTCAAAGCCACTGAAATTAGGTTCAATTTTGAAAATAGTTACTATAAAACAAATCGCAAGTTTACTTTTCAACCTATTAACGCCATGTACGGTATTGTTAGGCTAACTATTGATGAAACATTTTACTGAAATTTGAAACCATTTGTTACTATTTGTAAGCATTAGTATGTTAATGTTGCAGCGTACCCGCAACTTTTAAGTGTCACAATGTTAATTTGTTTTTTTATTTTATTTTAGACGGTAAGTAATAAAGTTGGTTTGAGATGTCTTTGCAACATATCATTACTTTGCAAAGACATCATTTGAGTCACATTCGCGAAATTCAGAAAAAAAATCTTTGATTATTATATGAAAAAAAATGCATTTTACCGAAACTTGTAACCATTCATTACTAATTTAAAGCATTAGTTGGGATGAAGACGGATAAAAAACTGGGCCTTAGTATGTTAAAGTTGCAGAGTACCAACAACTTGTAAATGTCACAATTTTAACTTGTTTTTTATTTTGTTTATTTTTTAGATTGTAAGTAGTAAAGTTAATTTGAGATAATTTTGCAATAATATCATCACCACCACTAATAATCATAATTTGAACCACTTTCGCAAATTAAATTATCATAATCTTAGACATTTTTTCAAAATCAGTTTGAAGGATCTCCACGCAACTCTGTCGCCATGAGAACGGAAAACTCCTCTATTAATGTCAATAGAAATAAGTGAAAACTGTCAGTTTGATCATACAAGAAGGAGTCGAATTTGAGGACATGACTTGAACATTGTATAATAGAGCTACATCTTTACCTTGCTATAATAATTAATCTTAATAATCCATACAAACACTAGGCCAATTAGATCAATGCCCCTTACAAACTGAGTTTTGTATGGCTGCTAGTCGGTGTTTTATACTAATGTTTATGTTTATATAATACATAAATGAACATAATTGCGACGACAAAATATTGATCTTATTTGCTTTTGCATGTTCAGGTTGTAAGTTATCATAATCTTATGCCAACTTTCAAAGTCAGTTTGAATGATTTCCACGCAACTCAGGCGCCATTAGAACGGTAAAATCTTCAAGTAACTTCAATGAATAATAAGTTATAGTTGTCAGATTGACGGTTCAAGGTGGAGTCGAGTTGGAAATCTTCACTTGTTTATATTTAATCAAAACCTTTCTAATATTATTATAATTTCTTGGTATAGTTATAATCTTACTAATATAAAATATATGACATATGTTTGTGACTGCTGAGGCTCTCAAGCACCGGAAGTACTGTAAACTAATTGGCTATTAAAGTTTTGATCCGTTTCGGGTAACTGGGTAGTTACTGAGTTGTTGAGGTCAGATAGTCAGTCAGCAAATAAACCAATGCTTTCAAATTTTGTTACAATAATTTAAACTTACCAACTTATTTGACCATTAAATCCTTACATGGCGTGAATAGGAAGACTTCTTGCTTCTTATTTCAAAGCCACTGAAATTAGGTTCAATTTTGAAAATAGATACTATAAAACAAATCGCAAGTTTACTTTTCAAACAATTTTTTTTTTTTTTTTTTTTTCCAAAATTCTTAACCTATTTTACATTTGGTTTTAGCCACACAACAAAAACCTCACAGGGCTTAACTGTGTGATGGCGAGCCGTTTATTTTAAATTTAATTACAATTTGCAATGCTGAGTAAATACAATATTACATATGATAATTAATCAAATTACATATAATAAACATTGATACATTTTGTTGAAAGATAAATTAATTGGGGAATTTTACTGTGATAGGAAACGTTTTAATTTGTACTTACAACCTTTCGAACCACTCTTGTATAAAGCTTGCAAGTCTTCTGGGAGCTTATTAAGAAAAAGAGGTACCAAGTATTCTGCAACCCTCATTCCGTACACATTATTGTATTTTGGTAAGCTGTATTTATGTTTATTTTTATATTTCTAAGAAAGTCAGATCTTGTTTTTTCGGTTAGCAGCTCCCCAAGTAGCAAAATTGTTATATAACGATGGATTTATAAGGTCTTAACTCTTTTATATGTTTTGTAACAGTATTAGTTTTGCAACTCTCTTTATAAAAGCATTTTAAAGTGTTTTTTGCTAATATGGTAAATTTGTCTTATAATTTTATGTTATAAACGTTAATATAACTAATTTAAATGGCAACTTTAAAGCAATGGACATATAGAAGCATATAATATGGCTATTCAGACACATACTATTCTAGCCATGTAGCCGCTTTGGCATTATACTATTTTTAAATTAATATGGCTGTTATAAAGCTATACCCTTATAAAGACTATCAATATGTAGCTTTAAAGCAAATGCAAAATGGCAAGTTATATAGCTTCTATATGTATCAAAGTCTTGACGAAAACTTTATGTAACAGCTATAAGAATTGTTATATGTATACTTGACTTTGCATCTACGATGGATGAAAATGCTGTGGGTTCCGTAGAACTAATTTCACAAAACATTGACTTTGACACTTTCGATGAGCAATTAATCATCTGAAGAGTGTGATAGTGAAAAGGACGGGTAAAGGAAAAGGCAAAAGTAATGGGAATGGCATGGAAAAGTACGGGTTCAGAGTTGATAATGTAGCTACTTGAACTATGGAGTATAAAATATCAATGCAGAACACAATTCGTGGCAATTATCTTTGTCAAGAAACTGCCTACATTCAATTCATTAGACATTATCTTGGTACCGTAAAATAAAAAAATACAAAGTAATATTCACAATATTTTAATAAAGTAATGGAGACTGAACCCTAAAACCATTCAATATGGCTGAGCTTATTAGCACAACCCTGGTACAATAAGAGTAGATGACTTGTAGGTGATTTATAAAAGCATATAATTTGTTAAATATTCTTATAGTAGCAATCTACAAGGCCTCACAAAATTTTAATCATTTTTCTTATAATAAAATATTAAAATTAAAGAGGCGCATTAAAAATATGGCATAAAACATATCCACAAATCTCACAAAACTGCTTTCCCACATAAACTTCCAATATAAAACGAAAAAAGAGCGATGTAGTAAATGTCTAGTAAAGCAGACATTTATTTTACTATCTATTTTATGAATAATGGAGGCGTTTGACATAATTATGAATTAATTAACTCATATACGTATTGCGTTTGCTTCTACACGAGAAATTGGCCTCAAAGCCGTATTTTGTTAGCAGTTATAAGGGTAATTTGTTACATAAAAGCAAATTTCATGTCTATTTGTAGCCAATTAGTCATATAGTATGCGTTTACATTTCATGTTTAAGGGGGATTAGCTTATTATATGGTAACTATAGAAACTTTTGTAAGGTTTTAGCCCTTATAATTTGTGCCCAAACCCACTCTTATAAGCACTAATATGGCCTTTATAATACTTTTATTTTTGACTTTAATGACGTTTATATAGCAAGTGTTTGCTGCTTGGGTCGGGTCTATTCACTTCAGTGAGAGTGAAAAATTCCACTTTATTGAACACATTCATAACATTACAGTATTTAAAAAGATCTTCGTCACTATTTTCGAACTTTTTGCTTATATGTTTAGGTGTAATTACTTTTAATATTCTTCGCTGTAGCTTATAGATATCTGTCAAGTATGTGTGATAAGTTCTCCCATAGCTGCTGAGTCCGTAGTTGATAACCGAGTCTGCTAGGGCCATGTATAACATTCTTAGCGTTTTATAAGGCAGTTTATGTTTTAGTATGCTAAGTTTACTTAGGATAGACCTCAGTTTGTTGCATACGTAGTCTTTGTGAGGTCCCCAAGAGAAACGGCTATCAACCACTAGACTTATATACATGTGTTTATCAACTACTTCTAATAACGGGCATTTGCAAGTCTTAGGCGAGCTATGTAACCAAGTGTGTTCGTGTGCTATAACTGTAGGTATAGTGGAGCATTTATTGTGTGATGAATGTATGTGAACAATTTTAGTTTTAGATGCGTTTATTACCAGTCCTACGTCATGAGCCTATTTACACATTTGATCGAAGCTATCTTGTAGGGATTTCTGAGCAGCTTGGATGTTTTTATTAGCGACCAAAATACACGTGTCGTCTGCAAATTGGTATAATGAATCTGATTTTAAAGCATTACTCATATCATTAACGTAGAGTAAGTATTCCGTTGGACCTATAATTGAACCTTGGGCCGTTCCTTGCGTTGACGAAAGCTTATCACTGTACTCATCTTTTATTTTGACCGTGTTGTATCTGTTTGTGTGATAGTTTTTTAATAATTCTAATAGTGGCCTTGTATCCCATTTCGTGACAATTTGTCAAACAGTGTATCGCTACGGAGCATATCGAATGCTTTGCTAAAATCTATAAAAAGTGTCAAGACATGTTTTTTTTCATTTAAGTGTCTATTTACTTCATCGGTAAATTCTCTCAACAATAGTGTAGTACTCTTATTTTTCTGAAATCCAAATTGTTTATTGTTGATTATTCCGTTTATTTGCAAGAAGTTATTTATCTCGTTACCAATATAACGTTCTAAGATCTTATCTATACAAGACAGTATAGTGATAGGACGATGATTAATAACGTCATTACGTGAGCCCTTTTTGTGTATTGGACGTATCACCCATATCTTCAATAGGTCGAGATACATACCAGTCTGTACGCAGCAATTGATCAAATGTTTAATAACTGGTACTAAATTAGCTGAAGCATACTTAACATCTTTAGCACGTATCCCGTCAAAACCCGGGCTTATTCTATCGTTCATTTCATTGATGATGAATTTCACCGTATCTTCTCGAGCAGGTTTCGTTCTTATCGACCTATCAGGAATTATCTCATACGTTGATTTGTCTATAAGGGGTACATCGCAAGAGTTGCCTAGGTCAATGATATTCGAATTAAATACAGTCATAAAAGGGTTGGCCAATGTCAATGGATTCGTTCGAAAAGTTGTAAGTAAAATGTGTTCAATAGATTGCATAATTTTGCCGGTTAAACTATTCACAATGCTCCAAATCTTTTAGCTGTTTTTGAAATTTTGAGAAACTTTCATCATTATATATTTATTTTTTATGTATTTATTTGTTTTATTTCTATATTTATTGTATAACAATCTTTTCATTGGGTTATTTTCATCTTTGAGCCATATATTAATCACGCCTCCTGCACATATTTTTAAGTTTTTCATTGGCCCAAGGACATATGTTACGTTTACTGAAGCTATTTTTACTAATTGTGTATTTACACTTTTCGTATACATTATTAAAGCTAGTATGTATGAACTTAGCTATTTCATTTGGGCATCTGTATTTAAGGGGTATACTCCAGTCGATGTTATTTAGTTCACTGTGCACTCCGCGATTATCCATCCTTGTTATTAATTGACTACAAGAGTGTGAGTCATTCCTGTTTAGTACGCTCATTATCGCACAACCGGTTATGCAGTGGTCGGCCGGTGAAGTGTTAACAACAGATGTGTAAATATTATATGCACTAGAATTGCCAATAAACACATGATCTATACATGACTTAGAAACCCTGTCACCGTATTTTTCTATGCGTGTATAGGAATTAACGCCATTAATAAATCCCAGAGTGCACAGCGAATTCAAATAATGTCTTACCACGGGGTTAACTTTGAGATCTATGTTCATATCTCCCATTAATACATAATCCTGTTTTGAAGGATATTTCGCTATTAAGGACGACAATTCCTTTATAAATCGAGGTTTAGATGTGTCGGGCGGTCTGTACACGGCACATAATCCGTATTTAAGACTATTTATATTTAACTCGCCGGTGACACATTCAAACTCCTGTGTACACAAGTTACCATATCTCTTAAAAGATACAGACTTATGTACATACAATAGCACACCCCCTCCTCTTTTATTAGTTCTCAATTCTTTCTATTAACTGCTTTCTATTAACGCCACGCCAATTCTTTCTATTAACGCCATGTACGGTATTGTTAGGCTAACTATTGATGATACATTTTACTGAAATTTGAAACCATTTGTTACTATTTGTAAGCATTAGAATGTTAATGTTGCAGCGTACCCGCAACTTTTAAATGTTAATTTGTTTTATTTTTATTTTAGGTGGTAAGTAATAAAGTTGGTTTGAGATGTCTTTGCAATATATCATTACTTTGCAAAGACATCATTTGAGTCACATTCGCGAAATTCAGAAAAAAAATCTTTGATAATTATATGAAAAAAAAATGCATTTTACCGAAACTTGTAACCATTCATTACTAATTTAAAGCATTCGTTGGGATGAAGACGGATAAAAAACTGGGCCTTAGTATGTTAAAGTTGCAGAGTACCAACAACTTGTAAATGTCACAATTTTAACTTGTTTTTTATTTTGTTTAATTTTTAGATTGTAAGTAGTAAAGTTAATTTGAGATAATTTTGCAATAATATCATCACCACTACTAATAATCATAATTTGAACCACTTTCGCAAAATTCGGTTAAAACGCGTTTTTATAAATTAAAATAGCAGTGAAAACATTTGTGCTAATGGACCAGTGGGATTAGGTTCAATTTTGAAATTAGTGTACTTGTCAACTTATTCACGCCATGGACGGAATTGTTAGTCTAACAATTAACGAAAAAACGCATTTTACTGAAATTTGAAACCATTGGTTACTATTTGTAAGCATTAGTATGTTAATGTTGCAGCGTACCAACAACTTTTAACCCCACGTCGGTTAACCCCTTGTATGCCGTAATTAACTGAAACAAGTAGAAATCGTAGATCTGCGTAGATATGAGGGGTTAAGCCTAGTATATTGATCGCCCACCATTGTATAACGCAACTAATGGTTAAATATAGTGTTGATACCGGTGGATTCGGGGAAAATAATTAACTCTCCAACTTATCAATCTATCTATCTTATTTGGCCATTGGTTAGGCTAACAATTGATCGACGATCTAGAGGAAATGTCCCTGCGCCTGTATGGGAGTAGCGTGAGGACGCGAAACTCCGGGGTGAAACACCGTTGCTGCGACAAATCGTAGCTCGGCGGACAGTACTCCGGCAGGATCTTATGGCGACATAGAAAGAGCGACTTTTGCAACCCAGGGTACGCCAGAATTGGGGCGATAACGCCCCTCTTTGAGGAGTGGCTTGAGGGGCACCACGGCGTCCTCACCTTTCGCCTGACGCAGGTTATCACCGGAAAAGACTCTAGAGGTTCCTGATTAGGATACTGTGGGAGGAAACGCCCGGGTGTCAATCGTGTGGATAGCCCAGAGGACACGGTGAAACATACGGTAGAGGTCTGCCCCGCCTGGGTGGAGCACCACCGTCTCCTCGTAGAGGTAATCGGCAGTGGCGACCTCCCGCTTCCGACTCTTTTTTTTTCTTTTCGGTTATCATTCAATGACGCCCTGGGTGAAGCGGGAGGGCCTATCAGACTTTTACTGACTAAAACCCACCCTTGTTCCTTCAGTTGCTTGTGCCAGGGCCGCATGCAACGTGCAGTGTGCGTTAAGAACATTATTATTATACGCCTATACGCAGTTAAATACCGTTTATACGCAATCCATCTCGTATTGTATATCATGTCTTTATATTTCTTAATGATGTTTTTTGTAAGATATGACACTAACTGTCAAAAATAATGTCACTTTTTAGTTTCGTTCACTCATTATGGCCAGAGTAGCCACATATAAAAATATTACCCACAAAAATCCATGAGTGATTTTAGGGAACCCTTTTTCATTTAACTGGCAATATAATAACCAATGGTAAAGACATTAAGAAACAAAATAGAGCTTCAACTGTTAGTTACCAGCTGACTATTGGTTATTATAACCAATGGTTACACGGTATTTGATTAGGGATCAAACAACTGGGCCTAAGTTTGTTAAAGTTGCAGTGTACCAACAGCTTTTAAATGTCATGATGTAAATTTGCTTTTTGTTTTTATTTTTAGTTGGTAAGTGACAAAATAAAATTTGAGATGTCTTTGCAATACTATCATCACCATTTTGAGTCACCATTTTGAGATCACCGGTTTGAGTCACATTCGCGAAATTCGGAAAAAAAAAATTATAAAATAAAATAGGAGTGGAAACATTCGGCCAAATGTAGGCAAAATCTAGTACGTATTTATAACATAGGTATAACGTTGGTAATCATAAATAAAATTATTCTTTAAAAATATTTTCTAAACAAGCTTTTTTCTTATTCTTCTCAGCAAAACCTTTCATTTGATACCCATATCATGGCAGTGCAAAAAAAAAACAAGTCCGCCATCTTGGGCCGTCCACCATATTGGATTTAGAATAACGTCACTTAACTAACCATGCATTTAGTTTAGTTAAGTTTAGATGAATTGTCATCTAAACTAAATGTGTAATCAATATTTCATCTTAATTGGTTGAGGATAACTGCTTTAAAATTCAGTTGCAAGATTTGACCCGATCACAATTACATATAATACATACATACATTGCAAGTTAAATAAAATCTTGTAAATGAAAACAGTGTGAATAGGGTCAAATCGTCCATATCTTCTTCAGTTTTTAGATTCCTTCCTCTAGAAAGCAGGACACATACACTTTTGAAATTACGGTTCGAAACTGACTGCTTTATATAATAAATACTGTGTATATTTAATGACCTTAACCAAAGGGTTAATTCAAACACAAACCTTACAAGGTCTTGTTATCATTTAACTGAAATATTTTCCTCACAGAATACATCTACTTACCAAGTTTCAACAGCATAGTTCTTATAGTTTCGGAAAAAAGTGGCTGTGACATACAGACGGACAGATAGACAGACATGACGATTCCATAAGGCCATTTGGCTACGGAACCCTTAAAACGTTGCCCGGGTTGCAGAATTTCATTCTGTGTCGTGGGTACGTTTCCACAAATTTAAACTGTGATATATCACTTCAAGTGCTTCTTGTTTAGGGTTCCGTACCTCAAAAGGTAAAAAAGGAAACCTTATAAGATCACTTTCTTGTCCGTCTGTCTGTGTGTCACAACCGATTTTATCAGGAATGGGTGGACCTTTTTTTTTTTCCTTGGAGAAATGCTCATGCATACTACGCTACCACGGGGAGATAGCGCAGTTATGTGGGACTCTAACCCACTAAAACTCCACGGTGTCCTACTTTGCCGCTTATGGCGGGAACACGGGAACGCGGAAGCATACATCCACGAACCCGCCGCGGCTGTCCGTCACCGGACCCTCCTTTGGGGAGTAACCCCCGTCACCGGCGTACGAGAACACGTTGTACGCCGTGACCAACCCAGGAACCATGGACCTAGCAAGTTGAAATTTATACCAGATTCTGACTGTCTGATACTGTCTATAGTCCCTATTAGGGGTATAAAATCAAGGTCCTAAGTCAACACGATAAAAAGATATGGGTAAATTTAGATTTGATTTTATTAAGAACTTGTAAGTATCAAAATTTACCTTAATTTTCAACTTTTTATGTTTCGGAATTTTCCCTTTACTTGTGCTGTAAGACCTTGCTTTTAACCAAAATCGACAATTCTAGGTAAACCGGCAGTACCCTATAGGTTTTGGGTCGAAAACCTATATGGTAGTTCCCGTTGACCTAGTTACCTGTTATGTTGGTGAATGTAGCTGTTTGTGCGGAACCCTCGGTGTGCGAGTCCGACTCGCAATTGACCGGTTTTTTTTAACATTTCTTGACATAATTTTCGACAAATTTCCTAATTAAGTTATGTTAATTTTTTTAAGAAATAAAAATAATAGTGTTAAATAATATTTACGTACACAATCCAATAAATCTTTGGCAATTAATATTTTATTTCATGAAATAACGATATACATACAAAGGCGACAACCAAAAACTTGAGGATTTTGGACAGTTTTTTATTCATATATTTTTTTGTTTAATTCAATCTCGAAACGGGGCACGACAACATCTGCTTTATTTATTTAGAAAGCAGAATAAAAATATTTATTTCCGAAATTCTTTAACACTGGGGAGTATTTTGCGGGAACATTCATTTAGGGACCCTTAAATGGTACCCGAAATAATGTCCCTATATGTCACGTTGCTGAGTTATTCGAAGCGAGAGTTCGCTGAGTGAGTCCGAATCCCTCTTAAGCACATTTGAAATTACTAACTGCTTTGCTCTTGAAATTTTCAGAAAGTAAGTACCTAACATTTAATCAGTATTTTAATAAGTTTGATATAGAGTTAGAGAGTGGCCGCGACTTACAAGTTGTAGGTCGTGGGTTCGAACACAGGCAGGCACTTTACTTTGTGTAAATTATTTCATCACCATTGTTCTCAAAACGGTAAAGGAAAAGGAGGAGGAAACCGGCATGACCTAGAACCAAAAGTTCGAAGACATGTGAAGACACATTCACTAAACCGCAATGGGCCCGCGTGGTTGACTACGGCTTATTCCCTCTGACAGAGATAAGGTTTGTGTTCAAGCACCAGGAACATTAAATCTGATGATGATGATATAGATGAAGATAATTGCAATGTTGATAATCATAAAAACCGGCCAAGTGCGAGGGGGACTCGAGCACGAAAGGGTCCGTACCATTATCGCAAAAAACGGTAAAAAAAACACGTTTGTTGTATATTGAGCCCCACTTAAATATTTATTTTATTCTGTTTTTAGTATTTGTTGTTATAGCGGCAATTTCAACTGTCTAGCTATAACGGTTCATGAGATACTGCTTGGTGACTGACAGACAGACATACGGACCGCGGAGTCTTAGTAATAGGGTCTCGTTTTTACCCTTTGGGTACGGAACCCTAAAAACAGCAACGGTGTCGATAGGGTCGAATCGTTCATACCTTCGTCATTTAAAATATCGCTTATGGCTGTTATATATATTAGGTCTTTACCTATGAAATTGGCGTTTTGTCGTACTTTGATCTCAAATATCTCCTCTTTGGTTTGGAATTCCAATTTTAAATTTATACAGCTATTTACTCATGCTTTTGTGTTTGGAAAACTGTAATTAATTAGTTTTTTCCTCTTTTGGTTTTTTCTTTGCGCCAGTCAGTTTAAAAAATGGAAAACTTGAAATATCGCGTTATTTACGAGTACGAGTTCCATCGTGCCAACAGTGCTGCAGAAACGGCTCGAAGGCGATGGTGTCGCAAAAAAAAACAAATTACGTTTTTGGTTCCAACGTTTTCGTTCTGGAAATTTCGACCTGCAGAACAAGCCCCGTGGACGGCCGGAGACCAAAGTTGATAATGAAGAATTGAAGGCTATTGTGAAAGTGGATCCATCGCAAACCACGTCTGAGTTAGCTGCAGGCTGCGGTGTTAGTGATAAAACTGTTTTAATCCACATGAAGCAAATTGGGAAGGTGAAAAAGCTTGAAAGGTGGGTACCTCATGAATTGAGTGCAACAAACCGACAAACGCGCGTCGACTGCTGTGTTACATTACTCAACTGGCACAATAATGAAGGGATTTTAAATCGAATCATTACCTGTGATGAAAAATGGATCCTGTATAATAATCGGAAATGCTCATCGCAATGGCTGAACTCTGGCGAACCAGCCAAATCCTGCCCCAAGTGAAAATTGACCCAAAAAAATTACTTGTGAGCGTTTGGTGGACTAGTGCCGGTGTCGTTCACTACAGCTTTCTTAAATCTGGCCAGACGATTACGGCGGATGTCTATTGTCATCAACTGCAAACCATGATGGAAAAGCTAGCTGCTAAACAGCCAAGGCTGGTCAGTTGCTCTAGGCCACTGCCGCTTCAGGACAACGCTATACCACACATTGCACAACAGATGGCTACCAAATTAGAGGAGCTTCAATTGGAATGTCTAAGACATCCACCGTACTCCCCGGACCTTGCTCCAACAGATCACTATTTTTTTCTAAATTCGGATAACTTCGATGGGGCAGTCCAAAGCGCCTTCAAAGATTTTATTTATTACCGTCTGAATGTTTTTTTTAGTAAAGGGATCAATGAACTACCTATGAGATGGCAAAAGTGCACAGATAGTAATGGTACATACTTTGATTAAATAAAAACATTTAAAAAACAACGACTTTATGTTCCTCCCTTACAAAACGCCAATTTCATATGTAATGACCTAATAAATTGAATCGCATCGCTTATGACTAGTAAATTTATCCCCCACCATTGTATAATGCAACTCATGTTTAAATATAGGGTGTTGATACCAAGGGATTCGAAAAAAATCTAACTCTCCAACATATCCATTTTCGGAAATAAAGACAAAACATTATAAATTTAAATAGGGGCGTAACATTTGGGCCACTGTGGATATAATGCATTATTTATAATGTTGTTTTCTTGCCAAATGACTCTTGTTGGTCTAGGCAAAGTATCATTCCAGCAATGGAGATGGTCGAAATATCAAAATGGAATTAATTAATCACGTGATAATTCGATTGCGCTTGGCAATCCCATATATATTTGACGTTTTTCCAATCACTATCGGGACGCTTTCGTTGATACAATGTCACGTGTCTATTGCCCCTGATATCCATGATGTCCCTGCCCCTTTAAACCAACCCCAGTTGCTGCACTATACCCGTTTGCAGGAATAACCCCTCCTGATGTCCGAAGGGAAGTGGTCACGGGACAGACAAACTACATCCTTTATATAACGTTGTGAAGTCAAGGTGTAGATTTATAAGTCGAAACAGCTTCTTGTCGTCAATTAACGGCAATGGGTTTAGAGAGGGGTGTCTCTAAATCCGTTCCAGTTGACTATATTGAGGTAGCAGAAAAGTTCCCTTCAGGCCACCAACTGCCTTGGACCACCTGGAAATCTCTTAGCCGACTACGAAGTCAGGTGGGTCGCTGCAGGTACAACCTAGTTAGACAGGGGTACCCTTATGACCTACAATGCGATTGCGGAGAGGCGTCCCAAATAATGCCTCACCTTTTGTACAACAACACCCGCATCTTAAAACACCTTTGTAAGGGAAATGACTAAGCTGTTGGCCTAGCTGCATTCTGTTCAAAATATATTTAATTTTTGAATCTTGAAATCATCGATACGATGAAGAAGAATTTACCCTTTCCCCTTTCCCTTTGACCATCAGGGGAAATTCTCATTTCATTCAAAATATAATAATAATAAAGCCATTGATTTCCGAAATTTGGGTATATATGCACATTGTTTGCTAATAAGAAGTGTTATGAGTATCTAATTATAGGATGTCCCGCAGTTCGGCGTGCCTGTTGGCATAGGCCTCCTCCAACTCCCTCCATTGTGCTCTGTCCTCTGCAACTCTAGTCCAACAAGGCCCCGAAGTTATGCGGTATTCCCATCTTGTTTTTGGACGTCCCTTTTTTCTAGTTCTATCTCTAGGGTACCATAGGGTCACTTGTTTGCTCCATTTATTTATTTTACATCGAAGCATGTGTCCTGTCCAGCCCAATTTCAAATAATTGATGCGAGTTAATATATCTGTGACTTTAGTTTTCCTTCTTATGTTTGTATTTAAGATTTTGTCCCGTAGTTTAATTCCTAGCATGCTTCTCTCCATTGCCCTCTGACATTTTGCTAGTTTGTCCATAAGCTTGTCTGTAAGCGACCATGTTTCGCATTCATATGTTATGCACGGTTAAATGCAACTGTTAAAAGTCTTTCTCTTAATTTGCATGCCTATGTCTTTGCTCTTCATTATTTCCTTGAGGGACCAGTATTTTTTCCACCCGCAGGCTATTCTTTTGTTAACTTCCTTGAACATTGAGTCATGGGGGGAGATAATTTGTCCTAGGTAAACATATTCGCTTACATACTCATAGTTCTTTCCATTAACTTCTATGTTTGCTTCTATGGAGTTAGTCATCAGCTTTGTTTTGCTCGCATTCATTTCTAGCCCTACTTCTCTGCTTTTGTCCGCTAGGGTTTTTATCATGTGTTCTAATTTCTTGGGGCATTCTTCTAATGTGATTATATCGTCTGCGAATCTCAAATGGTTAATCTAATCTAATTGTCTAAAAATATTTTCCAGCACTGTATTGAAAATTTTGGGAAAAAATCTTTTCAAAATTAATTTTGCAAAGACCTTGTAAACATTCGAAATAAGGCTTATTGGTCTGTAATTACCAATTTCGTCTTTATTTCCTTTCTTATGGAGGAGAATAATATAGGATTCTCCCCATTGATCTGGAATGATGCCCGTAGTTAGGATGTCATTAAATAACTTGGTTAAGATTGGGCATACTTCCTCAACTGTGCCCCTCATCAGCTTATTCGATATATTGTCTGGTCCAGGTGCTTTATCTAATTTTTGTGACATGATGGCTTTCTGTACTTCCTGTGTTAGTATTGATGGGACCGCTCCCTTATATATTATGCTTGGATTTTCATAGGTATAGGCGTTTTCTTGGTTCGCATCTTTGTTGGAGTAAAGTGTTATGTAGTAGTCTGTAGAAAGCTTCTGAACTTCTATACGTTTAGTCACTTCTTATGATCCGTTGTGTTTTTCTTTTTTTAGTTTAGAAATCCATTCCATACCTTGTTCCCTTAATTCCTTGAAAGCTTTTTTAGTTCCACCCGTTTATTGAATTTCATCTTCTAGTTTTTTGATTCTTTTGGTTTTTATATCTTTTCTTATGTTTTCTCTGATCTGTTTGCTTAGGCTTGATAACATCTTGTAGTTGTCTTTGCTGTTTCCTTTATCTGCTATAAGTGCTTTTCTTTTTTCTAGGAGTTCTGTTGTCTTTAAGCTAAACTTTGTTTCCTTGACTATATTTGCTTTCATAGTTCGTGGAGATGATAGGTGTTTCTCTATAAGTTTGTACTTTTCTAGTATGTTAATATCGGAGTTTACTGTTTCTTGCAGGAACTTTATAAAAGAGGATTAAATTTTTTTTCCATATTGGTCGCTGACATCAATCAGCGACGAGTTATTTATATTATTTCTGGATGGCTTTGCATAATACATTTTTAGGCAGCAACGTACCATGCGGTGGTTAGTATTGAAGTTAAGATTTTGTACAACGTGTGCGTCGCTGAAGAACTTTGGCTTGTTGGTTATTATGTAGTCGATTTCATTTTTGTACTTTCCATCGGGTGATAGCCATGTCTATTTGGATTTGGATTTTTTATTGAAGGTTGAATTGTGCAGTGCTAGGTTGTTTTGTAATAAAAAATCAATAAGTTTGTGTCCGTTAACACTCCTCTTTCCATAACCATACTTTCCCATTATCAATTCTTCACCCGCTTCTCTGATACCAACCTGGGCATTAAAATCGCCCATAACTATGAGGTAGTTGTTCTGATATTTCCTAACAATGTCTGATAGATTCATGTAGAAATCTTCGATGTCACTTTTAGATGCTAGCTCGGTGGGTGAATATACTTGTAAGATTGTCCATAGCTTCTTGTAGCTTGGTAAATGAATGTTGAGTATTGCTAATCTGTCTGATATTCCTATAAGCTCTTGTATGAAGTTTTTCAATGTTCTTTTAATGATGAAGCCTACTCCTCTTTGTCCCGCTGTTTCACCTTTTTGGTATAGTATGTAGTCGTTGTTTTCTACAGTTTTTTCGCCCAGTCTCCTCATTTCGCTTATGCCTAGGATGTCGTAGTTCAAGCTTTTTAGCGCCATTTCTAATTCGAATAAGTTTTCTTGCGTTCTTAATGTTCTTGTATTAAGCGTTGCAATTTTGAATGTTTCACATATTTTTGTTGGAGGGTTTCGGTCTAGTGCTCCTGCGGGGACCGGCCGTACTGGGAGACGGTTAAGTATTGTTAGTTGTCGCAAATCAGTTGTCTTCTGTTGTTTGTTTTGGTTCCGGGTCTCGATATGGGCTTTTAGTTTTTTTACTGTTCTGATAGTGAAGTAGAAGTTCTTTCACTTTCTTCTTCCACGTTCGACGTACCTAAGTATACCAGGTTTTAGGACTTCCTTTGTTGTTGTTTTAGTCACAACACTTCCTGGACTATTCTGTGCGTTACTTTTCTTTTGCGTCGACATAGTGGGCGAACGAGACTCTTCTCTTTTCCTTTTGTTTTTGTCTTGTTGTGATGGCGTTTTTATTATTAATTTGTCGTATTTCAGAAATGCTGTGTTGCCTTTCTTTTTCTCTTCCTCAACTTGCAGCTGTAGTTGTTTACGTTTTTCTAATACTTCTTTAGGGAAATCTTCTTTAATATAGATGCCTGAGGGAAGGCTGGCCTTGTTTTTGAGGATTGTGTGTTTTTTCCATGTGGTTGTGAGTGAGACTACCACAGGACGATTTTTGGGGCTGAAAGTCCACCGCCCAATTCTGTATATATTTTTAATTTCATTGCTGTCTATATTTATTCCCATGTCTGAAACCTTTGATATAATCAACGAGTTCGCATTCAGTTTTTCCTGTTTCGTCCGTCCCAAAGAATACAAGATTATTTTTACGTTTTTCTTTATCTATGAAGTTAAGTTTCTGTTCAAGTACAGTGACTTTGTTTTTAAGCAGAATGTTTTCCTCCGCGATAAGTTTCATTTTCTCGTTTAATGCTTCTAGTACATTTTCGGTGACAGACTTGGTTATTGTTACGGTTTGTTGATTCAGCTTTTCTACGAGTTTTGTTAATAACATCTCCATATTTTTATCCACTATGACGTTTTTATTTTTGGCACTTTTTTGGTCCTTTTTCTGGCAACACTCCGACTGTCAATAGTGTCAATGTCACTTGACGTTTGTTTGACTTGCTAAGTTGGTACAGCGCGTTTGTATATTGGCGTGCACTTGTAGGGTAGATCCACAAACTTCTTTCGATTTTGTTTCCACGTTTTTCGCGTGAAGCCTATAGTTAGCACTGTGTTTTCAATCTCAAAATGTTCCTTTGCAGATGTTCGAACGGATTCTTGCTAAAAACACACTTATTATTCACTTTGTATACAGTAATCAGTTATTTTCGCGAGTGACAATAACATTAGAGTTGTCAAGTCGACTACCCGACCGGATAGCTTCAAATCAATTCAAAATATACTTCTTTATAATAATGCGTCATTGTTCTCAAGAATAAAAGTTCTCGCCTAGACACATTTTAAGCACTTAGCAACAAAAAAATGCAGTACCTGATTTTAGTTTCTCGATTACTTCTTGATGGAAACATAAAAACATTTGCCACACATATAATAACATGATTATTTATATCTGGTTAAATAATTATATGAAAGACAAACTGCCAATTATTTTATACTAGCTTCTGCCAGTGCCTTCGCCCGGGTGAATGTCGAAAATTATCCCAAGGGAACATATTCCCGGGATAAAAATATATGCTATTCCTGACTATAATCTATCTCTGTGCCAAATTTCATCCAGATCCGTCCAGCCGTTTGAACGTGAAGAAGTTACAAACATACAATCACACAAACACACACTCACAAAGTTTCGCCTTTATAATATTAGTGTGATGTTTTCTAAGAAATACATAGAGTATTGTTTCGGTAATAATATTTACGTACACAATCTAATAAATATTTGGCAGTGAATATTTTATATCAAGAAATAACGAAAAACATACAAATGCGACAACCAAATTAATGACGATTTTAGATAGGCTTTTTTAATAGTTATTTTTGTATAATTCAATCTCAAAAAGAGCTCGACAATATCTGCTCTATTTTAGAAAGTAATATAAAAATATTTGGTTCCGAAATTTTTTAACATTGGGAAATATATTGCAGCGATATCCATTTTGGAACCGTTAAATTCTTACCCGAAACAATACCCCAAAGTGTCTCGTTGCCGAATTATTTGGATGTAAAGTTCTCTTGAGGTCGCTGAGCTAGCCCGATTCCCACTTAAGCAGATTTTAAAATAACAAACTGTTTTGCTCTTTATATTTCCAGGATGTAAGTACCTACCATTTAATCGGTATTTTAATAAGTTTGATATTTAATTATAATGTAGATAATTATAAAAAGGCGACAACAGTGTCGATAGGGTATAATCATTTAAATTTCAATTTCATTTCTCCTTGAGTAAGGACGCATAATCTACTATATAATAATAAGTCGGGTTTTCCTTCCTGACGCTATAACTCCAGAACGCACGAAACGATTTCCACGGTTATGCATTCGTTGGAAAGGTCTCGGGCTCCGTGAGGTTTATAGCAAAGAAAATTTAGGGTAGGTAGGGTAGGGTAGGTAGGGTACGGTAGGTAGGGTAGGGTAGGTAGGGTAGGGTAGGTAGGGTAGGGTAGGTAGGGTAGGGTACGTAGGGTAGGGTTGGTAGTGTAGGGTAGGTAGTGTAGGGTAGGGTAGGCAGTGTAGGGTAGGTAGGGTAGATGAATGTTTGGTGTTTTTATGGCAAAACAAAGTTTGCCGGGTCAGCTAGTACCTAATAAACGTAGTACCTCAAAATATACTCCTTGATAACAATTTGTCATTGTTATCTATACTTAATATTATAAAGCTGAAGAGTTTGTTTGTTTGTTTGAACGCGGTAATCTCAGGAACTACTGATCCATTTATTGATGAAGATTATAGGCTATATAACATCACGCTACAACTAAGAGGAGCGGAGCATAAATAAAAAATGTTGCAAAAACGGGCAAAATTATTCCTTTTTGAGAGATGCCGTTGCGTGCGCTGCGTAAACGGTTTAAGTTACGCAAATATCATGTATTACATTTTTCCTCTTTAAAATATATAAAAAAAACGTCGATGCCAACATATTTTTATCTTTTAAGATTGACTCACAACCATTTTTATGGTAATCAAATTTGTTAATTTGCGAAGGAGTTTTATCAACATCTATACTAATATTATAAAGCTGAAGAGTTTGTTTATTTTTTTTAGGGTAGGTAGGGTAGGTAGGTTGTAGTGGTAGTTAGACAGATAGCCGGTAGACGGGAGCGAAGCCGCGGAGGTCAGCTAGTCAACAAAAATAAAAGTGTTTTAAGCAGTTAGCAACAGCAAAATGCAGTACGCGATTTTAGTTTCTCGAATACTTCTTCATGGAAACAGAAAACACTTGCCATGCATATATATTTATTTATATCTGGTTAAATAATTATGTGAATGACGATTGAGATGATAAATTTTGGAATATTAAATAAATAAAATTGTCTGCTCGAAACGCATGGAGCCCATACTTTTTAGAGCATGTCAGCTAATGAGGTGCGTGAAGGAGCGTCACTTTAACGTCAAATTTTAACATTTCATGTGCTTCTTAGCAAAAACACTGTTGCCGCTAATGATGAAAAATATTAAACACTATTTTCTTAGTTTTCGACAAAATTCCAATTCTAGCTTCTGCCAACAGCTTCGTCCGCGTGGATATCGAAAATTATCCCGAGGGAAATTATTCCCGGGATAAAAAGTGTTCTATATGTTATTCCCGACTATAATCTATCTCTGTGCCTAATTTCACACAAATCCGTCTATTCGTTTGAGCGTGAAGAATTTACACACACACCCACACATAATCACAAAATTTCACCTTTATAATATTAGATGTAATGTTTTTTTTAGAAATACATAGTGTCTTGTTTCGGTAATAATATTTACGTGCACAATCTAACAAATATTTCACAGTGAATATTTTATACCAAGAAATAACGAAAAACATACAAATGCGACAACTAAACAAATGACGATTTTGGACAGGCTTTTGTTAATAGATTATTTTTGTATAATTCAATCTCAAAACGGGGCTTGACAATATCTGCTCTATTTTAGAAAGTATAATAAAAATATTTGGTTCTGAAATTCTTTAACATTGGGGAATATATTGCAGCGACATCCATTTTGGAACCGTTAAATTTTTACTCGAAACAATACCCCAAAGTGTCTCGTTGCCGAATTATTTGGATGTAAAGTTCTCTTGAGGTCGCTGAGCTAGCCCGATTCCCACTTAAGCAGATTTTAAAATAACAAACTGTTTTGCTCTTTATATTTCCAGGATGTAAGTACCTACCATTTAATCGGTATTTAATAAGTTTGATATTTAATTATAATGTAGATAATCATAAAAAGGCGACAACAGTGTCGATAGGGTATAATCATTTAAATTTCAATTTCATTTCTCTTTGAGTAAGGATGCATAATACCTTTTGTTTGACAGTTCCAAGCAGACTGTTTCATAAATAAATGTATTAAATAAAATGAACGGAAGGTTAAAAATCTTAAACTTTACATCAAGATCTTGTTGTCGTAGCACTAAAACTCTTTTAATGGTCTAGCCATTTCGTTATACATATTATTATATCAAATACCTTTAATGGGATTATTATTGACATATTTTTAATTAACAAATGCGTGTCATTCTGTGTCAGTGACATCATGAAAAAAGTGACACCAATCTTGCCAAGGGTTATAGTATTACCCAGTTAGTGCAGTGGCGTGGTGTGGGGTTTAGATCTTCTTCTTAGTCGTGCACTCTTGGCAGAGTGGTCGTGGTCATGGGTGGGCCGTGATGCATGATGGCTCTTGCCATGCGTCGCCATTCGGTTCTATTGGACGCAATGTGGGAACAGTCGGTCATCGTAGCTTTGGTGATGTTTTTAATAAGATCTAACCATCTGGTCAAAGAGTGACCCCGGGATGTCTTGCGCTGCACTCTGCCTTAGATTACAAGACGCTCCATTGAGTCTTCATTGCGAGTTATATGCCCAAAGAACTTAAGTAATCATTAACTTTTTCATCATGCTGCCCGGTCTTGCAGTCTGATGCGACATGTCCAAAATTATTGCACTTACAGCACTTTTGTCCTTGAGTCTTGTTCGGGCACTTGGATGAAAAGTGATCAGGTTCCCCGCAGTTAAAGCAACGCGATGACTTCCTACTATAACTTGGCTTATCATGCTTTACGATCATTTCCTTTTTGCCCTTTTAGACCTTTTCTTTGATAGTCTCGTATATTTTCAGTTTCTCTTTCAGCTCGGGATATGTCTTTACACCGTGTAGCATTATTTTATGTTATTCAGAACGGACGATACCGTCCACAATATATTTTATCGCTACATAGTCAGGCTTCTTACCTCTTTTGCCCATCTCTTTCATGACAAGCAAATAATCCCTACACGTTTCGTCGTTCCTTTTCTTATGGGTGCTCATCATCTCGAGGATCGTCTTCAGATCAGTGGTGTCTGTGAACTCCTTGAGTAATTCCTCCTTCACCTCACCCCATATCTTGAATGGCCTTGCCGACTTCAGCCAAAGCGCCGCGGTGCCTACCAGCGCACGCCTCGCCACCAGCAGTTGTTTCATCGGGGTCCACTCGAAGATCAAAATGTTGTCTTCCATCTCCTGAACCCCCGATGGGATGCCAGATAAGATGTTTATTTATTCTACCGAGAAATATCCTTACAAATATAACAGCTTGCAACGTAACGGCTTTTCGTCTTCACCATCGCGTCGTCCATCACCCTCTCTCTCATACTCGCTCATTCACACAGTGTTCCCACTCCATCATCTTACATTCCCTTATTCAATCAGTGTTGCCACTAAAGTAACTGCTTACATTCATAGATAAATTTACATAATTATAATGTTGATAATAATAAAAAACAACAACCGTGTCGATAGAGCCGAATCTTTCATACCTTCGTTACTTTAAAAATCACTTATGGCCGTTATATAAATCGAATCACGTTGCTTAACCCCTTGTATGCCGTAATTAACTGAAACAATTAGAAATCGTATATCTGCGTAGATATGAGGGGTTAAGCCTAGTATATTGATCGCCCACCATTGTATAACGCAACTAATGGTTAAATATAGTGTTGATACCAGTGGATTCGGGGAAAATAATTAACTTTCCAACGTATCTATCTATCTATCTTATTTGGCCATTGGTTAGGCTAACAATTGATCGCCGATCTAGAGGAAATGTCCCTGCGCCTGTATGGGAGTAGCGTGAGGACGCGAAACTCCGGGGTGAAACACCGTTGCTGCGACAAATCGTAGCTCGGCGGACAGTACTCCGGCAGGATCTTATGGCGACATAGAGAGAGTGACTTTTGCAACCCAGGGCACGCCAGAATTGGGGCGATAACGCCCCTCTTTGAAGAGTGGCTTGAGGGACACCACGGCGTCCTGACGGTGGGTTATCAACGGAAAAGACTCTAGAGGGTCCTGATTAGGATACTGTGGGAGGAAACGCCCGGGTGTCAATCGTGTGGATAGCCCAGAGGACACGGTGAAACATACGGTAGAGGTCTGCCCCACCTGGGTGGAGCACCACCGTCTTCTCGTAGAGGTAATCGGCAGTGGCAACCTCTCGTTTCCGACTCTTTTTTTTTTTCTTTTCGGTTATCATCCAATGACGCTCTGGGTGATGCGGGAGGGCCTATCAGACTTTTACTGACTAAAACCCACCCTTGTTCCTTCAGTTGCTTGTGCCAGGGCCGCATGCAGCGTGCAGTGTGCGTTAAGAACATTAATATTATACGCCTATACGCAGTTAAATAGCGTTTATACTCAATCCATCTCGTATTGTATATCATGTCTTTATATTTCTTAATGATGTTTTTTGTAAGATATGACACTAACTGTCAAAAATAATGTCACTTTTTAGTTTCGTTCACTCATTATGGCCAGTGTAGCCACATATAAAAATATTACCCACAAAAATCCACCAGTGATTTTAGGGAACCCTTTTTCATTTAACTGGCAATGCTCTACGAATTGTTACGGACTGGCTTACTTGTAACCTTCTAACATTAAATGTCTCCAAAACCCATTATGTTACATTCTCAACGAACTCTTCTACACAGCCTAACATCCCATCTATAAAAGTTCCGTTCCGTTCCGTTATAGTGTTTCCGCTACTCGTTTGATGTTTTTTTTTATTGTAACTATTGTTTCTCATTGTAAGTGAATGTATATTCTGTTTTTGTGAAATAAATGTCTTAAACCATAACCATAAAAGTTCATAGATGCTCTTATCCTGAGCTTAACATCTGCACATGCCCATTCAAAAAACATCATGTGTGAAGTATCTGGGAGTACACATAGATTGCACCTTGAGTTGGAACAAACACATAGACGTTGCGGTATCTCGTGTACGCAAGCTGATGTTTCCAATGAAAAAGCTTAGGAGCGTGGTTAGCGTACCATTGTTGAAAACGATTTACTTTGCTATGGTTCAGTCACTTCTCCAATCAGTCAGTCCTCCAATCACTCCAAGTTATTGCATCTCGGTCTGGGGTGGCACATTTAAGACTTTTATGCTTCGTCTTGAGAGAGCGCAGAGAGCCGTTTTAAAGGTGATGCTTTGAAAACCGTATCGCTATTCGACAACTCAGTTATACAAGGACATTTCTGTACTTACAGTCAGGCAACTCTGTGCTCTCCAAATAGTCTTGCGTAAGCATTCTTCCTTAACGTATGACCCAAACTTGCTTAGAAATAAACGTCGTAAGGACCTTGTATGCCCTTCTGTCAAAGCTAATACTGCCCTGGCACGCCGACACTATGTCAGCCTGAGTGGCTACCTCTACAATGTAATTAATAAAACTTGCAAAATATACTCACTTCCAAGATACAGGTGTGGGAGTGTTGTAAATGATTATCTTCAGGCTCTAACTTATAACGAAACTGAAAGTCTGTTCTCTAGGTAATAGGTAATAAGCACTAGCACACACACATTTATGTATTCCCATGCATGCTTGTAAATTAAGTTCATAGTACTGATTAAATTATATTATTTTATTGAATTAAATTATATTAAATTATTCTGTCATGTAACTAATTATTATTATTAAATTATAATGAATTATTTTAATTTCAATTAACTTTATTAGCATATTTATGTATTCCCATGCATGCTTGTAAATTAAGTTCATAGTATTAATTAAATTATATTATTTTATTAAATTATATTAAATTTATTCTGTCATGTAACAAATTATTATTATTAAATTATAATATATTATTTTAAATTCAATTAACTTTATTAGCAAAATTAAAATTGTAATTTTGTATTATTGTAATTTCGGCATCCAATAAACTAAAGTGTAGATTGACTTGTAACTTTTAGCTGTAGGAGGAAGGCGCCGGTGTCTGTAACACAGTTTATACTAGTACAGACATCGTCGTTCACTCTATCTTTAAAAACAAACAAACCTTAGTATCTCAGTGTTTTTGTCTAGGATAGATTAATTGTACCCATTAATGATGAATAAATTTTATTTATTTTATTTTTATTTTTAATAACCAATGGTAAAGACATTGAGAAACAAAATAGAGCTTCAATTGTTAGTTACCAGTTGACTATTGGTTATTATAACCAATGGTTACACGGTATTTGATTAGGGATCAAACAACTGGGCCTAAGTTTGTTAAAGTTGCAATGTACCAACAGCTTTTAAATGTCATAATGTAAAATTATTTTATTTTTATTTTTAGTTGGTAAGTAACAAAGTTAATTTGAGATGTCTTTGCAATACTATCATCACCATTTTGAGTCACCATTTTGAGATCACCGGTTTGAGTCACATTCGCGAAATTCGGAAATAAAATCATTATAAAATAAAATAGGAGTGGAAACATTCGGCCAAATGTGGAAAAAATCCAGTACGTATTTATAACTTAGGTATAACGTTGGTAATCTATATATATATATAATGCTTTGTCCTGAATGACTGACTGATGCATCAACGCACAGCCCGAACCGCTGAACGTAGATACCTGAAACTTGAAAGGTGTATTATTTGTATGATGTAGGCATCCGATAAGAAAAGATTTTCTGAAATTCTACCCTTAAGGGGGTTAAAAAGGGGGGCAAAGTTTGTATGAGAAATCTAATTCCTGGCACAAATAGTAATATAAGTACATGATAAAGATTGACATTATTAGTTTTTTGAAACTACCCTCTCAAGTCGATTTAGGGGGTGTTGAAATTTGTATGGCAGAATCTTATTTCATGGGTAACTAAACTTGAAACATTACACAAATACTAAAATAAATTAATAATAAAGGTTGTCATTATTAGTTTTTCGAAACTACCCCCAAAAGTCGATTTAGGGGGTGTTAAAGTTTTTTTGAAAAACTTATTATTAGGTTAATAAACTTGAAACTTGGCATAAATACCCAACTAAGTAAGCACCAAAAGGCTGCAATTATTAGTTTTTCAAAAATACCCCCAAAAGTCGTTTTTTTTTTGAAGAATCTTTCTTCTTAGGTTAATAAACTTGAAACTTGACACAAATATCAACCTAAGTAAACAATAAAGGTTGTCATTATAAGTTTTTCGAACCTACCCCCAAAATCCGATTTAGGGGGTGTTAAAGTTTTTTTGATGAATCTTATTTATATCTATATAAAAGCGATTCGGTCACTCAGTCACATATCACGAAATATCGAAAACTGCTTGACGTATAAAGATGAAATATGAGCAGGGATGTAGTTTATAGATAGTAGACGTCCACTAAGAACGGATTTTGCGACAGGGCCGGATTTAGGGGGTCTAAGAGCTCTCGCAAGTTTGTATGAAAGCCCTTAATTTTTTGAGGTACTAATTTAAAATTTGGCAGGGATGTAGTTTATAGATAGTAGACGTCCACTAAGAACGGATTTTGCGACAGGGCCGGATTTAGGGGGTCTAAGGGCTATCGCAAGTTAGTATGAAAGACCTTCATTTTTTGAGCTACTAACTTAAAATATGGGCAGGGATGTAGTTTATAGATATTAGACGTCCACTAAGAACGGATTTTGCTACAGGGCCGGATTTATGGGGTGTCTCGCAAGTTTATATGAAAGTGCTTCATTATTTGAACCATAATCTTGAAATATGGCATGGAGGTAGTTTTTAGTTAGTTAACGTCCGCTAAGAACGGATTTTGCGACAGGGCCAGATAAAGGAGGTCAAAGGGCTCTCGCAAGTTTATATGAAAGTGCTTAATTTTATGTGCTACAAACTTGAAATTTGGCATGGAGGTAGTTCATAGTTAGGAAACGCCCGCAAAGAACGGATTTTGCGACAGGGCCGGATTTAGGGGCCTAAGGTAGGGCATGCATTTCGAAATTTCATAGTTTCGAAATTTCGGGCCATATTTGCATGTTTATTCATTTCGAAATTGACACCCCTAATTTCGAAACTGGATTTAATTTAAATAATATGTTATTTTTTATACAGTTATGTAATTTATTATTGGAACCAAAAGAGGATCATCTGAAAATGAGCCTGAATAGGAATCTAAAGACATCTAAAGCCTGAAATTTAGCAAGTCTAGAGTTTATGAGTAGTATAAGCTAAGAAAGAATTTTGTGATACTCTATATTTTTTTTCTAATTCGTGCTTTAAAAAATGATGCTTAGTATAATAGGCATTTTCTGTTGACTGAAATATAAAAATAATTTGCGTTAAACATCATTAAACTTTACATCTTCTTAACCACGCGGACGAAGTCGCGGGCAACAGCTAGTCATAAATAAAATTATTCATTAAAAATATTTTTTTAAACAAGCTTTTTTCTTATTCTTCTCAGCAAAGCCTTTCATTTGATCTGACAGACCTCTCACTGACAGGATGCAGCTCGTTAGGATAGGAGAGTAAGTTAGCGAAGCAGATCCTGTAGTTGTCGGAGTCCCGCAAGGAAGTTTGCTCAGTCCTCTACTTTTCCAAATCTACTTTAATGAACCCTGTCAGCTGTCCCTCCCCTCCACAAAAATAATAGCGTACGCGGATGACACGGCACTTCTATCCTATGGCCATGATTGGACTTCAGCTAAAGAGACAACCGAAAAGGGACTCGCCAATGTGATGTTATGGTTAGAACAAAACAGTCTCACATTAAACATTGCAAAAACTAACTTCATCACTTTTGGCCTAAGACGTTCTGCCCTACCTCAAGATGGTTCATTATATATCAAAGCTCACAAATGCTCCAACCTTTTCCCCCAATGCTCATGCCCCGCTGTAACTAGAGTACCAGTCGTCCGATATCTAGGTGTTCAACTAGATTCCTGCCTATCCTGGAAAACTCACGTACAAACAGTATCCACTCGAATTCGTAAACTTATTTTTCTTTTCAAGAAGCTAAGGGTATCCGCAAACAGCGAAATAGTTTAGGGCGAATCAGTATTGAGCTATTGCATCACCACAAGACCGATATGATTCAAGTAGAACGAGCTCAGAGAGCGGTTATTAAAGTGATTCTAAAAAGACCTTTTAGATTCCCAACGTGACAACTATACACAGATTTCAGTACATTAACGGTCCGACAACTGTATATACTCCGCACAATCATGCGTAAACACGCAACTCTTCCGTACAGTAAAAATAACAGCCCGACAGTAAAAAGAAGACCCAAACTAGTCTGTCCCACAACTCATACAAAAACTACATTTGCTAGACGCCACTACCCCTACTTAAGTGCCCTTATTTATAATAAAATACATCAACAATTTAATATACATACACTAAACAAACAAAAAAGTAAAAAAATAACTAAATAATATCTCCTTACCCTAGATTATGATGAAACAGAAGCACTGATCAAATCGCCATGCCAATAAATAATTATTAGTATCACGTACACTTACACAAGTACAGCACCGCAAATCACCTTCACACTTCTTACAAACACATGACATCCACGCTCCCACATATCACACAAACACATACCCCTACACACACCCACACACACCACACACTTAACACTCATCCCTCCACTACACAACATCACAAACACACACTTTTGCACGCGCTTACCCACATATTATTGCTAATGTTACACGTTTTTGCTTACCATGTTTTTAAAATAACCATAACGGACGAATGGTTGGCCCCGATAACACAGGATTTTCCTAGCATCGGAGCCAATATTCACAAGATTGAGCAGAAATATGCCATAATATTATTATAGTAATGTAACATAAAACTATGTATTTCTTAATTTTTTGCGAAATAAATTATTCTTATTCTTCTTCTTATTCTTTGATACCCATATCATGGCAGTGCAAAAAAAAATAACAAGTCCACCATCTTGGGCCGTACACCATATTGGATTTAGAATAACGTCACTTAACTAACCATGCATTTAGTTTAACACTTTTAGTTTAGATGACAATTCATCTAAACTAAATGTGTAATCAATATTTCATCTTAATTGGTTGAGGATAACTGCTTTAAAATTCAGTTGCAAGATTTGACCCGATCACAATTACATATAATACATACATACATTGCAAGTTAAATAAAATCTTGTAAAATAAAACAGTGCCAATAGGGTCAAATCGTCCATATCTTCTTCAGTTTTTAGATTCGTTCCTCTAGAAAGCAGGACACATAAACTTTTGAAATTACGGTTCGAAACTGACTGCTTTATATAATAAATACTGTGTATATTTAATGACCTTAACCAAAGGTTTAATTCAAACACAAACCTTACAACAAGGTCTTGTTATCATTTAACTGAAATATTTTCCTCTTCTCACTCTCTTCTCTTTTGAAACAAAAAAAACCGGCCAAGTGCGATTTAGACTCGCGCACGAAGGGTTCTGTACTTGGTAAATTGCGGTTTACGATTTATGACGTATTAAAAAAAAACCACTTACTAGATCTCGTTCAAACAAATTTTCGGTGGAAGTTTACATGGTAATGTACATCATATTTTTTTTTTAGTTTTATCTGTCTCTTATTTTAGAAGTTACGAAGGGGGGGGGGGACACACATTTTACCACTTTGGAAGTGTCTCCCGCGCAAACTATTCAGTTTAGAAAAAAATGATATTAGAAACCTCAATAATTTTTGAAAACCTATCCATAAATACCCCAGTATAGGTCAGATGAAAATATAAAATTGAGTTTCAGTTCTAAGTATGGGGAACCCCGATACTTAAACAAAATTTATTGAGTTTTTTTTATTTTTTTGAAAATTTTTAACGCGGTTCACAGAATACATTTACTTACCAAGTTTCAACAGCATAGTTCTTATAGTTTCGAAAAAAAGTGGCTGTAAAAAACGGACAGACAGACAGACAGACATGACGATTCCATAAGGCCATTTGGCTACGGAATCCTTAAAACGTTGCCCCGGAGTTGGAATTTCATTCTGTGTCGTGGGTACGTTTCCACAAATTTAAACTCACATGCACAACATACTCAGATTCGGTACAACTATTATTTATTATATACTTTATTGTACACCGCAAAAAACATACAGGACAAATGTTCAAATATACAAGTGTACAATGGGTGGTCTTATCGCACTAGGCAATCTCTTACAGACAAACTTTGGATGGACTGAAAGATAGGAGATAAATATTTGTAGGCCATACAAATATTTGTTCCGTGCGGGAATCGAAACCGCGACACGCAGTGCAGCATCCGATTACACCACCACTGCGTCAACCATAAATAAACTCACCATTCCGTTCAAAGACCGAAAACGATAATAAGCAAATTCTCGTCGGCGCCATCTTAGATTTTGGTTTTGATCTCATATACATATTTGTATAAGTGACCCTAGCAAATTGTCGTCAGCACCATTTCATCCGTTACGAAATTAGAATTTTATGTCAATGGCAGCGTGAAAAAAGTAACATCAATCTGGCTAAGGGGTATAGTCCCGGTAATTGGTTTGTGGAAGTTAGGTATACATATATAAATATTGAACTGGTTAAATAATTACATGAATGACGATACATATGACAAATTTTGGAGAAACAAATTTAAAAGAAAATTTGCTCGAAACTCATGGAGCTCGTCCTTTATAGAGCGTGATATGTCAAGTGCTTCTTGTTTAGGGTTCCGTACCTCAAAAGGTAAAAAAAAGAAAACCTTATAAGATCACTTTCTTGTCCGTCTGTCCGTGTGTCACAACTGATTTTCTCAGGAACGGGTGGACCTAGCAAGTTGAAATTTATACCAGATTCTGACTGTCTGATACTGTCTATAGTCCCTAGTAGGTGTATAAAATCAAGGTCCTAAGTCAACACGATAAAAAGATATGGGTAAATTTAGATTTTCGCAAAAACTTGTAAGTATCAAAATTTACCTTAATTTTCAACTTTAAATTTTTCGGAATTTTCCCTTTACTTGTGCTGTAAGACCTTGCTTTTAACCAAAATCGACAACTCTAGGTAAACTGGAAGTACCCTATAAATCAAAAATCAAAATCATTTATTTCTTTGCAAACATGGGTAGAGTAGTTACATATAGGTTTTGGGTCGAAAACCTATATGGTAGTTCCCGTTGACCTAGTCACCTGTTATGTTGGTAAATGTAGCTGTTTGTGCGGAACCCTTGGTGCGCGAGTCCGACTCGCAATTGACCGGGATTTTTTAACATTTCTTGACATAATTTTCGACAAACTTCCAAATTAAGTCATGTAAATTTTTTTAAGAAATAAAAATAATAGTGTTAAATAATATTTACGTATACAATCCAATAAATCTTTGTCAATGAATATTTTATTTTAAGAAATAACGATAAACATACAAAGGCGACAACCAAAAACATGAGGATTTTGGACGGTTTTTTGTTCATATATTTTTTTTGTGTAATTCAATCTCGAAACGGGGCTCGACAACATCTGCTTTATTTATTTAGAAAGCAGAATAAAAATATTTGTTTCCGAAATTCTTTAACACTGGAGAGTATTTTGCGGGAACATTCATTTAGGGACCCTTAAATGGTTCCCGAAATAATGTCCCTAAATGTCAAGTTTTTGAGTTATTCGAAGCGAGAGTTCGCTGAGTGAGTCCGAATCTCTTCTAAGCAGATTTTGAAATAACTAACTGTTTTGCTCTTGAAATTTCCAGAAAGTAAGTACCTAACATTTAATTAGTATTTTAAAAAGTGTGATATAGATTTGGAGACCGGTTTTGGCCCAGTGGTAACGGCCGCTACTTACAAGTTGTAGGTCGTGGGTTAGAACCCAGGCAGGTACTTTACTTTGTGCAAATTATTTCATCACCATTGTTCTCAACACGGTGAAGATGAGGAAACCGGTATGTCCTAGAACCAAAAGTTCGAAGACATGTGACATTCACCAAACCGCAATGGGCCCGCATAGTTGATTACGGCTTATTCGCTCTGACAGAGAGGAGGCTTGTGTGCCAGCAGTGGGAACATAAAAAATACTGATGATGTTGATATATATTAATATAATTGTAATGTTGATAATCATAAACAAGTGCGAGTCGGACTCGCGCACGAAGGTCTCAAGGTCTCCAATGTCACCAAGATGAGACTAGTCCGGACACGTTATGAAATACTATAATACATATGAAGTAAACCGAAAAAAAACTGTAACAACGGCAAGACAACTATACTACATAAATAAAATGAGTAAATCAACAAATAAAATTAAAACTATGTGGGATATTGTAAAAAAATTAACATATAAAAAGACCAAAAATAATAAACATAATATAACATTACAAACGACAAACCTATAAAGTGAATCTAAACAAGTATCTTACATATTCAATAACTTCTTCGTATCCTTTGGAGAAAATACCTCCCAAACACCCGTCTGTGAACTGAGAAAAACATCTGCCTCTTATTTCTCATATACATTAACGACCTCTCCAAAACAATAGACGGGCCACGTATAATGTTTGCAGATGATATTTCTATCTCACCTCATGCCAAACAAATAAACGAAGAACTGACCAATATTCTTGATATCATAATAAACTGGATGGGCGAACATAATCTTGAAATCAATTTCACAAAAACCAAACTAAGTAAAGAAAAAAGTAAAGGGGGTAAAAACCCCCGGAAAAAATAACCGATTCTATTTAAATTTTACATACAATCAACAAAACATAGAAATAGTTAATGATTTCACTCTCCTAGGTTTAACAAAAGACACACATCGCTGGGCCTGGGCAATATAGCGGTAATCGCCGGTTACGCCGTTTTTAATTTTATTTGATTTTTGGCTTCTCTGAGTATCAATTTGTCACACCAATTTTTTTTATTTTTTATTAATATTTCTTTAGAATAAATGACATTAACAGCTTTATTGCAAGGAAAATTCTTTTACGACTAAGTTATGTATTATTGCATTACTCTAAGTAACATAACACAAACAATCAGTGAACATTTATTTACTACTTGGGGTCGGCGCAACACGTTTTCTTCTTCCATACCGTCCTGTCCTCCGTCACGCCATCACTGACACCCTTTTCTTGTATATCACTCTTCACACAGTCCGTTCATCTTTTCTTTGGCCGTCCCTTGCCTCTCCATCCACATTTATATTCGTAACTCTTCTAGTAACATGCGTTTCGTCCCTCCACATCACAGTCATGCCATACCAGAACAAACGGTTTCCTGTAAACTATTCTGTCACTGGTACCACTTTCAAACTTCCTCTAATATACTCATTTCTCACTTTATCCATTCTCGTCACTCCGCACATCCATCTCAACATTCTCATTTCTGTTACATGCAATCTCTTTTCATCCTTCTTTTTCACAGCTCAACATTCTGATCCATACAGTACGACACCGAGTTGATCCGGAGCGTACCGAGACGTTACGCCTTACTCTACCTTGCAATCCCCTTGGACAGGCGACCCTAGGTACCGAAAGTCGGAGCACGTCGGTATGGGTGTTCCAACGAGAGCTATAGGCACGGAACTGGAGAGACCGCCAATATCATAGAACAAGTAGTCTGTTTTAGTTCTGATCAATTTCAAGCCAACACTCTCCAGTCTGTGCCACCACACCTCCAATCTGCTCTGGACTCTCCACTGGCCACTCTTGGCAACCGTCGTCGGCAAACAGCATACACCAGGGTGCCTCTTACTGTATGTCGGACGTCAGAGCGCCCTTTATCATCAGAAAGAGGTAAGGACTGAGAGCTGACCCTTGGTGCAAGCCGACTGCCACACTGAAGTTGCCAGTAGTGCCAACTATAGATCGGACTTGGGTACTGCATCGACTGTACATCTCTCGGTCCAACTGCACATACTTCCCAGGCACACCTTTCTTCTCAAGGGCCCACCACAAAATTTCACGGGGCACCCGCTCGTATGCCTTCTCGAGGTCAATGGACACCATGTGCAAGTTTTTATGTGCACCTTTGTATTTCTCGCACAACTGGCGGATTGCGAAAATGGCATCCATTGTACTCCAACCAGGCATAAAACCGAATTGGTTCTGTGTTTTTTATGCTCTCTTCTCTCAGCCGCCTTTCAATAACTTTCTCCCAAGCTTTCATACTATGTGACATTAGCTTTATTCCTCTATAGTTGTTGCACTCCAGCACATCACGTTTGTTTTTAAAGATGGGCACCATCGAACTATTGCACCATTCATCAGGTATGGCTTCTTCCCGTCACAACTTATTGAAGAATAAAGCTAACCATGACCATCCATCGACGCGCAAAACCTACAGACAACAACTGATGTTCCGTCCGGACCAACTGCCTGCTATTCTTACTTCCTCCATACTAACTATTCTCACTGACCCTTTGTATGATTTTTTTATTGTAGCTAGCGATTTGGTTGAAACTTTGCAGGAATGTTTTTGGTAATAAATTATTGAGGACTGCATATTTATTTTTTCAATCTACTCCTAAAAGGGGTTGTAGTGAGGTACTATAGTTTTATGGGGAAATTAGGAGTATCAGTTAAGCTTTTGTAAAATATTGATGCACCCCGATTATGAAATGCGACTTAATGGGTATGACACAATAAGGGCAAAATAAATAAAGGATGCCACTATATTAACAGGTATGAGAAAAAGGAAAAGCGTGTTTATTCGTCGAATCCCAATAATCTCCACTGATCTACCATTTCAATTTAAAAGACTCAAGTTTCTAATCAATAGCAATAGCAAAACTAAGTAGTAATAACTATTAACAAAGCTCGAGGGTAGCAGGTAACAGAGGTGCATTTGGAAACGAGGTGCACTTATATATAGCATATATCCCTATGTCCAGGGCCCATAATGTATAGGCACCAAATGGAAGGACATACAACATAGTATAAAACGTTGCGTTCTAAAATGTTTTGCCCATGATTAACGGCATAATTAAGGAATGTCGATTATCTGCAGATAAAATTTAACCTATGACTCTGTAGTTTATTTTTTTCGTTTTATTACTATTTAACCTCTACCTGTTATTTAATTATATGTAACTAGCTGACCCGGGAAACTTTGTTTTGCCATAAAAATACCAAACATTCATCTACCCTACACTACCTACCCTACCCTACCCTACCTACCCTACCTACCCTACCTACCCTACCTACCCTACCTACCCTACCTACCCTACCTACCCTACCTACCCTACCTACCCTACCTACCCTACCTACCCTACCTACCCTACCTACCCTACCTACCCTACCTACCCTACCTACCCTACCTACCCTACCTACCCTACCTACCCTACCTACCCTACCTACCCTACCTACCCTACCTACCCTACCTACCCTACCTACCCTACCTACCCTACCTACCCTACCTACCCTACCTACCCTACCTACCCTACCTACCCTACCTACCCTACCTACCCTACCTACCCTACCTACCCTACCTACCCTACCTACCCTACCTACCCTACCTACCCTACCTACCCTACCTACCCTACCTACCCTACCTACCCTACCTACCCTACCCTACCTACCCTACCCTACCTACCCTACCCTACCTACCCTACCCTACCTACCCTAACCTACCTACCCTACCTATCCTACCATACCCTACCTACCCTACCTACCCTACCCTACCTACCCTACCCTACCTATCCTACCCTACCCCACCTACATACCTACCCTACCCTACCTACCCTACCTACCCTACCTACCCTACCTACCCTACCTACCCTACCTATCCTACCCTACCTACCCTACCTACCCTACCTACCCTACCTACCCTACCTACCCTACCTACCCTACCTACCCTACCTACCCTACCTACCCTACCTACCCTACCTACCCTACCTACCCTACCTACCCTACCCTACCTACCCTACCCTACCTACCCTAACCTACCTACCCTACCTATCCTACCATACCCTACCTACCCTACCCTACCTACCCTACCCTACCTATCCTACCCTACCTATCCTACCCTACCCCACCTACATACCTACCCTACCCTACCTACCCTACTTACCCTACCCTAAACGGGATAAAAAATCCTATGTCCTTCTCCTGGTTCTTAGCTACCTCCCTACCAATTTTCAGCCAAATCGGTTCAGCCGTTCTTGAGTTATAAATAGTGTAACTAACACGACTTTCTTTTATATATATAGAAGATTAATTTAACCATTAGCTTATTGATTTCTAGACTTTGGTACTGACCAACGTCTAGAATTAAATAAGTTATTCGTTGGTAAATCATGTTAATGCTTCCTGTATCTATACAGGCTGAGTTTTCCAAGTGGGCGTGAATGGTCAAATCAGACACTATGAAGAAAGAAATATTTCTCTTTCCTGTATATCGACAAGCAGAATTGATTGACAAAATCTATACTAACGCGAGCAAAGCTAGTAGTTATTAAAAATTATATGATTTTACCCATATTAAGGTAATATAATATTTTTCCTTTTTAAGGGTTTGTCTGTTTTATTTTTGTTCAAAGTCAATTCATTTATTTGTTCTCTCTTTACAATAATAGGTTATCTTAAAGTTAAAAATGTTTTTGGCTAATGCTATATTCCACCATTGTAAGAGACTGGTGCCTGAAGTAGGTTTTTAAAAAAGCCTGTGTTACAAGTCACCAGAAAAAGCCTATGTTACAGGTCACCAGTCAAATATGTTTATTTCAAATAGGCCAATAAGCGGCACTTTTGAACGTCAAACACTAAAAATTTATTCTATCGTGCATTCGGAAAAGTAGCTTGTTATGGAGAAGAACGCACAAGAAACTCCATACTTATTCTTTTTAAAAAAAATGGTGTTTTACAATATTATCATAAGTACATACTTTAATAAATTCATATATGTGAAGACGATGCACCCAGAAAGAATAGCATTACACACTATACTACGTACAGGTATAAAGTATTAAAAGCATTAACAGGTAAATTCATTAATTTAATAAATAGGAACATGGTTCTCACATACTTACAAATATTGCAAACATAGGTAAAATACCTAATTCAACAACAACGGAACAGTGTGTGAGTCAATTACTAATAATAATAAAAAAATACAATAGCTAGGAATAGGAATATAAATTAACAAACAGACCACACATGGAGCAGGACCAGCATGTTTCCAAGCATTCTTATCTTGAATGTAATCATCTAATTTGTAATATGATTGTTTACAAAGTGTGCTTTTAACTAAAGTTTTAAATTTACTTTTATTTAGTTTTAATATATCACAAGGTATTTTGTTATAGAATTTAACAGAGTACCCCATGAAAGATGAGTGTATTTTAGTTAGTCTATAAGATGCTTGATCTAATTTTTATTTATTTCTCTAATAACAATTGTATCTATAACTGACTTTACTAAAAAGATGTACATTTTTCCTTGTCATACATAATATTTTCATAAATACACTTTTAGGCAAGAAACTTTTATAATATTAATATTTTTTAATAGTTCCCTAAGAGATTTTCGAAAGTTTATTGTACCTGTTATTTGAATGATTTAATTGTAAAGTAATTAATTTATTGGAAATTGAAAGTTTATTGTTCTATTTTAATAATTTGAATTGTAAATTGTAGTATAATTAATTTATTAGAAATTGAAATTTTATTTTATGATTTAATGATTTAAATACCTAAATATGTAATGTAATACCAAAAAATACAATTAGCCCAGTACCAGTAATATTGAATCAATTAATTGATTACTTACTTTTACTAACAACAAGCGAATCTAATTAATTATGCATGCGCACTTTTTTTTAAATTGTCAATCTTTATTGTAAAGCAAGAAATAAAAGGCTTTTTTATTTTTATTTTATTTTTATTTAAGAGATTTTCGGTGCCAATTCCAACCGGCTCCATCATTCCGGTCTGTGACTGTTCCGATAACGGACCATCTTGAGCTTCTTGGCATAACGTTGACATTGACCCTCAATTTTGGTCCATACATTGAGGCAAAGGCTCAGCTGGCTGCCAAAAAGTTGGGGATCCTTGCGAAGGTGAGACGGTATTTCACGCCAGAACAGCCGCTTAACTTATATCAAGCACAAGTTCGATCATGCATGGAGTACTGCTCTCATCTCTGGGACGGATCTGCCAAATACCAGCTTGATGCACTTGAGTCAATAGAAAAACGGGCCAAGAGGCTCATCGGCAATGAGAAAATGGTCGATTCAAGGCTACAGAGCCTTGAACATCGTCGCCTAGTTGCCAGCCTGTAGATTTTTTATCGGTTACATTTCGGGGAGTGTGCGACGGAACTGCGCATTTTGATTCCGCCTGGCCCGTTCCATCATCGGACTACAAGACAAACGGCGATGCGTCACCGGTATATGGTGGAAATCTCACCCATACGACAAAGCGTTTTGGGAATACTTTTACTGTGCGTACAGCTAAGGAGTGGAATTCCCTGCCGAAATCTGTATTTCCTGATAGCTACAACCTGGGAGTCTTTAAGTCAAGAGTGAATAGGCATACTTCTAGGCAAGCGTGCCTCATCGTCAACCGCATCATCGCTTACCATCAGGTGAGATAGTGGTCAAACGCGAGCCTATCAACAATAATAAAAATAAATGGAAAAAAAAATTGGAGCCCCTCTTAAATATTTATTTTATTCTGTTTTTAGTATTTGTTGTTATAGTGGCCATAGAAATACATAATCTGTGAAAATTTCAACTGTGTAGCTATCACGGTTCATGAGATAAAGCCTGGTGACAGACAGACAGACAGACAGACAGACGGACCGCGAAGTCTCAGTAATAGGGTCCCGTTTTTACCCTTTGGGTACGGATCCCTAAAAACCTACTTTACTCTGTTTCATGGTCTGGAAAAACTCCTTGATCGACACTAGTGTAAATATGAAAGCTAAATAGGGTGCAATATTTTCAATGATTGGTTTACACACTTTTACAGATAGTCCCCAAAGATCTTCAGTTGATTTAATTTTAAGATCTTCAAAAGCTTTTAAAATAGCCTGGGGGTTTGTATGCTGAAACTTGAACTCCGAAGGGCACGCATTTACGTACGTTATAAGTAAAGCAGCAGAGAGTGCGGGTGAGGAGTTTAAGGCTGCTGAAGTTTTAAGTGGACTATTAACAAAAAGTTTTCAAATTCCTGAGCTACCTCTATATCTGTGTGTGGGGCCATATACAGTCGCTTAATTAAATTCAGTATTACGCTGTTTTTTTCCTATCTGTTTCATTATTTATTATTTTCCAGGTAGATTTTATTTTATCGTCTGCTGATTTTATTTTATTGCTAATGTACAGCGCTTTAGCTATTTTGCATCAATTTTAAAGGTTTTTGAATATTTTGCAACATATTTATCATAACTTGTTTTATTCATATGTAGGCTTTAGGCCATCAAGTTCATATAGCTTTGCCCTGCTTTTACTAATGCCCGGAGTCGCCCAATCGCTAAATACGAACTTGGAGTAAATACTTTTCGCTTTCAGTGGAAAAGTCTCATTAAATTGCGTGTTGAGTACTTAAAGGAATAAAGTTTTGAACACATAATTAACTAATCAAGGTTTTATAATTTTTTTCTAAATTTTACATGTAATTGGTCTAAATTTTATTTGCATTTTTTGCAAAGGTATGTAGGTGCTAAACGTTATTGTTTGCCCACTGTGATCAGATTTTAATTTATTTATAATTTCTTTATTTAGGTAATCACAATTACAAAAAACGTTATCTATGCAAGTCGCAGAAGAAGCTGTCACTCAAGTTGGCTCAATAAAAACATTTGCCAGATTAAACGATTTAAAAAGACCCAGTAACCTGATACTGTTATTTTCTAATAAGTTAATGTTAAAATCGCCACATATGACAATTGATTTACTACTAGTACTATTTTTTTTTTAACACTTCTACCATTATATAGTCAAACACTCCGATTTCGATTCGATTTCACAAGATTCCGATAACTTGGAGATCTGTAGACACATACTACAACATGTGTCCAAAGTTTAATCATAAAATACTGTTTCAAATGATTTAAATTTAAAATAAATTACAATATAAGGTCAGTCTGGTACCATGATTACATAAAAACTTGCTCCATTGATAGGATTCTAAATTAGCGATTAGTGGATGATACAGCTAAGCTTTGGCTATAAAATTTCGCTGAAAAAGGTGGTAATTGGCGGATTATATTAGATAGATAGTATTATATTGTATAATATATGTATTGTATTGTATTGTATTGTTGTAGTATTATATTGTATTATATAGATAGTATTATATACTTTTTTTCCTGAATCTCAGTGGTTGGTGTGTCTAAAAGTGATGATTACAATTGAAATAGTATCGTCTACAATTTGTATTAAACATTTTTTAAATTATTTCTTTAATTATTTATACCATTACAATTATTTTTATATGGTTAAATTGGTAAAAAAATTGCTTTCATTTGACATATTAAACACCTGTTTTGGATCACTGTACATACTCGGGGAATAGCTAGTTATTTTAAAGCTGAAGAGTTTGTTTGTTTGAACACGCTAATCTCAGGAACTACTGGTTGGAATTGAAAATTATTTTAGTGTTAGATAATTCATTTATCGAGGAAGGTTACAGGCTATATAATGTTACATAGCCTGTAACCTTCCACTGTATATAAATGAAGGAACAGGATATAAATGAAAAATGTTGCATAAACGGGTAAAATTATTCCTTTTTGAGTGCTGTGAAAGTTACGCAACATTCGTATTCGTAAGTTACGGGATATTCGTAGGGTAGGAAAGGTAGGTAGGGTAGGGTACTGGTAGCCAGTTGACGGGAGCGAAGCCGTGTGGGACAGCTAGTATTTTATAAACGTCACGGCCGACATGAATAATGTGATGGATGATTTATATTCATATCGATGAACTAGCTGTTTCCTGGGGCTTCGCTACCTTGGACCACCCCACAGGATCCATTATAATAAAAAATAATAAATAGCCTATGTTACTCAGGAATAATTTAGCTTTCTATTGGTGAAAGAGTTTTAAATCGGTGCAGTAGTTTCGGAGCCTATTCGGAACAAACAAACAAACAAAAAAATATTTCCCCTTTGTAATATTATATATAGTATAGATGATATGTGTCAAAATGGCGCAGCGGTATAATAGTTTGACTCGTTAGTTATAGGGTCGGTTCGAATCTTGCTTCGGCCTAACGATTTTATAAAATTTTAAAATTCTGTTGTGAGTTTTTAGAAATCTGTAAAAAAGTATGATGTTGGTTAAACACTTTTGGATGTTTAAAAATATCAATAGGTAGGATGCGATGGATATTATCTAGCGGTTGCTTACTATTTCGGGTTAGAATATCTTAGCAGTTTCATTGATATCACAGAGATGGCGCGCACGTAAACATCGTAGTATATCCTCGTGTCCATAGATGTTGCTTTTGATACATTTCTAGGGGTAAGGATTCTCTGTTGCTTAATGTACGCTGAAATATAAACAAATTAGCTTCTTTTATTTCTCCTGTAAAATTTGATTTTTGATATAACAGCTTCATTGCCCGGGGCCAGCGAATCATACAGAAAGTTAAATCAAAAATTTCAAAGTTTTCATATGGCTCTCTGCCAAATTAAAAAGAACACCAGCCTGCAAACCGCACTTGTAACATACTACGCTTGGTTAAGCTACAGCGTAATCTTATGGGAAAATAGCAAGGACGCCTTCACTCTATTTATCCTACAAAAAAGATGATACGTATAATTATTAACATAGAACTAACAGATAGTTGCAAACCTTACTTCCAGAAATACAAATTTATATTACCTTAGTTACTATTTATATTTTAGAATTATGTAAACTAGTTCGCAAATACCCAGAATCATACAACACAACAGAAGACATGCAAAGAAATTATTTGCTGTGCCACAAAAACAGACTAGATCTACCCTCCTCCTGCCTTGAATTGCACTCTTCTAGTCCTTATGCTATGTCGATAAAAATATGTAACAAATTACCGGAAATTATTAAAACAAGTAAATAAAATCAATATATTTTATACATAAATTAAAACAATTCTTAATTAATAAAAGCTACACTAGATAACAAAAATAACTGTTAACTCGATAAGTAAAATTACACTATTAATAATTGACTTAAAAAATAAAATGGACATGTTAAGTATTAATGTTATTAAATATCCTACTTAATATATATATAATATAATATTATAAATGCGAAAGTTTGTGAGGATGTATGTTTGTTACTCTTTCACGCAAAAACTACTGAATGGATCTGGATGAAATTTGGCACAGAGATAGATTATAGTCAGGAATAGCACATATGATACTTTTTATGCCGGGAATATGTTCCCTCGGGACAATTTTCGACATTCTCGCGGGCGAAGCCGCTGGCAGAAGCTAGTAAACTATAAATAAACTAATTGGAATCCAAAACTTTCTATCAAATAAACTAACTGTAACACAAAAATTTAAGCAATTAAATTAATATGATAATAATTTAACATAAACATAGAAAGGCACATTTAACCAAATAAAAGCAGATAGATAGCAAATAGATAACTGAAATTTTAATTATTAAGGAAAATATTAAGCGCTATTCCTCTGTACTGTGTCTAGAATTTTGCTGTGCCCGACAAGGTCCATAATTGCTTCTGTAACTTATATTTAAATCCTGTATGTACATTCGGATGCAATAAATTTAATTTGAATTAGTAATACTTACCCGAAACAATGCCCCGAAGTGTCGCGTTGCCAAGTTATTTGGAGCGAGAGTTCGCCGTGTCCGAAAGCAGATTTAAAAATAACAAAATGTTTTGCTCTTGATATTTCCAGGAGGTAAGTACCTAACATTATATGTATAAGCACAACATAAAGTATAACATACCTTAATATTTTCATAAGTGTGATATAGATTTCGTTAATTATTATAATGTTGAAAGTATTAAAAAAACAACAACTTAGTCGAGAATCTGTCATACCTTCGTCGTTTTAAAAATCGCTTATGGCTGTTATATAAATCGAATCTCCTTGCTTAAGCCTATTATTTTGATCTCCGACCATTTTATTTATTTATTTATTTAGGAATAACCAACAGTTACACATTTAAAACTTATGACTAATACTATAATAACATGATATAAATGCGCAACTTACACCGTTATCCACATCACTTTCTACTATATATTATATAGTAGAAAGTTAGTTTTGAGCAAACGATACAAAACAAAGAAACAAATAATTTCACATTCTATCAAATAACAATTTAAAGGCTCTTTATTGCTTCAATAAGGCAGTTGCGAAATTTATTAGTGGGCATTGCAAATATGTCCAAGTCAGTAAAATGTTCATTAAAACTATTACAAATACGACGCAGAGGTGCGCGGGCTCCAGCGTTTGTTCGACAGGAAGAAACAGCGAATAGCTGGCGCGCGCGCACCCCTCGCCTTAAAACGCAAAGTATGATAAAATATAGAGTTTAGATACCAGTGGACTCGGGGAAAATAATTAACTCTCCAACTAAGTTGGCCATTTGTTAGGCTAACAATAATTGTTAAAAAACGGATTTTACTGAAACCATTGGACACTACGCGTGTTTTAAATCATTATTGGAACTGCATTTTCGCCAATATTTTTTTTTTTCAATTATAAACTAAAATAGGGACGAAACATTTGGGCAACTGTGGATGATTTTGCATCAATCAAAAGTATAATAAAAGTATTTAAGCGCTGGAAATGGTCGAAATACCAAAATGGAATGGATTGATCACGTTACATTTTGATTGTGCTTGGTAATCCCATACATATTTGACGTTTTTCCAATCAATATCGGGACGATTTTATTGATAGAATGTCACTTGTATATCGCCCCTGATGGTGTGAAAGAGTGGATCTCCTCAAAATATATTCCATGATAACAATTTGTCATTGTTATCAAAAATAAAAGTTTTCGCCTTGGTACATTTTAAGCAGTTAGCAACAACAAAATGCAGTACACGATTTTAGTTTCCCGAATATTTCTTCATGGAAACAGAAAAACACTTGTCATGCATATATGATTATTTAAATCTGATTAAATAATTATATGAATGACGATTGAGATGACAAATTTTGAAAAATCATATTAATAAAATTGTCTGCTCGAAACGCATGGAGCCCGTCCTTTTTAGAGCATGTCAGCTAATGAGGTGCGGGAAGGAGCATCGTTTTAACGTCAAATTATGACATTTCATTTTTATAAGCACTTGTGTGGTGGGGAATATGGCAGTTGAGAACTGACAGCCTTAGAGGTAAGACGTCGTAGAATCAGTGTCGATCCGTAATATTAGTAAGCAAGAATGTAACTTGTGTCTATTTAAATATAAAAGTAAAGTGTATCGAATAATTTGTGTGATTTCATTTTCACGATTGACCCACCTACCTGCCCACACACGGTGTCTTTACCTAAGGGAATACTTACTGATTTTGTCCTGGGTTTGCATCTATCGGCCACCCTTGATGCGACATGTATAATTATATATAATAATCTGCATCTCGAAACCGGCTCCAACGATTTACGTGAAATTTAGTATGCAGGGGGTTGTGGGGGCGATAAATCAATCTAGCTAGGTTTAATTTATAGAAAACGTCGTTTTCTCTATTTTCACACAAGCAGAGCTCAGTAGCCCAAGTAGTAATATTTACGTACACAATCTAACAAATATTTCACAGTGAATATTTTATACCAAGTATTAACGAAAAACATACAAATATGACAACCAACCAAATAACGATTTTGGACAGCCTTTTGATAATAGATTATTTTTGTATAATTCAATCTAAAAACGGGGCTCGACAATATCTAGGGACACGAAAAAAGTATCGATACTTTGTGGTATCGAGTACATTTCCATTCGATACCGATAATTTTGTACTCGATACTTTGCATTCGATACTTTTACTCAATGAGTACTTTTCGGCAGGTATCTTATCGAATAAGAAATTAAGTTTTAAATGGGTAATCTTAGAAATTAAACATTTAAAACTTGCGACCTTACGACCTTATTTTATGGTTATGGTTATGGCAACGCCATCTACTTCACTCGTTATATTTTCTAAATCAGGACGTGCGATAAGCAGTTTCGGATTGTTGTGATAAACAGCTCAATAAACTTCTATTTTTAAGTGATTTCATGGAGGAGGAATGGTAACTTTAATATGTATGCCTAAAGTACTAAATAATTAATTTTTTGTTATATTTTTTTTTTAATTGAAGTTCCAGTTGTCTTTTTCTATTTTTGTATTAAATTTGTGTGCCAATACCATTTGTTTTTAGGGTTTCGTACCCAAAGAGTAAAAACGGGACCCTATTACTAAGACTCCGCGATCCGTCTGTCTGTCTGTCTATCACCAGGCTGTATCTTATGAACCGTTATAGCTAGGCAGTTGAAATTTTCACAGATGATGTATTTCTGTTGCCGCTATAACAGCAAATAGTAAAAACAGAATAAAATAAATATTTTAGTGGGGCTCCAAATACAACAAACGTGACTTTTTTGCCGTTTTTCGCGATAATGGTACGGTAACCCTTTGTGCGCCAGTCCGACTCGCACTTGGCCGGTTTTTCATGTCCTGCCCTACTGAAGTTAAACTGACGTTATTTACTGACTGATATTGACCTACGCTCTATGCGCATTAGGTCATAAGAAAAATACTCGATACCTTGAAGTATCGATACTTTAATGAGTACGATTTTTTTCGATACTACTCATAAGTACAGTATCGTTACTTTCTATTCGATACCGTGTCCCTAACATGATGTGCTCTATTTTAGAAAGTATAATATTGCGGCGACATCCATTAAATCGCTGAGCTAGCCCGATTCCTACTTAAGGCGATATATACGCCCCAATGTTAACTCAGAACAGGCCGTACGCCCGCTCAATGCCAAAATATCAATATTGAACCTCATTTTGAACAGATTTGTTATGTTAGTTATGAAGAAATTCCAGCTATCAATTTTACTGTGTTAAAATATTTTTAAACATCCAACTCGTTTTGGAGAAGTTTACAAAAGTTGCGAAAAAATATCGTGTTGTTAATTATTTTTTTAAAGCAAAACTATTAGTTACACGAAAAAACCTTGTGTTCAAAATTATGTACATGAATCAATAATAAATATATATTTTCAAACCTTTTAACCTAGCCGTTACTAAGGAGAATGCTTTAGAAAGTTACTGTTTTACGGCACTAAAGCATATGTAGGCTCTTAAGCAGATTTTAAAATAACAAACTTTTTTGCTCTTGATATTTCCAGGATGTAAGTACATAACATTGAATCAGTATTTTAATAAGTGTGATAAAGATATATTTAATTATAATGTAGATAATCATAAAAAGGCAACAACCGTGTCGATAGGGTATAATCATTAATACCTTTGTCAAATTTCAATTTCATTTCTCTTTGAGTAAGGACGCAAGATAACTTTTAATTGACAGTTCCAAGCAGACTGTTTCATAAATAAATTTACTAAATAAAATGAACTGATGGTTAAAAATCTTAAACTTTACATCAAGATCTTGTTGTCATTGCACTAAAATCCTTTTAATGGTCTAGCCATTTCGTTATAAATATTATATCAAATACCTTTAATTGGATTATTATTGTCATATTTTTAATTAGCAACTGCTTGTCATTCTGTGTCAATGACATCATAAAAAAATCGATACCAATCTTGCCAAGGGGTATAATGCTACCCAGTTTGTGCAGTGGCGTGGTGTGGGGGGTCAGATAGGGAGTCGTTTTGTATAAAATACAGATACTTCACTTTTCTGGTTAGACTAGAAACTGACCCACTTATTGTAGGAAAAATGTTAGGCTTATTGATTGTCTTGTGTTTGCCATACAGTCGCATAAAAACAGAAAATTCCTCGATTAATGTCAAAAGACAATAAATTATAACTGTCAGTTTGATAATTCAAGAAGGAGTCGAGTTTGAGGAGATGATTTGAAAATTGTATAATAGGGCTAAATCTTTACCTTAATGCGAGTAATATAATTCCTTACTGTTGAAGGAATAAACTAGAAGTGACTAGAAGTAGCTGGTATTTTATTTAAAAGAACCAAAGGACAACAGTACAGTTTTCTATGTAAGAAAAATAAAGATATCTGACAAGAAGAGATTAAAGAGTACAGGACCATAACTTTTTGTATAAAGGTAACCACCTAATAGTGTGAATATACAACATGCTCCCTCAAAAAGTGAATCGTACTGTACTCATAACACAAAGGCATAAAGAACCAGTATAGAAAAACATTACGAAAAACAAAAACTAGGATATACCAAACATTTGCAAACAACTGCGATGCTTTGTTGTACCCAAAGGTTTCGTCAAAACATCTGCAGGTAACCTGTCGGTGGGCATATACCTAAGTTCAACATTTAAATAATGATAAGTGTACCGTGTTTGACCACTGTCTGGTGAAGTCTGTGTACGTCTACACCCCACCCAATCCCAGCCCAAGAGGCACCCGGCTGGTTTGGTGATACAAGTCAGCAGATTGGGATGGTGTGCGATCTTTCTTAGCATGCTATCCTTGGCAGCCTACTTGCTTTTCTTATCTAGCCGTACCTGGCATAGGCATACCTGGCTTGGGTTTTACGCTAGATCGCGCCAGGCGGATGACGTGGGCCAGAAGAAGAAGGCTTTCAACAGGGCTGCAAAGTCCTGCAAGAAGGTGTTGCGAAGGGCTCGGCTCGACCACATTGGCCAAATAGGGACCAAACCTGCTTCTTACCCAGCAGGTAGTAAAGGATTTTGGTACCTGGGTATGTCGTCCGAGTCGAACTTTTGTCGTCCCTCACTACGATCACTGCTGAAACCCGATGTGAAATGCACAGAACCGAACAGTGCGGCGACGCTTGGGGTAGGCCTATGTCCAGCATAGCGTGGACGTCTTTCGGATGAAATGATGATGATGACATTAACCATCTGCTAAAACCTTTGGGTATGCAGACGACAGCACTGTTGCTGAGAGATACTTGTCCAACGCTCGTGCTACTGGTCCTCAGATTCAGTCTCTCCGGAAGGCCATGGTGGGGCGTTTAAACCTGTTCTTGCAGGCAGTCTCCGAGTGGGGCGATGCCAATCTGGTCAAGTTTAATGCGGCTAAAACCCGGGCTTGTCTTTTTTCCGCTAAAAAGAGCCAATCACCCGGCTCCAACTTTCCGAGATGTGACCGTGCCAATAACTGACCATAATCAGCTTCTTAGCGTTACATTGAAATCGACTTAAATTTTTGCCCATACATTGAGGCAGAGGCTCACCTGGCTGCCAAAAATCTGGGGATCCTTGCAAAGGTGAGAAGGTACTTCACGCCAACACAGCTGCTCAGCTTGTATCAAGCGCAAGTTCGATCATGCATGAAGTACTGTTCTCATCTCTGGGACGGATCGGCCAAATACCAGTTTGATGCACTAGAGTCGATCGAAAAGCGGGCCAAGAGGCTCTTTGGCGATGAAGCACTGGTTAAGTCAAAGCTCCAGAGCCTTGAACATCGTCGCCGAGTTTCCAGGTTGTCGGTTTTTTATCGGTTACATTTCGAGGATTTTGCGATGAAATTTCACGATCTAATTTCGCCCAGCACGTTTCATCATCGCACTACCAGACGTACGGCAATGTGTCATTGGTACATAGTGGAAATTCCACCCATACGCACTAAACGTTTTGAGAATACTTTTATTATGCATACAGCTAAGCAGTGGAATGCCCTACCGGAGTTTGTGTTTCCCGATAGCTACAATCTAGGGGTCTTTAAGTCAAGAGTGAATAGTTTACTTCTAGGCAAGCGTGCTTAACCCTCGACCACATCATCGCGTACCATCAGGTGAGATAGTGATCAAGCGCGAGCCAATTTTAAATAAAAAATGATTATATTTATAATGTCTAAATGAAAATAATTGCGACGGCAAAATATTAATCTTATTTCCTTTTGCATTTTCAGGATGTAAGTTATCATAATCATAGGACAATTTTCAAAGTCAGTTTGAAGGAACACCACGCAACTCAGTCGCCGTGACAACGGTTAAGCCCTCGAGTAATGTCAATATACAATAAGTTATGACTAACTGTTTTATTATTTGAGGCGAAGTCGAGTTGGGGGTCTTTACTTGGAAAATTACTTAATCTAAACCTTTCTAATATTATTATTATTCCTTGTTATAGTTATAATCTTAATCTTACTGAAATAAAATACATGACATACTTTTGTGACTGCTGAGGTTCTCAAGCAGCGCAAGTATAGTTGTCGCCAAACTTCTTGGCCGCCCTGAAGTTGGCTACAATGGCTGCGCAGTAGAAAATCTCATACAAAAACAGCACCGTTTCATGCCTCGCGCATCCGGTAAACCAACTTCAGGGCGGCCAAGAAGTTTGGCGAAGGCTATACTGTAAATTAACTGGCTATTTAAAGTTTTGAGCCGTTTCGGGTAACTAGGTAGTTACTGAGTTGTGGAGGTCAGATAGTCAGTCAGGAAATAGTAACCAATAGTTTCAAATTTCGGTACAATAATTAACAGTTCAACTTATTTTACCAATAAATCGGTACCTGGCATGAATAGGTAATCGACTTGCTTCTTACTTTAAATTCGCCATTGGAATATGGTTAAATTTTTAAAATAGATGGAACTTTAATTGTCAACCCATTTGCGCCATTTACGGAATTTTAAGGCTAACAATTGATGAAAAAACGCATTTTACCAAAATTTGAAACCATAGTTGAGATAACTACAGATATAAAAACTGGGCCTAAGGATGTTATGTTGCAGGGTCCAACATCTTTTAAATATCACAATGTTTATTTGTTTATTTTTAGCCGGTAAGTTATAAAGTTAATTTAAATGTCTTTGCAATAACATTATCACCGGATTTGAGTCACATTCGCGATATTCGGCAAAAAAAATGTTTTATAATTAAAATAGGGGTGAAACATTTGGATAACTGTGAAAAAAATAACAGTATTTATAACTTAGATATAACGGTGGTAATCATAAAAAGACAACAGTGTCGATAGGGTCGAATCGATCATACCATAATTATTTAAAACATCGCTTATAGCTGTTATATAAATTGAATCGCATCGCTGAAGCCTGGTATATTGATCCCCCACGATTGCATAACGCTACTAAAGATTAAATATAGAGTGTGGATACCAGTGGATTTGGGCAAAATAATTAACCCTCCAACTTATTTGGCCATTTGTTGGACTAACAATAATTCATGAAAAAGCGTATTTTACTGTAACCATTACTTACTAGCTTTTTTTACCATTAGTGGAGATAACTACGGATCAAAAAACTGGGCCTTAGTATAATGTAGTTGCACAATACCAACAACTTATAAATGTCACAATTTTAATTGTTTTTTTTTTTTTAGTTGGTAAGTAATAAAGTTAATTTGAGATGTTTTTGAAATAATATCATACCATTGGATTTGAGTCACATTCGCAATGGGTTTTTTTATATAATTATAAAAGTGTGAAAAGTTTGAGTAAATGAGGAAAATATCCAGTTTTTATAACTAAGGTATAATATTGGTAATCATAATAACCCAGTAGTGTCGATAGGGTCGAATCGTTTATACTTTAATTATTAAAAAAATCGCTTATAGCTGTTATTTAATTTGAATCGCATCGCTGAAGCCTGGTATATTGATCCCCCATGATTGTATAACGCTACTAATGATTAAATATAGAGTGTGGATACCAGTGGATTTGGGCAAAAAAATTAACTCTCCAACTTATTTGGCCATTTGTTGGACTAACAATTCATGGAAAAGCGTATTTTACTGTAACCATTACTTACTAGCTTTTTTTACCGTTAGTGGAGATAACTACGGATCAAAAAACTGAGCCTAGTATAATTAAGTTGCAGGACACCAACAACTTATAAAAGTCACAATGTTAATTGTTTTTTTTTTTAGTTGGTAAGTAATAAAGTTAATTTGAGATGTTTTGAAATAATATCATACCATTGGATTTGAGTCACATTCGCAACGGGTTTTTTATATAATTATAAAAGTGTGAAACGTTTGGGTAAATGAGGAAAATACCCAGTTTTTATAACTAAGGTATAATGTTGGTAATCATAATAAGACAGTAGTGTCGATAGGATTAAATTGTCGATACTTTCATCAGTTTTTAGGGTTCCATACCCAAAGGGTAGAAACGGGACCCTATTACTGAAACTTCGCTGTCCGTCTGTCTGTCTGTCTGTCTGTCACCAGGCTGTATCTCATGAACCGTGATAGTTAGACAGTTGAAATTTTCACAGATGATGTATTCCTGTTGCCGCTATAACAACAAATACTAAAAACAGTATAAAATTAATATTTAAGGGGGCTCCCATACAACAAACGTGATATTTTTGCCGATTTTTGCTCGATATTAATAACGGCAACAGGTAGACGCTTCAAATATTCACAGAATATTTAGTTTTATATTCTCTTCAAAAAATAATAATAATTAAATTAAAATAAATTAAGGGGGCTCCCATACAACAAACGTGATTTTTAGGGTTCCGTACCCAAAGAGTAAAAACGGGACCCTATTACCAAGACTTCGCGATCCGTCTGTCTGTCTGTCTATCTGTCTGTCCGTCTGTCTCCGGGCTGTATCTCATGAACCGTGATAGCTAGACAGTTGAAATTTTCACAGATGATGTATTTCTGTTGCCGCTATAACAACAAATGGATTAACAAAATTATCAGAAAAAGAATGATTTATTATTGTTATAGTAACCTTTGGATCTAAATTTTATATAACTAAGATTTAATACGAGCGCTTATCCCGCCGAAAAACTGTTACGCAGTTTGGTGGGTATAATTAAATGTGTAAAATTGTTTGATCCAAAATAAACGATTTATTTATTTTTATTATTATTAAATCTACTCACGTTCAACGTTCAGAAAATAGTTTACGTCCCTTTTGCGATTCGGCGTGGCACCTCTCCGCCCAGCACTTTCTTTTTAACAGCCCACACATGTCCTAAGGGGTTAGGTTAGTTACTTGGGTATCGAGATAGACGATGGATTACGATGGGATAAACAGCTTGATGCTTTCATCGCAAGAACCATGCGTCTTATTCATATTTTCAGGTCGCTAAGAGAGTCTGCTAACCGTGATACTCTAAAAATGGTTTATCTAGCATTGTGTCAGTCGACCCTGGGCTACTGCATTTCCGTGTGGGGTGGTGCTATAAAAACTAAATTTCTGAGAGTTGTCGTGCCCAGAGAGCCATACTTAAAGTTATGACCCGGAAACCCTTTAGATACCCAATACTGGAGTTATACGCGAACAAAAGGTGCTAACAGTTCGAAAACTCTTCGTTCTTAAATCGACCATCAGAACTCACTCCAAAATACCCACTATTGACACTAACAAACGGAGGATCCCTTCCACGTTCACACAGCACAAAACCACGTTTGCTAAACATCAATATTACACACTGTGCACATTCACAGTCAAATTCACATACAACTCAGCATACAAGAGCTCAACAGACACACACTGAAATGAAAAGTCACTGAGTGGCTTCTACACCAGGACTATTCCTACGCCGAATCGTTACTCACCTTCATCTCTTAGAAAAATACCCACAAACTCCACTCCACACTCACTACTACACACACCTTACTTTTAAATCTAAATAATTAATCTTATTGTATTTTTAAATTGTTTAATAATAATACATTGCTATAGCGATGACTATGTTGTACCTTTTGTTTAATATTATGTATGCATAAACTTACCCGAATACTGTCTCTTAAGATACAGGCTACCCTAGTTTGAGAGCCATGGTTCATTAACCAATGGTTACAATGCTTATTCAAGCGCGCTCAGCATATCCTTAGATTAACTAATAGTTCCACGGGCATATCTACTGCGCATGTGCAAATAGCTGTCACGTCGTAACGCAAAAAGGCTCGAGCAAAATATACGTTCTTCCAAACATATCTAAAGAATATTTAAAATTAATTTATTGATCAAATCAAAATCTAGAGTAATTAAAATAGCCTTTAATGAAGTAAAAGTTATATTTTACCTTTTATATGAATAAAAACTCTATGCGTTTGGCTGACGACGGAGTTAAAAATTTAAAAAAATACAGAAAAGTAAAATGCAATAGTGAAAAAAAGTGACACTTTCCGCACAGTTTGGCTACTTGTAAAACGCTCTTTTCGAGGGCATGCATTGTAAAATATATAACAAATTACCTGAATATATAAACATGTAAGTAAAACCAATATTTTTATTAGTAAGTTAGAACAATTCTTAATGAATAAAAGCTATTACACAATTGACGAATATCTGACGGTTAAATTCAAATAAAAATAATGGTAACTGTTAAAAAAAAAAAATACTCAAAATATAATATAGACATTTTAATTTTAATTATGTATTAATTTTATTAAATATAAACTATAATTATCAATTATACTTATTGTAATATAAAAACTCAAACGAAGAATTAATATGTTAAAATAATATAAAACTTAACATGAAAATAAAAAGGCATACGCATTAGTGCATTAAACCAATTAAAAACTGATACAAAGGGAATAGATAGCTAAAATGTTAATAGATAAGGAAAATATTGAGCGCTATTCCTCTTTCCTAGACATTGACTGTATCTATAATGTTTCTGTGACCGACAGGATCCATAATTGTTTCTGTAACTTATATTTACCACCTGTATGTACATTATGAATGCAATAAATTGAATTTGAACATAAAACTTGGCAAAATGTTTTACAAGAGACGTAAGTGAGAATTAAGAAAGGATTTTTAGGAAATTCCACCTTTGAGGGGGTAAAAAGTGGGTTGAAAGTTTGTGTTGAAGTTTTTTTAAAGAATCTTGTTTCTTAGGTTAGTTTAACCTGAAACTTTATATAAAGATTTTTTTTTCATTTTTTTTTTCGAAACTACCTCCAAAAGATGATTTCGGGGATGTTTAGATTTTTTGAAGAAACTTATTTCTTGGGTTAATAAACTTGAAACTTGGCATAAATACCAAACTAAGTAAATAATAAAGGTTGTCATTATTAGTTTCTCGAAACTACCACCAAAATAAGATTTAGCGCGTGTTAAAGTTTGCTAAGAATCGTACTGTATAGGGTTTTTGATGTGTCTAGAGGAGCACTAAGAAGGTATTTTCGGCAATTTAACCTTTAAGGGGGTGAAAAAGGGAGAAATTTGTTTGTAAGAAAAACAAATTCCTTGGGGATAAAATAAATAATCACAATTGATATAATATGTTTTTTTTAAACTACCCCTCAGATAGTGCTAAGGGCTGTTAAAGTTTTATTGAGAAATCTTACTGCGCAATCTGACTTACATAAACAAAAAATAAAAAAGAAAATAATAATATATTTGGGTTGTTAAAAACTCGAACCTCAACGGGTTAAAAAGGGGTTATTACGTTTTAGGCCGCTGCCTAAAACGTAAACGTAACGTAACGTAACGAATCTTGCGGGCAGCGGGGCGGCGGCGGCGGCGGCGTGGGCGCGACTAGATCTAATACATACAATCAAATAGACCGGCCCTCGAAAACAGCGGCGCGGGAGCGGCGCGGGCGCGGGCAACGAGCGGTGAGCTCCAGACAAGCGGTGACCGCCCGCGCGTCTATATTGCAGTGTTGTGGAGTTTATTTTTGTGACGTGTTGAAATATCCTCGGATCTGCTAGAGCAAATTATGTCAGTAATTTTTGAGAGGACACCGATATGGAACAGCAAAGATGTGAACCATAAAAATAGAAAAGTAATTAACCAGTTTAATTAACAAATCACCCTTGCTAGCTTCATGATTATAGTCAAATGTTTTTACACTCATTCTGGTGTATTCGTAGAATTTTTCAGGTCTCTGTTCTTCATAATTTCGATAAAACTCGTTCTATATTAGGAATTTACTTCTTCTTTTGTCCATAATAAATCGAGCGTTAGGAATAAATTTGAATCAAAAATATGTTGTCGCCGTTGTTCAGACATTTTGTTCGCGAATAAAAGCAAATATCTGGACGACACAACTACGAACACAACACTACGCCGCTATAGTGCCGCGCGATCTGCCCGCTGGTTTCGAGAACGGGTCTGCATTGCCCGCGCCGCTCCCGCGCCGCCGCCGCCGCCGCCCCGCTGCCCGCAATATTCGAGGCAGAGGCCTTAAGGTTAGTAAACTCGGTTGAATCGAATTTCTGCCGTCCCTCACTACCACCACTGCTGAAACCCGACGGGTCGCTGGCCCACTCCACTGAAGAGAAAGCAAACTTGTTTGCCTCTCTTTTTGCGGAGTCTTCGCGTCTGAATCCTGGTGGCGCGCGCCCCCTCCATCTCCTGATGGATGCGAGACGAGTATGTCGGACATTCTAGTTGCTCTAGAGAAAGTGTCATTCCATATGGGACAGAGATGGTCAAAATACCAAAATGCCAAACGCAATCGCAATGTCACGTGATCAATATCACGTGACATTGCGATGGCGCTTGGCAATCCCATACATATTTGCGTTTTTCAATCACTATCGGGACGCTTTCTTTGATAGAATGTCACTTGTCTATCGCCCCTGATGATGTTAAATTATACCCCTTGATAACAATTTGTCATTGTTATCATGACTAAAAGCTTTCGTCTAGACAGTTAGCAACAGGAAAATGCAGTACGCGATATGAGTTTCCCGAATATTTCTTCATAGAACCATAAAACCACTTAACATGTACAGTGTAAACTCTAGGATAGGATAGGATAGATGGACCCCTTTTCCGCACTTAGCCTTACTCGCATTTGGTCCGTTGTACGTGCAGGAACGTTTGGTTCTCTTTGTGAGAGGGAATGGGCCGTAATCCACCACGCAGGCCCAGTGCATGTTGGTGAATGTCACATGTCTTCGAATTATTGGTTCTAAAACATGCCGGTTTCCTCACGATGTTTTCCTTCACTGTTTTTGAGAGCAGTGGTGATGTAATAATTTATACAAAGTAAAGCGCCTGCCTGGGTTCGAACCCACGACCTACAACTTGGAAGTCGCGGCCATTACCACTGGGCCACCACTGCTCTAGTATATTAAATGTATATAAAATTATTGATATCTGGTTAACGTTTATATGAATGACGATTGATATGACAAATTTTGAAGAATCAAATTAAAAATAAATGTCAACTTGTAACGCATGGAGTCCGTCCTTTTTAGAGCATGTCAGCTGTAAGGTGCAATGACTCATTTGACAATTTATATTTTATACCAAGTAATATCGAAAAACATGCAACGGCGGCAACCAAAAACTTACGATTTTAGACAGCTTTTTGTTCATAAATAATTAATTAATTAATTATGAACAAAAAGTTAATTTGAGCCTGTCGACAATTTTTTTTTTTTTTTTTTTATGTTATTCAATGTCAAAACAAGGCTCAATAACATCTGTTTAATTTGTATAGAAAGTATAATACAAATATATAATTACGAAATTCTTTAACATTTGGTGGTATTTTGCGGAGGCATCCAGTTTGGGACCCTTCCATACTTAGCCGAAACAATGCCCAAAGTGTCGCTTTGCCGAGGTATTTGTATGTACAGTTCTTGTGCGAGAGTTAGCTAAGCGAGTCCACATAACTTATGTTTTAAATAACTAACTGTTTTGCTCTTGATATTTTCAGACAGTAAGTACCTAACATTAATCAGAATTTAATAAGTGTGATATAAATTTTATATAATTATAATGTTGATAATCACAAAAAGACAACAACAATTCAATTGGTAATATAAGTCAATAGGATCGAATCGTTCATACCTTTGTAAAATTTTAAATTCGTTTCTCTTTGAGTCAGGACGCATAAAACTTTTTATATTACATTTCCAAGAAGAAGACTGCTTCATAAATAACTGGTCTTGATTAGTTGAACTAAAGGTAAAATATAATTTCATCATATAACTAAAACCCTATTAATGGTCAGGCAATTTCGTTTTACATACATCAAATTCGTTTATTTGGATTATTATTACCATATTTACGCCATGTACAGAATTACAAGGCTAAAAATTTTAAATCACTGGTTACTGTTTTCAGGGTTCCGAAGTCAATAAGGAACCCTTATAGTTTCGCTATGTCCGTCTGTCCGTCCGCAGCTTAGCTAAGAGACTCTTCGTACTAAGGCCTCTCAGACAAAATATTTACTGATGGATCAAAAAGCAGTTAGGGCTCAGGAGCGAGTTTATACGATCAGAATCTGGGTAGAAGATTAGGTTTTAGAGTAAGTAATATATCAATCATGTCACTGGAACTTATTGAAACTTTTCAAGCAGTAGAATATGTTATGAATCAAAAACTAAATAAAGTAGTAATATTTTCAGACAGTAAGAGTGCACTGCAAAATATAGCGCGATGTGCCTCTGGTTATAGCAGAGGTGCATCGATAGCGCATGATATTTTAAAAAGGTTAACTACTCTAGTAATAAAAAAGTTAATTAAAAAAATCAAAATACCCGACTGCTTAAAAAGCGAACTAAAAAGACGTAAACAAGAAGAAAATCATGCTGTGCAGTCGGAGGATACATATTCGCGAGCTGGCTGACCAAAACCAGATGTATGTGACATACATAGATACATACATACATAGACTGATAAACACATTACCCTCCTTCGGCAGTCGGGTAAAAAATAATATAAAATATAAAATGCAATGGGTCCCAGCACATATTGGACTACGGGGTAGCGAGGAGGCTGACCGTATATCTAAATCAGCCGCAGTAGATGGTAATCTTATTAACTATATACCCGATTATTGGTAATACATAACACAATTTAAAACAGTATGTTTTGATTCTTGGAAACAATATTAAAAAAAAGAACACAAAATAAAGGTATTTGGTATAGAAGTATTCAAGGTCAACCATCTCGAGTGCCCTGGTTTGATAGTACTAGTTTTGTAGAGAATATGTAAAATTAATTTTAGGACTCCGCTCTAAACACCACCCATCGGCAAAATTTGCATTCCTAATGAAAAAGAGCGATTCTCCGAATTGCACAGTGTGCAATAAAATCGAGGATGTACAACATTTGCTGATGGATTGAGTCCGAAATAAGATGAACGTGAATCACTAACATGATCGAGCTAAAACTAAACAGATTAGATGTAGGCTTAATACAGTCAATATTATCTTTACCATGTTCAGAGACCACTAAAAAATTTTGTAAATTAATGACAGTTCTTGTTGAGTGATTCACTTTCTTTGCTTTTAGTAGGTATAATAAATATTATAATTAATAGATTTTAAGATAAATTAGATGTATGTAGAAATATCGTAAAAGGCCAAACCAGGCCAGTCCATTTGGATGCCTCTCCAGCCTTTCCAAGTACGTTTGTATGTTTTACTTATGGCCAAGATTTCCTCTTTCACTGAGTTCATTTGAAATTGGTTGTGTATTTCACAATTTGTAATGAACCAAGGCCCATTGTATATGGATCTCAGAATCACATTTTGCATGCGCTGGATGATGGATATATTAGAATTGCTACAACTCCCCCATAGCTGGATGCCGTACATCCACACAGGCTTTAGAACGGTTTTATATATAAGGAGTTTGTTGTCAGTTGATAATTTGCTGTTCCGCCCTAAAAACCAGTGCAGGTTTTTGTAGCGCAAGTTGAGCTCATCTCGCTTGATCTTTATGTGCTGCCTCCACGTTAGGCGGCGATCAAGATGTAGTCCTAGGTATCTCATACAATCTTTATATGGTAGTAAGTTGTCATTAAGCTTTACTGGCGGACAATCGCCTCTGCTTAGCGTGAAAGTGACCTGTACCGACTTAGATGGGCTAACTGTTATTCGCCACTTTTGGAGCCAGTCAGATATTTTGTCTAGACCTTTTTGCAGCGTTTGTGAAGCAATTGTGGGGTCATGGTTGCTAGCCAGAATTGCAGTATCATCAGCAAAGGTAGCTGTAGTCACACTGTCATCTGCTGGCAAGTCTACTGTGTACAACGTGTACAGAATTGGCCCCAGCACTGATCCTTGGGGGACGCCAGCCTTTATTTCGAATAATATCGACGTTGCCTCAGCTTCCTTGACTTGAAACAGTCGATCGATAGGATCGATTAGGTAGCTCTTCATTCGCTCATAGATATTGTGAGGAAGACAAGCCTTTATCTTATAAAGTAAGCCCTTGTGCCAAACGCGTTCGAAAGCCTGCTGAATATCCAGGAAGACTGAGCAACAGAACTCCCTTTCCTCCAGCGATTTCCTAATCCTGTTGCACACTCTGTGAACCTGTTCGACGGTGGAGTGCTCAGGTCGGAATCCAAATTGGTGACAAGGTATGGTGTTATTTTCCTTTAAAATTGGTTGTATTCTGCAGAGTAGGAGTTTCTCAAAGATTTTCGACAGTACTGGTAGTAAGCTTACAGGTCTATAGGATGTCACCACATTGGGTGGTTTGCCTGGTTTAAGCACCATGAGTATCTGTGAAACCTTCCACTCCTGTGGATAGTACTGCACTCTTAGACCATTGTAGAGTGTCGTTAGAAACACGATGGCCTTTTTTGGTAATTGCAATAAGACTTCCTTCGTGATTAGGTCAAATCCATGTGCTTTTCTACTACCAAGGTTTTTTATAGTAGCCCAGACTTCTCTGGCAGTGACAGACCGTGGAGGAGGTGACATTTGGAGATTTGTCTTAGAAAGGAGTTTATTTCTTCTTCAGATACGGAATCTGTTGCCTCATTAGGACGGAATACAATTGTCAAATGCTCAGCAAACGTATCAGCCTTTTCTTGAGGTGTTTTTGCCCAACCTTGGCTCCTTCTGAGAGGTGGTACAGCTACCTAGGGTCTGGTATATTGCTTTGTGAACTTCCAAAGAGAGTAATTGGTTGAGGCTAAAGGAGTGAGAGATTCAAGCTGGGTTTCTAAGGTGTTATCATGCCAGGTTTGAAGCAGTTATTTAAGCTTGCTAGCGGCCTTACGGAAATTTCACTTGTCTTCGTTCAAACCACTTTGGTACTATATCCTACGAAGTCTTCTTTTTTCAAGCAATGATTCCTTTATTTCCAGGGGGTAAACAGAAGATCTAATTTTACTTGGACATTCGGGATTACTGATACAACATGCTTCTTGGATCACATTGTTATATACTGAGTAGCAGTGTCTATATCATCTGGAGCTTTTAATGCTATTTTTCGCTCAATATTATCTACAATGTACTCCCTAAAACACTCCCAGTCTGTGTACTTATTGGTTAATGTTGATGGTCTCGCCATTTCAGTCAGTCTTGAACTTATTGTTAGTAATACCGGTGTATGATCAGATGATGTATCATAACACGGTTCTGGCTTTAGGTAGTCTTTAGACAAACCCTTACTGATGAAAAAATCCAGCAGATCTGGGGTTTTTCGTGAGTCACTAGGCCAGTATGTAGGTTCAGCAGTAGAAATTGCAGACAAGTTGTTCCCTTGCATGCTCAGTTTCAATTGTCTACCTCGAGTGGTAATTAGCCTCGAACCCCAAGATGTATGCTTCGCATTCCAATCGCCTCCTGCCACAAAACGGTTACCAAGTGACATAAAAAAGTGCGAAAACATGTTGTCACTAATTTTATGTTTTGGTGGGTAAACAGCCGACACGTTCAGACACCCATTTACGTCTTCCACGCTTATTGTTGTAGCTTGGATGTGGGCGGTTTTATATTCTGGAATTAGGTGATGTTTGATCGTCTTTTTTACTATCACTGCCATCCCAGCATGGGCCGTCCCATCAGGATGATTTGTCAGGTAGCATTGGTGGTCTGGAAATTTAACATTAGTAGTTGAGGTGCAATGTGCTTCAGAAATCAGTAGAATATCTAGCTTTTGTTCCGTCATTAAGAGCTCAACCTCATTTTTATTTGGGGTTCGCCCATTTATGTTGAAAGTTCCAATCCTTAAGGCAGTCATTTTGTCAGCCTATCGACGAGTTTAGATATAAGGCTCATTAAAGTACTCATTTGGTGTAAGATAAAGTCAAATAAAGTCAATAATAAGGTTATTTGACTGACTCTGAATTTTTCCATATTTTTGCCAGTTTTATTGCTTTGTTTATTGTTGATTCGAGTTCTAATTATGAAAATAACATGTACATCTAACCACCCATTATTTCATAATTCATACATCAATACCCAACACTTAAAAAAATATTGGATACAAACAATACAAACTCAAGTCTATACAAACAAATACAATATACACACAAAGAGAAAATGTTTCCTTATAATAACTACTTATCATACAAATATATTACCTATAGACCAAACAACGCTAACCCTGAATACGTTATACTATATATCTGCAAAACTATTAACAATATTTACTGCCATCCCGGAGTATTATCTACCTGGTCATTTAAACACTATTCCATTCACCACTTTCACTACTCACAATATAGCAATACTTCTGCACTCACTACACTACACACCTTCAAAAAAAAACACAGCTCCACTACACGACAATTGTAATTGTAATTGTTTTCTGTACTCACTATTTTCGCTTGCGGAATTGCACATGTTTACACTTTTGATCACAATCGCAATATTTTACACTATTATCTTGTCTTTATCAATTACTTCAACAACATTAAATAATAGGCTACATAGCCTCAACTTAAAAAACTCTAAAAGTAAACACTTAGCACGACTGCTCGACTGGAGTGGACTATGCAGTCACGTCACACACTGTTATGTATACCCGCGCAACTTCTAATATTTTAATTTTTATCGTCTACCTACCTACACATCAGCAGCGGTTCAAATTCTATTAATGACGCAAACGTAAACAGACAGATGTCCGCACCTCCAAATATGATCTATTTTGCGCGTACTGTATAATTAAAAATGATGAATATTGATCAAATTACTCATGAAATAGATAGTGTTTCCATTGCTTATTCCTATACCTGCCCCCGTACCATGACGTGTCAAAACTTTCATAGTTCGACTGTGAAAAAAAGATAGATGTATACAAGTCATATACATCTGTCCCTTACGCACACTCAAAATAACCTTGCTCTAAGAGCTTATGGTCACCTCCCTGTACTCCTGAACAATGCCTGAATTCTTTAGAATGTTGCGATCGTAGCCTTCGAATTATACATATTAACATTAGGAGTATAAAAAAGAATTTAGACCAATTTGTCACCATGATAACAGTAACAAAAATTGATTTTGATTTTATAGTCCTTACCGAATGCTGGTTGCAGGTTTCGGGTGAAATCCCTATATTACCGGGTTATACCTCACACTCCACAAAAAACAACCCAATAAAAAATGACAGAGTTGTAATTTTTGCTAAAAACACAATTAATTGTACAACGTATGAACCAATGATCTCGGATGCCAACTGCTTGGTATCTTGCTTCGATAATACAGCTATAATCGCAGTGTATCGGTCCCCATCCTATCTAAACCTTGTTAATTTTTACTCTACTTTGAGCGAAATAATAACATCATTAAAGTCAGAAAACAATGTTATGATAATAGGCGATATTAATATTGACATCAAACCAGGTAATACTGATCGTCGTTCGGATGATTATTTAACCTTGACGGCAACCCATGGCCTCTTACCTGCCCATATTCTGCCGACAAGGTTGGATAACTGTCTGGATCATGTTATGATGAAAACTAAATCCCCTGCCAGAATTGCCGGACGGGATCTACCTATTGCCATATTCCTCGACGTAGAAAAACCAGTGCGATCTCGCTCAAAAAACACCTCGCTTCGATATGACTATGAGGCCATTAAAAATGATTTAGATAAACATGATTTCACTCCTATCCTTGATACTATGGACCTAAATCTTGCAACTAATCTTTTAATTGGCGATTTATAGACTGTCATAACTAAGCATACTAAAATTGTTTGCACTCCCAGTAGGAAAACAGTTACTAAACCTTGAATGACCACTGGTTTAATAAGAAGCCTTCGTAACCGAGACAGAATGCACCGACGGGTTGGGGAAACTCCCAATGATTTAATACTAAAGACGTCATATACCCGATACCGCAACTTTTGCAATTCTTTGCTTAAAAAATTGAAACGTGCTTATGAGAAGGCCGAATTTCAAAAAGCTAATAACAACCCGAGAGCTACTTGGAAAGTCATTAAGTCTATTACACATAGCAACAAACAGAAACACCTGCCTAATGCTATGCTGAAATCCTCTATTGACCCTATCGAATCAGTAAACAAAGCCAATAAGTATTTTGTATATGTTGGAAGGGACCTGGCATCAAAATTTGACTGCAGCAACCAATCCTCGTACACATCTTCTTCCCCGTCTCCAATGGACTCTTTAGCTATTCCATTGGTTGATGAAACACTTATAATAAGTACAATAAATAGGCTGCGCAGTGATTGTGCAATGGGATAGGACAACATCCCTTCTTACATTATCAAGCATTCTGGCAGAATTCTGGCTCCTTTCATTGCCCATATTTGCAACTGCTCCATCACTTCGGGCATTTTCCCGAAAGCTTTCAAACGAGCAGTAGTCCATCCAGTGTACAAAGGTGGAGCCAAGGACGACGTGTCCAACTATCGGCCAATTTCAGTGCTTAGCTCTTTGTCCAAGGTGCTTGAGCGAATCCTCAACACCAATCTGTCTGATTTTTTATTAAAAAATAAGCTTATCGCAAACAACCAGTACGGTTTTCGCTCAGGTGTCTCCACGGAAGACGCTGTCTCTGATTTGTCAAACACCTTGGTCGACAAGCTGGACAATTGCCTTAAATGCTATGGTGTCTTCCTAGATTTAACCAAGGCTTTTGATACAATTTCCATTCCTAGACTTTTGGCCAAAATGGAGCACATGGGAATACGTGGTTCGGCCCTAAATATTTTCAAAGATTACCTCAGTGGGCGTAGCCAAAGTGTTAAGATTGATTCCATTTTTAGTGACGAAGAGTTTATCGGCTACGGCATACCTCAAGGAAGTATTTTGGGACCCACGCTATTTCAAATATATATTAACGATCTCTGTCAGTTACCGCTCATTCAATGTGACATTTTTACTTATGCAGATGACACAGCACTGTTGATATGCGATAAGGACTGGGACAAAGCTAAGCATAGAACTGAACTTACTTTGCGAACTGTCATGAAGTGGCTTTCCACTAACCTACTGACGCTAAATTTATCCAAGACCAAAGTAATTCAGTATCAACCGCCAAACGCACCAAAACCACCTTCAACTTCTAAAACAGTAATTGCACATATTTGTCACGATGCAGCATCTTACAACTGTACCTGTCTGACTATGGTCCCAAGCATTAAATACTTAGGTGTTCACATTGACGAAAGGCTGGATTGGCGTGTTCATACAGATTCCCTGTGCTCCCGGCTTCGTAAACTTATGTACTTGTTTAAGGAGCTCAGACACTCAGCTGACATTAAAACGGCTTCTCTTGTGTATCGTTCCCTGTGTGAGTCTATACTGAGTTACTGCATTCCTGTGTGGGGTGGGACTTTTAAAACCGTGATGCTTAGGGTGGAACGAGCTCAGCGGGCTGTACTCAAAGCGATGTATTTCCGTCAAAGAGACTACCCCACCGCCCAGCTGTACTCCGATGCCAAGGTACTAACGGTGAGACAGCTATACATTCTCCGCACTGTCTTGCGTCGTCATTCCAAGATGCCATTAGACAGTAACGTCACTGGTCGACGAATAGGCTTTCCTGTATGTCCGTCCGTTCAATGTCGTTCTGCACTAGCGCGACGACACTATGGTGCCCAAAGCTCCCACATTTACAACCGAAAAAACAAGACTCTAGTTATATACAAACTAACTGCGCATAGGGTCAAACAGAACCTTAGGTCATGGCTAATGTCTCTCAGATACGAAGAAACTGAGCAGGTTTTAATCTTTTCCTCAGTACATACAATTGATGTAGGTACACACCACTCATACACAACACACACACACACGCACACACACACTCACCATTACAGCTATTACTAACAAACCGTTTACCTTTTATTTTTTCTGTTTATCCCTTTACAATTTTGATTTTAATTTACATTTTGATAATTATTGCATAAGTTTAAACTGTATTTGTTGCCGGGAGAGGGCACTGGCTCCTTTAACACAGGTTAATCACCTAGCACAGGAGTCAGGGACTTCACTGAATTGTATTTGTTTTTTCTTATGTAAATAAAGCTATATTATTATCTCGACCCAACTCCTCTAGTTGGCTACACCGAGCATCGTACTGGAACACGGCTAGGCCGCTTGGCGGTACGCCTTTGCCCGATGGGTGGTCGCAAGCCTTCGGCCGTAACCTACCACCAGTTAATGTCACCTGATTAGCACCACCCGGGGGCCACGTGTAGGGAATCGTATGGCGTGCTCTCCTACGGACGAGGGTGACTCAGCCCCCAGTAGTTAATATTATAATCTTGTAACAAAATGCATTGTTACAAGATTATAATATAATAAAGCAACAGACTATGAGAGATCCGATGTTAAGCAGAGTTATAAGATACATTAGAGACATGTGGCCTTCAGATAATGAAATACGCGAATAATTGCAATCGTACTTTAACCGTCGTAAGGAATTGTACGAAGAGTTAGGCTGCGTCATGAAGGGACACAGGGTAGTGATTCCAGAAAGCTATCGAACTAGGGTATTACGAGAGTTACATGAGCCCCATATGGGCTTAGTAAAGACTAAAGCGTCAGCTAGGCAGCCACCACACATAGCTTGTGTGGTGGCCGGGCAACGACGAGGCGGTGGAGGTGACTTGTCGTGAGTGCGCAGTGTGCGTGGGGGAGGCGGACGCGCCGCAGCGACACGTAACGACGCCGTGGCCCTGGCCCTCTAGACCATGGGCGAGGGTACATCTAGATTTCCTATATCCTATTTTTGGTAAATATATTTAGTAATTTTTGATGCAGGGAAATGGTTAGAATTATTCCCCGTAGCTACGTAGTACTGCAGCTAGTTTCACTATTGAAAAACTCACCGAAACTTTTTCTAGGTGGGGTTTACCTAAGCAAATAGTTCCTGATAATGGCCCCCCATTTACGAGTAAAGAATTATCAGACTTTTTAACAAATCATGGCGTAGAACATATTTTTTCTGCACCATTCCACCCGGCATCAAATGGGGCTGCGAAAAATGCAGTTAGAACTGTTAAGAGAAAAATTAAAAAAGCGGTTCAGCAAAAAGAAAACATACATAAATTTTTAAATACCTTCTTATTACATTTCCGGAATACAGAACACTGTTCTACAGGAGAAAGTCCAGCCACGTTAAAGTTAGGTAGGAAGTTACGTACAAAATTTGATGCTTTAAGGCCAAACCGGGTAGAGAAAATGAAAAAGGTTCAGGAACGGCAACAAAGGGTAGGTACGGAACGTTCATTACAGTTAGGGGAAGAAATATGGATGAGCCATTTGTTACTACCCCTATACTGCATAGGGATAGTGAAAAATGGCTTCCTGGGAAAATAGTAAAAAGAATGGGCAGCACTGACTATAGGGTTGTGGATGGATCGGGGAAAGAAACACATAGACATATTGACCAGTTGAGATGATTGTCCAACCAGTACGACAGAATGGAGTTCACCCGAGGTGGAGCGTTTTAAGGTGCCAGAAGTGACGCCAACTCCATTCAGCACAAAAGTGCCACAGGTGGAGTCGCAGGCCCCTCAGAGTGTAGGGGAGTGTAGTCCGGACCGAACCGCGTTGGTCGCTGTGTTACCGTCCACATTCCCGGATGGCTCAGTTTCTGAGTTGCCCAATCCTGATCCCTGTATAAGTGCTCCTAATCCCGAGAACCTTTTTCTGGAAGTTCCTACAACCCGTCCTATACGAGAGTGTCGGTTAAAAAGACCACCTAAATATTGTAATAGTTAAGTAGTTCTAGTAAGTTAGTTAATAATAATTAGTATCCATAAGAGTATCTAATTGTTACTTTTAATAATGTTGTAAACGTAAGGAAGTTTATTTATGTATTATTTATTAGTTTAAAGATTATTGTACTTTTAAATTGTATCCACTTTAGGCAAGTTTGGAATAAATTGTATTACTATATAATATTGTCATGTGTGTTGTATTCTTGTTAAGAATATATATGTATTATTTAGGGTGGAGGGTTGTAGTATATTAGATTACCCACATTTGGGAATTATCATCAATAGTATATAAGAAGACACACTTGTATCAACGTCAGTTTTTATTATACGCTTGCTATCGACTCGCGTCTTTCATTGGCCTAGTACGAACTTTACAGAAAACTATCACAGCTTAGTAAGCTTTACAAGTTTACGAATAATAGTCGACCAATTTATAAAATGTACTTGGAACAGTAAATTTGTTGTATAAATGCCATTGAAAAAATTACTTAAATAACGTAACTTAAGTAAATATATGCTTATGCACCATGTAAAAATATACAAAAATAAAATCATAACATCCATAATAATAATGATTTCTAAATTAATAATGTTTGAACTCGAATAACGCATTGGAGTGGGTGGACTCGTTAAGGTGGATACAGACTTTGTGAGGCATGTGTCATGAACGGCGCACAACGCACGCCTTTTGTTCGCAACGCACGTATTTTGCTTTGATTTGATTTGTCGTAGCACATAAGCACATATAGCACTATGAATATAAAGGTACACACCTTGAAAGGCATTCGCTGTGCGCCGTCGCGGCGCGTGCCTCGCAAAGTCTGTATCCACCTTTAGCAGTACCGGTCCGTACGGCGCATGCACGCGGGATTCTATTTTGTGTTAGTGCAGAAGTATTTTCGATGTTTTGTAATCTAAAGTCAATTTAGATTCGATTGCCAAGCAAATTCCGCTACTCGACCATAGATGGCGGTATTCTTAGTGGTCGCAATTATAAACTTATTTTACGTTTGCCATAAGGTTGACATTCGTATCAAAGGTCGATATTTACTACTACTCAACCATGATCACATCAGTGCAGTATAACACATAGCATTTTTTATTACATTATCAATATCGATAGATACCCGATTACTTAATTCGAAAAAATAAGTCATGATTTTTTTTTATTTGTATGCTTAAATATGTTTTAACAAATAAAATCAATTTGAAATTATAAAAATACAAATACATCCCCATGCGGTAATACAATAAGTTATCACGGAATGTGCTAGCGCAAAATACACGGTTTTTAACTTTTATTTAATTCTGCTATTTACGTGCTATGTTTCTCAGGCTCCCGGCTGCGTCCGCACTTCTTACGCCCGTGGATTTTGTCAGATTTGTTCTGTCGATATCCATCTATATTACTAATTGAGTAGTGAAGAGCTTTCGAGAACAAAATAGTGAATACATAAAAAAAAAATCAAATACCGAAAGAGAACGAAACAAGGATTCCCCATGGCTCTAACGCGCGGTCTTATCGGCTCCTTTTACAATTGACGTTCTTCATATAGATTATTTATTGCAGCTTATTTACGTTGGTTGTTTACTCCTATCATTGAATAATTTGATTTTACTTTTTGGTAGTTGAGTAGGTTGTTTGAAAATACTCATACTTAAATATTTGTTTTCGGTTTGTAAATATTTGGAGATTTTAACGGAGACTATCTCCATAACGGCAATACTGCAGTATTCAAATTATTAAGTGACGCTGGTTGTAAATCTTTATTATAAACGCTTGTCTCTACCCGTGGTGGTACTCAAATAGACAATATTTTTTCGAACTTCATTTGTGAAGTTGTATTTTATAACTTCACAACAGTTATCATCGTCCTATGTGTGCCCGTTTTCAGACATTGCGTGACGTTGAAACCGTTTTAATGTTTATGTAACAACAATTAACCCTCTTCTTAGTTCGCATTATTTTGCAACTACGGACCCCTATCACTGCGAGTGCCCGACACGCACTTGGCCGGTTTTTTAAACATTAGTTGAGATAACTACGGATCAAAAAACTGGGTCTTACCACATGAGTAGATATGTGGCCTTACTATGTTAAAGTTGCAGAGTACCAACATCTTGTAAATGTCACAATGATAATTTGTGGTTTTTTAATTTTTAGGTGGTAAGTAATAAAGTTACTTTGAGATCTTTTTGCAAATGCACAGTATTGTTTATCTAACAATTGATGTAAAACGCATTTTATCGAAATTTTAATCCATTGCTTACCATTTTCAAGCATTAGTATGTTAAAGTTATCAGCAACTTTTAATTGTCACAATGTTAATTTGTTTATTTTATAATTTTTAGGCGGTAAGTAATGTTAGGTTTTCTTTGATAAATACATCTTTTATTTGTTAAGAATTAAATTATTATTAAGCTATTGCATAGCTTTTATCGCGGGCTTTGAGCGCGGCGACCGAATCAAGAAATTCCGTAACGAAAATAATCCTGACACCCCGAGCTGCTCCGAAATCGGACGATGGGGTTATGTTTTGTTCTCCGGCCTGAAGGGACAGAGGTCAGGGGGGCAAATTTTTATTAGAATTGAGCTAGCTCCAGCCGTTTCCAAGATATGGGACTTTTTAGTTTATATGATTTGGTCGCCGGTTCGTTCTTGGTGGCGGCTCGAGGTCGGTTCTAGAAAAGTGTCGGCTCGGGTCATCCTGTGATGGAGGATTTTGTACGTCTGGCGTTTCATAATATTGGTATTCAAAGAAAACGACCTTATTATCCTAAGAATACGGGTCACTTTTGCGTGGCAATTAAAAGTGGCCTTATGCCAGTGGTAATAAGGATCACTAAGAATTTTGTGCCGCGTTTTCCAGTTCGGAGGTTCGGTTCCGCTTGACAAAGAAGTTATTATTCTTGCTGACTGTATGATAATGTATAATTATGCTCGAATTAAAATTAAATGGGGGCGATCTGCAGGAGGTGTCCTAGGGCCTCGACACATACACTAGTAAACTAGTATATATCCATTTCCGAGATATTTGTATTTTTGTAATTTGGAGGTTGTATTTCGCGTGGCAAAAGAAGTTTTTACAACTGATGGACGAACATTTTTTTAATTGAGATTTAGCATAAATAAATAAATCATTATAATTGCATAAGTTGATAAAAAATGCTATGCAATAGCTTTACCGCGGCAGTCCCCGAGTGCCACACGTCTTTTTTCTTAACATCAAATAGTACTTAAAAGTTGTTAAATTGATTATCCTAAAAAATATTCGAATGTCAAATGCCGTCACATCTAATGACAGTTGTCGATTGGAGGGGGATTGTTCGGTCACGAGGTGGGTTGAGTCAGTTCGTCAGTCTATTCTGGGCGGGATTGGAAGATTGTACTGTTGACCTAAGTGGATATATTGTATGGAGTTGATGGTAACTTAGTGTGAAGTGAAAAATAAATAATACTTCAAAGTCCAAACCGTGTGTTATTGCTTAATTACCAACTACACGTGAGTATTATTTATTCTTGAGTATTTTTCTACCCACTGACCTATCTGCTTTGTACTAGCTCTGTTGTCTATCTAGTGATCTATTATTTCAGAAGTGGCACAAACACGCCTCTTTCTGTAATCTTACTGCTTGTTGCGTTTGTGCTTTAAAATCGCTTTAGATTACGAATTTGTTAGATTTGGTTAATTTTGAGGTCGAACGCACCATTTCAAAGATATTTTTATAATACCCTACAAAACTTTTTAAACTTTATTTGGGTAGTTAAGTTATTCTTAAACCATTTCTATTTGTTTTATGTATCTCGCACCAAGCCTCGTGAGGCGCCAGCCCAAGGCGCACCAGTCCAGGAAGTTACGGCCCAAGGTGACGCAGTCCAAGACACCACAGCTCAAGGTGACGCAGTCCAGGTCGTCACAGCGAAGGTGACGCAGTCCAGGATGTCGCAGCCTAAGGCACATCAGTCCAGGACGTCGGAGCCCAAGGCACATCAGTCCAGGACGTCGCAGTCCAGAAGAAGCTACTACAGCAGCAGCCTGGATGTTTATAGCTAGTGATCGTTAATCTTTTACCGACCCTACTACTCTAATTTTCTATAGACTTGTTCCATATTTCTGGCTTTGCTGAGTAAGATCTGTTTGCCCAGATGGGTATACTTCTCTACAAACTTGAGAGAGATGTCATATACCTAGTGGGTGACATGTGGTTATTATATAATCGTAAGTTTATTCTTGCTGAGATTTTGCTGATTTGGCTTCTTTATTGATAATGCCCAATATCCACTGGATTACCTTTTGTACAACAGGGTGATTACTGATTTCGGCACAACTTTTTCTTCTAATATTTTGCTCCATAAAAGCATGAGGTCTTAATAGAATATTCCTAGCAAAAGGCAATAGGGAATTTTGTCGCATCCCAAAAGCGCTATGATATGTGTCGTTGGATGGATATATCAGGGCGAATATTTCTTGGATTATGGGCACTTGAGGAGTTAGAGAGCTTTAAATGCGTGTCATTTGAATTCTAGTATTTTGTCAAATAAATACTTTCATTTCAATCATTGTTTTATAAATCTATAAGCGTCTACTTTAAAATATTGGCCTCTTATATGTTTTAAGAGTCTGCCCGATTAGGCCAAATGTTAAGCCTGTCCTTCGCCCCAATAGCGCTGGGATATGTGTCGGATGAATCTTTTCAGTGTAAATATTTCTTATTACAACGATTTCACTGGATAGTTGACACGTGAGGAGCTACAGAGCTCTAAATGTGATCCATTAAGTAGATATCATTTTAATTCTGGTATGTCGTCAATTCACTTACTTGGAAACTAAATGTAAAGCCACATGGGCAGTCATTAATGAAAACATTGGGGACATTAGTACGATAACAAAATAATCTACAATAATCGAACATATGGTGACCCTAAGGATATAAATAACAAATTTAATGAGTTTTATATACAATTTACAAATAGTAAGAATTTTAAATATAGTAAAGATGAAATAAACAAAACTATCGATACTAATAACGAGCATACAATATTATTTAAGCCTACTGATGCCATGGAAGGATTTCAAGTTATTAAAGATCTTAATAACACAAATGCAGCGGGAGTAGATGACATAACAACCAACGCAATAAAATTTTGCACACCATACATATGTCAACCACTGTGTTATTTAATTAACTTATCGTTTGAGGAAGGGACCTTTCCACGCATATTGAAAAAGTCAATAGATAAAGATGCAACAAAAAGATGTTACATAGAAGTGACTATTGACAAAATAATTTTGGAGAGCCACAGGGTACAGTATTGGCAGCTTTCTTATTCCTAATATATATTAATGATCTCCCAAATATCACCTGCCATAACACAATATTGTTTGCTGATGACACGACCCTCATTGTGAAATGTGAGAACCCAGATTCATACGAACTAGAAATAAACAACGCAATAAAAAACATAATACACTGGTTACATTCTAACAACTTACAAATTAATGTGGAGAAAACTAAAATGATCCAATCTCAAAAGCATAAAAGAAAGCCATTGACTTTGAATGTTAAATATAATGATACTATCATCGAAGAAGTTCAAAGTTCCAAATTTCTGGGTATAATGTTGGATCACAATTGGGTTGTTGAATTTAAAAAAAAATACGATTTTTAAAATTTATTTTGTAACTTTACATATCTCTTAATCTCTTAAATATTTTTTTTCAATTTATTATAAGCAATTGAAAATCGATAAAATTTTAAAAAGAACCACCTGTCTACGAACGGGCCATGATTGGTCGCCATGTTGGTGACGTCATAACGTTCAAGGAATTTCACCATAGTACAGTGTCACGTAAATTTACTAAAAATATCCGAAAATTAGTGCAAAAATATTATTTATAACAGCAAATTTTATTTAGACATGTGTGATAAAGGATTCATAAAGGCAAATTTCGAAAAGATATCCATTTGATGGACGATTTGGAAAAATTGAGCTTAAGTAAAGTAGTCGTAATGAATATTACGTGATAATGGACCGCGACCGGTGTTTGTCATTGTTGTTCATTGTACACATTACATTTAGAAACATAATTGTCATAATGTAATTGTTGTTACATATGGGTAGGTGATATTCGTGTAAAATAAAAAGCTAACAAACACGATTGGCGCGCAACTTCGACTTTAGATATCAAAAAACTTCATAGGTACCACTAAATATTATACAACCCGAAATCTGTGGAGCCTTTATTTTTATTTATTTTTTGCATAACATCCTTAAAATTTTCGGTATTTTTTATTATTTGCATATCCCTTTATAATATTAAACACAAATATCTATATAATATAATTACAAACACTAAAAAACTTTGTAGAACAAAAACGTGAAAATATTAATTCGGTACATTTTCAAATATCTCTTAAATGCGTCGACCGATTTTCACCATTCAAACAGAAATATTAGTTTTACGCCTATATCCGTCATTTAAAATTAAAATAATGAATATATCTCCATAAACAAAAAATCATGTTTTCAAGTTACGTAATTATACAAAAATGTCAACTTTGCTCGAAAGTTCCCTTAAAAATTTACTTTTCTCAATCTTTAATGATCAAATTATGATATTAATCAGAATCTAATACTAAATTAGAACAAGATAACAACATAATTAACATATTCTAATTGGAATCTAGTTAGACATAGAACATTTCTCAAAACTTTAGTACAGTTTGCTAGGTTGGGTATTGCGCGAATCACATAATAATGGGGAGTTATTTGTAATATTCGTACATAATGATGCGAAGCAAGCACGATAACTTTTAAGGTTCGATATTTATGATCAATGTATTCGATATTCATCAATATATTGACGATAATAACAAGATGGAATTGGTTATAAGTCAAAACACTGTATAAGCTATGTGCCACAATGAGTAGAAATGAACGTTGTGACGTCACACGGGCTCGGCTTTGTTCGGAAAACTGTCGGGGTGTTTTCGGTACTGGATTCAAAAAAATATTTTCGATTGGATTTTACTTTGTAATTACAATGAAAAAAAAAATCTAAAAATAGTTTTGTATGAAAACTTATATGTGATCTTTCCATTTATTACAAAAAAAAAGTTGGTTCAACAAACCAATTGTGATTGGAAAGCACGTGTCGAATACGTTTGTGATAAAGTCGACAGATTTATCTACGCAATAAAAAGATTGAGAGTCACAGTATCAACAGAAGCGGCTATTTGTGCATATCATGGTTACGTGTCGTCCGTACTCGCCTATGGTCTCTTATTGTGGGGTAATTCGGTGGATGTTATAAGAGTGTTTAGAGTACAAAAAAAATGTGTGCGTGCATTATGTGGGGCCTGGTATACGGATAGCTGTAAGCCCTTGTTTAAAAAGTACAATATTCTACCATTACCGTGTATGTATATTAGAGAATTATGCCTTTTTGTACAACAACATCCGAAATATTTTATAAAACACAAAGATGTAACCAACCACAATGCACCTAGAAATAAAAATAAATTTAAACATGAGGTCTGCTTACCGCAATGCAGGCTCGAATTGTATAAAAGGAACTCGTACATAAATGCTGTAAAGGTATATAACAAATTACCGGACGCCTTTAAATATTTATCTTTGATAATGTTTAAAAAAAATTAACGCAATGGTTAAAAGAAAAATGCTTCTACGATCTCAATGAATACATGTCAGATCGCGGTGAAGGAAACGCGGTGAAATATATAATATTGGTATATACCTTATAATAATTCATTGATGTTTAAAATGTACGGAATAAACACTGAGATTAAAATAGTTATGATGTTATAAATTACAATTTTTTTATAATAGTTTATGACATTAAAAATTAAATTTACAATAATTTATAATTGTATTCTTCAGCTGACATTGTTTGAACTGACATCGGTATAATAATGTAACTCTGACATCAAATTAATTATTCCTTATAAATCCTAATGCATGAGGTTTTTTTTGTTATTACTGTCTATTTTCTTAATTTATAAAAAATAATTTAGATGACAGTACAAGATAGTAAAATTAAATATTTGCACACCATATTTAATGGTAGAATGTACAGGGACCGTCATAGATTTAAGATCATACTTTGTAAACCTACATTCTAGCAAATAAATACATTTGAATTTGGTATTTAGCTTGTTTGGGTTTGGACGTACTCGGTAACCGTGTGTTTCTATGGATCTAGTGACCCTTAATTAAAAACCTTCGAGTTTGGTGTTAGATTGGTTTTCCAATTGGGGTCGTTAACTCTAAACGGACTAACTATTTACAATAGTTGTCTTGTAGCAAGAGTGGTTTTTTTTCGGTGACGTGTGTCTTGTGGCTGTTAGGTGCCAAAAAGAAAAAGGTAGTCATCTTGGTGCCCAATTGCTTGTCTATTTAGGGTATTGACTCTGAATAATTTTGAATTAGCAGAAGGCAGTTTAATACCGAGTGTTGTTGGACATCGAGCACAAGCCTTGGCTTTGATGTCTAATGAGTCGCCTGTTTGGGTTATTAACGCTCGACAGACATATAATTGGCAATATTGGTTTTGAGGTAAAAATTCTTATTGAGAGGCTCTTTTCGACGGTGTATAGTCGTAACTATTGGATGCCAGAAAATCCCTAACGTCGCTGCTCGAAATAAGTTACCCGTTTAGGTCAATAGCACTGAGCGAGTTAACAATTGACAAGGGCCGTGTAAGAAGCAAGTGCTTTTTTTGATCGGTTGCATATATCGTGTGGATGATGAGCTTTTTTTGATCGGTTGCATATATCGTGTGGATGATGAGCTTTTTTTGATCGGTTGCATATATCGTGTGGATGATGAGCTTTTTTTGATCGGTTGCATATATCGTGTGGATGATGAGCTTTTTTTGATCGGTTGCATATATCGTGTGGATGATGAGCTTTTTTTGATCGGTTGCATATATCGTGTGGATGATGAGCTTTTCTTGATCGGTTGCATATATCGTGTGGATGATGAGCTTTTCTTGATCGGTTGCATATATCGTGTGGATGATGAGCTTTTCTTGATCGGTTGCATATATCGTGTGGATGATGAGCTTTTCTTGATCGGTTGCATATATCGTGTGGATGATGAGCTTTTCTTGATCGGTTGCATATATCGTGTGGATGATGAGCTTTTGGGAAAATTTCCATAATTAGATTCCAGCCCATTCTCCTACATTTGTTTATGAATCTGCCTGCCATATCTGATAGCCCTTCTCTGGTTTCATATTCATTATTTGTTGTAGGGTTTCAGGTACAGGGAATTGGAGAGGTATATATACCACGCTTTGGTTAGCGTGTTACACCGTCGACCACATCATCGCTTGCCATCAGGTGAGATAGTGGTCAAGCGCGAACCTATCTATAATAAAAAAAAAAAACATATCAGTTTGATGTAATGAAACTGGTTGGTTATATTGTTTAGCATATAAACCGTAGCTATATTTATGATCTCCATTCAGAAATTACATTTGGTAGTGTATTCGAGATGGATACATTTCTTGACAGGTGCTATACAGATTGTCATTCGATGTCAGCGGTGGCGATACTAAAGGGTGGGGGATCGATTTTGTGATACTACGATAGCAGCTATATTTGTACGTATAGTGGTTGTTCTATAGGGAGCACCTCCTTATTTCTGTGTTGGTGTTTTGTGAATTTTTCTTTATCTTTTTTGTTCAGTTTTGGCTTATTTTGTCATTGGTTTCTTTCATTAACTGTGCGGGTTTTTCTGATAAATTCTATATTGGTCTTTTAGTAACTTTTAAGCTTTCCAGTATAGAGAGCATGATTTTTATGGTAATACTAGCACTTCGCCCGAGATTTCGTTCGCGTGATCCGTATTTTATCCTACTGATGACTTTTTAGTTTCATCACCTTAATGGTTGAATTTCCAAAAGTCCCTTCTTAGTGCTCCCATATATCATAAAAATAAGCCCTGTACAGTAAAATTATTCAAAAATCTTTAACACCCCCTAAATCGTCTTTTAGGAGTAGTTTCGAAAAACTAATAATGAAAACCTTTACTATTTACTAAGGTTAGTATTTATGCCAAAATTCAAATACATAAGGCCAACAAATTTCTATCTTACACTTTTCCAACTTACAAACTAGAAACTTCAAACAAACTATCAACCCCCCTTTGACCCCTTTAGGGGTGGAATAACCAAAAATCAATAAATACATAAATTATTTTAATCAATAAAGTCTAAAATAACACGTGTCTAACTGTAGAAATTTTATACAAATTTTCAAACCCCTTTTTACCCCCTTACGGGTAGAATTTCCAAAAACCAATAAATACATGAATTATTTTTATCAATCACGAGCTTAAAAGTAAAATTTCACGTGTCCAATTTACAAACTGTAGAAATTTCATAAAAAAATTTCAAGCTCCTATTTACCTCCTTAAGGGTGGCATTTCCAAAAATCCTTTCTTAGTGCGTACTTACGTCACTTGAGGAATCTCCCTGCCAAATTTCATATTTATACGCCAAGCGGTTTTTTGATATTTCGTGATAGGGAATGAGTGACCTTTCGTTTTTAATACATCAGATTTTACGTGTCATACTTTTCACGTGACGCTATTCCAAGTCCTGGTAGATTACTGGACCTTTTATACATTTCTTGCTCGTTCAACGTTTTTATTGTTAATGTGTTTATCATGGATTTCTGTTGGATTGTAGCTCTCTGCATTATGTAGTCTTATCCAAACGAATCTGACGACTATACTTCGTACTTTAAAAGTAATTGTGGTTGTGTTGTAATAATATGATCAAACTCTGTTTACTTGTATGTTTATCTGGAGAGATCTATTAAGTGTTAACATGAATATCTTGTTTATGATTTTGAGGTTTTGTTTGTATTTGTATTTAATGAGCCTCACTCCACGAGTGCTGGTGGTTCCACTACCGTATTTTCCAGCAACTAAATGCTAATGTTCCTTACCGATACCCCGATTTGTGCATTGAAATCACACATAGAGGTAATGTATTTTATGGAGGTACTCGTAATGAGTATTTCCAAGTTTTCATTAAAAAAATCATTACGACGAGGTTTCAGAAGTTGCATAAGCCTGTATAAATGCAAAACGCAGGTTTTCTAGAACTATTTGTGGTATACAAACTCTTTCTGATATTCCGGTGAAAGTTAAAATATTTTACTTGTATTTTGTCTGTACTAAGAAGAGGACATTTTTGGTTTTCAATGCGTGTAATCATCGTCTTCGATAATATCTTCTTTTAGAAGATGGACTTAAGTCAATCCCAGTATGTTATGGGTAATGTTTTGTAGCACTGTGTTTTGTTTTGATGATAGTGATTTAACGTTGAAAGTGCAATGTTTAAATCACTTTGCGGTATAAGGGATACTCTAAAAAACCGCTGGCAGAACGCCGTAGAAGTCACATTTGGAACTAGTATGAATTGCGATTAACCCTATACTGAACGAAGTCTTACTCGAAGAGTGGTAGAGTGCGATCGAAGTTGTAAAATTTTAATGTTGGAAATGATTTGGTTTGTTTGCTAAGTTTTTTTATATGGCTGTGATTAAGTTGCGGGGTTTGCCTATAGGCGAATAAATCGCAAGACTTGCCCTCAGGCGAATAAATCGCAGTACTTTTAAACTTGAGAATAAGTGTTTTAAGTCAAGAGTGAATAGTTTTCTTCTATGACCACATCATCGCTTACCACCAGGTGAGATAGTGGTCAAACGCTAGCTTATCAAAGCCAAAAAACAAAAAATAAGTTGTGGGCTTACCTACAGGCGAACAAATCGCAGGACTTGCCTACAGGTGAATAAATCGCTATATGCGAATAAATCGCTATATGCGAATAAGTCGCGGGTTTGCCTACAGGTGTATAAATTGCAGTACATATAAATTTGAGAATAAGTCGTGGGTTTATCTACAGGCGAATAAATCGCGGGACTTACCTACAGGCTAATAAATCGCTTTATGCGAATAAGTCGCGGGTTCAAATACAGGCGAGGCATGGTTCGCCGCTGGCCAACCGCAGTTAGTTGGGAGCCCAAGTAGTGTGCCAGCCACACACAAAAGGCTGCCCCGCCAACTGTCGAAAAAACCCGGCATGCACCACCGTGCTGGTTGGCAACCAGACGGGAGGGCCCGGTGGAGATTCCGGGGGGAGCCCGGGCGTTCCCGCAGTCTCCGGACTAGTGCCCCAATGATAACGTCCTTTCAGTGCGTGTCTGCAGGTTAGCAGCGTGAAACCTCGTCTCTCTTCCTTCTCCTCTACTCCATTCACTATTTTATATGATGAAAGAGAAAAAGAATACTGGAGATAAAAAGCGGCTGCACCCCCTCCTCCACAAAGTCGGCCGTCGGCCGAACAACGAGTGAAGACGGTTGCAGCAACCGGTTCCACGCTTCAAATGAGCGCGGACCTGGTATCAAAATTTAACGACCAGGACAAATCTTATCCGGCATCCCGATGGCTTCAGAAGATGGAAGACAACGCCTTGATCTTCGAGTGGACCTCGATGCAACAACTGCTGGTGGCGAGGCGTGCTCTGGTAGGCACCGCGGCACTTTGGCTGAAATCAGAATGTCCGATTGTGGGAATTTATGAATGTAAGGTGTTAGTTAAGTGGCAACACTTATTTAATAAGGGAATTTAAGATGATTGAGTGACAACACTGTGTGAAAGAGCGAGTATGTGAGCGGACGCGATTTTGAAGATGAAAGACGTTAACTTGTAAACGGGAATTGTAAAATAAATTTCGGAAGAATAAAATATAAGAAGTGAAGTTCGCTCAACCAGTTTTTATTTCGAAGATCCCATAATAAACACACTACATACATAAATGACAATAATTGCGACGACATAATATTAATCTTATTTCCTTTTGCATTTTCAGAAAGTAAGTTATCATAATGTTAGGCCAATTGTTAAAGGCAGTTTGAGTGATCTCCACGCAACTCAGTGGCCAACGGTAAAACCTTTTAGTGATGTCATTAGACAATAAGTTATCACTTTTAGTTTGTCAATTCAAGGCAAAGTCGAGTTGGAGCTCTTGCCTTGGAAATTACTGAACCAAACCTTTCTAATATTATTATAATTCCTTGCCATAGTTATAATCTTAATCTTACTAATATAAAATTCATGACATACGTTTGTGACTGCTGACTGACTGGCTCTCAAGAAGCGCAAGTACTGTAAACTAATTGGTTATTAAAGTTTTGAGTCGTTTAGGGTAACTGGATAGTAACTGAGTTGTGGAGGTCAACAAATCGTAACTCACATCATCATCGCATCATCAGCCTATCAATGTTCCCACTGCTGGGACACCGGCCTCCTCTCTGTGAGGGAATGGGCCGTAATCCACCACGCGGGCCCAGTGCGGGTTGGTGGATGTCACACGTCTTTGAACTTTTGGTTCTAGGACTTGCCGGTTTCCTCACGATGTTTTCCTTCACCGTTTTGAAATATTTTACACAAAGTAAAGCGCCTGCCTGGGCTCGAACCCACGACCTACAACTCGTAAGTCGCGGCCGATACCACTGGGCCACCACTGCTCGTAAAATAAAAAAAATCGTAACTAATGGTTTCTAATTTCGGTGCAATTATTTACTCTCCAACTTATTTGACTAGCTAGTAGACTACCTAGTCTACTAGCTACTAATCAAACTTGCTATTAAAATTAGTAAACTAAGCTACAAGTCAGGACTGGAAATAACGTCTTGCGCAGCCTTACATCCACAAGCTGGGGAGCATCTCCGCAAGTTCTTCGTACTTCTGGCCTATGTCTGTCTTTTTCTGCCGGGGAGTTTGCATGTCCAGTGTGGCATCGATCCACCCACGGTAGAGAAGTTGTTATAGCGCTAAATGGCACCAGCTGTATCATAACTGGATGTTTGAAACCTACCCCGCTTATGATATTGCAGCCACCTGCACCTTTCAGGATCTGAACGTGGCAAATGACAGAGCTGTCCAGGTGGCTACATACTGGTATATTCATTAATACGAAAAGAAGAAGACGTTATGCATTAGTTTCAATTTTGAAAATAGATCCAGGTTTACCTGTCAACCACATGTACAGATTTTAAGGTTGAAAATTGACGTTAAAACGCATTTTACCAAAATTTTAAACCAGTGATCTATTTTTAAGCACAAAATAGAAAGTATAAAGAAGGGCCACTCCCACCGTTTCGAAAACTGGCACCTAAACTTGACGGATTCACTAGGGTTGCTACTAATATTGATTCCGAATTTAAAAAAAGAGTAGATAGTGTAAGTTAGAAACACAAATACATCGATTCGTCTAAACATACATCGTATCATGCTTACTAGCCTTAGAGGGTAGCCAGAGTATCAAACAACGAGTATTAACAATGGTGTAGATCCCACCAAAAACATAAAAATATGGCAAGGCACCAAACTGGACAAAAACTTAAATGCGAAAAAGGCGTTGTCGACGAAGAAGAGTGACAAGTTTCATAGCCTGTCCTTAAACAAAGAAGTTTTCGTCTATGGACTTACACTACGTCTATGGAACTACAGTAAGCATCTTTATGTAATATCAGGCTTCCTCACATTGGCTACATCACTTACTAAAGTGTGTCTAGATTAAGCTGTCCACCCTTTGCCGACAATTATACAACCATTAAGCTAATTGAAAAAAAAATATAACCAGCCAAGTACGAGTGTACGAGTCGGACTCGCGTGCCGAGTGTTCCGTAGGAGTTAGGATTTTCGTTTAGGTTTCCCTGTAAATTATCAGTCAGCCCGTTTATGCCTCAAAATATATAATTAATTAAATATTCGTTACTATTCTTAAAACAAGGAAGTGGATTATTTATTATTTGAGTCAAAAAATTACCTCTGTTGTGTTTTTAATAGTAAAATATTGGTAGATTAGAATAAGAAATCGTCGATTGCGACCTTGTTTATGCACGATTATTGTATTTCAATGCATAGAAAATTCGCATATGCAAGACATTGAAAAATGTATAATTACTAGCTTCTGCCAGCGGCTTCGCCCGGATAAAGTCGAAAGTTAGGATAATTTTCGACTCGGGATAAAAATTTGTGTCAAATTTCATCCAGATCCGTTAAGCCCTTCTGGTGTGAATGAGTAACAAACTTACACACATCCATCCAAACTTTCGCAATTATAATATTAGTAAGATTTTGAATTTGGATTATTATTGTTATATATATGTAGCCATGTACGGAATTATAAGGCTAACAATTGAGGCATTTTACTGAAATTTTAAACCACTGGTTACTGTTTTTAAACATTAGTTTTGATAACTACGGATAAAAAAAACTGGGCCTAAGTATGTTAAAGTTGCAGGCTACCAACAACTTTTAAATGCCACAATGCTAATTTGCTTTTTTTAATTTTTAGTTGGTAAGTAATAAAATTTATTTGAGATGACTTTGCAATAATATTATCATCACCATTAGATTTGAGTCACATTTGCGAAAAAAGGAAAAATCTTTACAAAATGCAAATAGGGGTGGAAACATTTGGGCAAATGTGCCATTGGGATTAGGGTCAATATTTAAATTAGATGCAAGTTTACTTGTCAACCATGTATGGAATTTTTAGGCTAAAAATTAATAAATAAAACGCATTTTATAAAATTTTTACCCGACTGCCGAAAGAGGGTAATGTGTTTATCAGTTCTTCCAAACCCATCGTGTGGGGTATCAAAAATATATAACACTTATTATGTTAAAATGTAGGTACCTAATTCAAAAAAAAAAATAACAACTAAAAAATAACTAAAAAGGTGTAAATAAAAAAAGTTTATTAAAAAAATCAAAATACTCGACTGCTTAAAAAGCAAACTAAAAAGACGTAAACAAGAAGAAAATCATGCTGTGCAGTCGGAGGATAAATCTGGTTTTGGTCCGCCAGCTCGTATAAATAACATTAGACGTACTTCCAAAGTAATTTAATATAAAAAATATAAATACATAATAAAAGTGCCTAATTTATACAAATTATTAAAGTACGACATCCACGGCACGAGTAGTCACGGTTGCAGCACTTTTAAGTGACTCCTAGCAAGTATTTTGCACCACCTGCCAGCATAGCATCTGCACTATCACTGACATTACTTTCACTGGGCACTACACTTTCACTGGTTTAGAGGATCACAATGTCGCAACTTGAGGAGATTGTAGCTGCACAAAAAACCCTCGAAGACAGCTTCAGCCGGAAGATGGGAGAGTTGGAGGCGCAGATCCGATGCGCGGGGCCTGCCAAAGATACTGTGGCGAGGATTGCCGAGGAGTTTCGCGCCTTAAGAGAGCTGGTCTTCGGCATGCTGAGCCTGCTCCGAGGACAGATAAGCGAGTGCGCCAGACAGGTTGACGTGATGGAGACCAGACATCGGCGGAAGGCGCTAATTTTCCAGGGCACACCAGAGGTTGATGGTGAAGTCAGCAGCACAGTCATCCTGAACATTATCAACAAGAAGCTGGCCACTAAACCATTGGCTGCAACCTGCATAAAGTCTTATCATAGACTCGGTGTAGCCAACAAAGATCATCATAGGCCAATCCTGGTGAAGTTTTCTACCTATGATGACAAATTGGCGGTCTGAAAAGCTAAGACAGGCTTAAAGTCCATCTCAGTTAAAGAGTTCTTGACAAGGACACGGCAGAACATCTTTGGGAAGGCGCGGCTCCACATCGGAATGAGATCTTCTTGGAGACGGTGTTATTGTGGTGAAGGCCCCCGACGGGAACAAACATAAGATAACTTCAGTCAACGAATTGAGTCCACTACTGGCGAAGTATCTGAAGGTCCAGGGAGGTGATAACCTGCAAAACAAGACGCGTTAATGGTATTTATCTACTTATTTTCATTACTAATGTGTACACAATAGTCAGTAAGGTTTTACTTACCATAGCAATCTTGTCGTTAAGTTATCATTTTATTTTGTTCTTATCTATAATTTTATTCACTTTTCTTCTTATCATTTTGTTGCATAGTTCGTTTTGTTTTGCTAATGTAATGTGTAGTTTCCGCTTGGAGCTCTGTAATTTCGAGTATGCAATAGTACATTGTGATACAAGGGTGGAAAGTAGGTTATTGCAAACGAGCTGTCATTAACAAGCCCGAGCCGAAGGCGAGGGTTTTTATTGGCACGAGTTTGCAATAACTTACACGCCCGTGTATCACACGATATTTTTCAATACAGTTGTGGGAAATAGTAAAAACAAATCAAAGAATTAGATTTGTTAATAAAAAAAAATAAAAAAATAAAAAATTGCGCGTTTTTGCAACTGGACATATTTTTTTACAACGAAAACAGCCTACACAGCCTATATGATTTTTGACAAATGTTGATGTGAAAATAATTAAATTGAAACTGGTAATTAAATATATTAAACAACCATTAAAAACTTTTGAAAGTTCAATGCTAAAACGTACGGAATCATTCATTTTTCCTCGTATAAAATCTATCCCATTTTATTCTATGTATGAAAACTCTTTGCTACTAAACTTTTTAAATTGACTTATAAATTTAAAACTAAACTGCAAAACTAATGATCGAGCTCGTAAACAAAAGTCACGACCGCGTAACAGAAAGATGCCTATGCATAAGATTTAATTTTGGAATCATAATTATAGCCTCTGAAAGTACGCCATGTTTAACAACTGTATTGAAAAATAACTTTACCGTGTTTACCCTCAAACTTTTTTTTATATGCCTCAAATGTCAATCAGAATTAATATTATTTTATAACTACCGTCAAACAGTAATGTTACCTGACTTTATTCGGATACGTTCATGATTGTTTGGCAAGGTGCGTTCCGAGTTCCATTATTATTGCATATGTAGCTTGTTTTATGTTTGAATATACTTTCTATTTTCTATAAACTTTCATCGTTACCTTTTTACTTCCTCCAATGTTATTTTTATGTAGTGTTTGTAACCTATTACAAATTATGATGTTAGCTGGCGGGTGGTGCAGAGATGCAAGCGCCATCCTTTCTTGTAGTGTTTTTGTTTGTGTGATTTGTTTGTTATTTTAGTATATATTTTATTTATTTATTTACTTCCATATGATGTTATCTGACAACGAATCCTTTTATTCTACCAACGCATCAACTGCCTCTTCTTCTGATGTTAGCTTAAACTCTCGCTCTCGCGTCAAAGGTTCAGCCAAAATCCTGGCCGAATGTTTAACGTGTGTCACATTAACGCTCAAAGCATTCCGAGCCACCATAGCGAATTGGCCGATACTTTTGCCAATAACAATGTTCACGCCGTCCTGATTTCAGAGTCCTGGCTCAAACCTGAACTTCCATCTGCCACCTACTCTCTTCCTGGTTTTGTTCTTCTTCGGAATGATCGGATTGGTAAGAGAGGGGGTGGTGTAGCAATTTACCTTCGTGATGATCTTCCATTTAAAATTCTTACCACTTCTGTTTCTAATGATTCTGCCGAGTTTCTTTTTCTAGAGGTTTGTGTCAAAGGAGCTAAAACCGTTTTAGATGTTGTTTACTGCCCAAGGGGGGGCAGTAAACAACACCTAAAACTTGATTATTTCACCGAAATTGAATCGGTGTATGTAAATCGGAATATTGCTCCCTTTGTCTTCACCCCAGTTGACCCAGAAGAGATCAAAAAAATAATCCTATCCATTAAATCCAAAGCTGTGGGCTGCGATACTATAAGTCGTCATATGATCGTGTCGGCTTTGGATCAACTTCTTCCTGTAATCTCCCACATTGTTAACTTCTCTCTTTACTCCGGTGTTTTCCCTTCTTTTTGGCGTAATGCTCATGTTCGAGCCCTGCCTAAGATTTCCAATCCCACTCTTTCCAGTCACTTTCGCCCAATTTCAATCCTTCCTTTTCTTTCCAAAGTGCTCGAGGCCTGTGTTCATAAACAATTGTCTTACTTTATTTACCACAACTCCCTCATCAGCCCGTTTCAATCCGGTTTCAGGCCCGGGCACAGTACCGTGTCAGCTCTCCTTAAAGTGACTGACGATATAAGGCGGGGAATGGAGGACACTAAAGTTACTGTTTTAGTTTTAATCGACTTCTCCAACGCCTTTAATACCGTCAATCATGATATCCTTTTGTCTATCCTTTCTTATCGTAAGGTCTCTCACGAGGTACTGGAATAGTTTTCCTCTTATCTTCGGGGGCGTCAGCAGTCAGTTCGTACTGCAGACCTTGTAGCTGGCGTCCCTCAAGGCGGTATCTTATCTCCTCTTCTGTTCTCAATTTTTATAAATCTTATAACCACCGAGCTTCAGTGTGCGTATCATCTCTACGCTGACGATTTACAGCTCTGCTGTCAGGCGGGTGTTGACAGCTTATCGGATGCGATCGAGGGATGATTAAAGACTGGTCAGACCGATTCGGTGTGGCGGTTAACCCTGCAAAATGTCAGGCTATCATACTTGGGAGCCCCCATAGTTTGAGAAAGCTCGATAGCTTAACTGTTGCACCCATAATCTTCGACAACGTACCAATTCCGTTTAGCTCCGAGGTTAAGGATCTTGGTTTGCTCGTCGACACTTGCCTTGACTGGCGCAAACAGGTAACGAGTGTGAGCCAAAAGGTCACCGGAACGTTGCGTTCACTGTATCGGCTAAAAAATCTTCTCCCAGCTCACATAAAGGCCATCCTTGTACAGTCCCTAATCTTTCCCATAATTGACTATGGTGATGTGTGCTACTATGACCTGAATGCAGACCTACTCAATAAACTTGACCGCCTTCTAAATAACTGCATTCGATTTGTCTTCAACCTCCGTAAGTATGATCATGTATCCACTCATCGATCACTTTTAAAATGGTTACCCATTCGTCAGCGTAGAGCACTGAGGGCCTTGACTACCCTGTTTTCTTTTATTGATAAACCTCGTCCTTCTTATCTGACTTCTCATGTTCAATTCCTTTGCTCTGCTCACAGTAAAAATCTTCGTTCCACCAATAATCGTCTTCTTCAATGTCCCTCTCACCACTCTGGGTTTATCCACTCGTCCTTCTTTGTCCAGGCTATCTCTCTTTGGAATGCGCTCCCTCAGAATATCAGGATGGCAACCAGTCGGTTCTCTTTGAAATTTAAGGCACGTGAGCACATTCTTAAGAAGTTTGCAGAATCATCACAGAATTGATTTGTTGGTTTCGGTTTCTCTATAACATTGTTTATGTATGTATGTATCTAAGTATATATTTATATATATTTTTTTTATTTATATTTTTCTCTATTTATCCTTTCATTTAGTTGCACCTGCCTTTTTTTATCTCTGCACCACCCCAAGGTCGACTGGTAGAAAATGCCTAAGGCATTAAGTCCGCCTTTGTACTTGTGCATAAAGTTTTAATAAATAAATAAATAATAGTATATTATGCAACTAGTGAATAAAGGATGGATTTAAAGCGAGGGCCATAGATGAATCACGAGCAAGTGAAGGATTCTAACGATGATTGAATCACAAACATACCGAGTGATTCAAGTGTTAGAATCCTGAGCGACGTGCGAGGCCAGCCTGTCGGTTTTTTATCGGTTACATTTCGGGAAGTGTGCGACGGAACTGCACAATTTGATTCCGCCTAGCCCTTTCCATCATCGGACTACAAGACGTACGGCCATGCGCCATCGGTACATGGTAGACATCCCTCCCATACGCACAAAGCGTTTTGCTAATACTTTCATTGTGCGCATAGCTAAGGAGTGGAATTCCCTTCCGGAGTCTTTGTTCCCTGATAGCTACAACCTTGGGGTCTTTAAGTCAAGAGACAGACCTATTCAGAGAGTACAAACCTATTCAGGTTTCTTCTAGGCAAGCGTGCTTCACCGTAGACCACATCATCGCTTAACATCAGGCGAGATAGTGGTCAAACGCGAGCCTATAAATTATAATTAAAAAAAGACGCGAGTGATTCATGGTATTCCTTGATAGTATCCGTTTTATTCAAGAGTTGCATATTTTACTTTATACCGTGACTACGAGAAAAAGAAAGATTTAAGCGAAAAGCGCAAGGAATTTCTATGTCGAGTATTTTTTGCACAAGGAGTTGGTATCGAGTATTTTTTGCGCAAGGAGGTTGTAAAACATTGAGATGGAGTTTGATTATTTTGGTGTGTTCTAAATTCAAACATATTGCTTTTTATTCATTGTTTTCAGTTAGTAAAATAAGGTTTTTAGAGGGGGAATGGTATAATAGAATATTATGCAATTAGTGAATAAAGTACGGATTTAATGCCATATATGAAACGCGAGCAAGTGAAAGATTTTAACGACTAAATCACGACCGTAGGGAGTGATTCATGATGATTGAATTACTAGCTTAGCGAGTGATTCAATTGTTAGAATCCTGAGGGACGCGAGTGATTCATGGCCCTCGATATAAATCCGTCCTTTATTCACTAATTGCATAATATACTATTATACCATTCCCCCTCTAAAAAGCTCATTATATAATAATACACACGTGTACGTCTGAGTACAGAATGCATCAAGCATTAAGTCCGCCTTTGTGCCTGTATGTTGAATGTAGTTTTAATAAATAAATAAACAAACACACCAATATATTCAAAGTCCATCTCAATGCTATACGAAATATTGGTGTGCGGTGGTCGAATATATTGGTATGTTGTAAATTCAAACACCGAAATAGTGATCAAAAGTGCTCTTTATTCACTATTTTCAGTGAAAAAAATAAGTTTTTTAGAGGGCATAAAGGTAATTAAGAGATCTATGCAATAATATCATCACCATTTGATTTGTGTCACATTCGGGATATTCGCCAAAAAAATCTTTAATAATTAAAATATTTCGGTAACAATGAAAAATTCCAACACGCAGCGCAGCAGCCGAACGCTCAACCACTACGCCAACATTAAATAGACTAGCTATTCCGTTATACACATGTTAGACTCAGAGACTGAAAATGCTAATTAGTAAATTATAGTCGGCGCCATCTTTGATTTTGGTGGTTTTGGTTTTTGGTTTTTGATAAATCATAAGTTCGAAAAATATTTGACCGAATTTAGTTTCACCTAAAACTTTTCAACTATTATCGTTTCGTTTTTTTTTACTTCATTGAAGTCACGTCTGCCACTGTCTCAGTTTACCTATTAATAATTCGATTTTTTTCGTTACTACGTCGTTTCATTTGGTCGAAAAACTTTTTTCCGAAATTACACTTAGCCAAAATAACATTTGTTCGAAGTATTATGTACCCGAACATCCTAAAATGCTAAACACTGAATATGCCTTACTGAAATACAAAGTGAGAGAGAAGCGGTGGGCGATTACAAATAAATGAGCAGCGAATTGAAGAAAAATAAAAAATATGTAAATTTAGTTCCAGGTATTCCCATTTCAACTACAAAATCCCTAAACTCATCACCTTCTGTTGCTGAGTCTTTGCTAATAGAAAATGTTAATGTCTGCGATAATAATATTAATTAATTATATTATTCCGTACATCTATATTGTCCTATCCTATTTACAGCTAAATAAAATTAAAAATTAAAATTTATGGAGACGTGGAGCGGTCTTTCGCTTGCTGAGCAGCCAACGCCTGTCTTTTTTTGATACATAGTCGACTTCACCTAGTCTAGTATTAGTTAGGAGGGTGTTGTGTTGTCCGTATCCGAGGTAGGCGTCACCAGGGGTCTCTAGATCCTCGATGTGCAACTCGCGTAGTCGACGCAGCATGTCCTCGTTTAAATCTTGTGCACGGAGGTGCCATGGATCCCAATCGAGCATATCCCAGAGTAATGAGGTTTCTAGGCGTCTTGGGAATTGTCCGCTGGTCTTGAGAGCCATTCAACATTGGCGTTCTATTTTTAATAAGTTGCTCTTACTGTAACGTGAGAGTAGTTGTACCACGCCGTAATCCAATATAGGAAGTAGGCAGGCCTGAACGACAGCAAGTTTCACAGTCATATCCATCTTGGCGTGCCATCCTACGATGGGGCTAGCGCGCCACGTGCTCGTCGCGCCTTCTGCACCACGTAATCCGTCTGTTTGGCCATGGTTATGGTCTTGTCTAAGTGTACGCCCAGATATTTTATACTGTTTTTAAATTCAATTACCTCGCGAATGGTTCTGCGGTAGTTTCTCTTGTGAGTGAACATAGCACACTCCGTTTTGTCTACGTTGCATTTTAGCCCCCAGCGACGGTAGTAGTCGATAACAGTGTCGGCGGCCCAGCCCGCGCGGTGTGTTGCGCTGTTCGGGTTGGGAGACCTGTTACGGATGCATAGGTCAGTGGCGTACTAGAGAGTTTTTCTAGTTGTAGAATATATTCCTTGCATTCTGCGTCGGTTGTGATTTCCTTTGGTAGGTGCGTGGTTTTATCCCTTAAGGTTTGTTGGAATTGTTGTCTGATTTCTTCGTTGTTTGCAACAGCGCGGGTATTTCGTACCAGTGTTTTATCTCTGTCCACCACTATACTTACGTCTAGTAGCCAGGGCATATGATCGGAGCCAACCGGTGTTGTTTGTTATGGTTTCGAAATCTTGCGCATCGTGTGAGAAGATGGCTGCATCGAGGATGCCATAGCCCGCACTGTTAGGTCGCGAGGGTAGGGCCGTGTGGTGTATGGTGCAGACGTCGGAGTTACAGAGGTCGCGGATGAGTATTCCCGCCCCTTCGTCTCTAATCTGGTTGAGTGTGGTCATCTTAAGATTGAGGTCCCCGATGGTGATGTTTGGAGCTTCGGTTATGATGATTTCTAGCTCATCATTAAGCGCTGCGGCGTTGAAGTGCTCTGATCTGTGCGGTATGTATATCCCCTAAATTATTAGGGAATCTCCAGTCAAATGATCATAGGTAAGCTTGATAGCGACGCTTTCGATGAGGCGGTCTCTTTCTCTGGTACCTGGGGTTACGTCGATTTGACTCCAGCGTATTCCTAGCATCTCAATCGCGTCACATCTAACTACAGCCAAGTATGTGACATGGCTGTAGTTAGATGTGACGCGATTGAGTGCGTGATCTTGTCGTAGTTGCGCAGATTCATGCGGATTTTGGAAAAGTCCACCCAACACTCGTTGACTACGATTATATGAGGTTTATAACGGTCGGCTAAGGATTTGAGTTCGAGGAATTTACCCTTCCATCCTTGCGCATTGCGGTGCAGTATGCGCAACTTATGATATTGATTTCTAGGATTATTTGTTGAGAATTTTTAGGAGAATTTCGTGTTGTAGCTGTAGCTGGTGTAATATTTGTTTCATAGTTGTTTGTAGCTCTTGCCCTAGGGGCTCCATGCTGTACGTACGAGACGTTTTCCCGTCGGTGCTTCTCTTTTTTTTCTTTCTTTTTCTTCGTGTTGTGCCAATTGACGGTTCACTGCATTCTGAAACTTCCTACATTTAGCTCGGTTGGCCCCATGGCCCGGTTTTTTGCGTGCTGTGCATATTTCAATATTTATGCCTTCTTCGTTTTGAAGTGTGGAGGTGGGGTGTTTCTCACCGTGACACGCCGATGTCGCATGCGTGAAGAGAAAACATTTCTTACATTGTACTACTCTCCTGGGGTTATCTATGTATTCCTGAGGCTTCATGCTGAAGTCCCAAAAGTACGCATGCTTTGTTGTCTTCAGAAGCGTAGCAATTACATCGTATGAGTGGGCACCATCAAAGATAAATAATTGTAGGTTACCTTTAATTGTTTTCATTTTGATCGGTCTCACACCGATGTACCTCTCCATTTCCTCAAGGCATGATTCATTCGTCTCATTGTAGATGTTTGTGATGAACACAACTTTCGTCTTATGGGTCTGCTGGGCTTTAGGAAAGCGTGTCACGAAGCGGAGCCCGTCGTCAAGCTTCCTCAACTCTTCTGTAATTATTTTCCTCATGTCCGCGGTGTATACGCGGATCGTGATGGTTCTTTTTTTACTAGCCGTGGCGTGTCTTGCTCCATGCTCTGTGGGATTTTTTTTTTTTGTTATTCCGGATCGTTGATTTTCTTGGCGTCTGTTACGATTATGTCGGGGATGTGAGTGGATGATGTGATCACTCTCGGTTGTCGCTGGATCGCTGTCGCGTTAGGAGTGACAGCACCTCTCTTTCTCTTCTTGGGTTTCGGTGAGGTAAAAGTCGCGTGTGCGTAGTCTTTTTCCCTTTCCAATTCGTCTTTGTGCTCCTCTTCGGTAGAGAGCGAGGAGAAGCGGTTGCTTATTGTTATGTTAGGCTGTTGCTGCCAGGCAACAGTCGGACTGACGGCGCGCGCCTGCGTCGTCGCGTGACTGAACTGAGTCGAAGAAGCGTCGAGACGGTCAAGCTGGCGCAAAAGCGGCATCGATGGCTTCATTTGGTTTCATTTGCGCGGCACCAGCGGTCACGCTGCCGGGCGCCTTCGCAGCAATCGCGCCATCAAAGGCGTGATGCGGCGTCCGGCGAGCGGGGTGGCCCGACCCACGAAGAGATGGCTCAGTCCTTGTACTTTGGGTCCTGGGCACCTCTCTATATTGCGATATTATTTTGTTCACTGTACCACATTCACAGGTCACGTTTTCTTAACTTTCAAGGCCTGTAGTTGGCATGTACTTAACATTTAACTGTCCGTTGCACTTGCGGCAGTCTTTCTTATTTAATTTGCAAAAGTTTATATTACACGAATAAATATTAATTTCGTTTACATAGTTCACTAGGTGTCCGTTTGAAATATTTGCTGAAATTTTTATAGAACATTTCACGGCACTTCTTTTGTTACACAATCTACAATTTAATTGTTTAATCTTAGTTTGGAGTCCCTGCCACTCATAATTTTTTTTATTATGTTGATTTTGCGCAGTACCAACAAGCAACTGCGTATTGTCCTTCGTTGTCCGGGGAAAGTTCACTTACACTATCTAATTTATAGTTACTGTTTTTTTATTATTTACTATTGCACTGTCCGTGTCCATTTCACTAGTTTCACTGTTTTCGGGAGGGCCTAAAGGGCCTCTCTTAGTCTCCACACTCATATGAGCGCAAACTGATGTGGGTAGTGTTATAAAAATATTGCGTCAGTCGAGGCAATAGGCACGGAGCGCGCGAGAGAGCTCCGTGTGCGCACGTCTACTCGCCACGGCTACCGCGGTGACCTCCTAGTCCCGCAGGGCTCAGTTCTTGGTCCTTTCTTGTTTCTTATTTATATTAATGACTTGCCTTACCTCATAAACGATAACCATGATATAATGTTGTTTGCGGATGATACTTCACTTTTGTTTAAACTTAAACGTCAGCAGCTGGTTACTGACGATGTTAATAGCGCGATCTCAAAAGTAGTTCACTGGTTCAATGTTAACAATTAACTTCTCGTTAAAAAAAAAACTTTATTTACCTGACATAAAGACAGCTCGTTTAGAGTACTTTAGCTATTTTCATAGTGTAATGTCGTACGGTATTCTGTTGTGGAGAAATACCGCCGACATTCAGACTATCTTTGTTTTGCAGAAAAGAGCTTTTCCATCAATTTATAAATTAAGCCCGAGTCACACTCTCAGAGAGAAATTTAAGGAGATTAATGTGATGACTGTGCCTTCTCAGTATATTTATGAAAATCTAATACTAAATACTTTATTTGCCCATAAAAACATAAAATTGTTCAAAAATACAGTGATATTTATAATATAAATACTAGGAACAAACACAAATTTGTAGTACCTAGAACAAGGCTCAACAAAATAGGTGGCTCGTTTAGAAGTCAATGTATATGCTTTTATAATAAGCTTCCAAACCACGTACAAGATCTAAGCCTGAATAAATTCAAATCTTTCATTAAACGTAAGTTGTGCCAGAAAGCGTTTTATACCGTTAAAGATGACGTTGAGGACAAAAGGGCTTGGGATTGAGCTGCTCCAATTAATTTATTAATTGTTTTTTTGCATCGTGAGTATTGTTTTTTCTTTTGGTTTTCTTGCAATGACAACGTCAATGTCACGTCTTTTTAAATTATTATATTATTTTATTTTAATTATTGTGAATGTGAAGTCTATATTAATCATTCTTTTTATTAGCTTGTTTTTTATTAAAAAAAAACTCAGTTAGTTTTTATCATGGTCTGGCAGTTTGAGTAATTCATGCGGGCTACCCGAATGTGCTTTCTTTGGTTTTGTTCGTCGAATCGTTGAGCTCCTTAAATTCTGAGTTGAGCTGCACGGTTATTGACAAATGCGTGCACTGACTGGACAGGTCCACTCAATCTGGCTGGTTCTTTCCTCAAAAGACCATTTCAGACATCAATCTACATGGTCTTCACATGATCTAACCAAGATTTTGTCGAGTGACCCCTGAGTTTGTTACGGCCTTTCTTCTCAGAGTAGTCGGATAGGAAACGCCGACCTCATCTGGTTTAAAAAAATATGATCGGCATATAAAAGTGTTTGTACAAACCAACTTACAGAAATAAATCATTTATCATTTACCATTCTTCCAGTCCATTTCTGCCCAATCTCAGTCCTTCCCTTGTTACCCAAAGTGCTTGAGGCCTGGGTCCACAGACAACTCTCTACCTTTGTGCAGTGCAATTCACTGATCAGCTCTCAACAATCTGGGTTCAGACCCGGGCACAGAAGTGAATGGCGATGTAAGGGCAGGACTGGAAGACACCAAGTCACTGCACTAGTGTTGGTTCATTTCTCGAACACCTTAAATACCCTCAGTCACGTAATCCTGTTAACTGATTTATCATATGTAGTGGTCTCTCCCGAAGCCCTGGAATGGTTCACCTCCTCCCTTCGGAAACGTCAGTCTTTGGTCTAAGGTTAAGGTTGCCCTAATTGACGGCACGAACTATTTTGTGCGCGGGGTTAAAATGCATGCTATCTCATCTGACAAAACGTGCAAAAGAGATATATGCTGTGATGATCAGTAAGAAGCTATTTCGCGTACGAATACACAATTTTGCAAGTTTGTAGCGAAATGGATAATGATTTAGGACGAAAACGAGCGTGCGAAATTTTATAAACAGACTTTTGGGAATTTGGATATCATGAAAAAACTACTAAATGTATGTGTTCGAAATAAAATTATTTGCATTTATCCCAGTGTGGTGACTGTTTTGCAATCTTCTTTCTTCTTATGGTATTTATTTGCGTGTTATAGTATGAGCCAAAACTTAAACGGCAAGATTGCAGCGACCTAGAAACAGTGCATGGAAACAACCTTACACGTGTAGCCTAAAGCGCTGACGCCGCACAGTGACGTTGGTCATACGATGCCCCTGTTTACCGGATGCAGGTGTTTTTCCAGAAATATGTAATTATGTGAACTAGCACTCATTCTGTATCTAGCATCGATCGGAATAGGAATTCTATTTTTGTTATAATTAATATTGTAATTTTACTTTAATTAAATATAGTTAAAATCATTTTGGTTTTTTTTGGGTCCTCCGACAGCGACGTACATATTTGGCGTAGTCGGATACTCGAGGCGTCTCGAGTTAAGCTAGATAGGGCTATTCTTATATCGAATACCGTCCCGCTAATTCGCTACCGCCGTCGTGAGCGATCGCGATCACCGAGTATCCTGAACAAGAACCTGACGTCCTGCGCGGAGGAGAAATCCAGACATCGATCCCAGAGGTATCAAAATGCAGGTTATGTAAGTACACTGACAATCGTTTCTGTGAGTTGCTTTCAATTCCCTTTCCCTTATCTATAGTAGTTAATTTTTAGTAGCAATCATTTTTCACCCTAAGCAATCTACACCAGAATGGCCATCGCGCTCTAGATTAGCACGTAGGATAGATATAGACCTAAATAGAGATATCAGTGTAGATTTAGATACTACAGTTGATACGTTAGAGAATTCATAAAGGTTAGAGAGTTTCGAACCTGTCATAATGTCCGACCTCGATTTGATTTTTAAGACCTTACGTTTAGTTCCGGATTTCGACGGTAATCCACATATCTTACCAAGATTTATACATCTTTGCGATCAAACTGCTTCTGAGTATCTAGGAGCTAACCCAGAAAATGCGTTGGCTAAGCTATGTCTAATAAACGGCATTTTAAATAAAATAACTGGACCAGCTGCGAGAATTATAAATTCAAACGGCATATCTAAAGATTGGGATAGTATTAAAACGTGTCTTATAAATAATTTTTCTGATCAGCGAGATGAGACCGCTCTTTACAATGACCTTATGCTAGCAACTCAGGGAAACAATTCACCTCAAGAATTTTATGATCGATGCCTTAATTTATTCAGCACCATTATGACGTATGTTACTCTACACGAGAATATTCAAACAACCATAGAGGCTAAACGTACCCTGTATCGGAAGCTAACCATGCAGGCATTTGTTCGTGGTTTAAAAGAACCGCTGGGTTCACGTGTACGATGCATGCGTCCTGATAGTGTCGAAAAGGCGCTTGAATTTGTGCAAGAAGAATTGAACGTTCTTTATTTGCAAAACCGCCATGATCCGTTAACTGATAAATGATCTAGAATGCAAATAAGCCATTGCCGATGGTTTCATCGACACATGTCAATCCTATACATAAAACGTTCAATTTTAATGCACGAGCGGAGCCTATTGCAATTTTTCAGCCGCTTCAGACATGGAGACCGAATTATCGGGGTAATCAGTCTATCCCGTTTGGGAATGTTTCCGGAATGCCTTCGCATTCACAGCAAATGTATCGCGCGCCGATGTCGTATACGCAGCAAATGTTCCGCGCGGCTCCACCAAATTATAACCGTTTCAACAATAATTTCCAAATGCAACCGCGAGTTGCTCCTCAAAGTTCTGGCCCTAAGCCGATGAGTGGCGTTAGCTATTACGTTACTAGAGAAAAGCCAACGTTTGGCCAATCAGGAAATCGTGACTGGCGTATGAACGGAAACCCGCCGCCATCTAATTACTTTAAAACTAAAGAGATGAATATGAACGTATGCGTAGATGACGGTGGCCAACTTTATTATTATCCGGAATATTCTATTGAACCCGGTTATGATTGTTACCCGGCAAATCCTGAATATTTTAACATAGAACCAGCATATTGCGCAAATACTGATTGGAGTTATGAAAATATCGCTGTAGATTATCCAGTCGCTTCAACTAACGAATCTGAAACATCCACATCTAAACCTGCTAGCGAGGAGGATTTTCAGAAGCGGACGAAATCAGACAAGTTAAAATAGAACTAAATTTACAGACACAAAGACAGCTCCCATTCATTCAAATTTCACAACCGCCTTTAAGATTATTAATCGATACGGGCGCAAATCAGTCTTTCATTAGTCTGGAAGCCGTACAAAAATTTTTCAGTAACTTCCCTTTAAATTTTGATCCCTTCGAGGTCACAAATGTACATGCTACAACAAGGAATAATTATTCTATAAATATTCCCACATTTACTGAATTTCAGGAACACGATGATATTAAATTATTTATTTACAAATTTCATGACTTTGACGGGCTTATAGGGTTGGATCTACTGGAAAAATGGGAAGCTAAAATCGATCTTAAAGATAAATTGTTAATAACGCGTAATTCTACTAACTCAATTAGTATGTACAATTCGCGTAATGTAAACCTATATGAGGATGTCATACCAGCTAACTCGTCAAAAATACTGCGAGTACCGATTAATTTACATGACGGCGGTGCGTTAATTGCCGAACACACTATAGCGAATTGCATTATTAGAGATTGTATAACTACGGTAACAAATAACCGCGGTTTTTTGGAAGTCTCTAATCCCACTTCACATGATTTGATATTTTCAATGGATCGTGCCGTACAAGCGGAGACTTATAATATTCAGTGCGAACGTACCGAACAACAATCTTATGAAATTCAGCACGCGCACGTCGAACAAATGTCAGCAAGAGCACAAGATTTTATATCGCGTTTGCGGACAGACCATCTTAATGATGAAGAACGTATTAACTTAGAAACTTTATGCGGAAATTACGCCGATATATTTTACATAGACGGAGAGGCTTTAACATTTACTAACAAAATAAAACATCGTATTCGAACCACCGATGAAGTCCCGATTCACACAAAAAGCTATCGATATCCGTATATACATAGAGATGAGGTCAGGGATCAGATAAGCAAAATGTTAGATCAGGGCATTATTAGACCATCAGAGTCTGCATGTAGCTCGCCTATCTGGGTCGTCCCAAAGAAGGCAGACGCTGCCGGGAAAGCCAAGTGGCGGTTAGTAGTCGACTTCAGGAAGTTGAATGAGAAAACCCATGATGACAAGTATCCCATTCCGAACATCAACGACGTTTTGGATAAACTGGGGAACTGTCAATATTTTACAACTCTTGATCTTGCAAGTGGATTTTACCAGGTAGAGATGGATGCCATCGACATTCCCAAGACCGCGTTTAATGTGGAAAATGGCCATTATGAGTTTTTAAGAATGCCCATGGGGTTAAAAAACGCACCATCGACATTTCAACGTGTTATGGATAATGTCCTCAAGGATCTCCAGAACACGGTCTGCCTAGTATATTTAGATGATATCGTAGTCTTTAGCACATCCCTACAGGAACACATAATTAACCTTGAAAAAGTATTCAAAAAATTACGGGAGTCAAATTTTAAAATACAATTAGACAAGTTAGAATTTCTTAAACTAGAAACATCTTATTTAGGACACGTTATCACAAGAGAAGGCATCAAGCCAAACCCAGATAAAATTACCGCAATACAAAACTACCCTATTCCAACTACTCCCAAGGAAATTAAACAATTCCTCGGTCTAGTTGGGTACTATAGAAAATTCATCCCGGACTTCGCCCGCGTAACAAAACAATTAACACAATGCTTAAAGAAAGGTAGAAAAGTAATACTTAACTCCGAATACACCGCCAGCTTCGAGAAATGTAAAGCCCTAATAACCAATGATCCGATTCTACAATACCCTGACTTCCATAAGGAATTCATTTTAACTACTGACGCCTCTAACGTCGCGTTAGGTGCTATCCTATCACAGGGAACGGTGGGCGCTGATAAACCTGTTTGCTACGCGTCCCGCACACTCAATGAAAGTGAAACAAACTATAGCACGATTGAAAAAGAACTTCTCGCTATAGTTTGGGCCACAAAATACTTTAGACCGTATTTGTTCGGGAGAAAATTTAAGATCATTACAGAACATAAACCACTTCAGTGGGTAATGAGTCTAAAAGAGCCCAGCTCTAGACTTACTAGGTGGAAGCTTAAACTATCCGAGTATGACTTTACTGTAATCTATAAAAAGGGTTCAAGTAACACAAACGCGGACGCCCTTTCCCGTATTCAAATACATAATGAGGAAACCTGCTCTTTAGCAGTAAATACTTCTGAACGCCCGGCTTCAATAGGTAACTCGTCCACGGTATCAGCCCACACCAGTCAGGAAAATCCCATTCTCGAGGTTCCAATTGTTGACCAACCGTTAAACAAGTTTCATAGACAGATTTGCATAACCGTAGTTGGCGATATAAAAAAACGCCCTACAGCATCCAAGCCCTTTGATACACATACCAGAACAGCCGTCCAAGTATCTCAATCTAATTTAGAATCAGATATTATAAACATTATCAAAGAATATGTAAACCCAAAAGTTCAGACTGCGTTACTTATAAATCCACCCTTGGCAATGTACGAAATCATACCTATTATTCAAGATAAATTTAAAAGCTCGGCAATGAACCTTGTTTTAGCCAAGAGGGAGGTCGAAAACGTTAAGGAATATTTAAGGCAGCAGGAGATCATTAAGCATTACCACGATGGGAAAACAAACCACCGTGGAATAAACGAATGCTACTTAGCCCTCTCCGAGCGTTACTATTGGCCAAAAATGAAAAATGAAATAACAAAATTCATCAACAATTGTACTATCTGTGGCCAAGCGAAGTATGATCGTCATCCTATAAAACAATGTTTTAATATAGTACCCCCGGCTACCAAACCATTTGAGACCGTTCATATTGATCTGTTAACAATCCACAATGAAAAATACCTAACAATTGTGGACGTATTCTCCAAATACGCACAGGCTTATTATATACGAGATGGTACAGCAGTTAGTGTCTTACAGGCATTACTGAAGTTCTGCACGCATCATGGCCTACCTTTAACTATCGTAACGGATAACGGTACGGAATTCACCAACCAACTATTTAACGAATTCGTTAACCTGCATAAAATAATCCACCATAAAACTCTGCCACATGCCCCAAATGACAATGGGATTGTGGAGCGTTTTCATTCATCTCTATTAGAACATTTACGTATCTTAAAACTAACTCATAAAGATGATGACGTAATCAACCTCGTCTCTTATGCGATCTTGGCATACAATAGCGCAATACACAGTTTTACCAAATGTCGACCATTTGATATTATAACTGGACACTTCGACCCACGAGATCCTTTTGATGTAGATCTATCCAAACACCTCTTACAACAATATACACAGAATCATAAGGAGAAGATCAAGTTAGTTTACAACTTAATAAATGAATCTTTTCTCGCAAACCGTACAAAAATTGTAGAAAACCGGAACAAAACTCGCGAGCCCGAAACCGAATATCAGCCTCAACAACGCATTTTTATCAGTAACCCTTCAGCGAGTCGTCAAAAATTAGCCGCTAGGTACACCCATGATACCGTATTAGCCGACCTACCTATACATATTTATACATCCAAAAAGCGAGTCGCTAAAAGTCGGTTAAAAAGAGTACCTAAAAGCGCTCTATTGTTACAGGGTGCTACTGGTCCTGACTGCTCCTTTGATAGCAGCCCAGGAAACATACCAAAAGATAACACTTGAAAGCTTGGACGATGGTCCAGGAATACTCCCCTTTCGGCTTGGTGCAACTAAACTTATAACTCATTATCATACCTTCTTGCAATATATTCAAATTAAAGACATCGACCTAAATATTAAAACATTACAGGATCAGATAGATAACTTTAGGCAAAAGTTAGATAGCAATATGTATACGTTGTACGAGATTCAATTAGAATATCTTTCAAAAAAGCTATAAAGTGTCGTACACCAATTAGGAACCATGAAACCAGGACGTGTAAAGCGAGGTCTCATAGATGGATTAGGCTCTATTATAAAAAGTATCACAGGAAACTTAGACTACTCAGACGCGGTCAGATACGATAATACTATCAAAATCCTTCAGGAAAATGACTACAGAACCACTGAAGAATTGAATAACCACATCAGTTTCAGTAAGGAGTGGATGGCCCAGCATTCCGTTGTTATCGAGCAATTAGTAGCTAACCAAGTTAAAATTAATGAAACACTAAAATTATTACTAGATGGAAATGCTTACGAAGATTGGTGATAGGTGGTATGGTGGTGTGTAGTGCTATTCTGGGTGCATTGTCCTCACATATATGAACTAATAACTATATATGTACCTATGTTCCTAAATATTGTAAAAAAACAATAATTTTTTAAAAGAGTAAGTATGGAGTTTCTTGTGCATTCTTCTCCATAACAAGCTACTTTCCGAATGCACGGTAGAATCATTTTTATGTACGTTCAAAAGTGCCGCTTGGTGGCCTAGTTGAAATAAAATATCTTTGTCTTTGTCTCATTATAGTCTTATCAGATTTGCAAAATTCGGACAGTGTTTAACTATATTAACTGAAAATCTAGATGAGGTATTAAACGAGTTGGTAAGAATTGAGAACATACTAGCATTTATTCATAACTCAAGTACACATCATTCCATGATTAGCATAGAAGTTTTACGCCATATGATTGATAGATTAGTTAAAATCTACGGTAGAGATAAGGTAATAGATTTAGAACTCAGAGAATACTATGACGTTATTAAACCAGGATATTATTATTCAGGCAGTCAAATAGTAATTATATTTAAATTCCCGATATTTGCTACAGAAACATACGATCTCTATAAATTGTCAATAGCCCCGAATAAATTTAGGCAATCCCTCATTCCCCCTTATCCTTTGATTGCAACAAGCAGGAAAGGTTACGTGTACATAGAGGCTGAATGCCCGAAGTACGACAACTGGTATCTTTGCGGAGAAAAGATGAGTCACCACCTGCGGCAAGATCCAGACTGCATACAGAAACTTATTATGGACCAGTCTCTCGATGGAAGCTGCGAAATTGTAACTACATTATTATCAAGAATAGCTATGGAAGAGTTGGATGAGAAGCATTACGTCATATCATTTCCCAACACAACACAAATACACACCTTATGCGGACGAGAAGAATACACCCTATTGAATGGGAGTTACCTGGCTACTATACCCGTGAATTGCTTCCTGTATACCCCAGAGTTCACCATCACTAATCTCAACGATCATGTGGAAGGACAACCAATCAAAATTACGAAACTAACTTACAATGCAGAAGACTACCCAGATCCAGTACAAATCAACCTCAACTCGATTAATCTACACGATGCCCAGTATAAAGTAATGTCGCAGCCTCCCCTGCGGGTGCAACAATCACCAGCGGAATACTTATATCATACAACGATCCCGTTTTACGTCGTATTATCCAGTACACTTGCACTTGGCACATTCATCATTTTAAGACACCGTAAGAAATCAAGATCTGAAATCAAGAAGCAACCTACAGGAGATGAGACTTATGCGGAGCCTGGAGCATCTGGAGTACCGAAGACAACTTCAGCAATATTTTCTCAGTTAAAACTTCAAAAATAATTGCTGATCTGACGGTGGAGGTGTTATAGTATGAGCCAACACTTAAACGGCAAGATTGCAGCGACCTAGAAACAGTGCATGGAAACAACCTTACACGTGTAGCCTAAAGCGCTGACGCCGCACAGTGACGTTGGTCATACGATGCCCCTGTTTACCGGATGCAGGTGTTTTTCCAGAAATATGTAATTATGTGAACTAGCACTCATTCTGTATCTAGCATCGATCGGAATAGGAATTTATTTATTTATTAAAACTTCATGCAACATAAAGGTACATAGGCGGACTTAATGCCTGAGGCATTCTATTTTTGTTATAATTAAAATTGTAATTTTACTTTAATTAAATATAGTTAAAATCATTTTGGTTTTTTTTGGGTCCTCCGACAGCGACGTACATATTTAATACCCAAAGATGCATTTAAATTAGTGTTGAAATATGGCATTTTCGACGAACATAAATTTCAAATATATATTATTATAACTATTTTTTTTCCATACAGGGCTAGATAATGATGAAAAAAATTGATATAATTTTTTATTTTGAACGTCCACCGCCAAACAGTGGAGTAATCGCCAGACTACGTTTGTATGGAAGAATGATCGACTAGGGCACTTGATTTATGTTGTTGTTTTATAGTTTATTGTTTCGTAAATAATACTCTAATCTTTGGCAATTAATATTTTATACCAAGAAATAAAGAAAAGCATACAAAGACGACATCCCAAAAATGAAAATTTTGTCAATATTTCTTTTTGTGTGATTTTATCTCAAAAAGTGGCTAGATAAAATATGTGCTATAATTATAAAAAAGAGAAATTCTTTAACATTGGCGAGTATTTTGCGGGGACATTCATTTAGGGACCCTTAAATGCTACCCGAAACAATGCCTCTAAATGTCACGTTGCCAAGTTATTCGTAGCGAGAGTTCGCTGAGTGAGTCCAAATCCCTCATAAGTGGATTTTTAAATATCTAACTGATTTGCTCTTGAAATTTCTAGGATGTAAGTACCTAACATTTAATCAGTATTTAAATAAGTGTCATAAAAATTAAGATAATTATAATGTTGATAATAATAAAAAAAAGACGTGTGGCACTCGGGGCCTGCCGCGGTAAAGCTATTGCATAGCATTTTTTATTAAAAACTTCTTTTGCCACGCGAAATTCAACCTCCAAATTACATAAACACAAATATCTCGGAAACGGAGCGAGATAGCCTGATTTTGAGGCCAACCTACATATACTAGTTTACTAGAGTATGTGCCGAGGCCCCAGGACACCTTCTCCAGATCCCCCCCATTTAATTTTAATTCGAGCATAATTATACGTTACCGTTACCGTTATACGTTAAAATCTTACTGACTGTATAGTCAGTAAGATTTTTTTTTTTTGTCAAGCGGAACCGAACCTCCGAACTGGAAAACGCGGCACCAAATTCTGAGTGACCCTTATTACCACTGGCACAAGGCCACTTTTAATTGCCACGCAAAAGTGATCCGTATTCTTAGGGAAATAAGGTCGTTTTCTCTGCTTTACCAATATTATTAAACGCCCGACGTACAAAATCCTCCATCACAGGACGACCCGAGCCGACACTTTTCTAGAACCGACCTCAAGCCGCCACCACGAACGAACCAGCGACCAAATCATAAAAACTAAAAAGTTCCATATCTTGGAAACGGCTGGAGCTTGCTGAATTCTAAGAAAAATTTTGCCACCCTGCTCCCATCGCTTCAGGCTGGAGAACAAGATAGCATAACCCCCTCCCCCCCGTTAACTCTTTACCTTCCCACCCGAAAATTTTTTTTTACTTCAGTCTAATTTTACTAAAACCATTTGTTACTAGGTAACTACGGGTCAAAAAATGGGCCAAAGGGTCAGTTTTTTGATCCGCGGTTATCCCAACCAATAGTAAAATATGCTAACTAATGGTTTCAAATTTCCGTAAAACGCGTTCAATTAACAATTGTTAGTCAAATAAATTGTCATAAATTAACTAAATTAATTAAGTGACATAAATTAACCAAATTAACATAAATTAATAAATTGTCATAAATTGCAGGGTACCAGCAACTTTAAATTAAGGATATTTTTATCAATTAAAATAGGAGTGAAAAAAATTGGGCAGATGTAAAAAAAAAAAAATATAACTTAGGTATAATGTTGGTAATCATAAAAAGACAATAGTGTCGACAGGGTCGAATCGTTCGTACTTTCATCAGCTTTGAGATTTGTTACTTTTAAAAGCAGAACACATAATCAATTTTGAAATTACAGTTCAAAACAGACTGCTTCATATACATACTATGTATATTTAATGACTTAAACCAAAGTTTTAAAATCATAAATTTACAACAAGGTTTTGTTGTAATTTAACTGAAATATTTTTATCTTCTCTCTCTTTTTTCTTCTCATCTCAGGAATTTCTCCCTTTATTGTGGGTCGTTTAAAAACATTTGAACTCACATACACAAGATACTCAGATTCGGAACAACTATTTGTAGGCCATACAAATATTTGTTCCGTGCGGGAATCGAAACCGCGACACGCAGTGCAGCAGCCAATCGCTCAACCAATACGCCAACCATAAATAAAATATATATATATATATATTCTATTCTTCTATATTTATATATGGCAAGCAAAGCCGATGTCGACTATTCTGCCAATGTCTAAACTTAAATGGAAGGGCAAGTATGTTTAATTAATAAAAACATAAAATAAAAATAAAGATGAACGAGGAACTGTAGACAAAAACTAAATTCTTCGCATAATACTGTTGACACTTGTTGGGTTAGTACGGGACTGAAACAAACAAAGAAATAAAGATACATATATAATATAATTGTTAAGACACTAAAGTTACGTTGTATACCACATACAAATAGATGGTAGGTTTGTAGTTTAGCAAGGCTTATAATTTTATATTATTGTGACGGATGAAAGTCAACAGCGCCACAATGAGTTCGGGAGAGGGAAAAGTCAGAAGAGAGGGCAAGTTTATTGGGAGGGGAATCTTAAGTTTAGGGAGACGGCGGTATAAATCAAGAGAGGGGACATTGTTTGAACATTCAAAAAAAATGTGAGCCAAGGTACCCTCGCCTAATCCGCACTCGCAGAGCGAGGAGTCGCGTATACGGATTTTATGAAGAAAGACGGGGGTGCAGCAAAAACCTAAGTGGATTCTACAAATGACAGATATATAGCAGTTTTGGAAACCTTTCTGAAACCAAAGAACCATGGTTTTGAATTTATGACCGGTTGTACAGCATGGAAAAATTTACCTTTTTTCCTGCTGGACTTATTCCAATGCCAGGAGCATTGGAATATGTCCATGAACTCTGTAGCTTCAATTTGGAAAGGGACAACAAGCCATAGCACAGGTGGGTATTGTGCGATAGATCAGCCGTTACAGCTGAACAGGCCTCTTTGGCCAATATATCAGCACATTCGTTGCCTTTAATGCCACAATAACTAGGTATCCAAACTAACTGAACATCCCTTTGACTGCTAGCACACGCCAGTAAAGACTTTTTGATTTTTAAAATGAGAGGGCTATGTAAACTACTTTTAAACGGATTTGTGCTAAAGCCTGCAAACAGCTAAGTGAGTCAGTAAAGATCACGGCTTTCTCAATGTTAGTGTGTGACTCTATAAAAAGACAAGCTTCCAATATAGCCACACACTCACCGGTGAATACAGACGACTCTTTAGGGCATTTATATTGAAGAATTATTCTGGAGCTATGGTAGTAAACAGCGGCTCCGGTGTTTTCCATACCGTTTAATTTTGAAGCGTCCGTAAAAAATAATTGAAACCCGTCCCATCTCTCGCCCACCACCGCATTGAAGGCCGAATTTGCTGATGGGGATGTTTTTGATATACCAATACAATAGAAATTTTTGGGGATAAAACATATAACTTCATAAGCGAAGTTAAAAAGGGGAAGTCTAGGATACTGAGAAACCGGACACGTTAAGTTTTGCAAAGTACGGCTTTAAGGGTTAAAGGAATTTCTTTATTTCGCCAGAAACTTGAGCCTCTACATAAGGCATCTAACTCATTTAATCTCGCTAAAAGGGGATGGGACGATCTAGAGATTACCCTAGAAAGAAAACGGGAGGCAAGATATTGCCATCTCAGGGCAAGGGGAGGTTCAGCGCATTTGACCTGCAAAGCGTTAATGGGAGAGTACTTCATACAACCTGAGATGATCCGAAGGCATTTGGACTGGATCCCATTTAGCCCTGCCAAAGCGCTCTTGTTACAAGGGATCAGGTGGAATGTTCCATGGTCCAAAACACTGCGAACTAAGGCGTTGTAAACTAGCTTCATGGTGTAAGGGGTGAGCACCCCACCACACACCAGCTAAAACTTTTAAAATAGAAATAGACCTTTCACATTTTTGGATAAGGAAAAATTACGTGATACTTACCCGTTAATTTTGGATCCAAAAAGACGCCCAAGGATTTAGCCTTTTGAACTACGGGGATATTATGACCAGAAATATTCACTGAGACATGAGGAATCTGTCTTTGACGAGAGAAAATTACTGCCGAGCTTTTAGGTGAGGAAAGGGAAAGGCCATGGATTAAAAGCCACTGGTTCAAAGAATCCAAAGACAAGCACAAGGATGAAGCAGCGTCAGCGATCGAATGATCTGTCACGTACAAAGCAATGTCATCGGCGTATTGAAGAATTTGACAGTCATTGTTTAGACATGACCCAATGTCAGCCGTATATAAATTATATAGAAGGGGACTAAGGACAGAGCCCTGGGGGAGACCCTTCCATGTCTGTCTCTCATCAAATTCCTCACCCTGAACTCTCAGAACCAGTGACCGGAACATAAGGAGTCCACATATGCATTGTATCATCTTAGCCGGGAGACTCAGCTGTTGCAATTTTTGCCTGAGTACGGGAAGAAGAACGTTATCATATGCGGAAGAGATGTCGAGGAAAGCGGCAACAACAGATTGATTTTTCGAAAAGGCTAGGCGTACGTCCGTAACTAGAACACCTATACTGTCCATTCTACTAAGCCCTTTTCTGAAACCCAATTGGAAACTCGGCAGTAAGTCTCTTGACTCAACTATCCACTCTAAACGATTTTTAATTAGGTGTTCCAATAGTTTGGCCAGAACTGAGAACAAAGCAATTGGCCGAAAACCATTCGGATCATCCGGTTGTTTGCCAGGTTTCAATAAAGGAATTATAATCTGGAGCTTCCATTGGTCTGGGACCCAGCCGTGACTATAACAAAAGTTAATTATATTAAGAAAGTAGGATTTGGCCTTTTCACCAGCGTGGGAAATAAAGGAATATGGCACACCGTCAATACCAGGAGCTGATTTCCGGACATGCTGAAGTACCACATTCAGTTCTTCCAAAGTAAATGGCGCATCGAAGGGATCCACTTCCAAATTAGGGACATTAGATAAATTCGAACATTCGGATAAGAGGGGAACATATGGTGGTGCTATTTTATCAAAGAAAAGTTCAGCTGTTTCCCTAGTTATTGATAAAGAGGTAGAGGGGGAACATCCACGCCTAAACCTTTTGATGTTTTTCCAGGCTACTGAGATGGAGACAGGGAGGTGCAGAATTTCACCCAGCCAGCACGTTTCTTCTTGCGAAGCAGACGTTTGGCTTTAGCATTACTCTGAAGGTATTCCAAGAGATTACTGGTGCTCATATCTGCATTGTAGCGCCTCTCGGCCTCATTCCTTTCTTTAACTGCAGAAGTGCAATCTGGATCCCACCACGGAGGTGATGGGATTTTATTTCTTGCACTATTTCTCAGTGGAAAAGAGGAATCCGCAGACGCGGAAATAGCTGAGACAAAACCCTCATAACAACTTTTAACATGGCAGTGACCAGAAGAGTCTGGTAAACATGAATCTAAATTAGGGAGAGTTTCAATTATATCCTCCAATAATGACATAAACCCATACCAATCTGGTTTGGATAAATTATATTTCAGAAGTGGAGGAGAAGTTTTTTCTAAATAAGTTTTATTAATTAAAGAAATGAAAATAGGGTAATGGTCACTACCATGCGACAAGGTCGTACATTCCCAGTGAGTTGATGCAGCCAATTCCACTGAACAAAATGTTAGGTCTACACAACTCTTTTGTTGACCAGGGAGGGAACGACGGGTGGGGCAGCCATTATTTAGAATGCATAGATCTAGATCGTCCAAAAGCTCAACCAGTGCTACACCAAAGGCATCACAGCGTTCAGAACCCCATCTATAATGGTCGCAATTAAAGTCACCCATGACCAGCAAAGGACCTTGCACATTGGAAAAAATGTTTCTTAAAATAGGTAGAAAATCAGGGTGAGTGTGTGCAATATATATGGAGAATACTGTGATGCCTTCGACCCTTCCTGCTGCAATACTCAAATTGCCCTCAAGAGGAGGCAAGGACAAGGGGGAAAGTGGGACCCGACTGTTAACGAAGAGAGCCGACCCTCCGTACCCCTCGGATCTATCACACCTAAGAATATTGAAATGTGGCATACGGAAGCTAAGACTTGGGGTGAGCCAAGTCTCAGCTATGAAACAAGCTAAAAGGAATATGAGGTCGTGCTTTTTATGCCACACGCTCCTCACATTCCACTGAAGAAATGTTTGGCGGGACGCCATATAAGTTGGTCGGCAACGTTGGACGGTAATTGATTGTTATGATGAAATAAGTGAAGGTAAATTATTTAATAGAAGTTCAATGACTGAAATGGTATTATTGCTGGGGACATTACTATTAAGCGCACAGCCATTAGACTGTGAAGATTGGGGGGAGTTTACAATTTGCTGATGAGCAGCTTTATTATATGATTGGTAAAGTGGGGCATGGGTCCTGGGCTTGAGTGTGACGGTTTTACGGTAAGACTGTGTTTTGGTGGCATTGGCATAGTTGCGAGAAGCTGTCGGAATAGCTTTGCTAGCCTCAACACATGGGATCGATTTCTCGGCCATCATCGTCTTAATAGCCTTCTGCCTACCAAGCTCGGGGCAAGACTTGCTATTGGCAAAGTGGTTTCTCGAGCAAAGCACACAGAAAGCCTCACCCTCAGAAATGCTGTAACCATCACCAGGGTGATCGTGGCCACATTTACTGCAGCGTGGGTTTGATCTGCAAACGTTAGCGACATGTCCAAAACGACAACACTTACGGCATTGGATGGTAGGATTAATGTATTGCTCCACAGGAAGGGAAGTGTAACAACAATATACCCGCTTTGAAAAGGCCTGTCCGTCGAAAGTCAGCACACAGGTTTCTGTAGGCTTCCACTCCACTCTCCCTTCAACGTGGACCTTCCGGTTAATCCTACGCACTTTGAGTATTTGCCCACAACCTGAGGGCACAGACAAATAGGTTAGAGCCTCCTCTTCATTTATGTCGGAGGGAACCCCTGAAACAACTCCCATCCTAGTAATATTAAATGTCGGGATTGTAGCGATATATCCGTGTTTTGCCAACAAGGCGTTAACTAAAAGAGCGTTTGCATCTTAATGGGATGCAAACTCAACAGAGACCTTATTTCTGCCTTCTTTATTTACTCCGTCACGGATAATGTTCGCGATTTTATTTAATATTAAAAACTTTCCAAAGTTTACGGGGTGAAGAGTGGTGCCAGCATTAACCTGTGCTTCGACGCGTGAGACGTGAACGATAAATGGTCCTTTATCTACAGCTGAGTATCTCACCCGGCCGATTTGGCTCTTAGGCTGCTTGTTGGGAGATGTCAGAGTAGGTAGTTCTGCATTGCTGGGACGTTTGCGCGAAGTTTGTTGGACTTCCATGGCAGACACGCTGCAGACTACATCTGCAAACTGCGATAGGGGATTCGGTGAAGAAGGAAGGGGAGTTAAGGAGATTGGAATATCAGGCGGGTCAGGATCGGGTGGCTTGTTTCTGTCCATTATGAGAATAATACTATATATTCTCATAATGGACAGAAACAAGCCACCCGATAATATATACAAACCTGTTTACGCACAGGGACAACACAATTAAAATAGAAACAAGTCACAAAAGTAATAAAAACTTAAATATAACCACAAGAAACTAGAAACAACGTGCGCTCCAAGAAGCCCGTGGCGAGAATCCCATAAATAAACTAACCATTCCATTATGTTAGACTCAAAGACCGAAAACGCTTACTAGCTACTTTTCGTCGGCGCCATCTTAGATTTTGGTTTTGTGTCCTTATACATATTTGTATAAGTGACCCCGAAGACTATAAATATGATACTTATGAAGAAAAATTTGCAAATTGTCGTCAGTAAAATTTGCAAATTAGAATTTTGTGACAAAGACAGCATAAAAAAGTGTCATCTATAATAATTTATTTTTATTTATATAATGTTCGGGCATTATGAATCATGTCAAGTTAAATCGGGCAATGTAATGAATAATGATTTATACTTCTACGTTTCCACAAGGCAGTATCTTGGGGCCATTATTGTTTCTTCTTTACCTAAATGATTTGCGTAAGTCAATAAAACATCAGTGAGTACTGTTCGCCGATGACACTTCTGTTATCAATCAAAGTAAAAATTTACAAAATGTTGACATTGAAATTAAGCATAATTACCTAACTAATATATTAAGTGTCAAACCTAGTAATATTGCATGCTATATTTTGGCCAAATGTGTGTTGCTAAATATTTTATATAAGAACTTTATGTACCTACCATATTTGATGCAATAAATGAATTGTATTCAATTTATCAGATTGTTTAGTCATTATGAATATTGCTACGTAACGGTTGGGTAGCTCGATAATTTTGGTCAATGAATTAGTCCAATTAGTCCAAGAAGCGAGCTCGCTTTGCACGGATAGTTTAATTTAGAACCTAAAGACAGCGGGGCTCCGTCGACATTGTTGCTTAAATAGTAATCGTACTTGCCTTTTCTATATTAAAATCAATGTCAACATTAAAATAATTAATGAAAATATATATTTTTATTATTTAATTATTTCATTAGTATTTGAAAGTGTATTCAATTTGTCTGGGCATTATGTTTAATGCCGTATTAATCACTTGGTCCATAACACATATAATAATAATCATTGAACTGGTTAAATAATTATATGTGTCGCATCAAGGTTGAAATCCATTTGATGCACATTAAAAGTCTAAGATTCCCAATCCCACACTTTCCAGTCACTTTCGCCCAATCTCCATCCTTCCCTTTCTGTCCAAAGTGCTCGAGGCCTCTGTTCATAAACAGCTCTCCTACTTCATTTACCACAACTCCCTTATTAGCCCGTTTCAATCCGGTTTCAGGCCCGGGCACAGTACCGTGTCAGCTCTCCTTAAAGTGACTGACGATATAAGGCGGGGAATGGAAGACACTAAAGTTACTACTTTAGTGTTAATCGATTTCTCAAACGCTTTCAATACCGTCAATCACGATGTCCTTTTATCTATCCTTTCTTATCTTATGGTCTCTCACGATGTACGGGAATGGTTTTCCTCTTAACTTCGGGGGCGTCAGCAGTCAGTTTGTGCTGGAGACTCTTCTTCGGGGTGGTGCGACCTTGAAGCTGGCGTCCCACAAGGCGGTATTTTATCTCCTCTTCTGTTCTCCACTTTCATAAATCTTATAACCACCGAACTTCAGTGTGCGTATCATCTGTACGCTGACGATCTACAGCTCTACTGTCAGGCAGGTGTTTGCAACTTATCGGATGCGATCGAGGGGCTTAACCGGGCATTAATTACGATTAAAAGTTGGTCAGACCGATTCGGAGTAGCGGTTAACCCTGCGAAGTGTCAGGCTATCATAGTTGGGAGCCCGTACAGCTTGAGAAAGCTCGATGGTTTAACTGTTCCGCCCATAATATTTAACAACGTAGCAATCCCGTTTAGCTCCGAGGTTAAGGATCTTGGTCTGCTCGTCGACACTTGCCTCGACTGGCGCAAGCAAGTAACGAGTGTCAGCCAAAAGGTCACCGGAACGTTACGTTCGTTTTATCGACTGAAGAATCTTCTCCCAGCTCACATAAAGGCCATGCTTGTACAGTCCCTTATCTTTCCCATAATTGATGTGTGCTACTATGACCTGAATGCAGATCTACTCAATAAACTTGACCGCCTTCTAAATAACTGCATTCGATTTGTCTTCAACCTCCGTAAGTATGATCATGTCGAACACTTTTAAAATGGTTACCGATTCGTCAGCGTAGAGTGCTGAGGGCCTTGACTACCCTGTTTTATTTTATTGATAAACCCACTTCTCCTTCTTATCTGACTTCACATGTCCATTTCCTTTGTTCAGCCCACATTAAAAATCTTCGCTCCACCAATAATCGTCTTCTACAATGTCCCTCTCACCGCTCTGGGTTTATCCATTCCTCCTTCTCCAGCTCCTTGTCCAGGCGATCTCCCTTTGGAATGCGCTCCCTCAGAACATCAGAATGGCAACCCGTCGGTTGTCTTTCAAATTGAAGGCACGTGAGCACATTCGCAAGAAGTTTGCAGAATCATCACATAGTTAATTTGTTGGATTTGGTTTCTCAATAGCATTATTTATATGTACGTATGTATCTAAGTATATATTTGTATATAATATATATATTAAATTGTTTTATTTTTATTTCTTTTCTCTACTTGTTTTTCCATTAAGTCGCACCTGCCATATTTTATCTCTGCACCACCCTAAGGTCGACTGGTAGAAAATGCCTAAGGCATTAAGTCCGCCTTTGTACTTCTGCATAAAGTTTTATAAATAAATAAATAAATAAAAACCAAACACAACTTATTTTATTTTAACAAACACCGTGATTTTTTTGCAAGATTTTAACCGCCTTTTTGACTAGCATTGTTTTTACATGTGATCTCGTTAGCACGACTGAATCCCAATTCTGATGTTGCTTCAAGGGTGGCCAATAGATGCAAACCATCGGAAGTCAGGATGCCTTAGGTTAAGACATCATGTTTGGAAGTCGGTGGGTACAATCGTGAAAATGAACTCACACAAATTATTCGATACATTGGGTTTATTCAAATAGTCACAACTCATAGTTACAATATTACTATAATATTATAATCTTGCTTACTAATATTATCGACAGTGATTTTACGACGTTAGAAAAAGCGTGCCGAATCGTGGTTGTTCTTGATTTGCCACCAGAGGGTGTGCTTGCGGTTTGTTTTGACGTCCGTACTTTTGACTTAACCTGACATATGAATGACAATTGAGATGACAAATCTAGAAAACAAATCTAAAAAAATCTCTAAACGCATGGAGCCCATCCTTTTTAGAGCGTGCCGGCTGGTAAGTTGCGGGTGCGTCGCTTTAACGTTAAATGACTTTTAGTGCTTCTTAGATGATGCCGGTGATGATGACATTTATAAACATTTCTTGACATAGTTTTTGACATACTTCCAATTAAGTAAATTCATATGTTTAAAAAAAAGTAAATATAAATATAAATATCTGCTTTAATTATAAGAAAGAGAAAATCTATAACATTGGCGAGTATTTTGCGGGGACATTCATTTAGAGACCCTTAAATGCTACCCGAAACAATGCCTCTAAATGTCACGTTGCCGAGTTATTCGTAGCGAGAGTTCGCTAAGTGAGTCCGAATCCCTCATAAGTGCATTTTTAAATATCTAACTGATTTGCTCTTGAAATTTCTAGGATGTAAGTACCTAATATTTAATCAGTATTTAAATAAGTGTCATAAAAAATTAAGATAATTATAATGTTTATAATAATTTAAAAAAAGACGTGTGGCACTCGAGGCCTGACGCGGTAAAGCTATTATTGCATAGCATTTTTTATCAACTTATGCAATTATAATTATTTATTTAATTTTATTTATGCTAAATTTCCATTAAAAAATGTTCATCCATCAGTTGTAAAAACTTCTTTTGCCACGCGAAATACAACCTCCAAATTACAAAAACACAAATATCTCGGAAACGGAGCGAGATAGCCTGATTTTGAGGCCGACCTACATATACTAGTTTACTAGAGTATGTGCCGAGGCCCCAGGACACCTCCTCCAGATAGATAAGATTATATGGTCCATTTTATTTTAATTCGAGCATAATTATACATTATCATACAGTCAGCAAGAATATTTTTTTTTTGTCAAGCGGAATCGAACCTCCGAACTGGAAAACGCGGCACCAAATTCTGAGCGACCCTTATTAGCACTGGCATAAGGCCACTTTTAATTGCCACGCAAAAGTGATCCGTATTCTCTTAGGGGAATAAGGTCGTTTTCTTTGAATATCAATATTATTAAACGCCCGACGTACAAAATCCTCCATCACAGGCCGACCCGAGCCGACACTTTTCTAGAACGGACCTCAAGCCGCCACCAAGAACCAACCAGCGACCAAATCATAAAAACTAAAAAGTTCCATATCTTGGAAACGGCTGGAACTTGCTCAATTCTAAGAATAATTTTGCCACCCTGCCCCCTTCGCTTCAGGCCGGAGAAAAAGATAGCATAACCCCCTCCCCCCGTTAACTATTTACCTTCCCAACCGAAAAAAATTTTTCTTCTCTCTCTTTTTTCTTCTCATCTCAGGAATTTCTCCCTTTATTGTGGGTGCGTTTAAAAACATTTGAACTCACATACACAAGATACTCAGATTCGGAACAACTATTTGTAGGCCATACAAATATTTGTTCCGTGCGGGATCGATGCGGAGCCGATCGCTCAACCACTACGCCAACCATAAATAAACTAACCATTCCATTATGTTAGACTCAAAGACCGAAAACGCTTACTAGCTACTTTTCGTCGGCGCCATCTTAGATTTTGGTTTTGAATCCTTATACATATTTGTATAAGTGATTCAAATTTGCAAATTGTCGTCAGAAAAATTTGCAAATTAGAATTTTGTGACAAAGAAAGCATGAAAAAAGTGTCATCAATAATTATTTATTTTTATTTATATAATGTTCGTGACTTATGAATCATGTCAAGTTAAATCGGGAAATGTAATGAATAATGATTTATACTTCTACGTTTCCACAAGGCAGTATCTTGGGGCCATTATTGTTTCTTCTTTACCTAAATGATTTGCTTAAGTCAATAAAACATCAGTGAATACTGTTCGCCGATGACACTTCTGTTATTAATCAAAGTAAAAAATTACAAAATTTTGACATTGAAATTAAGCAAACATTAAATGACATTATACAATGGTTAGACACTAATAAATTAAGAGTAAATATTTGCAAAACTAATGTGCTTCATTGCAAACCATTTTCTTTCTTCATTTTTTTTTTTTTAAACTTTGCCCCTCACTAGGAATTTCTTCCTGTATCGTGGGTGCGTTTACAAACATATAAACTCACATACACAAACACCCAGAGCCGGAACAATATCTGCAGATCATACAAATATTAGCTTAGGGCACAGGGTGCCCTAAGCTCCCGTGCTCGCTTTGCACGTATAATTTAATTTAGAACCTGAAGACAGCGGGGCTCCGTCGACATTGTTGCTTAAATAGTAATCGTACTTGCCTTTTCTATATTAAAATCAATGTCAACATTAAAATAATTAATGAAAATATATATTTTTATTATTTGGCCCAACAAGTGATGGGAATTATTCAGAAAGCCCGGTTAATTTAATTATTTTATTAGTATTTAGCAGTGTATTCAATTTGTCTGGGCATTATGTTTAATGCCGTATTAATCACTTGGTCCATAACACATAAAATAATAATCATTGAACTGGTTAAATAATTATATGTGTCGCATCAAGGTGCATATTAAAAGCCTAAGATTCCCAATCCCACACTTTCCAGTCACTTTCGCCCAATCTCCATCCTTCCCTTTCTGTCCAAAGTGCTCGAGGCCTCTGTTCATAAACAGCTCTCCTACTTCATTTACCACAACTCCCTTATTAGCCCGTTTCAATCCGGTTTCAGGCCCGGGCACAGTACCGTGTCAGCTCTCCTTAAAGTGACTGACGATATAAGGCGGGGAATGGAAGACACTAAAGTTACTACTTCGATTTCTCTAACGCTTTCAATACCGTCAATCACGATGTCCTTTTATCTATCCTTTCTTATCTTATGGTCTCTCACGATGTACGGGAATGGTTTTCCTCTTATCTTCGGGGGCGTCAGCAGTCATTTTGTGCTGGAGACTCTTCTTCGGGGTGGTGCGACCTTGAAGCTGGCGTCCCACAAGGCGGTATTTTATCTCCTCCTCCGTTCTCCATTTTCATAAATCTTATAACCACCGAACTTCAGTGTGCGTTTCATCTGTACGCTGACGATCTACAGCTCTACTGTCAGGCAGGTGTTGGCACCTTATCGGATGCGATCGAGGGGATTAACCGGGCATTAATTGCGATTAAAGATTTTAACCGTTTTTTTTACTAGCATTGTTTTTACTTGTGATCTCGTTAGCACAACTGAATCCCAATTCTGATGTTGCTTCAAGGGTGGCCGATAGATGCAAACCATCGGAAGTCAGGATGCCTTAGGTTAAGACATCATGTTTGGAAGTCGGTGGGTACAATCGTGAAAATGAACTCACACAAATTATTCGATACATTGGGTTTATTCAAATAGTCATAACTCACAGTTACAATATTACTATAATATTATAATCTACTGCTTACTAATATAATCGACAGTGATTTTACGACGTTAGAAAAAGCGTGCCGAATCGTGGTTGTTCTTGATTTGCCACCACGGGGTGTGCTTGCGGTTTGTTTTGACGTCCGTACTTTTAACTAAACCTGACATATGAATGACAATTGAGATGACAAATCTGGAAAACAAATCTAAAAAAATCTGCTCTAAACGCATGGAGCCCATCCTTTTTAGAGCGTGCCGGCTGGTAAGTTGCGGGTGCGTCGCTTTAACGTTAAATGACTTTTAGTGCTTCTTAGAAAACAACACTGTTGCCGGTGATGATGACATTTATAAACATTTCTTGACATAGTTTTTGACATACTTCCAATTAAGTAAGTTCATATGTTTAAAAAAAATATTTTTTTTTTATATATATATATATTATACAGATAAAATATCTGCTTTAATTATAAGAAAGAGAAATTCTATAACATTGGCGAGTATTTTGCGGGGACATTCATTTAGAGACCCTTAAATGCTACCCGAAACAATGCCTCTAAATGTCACGTTGCCGAGTTATTCGTAGCGAGAGTTCGCTAAGTGAGTCCGAATCCCTCATAAGTGCATTTTTAAATATCTAATTGATTTGCTCTTGAAATTTCTAGGAAGTAAGTACCTAACATTTAATCAGTATTTAAATAAGTGTCATAAAAAATTAAGATAATTATAATGTTGATAATAATTTAAAAAAAGACGTGTGGCACTCGGGGCCTGACGCGGTAAAGCTATTGCATAGCATTTTTTATCAACTTATGCAATTATAACTAGTTATTTAATTTTATTTACGCTAAATCTCCATTAAAAAATGTTCATCCATCAGTTGTAAAAACTTCTTTTGCCACGCGAAATACAACCTCCAAATTACAAATACACAAATATCTCGGAAACGGAGCGAGATAGCCTGATTTTGAGGCCGACCTACATATACTAGTTTACTAGAGTATGTGCCGAGGCCCCAGGACACCTCCTCCAGATAGATAAGATTATATGGTCCATTTTATTTTAATTCGAGCATAATTATACATTATCATACAGTCAGCAAGAATATTTTTTTTTTGTCAAGCGGAATCGAACCTCCGAACTGGAAAACGCGGCACCAAATTCTGAGCGACCCTTATTAGCACTGGCATAAGGCCACTTTTAATTGCCACGCAAAAGTGATCCGTATTCTCTTAGGGGAATAAGGTCGTTTTCTTTGAATATCAATATTATTAAACGCCCGACGTACAAAATCCTCCATCACAGGCCGACCCGAGCCGACACTTTTCTAGAACGGACCTCAAGCCGCCACCAAGAACCAACCAGCGACCAAATCATAAAAACTAAAAAGTTCCATATCTTGGAAACGGCTGGAACTTGCTCAATTCTAAGAATAATTTTGCCACCCTGCCCCCTTCGCTTCAGGCCGGAGAAAAAGATAGCATAACCCCCTCCCCCCGTTAACTATTTACCTTCCCAACCGAAAAAAATTTTTCTTCTCTCTCTTTTTTCTTCTCATCTCAGGAATTTCTCCCTTTATTGTGGGTGCGTTTAAAAACATTTGAACTCACATACACAAGATACTCAGATTCGGAACAACTATTTGTAGGCCATACAAATATTTGTTCCGTGCGGGATCGATGCGGAGCCGATCGCTCAACCACTACGCCAACCATAAATAAACTAACCATTCCATTATGTTAGACTCAAAGACCGAAAACGCTTACTAGCTACTTTTCGTCGGCGCCATCTTAGATTTTGGTTTTGAATCCTTATACATATTTGTATAAGTGACCCCAAAGACTATGAATATGATACTTATGAAGAAAAATTTGCAAATTAGAATTTTGTGACAAAGAAAGCATGAAAAAAGTGCCATCAATAATAATTTATTTTTATTTATATAATGTTCGTGCATTATGAATCATGACAAGTTAAATCGGGCAATGTAATGAATAATGATTTATACTTCTACGTTTCCACAAGGCAGTATCTTGGAGCCATTATTGTTTCTTCTTTTCCTTAATGATTTGCGTCAGTTAATAAAACATCAGTGAGTACTGTTCGCCGATGACACTTCTGTTATTAATCAAAATAAAAATTTACAAAATTATGACATTGAAATTAAGCAAACATTAAATGACATTATACAATGGTTAGACACTAACAAATTAAGAGTAAATATGTGCTTCATTGCAAAACATTTTCTTTCTTTCTTTTTTTTTTTTTTTTTTTAGACTTTGCCCCACACTAGGAATTTCTTCCTGTATCGTGGGTGCGTTTACAAACATATAAACTCACATACACAAACACCCAGAGCCGGAACAATATCTGCAGATCATACAAATATTTGTTCCGTGCGGGAATAGAACCCGCGACATGCAGCGCAGCAGTCAATCCCTCAACCACTGCGCCAACCGTGCGCCCGTGCGTTTATTTTAAAGTAAACATGTACGCCTTAATGTTGCACTTACCAATAATAATATAAAACAGTTCCTGGGTGTAACACTAGATGAGCATTTTACCAGGAAGAATCACATCGAATACATGCAAAATTCAAAATGCAAACACAAACACAGGTCACAAACACACAGCAACACAACAACACACAACAACAACAGGTCAACAACAACACACGACAACAACAACAACGACAACAACCGGTCGACAACAGGTCTGACTCATACAGGCCTATGTTCAAGTCGCACAACCTATTGACAGTCCTATGCATTTATACTTACGAAGTTGCCAGGTTTGTGAGGTCCAATCTTGAACTATTTGAACGGAAAAATAACACAAATAAAGGAAACTATTTTTTTATCTATTACTTTTAGCTAGAACTTTTTCGGCGGAGCTGCGTTTACATGGTTCCCTTAATTTACAATGCTTTGCCAGGGTCAATTAGCCAACTTCCCTTCAATAAATTTTGTGTTGCGTTGCGAAAGTGGTTGTTACAAGAGCTTTTTATTAGATAGATGAGTTCTTTCAAAAGTGTCCCTGTAAATTTTATACACTAAAGCACAGATATATTTAACTTTTAAGTAGACACATAAATTGACATAATGTAGTTACCTAATTAATATATTAAGTGTAAAAACTTGTACTATTGCATGCTATATTTTGGACAAATGTGTGTTGCTAAATATTTTACATAAGAACTTTATGTACCTACCATATTTGATGCAATAAATGAATTGAATTGAATTGAATTTATGAGATTGTTTAGTCATTATGAATATTGCTACGTAACGGTTGGGCAACTCGATAATTTTGGTCAATGAATTAGTCCAATTAGTCCAAGAAGCGAGCTCGCTTTGCATGGATAGTTTAATTTAGAACCTGAAGACAGTGGGGCTCCGTCGAAATTGTTGCTTAAATAGTAATCGTACTTGCCTTTTCTATATTAAAATTATTATTAATTATTATATAATTATTATTATTCTTTTCTATATTAATATTATAATTAATTTAATTATTTCATTAGTATTTAGCAGTGTATTCAATTTGTCTGGGCATTATGTTTTATGCCGTATTAATCACTTGGTCCATAACACATAAAATAATAATCATTGAACTGGTTAAATAATTATATGTGTCGCATCAAGGTTGAAATCCATTTGATGCACATTAAAAGCCTAAGATTCTGTTATGTGGGTACTACCTACCCTCTATTAACAATAAGTAGTAAGACATATATTATAAATACTGGTACGAACGACTGCTGCGCAGTCGAATATACGAGCTTGTGTAAACCTAGTAGTATTATTCTGCAACCCCCATTTCCGAACTTAACAGTTGGCGACGAGAGAAAAAGAAAAGTACGAGACGCGTATTTCATTTTGAATAAAATGGCAAGATCCAATTCGTTTTCGGTCGGCACCTTAACAGTGTTCAGCCACGAACATCAAGAGTGGCAGCTTTACAAGGAAAGACTGGAGCAGTGGTTTCTGGCAAACGAAATCGGGGTAGATGCAGATAAAGCTGGTTGCAAACGACGAGTTATTCTACTTAGTAACTGTTCGGAATCAAGCTACAAGTTGATACGCGATCTAGCTTTACCGAAGCAAATCGGTACTTTAAGCTATAACGAAGTAGTGGATTTGTTGGATGGACATTTCAAATTAAAGAAGTGCACATTTGCTGAAAGGTACAAGTTCCACAGTGCCACGCAACATGTCGGCGAAGGGCTGCCAGAGTGGGCGGCACGAGTACGTGGTTTGTCAATTCACTGCGGGTTCGTGGCGCAAAATCTAGATGAACAGCTTCGCGACCGATTCGTTCTGGGCAAGGCACCTGGTCCGGAACGAGAAAAGCTATTTACCAAGGCGATGTCGGAGTTGACGCTGAGCAAGGCCCTGGATATAGCAGAAGGCGTGCGCTGTGCTCGTATGGGGGCACATGAAACGACACGGCAAGCGGACATGGGTACACCACTTCAAGTGATGAAGATGGATACGGCAGCACAGCCTGGCGCAGCGCGCGTGAGCAGCGCGCCGTGGCGCAGGCTAGCGGCGACCCCCGCAGCTAGCGCCGAGCGCGCTAACGTCGGCAGCGGCGGCAGTAGGTGCACCGCCTGCGGCTACGCAGGCCATCAGGCATCGTCGTGTCGGTTTGGGCGATATAAGTGCAAAAAGAGCGGCGTTCAAGGACATCTTAAGCGAGTGTGTAACAAAAATTTGAATAAGCAACACTATGTCGAGTGCTGTGAGGATGCTAGCGATGATGGTAAGCATCTGTGCTGTAATATTCGCTCCATTTGCGGCGAACCGATGCGGGAATCTTTTTGTGTCAATGGAAACGAATTAATTTTTGAAATAGATACGGGTTCATCAGTTACCGTTATTTCTGAGCAAACGTATCTTAAACACTTCAAAACCATAAAGTTAGAAGCAAGTGACATTATTTTACAAAGTTACAACGGAGATAAGTTAAATATTGTAGGTAAAATAAAACTATTGTTTACGTATAACAAAAAATCATTTACAATAGGTGTATATGTCGTACGGAATGGAGCGCCTCCCTTATTAGGCAGAGATTTTTTTACACGATTTAACTTGCAAATATGTTCCATAAATAACTGCAACGATTTTTTATCAGGTAGTTCTTCCAAATACCCTCTATTGTTTGGAAAAAAATTAGGTTGTTTTAAAGGCGTGAAGGTAGATTTAACATTAAAGCCAGACGCAAAACCAATATTTTTTAAGCCAAGGCCTTTACCTTTTGCGCTTCGGGAAAGCGTGGAGAAAGAAATTGACCGTCTGGTAGATTTAGGTGTGTTAGTACCCGTAAAATACGCAGAGTATGCCAGTCCAGTGGTACCAGTATTAAAGCGAGATGGTTCTATACGTCTCTGTGCCGACTACTCCGTGACTATCAATAAACAGTTACTTGTCGATAATATATATATATGATATATCCATTACCAAAATATGACGAGTTGTTTTCAAAACTACATGGCGGCAAGTACTTCAGTAAATTGGACCTATCGCATGCATACAATCAGTTGTGTCTAAATGAGAAATCACAAATGCTCACTTGCATAAACACAAATAAAGGCTTGTATAAGTATACTCGCTTAGTGTTTGGTCTAGCTAGTGCGCCGGCCATTTTCCAACGAAACATGGAAGCGCTGCTATAAGGGTTAAATGGTACTCTTTTATTTCTTGATGATATTATAGTATGTGGGGAGGACAAAGATCAGATGATGAGTAGGTTAAATTAAGTCTTCCGTAGGTTACAGGAAGCTGCCCTAGTTTTAAATATAGAAAAATGCACCTTCTTCCAGGAATCCGTAACCTATTTAGGTTGTGTCATCGACCGTGATGGATTACATAAATCACCGGAGAAAGTTAAAGCCATTTTGCAAAGTCGGGTACCTACCAATACGTCAGAATTAAAATCATTCCTAGGTATGGTCAACTATTACCGAAATTTTATTAAAAACGCATCATCAATATTAAGTCCACTGCATGAATTACTAAAAAAAAATGTGCCTTGGTCATGGACTAGGAGTCATGAAGAAGCAGTATTAATCATAAAACGTGCATTAGTTTCTGAGACCACTTTAGCACATTTCAATCCAGAAGCTTTACTAATAGTAACGGTGGACGCGTCACCGAGCGGGTTAGGCGCCGTGTTATCACAGGTTGAAGGTGGTGTAGAAAAACCTATCTCCTATATTTCTCGATCTCTTAATGCAGCGGAAAAACACTACAGCCAAATTCAAAAAGAAGCAACTGCAATAATATTCGGGATAAGAAAATTTCACCAATATTTATATGGTCGAACAAAACCATTTGTGTTTAAAACAGATCATAAACCTTTGGTTTCAATTTTTAATCCAGACAAGGGCATTCCTGAGATATCAGCTAATCGGTTACAGCGTTATGCTATTTTTCTATCTGCATACAACTTTAGAATAGAATATGTAAGCTCGATTAGTACCCGTAACCGACAACTTAAAAGCGAACGTCACAGGCTCTGAGCGCGAGCGTGATGAGTCAACAGTAGATAAATCAAGTTATGTACGTTTTGTTTACGAAGGTGAGAGGTTTTTGTCACTGACAGACATCCAAGATGCGTTAAAAATGGATAATGTTATTAAAACTGTCATCGAATACTTAACAAATGGTTGGCCTAGTAAAATTAGTGAACCGTTAATAAAGGATTATTATAGCCATCGGTTAGAATTATCAATAGAAAATGGTTGTCTGATGAGAGGTCACAGATTAGTCATTCCTAAAAGTCTACAACATAAAGTGTTAAACGAACTTCACTCAGGGCACTTAGGTATTACAAAAGTAAAAGAAGAGGCACGCAATAGATTTTGGTGGCCGGGTATGTCGGCGGCTATCGAAAATCACATAGGCGCGTGCGTCGCGTGTGCGTCGCAGCGCGTCGCACCCCCGCGCGCACCCCTAACTCCGTGGCCTTTTCCAACCTAGCCGTGGCACCGTGTCCACATAGACTTTTTAGGTCCTATTAGCGGCAAAACATTTTTAATTATTGTTGATGCATATTCGAAATGGGTGGAATGTTATGATGTTTCGTCGGGTTTCACTTCGCGAGTGGTAATCGAAAAACTATGCGAAGTAATGTCACGATTTGGGTTATTTCATACAATTTGCTCAGATAACGGAACTTCATTTGTATCGTATGAGTTTAAACAATTCTGTAATCGGAACAACATTACACATCTTACTTCACCTACATATAATCCGGCTAGCAACGGACAAGCAGAGAGTTACGTTAAAATTATAAAAAAGCAATTAAATCATACTTGTTAACAGGTACATCGTTAAGAGATTTAAATATTAAATTATTGGAATTCTTACTGAGATACAGGAATTCTAAACATTCGACAACAAACAGATCTCCGGCTGAAGTATTGTTCGGTCATAATTTAAGGTGTAGATTGGACCTCCTGACACCGACCACCGCGACGCCATCCAACACAGCACTCGACACAGTAGTTAAACAGAAACAGTGTTCGCAGATTAACAATTATCGTGGAAACCGGAAACTTTTGTTCAGTGTGGGTGACCAAGTATTAGTAAAACTGTATAATAACCAAAAACAATATTGGTCACGTGGCACTATTATTAGAAAATTAGGAAAATCTGTGCATTTAGTGAAACTGAGGGCATCAGAAGGAACCGTCAAAAGGCACACCAATCAGTTGCTAAAATATAGAGGTAGGGAAGATGAGCCATGCGAAGAGATCGTTCCCGCATTTATAATACCCTCAAGATCGACTAGCTCCGGGCAGCAACCATCCGAAGTCCCTGTGGAGGTAGCACCTGTGGAGTCTGAAGCACCGGCATCAGCGCTTGTTCACGGCAACGTTTCCACTGAAAAGGAAGTGCTTCCGGCAGCTCCCTCTATCGAACCCGAACCAGACATTCGGTCAAAACGTAATAGAACTGCTATTGACTACAAGAAGTTCTTCTGATAAGGTGGAGGAATGTTATGTGGGTACTACCTACCCTCTATTAACAAATAAGTAGTAAGACATATATTATAAATACTCAGCGCAGTCGAATATACGAGCTTGTGTAAACCTAGTAGTATTATTCTGCAACCCCCATTTCCGAACTTAACAGATTCCCAATCCCACACTTTCCAGTCACTTTCACCCAATCTCCATCCTTCCTTTTCTGTCCAAAAGGCTCGAGGCCTCTGTTCATAAACAGCTCTCCTACTTCATTTACCACAACTCCCTTATAAGCCCGTTTCAATCCGGTTTCAGGCCCCGGCACAGTACCGTGTCAGCTTTCCTTAAAGTGACTGACGATATAAGGCGGGGAATGGAAGATACTAAAGTTATTACTTTAGTGTTAATCGATTGCTCCAACGCTTTCAATACCGTCAATAACGATGTCCTTTTATCTATCCTTTCTTATCTTATGGTCTCTCACGATGTACGGGAATGGTTTTCCTCTTATCTTCGGGGGCGTCAGCAGTCATTTTGTGCTGGAGACTCTTCTTCGGGGTGGTGCGACCTTGAAGCTGGCGTCCCACAAGGCGGTATTTTATCTCCTCTTCTGTTCTCCACTTTCATAAATCTTATAACCACCGAACTTCAGTGTGCGTTTCATCTGTACGCTGACGATCTACAGCTCTACTGTCAGGCAGGTGTTGGCAACTTATCGGATGCGATCGAGGGGCTTAACCGGGCATTAATTGCGATTAAACGTTGGTCAGACCGATTCGGAGTAGCGGTTAACCCAGCAAAGTGTCAGGCTATCATAGTTGGGAGCCCGTACAGCTTGAGAAAGCTCGATGGTTTAACTGTTCCGCCCATAATATTTAACAACGTAGCAATCCCGTTTAGCTCCGAGGTTAAGGATCTTGGTCTGCTCGTCGAAACTTGCCTCGACTGGCGTAAGCAAGTAACGAGTGTCACCAAAAGATCACCGGAACGTTACGTTCGCTTTATCGACTGAAGAATCTTCTCCCAGCTCACATAAAGGCCATGCTTGTACAGTCCCTTATCTTTCCCATAATAGACTATGGTGATGTGTGCTACTATGACCTGAATGCAGATCTACTCAATAAACTTGACCGCCTTCTAAATAACTGCATTCGATTTGTCTTCAACCTCCGTAAGTATGATCATGTCGAACACTTTTAAAATGGTTACCGATTCGTCAGCGTAGAGTGCTGAGGGCCTTGACTACCCTGTTTTCTTTTATTGATAAACCCATTTCTCCTTCTTATCTGACTTCACAAGTCCAATTCCTTTGTTCAGCCCACAGTAAAAATCTTCGCTCCACCAATAATCGTCTTCTACATTAGTATTTTTAAGTATTACCGAATCCCTCGTAAGTGGATTTTTAAATATCTAACTAATTTGCTCTTGAAATTTCTAGGATGTAAGTACCTAACATTTAATCAGTATTTAAATAAGTGTCATAAAAAATTAAGATAATTATAATGTTGATAATAATTAAAAAAAGACGTGTGGCACTCGGGGCCTGCCGCGGTAAAGCTATTGCATATATTAATTTGAGCATAATTATACATTATCATACAGTCAGCAAGAATTTTTTTTTTGTCAAGCGGAACTGAACCTCCGAACTGGAAAACGCGGCACCAAATTCTGAGTGACCCTTATTAGCACTGACATAAGGACACTTTTAATTGCCACGCAAAAGTGACCCGTATTCTTAGGAGAATAAGGTCGTTTTCTTTGAATACCAATATTATTAAACGCCTGACGTACAAAATCCTCCATCACAGGACGACCCGAGCCGACACTTTTCTAGAACCGACCTTAAGCCGCCATCAATAACGAACCAGCGACCAAATCATAAAAGCTAAAAAGTTCCATATCTTAGAAACGGCTGGAGCTTGCTCAATTCTAAGAAAAATTTTGCCACACTGCCCCCGTCGCTTCAGGCCGGAGAAAAAGATAGCATAACCCCCTCCCCCCCCCGTTAACTCTTTACCTTCCCACCCGAAAAAAATGTTTTACTTCAGTCTAATTTTACTAAAACCATTTGTTACTAGGTAACTACGGGTCAAAAAAATGGGCCAAAGGGTCAGTTTTTTGATCCGCGGTTATCCCAACCAATAGTAAAATATGCTAACTAATGGTTTCAAATTTCCGTAAAACGCGTTCAATCATCAATTGTTAGTCTAATAAATTGTCATAAATTAACTAAATTAATAAAATAACTAAATTAATAAATTGTCATAAATTAACTAAATTAAATAAATTAACATAAATTAATAAATTGTCATAAATTGCAGGGTACCAGCAACTTTTAAATGTCACAATGTTAAATTGTTTTTTTTTAATTTCTAGTTGGTAAGTAATATAGTTAATTTGAGATGTTTTGCATTAATATCATCACCATTGGTTTTGAATAACATTTAAGAAATTCAGGATATTTTTATCAATTAAAATAGGGGTGAAAAAATTGGGCAAATGTAAAAAAAAAATTAATTATAACTTAGGTATAATGTTGGTAATCATAAAAAGATAATAGTGTCGACAGGGTCAAATCGTTCGTACTTTCATCAGCTTTGAGATTCGTTACTCTTAAAAGCAGAACACATAATCAATTTTGAAATTACAGTTCGAAACAGACTGCTTCATATACATACTATGTATATTTAGTGACTTAAACCAAAGGTTTAAAAACATAAATTTACAACAAGGTTTTGTTGTAATTTAACTGAAATATTTTTATCTTCTCTCTCTTTTTTTCTTCTCATCTCAGAAATTTCTCCCTTTATTGTGTGCCGTTTAAAAACATTTGAACTCACATACACAAGATACTCAGATTCGGAACAACTATTTGTAGGCCATACAAATATTTGTTCCGTGCGGGAATCGAAACCGCGACACGCAGTGTAGCAGCCGATCGCTCAACCACTACGCCAACCATAAATAAACTAACCATTCCATTGATTGGATCAGAATCTTTGTTACTACTCGGAGATGACGACGAAGATGATTTGGATGTATGGTGCTTGCGCCGTGTTGATTCGAGAGCAGTATACTTGATCTCTAAACATTTTAGGAAATCCGCTAGAACAGGCAAGGCTCTAGGGTTTTCTAATGACTGAGTGTATTCACTAAGTGGATGGGTATCCAGCTTCAGTGTAAGTAAATGCACAACCGTTGGCCCCATGGCGGTGACACTTTATTACATAAACACTTCTTAAACAATTTTATAACTTCGCACTCTCTTCCTTTTCTGATCGCTCTGTGTCGCTTCCAAATCGAAACTGACCCACGACGAACCCGACCGTTCTTTATATAGCACGGAAGATGTTTCTAGAACGTTTCATACTGTTCTAGATACTTCGAGAATCTTCCAGAACAATCGACATTCGAAATCATTGTTCCCGAAGCGAGAAGAAACTTCCAGAATGTTCGACTTGAACACTCTGGGAAATTCCATTCGACGCGAGCCTTCGAGTATATTAGTTCCGCTATTCAATACTAGATGGCGCCACTAGTTACTACTTAGTACTTGCTCTCGTCACTATATGGCTTTGCCCTATCTTGTAACAGTATCTATGGAATATGGCTTTGAATGAACCTGACAGATGTCAACTTGACATAACACTAGTTTTTTGCGAGAACATGAGAAAATAAGACAGGAGATCGAGAAAAGAGATGGTGGTTTGGATTGAGTTATTAATTTGTTATAAAACCTATGGAGAAATACAGTGAGAGTGACCGATAGTTCATGTAGATCAAACTACGTGCTTGGTGGAATGTCATACGTTATTCTCCAATACATAACGTGATTAGTTACATTGTGACCTTACACACAAGCAAAGAAGTTCATTTGTTAACCCTAGCCCGAAAAGAACCCATGCAATAATGTCTTTTCTTGACAAGTACACAGTCTTCCCTACAAATATTAAAACTTGATTTTTTTGCCGTGTTTTGCGATAATGGTACGGAACCCTTCGTGCGCGAGTCCGAATCGCACTTGGACGGTTTTTTTGTCAATATTTCTTTAACGTGAATGAATCTCACAAAGGGGCTCAACAACATCTGTTTTATTGATTTAAAAATATTTTTCTTTTTACTTTTCCTTTAATGCTTACCCGAAACAATGCCCCTAAATGTCGCGTTGCCGAGTTATTTTGAGCGAGAATTTGCTGAGCGAGTGCGATTTTTTTTTGCGGATTTTTATATAACTGTTTTGCTCTTGAAATTTTCAGAAAGTAAGTACCCAACATTTAATCAGTATTTTAATAAGAGTGATATAAATTAAGATAAAAATAATGTTGATGATAATAAAAAACAACAACGGTGTCGTGTGTGTCATAAGCAAGCGTGGTTATGAACCATTTAAAAAATCGCTTATGGCTGCAATAAATCAAATCGCGTCGCCTAAGCCTAGTATTTTGATCTCCCACCATTGTTATCGCAAGTAATGGTTAAATTTGGACTGTGGATACCAGTGGATAGGGGAAAATAATTGACTCTCCAACTTATTAAGCCATTTTTCAGGCTAATAATTGATAAAAAAACGGATTATACTGAAACCATTGGTTACTACTCGAATTTTTAATGATTAGTGAAGATAACTACATTTTCGAAAATAAAGAACATACATTATAAATTAAAATTGGGCCGCACATTTGGGCAACTGTGGGCAAAATCCATTGTTCATAATATCAATTGTTTTCTTGCCAAATGACACTTGATGCTCTAGAGTGTCATTCCAGATGCGAAGAAGATGGTTGGCATACCGCAATGGAATAGATTGATCACATGACATTTCGATTGCGCTTGACAATTCAATACATATTTGGCGTTATTCCCATCACTATCGGGACGCTTTCGTTGATAGAATGTCACTTGTCTATCATCCCTGATGGTATGAAAGAGTCCTCAAAATATACACCTTGATAAATATATTTCATCATTGTTATCAAGAAAAAAGTTCTCGCGTAGACACATTTTAAGCAGTTAGCAACTGAGTAATGCACTTCGTGATGTTTGTTTCTCGAATACTTCTTCATGTTAACATAAATCACTTATATAATTATTGATATCTCGTTAAATAATTATATGATGATTGAGTTGATAAATTTTGAAGAAACAAATACAAAAAATAGTTTTTTTGAAACGCATGAAGCCCGTCCTTTTTAAAGCATGTCAGCTGATAAGGTGTGGTGAGGAGCGTTGCCTCAAGTTATGACACTTCAAGTAATCCTAGAAAAAAACACTGTTGCAGATAGAGACAATCTTTTTATTTTCATAATTTTCGGCAAGCTTCCAATTTATAAAAATGTAATTCACTATTTTACATAAAAAAATAAATACATAGTGTTTGGTGTCGTCTATACTTAATATATTACTTAATCTATATCTATACTAATATTATAAAGAGGAAAGATTTTTTTTGTTTGTTTGTTTGTACCGAATAGGCTCCGAACATATTGGACCGATTTAAACATTACTTTCACCAATAGAAAGCTTCATCATTCCAGAAAAATAGCCTATGTCCCCGCTATTTTTTAATCCCGAAACGCGTCCTGTGGAGTGGTCCACGGGAGCGAAACCGCGGGTAACATCTAGTTATATTTACGTACCCAATCTAACAAATCATTGACAATGAATAGTTATATCATGAAATAACGGAAAACATATAACCAAAAAAAAAAGACGATTTTGGACAGTTTTTGTTAACAATTTCTTCATTTAGATAGTAGAATAAAACTGTTTGGTTCCGAAATTCTTTAACATAGGGGAGGATTTTGCATCGCGTAAAGTGTCGCGTTGCCACGTTATTCGGATGTAAAGTTCTCTTGAGTGATAGTTCACTGAGCGAGTCCGAATCCCTGTTAAGCAGATTTTGAAATAACTAACTGTTTTATTCTTAATATTTCCAGAAAGTAAGTGCCTAACATAATATTTTAATAAGTGTTATATAAATTAAGAAAATTATAATATTGATATAATCTTATATAAAAAGACAATCGTGTAGATAGGGTCGAATCGTTCATACCTTTGTCAAGTTTAAAATTCTATATATACTTAATACAAATAGTAATCTAAGTAAATGATAAAATTGGTCATTATTAGTTTTTCAAAACTGTTATTTAGGGGGTGTTGAAGTTTCTATGGAAGAATTAGATTTCTTGGGTCAATAAACTTGGCACAAATGCTAACCTAAATGTATCATAAAAGTTGTTTTTAATTTTTTTGAAACTACCCCCAAAAGACGATTTAAAGATGGTAAAGTTTTTTGAAAAATCTTATTGTTTCAGTTAATAAACTTAAAACTTGACATAAATACCAACCTCAATAAATAATAAAGCTTTTCATTATTAGTTTTTCGAAACTACCCCTAAAATACGATTTAGGGGGTGTTAAAATGTTTTTGAAGAATCTCATTTCTTGGGTTAATAAATTTAAAAGATGATAATAATATAAATACCAACAAACGAAAAAATACGAGGCTTTTGGCTAATTTGTACCTTTAGGGAATGTCACTCTTTATTTTGTATTGTGCATTTAGTTTGTGCAGAATAAACAATTTTTCTTTCTTTTTTTTCTTTTTAACAAAAGTAAACAATAAAGGTTGTTATAATTAGTTTTTCGAATCTAGCCCCAAAAGACAATTTAGGGGATGCTAAAGTTTGTTTGAAGAATCTTATTTCTTGGGTTCATAAACTTGAAACTTGACATAAGTACCAACCTATGTAAACAATAAAGGTTGTCATTATAAGTTTTTCGAAACTAATCCCAAGCTAAGAATCTTACTGGACAGGTTTTTAATTTTTGACGAAGGGTTCTAGAGGAGCACTAAGCAGGAATTTTCGGAAATTCAACCTGAGTCTGAAAATGGGCAAAATTTTTCTGTTTGAAAAATCTAATTCCTTGGGGATAAACGAAATAATCGAAATTTACATAAAACGCTTTTTAAACTACCCCCCAGATAGCGTTAAGGGCCGCTAAAGATTTTTAGGAATCTTACTGCGGAATCTTACTGTAGTGGACTGTATTGGTGTTGTTTGTTGGGGTCTTGTTGGAGGAATGAAAATACTGTCTTGATTCGTATCTTCAATTTTATTCCTTACTTGTTACCCCTTGTAGAGCAGGAGACCGACTGTGTCTCAGCCCCCAAGCGGTCCGGCTTTTATACAAAAACCGCTAGCCGCAAACAATAGCACCCCTCTCCCTCAACGGTATTCGGGCCCGGCATCGCAGAAATGCCGACTTTATTAAACTTATCTTACTTAAATCTACACAAATTATACATTTCCTTAATCTAACATACTTAATTCTACCTAGGAAAAAATATAAAACGTGTAAAAGGTCAATACAAGAGTCTTATCTAACCTACTCCCTGCTTATGAGCTATGAATACATACATAATCTTGTCTAATTAGCTACCTTTTCTCTAGTTCTGATATATGTTACAAGTGTGGTCTAAAACTCACATGGCACCTACGAGACAATGCAAACGGGATTTATCCTTTTTCTCACGCTGCGTTAATGTGCAAGGGATCGTTCAAGGCGGCACCGCTAGTCATTAGTTTAATGAGGGTTCGTTTACAGTACCGAAGACAATAAGCATTGAATTTAACTTATTTTTATAATACTGTAAAATGCCGACAACAGATCTTAATGTTCGCGTAATTCATAGACCGTTAGAAGGTCCAAACATGTGGCAGGCCTTAAACAACTGTTACAGTATTACCGTGAGAAATGTCCCTATGCTAAAATCCATGCGAGGCGTCTTGTCTTTTACACTTACTAAGAAACGAAAAATACAAAAAAGAAAAAAAGAGTGAATAACATGGTTGGGTTGTTCAAAACGTCGAGGGCGCAAAATGGAGTTATTATGTAACTAAAATGTATTATTCTTTAAGTCAAATAACGAATCGTCCCAAAACAATGAACCATATATATCTACGATACCCCATTTTTTATTGATTTAATAATAGCTTATTTTTGGTCACCTTCACTAACTGCACATACGAGTAAGAGAGTCATTTATAGGATAAACAAAATCACTCGAACGTAGTCACGGGTGAAGTGCTAGTATATATCACACACCCAGAATAACACTGCATTATGTCGAAAAATCTCAAAATCGACTTTCAGTCATCAGATCAGTGAAATTATGCAGTATTGATGGTAGATATAAATTATGCCCTAATTTTGTTAAAAATCATAAAAAAATACTGTTTTATATAAATAATTGTAATTTACATTATAAATTAAGAGAAATGTATTTACGATTATTTTTTTTCGTTATTTACAAGAAGATTAATATTTTTTTTAGATAATGCACTATTGTTGAATTAATTAAATTTGTAATAGTTATTTAGCAGACCATGAGGGGTCGTGGTCTCCTTTTGCTTAAAGTGCAATGGAAGCAATCACAAAACACACCAGACCTATTGAACAAAGCGTGGAAAAGGATGTCAAAAATACAACCGTTGCAGCATCAACCACTGAGATGTTAACAGTGGCAGCATCAGCCGATGAAGTATCAGATAAATTCGTGGTGTCAGATAGGCAGATTTACGGGGTGAGTCTTTTCCCTGAAACTGTTAACTTCTGCATTGGACTTCAAGGTTCTGGTCTGGAGAGGGCTAGACATCAATTTTAATCGTGAATACATCACTCAACTTCGGTTTGCTGACTATAGGTATAGTGGTACCATGTAGGACCTAAGAACAATGCTCGATGACCTCAGTAGAGCTTCCGGAAGAGTTGGTCTTAAAATGAACATGGACGAAACCAAGGTCATGTTACACTCACTCCTATCAAAATCGGAAACTATACTCGAAGTTATGGATGATTATGTCTGCCAGGGACTAATGCTTCAATTAGATAGGTCTTCGAGACGTCAAACGGCGAATCTGACTCGGCTGGGCAGCGTTCGGGAAGTTGCGCGGTATCTTCTCGTCCAACTTACTGCAGTGCCTCAAGACCAAAGTCTATGATCAGTGAGTGTGATTACATACGGGACCGAAACGTGGTCGCCCACAATGGGGCTTATCAGAAGGCTTAAAGTCACCCAAAGGGCAATGGAGAGGGCGATGCTCGGAGTTTCCTTACGTGATCGAGTCAGAACTGAAGACATGCACAACACCACATGGGGGCAATTCTTCGGGCTATGAGGGTAACCTTGGTTGTTACCGACATAGCCTAAAGAATTGACAAACTTAAGCGGCAGTGGCCAGGGCACATTGCTCGCAGAGCGGATGGTCGATGGGGCCGAAAAGTTCTGGAGTGTGGACCGTAAACCGGAAGACGTTGCGTTGGAAGAACTCCCACTAGATGGACGAAAGACCTGGTGAGGGTTATGGGAGTCCTCTGAATGCGAGAAGTTTAATCTGGTGACACTTGTGGGAGGCCTAAGTCCAGCAGAGGACGTCTTTTGGTTAAAATGTTAATTATACAATTTTAAACAGTTTTAGTTTTATGTAACGACCCTACAACGTACGGTTTGAAAGGCAGACCTACGAGTATACTCCGCCAGTCTATGAATTGCGTTGACGTCTATAAAGGCAGACCTATACTCCGCCAGTCTACGAATTGCGTTGACGTCTGTAAAGGTAGCTCCCCGAAGGTATAGCATGGTGATAATAATTTATATGGTAAACCCGTATATATTTGCAATTATGTAATATTTTTGGCTACTTTTGTCAATTCCGGGCAATTTGAGGCAAAGGCTCAACTGGCTGCCAAAAAGTTAGGGATCCTTGAAGGTGAGACGGTACTTCACGCCGGAACAGCTGCTTAAGTTGTATCAAGCGCAAGTTCGATCTTGCATGGAGTACTGCTCTCACCTCTGGGATGGATCTGCCAAATACCAGGTTGATGCACTTGAGTCGATTGACAGACGGGCCAAAAGGCTTATTGGCAACGATGCACTGGTCGCCTCAAAGCTCCAGAGCCTCGAACATCGTCGCCGAGTTGCCAGCCTGTCGGTTTTTTATCGGTTACACTTCGGGGAGTGTGCGATGGAACTGCACAATTTGATTCCGCCTAGCCCTTTCCATCATCGGACTACAAGACGTCCATGCCATGATGTCCGGCCATGCACCATCGGTACATGGTGGACATCCCTCCCATACGCACAAAGGGTTTTGCTAATACTTTCATTGTGCGCACAGCTAAGGAGTGGAACTCCCTTCCGGGGTCTTTATTCCCTGATAGCTACAACCTTGGGGTCTTTAAGTCAAGAATGAATAGGTTTCTTCTAGGCAAGCGTGCTTTACCGTAGACCACATCATTGCTTAACATCAGGCTAGATAGTGGTCAATCGCGAGCCTATAAATAAAAAAAAAATAAATGGAAATTTTATAGTTAACTGTAGAAAAATGCAACTATCATGGAAAACTCACGCTTGATTAAAAAATTTGACAATAGAAAATTTTTTCTCACAACAAAACACCTAACATTCCTCAGACAGTTTCCCGGTATCTCCTATGAATGCCGATTTCCCCGTACTGAACCAGTCAAGGAAAACACTTTTATATATAACTCGAATTCTAGGCAGCAGCGTATCAAGATAAAATTTGTACCATATTTTAAGTTAGACCAGTAATAATACAACTGTAAAAACCGTCATCAAATTTCGTTAAGTCGTTTTTGCTTCAACCGCGTAAAAACATCCTGTGTGACAGACAAACAAAAATTCTAAAAATATTATTGTTATCATCTTTTGCTAATATAAAGTCCCCTGTATAAAACTTTTCTTAAAATAATATCTTCAAATCGCAGACATCGCTGAGTTACAATTTTATTATTTGTATAATAGATACTCTATTAAGCTTCATCTGGTAATATTGGAAACTGATCTAAGTATTGTTGGCAAAATGCTAGGCGGGTTGATTTTCATGTATTTGCTGTACAGTCGCATGAAAAGGGAAAATCCCTGGATTACTTATATAATTCCTTACTATCATAATCTTACTAATCCATAAAAACACTAGGCCAATGAGATTCAATGCCCCTTACAAACAGAGTTTTGCGCGGCTAATTTCAATATTAGAAGATAACGGACCTTCCGAATCGCTCCGAGTCGGCGTTTTATAATAAAGATTACATTTATAATACATTAATTAAAATAATTGCGCGACAAACATAAATCTTATTTCCGTTTTCATTTTCAGAAAGTAAGTTATCATAATTTTAAACCAATTTTCAAAGTCAGTTTGAAGGACTCCACGCGACACAGTCCACATGAGAACGGTAAAAACCTCGAGTAATGTCAATAGACAATAAGTTTTAACTGCCAGTTTGACGATTCATGGTGAAGTGGAGTTGGAGATCTTGACTTGGAAAATTACTTAATCTAAACCTTTCTAATATTATTATAATTTCTTGCTATAGTTATAATCTCAAACCTACTAATATAAAATACATGATACACGTTTGACGACGACGACTGCTGAGGCTCTCAAGCAGCGCAAGTTGGCGCACGGTTGGCGCAGTGGTTGATCAATTGACTGCTGCGCAGCGTGTCGCGGGTTCGATTCCCGCACGGAACAAATATTTGTATGACCTACAGATAGTTGTTCCGGCTCTGGGTGTTTGTGTATGTGAGTTTATATGTTTGTAAACGCACCCACGATACAGGAAGAGATTGCTAGTGTGGGGCAACGTTTTTGTAAAACAGAAAGAAAGAAGTACTGAAAACTAATTGGCTATTAAAGTTTTGATCCGTTTGGGGTGATTACTGACTGCTTAGTCAGCAATTAGCAACCTACCAACTTGCTACTAATTTCAAAGCCATTGAAATTAGATTTAATTATGAAATAAGATGCAAGTTTATTTATATTTCTCTTGCGCAATTAATACTGATATACTGTATTCCTATTTGGGGTGGGGCAACAAAATCTAAATTCATTCAATTGGAGCGAGCACAACGAGCCTTGCTCAAAATAATGTATTTTAAAAAAAGGAGATATTCTACAGAGAACCTTTACAAACTTAGTGATGTATTATCAGTTAGGAAACTATACATTACTACAATTAATCTTAAAAAAGCACAAAACCTTACCTTATAATGCGGATATACACGCTAGAAGAAGAAAAGACAATATAGTTCAAATGCCTATTACCAAGACCAAATTCGGATCTATGCAATTTAGTAAACGATCAGCTCAATTATATAACAAAACAAATAAAGAAATTTTCGTATATTCAAAATCTTATCATATATGTAAAGAAATGTTGACTGACTGGTTAAAACCACTGACATATGAAAATACTGAAGCTCTCCTACAAAACGTAACTTAATACAAGTACACGACCAACTCTCACAATCACTTAGACTCTCCCATACCCACACGTACATTCACACACGCATACACATACAACCACACATCCATAACACTCATGTACATTCAACAACACACGAACACTCATGCATTCGCACACACACGTTTACATAACTATACTTTGTTTAACTACTCCCATGTACAGTTTTTGTTGTGTTTTAAGTAAGTACTTACTGTTGTGAAGGAGCGGGGTCTTTTAATACAGGCATTATTTGCTTAAATGAAGACTCCAAACCACAAAATTGTTTGTGTATTATTTTTAGACACAATAAACGTTATTTATTATTATTTCCTTTATTTATTTATATGCTTATTGAATACATTTTTAAATATTTAATAAAAATAAAACTTAAAAAACATTTAAAAATATAAAAAATAGAGACCAACCGGTATCGGGAACAGGGTCCAAGCTACCGGTGGTTAGGGCTCCAGAGACAGGAACCTCCTCACAATGCGAGCCGTATCAAGGAGTACTGCCTTCTGTATCAGCCCCTTGATCCAACCGCGTTATGACAGCCTCGACAGGTGGTCGTCGAGGCTCTTGGCCATCAGGCCGTTGGCCGTAACGACAATCGGCACAATGATCGCCGAGTCCACATTCCACATGGCGACAACCTCGTGTGCTAAGTCGAGTTACTTGATTTGTTTCTCTTTCTCAGCTTTCACGAGGTTCTTGTCATGCGGGATTGTGACATCGATTATCATTGTGCGGCGCGCTAATCAGTCTATCACCACTATATCCGGCTTATTGGCAACAATAGTCCTATCAGTGATGATAGACCGATCCCAGTACAACGTGACATGGTCATTTTCGAGAACTGGATCGGGCACATACTTGTAATACGGTACCTCAGTATCCACTAGATTGTATTTCAAAGCAAGTTGCTGGTGAATAATCCTGGCCACTTGGTTATGTCTGTGCAAGTACTCGCCGTTAGCCAGACGAGAACAACCAGAGATAAAATGTCTGATGGATTCACCAGGACGGTGGCATGCCCGACACACGTCAACCGTCCCGTCCTTCATTATTCTTCGTCCATAATTGCACAGACAAAACCTTCAGTTTCCCCGAAAAGGTCGCCGAAACGTAGCCAGGATACGGACGCTGAAAAATCTACATCGGGCCCATGAAGGGCCCGATAGAAGCGCCCGTGAAGCTCCATTATTATTATCTCCTTTATTTAATTGTCTTTCTTATTATCTACATTTTTAAATATTTTTATAAAATAAATTTAAAAACAAAAACATTTAAAAATATAAATAAAAAAAGTTAATTAAAAAAATCAAAAACCCGACTGCTTGAAAAGCGAACTAAAAAGACGTAAACAAGGAGAAAATAGTGCTGTGCTGTCGGAGGATACATCTTCGCGAGCTGGCTGACCAAAACCAGACCTATCCTCCAACTGCACAGCACTATTTTCTCCTTGTTTACGTCTTTTTAGTTCGCTTTTCAAGCAGTCGGGTTTTTGATTTTTTTAATTAACTTTTTTTATTTATAACTTTTTAGTTATTTTTTTTCGAATTAGGTACATTTATACATATAAGTGTTATATATTTTTGAAATCACCTCTTAAAATCCTTTATTTTGATACCCCACACGATAGGTTTGGAAGAAAAAAAAAAATTTGGGCCCCCACAATATGGCGCCCAAGAACCGCCATTTGCCTATTTTCCAACTTTCATGTAGCCAGTGACACTCGCGGGGTTAAGACGAATCGATTGACGTAAGAACCATCAAAATCGGCCCACGCGTTTGGTCTCTAGAACGCCACATAGGAACAAACATACATACATACATACATACATACATACATACATACATACATACATACATACTTACATACATACATACATACATACATACATACTTACATACATACATACATACATAGACTGATAAACACATTACCCTCCTTCGGCAGTCGGGTAAAAATAGAGGCCCACCGGTATCGGGAACAGGGTCCAAGCTACCGGCGGTCAGGGCTCCAGAGAGAGGAACCTCCTAACAATGCGAGCCGTGTCCAGCAGTACTGCTTTCTGGATCAGGCCCTTGACCCAGCTGCCTAACGAGAGCCTCCTAAGGTGTTGGTCGAGGCTCGTGGCTATTAAGCCATTGGCCGACACGACTATCGGTACAATGATCGCTGTGTCCACATCCGACATGTCGACAACCTCACGAGCCAAGTCAAGATACTTGATTTGCTTATCTTTCTCGGCTTTCACGAGGTTCCCGTCATGCGGGACGGTAATGTCAACAATCATTGTACGTCTCTCGATTCGGTCCACCACCACAATATCAGGCTTATTGGCTACAATAGTCCTGTCAGTGATGATGGACCGATCCCAGTACAATGTGATATTGCCATTTTCGAGAACTGGGTCGGGCACATACCTGTAGTACGGTACCTCCGATGCCACAAGAGTGTATTTCAGAGCGAGTTGCTGATGGATAATCCTGGCTACAAGGTTGTGCCTATGCAAGTACTCTTCGTTAGCTAGCCGAGAACAACCAGAGATAATGTGGCGGATCGATTCACCCGGGCGGTGACATGCCCGACAGATGTCAACCGTGCCATCCTTCACAATAAATCTCCGGTAGTTATTCGTCATGATAACTTCGTCCATAATTGCACAGACAAAACCTTCGGTTTCCCCAAAGAGGTCACCGAAACGCAGCCAGGCTACGGACGCTGACTGATCTACATCGGACCCATGTAGGGCCCGGAAAAAGCGGGCTAAAAAGCTTATTATTATTATTATTAAGTTTACTTGTCAACCTTTTTACACCTCGTTCGGAATTGTTAGGTTAATAATTGCTGATAAAACGCATTTTACCGAAATTTTAAACCTTTTTTTTAAGCATTAGTTGAGAAAATTACGGATCTAAAAACTGGGCCTAAGTAGGCATGTTAAAGATGCAGAATACCAACCACTTTTAATTGTCACAATATTAATTTGTATTTTATTTTTATTTTTAGTTGGTAAGTAATAAAGAGTTAATTTGAAATGTCATTGCAATAAAATCGTCACCATAGGATTTGAGTCGCTTTGGCGAAGTCTCGAAAAAAAACTTTATAAATTAAAATAGGGATGTAAACATTTGGGTAAATTAATGTACCATTGGGATATGGTTCAATGTTTACTTGTCAACCTATTACGCCATGTACGGAATTGCTAGGCTAACAATTGATGGAAAAACGCATTTTACCGAAATTTGGAACCATTGGTTACTACTATTTTAAGCATTAGTATGTAAATCTTGTAGGGTGACAGTAACTTTAAAATTTCATAATTATAATTAGTTTTTCTTTGTTTTTAGGTGGTAAGTAATTAAGTTAAATAAAGATGTCTTAGCAATAATATCGTCAACATTGGATTTGAGTCACATTCGCGAAATTTGGTAAAAAAATATCTTTAATAATTAAAAACTGGATGCAAAAAAGGAAAAAAATGAAATAAATAAACGGTATTTATAACTAAGGTATAATTTTGGTAATCAAAGTTACAGTTCGAAACAGACTGCATCATATAAATACTATGAATATTTAATTACTTAAACCAACGGTTTAAAAACATATTTATTTATTATTTATTTATTTAAACTTCATGTACAATGGTAATACATAGGCGGACTTAATGCAGCAAGGCATTCTCTGCCAGTCAACCTTTGGGTTAAAAAGAACACAACAGTGGTAGGAGTACAAAAAAATAAACATAAAATGAACAGTAATTAAAGTCGGATATTAATAAACTATATAACTAATAAAATACTTAAATAATTTCTAAAACAATAGACCAATATATATTATAACTAGCTTTTGCCTGTGGCTTCGCACGCGTAGACTACATGCTTCTCCTTATCATATTTTAACAGTATGTAGAGAAAATTTAAAAATAATGTAATGCGAAAGTGTTTCTTAGGACGGACTTATACTTACCTACTCTATCATCAATACGCTCTAACCTTGTCCCGTTCCGTATGCTTACACTATTTCTTTGTTTATCCATGACTAATAATAAGTAATCATAAGCATAAGTAATTAAATTAAAGTATTTCCTTATAAACAACATTTTAAACCATTTTGGTTGTTTACGCCAATATCACCAGACTATTTGATGAGATAACACGTGAACACGCTACATAGAACTGTCCATGGAAAAAGCAATTTGCCCTCAAATCTACACCTATGCTTACTTCAGAGTTTGTCCTTGAGCCTTATCAATTGTCATGGCGAAGCAGATTTTCCCGTCCCTATTTAATGCCTATATTTATGCGTTGAGCCATTTTATAGTTACCAACAGACTTTAAAGACTTGAGAGTATTTTTAATAATTTTTCTTTTGTAAAAGAAGGACTTTTGTACACAACATTTCATCCCCCATGATCCGCCCCCGATGGAATTCCCAAAAAACCTTAATTTGCGTTAGATTTTAATCTTCAGCCCAAACCCAATTTTCGAAGATCCTAACTTCAAAACTGGCCGACTTTCATACAAACTTTCATCGCCTATTTCATCCCCTTAGGGGTGGAATTCACAAAAATTATTTCTTAGTGGATGCCTGCACAGTATAAAGTATCTATTTGCAAAATTTCAAGTTTCTAGACGATTTCACCCTCATGGGAGTGGAATCTTCAAAATCGCTGAGATACGTGTAAATTATTTTTTAATCTTCAGCCTAAACCCAAAATATGAAGATCCTGACTTTAAAACTGACGGATTTTCATACAAACTTTCATCCCCTATTTCACGCCCTTAGGGGTGGAATTTCCAAAAATCCTTTCTTAGTGCTCACCTACACTACTAAAGGAACCTACGTGCCAAGTTTAATGATTGAAGCTTCAGCCATTTGGCCTGTGCGTTGATGGTCAGTGAGTGAGTCAGTCAGTCAGTCACTTTCTTCTTTTATATGTTTAGATAAATATCATATTCACATATACCTTATAACAAGGAATTGTTGTCATTTAACTGAAATATTTTTCTCTTCTCTCTCTTCTATTAAAACAAAAAGAAGAATACTTTGCCCCAGACTAGGAATTTTTTCCTGTATCGTGGGTGCGTTCGCAAAATTTTCAACTCACACAAACAAGACACTTAGATCTAGCACAACTATCTGTAGGCCATTAAAATATTTACTCCATGCGGAAATCGAACCGACGATACTGAGCGATACAACCGATCGCTCAACCACTACGCCAACCGTAAATAAATTAGTCATTCCGATAAACACACGTAAGGCTCAAATACTGAAAACGCTAATAAGCAATTTTTTGTCAGCACCTTCTAAGACTAAAAGACTATAAGTGCCCCTTAAAATATAAAAAAAAAAATGATACTTATGAGTAAAACGTTCGTTATAGATGTAATTTTCATGGTTTTCAGGGTGGCTAATTGTGAATATGGGGTCAAAATCAAACTTCAATAAGGCGCCGACTGACAGCAATTTTGTTTCCATCTTGGAATTTTATTTTGACCCCAAATTTGCATTTAGTAACCCCGAAAACTGCGAAAACGACACCCATGACGAATATTTAAAAAAATTAGTCGGCGCCATCTTGGATTTCCATTTTGACCCCATATGAGCATTTACCTACCCCAAAAACTATGAAAAAAACACCCATAACGAAAGCTTCAAAAATTTCAGTCGGCGCCATTTTGAATTTTTATTTTGACTAATATTCGCAAATATCATTTTTATTTTGACTAATACCCCAAAAATAAAAAAAAATACATCCATGACGAATATTTCGGTCTTCTTTGAAGTCTGCTAAAAAACTTTCCTTTTACACTGTGGTCTCATAATAAATCGGTCAACAGATTAGCGGGCAGTCGAGCGTGAGCAAAAGTGACATAGGTTCTACTTCGTCAAGGCTTCGCAGGCGACTGAAGAGTTGAAGATCGGCCGCTGCGTTATATATTATTTTATTAATAAAACAATTAAACTAATTTATAAATTCTACCCTGAGAATAAAATTCTATATTGTTATCCTTTTTTTAAATATGTTTCTAGAAGTTGTTTCTAGAACAATAAGAAAATTATCAAAAAAACATCGTTATAGGGATTTTTCAGTTTTTTTTGACCGAGTGACGTTTTCGATTTCAACTTTTGAATCTTAAAAATGTAAAATAAAAGAAATGTAATAGAAATGAAAAACACATTAAGTAAACTACAATATATATTTGTACAATGCATGTCCTCGAAAAGAGCGTTTTCCAAGCAGCCAAACTGTGCGGAAAGTGTCACTTTTTTCACTAGTGCTTTTTACTTTTCTGTATTTTTTAAATTTTAACGCCAATGTCAGCCCAACGCATAGAGCTTTTATTATTTGAGAAAAGTTTTACAAATTAGTTAAGTACAGATTACAGAGAGTAGGTTTGGTTAAGTTTAGATTAAAAGATAAAATAAAACTAATACTTCATTTAAGGCGTTTTTAAATACTCTAGATTTAGATATTGATCAATAAATTGATTTTAAATATTCATTAAATATGTTTGGCCGAACGTATATTTTGCTCGTGTTTTTTTTGCGTTACGACGTGACAGCTATTTGCCCATGCGCAGTAGATATACTCGAGGAACTATTAGTTAATCTATAGATATGCTGAGCGCGCTTGAATAAGCCCGCCATTTTATTAATTTCATGCTCGGTTTAGATATATTTTTTTATTTCCTCGCACAATGCATAGTAAAATGTTGTATGATACACGTACGTAAGATGATTTCCGATCGGAATCGCCTACTTTCCGCACTTGTAGCATAAATAACTATTTTTACATTTTAACAATCACTATTTGTTTGTTTATTATTGAATCAAAATAATTTATTTATTATTTATTTATTGAAATTGAAATAGAACGTCCGGAGCCAATTACACTATTGCAACACTTTACAAACTCAATATGTATAAATAACAATAATAATTCATGCAGAATAAAATACAATTAACAAACTAAAATAAATAAATATTAATACAAATATAAATGAATACTAAAAAATTAAAATTTCAAATAATTAGACTAAAAATTACGAATTTAATTTAAGAAATGTCAAAAAATAATAAAAATTCAAATGTCAAAAAAGGCAAAAATTCAAATTAAAATTAACACCAAATACCTACTGCAAATTTTATATAATTTAGATTGAAAACAAAGGTTAAAAAATGACAAAATGAATTCAAGACAAATGCCAAAAACAAAGAAAAAAAAAACAAATGATAGACATTTGAATCGTCGGAATTAATTTTACAGGAATAATATAAAAGGATAAACAAAATAAAACCTTAAAATTAAATGTCAACAAGGACAAATCAAAAAAGAAAAAAAGAAAAGGAAAGGCGTCTGGGCCACTTACACACACAGTCACACACTCATCTCACAAAACTTCATACACTCAGACAGTATCGTCTTCCACTCTTCCGCAAACATATCAAAATCCGTGTTTTGGTCCAGGAGAGCATTAAGTGCAGAGAGTGTCCGTGGTATGGGTGATTTGGACCGCGCAACCGTACGACATGTGGGAACCGCCAAGAGCCGGTGTTTCCTGCCACGAATGTAGTTGTCCGGTACATATAAGCTACACATACGGTTTTGTAGATCAGGAGCATCGACAATTCCCCTGAATATCTTGAATGCCACAATCATCTGGTCGCGCGACCGTCTAACTTCTAGAGAATTGAAGCCCAGGCAACCCAGCAGGAATTTTGTAAGATACAGAAAAGGGTAATAGCCATAAAGACGAGTACACATATACCTTAGGAAAGCTTTTTTCACTTTTTCCAAAGCTAGCGTATATTGTTTTTCGAAAAGATTCCAAACACACGCACTTGATTCAAGCTTACTACGGACCAATGCACTGAAAACCAGTCTGATGACATGGGGACTGTGAAAATCACGACATTTTCGTAAAACAAAGCCTAGGTGCCTAAAAGACTAAGGCAGTGGGTGTAATGTGATTGTAAAATGTGAGTTTCTGGTCGAATGTGACTCCCAAGTCCTTCATGGCATCAGTTCTCGCAATTGGATCGTTACCTAATTTGTATACGAATTGTAATGGACACCGCATTCGGCCAAAGGTCATCACATAACACTTTGACGTATTGAACTCCATTTGGTTATCTAAACTCCACCTATGTACTGAATTTATATCAGTTTGGAGGGCCAGGCAATAAGCCTCAGATTTTATTTCGCAGAAGATTTTCAAGTCATCGGCATATAAGAGGCAATTGGCATTTTTAATCATGTCTGGGAGGTCATTTACCACCAGAATGAAAAGAAGAGGACCGAGCACTGAACCTTGGCTCACTCCTGAGCGAGTGTGATACGGCTGTGACTCGTACAGTCCCAGTCTGACGAATTGCTGTCGATCTCGTAAATAATCCGCAAGAAGCCGCAGTAACCCCTGAGCAAAACCTATTGCACTAAGCTTCGACAGAAAGACGTCATTATTGACTCTATCGAACGCTTTTCGAAAATCAAAGTAGAGGACATCGACCTGGCGCCTGCAATCGAGACTAGCGGAGACAGAGTCAACAAGTATCAGAAGATTAGAGTTGACTGACCTTTTAGTGCGAAAGCCATGCTGCTCGTTGCAAAGATGTGGTCTCACCTGTCTGTAAATACCATCGTGTAGGACATTCTCGAAAACTTTCGCTGCAGAAGATAATTATGCTATTGGGCGGTACTCATCGGCAGATGATTTATTTATAGACTTCGGTATAGGAGTCACACGCGACAGTTTCCACTGAGATGGATAAACTCCAGTACTTAATGACAAGTTGAAGATGTGACTAAGGGGCCGAGCTAGAGATTCCTTACCCTGCTTCAAAACCATGGAGGAACATCGTCAGGACCAATTGAGCTGTTTAGTTTTAGCTTGTCTATTCCCTTGCTGATATCATCATCAGTGATACTTAGTATATTAATATAGTTACTACTATTGCACTTGCTTGGATGGGCTACATTCTCAAGGTCTAATCTTGCTGCTTCAGTCTGGAAAACACTTGCGAAATATGCCGCGAAAGCTTCAGCAGTTGCGGCTGCAGTGCTTGCACCACTGCATAATTTCCCTTTGTGGGTTACATTGGGTTCAAATCCTCCCTTGGACCGAAGGTTGGATATGTGCCTCCAAAATTGTTTGGGTTTTTTTTTTATGTTTCCTTCAATGCGCCCAATGTAAGAGTCATAAGCAGCGGCAATACGAAACTTTAGACTAGATCTTAAGTCTGAAAATTCCTCATATGCTAAGTAACATTAGCTCCTTTTCCAGGCTGAATGTAATTTAACTTTCTTCTGCAGATCTCGGATAATGTCAAATGTAAACCAAGTGGGATACCTTTTGGTTGATCCACTGTGTCGACTCTTTTTAGGAACACAAGTATAGAATAATTTGTAAATAATATTATAAAATGTTCGAGTACATGTGTTGACGTCATTGCATGAGGTAACTTCATCCCAAGAAACCTCAGAAAGCAGATCAAAGAGCAGGTTATAGTTGCATTTTTTGAAGATCCAATATATTTTACGGTCGATATTACTGGGTTCAATTCTGTCATATTGAAAAGACGACTGTAGCATTACCTGGATGTCTAATGGCGGATGGTATGCATCAGGTGGAACCAAGCCCTCAGTCGCTGTCACAGAAACGTAATTAATGTTTGCGCTATCCCAAACCAAAACAACATCTAATATACCCCCATGCAAGTTTTCAACAATGTTTCTTTCACACAAATTAGAAAATGTTAGAAAATAACAATAATAACTGTTAACATTTAAAGAAGCACTATTTAAGTTGATGTCATCAAAAATTAAAACAGTACCTTTCAAATCATTGATGAAACTTTCCACCTTAATGAGCCATCTCATATAATCATCGTCCGTAGCACTTAGTTTTATATACACTACACATACGTACACGGGGCGGCCATGCCACGTGAAACTCGCAAGAGGTCCCCACCGCTGTCAGTTTCAAATTCACTTCGTCGGCGCAGAATGATGGGTGCGCGCGCCATGAGTAGCACGCCACCACAAGGTGTGCCTCTGTCATGCCGCACCACACTCCAATCACCGTTCACAAGCTCTGAATCTTCAACGGAGGTGTCCAGGAACGTCTCAGTAGCCGCAATTAGATCTTGTTCAGCTGTATGCAGATTATTACGCCACTGGCGGAGTTTTGTTTTAATTCCACGAACGTTCTGGTACATACAGTTAATTGCAGAGGTCTTACTGCTTGCTTTGTGTGTTACGAAAGGACTGGGTATCAGAAGAAAGAGGAAAGTCAGTACTACGACTTGAAGCGCCATGTTTTCCGCGGTTAATCCATGTATTGATCCTTGCGTTAATCGGCCAAATGTCAACAGAGAAGCATTTATCGAAGAAAGCTACAGGCACACCGATTTTATAAGATTTATAATTCCCTCTTGTTTTAAGTTCCTCTACTGTAAATTTACCATCGAGACAAATTTTTTGAAGATATTAGCTAATCTCATCGGCTGTGGACGCCATATTCCATAAATGCAAGTACTTATGCATTTCAACAGCTTTTAAAGAAGTAACTGAAGGTTTGGCCGCCCCGTACAGGGAAGCTAGTCGTCGACGCTTCGTGTTTTTTTACCTCAGTGTACCCATGATCGGAATCCAGGTTTACAGTGCTAGAGCTATAGCTGGTGTCTTCGGCATTTGGATCTATCACTGGAATATCTCCAGCCTTTTGCTCTGTCATAGTTGATGTCATAGATGAGTTGATGCTGAATGAAGAGCCAGGTAGATTAGAATGGCTTGTTACAGGCTGTACTTGGGTAAAAACTTTGGGATTCACGGGCTGTTTTGGTTTGCGAGGGCTTACCTTAGTAATTTTTTTTGTTTTGGAGACAGCATCAGGTGCAGAAGGCTGGTTTAGTACTTCCATGTTGGTGGATCTGTTACCTGTGCATGAACATGAGCTCTCATAAGTCGTTAATCTATTATTGAGTATGCCTACTTGTTGCATGTAACTATCAACCGTGGCCTGGTACACTCCGATTAAAGACTTGGTTTTGCTGAGTTGGTCTTTCAATGTTTGAACTTCCCTGCTGAGCTCGGCAATACTTGTTGGATCACAAAACATTTCTATATTAGTAGTTGGTGATGTTAACTTCTTCCTTTGCGTCACATTGGAGTCGTGCGATTTTTTTCGTTCATAATAATTCAGATCGGTCGTTTGAGTCTCTTTATTGAGGTAAGTGGTGAAAATTTGGACTGTTTTACGTGACGATGACGGTGCGCTACTTTTCCTATCAGGCGTTAGGCAGATCCTTTTGCAGGTTTGAACAGTCTTCAGAGATTTTTGTAAATCTGATTTTAATCTGAAGTTTTCGCCATTGAGGTCTTCTATTTCCTGATGCGCGCTCATAAGTTGCATCTGAAGATTTCTAATTTGTTCATTAAGATCATTGTCGCTATAATTGTCGTGTAGGCTGTCCGGTATGCTCATCATTGTGGTGTCAAGTATCTATGGATCGTCATTCGTCAAGGCAGACAAGTCAGTCAAAGACCCAGTGTAATATTTCCGATTGTGATTGTGTAAAAGTCAGGCTACCTGCCCTTAAGCGAAGTGGCAGAACTAAAAGTGTCAAGTGCTTCTTAGAAAACGACACTATTGCTGCTTATGACGAAATTTCTTGACGTAAATTTCGACTAACTTTCAATAAAGTTATTTCATATTTTTTTTAAGAAATACTAGTTATTGTTTCGTTAATAATATCTACGTACAAAATCTGAAAAATCATTGCCTTTGAATATTTTTTACCTAATAATGTTTTTTTTTTGTATATTTTTACCAAGAAATAAAGAAAAACATACAAAGGCGACATCCCTGCTAATCATTCTTTTTGTGTGATTTAATATCAAAAAGGGACTCGACAACATCTCTGCTTTATTTATCTAGAAAGATTTTTTTTACTTTATTACCCGAAACAATGCTCCTAAATTTCTCGTTTCCGAGTTATTCGGAGTGAGAGTTCGCTGAGCGAGTCCGAATCCTTCTTAAGCAGATAGTTAAATAACTGTTTTACTCATGAAATTTTCAGGCAGTAAGTACCTAACATTTAATCAGTATTTTAATAAGTGTGATATAAATTATTATAATTATAATGTTGATAATAATAAAAAACAACAACCGTGTCGATAGGGTCGAATCGTTAATACATTAGTCATTTAAAAAAACGCTTATGGGCCTAGAATTTCTATCCATTGTTTAACGCAACTAATGGTTAAAATATAGATGGTGGATACTAGTGGATTCGGGTAAAATAATAAACTTTCCATCTTATTTGGCCATCCGTTCCATAAATTGTTAGGCAAATTTGTTGGTTATAAGGTACTTATATTTTTAATCATTAGTTGAGATAACAACGGGTCAAAAAACTGGGCCTTAGTATGATAAAGTTGCAGGGTGCCAAAAACTTTTATAGGTCACGATTTTAATTTGTTTTTTATTTTTATTTTTAGGCGGTAAGTAATGAAGTTAACTTGAAATGTGTTTGCAATAATAATATCACCACCATTGGATTTGAGTCATACTCGCAAAATTCGGAAAAAATCTTTATAAATTAAAACAGAGGTGGAAATATTTGGGCAAATATGGAAAAAGCCAGTATCTATAAATAAGGAATGAGGGTCGATGTCAATGTATCACCAAGAAGTTCGAGATGGTCCGTTAACGAAACGGTTACACCACGGAAAGATGGAGCCGGGTGGAATTGGCTCTTTTTAGCGGAAAAAAGACACACCTGGGTCATAGCAGCATTGAAACTGCCCAATTTGGCATCACCCCATTCGGAGACCGCCTTCAAGGACAAGATCAAGCGTTCAACCATGGCCTCCCGGAGAGACCGAATCTGAGGCCCAGTAGCCCGTGCGCCGGACACATATCTCTCAGCAACAGGGCTCACGTTCGCGTACCCAAAGGTTCCGGGTTTTAGCAGATCATTAATGTGCAGCAAGAATAATGTTGCCAAGAGCACTGAACCCTGAGGGACTCTGGCGTTGATATCTAACTGACCGGACGAGCAGCCTTCGATAACCAGTCGGATGGATCGACCCCTCAGGAAGTCCGCAATCCAATCACACAGACCACTAGGCAGACCGAAGGAAGGAAGCTTACCAATGAGGTTTTCATGCCAGACCCTGTCGAAAGCCGAAAGCCGAGATGTCGAGGGAGACGGCTAGCACTTTCCCGAGTCTCTCGATGGCCTCACTCAAGTTGTGAATGGCATAGGCTAGAAGATTCCCAGTAGACCGATTTCGGCGGAAGCCGTATTGGCGGTCACTGAGGATGTCGTTCGCTTCTATGTATGCCAGGAGCTCACCGTTGAGCATAAGTTCCATACTCTTACAGAGGATGGACGTTACAGATATGGGTCTGTAGTTGGCCGGGTCAGCTCAACTTGGGCACTATATCAAGAATAATGTTAAAAATATTCCGTCATTAGCGGCAACGGTGTTGTTTTCTAAAAAGCACTTGAAGTAACATTTGACGACACGCTCTAAAAAAGGACGAGCCCTATGCGTTTAAGGCAGATTATATATGCAAACCTAACCTCCACTAACCTGTTACCAGGTAAACTCCCTCCCTTAGCGAAATTGATATAATTTTTTTCATGCTGTCATTGTCACAAAATTCTAATTTCGCTAGGAACGAAGTGGCCCTCATATTTTGCAAAATGTTCATCCCGGTGCCCCGTAAAAGGCCATGGACCGCACGACCCTCGCGTTCAGCCTCCGGCAGGAGGCGTTGGGTCCCCCTTGATTGAGCAGGAGACGCTTGGGCAGCCCTGGTCTGGCCGCAGTGTCCTCGTGGAGGTGGTCGGTGATAGCGACCTCTCGTGCCCGTGTTCCCGCCACAGAAGGACACCGTGGAGTTTTAGTGGGCTGGAGTCCCACATAACTGCATTATCTCCCCGCGGTGGCGCAGGATGCATAAGCATTTCTCCAAGCTAAAAAAAATGATATTAAAAGGGCAGGGTGTTGAAGGCGTTAGCGATATCTACAGACACCAACAAAACGACGCAACCCCGCGCTACTGCCTCTCCCGTCGTGAGGGTTTGCACGCACATGATGACGTGCACTTCATCTAGTTTAAAAAAAAATATGATTGACATGTAAAAGTTTTTGTACAAACCAGCTTACAGAAATAAAATCACTTATCATTACCGTAGAGTGCCCCTGCAAAAACTAAACTGGCTCTCCACCAGATCCGGCCCCACCCTCACAAGCTGCTCAATGAGGTGGTCTGCAATGACTCTTTCAAAGAACTTGCTACCCTCGTCGAGCAGCTCGATGGGCTGGTAAGTGGATGGCTTTTATTAGTGCCCCTTAAATGCTTACCCGAAACAATGCAATAACCTAAATGTCACGTTGCCAAGTTATTCGGTCCGCGAGTTCACTGAGTGAGTCCAAATCCCTCTTAAGCGGATTTTTAAATATCTGTTTTGCTCTTGAAAATTCCAGGGAGTAAGTACCTAACATTTAATCAGTATTTTAATAAGTTCGATATAAATTAAGATAATTTTGGTATTGATAATAATAAAAACAAACAACCGTGTCTATAGGGTCGAATCGTTCATACATTCGTCATTTTGCAAATCGCATAAGGCTGTTATATTTGCTTTCCGAATTTCCTCCGTGCCTCGGAAAGCACGTTAAGCCGTTGGTCCTGGCTGTCATTTGAAGATCTTTGACAGTCGTTACGGGTAGTCAGAAGCTTGAGATCTGACATCATTCTTGCCATTGGGGTACTGTGTTACCCAGTTCCTGGGTTGTGGAGGTCAGATAGGCAGTCGCTCCAAATAAAACACTGGTACTCAGCTGAATCCGGTAAGACTGGAAGCTGACCCCAATATAGTTAGGAAAAGGCTAGGCAGATGATGATAAGGCTGTTATATGAATTGAATCGCGTTGCTTAATTAATAATACTAGCCGTATTTTGGTCCCCCAGCATTTTACTACAAAACTTATGGTTAAATAAAGAGTATCCAGTAGTGGATTCGGGCAAAATAATTTACTCTCAAACTTATTTGGCCCTTTGTTAAGCTGACAATTAGGTTGTTGAACAATTTTTTATTTGTAAGAAGATTAAAGAACATATAATTTTATAGCAAAACTATTTTAATTAGTTTATTGAAATTATATTTCAAATTGAAAATATTAATTTGTATCCAGTACCGAAAACATGCCGACAGTTCCTGAATAAATCCGAGTGTGTGTGACGTCAAGATGTTTACACACACTCAAAATTGTCGAACCTTCAAAGTTATCGTTCTTGCTTCTTGCCATTATGTACGAATACTACAAAAATCTTTCCAAAAAAGTATGGGAATTTTCGAGCAAAGTTAAGATTGACGAATAGTTTACATAACTTGAAAACATGATTTTTGGTTTATTATGATTATTTTAGTCTTTAATGACAGATATAGGCGTAAAACAAATATTACCGTTTGAATTGTTTTTACAATTCTTACTTATTAACCGTTTTTACGGTCAACGCATTTAAGAGAATACTTACAATGATTTCGGTACAATGCCTTACCTACACTACGTAGGTAAGGCATTGTACCGAGTTCGATTGAGTGTTGATTGGGCGTGATTGGGCGTGGTCAACGCCAAACAAAGATAGTAATAGTAATAGTAATAATTTATTGACAAAAAGTACAGAATTTCAAATGACACTTAACTTAGGATGCAATTGGTGAGGTACAAAATACACGATCTATGACCCCCATGCTAGGAAATTCCTGTGTTACAGGGGCCATCTATCCGTCCATTACATTAGAGATAGAATATAAAAAATTACAATGCAGAGTACATTATGTAAAAATAAATCAATAAAATACCAATAAAATAATTAATTTAGCATAGTACAATTCGGGGCTTTGGAAAGGGGGGTAGAGGGAAAGGGAATGTCTTATTTGTGTCGGGTGTGTTGTCTATGTGAGTTGTATGTGTTACGAATGTATGTGAAGTGTATGTCTGTGTTGTGAGTGTATGTGAGTGTCTGCTTGCCTTATGGTGTAAGTAATTCTTCCGTGTCATCATAGCTTAGGGTGAGGAGATACTCTTTTAACTTGAACTTGCATTTAAACTTATTCAAAGTATGTATGTTCAGTTTATTGTTTAGTCTGTTGTAAAGTAATGCACTTAAGTAGCGGTTATGACGACGTGCGAATGTAGTATTAGTACAGACTCTTGGACAAACCGGTTTGGGTCTTCTCCTGATCGTAGGGCTGTTTTCTCCATTGGGAACAGTAACTTTATGAGTTCGTGTTGCTGCACGTAATACATACATTTGCCGAACCGTAAGCACCTTAAATTCGGCATAAACTTTTTGAGTGGGATATCTAAACGGTTTGCTTAGGATTACCTTTATTACCGCTCGTTGGGCTCTTTCCGCTTTTAAGATAATTGTTTTTGCTGCACCACCCCAAGCAACGATACAGTAACTTAGTACTGATTCACACAGGGCGGTGTATACCATTTTCAGGATAACTTTGTGAGCAGAAGTTCTTAGTTTCTTAAAAAGGTAAAGGAGCTTTCTGGTGCGTCCAGACAGGAATTCAATATGGGTTTTCCAGCTGAGACAGGAATCTAAGTAAAGGCCGAGGTACTTTACGGACGAAGCTCTTGTCATAGTCTGACATGGGCAGAGATTGTTTAGGACACGGTCGTCACAAACATGGGCTTTAATTTGTAGTTCTGATGGAAGGGTGGATAGCCTGGAACCAAAGGTGATAAAGTTGGTTTTTCCAATCAGAGTTAAGCTATTATTACCCAGCCAGAGCATAACCCGTCTCAAGGACTTTTCGGCGGCCTCCCTAGCTGTTTCCCAGTCGGGTCCACTGGACAGTAAAACAGTATCATCGGCGTAAGCTATAATGTGAGTAGAGGGCAGGTTGAGTAGACAAAGATCATTAACATAGATTTGAAAGAGCAGGGGGCTGAGCAGACATCCTTGGGGCACGCCAAAATCGAGTAATTGTTCATCACTGACGCAATCACCAATCTTAACAAACTGGGTTCGTTCTGAAAGAAAGTTCTGCAGTAACTTGAAAGCTATGCCACGTATTCCAATCCGTTCCAGCTTGCCGAGTAAAATAGGGACAGAGACAGTATCGAAGGCCTTGGACAAGTCCAAGAAGATGCCTATGCATTTGTATTTGTTGTCGATTTTGTTGACAACGGAGGCCAGTAGTGATGAAATGGCATCTTCCGTGGAGACACCCTTTCTGAAGCCGTATTGGTTCGCCGCAATGATTTTATATTTTTCCAGGTAATTGAGAAGATTCTTGTGGATAATTCTTTCCAGAATTTTAGAAATTGCTGGAAGTACAGAAATTGGGCGATAATTGTTAACACTGTCTCTATCACCCGTCTTAAAGATCGGGTGGACGATGGCTTTTTTAAGGGTCTTAGGGAAAATGCCGGTGGATAGTGCGAGGTTACAGATGTGTGTCAAGGGTGGTACCAGTTTGTGACTGGTGAGTTTTAAAAATTTAGGAGAGATGCCATCCCAGCCAGGGGCACTGTCTGCGCGGAGATTTTTTATAATAGCATCGACCTGTTCTTCGTCGGCCTCCAGTAAGGCTATAGAGTTAACCATATATATATATATAGATAAAAGTATATACTTACTCGTTTCACTTACACATAACTACAAAAGTCCGTGTCGAGCCGGTTGAGTCGGCTGAGTCTAAAATTCGTCTTAGTAGTGATCGTAACTCGTTGCAGACTTGGGGAGAGTGCAACTCTAAAGCGGGATCGTAGTAGATGCGAGTTCAAATCTCGTTGCACAAAGTTTTTTTGTATTTTTGGTAACCTATAACACGGGCACTCGTTGAGATGGTATATTGCAAACTGTCGGCTGCTGCCGGCGCCAGCCCTACCTACTTACAGATATTTATCGATATACCTTCATTACATTCCTCCACCACTAATTAACAACAAATTAAGCGACTTAACTTAATTACAAACTTAATTTAAACAACTTAACTAAATCCTTAACTAAATCTTAAAATTAACATCTTTATCCTAATGGGTCGAGACTGGAGCGATACAGGCATGGACGGTGGTGTCGAGAACTCTTCTGTCACTTGACCTCGGTCGGTCAGATCGTTTTTCTGAGGCGGTGACGACGCAGGCTCCCACGCCGGTGACGACGACGCCAACTAGGCCTCTGGCCGCTCCGACTAGTCCACGGGGGGCGATTTTGGTGCTACCTAAATTCAAATTAAAATGTATTTATTTGCTAGAATGTAGGTTTCCAAAGTATGATCTTAAATCTATGACGGTCCCTTTACATTCTACCATTAAATATGGTGTGCAAATATTTAATTTTAGCTTGTACTATCATCTAAATTTATTTTTATTAAATTAAGAAAATAGACAGTTATAACAAAAAAAACCTCATGTATTAGGATTTATAAGTAACAAATTAATTAATTGATGTCAGAGTTACATTATTATACCGATGTCAGTTCAAACAATGTCAGCTGAAGAATGTAAATTTAATTGATAATGTCGTAACTATTATAAAAAAAATGTAAATTTAATTGATAATGTCATAAACTATTATAAAAAAATATTGTAAATTTAATTGATAATGTCATAAACTATTATAAAAATTATTGTAATTGATAACATCATAACTATTTTAATCTCAGTGTTTATTCCGTACATTTTAAACATCAATTAATTATTATAAGGTATATACCAATATTATATGTTTCAGTTTCCTTCACCGCGATCTGACATGTATTCATTGAGATCGTAAAAGCATTTTTCTTTTAACCATTGCGTAATTTTTTTTTTTAAACATTGTCAAAGGTAAATCTTTAAAGGCGTCCGGTAATTTGTTATATACCTTTACAGCATTAATGTACGAGTTAAGAGACCATAGACGAGTACGGACGACACGTAACCATGATATGCACATAGAGCCGCTTCTGTTGATACTGTGACTCTCAATCTTTTTATTGCGTAGACAAACCTGTCGAGTTTATCACAAACGTATTCGATATGTGCTTTCCAAATACAATTGTGATCCAACATTATACCCAGAAACTTGGTACTTTGAACTTCTTCGATGATAGTATCATTATATTTAACGTTCAAAGTTAATGGCTTTCTTTTATGCGTTTTAAATTGGATCATTTTAGTTTTCTTCATTTATTAATTTGTAAGTTGTTATAATGTAACCAGTGTGTTATGTTTTTTATTGCGTTGTTTATTTCTAGTTCGTATGAATCTGGGTTCTCACATTTCACAATGAGGGTCGTGTCATCAGCAAACAAATCCTCGTCCTACGCCTAAGCAGATCGATGTGTCTATGCACCTGTTTACCGTTACTGTCTAGTACATTATAGTTGCTTGGCCCTGACGAGTTAGCTATAGTACCGGGCAACCACTTCTCCGCGTTTAGATATTGTCGATACAAAATGTCGTCTCCTACTTTCACCCTCCTTTCTGTCCCACCCGCACTTTCAACCTGCCCTTTCTGTGCTTTATGTACTCTAAATTCCACATCGGGTTTTAACACGTCTAACTTGATTCGCAACCGTCTCCCAATAAGTGCAACTGATGGGCTTTCTCCCGTAGTGCAGTGTTCCGTATTCCTATAATATAACAAACATGTGTTTAAAGCCTGTTCTACACTTTTGTTATCTAAATAAGCTTTTTTAATAACTCTTTTTAAAATCTTAACAGCATTTTCCGCGACTCCATTGGACGATGGATGATAGGGAGCTTTGAATATATGCTGGATACCGTCACTTTTCACGAATTGTGCAAATTCACTACTAGTGAACGGCGGCCCATTATCAGTGACTATCTGCCTAGGGACTCCCCACCTACTCCACAGCTCGCGCAACCTGACCATCGTATGACTCGCTGCCGTACTGGGAACTTGAAATACCTCCAGCTACTTGGATGTTGCGTCTACTACTACTAAATAAGTCTGCCCGCACATGGGCCCCATAAAGTCCAGATGCAGTCGGAACCACGGCCTGGCGGGCCAGGGCCAAGGACGAGGGGCAGAGTGATGCCCGCCCACCATACGTAGCTGCGTGCCAACGCCTTCGACTTTACGATGCCCATGTGCGGCATGTGTGGGTGTGAACACACAGCCTATTTGCCCTTGTTGTTTCAAAGATGGATAATTTTCCACTCAGTAATCGGCATTTCGTTTAATTTGTGATTGTTTTGTTTGTTTTCATTTGGTTATGTCGAAACATATTACGCAAGTAAATTGTCTTTGGCCTCTCACCCACAGATAACTGTTTATTGCTCTCATCAAGCAATAGACAAAATTGACAAACTTTTATAATTTTTTGTTTTAAATACGAGGCTTTTGGCTAATTTGTAACTTTAGTGAATGCCACTCTTTATTTTGTATTGTGCGTTTAGTTTGTGCAGAATAAACAATTTTTCTTTATTTTTTGTTTTTTTCTTTATGGAATTTTTTTTTAAATCTTATCCCGGCATTTTTCCGGTATCACCACCCGGTGACCTCACATGACACAGCCTAACTCCTCGTACATTTCCGCTTTCCTATTAAAATACGGTTGTAAGTTCACAATTTCACACCTATCTGGCCAACCATCTCGCAGGTAGTTTAAAATTCTACTTAATAACGGATCTCTCTCCGTTTGTTTTTTAACTTCAGTATAATCAAGCAACAATCCGTCTTGTGCGAAGTGCAGGTATGTTTGTTCTGGAATAGATTCCTCTTTTGCATTTTTAACGCTATTATTTTCTGGCAGACGTGATAAGCCGTCAGCGCAATTTTCGTTTGTGCAAATATATTCTATGTCGTAATTGTACGCCGATAATATCACTGCCCATCGTTGCATCCTACTGGCTGTCATCGTAGGTATCCCCGTTAGTGGGCCTAACATTGATACTAAGGGTTTGTGATCTGTTTGTAAAATGAACTTTCTTCCGTAAATATATTGATGGAATTTTTGTATACTGAATATAATTGCAAGTGCTTCGCGATATATCTGCGAGTAGTTTTTCTCCGCGATGGTGAGCGAACGTGACGCATATGCTATCGGGCGCTCGCCCTTCGGCCCCGGCTGCGCCAGCACGCCCCCCACGCCCCGCGCGCTCGCGTCACACGTCACTATTAGAGGTTTATTGGGATCGTAGTGCGCTAATACTTCGGTACCCATTCAAAGTCAAAAGTCAAAGTCAAATATATTTATTTCAACTAGGCCAATAAGCGGCACTTTTGAACGTCAAACATTAAATCTAAATTAAAAATGTACATGTAATAAAAATTTACTCTACTGTGCATTCGGAAAGTAGCTTGTTATGGAGAAGAACGCACAAGAAACTCCATACTTACTCTTTTATGTTTTACAATGTTTACTTATGTACATACATTAATAAATTCATATATGTGAGGACGATGCACCCAAAAATAGCACTACACACTATACTACGTACAGGTATAAAGTAATAAAAGCACTAACAGGTAAATTAAATGGTTCTCACATACTTACAAATATTGCAAACATAGGTAAAATATCTAATTCAACAACAACGGAACCGTGTGTGAGTCAAATTCTGAAAAATATAAAAAATAACATAAGAATACAATAGCTACGAATAGGAATACAAATTAACAAATTTGATTTTGTCAAAATAAAAAAATAAAAAAGAAAGGTCTTTTTTCGGGCCAAAAGGCTTATTGGCAACGATGCACTGGTCGCCTCAAAGCTCCAGAGCCTCGAACATCGACGCCGAGTTGCCAGCCTGTCGGTTTTTATCGGTTACATTTCGGGGAGTGTGCGACGGAACTGCACAATTTGATTCCACCTAGCCCTTTCCATCATAGGACTACAAGACGTACGGCCTTGCGCCATCGGTACATGGTGGACATCCCTCCCATAAGCACAAAGCGTTTTGCTAATACTTTCATTGTACGCACAGCTAAGGAGTGGAACTCCCTTCCGGGGTCTTTGTTCCCTGATAGCTACAACCTTGGGGTCTTTAAGTCAAGAGTGAATAGGTTTCTTCTAGGTAAGCGTGTTTCACCGTAGACCGCATCATCGCTTAACATCAGGCGAGATAGTGGTCAAACATAAGCCTATAGACTATAAAAAAAAAACTTAGATATCCATGTTTCATAACAAGTAGTTTTGTTCATTACTTTTAGTATACGTAAATGATATAATTTATATAGGCGCTATAGTCTGCAAAAAACACGCATTTCTTATGTTTAAATGCTTTTAGAATAAGGTCTAATTGTCATTAATTTCCTTTTATGTATGTGAAAATAAATAAAAATCAAAATCAAATCAAAAACGGATTTTTTTGATACAATTTTGTATGCTCATATTTACTCGTAACCATTAGTAGAAATAACTACGAATTAAAAAACTGGGCCTTAGTATAATAAAGTTGCAGGGTACCAACAACGTTTAATTGTCACAATGTTAAATAATTCATTCTTGTATACTTTTTTAAATTTTTAGTTGGTAAGTAATACAGTTATATCTTTGAAATAATATCATCACCATTGAATTTGAGTAACATTCACGACATTTGTAAAAAAAAACTATAAAAACTTTTTTGCGAAAAAATTCTACCGACTTCCAAATATTAAAACTACAAAGTGAAAAATAACTTTATTTTTGGAAGTCGGTGTCCATAACGGAAACGGTATACGGGTAAAATGGTACCTACCAAAGAGGTATTTATTTTTCACTTTTTAGTTGTACCTACCTAATAGACAAGTATTTAAATAAGGTACCTTAATACCAGAATTGAATACCCGAATATCATGAAATTGAACATAACCGGTGAAATGAGAGTGTACCAAGGTGAACTGTACACATCTGCGTACCCCTTTAGAACGTACTGGCATGATGTTATGTTATGAAATGGTATAATTATGTTATGTATTGTGTGAGTGTGCTGTTTCGAGCATTTGTAGGTAGTTTCCATACTGTTTGAATATTTATTCTGTAGTTTAACCTTGGTAATCATAAAAAAACCACAGTGTCGATAGGATCGAATCGTCCATACCTTCGTAAATTTTTAGATTCGGGGAAAATAATCAACTCTCCAACTTATTTGGCCATTAATTTGTAAAGCTAACAATTGATGAAAACAACGGAAGTTACTGAAACCATGGCTATAAAATTGGTAACCACTCGTATTTTTAAATATTAGTTGAGATATCTACATTTACGGAAATAAAGACAAAACATTATAAATTAAAATAGGGGCGAAACATTTGGGCAACTGTGGATATAATTCATTATTCATAATATAGTTTCTTTGCCAAATGATACTTGATGCTCTAGACCAAGTGTCATTCTATAAGCGACGGAGATAACCGAAATACCACATTAAAATGGATTGATCACACATTACGTGTGCGCTTGGCCACATACCGAGTGTATCTGAGTGTTTAATGTTTTTCCAATCACTATCGGAACGCTTTCGTTGATAAAACACAAAGAACAAAACTTCTCGCTTAGACACAAACAAAAAAACAAAAAAAAATGCAGTACCTACGTGGTAAAGGAAGGAAACATAAAAACACTTCCTTTGCATATATAATTATTGATATCTGGTTAAATAATCAATTTTTCGGGCTGGGTCGGTAACCCTGGTTCTCTTGCGGATCTCTACATTTCTGATTCGATCACGCAAGGACACTCCGAGCATGGCCCTCTACATTGCCCTTTGGGTGACTGTAAGCTTCCTGATGAGGCCCATTGTGAGCGACCACGTCTAAGAGGCATATGTCATAACTGGCAACACACACTGGTCATAGACTTTCGTCTTGAGAAACTGTGGTAAGTTGGACGAGAAGATACTGCACAATTTCCCGAACGCTGCCCAGCTGACGGTTGACCTCTTTCTAGAAGTTGGCCCTACCCAATAGGATCGTTTATCCCAGGTAGACATAGTCGTTCACAACTTCGAGTGTAGAGTCTCCGACCTTGATAGGAGTGGGTGTAACATGGGCTTTTAACATCACCTTGGTTTGGTCCATGTTCATTTTAAGACCCACACTTTCGGAAGCTCTACTGAGGTCATCGAGCATTGTACTGAGGGCCTCTATGATCTCATCCATGATCACTATATCGTCGGCAACCGGAAGATGAGTGATGTACTTGCCATTGACGTTGATGCCTAGTCCTCTCCATTCCAGAATCATGAAGTCATCCTCCAGTGCAGCGGTGAACAGTTTCGGAGATATGACGTCTCGCTGTCTGTCTCACATCTCGCTGCAGAAGGATAGGTTCCGAGGTCTGATCCTGAAATCACACTGACATGGTGGCGTTATTGTACAATCACTTCAACACTTCGATGTACCGGGAGTCGATTTGGCACCGTTGGAGAGATTGCAGTACAGCCCAAGTCTCGATCAAATCGAAGGCTTTCTTGTAGTCCACAAACGCTAAGCAAAGAGGCAGGTTGTAGTCTTCGGTCTTCTGTATAACTTGCGGCAGTGTACGTATGTGGTCTACGGTGTTCAAGCCTTTAAGGAATCCGGCTTGTTCGGGCGAATGGAAATCGTCAAACCTGAGCGCGAGACAATTCGTGATGACTCTTGAAAACAGCTTGTAGACATGGGTAAGAAGTGAGATGGGCCTATAGTTCTTCAGTAAGGCATTGTCATCCTTCTTGAGGAAGATTACCACCACACCCCTGCACCATGCCTGTGGCATTCTCCCCTCAAGTATGACGGGATCAAACAGCTTCTGAAGGGCCTTCAGTACTGGTTTACCACCCACCTTCGGGAGTTCGGCTGTAATTCCGTCATCATCCGGTGCCTTGTTGTTCTTAAGCTTTTTAAGAGCAATCCTAAACTCGTACAGGCAGACGTCCAGAATGTCTTCGGTATGTCGTCGGGTTAATCTAGCTGTAGGGGCTTTTGCTAGATTCGCAATGGCGGTTTACTGATTGACGTGTACAACTGCCCATAGAATCTCTCGATCTCCCTCAGAAACTCTGGTTTCGCGGATACGATCCTGCCATCGTCGGTCTTCAGTTTCGTGAGCTGGCTCAATCGCGTCTTTAATACTTCGGTATTAATGCGGCCGAGGTCGCTTTACAAGGACTTTGAGATCCATCTATTTAGCTGCCGATATTTCAATGCATCGTCTGAAGACTGCAGGATCATCTCACGCCTCTCCTTCATCAGCTTGAGAGTAGGATCAGAGAGCTTTTTGTTTCTTTCTGTACGACAGGTTTTGAAAAACTTAGACCCGACCGTAAGGACAGCATCCACGAACCCATCGCTGTATTCGTCCACGAAGCTCCTTAGGCACTCCAAACAATTCAGGAGTTCGAGCTGAAAGCTCTCGGCGTTTTGGACCTGGATCTGTCCTGGACGGAGCGTGGACTTCATCAGTCCTTTTAAGCTTAATATTAATATTCAATGTGCCTCTCATCATTTGGTGATCGCTCCCGGTTTTCACCGAATTGATTACAGAGACATCATTGAACATTTGCTTCTTGGTTGACATGATGTAGTAGCTGACCCCGGTGGTTCCGACTTCCATTTCCAAAAGCCCCACTTGCAGCTCATCCTCGTCTCGTTTGCCCAGTTTTGCGTTGAAGTCCCCCATGACAACGGCATAGAGAGTTTTGAAACCATGCATGGCTCTAGAGATATCCTCATGCATGGTCTCTACCTCGTCTTCGGGGTGTGCCGTACCTACAGCGAATATCCTGAGAATATTCTAAGTATAAAGTACGCTACCCTGGTCGACACACTCTCGATCTTCACCACGTTATTCACAAGGGACTTGTGGACGATAAATCCCACACCGCCCTGGGCTGCTGGTCACCCTCTCGGAAATAGAGCAAGTTATCGGATTTGAGGCTTATCGAGTCCGCCCTCTCTCTTCGGACTTCTTCTGGGTTGCCTGGAAGAGATCGCTGAACGCGATAAGGCCGCCTGTTGTATGTTTCTTGTTACTTTAAGGTTTCCGTATGTAATCTTTTTATCTTGGTACAATAAAGTGTATATAAATAAATATAAATAAATAAATAACCCTATAATACTCGATCGGAACCTGCTAAATCCTTCCTCGAGTTCGGCTATCTGCTTGTCGGTCTGGATTGTTCGCGTGTTATATTTTGCTAGGTCCAGTCGTCGGTGTTTATTGGGGTAGCCAGGTCCACTCCGGGAATTCTTCGTACCCCTTGCCACGCCATCGCCTCGACCGCAACCGAAGTCGAGGGTAGACGGGCTGGCGGACACTCGCAGCCGTTTTCTCGTTGTGATGTTTATTATGGTTTATCGCTACGCTTGCTAGGCGGGTTGGCGATCGCAGTTTGTTGCTAAAATGCAAAGAGAAAGCTGCTGCCCAATCTCTGGTCTGGCCCATGTCCCTTAGTCACCTTTTATGACACCCGCGGGAAGATATGGTATGGTGAAATTCTTTACGTCCGACACCATAGGAACAAACTTTTGAAAATGAAAATTCTATACCAAGAAATAACGAAAAACATACATAGGCGACAACCAAAACAAAATACGATATTGGATAGATTTTCGTTTTTTTTTTTTGATTCTATCTCAAAACGGGAATCAACAGCATCTGCTTTATTTATTTAGAAAGTAGAATAAAAATATTTTTCTCAGAATTAATTTACCATTGGCCGGACATGGGATTTTGCGGGGATATCCATTTTGGGAACCTTAAATACTGAACTGAAACAATGCCCCAAAGTGTCGTGTTGCCTAGTTATTTTGGAGCGACAGTCCGCTGAGTGAGTCTAAATCCCTCTTAAGCGGATTTTTAAGTAACTATTTTGCTTTTGAAATTTCCAGGCAGTAAGTACCGCATTTAATCAGTATTAGTAAAAAAGTGTGATAAATAAAGATAATTATAATAAAAAACAAAAACCGTGTAGATAGGGTCGACTCATTCATATCTTCGTCATTTTATAAACAACACAACAATTCAACCAGTCGCGAGACTAGGCGGGCGTGTTAATTTGTACTTGCTAAAATGAAATAGTTATAAACAATTGCAACAAATTAACATTTTTCGGCGTCAAACCAAAGTTAAGTCACATGGCTGACTTAACTTTGGTTTGACGCCGAAAAATGTTCGAGTCGCCAAATATCAGAATTAGTCGGTCACTGGTTCAAAAGTTAGAAGGATTTATAGGTGGCCGATCTCGAGAGACTCTCCTCGGCTTGACCACATTTATAACTCAAAAAATAAGCCACCTAATGAAGATCTGTTTTCGCCCAGATTTTGTCGCTAAGAGCTGTGTGGGTCAGTATGACGGGTGTATTGTTGCAGAAATTAATATGTTATATATGAAAGGAATGTAGCAGCAATCTACTTGAATTTACCTCTAATTAAATTCAATGTACCTCCATGAAACAAGAACAATTATAATAATAAAATGAGCCGCAGTTCTGATAGTCAGAATGATGGTTGAATACTGATAATGAATGTAATACTTACCAGAGGAATGTACCTTCAACGTACCTCATAAAAATATAATCTAAAATACAATGCGACGAGTAATTAACGAGTAAATCAAGAAAACAAAATTTGATGCCTGCCACTTTTTTCATAGCAATATGAGTATAGTTGTATTTGCTCTTACTGAGAATTTAACGTGAATAGGAGAGGATTATTGACATTTTTATTGTCACTTTAAAAATCATATTCTTGAAAGAATTGTGTTTATTTAACATATTTTTCTTGTTATAAGCCAAACAGTAAACTATCTTTATTCGCTCTTCATTATTCATCTATGACTTTATTTTTATTTGCGCTCGAAGGTGTTTATAAAAACGGTAAATTAGTTTTGTGTTAAATTAATTGTTGTAGTTGCAATCACATTACATATTTATTTCTGTTTGTTGAGGTGTTGATATATTTCATGCAAGTTTAATTAAAAATGAAGAGGAGAGGAGGAAAGTGTAGTATTCTGAAATTAGAAAAACAAAAAGAGGTTTTCATTAAATATAAAAACTACTTCAAACACGAACATGATTCGCCAGAAATGTCAGAAAAGGCTATATACATTTCGCTATTCTATTTATTTTTGGTCGTGAAAATACAGAAGAAAATAATGAAGATGAAGATAAAGATGAAGAAGATGATAATAAAGAAAATGCCAAGTCAAGTGCCATTACCATATGTAGTGAATTTTCAGAAGAGGAAAAAAAGGTATTTTCAAGCGAGTCCAAGGCATTAACATTTCAATTAGATATCTACAAATGGCAACGAATACAGCCAATTAAGAAATTTACTGTTAGAAATAAATTTCTATCCACTGGCAAATATCAAAAGATTTTTTTTCTGCATAAACATGAATGGGCTCATTTATTACAAGAAGAGGTTTGGAATAAAACCAAAATGCCCTGTAGTTGGACATTCCAAACGCATTCGGTGAAATATGGAGTGCACATTACGTGTTACGGATCTTGCACCGAATGTAATGCTAAAATTAAAATAGTAATCAATTGGTTTACCGACAAGATTGCTGTTTGTGAGGGATTCATTTTAGATTACAACGAAAATTTTCGACATAATCCCAATAAAAAAATTAAGTTGTCTTCACTGCAAAGGAAAGAATTAAGCCATGAATTGAAACATTACTTATAACGGTTCGGAACAAACTCGTTGATTCTTCAATGAATGTTACAGATTCAGAACATAGAAGTGGTACATTTAAACATATAAGTGTTATATATTATCAATACCCCACACGAAGGGTTTGGAAGATAAAATAAATTGGGACACAACAATATGGCGCCTAAAATCCGCCATTTTTCTTTTCATTCATTTTAATGTACTCAGTGTCACTTGAAGACGAATAAATTGACGTAAGAATAATCAAAATCGGCCAACGCGTTTGGTCTCTAGAACGCCACTAGGTATAAACATACATACATACATAGATAGACTGATAGACAGATTACCCTCTGTTGGAGTTTAACAAAAAGAAATCTACAATACTCTATGTCTGTCTCTGTCTAACCTTATATTATATGGTTTGGCTTCGAACCCTTCTCAGGTAGTCCAGACCCAAATCCTATCTGGTCACCATACACAATCGCATCAGCCTCGCTAGGGAACACATGTATCATAAAGTATTACTGAAACACACCTTCCAATTTGACAAGTAAAGGGTAATTAAACTGTATTATTGAAACCCTTATAAAACGGTCTTTCATTGGTGTCCACCTCTACCCATAAATCCCAATAGGTTATGGGCCCAGAGCGATAAGCCAAAGTGAAAATAATAATATACGGACACTAAATAATAAAAACGTGTTGTGCATCTAAGTGAAACAAGAAGGAACAATAAAACAATACAACAGTGCATAATACGGTTAGTTCAAAACCCTAATAGACTTCTGGTTTTATCTTCGTGACGGGCATTGCTACAACAGACAGGAATAATGGCGCGTGTTGGACAAGCGACGAAGGAGGAGGAGCTGCCAGTACCTGTAAGATGGGCGTTCCAGGTGTGCTATGTTCCGAGATCCCATACCATCGGTAAATAAAATGCAAAGTGGGAATGGCCGTCATTTTTAATAAAGATGGCGGTGTCATTATGTTCTAAAATGGTTGGTAAAGCCGATAAATGGTAAGTCTTTGATGATAATCTAGAATGAAATTGGCGATAATTGTTTGCATCTTATAAACGCTTTAATTAGCAAATTTTTGTATTACATTCGTAAATAATAATTATGATTTATTGTGAAACGAAGTAAGAGGCTATAAAGGCAATTCATTTTTCTTTGAAAATAAAATTAATCAAACTATTTTCTAATAGTGATGCAATCAAAAATAAGCTCGTATTTATTGAAAACAATTTTGTTTGGCATAACAAAACAAAAGTTTAGTATAAAAAAAAAAAGATAGATAATCATAGTGCACACAGATGTGTACAGTCAAAACACTTCTTCCTATATTGCAAACAAAAACCGAGTTGTGTTTTATAAAGCTAATTTTGGTCTGAGAATTATTGTTAGCTAACTTTAGTTTTAATAATGGAGAGGAAATTGTATCCAATTATATAAGAGTCCTGAACTCGAAAAAGATACCTACTATTAAACAGTAGTTTGCATTACGGCATTGAATGATATTGCCGAATGGATCAATAAGAACATTGAATTATAGAACGGAATAGTACATGTAATAAATTCATCATCATCATCTGCCTAGCCTTTTCCTCACTATATTGGGGTTGGCTTGCAGTCTAACCGAATTTAGTTGAGTACCAGTGTTTTACATGGAGTGACTGCCTATCTGACCTCCACAACCCAGTAACTGGATAACGCGATAACTCTTGGCTGGACTGGTGTCAGATATCAGGCTTCTGACTATCAGTAACGACTGCCAAAGATCTTCAAATGACAGCCGGGACCAACGGCTTTACATGATCGGCATGTAATAAATTGTACTACCTATTAAGGTCTAAATTGTTCTAGTTTCCACAAGGTCCGTATAGTAAACAACTCCTGATGCAGCCTGTACATTATTCAACATAATATTGCGTTCATACTGCCAAACCATCTATATGTAACTGATGAATCTAACATCTTAACATATATTTCAGTTTCTCCCCCTTAAAAGTTGAATTCTAAAAATCCCTTCTTAGTGCTCCTCTACATCATAAAAAGCCCTGTACAGTAAAATTCTTCAAAAATATTAAACACCTAGGGGGTGTCGTCTTTTAGGAGTAGTTTTGAAAAACTAATAATGAAAGCCTTTACACTATTTACTTAGGTTCGTATTTATGCCAAGTTTCAAATATATGCCCAACAAATGTCCACCTTTTCACACCTACTTAGGAGTAGAATTTCCATAAACCAATATATACATGAATTTTTTTAACAACCAAAAGCGTAAGTCTTTAATTTCACGTGTCACACTTAAAAGCGTAGAAGTTTCACACAAACTTTCATCCCCCTTTTTACCTCCTTAGGGGTGGCATTGCCAGAAACCAATAAAACATTAATTCTTTTTATCAACCAAGAGCGTAATTGGTTTGTTGAACCATTTTTTTTTTGTAAGAAATGGAAATATCATATATAAGTTTTCATACAAAACTATTTTTAGTTTTTTTTTTTCATTGTAATTACAAAGTAAAATCCAATCGAAAATCTTTTTTGAATCCAGTGCCGAAAATACCCCGACAATTTTCTGAACAAACCCGAGCCCGTGTGACGTCACAACGTTCATTTCTACTCATTGTGGCACATAGCTTATACAGTGTGTGACTTATAACCGATTCAATCTTGTTATTATCGTCAATATAATGATGAATATCGAATATATTGATCATAAATATCGAACCTTAAAAGTTATCGTGCTTGCTTCGAATCATTATGCACAAACACTACAAAAAGATCCCCATTATATGTGTTTCGCGCAATAGCCTGTACTAAATTTGAGAAATGTTCTATGTGTAACTAGATTCCAATTATAATGTGTTAATTATGTTGTTATCTTATTTTAATTTAGTATTAGATCAGTATTCATTTCTTACTTTGATCATTAAAGACTGAGAAAAGTAAATTTTTAAGGGAACTTTCGAGCAAAGTTGACATTGTTGTATAATTACGTAACTTGAAAACATGATTTTTTGTTTATGGAGATATATTCATTATTTTATTCTTAAATGACAGATATACGCGTAAAACTAATATTTCTGTTTGAATTATGAAAATCGGTCGACGCATTTAAGAGATATTTACTTACTGACGAATTAGTGTAAGGAAAATCTACCAAGTTAATATTTTCACATTAGTACATTAATACCTCAATGTATTTTCACGTTTCTGTTCTACAAACTTTTTAGTGTTTGTAAATATGAAATATAGATATTAGTGTTTAATACACGTTTGTAGACAGGTGGTTCTTTTTAAAATTTTATCGATTTTCAATTGCTTATAATAAATTAAAAAAAATATTTAAGAGATTTCTGCAACGACAATATAATTTATGATATGTAAAGTTTTTAAAATACATTTAGAAAATCGTATTTTTTTTTTAATTCAATAACCCAATTCTGTAATTTCATGTGTGCAACTTACAAACTGAAGAAGTTTTATATAAACTTTAAACCCCCTTTTTACTCCTTTAGGGGAAGAATGTCCGAAATAAAAAATACATTGTTTTTTATTAACCAAGACCGTAAGCCAACAATTTCAGATGTTTCACCTTCCAAACCGAAGAAGTTTCATATAAAGTTACAACCCACTTAGGGATCGAATTGCCAAAATCCAATAAATACATGATTTTTTTATCAATCAAGAGCGTAAATCTTAAATTTCATGTGTCCAATTTACAGACTGTAAAAATTTCATACAAACTTTCAACCCTTTTTTTAACCCTTTACAGGTGGAATTTCCAAAAACCAAAATTTTAGGTGAAGCGGCGAGATTAAAGAAAAACTTCTTGTGGTTACTTTGTATATTTTGGCTCAAACACAAATTACAGTATATATATTATCTTCTTACGTCGTTAGTCTAGTTACAATCACACGCCATTCATTCCGTCTCTCTTCACACCGCTGCGTTTATACTTCTAATAATTTCTTAAAATTATGATGGGTTCCAAATTACCATCCTACATAAATCGCGATTGAGATGACAATGTTTGGAGAAAATAATTTAAAAAATTGTCTGCTCGAAACTCATGGAGCCCGTCCTTTTTAGAGCATGTCATAAGGAGCAAAGAAGGAAGTCTCTTATACGACAAATTATGATACTTCAAGTGTTCTTAGAAAATAACACTGTTGCCGCTGATGACGAAATATTTTACTGTTATTATTCCTGTTATAATCTTACTAATCCATACAAACACCAGGCGAATTAGGTTCAATGTCCCTTACAAACTGTCTTCTGTGTAAAAAAAAATCAATTTTAGAAGATACCGGACTTTTCGAATCGCTTCTAGTTGGTGTTTTATAATCATGATTATATTAAAACACATTAATGAAAATAATTGCGATGAAAAAATGTTAATCTAATTTCCTTTTGCATTTTCAGGAAGTAAGTTAACGTGATCTTAGGCCAATTCTTAAAATTAGTTTGAAGGACCTCCACGCGACTCAGTTGCCATGAGAACGGTAAAACCGTCGAGTAATGTCAGTATACAATAAGTGTAAACTGTGTTTGATGATTCAAGGCAGAGTCGAGTTGGAGGTCTTGACTTTGAAATAACTTAATCTCAACCTTTCTAATATTATTATAATTCCTTGCTCTAGTTATAATCTTAATCTTACTAATTTAAAATACATGACATACGTTTGTGACTGCTGAGGCTCTCAAGCAGAGATAGTACTGAAAACTAATTGTCTAATAAAGTTATGAGCCATTTGTGATAACTGGGTAGTTACTGAGTTGTGGAGGTCAGATAATCGGTGACCAATTTAGTAACCAATGGTTTCAAATTTTGGTACTCTTCTTCTAAACTCATCAACTTATTTGACCAATAACTTTGTACCTGGCGTGAATAGATATTCAACTTTCTTGTAATTTCAAATTCACCATAGGCATAAGTTTCAATTTTGAAAATATAAATAATAAAAGAAAGGCATACATTGGCAAAAGCCCAAAAATTACGAATTTGGACAGTTATTGTCAATATTTCTTATAACACAACAAGATATATTGACATTTAATCTCAAAAAGGGAATCGAAAACATCTGCTTTATTTATTTAGAAAGAGAAATTCTTTAACATTGGGGTGTCTTTTTCGTGGACATTCATTTAGGGACCCTTAAATACTTACCCTAAACAATGCCCCTAAGAGTCGCGTTGCCGAGTTTTTCAGAGCGAGAGTTCGCTGAGTGAATCCAAATCCTTCTTAAGCGGATTTTTAAATAACTAACTATTTTGCTCTTGAAATTTCCAGGACGTAAGTACCATTTTTATTTTATTTTAATCTGTACTCTCGCGTTTGACCACTATCTCGCCTGTTGTTAAGCGATGATGCGGTCTACAGTGAAGCACGCTTACCTAGAAGAAACCTATTCACTCTTGAATTAAAGACCCCAAGGTTGTAGCTATCAGGGAACAAAGACTCCGGTAGGGAGTTCCATTCCTTAGCTGTGCGCACAATGAAAGTATTTGCGCAAACCGCTTTGTGCGTATGGGGGAGATGTCCACCATGTACCGATGGCGCATGGCCGTACGTCTTGTAGTCCGATGATGGAAAGGGCTAGGTGGACTCAAATTGTGCAGATCCGTCGCATATTCCCCGAAATGTAACCGATAAAAAACCGACAGGCTGAGGATTTTCCACCCCGGAAATAAAAAAAGAAAATGCTCCGTTAACGGCACGGTTACACCACGGAAAGATGGAGCCGGTTGGAATTGGTTATTTTTAGCGGAAAAAAGACACGCGGTTCTTAGAAGCATTGAAACTGAACAGATTGGCATCACCCCATTCGGAGACCGCCTTCAAGGACAGGTTCATGCGTTCAACCATGACCTCCCGGAGAGACCAAATCTGAGGACCAGTAGCCTGTGCGACGGGCACGTATCTCTCAGCAACAGTGCTGTTGTCTGCGTACCCAAAGGTTCCGGGTTTTAGCAGATAATTAATGTTCAGCAAGAATAATGTTGCCGAGAGCATTGACCCCTGAGGGACTCCGGCGTTGAACGGGCAGCCGTCGATAACCACTCGGATGGATGGATCCCTCAGGAAGTCCGCAATCCAATCACACATACCACTAGGCAGACTGAAAGAAGGAAGACGATTCAAGTCAGACTCGAGTTGGAGGTCTTGACTTTGAAATAACTTAATCTCAACCTTTCTAATATTATTATAATTCCTTGCTCTAGTTATAATCTTAATCTTACTAATTTAAAATACATGACATACGTTTGTGACTGCTGAGGCTCTCAAGCAGAGATAGTACTGAAAACTAATTGTCTAATAAAGTTATGAGCTATTTGTGATAACTGGGTAGTTACTGAGTTGTGGAGGTCAGATAATCGGTGACCAATTTAGTAACCAATGGTTTCAAATTTTGGTACTCTTCTTCTAAACTCATCAACTTATTTGACCAATAACTCTGTACCTGGCGTGAATAGATATTCAACTTCCTTGTAATTTCAAATTCACCATAGGCATAAGTTTCAATTTTGAGAATATAAATAAATTTCTATTACAATAGTTTAAGAATTTTGAAAATAGATGCAACTATACTTGTCAACCTATTTGCGCCATTTACGTATGAAAAATGGATTTACCCGATATTTTAAACCATTGGTTACTAGTTTTAATCATGAGTATAGTAAGTTGCAGTTACCACCAACTTTTAAATGGCACAATGGTAATTTGTATTTTTTTTTATTTTAAGAGTTTATTTGAGTTTTCTTTGCAATAATATCATCACCATTGTATTTAAGTCACAATCGCGAAATTTGGAAAAAAAATCTTTAATAATTAAAATGGGTTGAAAGATTTGGGTAAATGAGGAAAATATCCAGTAATTATAACTAAGGTATAATGTTGGTAATCATAAAAGGACAACAGTGTCGATAGGGTCGAATCTTCCATACCTTTTTCAGTTTTAGATTCATCCTCTAGAAAGCAGGACACACAATACTTTTTGAAGTTACAGTTCGAAACAGACTGCTTCATATAAATATTAAGTATATTTAATGAATTAAACCAAACGTTTAAAAACATAAACCTCACAACAAGGTCTTGTTGTCATTTAACTGAAATATTTTTCTCTTCTCTCTCTCTTTTCTCTTAAAAAAAGACAAAGGAAAAAAACTAGGATACTGAACTAGGCCCCAGGCTAGGAATTTTTCCTGTATCGTGGGTGCGTTTACAAAACAAACATTTAAACTCACATACACATGACGCTCAGATCCGGAACAACACTATCTGTAGGCAATACAAATATTTGCTTGGTGCGGGAATCGAACCCACGATACGCAGCACAGCGGCCAATCGCTCAACCACTACGCCATTTGGTTTTAATCCCATATAAATATTTGTATTAGTGATACCAAAGACCATGAAAATTATACTATTGACAAAAAAAAATATTTTTAATAAACCATTAAAATTTTATCCCTGTCGCTGGTTAACTGTGAAGTGCCGTGCTCGACCGACGCAGTGTGCGCCTGGAAAGTGGCTTGCCCGAATACGGCGTTGCCCGAAAACCCATCTTCCCAAAGACAGTGGGATGAGCCGCTCTGCAGATTGGTACGGAATAAACTCATAAATACGTCCACCAATACTGCTGAGCGTGCTCGCCTACTGGCTGTGGGTGAGTGGGAGTCGGGTCTCTGGCTACAGGCTTTACCGTCACCCAACATAGGCACAATGTTGAGTGATACTACCTGCCGGATCGCTACATGTCTGCGACTAGGTACTCCCAGCGGAGCTCCACATCGCTGTCAATATGGTGAAGCAGTCGACCGCCTCGGACACCATGGCCTATCCTGCAGTAGGAGCGCTGGTCGGATAGCACGGCACGCCAGCATTAATGACATCATACGTCGAGCTCTTGTCACCGCCGGGGTGCCAGCTGTTTTAGAACCCAATGGCTTGGCACGCGACGATGGGAAGAGACCGGATGGGATGACCATAATGCCTTGGAAGTTGGGTAGGCCTTTGGTGTGGGATGCAACATGTGTCGATACCCTTGCGCCATCCCATCTTCTTAGCACGGCGGGCTGTGCTGGGGCAGCTGCTGCTGGTGCAGAAAACCTCAAACGGCGCAAATATAACAACCTTATTGGCAGTTATATGTTTGAGCCGTTTGGGGTTGAGACATTAGGTCCATGGGGTCCGAGTGCTCATCGAGTTTTTCGAGACATAAGTAAACGGTTAGTCGACTGTTCGCGTGACCAGAGGGCTGGCCTTTTCTTCAGCCAGAGAATCAGCATTGCCATTCAACGTGGCAATGCTGCCAGCGTTCTGGGCACGTTTCCCATTGACATCGAAGTGGAAGAATTTTTTGATGCGCTATGAGTCTTTTTCCCTCTCCCTTTTGTATGTAAGTTTGTTTTGTTATTAGTCATAAGATTAGGAATAGTCAGTTGTACATATTACAAAAAAATTGAACTTTGTGACAACTGAAAGTCAGCATGAAAACAGTGACATCAATCTCGCTAGAGTAGTTTAGTGTTACCCGGTAACTGGTTTGAAATGATACCAATGACGAAAAATTTTCAAATTCTCGTCAGCGCCACTACGTCCGTTGCGAAATTTGAATTTTGTGACAATGACAGCATGCGAAAAGTGACATCAACCTGGCTAACCTTAGCCAGGTTGATGCCACCATTACCCGGTAACTTGTTTGTGGAGGTTAGGTATATACATATATAATCATTGAGCTGTTTAAAAAGTTGTGTTGTCCAGTGTGATTATATGAATAACGATTGAGTCTGAAAAACTTTGGAGAATCACACTCAAAAAAACTCTGCTCGAAACTGATTGAGCCCGTCATTAGCGTGAGCGTGTCGTTTTATAAAGTGCGGGAAGGAGTGTCGCTTAAACGTCAAATGACACTTCAAGTGCTTTCTAGAAAACAACACGGTTGCCGCTATTTTTTTTACATTTCTAGACGAGTTTTCGACAAACTCTCAATTAAATTATTTCATATGCTTATTAAAAAATACATAGTTTAATGATTCGTAAATAATAAATATTTACGTACACAATCTAACAAATCTTTGGCAATTAATATTTTATAACAAGAAATAAAATTAATTTATTTTGTGATTTATTTCATCACCACTGCTCTCAAAATCGTGAGGAAATAATGTCCTAGAACGAAAAAAATTAAAGACTTGTAACACTTAACAAATCGCACTGGACCCGCATGGTGGATTGTAGCCCACACCCTCTATGAGAGGAGGCCATTGTCCGAGCTGTAGGAAAGAAAGGCATACATTGGCAAAAGCCCAAAAATTACGAATTTGGACAGTATTTGTCAATATTTCTTATAACACAACAAGATATATTGACATTTAATCTCAAAAAGGGAATTGAAAACATCTGCTTTATTTATTTAGAAAGAGAAATTCTTTAATATTGGGGTGTCTTTTTCGTGGACATTCATTTAGGAACCCTTAAATACTTACCCTAAACAATGCCCCTAAGAGTCGCGTTGCCGAGTTATTCAGAGCGAGAGTTCGCTGAGTGAATCCAAATCCTTCTTAAGCGGATTTTTAAATAACTAACTATTTTGCTCTTGAAATTTCCAGGACGTAAGTACCATTTTTATTTTATTTTAATCTGTACTCTCGCGTTTGACCACTATCTCGCCTGTTGTTAAGCGATGATGCGGTCTACAGTGAAGCACGCTTACCTAGAAGAAAGCTATTCACTCTTGGATTAAAGACCCCAAGGTTGTAGCTATCAGGGAACAAAGACTCCGGTAGGGAGTTCCATTCCTTAGCTGTGCGCACAATGAAAATATTTGCGCAAAACGCTTTGTGCGTATGGGGAGATGTCCACCATGTACCGATGGCGCATGGCCGTACGTCTTGTAGTCCAATGATGGAAAGGGCTAGGTGGACTCAAATTTTGCAGTTCCGTCGCATACTCCCCGAAATGTAACGGATAAAATACCGACAGGCTGAGGATTTTCCACCCCGGCAATAAAAAAAGAAAATGCTCTGTTAACGGCACGGTTACACCACGGAAAGATGGAGCCGGGTGGAATTAGTTCTTTTTAGTGGAAAAAAGACACGCCTGGTTCTTAGAAGCATTGAAACTGAACAGATTGGCATCACCCCATTCGGAGACCGCCTTCAAGGACAGGTTCATGCGTTCAACCATGACCTTCCGGAGAGACCGAATCTGAGGACCAGTAGCCCGTGCGCCGGGCACGTATCTCTCAGCAACAGTGCTGTTGTCTGCGTACCCAAAGGTTCCGGGTTTTAGCAGATAATTAATGTTCAGCAAGAACAATGTTGCCGAGAGCATTGACCCCTGAGGGATTCTGGCGTTGAACGGGCAGCCGTCGATAACCACTCGGATGGATGGATCCCTCAGGAAGTCCGCAATCCAATCACATATACCACTAGGCAGACTGAAGGAAGGAAGACGATTCAAGGCAGAGTCGAGTTGGAGGTCTTGACTTTGATATAACTTAATCTCAACCTTTCTAATATTATTATAATTCCTTGCTCTAGTTATAATCTTAATCTTACTAATTTAAAATACATGACATACGTTTGTGACTGCTGAGGCTCTCAAGCAGAGAAAGTACTAAAAACTAATTGTCTGATAAAGTTATGAGCCATTTGTGATAACTGGGTAGTTACTGAGTTGTGGAGGTCAGATAATCGGTGACCAATTTAGTAACCAATGGTTTCAAATTTTGGTACTATAATTAACTCTTCAACTTATTTGACCAATAACTCTGTACCTGGCGTGAATAGATATTCAACTTCCTTGTAATTTCAAATTCACCATAGGCATAAGTTTCAATTTTGAAAATATAAATAAATTTCTATTACAATAGTTTAAGAATTTTGAAAATAGATGCAACTATACTTGTCAACCTATTTGCGCCATTTACGTATGAAAAATGGATTTACCCGATATTTTAAACCATTGGTTACCAGTTTTAATCATGAGTATAGTAAGTTGCAGTTACCACCAACTTTTAAATGGCACAATGGTAATTTGTATTTTTTTTATTTTAAGAGTTTATTTGAGTTTTCTTTGCAATAATATCATCACCATTGTATTTAAGTCACAAAGGCAAAATTTGGAAAAAAAATCTTTAATAATTAAAATGGGTTGAAAGATTTGGGTAAATGAGGAAAATATCCAGTAATCATAACTAAGGTATAATGTTGGTAATCATAAAAGGCAACAGTGTCGATAGGGTCGAATCTTCCATACCTTCTTCAGTTTTAGATTCATCCTCTAGAAAGCAGGACACACAATACTTTTTGAAGTTACAGTTCCAAACAGACTGCTTCATATAAATATTAAGTATATTTAATGAATTAAACCAAACGTTTAAAAACATAAACCTCACAACAAGGTCTTGTTGTCATTTAACTGAAATATTTATCTCTTCTCTCTCTCTTTTCTCTTAAAAAAAGACAAAGGAAAAAAACTAGGATACTGAACTAGGCCCCAGGCTAGGAATTATTCCTGTATCGTGGGTGCGTTTACAAAACAAACATTTAAACTCACATACACATGACGCTCAGATCCGGAACAACACTATCTGTAGGCAATACAAATATTTGCTTGATGCGGGAATCGACCCCACGATACGCAGCGCAGCGGCCAATCACTCAACCACTACGCCATTTGGTTTTAATCCCATATAAATATTTGTATTAGTGATACCAAAGACCATGAAAATTATACTATTGACAAAAAAAATTGAACTTTGTGACAACTGAAAGTCAGCATGAAAACAGTGACATCAATCTCGCTAGAGTAGTTTAGTGTTACCCGGTAACTGGTTTGAAATGATACCAATGACGAAAAATTTTCAAATTCTCGTCAGCACCACTACGTCCGTTGCGAAATTTGAATTTTGTGACAATGACAGCATGCGAAAAGTGACATCAACCTGGCTAACCTTAGCCAGGTTGATGCCACCATTACCCGGTAACTTGTTTGTGGAGGTTAGGTATATACATATATAATCATTGAACTGTTTAAAAAGTTGTGTTGTCCAGTGTGATTATATGAATGACGATTGAGTCTGAAAAACTTTGGAGAATCACACTCAAAAAAACTCTGCTCGAAACTGATTGAGCCCGTCATTAGCGTGAGCGTGTCGTTTTATAAAGTGCGGGAAGGAGTGTCGCTTAAACGTCAAATGACACTTCAAATGCTTTTTAGAAAACAACACGGTTGCCGCTATTTTTTTTACATTTCTAGATGAGTTTTCGACAAACTCTCAATTAAATTATTTCATATGCTTATTAAAAAATACATAGTTTAATGTTTCGTAAATATTAAATATTTACGTACACAATCTAACAAATCTTTGGCAATTAATATTTTATAACAAGAAATAAAATTAATTTATTTTGTGATTTATTTCATCACCACTGCTCTCAAAATCGTGAGGAAACAATGTCCTAGAACGAAAAAAATTAAAGACTTGTAACACTTAACAAATCGCACTGGACCCGCATGGTGGATTGTAGCCCACACCCTCTATGAGAGGAGGCCATTGTCCGAGCTGTAGGAAAGAAAGGCATACATTGGCAAAAGCCCAAAAATTACGAATTTGGACAGTTTTTGTCAATATTTCTTATAACACAACAAGATATATTGACATTTAATCTCAAAAAGGGAATCGAAAACATCTGCTTTATTTATTTAGAAAGAGAAATTCTTTAACATTGGGGTGTCTTTTTCGTGGACATTCATTTAGGGACCCTTAAATACTTACCCTAAACAATGCCCCTAAGAGTCGCGTTGCCGAGTTATTCAGAGCGAGAGGTTGGCTGAGTGAATCCAAATCCTTCTTAAGCGGATTTTTAAATAACTAACTATTTTGCTCTTGAAATTTCCAGGAAGTAAGTACCATTTTTATTTTATTTTAATCTGTACTCTCCCGTTTGACCACTATCTCGCCTGTTGTTAAGCGATGATGCGGTCTACAGTGAAGCACGCTTACCTAGAAGAAACCTATTCACTCTTGAATTAAAGACCCCAAGGTAGTAGCTATCAGGGAACAAAGACTCCGGTAGGAAGTTGCATTCCTTAGCTGTGCGCACAATGAAAATATTTGCGCAAAACGCTTTGTGCGTATGGGGAGATGTCCACCATGTACCGATGGCGCATGGCCGTACGTCTTGTAGTCCGATGATGGAAAGGGCTAGGTGGACTCAAATTTTGCAGTTCCGTCGCATACTCCCTGAAATGTAACCGATAAAAAACCGACAGGCTGAGGATTTTCCACCCCGGAAATAAAAAAAGAAAATGCTCTGTTAACGGCACGGTTACACCACGAAAAGATGGAGCCGGGGAATTGGTTCTTTTTAGTGGAAAAAAGACACGCCTGGTTCTTAGAAGCATTGAAACTGAACAGATTGGCATCACCCCATTCGGAGACCGCCTTCAAGGACAGGTTCATGCGTTCAACCATGACCTTCCGGAGAGACCGAATCTGAGGACCAGTAGCCCGTGCGCCGGGCACGTATCTCTCAGCAACAGTGCTGTTGTCTGCGTACCCAAAGGTTCCGGGTTTTAGCAGATAATTAATGTTCAGCAAGAATAATGTTGCCGAGAGCATTGACCCCTGAGGGATTCTGGCGTTGAACGGGCAGCCGTCGATAACCACTCGGATGGATGGATCCCTCAGGAAGTCCGCAATCCAATCACATATACCACTAGGCAGACTGAAGGAAGGAAGACGATTCAAGGCAGTCTCGAGTTGGAGGTCTTGACTTTGAAATAACTTAATCTCAACCTTTCTAATATTATTATAATTCCTTGCTCTAATTATAATCTTAATCTTACTAATTTAAAATACATGACATACGTTTGTGACTGCTGAGGCTCTCAAGCAGAGAAAGTACTAAAAACTAATTGTCTAATAAAGTTATGAGCCATTTGTGATAACTGGGTAGTTACTGAGTTGTGGAGGTCAGATAATTGGTGACCAATTTAGTAACCAATGGTTTCAAATTTTGGTACTATAATTAACTCTTCAACTTATTTGACCAATAACTCTGTACCTGGCGTGAATAGATATTAAACTTCCTTGTAATTTCAAATTCACCATAGGCATAAGTTTCAATTTTGAAAATATACTTATATTTATATTACAATAGCTTAAGAATTTTAAAAATAGATGCAACTATACTTGCCAACCTATTTGCGCCATTTAAGGATGAAAAATGGATTTACCCGATATTTGAAACCATTGGGTACTACTTTTAATCATGAGTATAGTAAGTTGCAGTTACCACCAAGTTTTAAATGGCACAATGGTAATTTGTATTTTTTTTATTTTAAGACGGTAAGTAATAAAGTTTATTTCAGTTTTCTTTGCCATAATATCATCACCATTGTATTTAAGTCACAAAGGCGAAATTTGGAAAAAAATCTTTAATAATTAAAATGGGTTGAAAGATTTGGGTAAATGAGGAAAATATCCAGTAATTATAACTAAGGTATAATGTTGGTAATCATAAAAAGACAACAGTGTCGATAGGGTCGAATCTTCCATACCTTTTTCAGTTTTAGATTCATCCTCTAGAAAGCAGGACACACAATACTTTTTGAAGTTACAGTTCGAAACAGACTGCTTCATATAAATATTAAGTATATTTAATGAATTAAACCAAACGTTTAAAAACATAAACCTCACAACAAGGTCTTGTTGTCATTTAACTGAAATAATTTTCTCTTCTCTCTCTCTTTTCTCTTAAAAAAAGACAAAGGAAAATAACTAGGATACTGAACTAGGCCCCAGGCTAGGAATTTTTTCTGTATCGTGGGTGCGTTTACAATACAAACATTTAAACTCACATACACATCCCAAGTAACACATAAGCAAGATAAAAGTACACATTTTGCATATTATACAGTTCAAAGATGAATATGGTTTGTATAAGAGCTTTGGGAATAGCCAAATGCTGAATTAGGTTGAGTTCGGACCCTTAAAATTCTTAACGCTTAATAAATTCTGTATTTCTGTCCTTACCTTCTTAACGCTTAATAACCAGTCACCGTAGGATTATTATACAGACGTTATTTAGCATTACGCGTTTCAGGTTGCTTAAAGCTGAAAAACAGCCCCGTCGGTAGCATTTGTCTGAATATCCATAATCTGTATTGCTATTATAAAAGCATTACTAAGCTATTAGCGTTTGAAACAGCTCAATGCTGAATAAAGTATCACCTTCTGAATAATATTGTTACATAATTCTATTAAACAGCTTGATACTGAATAGTTGCTTTTATTTTATCTTCAAACTGGATAAGATTCTATGTTTTACTAATTATTCAGCTGCTGAATAAATAATATTATTTATGTTTTTATTAAGCTTTTTCCTGTTTAATAGAGAGTTTGAAACTAACTTATTCAAATTAAAGACCATATGTATGTTGTTATAGCGCCCATAGCTTAATACCAGATTAATTAAAATATTGACCGTATTTATTTTTTGCGTTATTTAATATGAATCGAAAATCGTGGAAAAAACGTAAGAGAACTGGTTACATCAAAAGAAAATTGTTAAAAGAATATTTAAATATCAGCAATAGTAAATGTCCAAGTGTTTCTGGTCATCAAAAGATTTATGAAAATAGTTTGAACAAAACTGAACCCGGTCCCAGCCAGCATGCGTGGTTGCCGTGCAATGAAGAGGGTTCCGTCCCCCAAAAAGTCAAACAGCATTGCGATTCACACAAGATGAGAATGCATCTGATGGCAGTGTACAAATATCGAAGAAGAACAATGTAGACATGAAAAAATTGATATTTCGAGAAAAATTTGAAAATGGGCTTTCGAAAAAAGATCACACAAGTAGCACTAAAGGATTTGGCAGAAATATTAAATCAAAGATTCCCAGACATTTTACCTAATGATCCAAGGACAATTTTAAATACACCGAGACAAGTCCACATAAAGTCTATTGAGCAAGATGAATACTGGCACAATGGCGTCATTGAGACACTTAAAAAATATTGATTAACACAAACATTTTGCCAGAAAACATATCACTGAATATAAACATGGAAGGTCATCCAATTTTAAATAGTCCTTTAGAAAGAATTTCGGCCAATTTTAATAGAAAAAGAAATGATTATTTTATTAGCAGAAGGTATTACAGTACAAGAAAATAAAATTTACGTTGTGACAAGATATTTTATTTGCGACTCTTAATTCTCCAACATGCACATAAATTTCTTCAAGTTTTTTCATGATTTTGTCTTGACTCTCCATAATATGTTGTGGTTTCGCGTATATATTCTTGATTCCTTCTAGAGTCTGTACGTCTGGTGTCCATCAGTGCCAAGTGACAGCTGCACGGCTACGTTTTCAATTTGCCTTGAGGTTCAGTTCAGTTTTCAATTTGACAGTTTCGGGTGGCTTGATGTACTGGCGTTTGTACATAAAACAAATAACAAAACACGGATTAAACAAGGGCCCAGTCCACACCACAAATGAAAATGAAATCTATAGCAGATTTCGTGTGTGTGGTGTGCACCACATTTTTAATCATAAATGAGATTTTCTCGAAAAAAAATGCAAGCAAAGACGCTATAATTTTAAACGTAATGAATTCAGTGAAAGCCGGGCGTGAAATTCCACAATAGAAAAGGTTTTTGTTAAATCGATTAGAGAACCCTAAAAATCTGAATAATTTAGAAATGTGATCAACTATATAATTGATATTCAGAAGTTAGTGTACTGATACTACTTTTTTCAAGTTATAGCTTAGTAACAAGGCATGTGTGCACTTTTATTCAGCATTATACACCAAAACAATCGATCGCCATTAAAAATCTTTGTAATATAAACTTTCACGGAATTTACGAGATACCAAAATGCTTAATCTTACAACTACAACATTTTCAACTCGATTCAAGTTATATAGTTGGATTAAAATTGCTAGTATTAGCTATTTCGTCACAAGTACTTTTGTCAGACCTATTATGTATGTATGAAAATACTATTTACTATCTATTATCTTGATTATTAACGCGGCGCGTAATAAATAATGAAAAAAAAACATACTATTCACGACAAAATTACTTGCGCACTAACAATTAACATATAGCAGACCTCTAATTTGTAAATTAAAATTTACTTACCGATTTTATAAGTTCACCATGTCAAATCACATTTAAATTCGACATCGACATTAAAATATTTAATCCAATTGAATTATTTTCACAATTTGTATGAATATTGTTTGTAAAAGTGTGAACAATAATTTAAATGCTTAATAAATTCTGAATACAATAATCAATTCGATTAAGCTGAGTAACTCAGTTGTAAGAGCTTAATAAAAGCAATGTGAGCTGTTATTCAAAGGTTATTAAGCTAATTGAAACGTTATTAAGCTCCTACTCAGGTCTTGCTCAGATGTTATTCAGCGTTAAGCATTCAAAATTGGGGCCCTTTTTGCTTGAATAACAGCTGAATAGACAGGTACTCAGACGTTATTCAGCTTACTATTCAGCTTATGCTCTTGATGATTGCTCTTACTCAATCTTTATTCAGCACGTTTGTGTTACTTGGGATGACGCTCAGATCCGGAACAACACTATCTGTAGGCAATACAAATATTTGCTTGGTGCGGGAATCGCACCCACGATACGCAGCGCAGCGGCCAATCGTTCAACCACTACGCCATTTGGTTTTAATTCCATATAAATATTTGTATTAGTGATACCAAAGACCATGAAAATTATACTATTGACAAAAAAAATGAACTTTGTGACAACTGAAAGTCAGCATGAAAACAGTGACATCAATCTCGCTAGAGTAGTTTAGTGTTACCCGGTAACTGGTTTGAAATGATACCAATGACGAAAAATTTTCAAATTCTCGTCAGCGCCACTACGTCCGTTGCGAAATTTGAATTTTGTGACAATGACAGCATGCGAAAAGTGACATCAACCTGGCTAACCTTAGCCTAGCCTTGGCTTTAGCTTAGTGCTGTTGTCAGCATACCCAAAGGTTCCGGGTTTTAGCAGATAATTAATGTTCAGCAAGAATAATGTTGCCGAGAGCATTGACCCCTGAGGGACTCCGGCGTTGAACGGGCAGCCGTCGATAACCACTCGGATGGATGGATCCCTCAGGAAGTCCGCAATCAAATCACACATCACACACTAGGCAGACTGAAGGAAGGAAGCTTACCAATGAGGCTTTCGTGCCAGACCCTGTCGAAAGCCTTCGAGATGTCGAGAGAGGCGGCTTTCGCTTCCCCGTGTCTCTCGATGGCGTGAGGCCATCCTAGACGGACTTCCTATCTGCATCTCCATAAGGAAAAAAATTGCAGGCTTTTCGGTCTCAAGGTGATGGTGGACTGAGGTAAGATTGGAGTGCAGACCTCTAAAATTAGTGAGGTGCACCTTGTGGGGCAGGGGGTGCAACCTTACATTTAATTGGCATTTTAGTACGTGTGATAAGATAATAATAAAAAAAACAACAACTAAGTCGACAGAGTCGCATCGTTCATACCTTCTTTATTTTAGAAATCGCTTATGGCTGATAAATCGAATCTCGTCACTTAAGTCTCTTTTCACACGCTCCGGTTGCCGGGTGGCCGCTACCGGGTAACCGGCGGCGAAGTGTTTAGCCATGTATATAAGCTTTCACACGTACCGGCGTACATCTCTATAAATTCGCCGCCGGTTACCCGGTAGCGGCTACCCGGCAACCGGATTGTGTGAAAAGGGACTTAGTCTAGTATTTTGATCCTTCACCATTGTATAACGGAAATGGTTTAATGTAGAGTGTGGATATCAGTGGATTCGTGTCAAATAATTAAATCTCCAAATTATTTGGCCATTTGTTAAAGACAAAAAAAGACAAAACATTACGATTGAAGAAAGATGTGACATTTCGATTGCGCTTAGCAATCCCATACATATTTAACGTTTTTCCAATCACTATGGGGACGCTTTCGTTGATAAACTTTCACTTGTCTTTCGCCCTAATGGTATGAGAGGGTGGATCTCCTCAAAATATACTCCTTGATAACAATACATCATTGTTATCATGAATATAAGTTCTCATCTATACACATTTTAAGCAGTTAGCAACAGAAAATGCGGTACGTGATATTAGTTTCTCGTATACTTATTCATGGAAACATAAAAACACTAACCATGCATAAATAATTAGGTATTGATTAAATAATTATATAAATATATATAGGTTCCGTATGGTGACGGACGTAAAGAATTTCACCATCGCATATCTTCCCGTGGGTGTCGTAAGAGGCGACTAAGGGACACACCAGAGAATGGGCAGCAGCGTTCTCTGTGCACTTTATCAACAAACTGCGATCGCCAACCCGCCTGCCAAGCGTGGCGATTATGGCAAAACCCCCCAATCTTAATGATCAGCACGCAGAAAAAACGGCCCCGAGTGCCCGGCAGCCCGTCTACCCTCGGCTACCGTAGCGGTCGAGGCGATGGCGTGGCAAGGGGTGCTAAGAATCCCCGGAGTGGACCCGGCTACCCCAATAAACGCCGACGACTGGACCTAGGAACTTATAACACGCGAACACTCCGGACCGACAAGAGGATAGCCGAACTGGAGGAAGAATTGAGTAGGTTGCGATGGAGTATTATAGGGTTATCTGAAGTCCGAAGAGAGGGGGAGGACTCGATAATCCTCAAATCCGGTAACCTGCTCTATTTCCGACAGGGTGACCGACAGTCCCAGGGTGGTGTCGGGTTTATCGTCCACAAGTCCCTTGTGAACAACGTGGTGAAGATCGAGAGTGTGTCGACCAGGGTGGCGTACCTTATACTCAGAATATCCGCAAGATATTCGCTGAAGGTCATACAGGTCTACGCCCCGACCTCGGCACACCCCGACGACGAGGTAGAGACCATATATGAGGATATCTCTAGAGCCATGCATGGTTTCAAAACTCACTTCACGGTTGTCATGGGGGACTTCAACGCAAAACTGGGCAAACGAGACGTGGATGAGCTGCAAGTTGGGCAATTTGGAGTTGGACGCCGGAACCACCGGGATCACTTACTGGCCAGTTTTATGGAGAAGGAGGGACCTCTACATGATGAACTCCTTCTTCAGAAAGCGTGAGCACAGGATGTGGACCTGGCAAAGCCCCGATGGTGTAACTAAAAATGAGATCGACTTCATCATGTCAACCAAGAAGCAAATGTTCAATGATGTCTCTGTGATCAATTCGGTGAAAACCGGGAGCGATCACCGCATGGTAAGAGGCACATTGAACATTAATGTTAAACTTGAAAGGTCTCGACTGGTGAAGTCCACGCTCCGCCCAGCACAGATCCAGGTCCAAAACCCCGAGAACTTTCAGCTCGAATTCCAGAATCGTTTCGAGTGCCTAGGGAGCTCCGTGGACGATTACAGCGATGGGTTCGTGGAAGCTGTCCATACGGTCGGGTCTAAGTTTTTCAAGACCCGCCGTACAGATAGGAACAAATAGCTCTCTGATCCTACTCTCAAGCTAATTTATTTATTTATTTATTCAGGTTAGCTTACAATTTTTTTTTTTTTTTTTTTACTGTGTATATGCCTGTGTTTGACCACAATCTCACCGTGGTCAGTGATGATGTGGCCGATGGTGGTAAGCACACAAAGCCTAGAAGGGAACTGGCTCTCAAGTGCTGCTGTCGGAACACACCGGAAGGTGCTTGGCGACAGATTTTTAACTTGAGGGTGGTTGCCAGCCAGGCGGGTACTACAAAGTACCCTACCATCGTGCTATGGTTGTAATTGTTTACACATTACAATCCATATAAGTACACGATATACATTTATAAGTGCAACAATTATTTACAAGCTAACACTGCATGCACTTATTTGATTTGATAATAAATATAAATGATTGCAATTAATTAATTAAGGAAAATTAATGTTAAAAAAAAAAAAATACGACTAAGCATACATTGAGAAATTAAATTCGATATTAAGAAATTTAAATTAAAAATATTGTGTTATTTGACAATAAAGTAGCAAATGAATAAATTAACTTAACTAAGATTAAATATATGATTTACATTAGATAATAATTAAAAATTAAATAACGTTAAATTAGTATATAAATTAATATTAATAAATAAATTGGTAGTCTTATATGTATAGCTTTTAACAATCAATTTACAAAATTTGCTTATGCTATCGTGGTGCACGTCAATCAGGTCACTGCAGCTATTTAAAATTTGGCACATTCGCGGTATTGGTGAGTTAGCACCTAGAATAGTTCTACGCAGGGGCGGGTAAAGCGGAGTGATGGGATTTCAAGGATAGCGGGTTGGGGCACGAAACTTGAGGCAACTCAGTAACTGTGGGCAGTCTATTTGCTTTCTGAGTAGTTTGTACAAAAACAGGGCATCCAATACTTCTCTCGAATGGATAACGAGAGCATTTTGAAAGTTTGCAGACGAGACGCATAAAAAGGCAACTGCTTGCTTTTCCCTTTGGAAAAAGCAAGGTGCCATAGAAAACGTTTCTGGACCCTTTCTAAGAGAAGTTTATGAGTGGCGTAATGCGGTCTCCATACAACACTACAATACTCCAGTATGCTTCGGACAAGGCTATTATACAGCAATTTTTTGGTGCTGACTGCTGACCCGTTTAAAACCCTTGGTATTGCGCAGTATAAATCCTAACATTTAAGAAGCTTTTTTAATAGTGTTTTCGACGTGGGGGATAAAAGTAACTTTTTTATCAAACAGCACTCCCAGATCCTATAAAGTTTCAACTTCTTGAATTTTATGTTTTTCTATAAAGTAGCTCGAATGGATGGGGTGAACCTTTCTAGAAAATGATAGCTGGTAGCATTTATTTAGGTTTAATTCCATTTTGTTATTCTTGCACCATTCAATAACCCTGTTCAGATCATCCTGCAGAAGCTCAATATCATTTGATGTTTCGATTTTCCTCGCAAACTTTAAGTCATCCGCGTACAAAAATCACTGCAAAGTGAAAGCAGTGGGGAAGATCATTTATAAAAATGATAAATAATATGGGGGCTAAGTGGGAACCCTGCGGAGCACCGGAACTCATGCGGTAATTGTTGGTAGAGCGAAAACCATTTACTACAGCATAAAATTCACGGTTAGCGAGGTATGATTCCAACCACTTCAGCAAGGGTCCTGTGATACCATATGTTGCCAGCTTTTTTATCAGTATGGAGTGGGAGATTTTATCAAAGGCCTTACTGAAATCGGTGTATATCACATCAAACTGCTTATTCGAGTCAATAGTTTCTATCAGGAACTCCGTAAAAGACATTAAGTTCGTAGCAGTAGACCTTGACGCTACAAAGCCATGTTGGTGATCGTTAATATAAAGGCTAAAATGGTGTTGGATATGGGGACAGATAATTGATTCAAATACTTTGGCGAAAGTGGAGAGAATCGCAATGGGCCGATAGTTTGAGATAGTCTCTTTTTTGTCCGACTTGTGTACTGGAACAATTTTGGCTTTTTTCCACTCGGACGGAAAAGTTCCGGTGGCTAAAGATATCTTATAAATTTTTAGTAATGGGAAGACCAATTCCGCACAGGTAGAAATAAATAGTGGAGGGATTCCATCCGGTCCTGCTCCTTTCCCTATGTTCAGAGATTGCAGTTTTCTGAGTAAACAATCTATGTCCAATTCTGGGGTTGTTAGACACTGGCTATTAGTTTCCAGTGAACTAAGATAGCTTGAATCGATCTTAAATCCTGTGTTATTTTCAGGGATGTAAACAGATGAGAAATAATCACCAAAAAGGTCACAGATAGTCGAGCCCTTAGACGTTGTAGTCTGTCCGTCAATCATTGTGAGTGGATAGACACTAGACCCCCCGCGCTTAGTCTTAACGTGGGTCCAGAACAGTTTAGAATTATCTTTGATTTTTGATTCTAGGTTGTTCATATAAAGACTGTATAAACTCTTTGCTGAATTTTAACAACGTTTTGCAATTAATTTTAGTTCCATATCATCTCGCGGGTTTTTGTATTTCTTGAAGCGCAATCTTAGCTTATTTTTTTTTTGAGAGCATTTTTTTCGATTTATCAAAACATGGGGGATAACGACTAGACATTGGCTTACAATTTGGTACAAATTTATTTATGACCGTGTTTAAGACGTCATAGAATACATTTACCATGTTATCTACATCTTTTGGACTTGCAAATAGTTGATCCCAGACTTGTTCATTTAGATAGGATTTAATTTTTTCATAATTAGCTTTGTGGAAGTTTTTCCTCGTGTTATGATGATTGTATGGCAGATTATTTTCTTTAAATAATGAAAGAGTAATATCAAGTGGAGGGTGGAGTCTATCAACAGTAGTTAAAGAGATAGTGGATTCACTCACTGAGCAAGAAGGAATATTAGATAAAACTCGGTCCAAAATACGCGCAGAACAGTTTTTAATGAGATTGTGCTGTGTTAGCTTACTAACATCCATGAACTCCAATGATCTTAAACATGTGTTGGGAAGTGAACTGTTAATTGTCCCTGGGGTCCAGTTTATTATGCCCAAGTTAAAATTCCCCACTATACAGGTTGGGATGTTTGTTGTTTCAAACACGTTATTACAGTGTTCGATGAAGTGTTCAAATGTTGATAAACATAATGGTGGAGGGAGGTAGACTGCACAGAGAGCTAGTTGTCGCGTAGTCGAAATATTGATAGAGACCCAGAGATCTTCGCATTTATTTTGCCATTTACCAATACGTTTGGAGTTGATTTTCGTTGAAACGGCTATCAAAACTCCTCCTCCGTCTTTTTTGTAATGAAAGCCAATTGTTTCCCTATCTCTTCTGTAGACTACATACCTATTATCAAAGAGTTCACTGCTGAGTACACCACTATTTAGCCAAGTTTCGGTCAATATTAGGACATCGTAATCCTTACAACAAAGGTTACAGTAAAAAATATTGGTTTTAGTTCTCAAGCCTCTACAGTTTTGATAATAGATACTTAATTTCTTGAATTTTACAATAAATAGGCACTATGACATGCTATGATGCAAAAATATTAGAAGCAAGTTATATGATTTTACTTAGGCTACTCATGTTCTTAATAATATATGTATTCCGTGCCATCTAACTTTCTCACAAATATCTTTCCGTTTCTGACCCACACATACTTGTAATTCATTTCCTTGGCTTTAATCCTGGTCGCTGCGTGAAGTGTTTTGTTCGTAGGAGACAGGTGTTCAACCACATAGACAGGTGACTTGTTGCCGGTGAATCCCAAGTGCCCACAGTTTAGTTTTTCTTTAGGGTTATTATGGTTGAACTTGATAACGGATGCTATAAGTTGATCGCGCAGCCGTGGAGATGCCAACTGAGCAACTAAAGATCTAGAGCGGGTACTGGATGGGTTAGATTTTGCAATTCGCGTACAAAGCAATAGAATAGAATAGAATATACTTTATTGTACACCATAAAATTATACACATTTACAAGAAAAACTTACAAACAAACAAACAAAGGCAAACAAACAAAGGCAAGGCAAGGCAAGGGCAACAAAGCAAAAGCAAGCAAAGCAAGGCAAGGGCAAGGGGTACAAAGGCGATCTTATCGTTAAGCAATGTCTTTTTCCTTAATATCACAGTTGACCAACTGGCCGTGTTGAGTTATAATTGAGTACACATTCTCGTTCTTGGTTTCCGGCATACTTTGTACCTCCAAGTTATTCGATCGAGACTGCTGCTCCAAGTTATTGATGCGTACTTGAAGATTGCTCATTGATGTTTTCAGTTCCACATTTGCTATTTCCAGTTTATGTATAATTTTGTTAGATGCCTTCTGGTTTCTCTCAAAATCCTCAAATTTATCATTAATGAACTGCACTGATTTAATAATCTCCTTCATTTCCGCTTTAACCGTATCCAGTTCCTTAGTCATTGTGCTGGCCATTTTTTCGTTAAATTGGGTCAACATCTCGCTAAATTCGACTTTAATTATTTCCTGGATAATTGTCCGCAGTTATTCTTTATCTGATGCGATGTGTGATGAAACAGGTGATAAAGCAGGTGGTGATTTACTGGCGGACCTCTTATTGCCTCTATTTATAGACATATAACGGGTGGGAGTCTTTCTTAGAGATTTTTGAACGGTCGGAATGACTAGCCATAATTATAATTCCATTTCATCAAAAAACAATAGGAAGATAAAAATTATTATTCTCTCAGAGGCAACACTTAGTAGGCAGAAAGCAATGCGCCGTCTTTGTTTGTTTATCTTTGTCACGAGCGCTCGCATGCGTCACTGAGTGAGGGCGCACGCCGAAGTATTACTTATGCGCAGTGCGTAACCGTTGGAATTGCATGCACTGCGCGCGAAACGTCAAGTCATGCACTCACCCGTTGATCAGCCGAGATTTAAACTTTTCAACAGTTCACACCACAAAACGTAGTATTTACTTTACATTTACACTTTTTATAATACTATTTTAGCTGAATTATACTGTTTGATGAATATTATATCACTAGGACGTGTTTTATATGAAAATTGAGCCAAATATGGCTATTTTTTGGATTATAGATACTTAAGTATAGAGCAAATTTAAACGTATGTTCACAGTATGGCCACTAGGGCAATGCAGAGCTAATGAAGGAGAGGCGTGAGATGATCCTGCAGTCTTCAGACGATGCGTTGAAATACCGGCAGCTAAATAGACGGATCTCGAAGTCCTTGAAAAGCAACTTCCGCCGCTTTAATACTGAGCGTATTAAAGACGCGATTGAGCGGAATAAGGGCTCCAGGGTCTTTGCAAGAGATCTGTCTATAGGGCAGAGCCAGCTCACGAAACTGAAGACCGATGATGGCAGGATCGATTCCGCCAAACCAGAGCTTCTGAGGGAGATCGAGAGATTCTATGGGCATGCGTACACGTCAACCAGTAAACCCTTCGCGAATCTAGCGAATGAGTCTAGAGCTAGATTGACCCGACACTATACCGAAGACATTCCGGACATCAGCCGGTATGAGATTAGGATGGCTCTGAAACAGCTTAAGAACAACAAGGCACCGGGTGACGACGGAATTATGGCTGAACTCCTGAAGGCGGGTGGAAAACCAATCCTTAAGGCCCTTCAGAAGCTGTTTAATTCCGTCATACTCGAAGGGAAAACGCCACAGGTATGGTGCAGGGGTGTGGTGGTACTCTTCTTCAAGAAGGGTGATAATGCCTTACTGAAGGACTATAGGCCCATCACACTTTTTAGCCATATCTACAAGTTGTTTTCAAGAGTCATCACGAATCATCTCGCGCGCAGGTTTGACGATTTCCAGCCTCCCGAACAAGCCGGATTCCGTAACGGCTTCAGCACCGTAGACCACATACATACGCTGCGGCAGGTTATACAGAAGACCGAAGAGTACAACCTGCCTCTCTGTTTAGCGTTTGTGGACTACGAGAAAGCCTTCGATTCGATCAAGACTTGGGCTGTACTGCAGTCTCTCCAACGGTGCCAAATTAACTACCGGTACATCGAAGTGTTGAAGTGTTTATACAAAAACGCCACCTTGTCGGTTCAACTTCAGGATCAGACCTCGGAACCAGTCCTTTTGCAGCGAGGTGTGAGACAGGGAGACGTCATATCTCCGAAGCTGTTTACCGCTGCACTGGAGGATGTCTTCAAGGTTCTGGACTGGACAGGGCTAGGCATCAACGTCAATGGCGAGTACATCACTCACCTTCGGTTTGCCGACGATAAAGTGGTTATGGCTGAGACCATGGAGGACCTCAGTACAATGCTCGATGACCTCAGTAGAGCTTCCGAAAGAGTGGGTCTTAGAATGAACATGGACAAAACCAAGGTGATGTTGAATGCCCATGTTACACCCACTCCTATCAAGGTAGGAGATTCTACCCTCGAACTTGTGGGCGACTATGTCTACCTGGGACAAACGAACCAGTTGGGTAGGGCCAACTTCGAGAAAGAGGTCAACCGTCGAATCTGACTCGGCTGGGCAGCGTTTGGGAAGTTGCGCGGTATCTTCTCGTCCAACTTACCACAGTGTCTCAAGACGAAAGTCTATGACCAGTGTGTGTTGCCAGTGATGACATATGGCTCTGAGACGTGGTCGCTTACAATGGGCCTCATCAGAAAGCTTACAGTCACTCAAAGGGCAATGGAGAGGGCTATGAAAAAATGAGTAATTATGATTTAAGAGGTAAAACCCTACAACTATTCTCTTCTTATATAAAAAACAGAAAAATGTTTGTTGAAATTGACAAAATACAAGAAAATGGCTACAAAAACGCATGCAAATCAGCAATGGTAGGAATCACAACAGGCGTCCCACAGGTATAATTTATTTATATTATTTATTAATGATTTAATTAATTATAAGAATTCAATTTTACCGGACATTGGAATAGAAATTTTCGCTGACGACACAAATGCCATAGTAGCAGCTAATGACATAGTAGAGCTGATAGATAAAGTTAATAAAGCATTGCAAGCTTTTAATGTTTGGTTCACTGCGAATAAATTAATTATTAATATAAAAAAGACAAAGATCATGTTATTTAGAACGACAGCCCGAAATAAAGATGACATGGATATTGAAATGAATGATGAGAAAATCGAGCTCGTCAGTGAAGTTAAATTTTTAGGTATGCGAATTGACGAATTGCTTAGTTGGAAACCTGAATTAAAGGCGATAGATGCTGCAATATCATCCGCATGTTATGCTTTGAGAGCTCTGTGAAGCGAAATCAGTGTAGAACAACTAAAAATGGTATATTTTGCGTTAGTCGAATCCAAAATTAGATATAGCATACTTCACTGGGGAAACAGTTACGATTATAATATCAAAAGAGCCTTTGTTCTGCAGAAACGCGCAATACGGACTATATAGTCCGTATCCCCCAAACAGAAACTTGCCGGCAATATTTTATAAAGTTAGGCATACTCACAGTGCCGAGCATTTATGTCCATGTGCTGTTAACTTGGCTAAATACTTTCATGAATTCGAAACTACAGAAGAACAAGAAATGCGGAAAGGCACCCGTAGAAAAGACCTTAAATGTAAGATTAATCCGAATTTCAATGTTGTAAAACACAGTCCACGTTACCAATCAGTTAAGTTATTTAACAGGTTGCCTTTGGATCTGAAAAGCACGGTTCACACTAGTTCTTTTAAAACAAAATTGAAGGAATTCCTATTGGACAAATGTCTGTATGCCATTGAAGAATTGTAGTGCTTAATATTATTATTGTTTTTTTTCTTTTTTTTTTTCTTTTTTTTTTTTGTGATTATTTTATCTATGGAACGTATGTATTGAATATGAAATGTAAAATTAATGGTTATTGTTGGTGTATTTAATTTAAACTGACACAAATAATTGTAGTAATTAACTAATAATTGTCTTTTTATTTTTATTGTGGTGTAATTTATTGAATGTGTGTTATGTACCTAATCGAATTGAATTGTAAAATTAATGGTTTTTGTGACTATTTTGATTTTTATTTTATTTATTTTGTGTAAATGTTCAGATACAAATTTATTGTTCATGAATAAATGACTAATGCCTATGCTCGGAATTTCCTTGCGTGATCGAATCAGAAATGTAGAGATCCGCAAGAGAACCAAGGTTACCGACATAGCCCGAAGAGTTGCTAAACTTAAGTGGCAGTGGGCAGGGCACATTGCTCGCAGAACGGATGGCCGATGGGGCAGAAAGGTTCTGGAATGGCGACCGCGAACCGGAAGACGTTGCGTTGGAAGGCCTCCCACCATGTGGACCGATGACCTGGTGAAGGTTGCGGGAATCCGCTGGTTGCGAGACGCACGGGACCGGTCAATGTGGCGACGCGTGGGGGAGGCCTATGTCCAGCAGTGGACGTCTTTCGGCTGATATGATGATGATGATGATGAATTATATAAATGACGATTGAAATGACAAATTTTGGAGAGTAAAAAAAATACTGCTCGTAACTCATGATCCCCATCCTTTTTAGGGCATGTCAGCTGATAAGTTGTGGAGAGTAGCTTTAACGTAAAATTATGACACTTCAGACGCTTCTTAGAAAAAACACTATTATTAATTAACGAAACACATTTAAACATTTTTCGTAATTTCTGACAAACTTTCAATTAAGTTATTTTATATGTTTTTTAAGAAATATTTTATGTATTGTTTTGTGAATAATAATTATTAACGTACACAATCTTACAAATATCTGACAATGAAACGCGGCACCCAAAAAATTACGATTTTGGGCAGTTTATCGTTTTTTTTTCTGATTCAACCTCAAAACGGGGCTCGACAACATATGCTTTGATATACATTTTAAGACCCTTAGATGCTTATCCGAAACAATGCCCCAAAGAGTCGCATTGCCAAGATATTTGGAAGTAAAGTTCTCTTGAACGTGTGTTCGGTGAGTGATTCGTGATCCATGTTTAGCGGATTTTGAAATAACCAACTGTTTTGCTCTTGATATTTCCAGTTAGTAAGTACCTTAAATTTAATCAGTATTTTAATAAGTGTGACATATATTTAAATAATTATAATGTTGATAATTATGAAAAGACAACAACCGTGTTGATGAGGTAGAATCGTTCATAATATACTATAATTATTAACATAGACAATCTTACAAATCTTTGACAATGAATATTTTATACCAAGAAATAGCCAAAAAGGCGGCACCCAAAAAGTTACGAATTTGGACAGTTTATTGTTTTTTTTTCTGATTCAATCTCAAAACCGGGTTCAACAACATCTGCTTTATTTATTTAGAAAGTGGAATAAAAATATGTGGTTCCTAAATTCTTTAAAATTGGGGAGGATTTTGCGGGGATATCCATTTTAAGACCCTTTGTTACTTATCCGGAACAATGCCCCAAAGTGTCGCGTTGCCAAGTTATTTGGAAGTAAAGTTCTCTCAAACGTGAGTTCGGTGAGCGATTCGTAATCCATGTTTAGCCGATTTTAAAATAACCAACTATTTTGCTGTTGATATTTCCAGAAAGTAAGTACCTTAAATTTAAATCACTATTTTAATAAGTGTGATATATATTTAGATAATTATAATCTTGATAATCATGAAAAGACAACAACCGTGTCGATGAGGTCGAAACGTTCATACTATACTATAATTATTAACATACACAATCTTACAAATCTTTGACAATTAATATTTTATCATCATTATCAACCTTTTAAGCCGAAAGACGTCCACTGCTGGACATAGGCCTCCCCCAGGCGTCGCCACATTAACCGATCCCGTGCGTTTCGCATCCAGCGCCTTCCCGCTAACTTAACCAGGACATCGGTCCACCTAGTGGGAGGCCTTCCAACGTATCGTCTTCCGGTTCGCGGCCGTATTCAGAACTTTTCGGCCCCATCGGCCATCCGTTCTGCGAGCATTGTGCCTTGCCCACTGCCACTTAAGTTTGGCAATTCTTCGGGCTATGTCGGAATATTTTTATACCAAGAAATAACCAAATACATACAAAGGCGACATCCAAAAAATTACGAATTTGGACAGTTTATTGTTTTTTTTTCTGATTCAATCTCAAAACGGGGTTCAACAACATCTGCTTTATTTATTTAGAAAGTGGAATAAAAATATGTGGTTCCTAAATTCTTTAAAATTGGGAAGGATTTTGCGGGGATATCCATTTTAAGACCCTTTGTTACTTATCAGGAACAATGCCCCAAAGTGTCGCGTTGCCAAGTTATTTGGAAGTAAAGTTCTCTCAAACGTGAGTTCGGTGAGCGATTCGTAATCCATGTTTAGCGGATTTTGAAATAACCAACTGTTTTGCTCTTGATATTTCCAGACAGTAAGTACCTTAAATTTAAATCACTATTTTAATAAGTGTGACATATATTTAGATAGTTATAATATTGATAATCATGAAAACAACCGTGTCGATGAGGTCAAATCGTTCATACCTTTTTCAAATTTAAAATTCTTTTCTCTTTGAGTTAGGAACCTAAAATTTAATCAGTATTTTAATGAGTGTGATATCATCGTATCAGCCGAAAGACGTCCACTGCTGGACATAGGCCTTTCACATGAGTCACCACATTCACCGGTCCCGTGTGTCCCGCATCCAACGGATGCCTGCAACCTTCACCAGGACATCGGTCCACCTGGGAGGCCTTCAAACGCAACGTCTTCCAGCTCGCGGTCGCTACTCCAGAACTTTTCTGCCCCATCGGCTATCCGTTATGCGAGCGATGTGCCCTGCCCACTGCCACTTAAGTTTGGCAATTCTTCGGGCTATGTTGGTAACCCTGGTTCTCTGCGGATCTATACATTTCTTATTCGATCACGCAAGGATACTCCAAGCATAGCCTTTTCCATTGCCCTTTGGGTGACTGTAAGCTTTCTGATGAGGCCCGTTGTGAGCAACCACGTCTCGGCGCTATAAGCCAGTGAGAGATTTTTCCTGTCCAGAACGCATCCTGTAGTAGGCCGGCAACACCCTCGCCAAGACAGGTAGTGCTGCCGTGCTGACGGACCGATAGGCCTTCATCAGAATGACGAGTGCGGGCCTCTGTGTTCAACACCGACCTGACGATGTACGTGTTCACGCGCCCCCACCAGCATCCTGCTGCGTAGGTGTTGATAGGGACATAGATGCCCTTGTACAGGACCTTAAGGGGCCTGTACCCAACGCCCCAGGGTGAGTTAACCCCCCCCCACTCTTCGCTTTGAACAGGATCATGGGCCATCACGCATCGTCAAAAGCCCCAGATATGTCCAAGAAGATGGCCTGGACATACTTGGACCAGCTATCTTTGACGGTATCAACTATTGTGATCAGTGCCGTCAGCGTTGACCTACCACAAGAGAACCCGTTCTGGCATGAGGACATCCAGCTGCGTCTTCTCCATCGAAACCCTATATCTACTGCGGCACTCATGAAACTCGTGTCTCGCATTTAGTTCCAAGTCAATACCCCGCTTCCTTACATCCTGCCATGCTTTGCTCGCCTTATTATGCCTTCTACGCAAGGCCTTCAACGAGGGAGACAACCACTCATAACCTTTATCTTTCTTTCTATCCCCACATGTGCCCAGACATTCACTTGCTGTCCACGCGATTACCCGCATGAACTCGCATACCTCAGAGGCAGGCTTAGCCCCATCTATCCCGGAATATCCCCTGGAATGGTCCCAGTCCACGCCGCGCTCCCGGAACCTCATCGGTACAACCGGCGGCTCCGCAACAGCAGGCGGGGCTGGCACCCGTACACGCGCAACGCCTAGCCTGAAGGTGATGAGCCGGTGGTCACTGCAGCTCGCGTCCTCGTTGACTCGCCACTCGGCAACACCCACGTGACGCGTCGAGAAGGTGACGTCGATGGAAGACTGTCCGTTCGCTGTTGAGAATGTTGGCGGCTGGCTTTCCTCGTTGTGAACGACCAGATCTTACGCCAACAGAATGTCCTCCATTTCCTCTCTCCGACGGGCCACTTCACGGCCGTGTCCAGTTTAGTGACGTGGCTCAGAATGCCACAGGGGCGAGTGGGCGTTGACGTCCGCTCCTACAAGCATGCGACGATCACCCGAACCCTCCAGCACTCTGGTAAGGTGCTCCAGAAGAGGTGATATGTCCCAAGAGTACTGGAAGTATGCGCTGACGACTAGCACCGACGCACTTCCCCAGTCCATATGACATACGGTACAGTGCGAGTTGGTCGGGTGCCGCAGCACGGTGCACACGACGTCGAGGCGTCAACTTGTTTATTGGGATAGTGGAGTAGGTCCACTCCGGAGATTCTTCCCTCCCCTTGCCACGCCATCGCCTCGACCGCTACCGTTGTTGGGAGTTGACAGACAGACATTTTCGTTGTGCTATTCATTTTGCTTTGGTTGGCGGGCCACAGTTGGCGATCGCAGTTTGTTGTTAAAGTGCGCAGAGAACGCTTGTTTTTACACTTAAACACTTTTAATGTTCTGGAGATTGCGTATTACATTTATATCAAATTCGTTTAATTGGATTATTATTGTCATATTTACGCCATGTACGGCATTGGTCTGTTGAAATAAAAAAAAATACGGTCTGGACATTGCGTATTACATTTACAACAAATCCGTTTAATTGGATTATTATTGTCATATTTACGCCATGTACGGAATTGGTCTGTTGAAATAAAAAAAAATGACGATTTTTGTATTATGTGTTTTGAAACTTAACATATCATAAATTATAATGTCGATATTTTTTATTATAAGCAATTTAAAATCAATAAATTTTTAAAAAGAACCACGTGACTACCAACGAGCCACGATTGGTAGCCATGTTGGTGACGTCATAACGTTAAAGAAATTTCACGATAATACAATGTCAACTGTACGTGAAATGACTAAAAATATACGAAAATTTGTAGAAAATTATTATTAGTCATGTGCTAATTTCGATTATATACCCACCTGATGGACGATTTGGAAGTTTTGAGCATAAATAAAGTAGTCGTAATGAACTTATTTAATAACTTCATTACGACTACTTATTTAATAAAATTTATTACGTAATAGTGGACCGGTGTTTGTTATTGTTGTTTGCCAGGTTCATTTAGAAACATAATTTGCATAATCTAATCGTTTTTACATATGGGTAGGTGATATTGGTTTAAAATAAAAAGGAAACAAACACAATTGGCACGAAACTTTGACTTTGGATATCAAAAAACTTCATTAGATACCAGTCAATATGATACTATCAGAAATCAGTGGAGCCTTTATATTTATAATTTTTTTGCATTAAATATTTTCGGCATTTCCCATTATTTACATATCCCTTGCAGCAGTAGTGACCCTGGTAGCGGCTGCAACTTACAAGTTGTAGGTAGTGAGTTGGAACCCTGGCAGGCGCTTTACTTTGTGTAAATTATTTCATCACCACTGCTCTCAAAACGATGAAGGAAAACATCGTGAGGAAACCGGCATGTCCTAGAACCAAATATTGGAAATATGTGATATCCACCAACCCACACTGGGCCCGCGTGGTGGATTACGGCCTATTACCTCTCATAGAGAGGAGGCCTGTGTCCCAGCAGTGGGAACATTACAAGGCTGATGATGATGATGACATATCCCTTAATATTTTTAAACACTAATATCTATATTATATATTTACAAGCACTCGTTTTAAAAAAACTTTGTAGAACAAAAACGTGAAAATATTAACACGGTTAATTTTCCTTACACTAATTCTTTAGTAAATATGAAATAAATGTGTTGACCAATTTTCGCAATTCAAACAGAAATATTTGTCTTACGCCTATATCTGCCATTTAAAATTAAAATAAAGAATATGTCTCCATAAACAAAAAATCATGTTTTCAAGTTATGTAATTAAACAACAATGTGAACTTAGCTCGAAAGTTCCCTTAAAAATGTACTTTTCTCAGTCTTTAATGATCAAATTAGGAAATTAAATAATAATACTAAATTAGAACAAGATAATAACATAATTAACACATTTTAGTTGGAATCTAGTTAGACATAAAACATTTCTCAAAAATTTAGTACAGATTGTATTGTACACTTGGCTATTGCGCGAATCACATAAATAATGGGGAGATTTTGTAGTACTTATTCGAACATAATGGTACGAAGCAGGCACGATAACCTTTAAGGTTCGATATTTTTGATCAAATATTTGATATTCATCAATATTTTGAAGATTATATTTTTGATCAAATATTTGATATTCATCAATATTTTGAAGATTGTTAAGTACGGATCCCTAACCAATAGCGCTGACATGCAAATTCCTCCGTGTTTACGCCAAGCGCATAGAAACTGCACCGATGACGTCAATCCACGCCACGCCACGAGCCGCCGACGCAGCAAAATTGGATATTAGCGTTAAGTAATTTTTTATATGTAAATGGTCATTCCATATTATTATTCTTAAATCGAATAGGTTTCACTAATTATATTGTAATTAATTCTTATTAATTAAATTAGTTTAAAATCATTTTGGTTTTTTTTCGATCCTCCGTCTACAGCTTACGTAATTGGCGCAGTCGGTAGGATACTCGCGGGCCGGTTCGCGAATTGCGTTAGAATCAGTTCATCACGATCGCGAGTCATCCGGGTGACTATCCAGTCCCATCACGAGTATCCTGAATCTACGGGAAGCTGCGGAGCCGTGTGGAGAATCCAGCCATCGATTCACGAAGCAAGACCAGAGATGAAATACATGTAAGTGCACCAGAATCTTTCTCGTGTTGCTTCCTATCTATTCCTAGTTACATTTATGTCCAAGATTTTTCATCATGAAACATCTCATCCTCGGGAACCTGCATCACGACAGGCACGTGATGCAGGTTCGTGCCTCATGAGCTTCTTCAGACATTTGACTACCAACGGTTTTGACCAATATCCTTCCCGTAAAATAAAATTTTATGTACGGTTACTGGCATTGGGTACCACGAATACTCCTTAAAATACAATACTCTTGTAGCCTTGGACAATTCAAGAAATTTTTCAACATTTATGAAATACCCGCTATTTGTGGTCTCTAATATGAAATGGAAGCGTTAGATAAGCTCAATATTGACACCAGTTATTTCTGCTGACTTATCAGCATTTCGGCAAAACTTACGAGCTGTATTTCCATCATTAGTGTTTCCGGTTCGTTGCTTCCGGCCCGATTACTTATTTCAGGTAGTGGAACATCAACGATAGTTTCACTGACAATACCCGTGAATGATATGTTAGCTTCTAACCATAAATAATTCGTTTTTAGGAAGCGTTCTCGATGTCTTCCTGATTTCGACCATTTTTGGTAAATTTTTTGACTAACTCTACTTATTGTTGCTTTTAAACTCTTCAAAATATCATCCGTAACGGACTGGACACCAAGTTCTTGTAAAATATAATGTAACAAAGCTTCCTGTCTTGTTTCTCTGGCGTTAGCAAACCAAACATCAAAAAACGAACGACGAGAAATTTGTGAAGTCATTCTGAAAATAAGAAAATGTTGTATGAGTGTCGCAAACTTTCGCAAGTAAATGAACAATTTTTTTGTAGTATATAAATATACCTTTAAGAAAAATATTCGCAATCCACGGGGAGATGCGGGGAAATCAACTAAAACCCTAGATGAAACTAAAGAAGTACTGTTTATGAGTAAATAAAAACCTCACTCTGTTAATTTAATATTTATCATTAAACTAGTATAAATAATAACAAAAATATATATGATTATTTACCTTGAAAGTCCCACAAAAACGATAACAACACAAAATCACCACTAGCACACAGACTCAGCGTATTCATCGAGCAAACTCAGACGAATGAAACGATAGCAACGAGCGGTCTCGGTTGGTATGGCTACGGTAGCCGGCCGTCCCGACCTTTTTTTACCTGCTTATGTTTCGCGTGGATTGCCAAAAAGTGTACTAGATTGTAGTATAACTTGTTAGCTTTGAATTTATTCCGTTAAAATGATCTTTTAACACATGTTCCTAAATTGACTTTTGTCCGTCTAGATTCTCAAAATAATACACTGTGCACCGTGGTATAAATGTATGTCACCTAGCCCTTTCACGAAAATACTACTGGCCAAAGATGAAAGAACAATTCACCAAGTTTATTAACGAGTGTACCATCTGCGGTCAAGCTATATACGACAGGAATCCCATTAGACCTCAATTCAACATAGTACCTCCGGCTACTAAACCACTTGAAATTATCCACATGGACCTCTTTACAGTTCAGGACGAAAAATACATAACGTTCATGGACGTTTTCACGAAATATGCCCAAGCATATCATTTGCAAGACGGAACTGCCATTAGCATTATTCAAGCATTGTTACGTTTCTGTACCCATCATGGTCTACTTATGACTATCATCACTGATAATGGCACCGAATTCACGAACCGACTTTTCTCTGAATTTATACGGTTGCACAAGATAACTCACCACAAAATTCTACCTCATAGTCCAAAGGACAATGTTAACATCGAACGTTTCCACTCAACCTTATTGGAGTATATTAGAATTCTTTAATTACAAAATAAAGACGAACCAATAGTTAATCTCATGCCATACGCCATTATAGCAAACAACAGTTCTATCCATAGTTTCACCAAGTGCAGACCGTTTGACCTCTTGACCGGACATTTTGACCCTAGAGACCTAATCGACATAGACCTGACAGAACACATATTACAGGGGAACCGATCACATTTCCGAATATTTTTTGGTCGAATTTCATTTTACCGAAAACTATTGACTGACGTTTCTTTTTCTATATGCATTATTTGACATATTTTCAGATCATCGAAGTATCATGTGGCATATGTATTATTTCACCGAACTACTTTTGGCCGAAGCCTCTTTTGAACTTTTTTCATTTGCCATATTTTCACCAAACCGAAACAAAATTTTAGGGAATATTATTTAGTCACAAATTTATATCTGGTTATTTGGTGGCATTTTCAATTTAAAATTGAAATAGTGTAATAAAAAGTCAATATGTTGTGCTACAAAATTAAGTGACAGAAACGAATCGCTGTAAAATCGAGTTCACGCAGTCTTGTCTGTGTTTACGTATTTATTTCGAATTTTCATGCAAATTATTTATTAATAGCTGTCATGCATTAGCCATTTTTATTAATTAATTATTTCAAAGAATTTGTCCAAGAGCGAGCGAAGCGAGCTCGGGAATTTAGAGCTCCCCGACACGGATAGGTTAGGTTCGAAGGGGTTGACGGCAACTGAAGTGAGCGAGCAAAGCGAGCGAACTCAGCTCCCGTCATCTCATCGACCACACAGCCCCTAGACGCCTAATGCTTGATCTAATACATCAAAACAATTCTGTCAACTAGCTGAGGTATGAGGCACGGGGGCTAGGCGAGGTACTGCGCTCTGATTGGTCCTTACCAATGTCATTTCACCGAACTAGGGATGGGACAGGTTTAAATAAAACTACGAAGGTATCGATATTATTTTAAATTGTTAGTGTACTTAATATTTTTTTTTATTAATGTTAGCTATTTTATTATTAATTATAAAGTAATATCATAAAATGCAAAAACTAAAACCAAAATATCAAAATTCTAAAGATAACATATTTTTGCGGCGGTGTTTTCATAGTATTAAATATTAGTAAAAAACAATCAATAGAAAAAAAACCTAAATTCTAAAATAAAAATAATTATCTATACAAAAGATATAATAGTATTTAGGTTTCTATTTTTATCGATAATAGATTTGGTCATAGAATATGGTGCATCACTACTTTTGTCTACCAAATTATAGAGGAAAAGAGATAGAGAAAAAAATACTTTAAAAAGAAAGAGACGAAACACCAAAGACATCAACGCGCGCGACAAAATTTGTGCTGTTGCAGTTTTCACCTACAATATTGACCAGTACAAAATGAACTCCGATAAATAATATCAGAAAATAAATCTGATTATGATTTTGTAGCTATGAAATGAAACCGATGAAATGTTATGTAATTTTTCGGGAAACTCGAGTTCTGGCTGTTGTTACAACACCAACGTGTTGTACAAGGGGCCATTATAATATTTTTTTTTTTTTTTTTTTTTTATAATTTATAGGCTCGCGTTTGACCACTATCTCGCCTGATGTTAAGCGATGATGTGGTCTACGGTGAAGCACGCTTGCCTAGAAGAAACCTATTCACTCTTGACTTAAAGACCCCAAGGTTGTAGCTGTCAGGGAACAAAGACCCCGGAAGGGAGTTCCACTCCTTAGCTGTGCGCACAATGAAAGTATTAGCAAAACGCTTTGTGCGTATGGGAGGGATGTCCACCATATACCGATGGCGCATGGCCGTACGTCTTGTAGTCCGATGATGGAAAGGGCTAGGTGGAATCAAATTGTGCAGTTCCGTCGCACACTCCCCGAAGTGTAACCGATAAAAAACCGACAGGCTGGCAACTCGGCGACGATGTTCGAGGCTCTGGAGCTTTGAGGCGACCAGTGCATCGTTGCCAATAAGCCTTTTGGCCCGTCTGTCAATCGACTCAAGTGCATCAAGCTGGTATTTGGCAGATCCATCCCAGAGGTGAGAGCAGTACTCCATGCAAGATCGAACTTGCGCTTGATACAACTTAAGCAGCTGTTCCGGCGTGAAGTATCGTCTCACCTTCGCAAGGATCCCCAACTTTTTGGCAGCCAGTTGAGCCTTTGCCTCAATGTATGGGCCAAAATTAAGTGTCGATGTCAACGTTACGCCAAGAAGCTCAAGATGGTCCGTTAACGGTATGGTTACACCTCGGAAAGAAGGAGCCGGGTGAAATTGGCTCTTTTTCGCGGAGAAGAGACACGCCTGTGTTTTTGCGGCATTGAACTTGACCAGATTGGCATCGCCCCATTCGGAGACTGCCTCCAAGGACAAGTTCAAGCGTTCAACCATGGCCTCCCGGAGAGACCGAATCTGAGGCCCAGTAGCCCGCGCGTCGGACACGTATCTCTCAGCAACAGTGCTGTCGTCTGCGTACCCAAAGGTTCCGGGTTTTAGCAGATCATTAATGTGCAGCAAGAATAATGTTGCCGAGAGCACTGACCCCTGAGGGACTCCAGCGTTGATATCTAACTGACCGGACGAGCAGCCGTCGATAACCACTCGGATGGATCGATTCCTCAGGAAGTCCGCAATCCAATCACACAGACCACTAGGCAGACCGAAGGAAGGAAGCTTACCAATAAGGCTTTCGTGCCAGACCCTGTCGAAAGCCTTCGAGATGTCGAGGGAGACGGCTAGTGCTTCCCCGTGTCTCTCGATGGCCTCACTCCATATGTGAATGGCATACGCTAGAAGATCCCCAGTGGACCGATTTCGGCGGAAGCCGTATTGGCGGTCACTGAGGATGTCGTTTGCTTCTAGGTATGCCAGGAGCTTCCCGTTGAGCACACGTTCCATACTCTTACAGAGGATGGACGTTACAGATATGGGTCTGTAGTTGGCAGGGTCAGCTCGACTGCCCTTCTTGGGCACGGGCTGTACGTTGGCTTGCTTCCAAGCCTTCGGCACTTTTCCAGTCTCTATCGATAGGCGATACAGGCGTGTCAAGATCGGAGACAATTCAGGCGCACAGGTTTTAAGTACAATTGCTGGTATACCATCGGGGCCACTCGCTTTGTTCACATCAAGGCTACGCAGCACCCTGCGGACGTCCTTTTGATGGATGCGAATGTTCGACATACTCGTCACACATCCAACAGAAGAAGGAGGAGGCTGCGCGCCATCAGAATTCAGATGCGAAGATTCCGCAAAGAGGGAGGCAAACAAGTTTGCCTTCTCCTCAGCGGAGTGGGCTAATGACCCGTCAGGTTTCAGCAGTGGTGGTAGTGAGGGGCGACAGAAATTTGATTCGACCGACTTAGCCAGGGACCAAAACGCTTTGCTACCCGCTGGGTATGAAGCAAGTTTGTTCCCGATTCTGCTAATGTGGTCAAACCGTGCTCTTCGCATCACCTTTTTGCAGGACTTGGCAGCCCTGTTGAAGGCTCTCTTCTTCTGACTCACGTCATTTGCCTTGCGCGTTCGAGCGCCAACCCATTCCTGGTAGGCCTTGTGTTTGACCGCGTTGGCGTGGTTACACTCGGCTCCAAACCATGGTCTGTCGACGTTAGACATTGCTACGTCAGAAAATGGAATATAGTACTCCATCCCCCGACGCAACATATCAGTCACGGCGTCAGCGCACGACGATGGATCGTCCGAAGAGAAGCAAGTGGGCTGCCAAGGATAGCATGCGAAAAAAGATCGCATCCCATCCCAATCTGCTGACTTGTACCGCCATACCCGCCGGGTGCCTCTTGGGCTGGGATCGGGCGGGGAGTAGACGGATACAGACTTCACCAGACAGTGGTCGGAACTACCTAAAGGTGAAGATATCGATACTGAGTATCTGTCTGGATCTGTTGTCAGCAGAAGGTCCAAGCAATTGGCTGTGTGCGAATCAACATCTGGCACCCTCGTTGCCCCTTGGACCAGCTGGGTGAGATTTAGCGCTAGCGCAAGCTTGCGCATCTCTCGACCAGCATGGTCAGTGCACTGGTATGGGAAGAGCCACTCCTGGTGGTGGGCATTAAAGTCCCCCAGTAGCACTAATTGGGCGGAAGGGTACCGCTGCTGTGCCGCATCAGCCGCCTCACTGAGGTACTCTGTGAGCCTGGTTGTCTCCTGATCTCCGCTGTGCGACCGGTAGACACAGGCGTAGATAATTTTATCCAGCCCTGTGTCCACCAGAGCCCACAGCACTGAGAACCTGGAGTCTTCAAGGTTACGGAGACGCCGATAGCAAGTGTCGTCTCGGGCATACATGCATACACCCGCACGTGGTTTGAAATTGTGCTCCAGGGTAAACCCTGGGTAGGATAAGTACGACATATCTGACGGACTTCCTATCTGCGTCTCCGCAAGGAAAAACAGTGCTGGCTTTTCAGTCTCCAGATGATGGTGGACTGAGGTGAGATTGGAGTGCAGACCTCTAATATTAGTGAGGTGCACTTTACCAATTTGTTATTGCCTGACGCGGAAGTGTTTACGGCTCATAGAAGTGGTCGCTACTAATTCGAAATTGTCGAGTGGCTTCCTATAATACCTGGATATGATCTTTTAGTCATATGTGTTGACAGACATCGCTCGCCTGTTGTTAGGCGTCTAGGGGCTGTGTGGTCGATTCGTTATCTCCTTCGTGTTAGGTTACTTTAGACCCTGCAAACAGAAATAGGAGCCCCGCTGAGCGGGGCTCCGTCGACATTTTTTTTTTCGAGTCTCTGTTTTAAACATTTGCATTCGCCCACTGATTCTGTCTTACTTATTATTTTGATAAGCGTTTAAAAATAAATATTTCGAACAAATGTTATTTCGGCTAAGTGTAACTTCGGTAAAAAGTTATTCGACTAAGTGAAACGTTGGAGTAACGAAAAAAATCTAATTGATAATAGGTCAACTGAGACAGTGGCAGACGTGACTTCGATGAAGTAAAAAAAAACGAAACGATAATAGTTGAAAAGTTTTAGGTGAAATGCAATTCGGCTAAATGTTGTTCGAGCTTATGATAGGTAACCGCAATATGCGCAGAATCATAGACAACAGATGAAGCAAGTTTATGAGATCATTAACGAGTCATCTCTTCCAATTCGTACAGCCTTAATTAACAGTAGAAACAAAACTCGGGAGCCCGAAGTAGAATATACCTCTCAGCAACAAATCTTTATTAAAAACCCCTTTGCCAGTCGCCAAAAAGCTGCACCACGCTATACGCAGGATACAGTACTCGCTGACCTGCCTATACATATATACACCTCTAAAAAACGTGGCCCAGTAGCCAAGTCGCGGCTGAAACGTGTCCCTAAATCAAGCCAATTGTTACAGAATCCTGATACTACTGACAGTCCAAACGACACATCCTCAAGAGATAAGACTTGAGACATTAGACGACGGACCGGGACTCCTACCATACAGATTAGGACCGACCAGACTAACTACTCATTATCACTCATTCATACAGTACATTCAATTAACCGACATCGAAGATAAAATTAATTCCGTACAGACGCAACTAAAGACTTTCAGAACTAAGCTCACTAACGAGACTTATATGATTTATGAATATCAGATCGAATATATTACAGACAAAATTATAGTAACGTACTACAAAAAGTAAAATCTTTGGAACCTGTTAGAGTCAAAACAGGTCTTGTAGATAGCCTTGGGTCCGTAATAAAAAGTGTTACGGGCAACTTAGATTATCTAGATGCCCTGAAGTATGATGAGGCTATTAAAACTCTACAAAATAATGAGAATAAAATAATATCAGAATTCAACAACTACATCAGCCTTAGTAAAGAATGGATGTCCCAACATGGTACCATCCTGGACCAAATAACAAAAAATCAAGATAAAATTAACTCAACGTTGGAACTACTTCTTGAGAAGAGTGCTTATACAGATTACAGCTTAATAAAATTTGCGAAGTTTGCCCAAATTTTAGAAATTATAACCAATAATGTAGAAGATTTAATGTTAGAGATAATTTGGTTAGAAAATATAATGGCTTTTATACGGGCTTCTAGCACCCATCATTCCATGATTGATATAGAAGTGTTAAAATCTATGATAGATAGGCTCAAATCCATATATAATCAGGACCAAATCTTAAATTTAGAGTTAAGAGAATATTATAATCTAATAAAACCAGGTTACTACTTTATTGAGAAGAGAATAGTAGTAATATACAGTTTTCCAATTGTCTCTAAAGACCTTTATGATTTATACAGACTATCCATTGTACCCAATAAGAAACAACTTGCTCTTATTCCTTCCTCTCCATATATAGCAACAAACGAGAAATCATTCGTGTACATAGAGGCTGAATGCCCGAAGTACAGCAGCATTCATCTCTGTGAAAGGAAGACAAGTCATCGGATCCGGACGAAGCCTGATTGCATCCAAGAGCTCATCATCAACCAAGGCCTAAGGGACACCTGCCAATTCACCAAGATCTCGCTCTCCAAGCAAGCAGTAGAAAAGCTGGATGATCAACACTACGTTGTCTCTCTGCCTCAACCTACCAAAGTACAGCTAGCCTGCAGCAGAAAAGACTTCAACATTCTACAAGGAAGTTACCTCGTCACCATACCCGTGAACTGCTATCTGAAAACACCAGAATTCACTATCATTAACGACAACAACGAGATAAAAGGACAGCCACTCAAGTTATCAAAAATCCCATACAACGACATGAACCAGACAGCTGATTCCACTCACATCATCGGCTTCAAGTCAGTCAACTTAGAAGAACTTCACAGCATCCAGAACAAAGTATTGATGGAAAGCCCCATCCAGATTGACAAGACTCAGCCGGTTGTCCTATATCATACAACCATACCGTTCTACATCATCGTACTATGCGCAACCATACTTATCATCTTGGTTATAAGCCGCAGATACAAATGCTGGAACCTTGGAGCTGACAATATTCAGAAGAAACCAACTCTTAAGACACACACATATGAAGATTTAACCAGAGAAACCAGAAAACGGGATGAAGTCCCAGCAACATTTGCACTCAACTTGATCAAATAGTTGCTGATCTGCGGGTGGAGGTGTTAAGTACGGATCCCTAACCAATAGCGCTGACATGCAAATTCCTTCGTGTTTACACCAAGCGCATAGAAACTGCACCGATGACGTCAATAAACGCCACGAGCCGCCGACGCAGCAAAATTGGATACTTAACGCTAAGTTATTTTTTATATGTAAATGGTCATTCCATATTCTTACATCGAATAGGTTTCACTAATTATATTGTAATTATTTTAAAATCATTTTGGTTTTTTTTTCGATCCTCCGTCTGCAGCTTACGTAATTAGATAATAACAAGATCAAATCGGTAAAAAGTTAAAACACTGTATCAGCTATGTGCAACAAGGAGTAGAAATGAACGTCGTAACGTCACACACGGGCTCCGGTATGTTCGGGAAATGTCGGCGTGTTTTCGGTACTGGATTCAGAAAAATATTTTCAATTTGATATTACTTTGTAATTAAAGCGAAAAAAAAAACTAAAAATAGTTTTGTATATGAAAACGAATATATGATCTTTCCATTTATTACAAAAAAAAATTTGTTCAACAAACCAATTGTTAGTCTATCAATTGATGAAAATACGTATTTTTTTAATCGAAATTTGAATACAGTGGTCAGGTACAATTTTAAACATGATAAACTTAATTACTGTTTTGGTTTCTGGGTTCTTCAGGGTAAATAAGGCGATTCTTCCTGGTGTACATTATTTATTTCTCTAAAAATTCTTCTAATTACAATGTTAATTTAAATATTTGGAAAAGCCGTTATGATTCAAATTAATAATAAAGAGTTGGGGCTACTGCTAACGACCAGAAGCTGTCCTGAATTCCACCGTTTGCTGCGTGACATCGATTTTATACAGGTGGAGCAGCGCCATCTCGTCCGTTGGTCCGGAACTAGCGAGGATGGATGCTAGAAACCCAATGCGTCGCTCGTCGAGCGTCGCTTGGTCATCAGGTGGCGGTAAATGTCGTAAACATGCCAGCGGGCCTTGAGAGCTCCACAGCTGCTCTCAATGTCCTTGAACAGGCTGCGTGGCTGCTGCGTCCTCATCATTGGTGGAGGGCAAAGGACAAATCTTTGAGAATGCCCTCTCAATGTCTCCGTTAGCTGTCCGGATACTGGCCACTCGGGGTACGCCGTCCTTCCCTGGGAACACAGACAATATTCTTCCCAAACGCCATTTCACCGGTGGGAGATTATCTTCTTTTATAAGCACCAAAGTGTTGGGTGCTAAAACTCCTTTAGATTGCTTCCATTTTGTGCGGGTTTGCAGTTCTTCGATGTACTCTGCTGACCATCGCCTCCAGAAATGTTGCCTCAGTTGTTCCAAGCGCTGGAAGCAGGATAATGCGTGTAGTGGAGTACTGGCGACGTCTTCGCTCGCAAGTGAGGTTAGCGGTCGGCCAATCAGGAAGTGTGCAGGTGTGAGGGGGGTATAATCTGATGAATCTGGGGACAGATAGTACGTAGGACGGGAATTCAGGACAGCTTCTACTTGTGCTAGAACCGTACTGAACTCCTCGTAGGTTAAATGACTATTGCCTAACACCCGTGTAATGTGATGTTTGCAGGATTTTACCCCTGCCTCCCATAAACCGCCAAAATGAGGTGCATAAGGTGGTATAAACTCAAATTCTATACCATTTGATGAAGCATAATCAAAATTAGGTTGAGACTCCCTAGATAAGAAAGTTGTAAGTTCCCTCTTAGCTCCTACAAAATTCCTACCGTGGTCTGAAAATACGCGATGTGGTTTTCCTCTGCAGGAAATTAACCTCTTTAAAGCTAAAATGTAATATTCTGAGGTTAAATTAGTGACTAGTTCCAAGTGCAAGGCCTTAGTAGCAAAGCAAACAAATAAGCATAGATAGCACTTCTCAAGTTTAGAGCCTCTGCCTTTACGGTTTAAAATATAAAGTGGTCCTGCATAATCAACACCGCTGTTTATGAAAGGGAAGTCAATAGTTATCCTTTCCTGTGGTAGGTTTCCCATGATTGGTTGCACTGTTTCACCTTTCATGCGCGTGCACATTTTGCATTGTTGTATAACTTGCCTAGCTAAGTTTCTACCACGCAAGGGCCACCAGGTCTCTCTTATGTGAGCTAACAGCTGTTGTGGACCAGCATGTAATAACATCAAATGCTCTAGCTTAAAAATAAGTTGAGTGATGTAATGCTTACCACACAATAACATTGGATGCTTCTTGTTAAATGAGAAGTCAGGCGAATTAGACAATTGACCTCCCACTCGGATAATACCTTTGTCATCTAAAAATAAAGTTAAACTTGACAAGTTACGAGTTGATTTAATTGGTAATTTATTTACTAAAGCGTGATGCTCATCTGGAAATGACTTTAATTGAATTCTTTTAATGATGAGATTCAATGAATTATTAACTCTTTCACTAACAAGGGAAACTTAACCTGTCAAACGATCAAGCTTGTTTCCTAGTTTAATATTGTGAATAAATCTTAAAACAAATGCATAGGCACGTTGTAGTTTGCAGAATGAAGAAAACCTTTTAAAATCTCCACCAGAACCATCACAAACCATGGTGACAGTTGTTTGTTTTGTTCTTAATTCTGGCAAACTATCTTTAAAGGTATGTGGTGTGTCGAATGTTTGAAACTCCGTTACCTTTTCCAATAAAAAGGAGGGTCCATTCCACCAATTTTTGTTTTGGATTAAGTCGTTTAAACTGGTACCTCGAGAAACTAAATCGACTGGGTTATGTTTCCCATCGACATGCAGCCATTTTGCATTGCTGCTATATTCACTAATTTGCACTGCACGATTTTGAACAAAGGGCTTTAACTGTTGAGGCGACACTCTTAACCAGCCCAACACAATAGTCGAGTCCGTCCAGCAGAATATCTTATCAAATTTAAGCTTGAGTGCTTTTGTTATTCGTTCTAATAATATTGCGCCGACGAGCGCGCCACACCACACAATTCTAAACGCGGAATGCTAAGTTGCTAACTGGTTTGACAGGAGCGACGCGGCTCTTCGAACAAATCCAGAGAGTTTGTATAGTAACTAGAGATAACGTATTTACGACGAAAAAGGAACTGTCAATTCTCTCGTTCTTGCTTATAGAAAAACTCTATGAAAAAAAAAGAGACAAACATAGACAAACGCAACCATCCTGAACGTCAAAGAGATAACTTTTTAGTCACTGTTGTAACCCATCGGTTAGCAGCTCTAATTAAAGTGTTTCGCTGTTTTCACACCTTTGTTTCGTTTATATCAGGAAGGATTTTGTTGTTTAATTATCCGCATGAACCATGTCGTGTGTGGCTATCAGTTGCAAGAGTAGAATGAGTGTATTAACAGAAAATAATCAAAGGATATCTTTCCACAGGTGAGTTATCGACTAGCATACTGAAATTATTGTGCAGGGAATACATTTCATAGGCTGTCAGGAATAAAGCAATCTTAGTTCTAAACACGTCGAGCACGTATAGTATCATTTAAACCATTCTATGTAGTGAAATAATTAACTTTTATGCGTTCGCTAATAGAGCTATGACAGTTTACGTACTTACGTTCTGATGTTAGAGATGTGACAAAAGTCACAAGAAAGATTTATCGATACTGTATTTTTATTTTACTTACTTTAATGTATTTCTTAAATTTTATTTGCTATTTGTTATTATTAATCTAATATTGATTGTGCACAGGTTTTCTAAGGGTACTTATTTAAGAAATAAGTGGATCAAGAATATAAAACATGCTAATTGGACACCTTCACCATATTCTCGCTTGTGTTCACTGCATTTTATTGAATCGCTATCGCTATCCCTCGACCCATCTATGGATAAAGGTTGATGAATCATGTTTATTTTCGCATTTTAATTTTTCAAATTAAATAATTATATGTGAACCATTTTATTATTATTTATTTTGTTACTTTTATACTTATACATACTCGTCTGTAAACTTTATTTTCAGTCTTGCACAAGAACTAGCTTATTATATATCAGTATATTGATCAGTACCTGTTTTGTACATATAGTCGTACGTGTGTACCAAAAATTGTACTTTGTCTCATGATGTACCTCGTTTTTGCACAAGGTATGAATAAACATTATTATAAAGATTCCCTAAAAAAACGTAGATAACATTAGCCGCAGTCAGGGACGATTCTTACAGATATTTGACCAAATTTGTAGAAAATCCTCCTAAACTAAACTCGATAATATCGATATGACAGTGGCACAGATCTAGTTCTGATATATGTCTATAGATAAGTATCTATAGCATCCTCGGTCACACTGGCAGAAAAGATGGCATAGACAAAAGTATATCTATCTCTTTTTGCTTATGACGTTATCTGTTAGTGCGAAAGTGAATACCGATGTTGAAATTGCGTCTTAAATTTGTTACCTCTAGGTTAATATACAACTCTCTGAACAAATCAGTGTCACTGTGACGTCACCGGTCTCGCTAAAGCTACGGCCATATGCACACGCGCCGTATGCGGTTTCACTGGCATCAGTGAATATATGTACAGTCAGTACAGACTGTTTGGACAGAGTTGGTACATATTATGTGGCGAGGGACTCGAACATCATGCAATGCGGATAATGGTCAGTGGGTCGTCTTAGGGGCGAAGTTTCAGGAGTTGGAGTATACGCTTAGGGGCACTATGAGAAGCGAAGAAAAGGAAAAAAAATATTTATGTTCTATAAAAAAAATTTGGGACAGTAAATTTTCAGGATTTAATTTTATTGTATTTTGTATAAAACGGTCTATATTTCCAAAATGGTAGCATAGTATTCATGTAGGGATGCCGCTAGCATGGTGGCACTACAGTGGGGGAAAAATTTTGGTTATTTTTTGCCTAGGATACACCGTTTTCGAGATATTCGCATATATATGTAATACAATTCGGAGGACCATAATTCGGAAACGGTACGTCTTAGGGCTATTTATCTCAGAACCTAAATGGTTTTTATGGTCAAGGTTAACCCGAAACTGCAAGAAAATTGGAAAATTTCCAAAAAAAAAACGAGAATTTTTCGAAGTCCTCGCGCCATAGTGCCCCTAAGGCTACACTCCAACCCGGATAATGAAGTAATAAACTTTTCCCACTTATCTTTAATGTCAAGCGGTACTTCGTCGTCTCAGTCTAGTTTGCACAACCACAGTTTCTGTAGTAGTATCTTTGCTTTAATAATAACAGGGCTAAGTAATCCTAATGGATCGTATACCTGCGACACAATCCATAAAATTAAGCGCTTAGTTATCAAATAATCAAATATCAAAATCAAATAATATTTATTCCACAAAGATATTACACACATATTACAGGAAAAAAGTAAAATGAGAATATACGGCTAGGCGATGGTATATATAGGACTTTCTGCATCCGAACTAGGCGGCAGCCTGTATCTCGGATTGCAGTTTATACCCTTCTATAAATAGTGGTCTCTGAGTAGCCTTCCATTATAAAATAATCCTATTTGAATGCCATTTCATGTGAAGTTGTGTGTTGTGTGTGTGGGGTGTGTGTTGTGTGTGTATATGTGGGGTGTGGTGAGTGTGTGGTGTGTGTATTTGAATTAATATGAGCAATATTATGAATGATTAAAGAAAGTGTTTATGTAGCTTAGGTATCTATTTGGGAATGTTCAAAAGCGCTTCTGTTTCATCATATGAGAGTCCTTGAAGATAGTTCTGAATTTTTCTTTTACATTGGACCTTATTAAATGGATACATATTTATAATTGCGTTGATTTTGTCATATAGGTAAGGACCAAGAAAAATGAAGAATCTCCTGATGAAAGATGTTTTAGCAACATGTGTGCGTTTACAAACTGCATATTTCCTACGTTTAAGTAGAGTACCTGCGTCATATGTGAGATCACCATGTTGCTTAAGAATTATGCGAAGAATAAAAAGTTGGCGAATGGTGAGAACTTTACTTAGTTGATAAAGTTGCTTTGTAGGATAAAGAAAGGGGCGGAAAGAGATAGTTTTTAAAATAGCTCGTTGGGCTATTTCTACCCTCTTTAGGGTGGTTTTTCACGGTGAAATGGAATTTATCATCATTGTTCAACCAACCTAGGCCCAGAGTTTTATTAGAAGTATTCTCATTTAGTGTGAAATGTTTTGACTGACTGTAATCGTTTTTAACGATTTTCTTTGCGATTTCGTCTGAGTTAAATACCCACTTTCGTAACAGTTAACAACCCGACTTACATACTTCAATAACACCTTTACAAATTCGTATTAATTCAGTTTTATCTTCATTCCCGAAAATACAGTCATCAACGTACATGTCGTTTAAGAGTGTACGCGAAATGTCTGCGTCAGTGCATTTATGCCCTAACTGTCTAACGCATCGCATGCTAAGATAGGGTGCAGACGCAGTACCATATGTCACGGTGTTGAGTTTATATACAGAAGCTGGTTCAGAAGGGCTCTCACGCCAGATTATCATCTGTAAATGTCTTTGATCCTCCTGTATTAACACTTGCCTGAACATCTTTTCTGTGTCACCACACGCAACGTAGTTATATTGACGAAAAAGCAAAAGAATCGCAAACAAATCATTTTGTAAAGGAGGGCCTGTCATCTGGAGATCGTTAAGCGACTTTCCCGATGACGTTGGTTGACTAGCGTTAAACACCACACGTAGCTTTGTTGTGACACTGTCTTCACGAAATAAACCATGGTGAGGTAGAAAATAATTATTTGGTGGGTAATGATTAACGCGAGTCATATGTCCTAGACTTACGTATTCTTTCATAAAATTATTATAAATTTTTTTGTACTGACTATTACGTTCGAGTTTTCTCTCTAGTGACAGAAACCATCCTTTAGCGGTTTCATAACTATCACCACGCTTATTTATCGAATCTTTAAACGGTATGCGCACAGAAAAATTATCATCGGCTAAACGTTTAGTTGTATCTATAAATAGTTTCTCACAGGCTTGTTCTTCCTGTGAATAAAAGTTATTATTTTGGCATGACACTTCCTCTATCTCCCAGAATTTTCTTAACTGTTCCCCAATTTCTAAAGTTTGAGTACAGATACATTGAACAGGAATAATGCGCCTAGGTTCAAAGTGAATGGGGCCAGCGACTACCCATCCTAGCTTGGTATTTTGAAGATGAGGTCCGTTACTTACGCGAATTCTACCTTCGATTATTAAATACCAAAACAGGTCAACTCCTAGCAATAAATCTATATTGGACGGTATACAGTAAGTAGGGTTTGCTAGATTTAATCCGTTAGGTATATGTAACTTGTTAGAATCCAATTTAAAAGAAGGTATCATATTGGTTATAGCGGGTAGGACCAAAAATTTAATATTTGTATGATAGTTATTGTCGTTTAAAGATCTGAGTTTAATTTCACATAACTGAGCAGAATGTGAGACCGACTGTCCCACTCCTACGATCTGATAAGTGGACTGTATCGACTTCAAATTTAATTTTTTACGTAGTGACTCAGAAATTATACTGTGTTGACTGCCACTGTCAATTAAAGCGCGTGCGTTCTGAACAGAAATAGGTTTGCGTTTGTAGAACTGCGGATGAGTCAGAAGGTTCAGATTTTAATGCGCTGTCCTTACTACTCTCATCGTGCAATAAATTGTTATGTTTGAGATTGCACTGCTTACACGGGCCAAAATAACAATCATTCGGGGTGTGTCCCTTACGTAAACAATTTGCACACAAACTATTCTTGTTCACAATATCTAACCTATCCTTCACCGACAATCTCAAGAACTGGGTGCACGCATAAAGCGAATGATTCCCGTTACACACAACACAATCACGAGTGCGCTTATTTTTCTGATTATTCTGAGTGGAGTTATGAGTTGATGCAAAACTATTATTTTTTTGTGATTTAAACTTGTTATCAGCAACTGACCTATTCCCTGCTGGGTAAAGAGAATGATTAACCTGCACCATCTCCAACATATTAGCTTTATCCGATAAAAAAGCCACTAAATGGGTCATCTTTGATGATTTCTCAGTTCCTAATAAGCTTTTATGTTGTTCCCATTCTCTTTCCGTACCAAAATCTAACTTTGAAACAATTTAAAAAATAATGAGGGTATCCCACCACTCTGTGGGTTCCCCGAGCGTTTTTAACGCACGTAAAAATTCTTAAGCACTGTATCGATTAATTTTTTAATAAAGTGAGGTGATTCTTTTGACATCGATTGTAAAGAAAATAACGCCTTTACATGATTATGCACTAATGAGTTTCTGTTGTTAAATCTATGGTTAAGCAAATCCCATGCTTTATGTAGTTTTCAGATGAAAATTCTAGTGATTTTATCACCTGACTGGCCTTCCCTGTTAGAGCAGTTCTTAAATAATGGAACTTTTGAATTTCATCAAGTTGTGTAGATTTATGGATCAATGAAAGGTAGGTATCTCTAAACACAAGCCACGCATTATATGACCCCATCAAATGAAGGCAAAGTTATAGTGGGCAATTTAACTAACGGGTTTGAGTTGCACTTAGATTTATCACTAATAGCAGAACTATGATTACTAACGCTTTGCAACAAACAGTTAACTTCTGTAAATACCGTATAGTAGGAATTTTCAAAGGATTCACGAATATCTATTTGCTGAGATAATTCTTTTTCTGAAACTAATTCCTCCTTAGAACTTTGCATAAAGTTAAAATCTTGCATTAATGATTTAGCATTATCAGATCTCAACTTTAATTCCGTTAATTTTTTATCGTTTAACGGTACACTGACCAGGGAAGTTACAAATTTCGTAATAAAAAAAATAAAAAAAAATTTCTTTATTCAGGTAACTTTTCAAAACCCATTTTACATCAGAATAATAAAAATAATATCAGATAAATTAACGGTCAAAACAAAAAGTAATGTCAAATCCAGTCACAAGTAAAGTCAAAGCAAAATAAAGTAAAGTAATGTCAAATCAAAATTACATTCGATACAAAAATAAAATAAATATAAAATAATTTAAAAAGCATTAGTACCTTCTTTCCGGCATTGGCACAGTGACATGTCTGTCAGAACAATGCCGGATGAAAGGGCAATCCAACCTTTCCGCGATCATCGCCAGGACGGTGTTGGAACTTTACTGGCCCGTACCCTGCACACCAAAGAAGCAGCGCGCTTTCGCATAACCGCGTGAAAACCATCGGTGTGTGCCTCTGCGAACATACCCGAGGCGCTACAATATCGGGGCAGCCCCATCACCGCCCTAAACGCATTATTGTATTGCACCCGTATGGCATTTAAGCTTCTTTTGGTGTAGTGAGCCCAAAGACTACACGAGTACAGTGATGTGCAAAATGCTCTAAATAGCGTAAACTTTACATCGTTCGAGCAACGGGCGAATCTGCGAGCAACCATATTGGCTCTCACAGATAATGCCCTTCGCTCCCGTTCAATATCTGCATCGTCCTTGAGGTCGCCAGTCAATACATGCCCAAGATATTTGAACTGCTCAACTCTTTCCAGAGGAGCACCATTCAATGTAACTGGAGGTAAGTTCTCGGGATATTTTGCACTGGCGGTCCCAAAGACCATCCATTGGCTCTTTTTTACATTATACAATAATCCGTGGCCACAGGCATATTCCTCGCAAGTCTGCAACAATTTCCTCAGGCCACAGACCGCCGCGCTCAACAGCACCATATCGTCAGCATAACTTAAATTGTTGACACACACACCGTCAATGTGGCAGCATACATGCCGACTGCTGAGCACCGCGATCAGACCGTTCAAATATAAATTAAACAAGGTAGGGGATGTTAAGCCACCCTGTCTAACTCCACACTCAAGCCGATACAGATCCGACATAGCCCCCGCTCACCTGACACTATTGGACTGGTGCGCATACCAGTATTGGAACACACTAATTATCTCCTGTGGCAAGTCTATTCTTTTCAACTTGTCCCACAGCTGGGCATATACCACAAGGTCAAAAGCCTTGGACAAGTCGAGGAAACACGCATACACAGGCGTCTTACGATCCAAGTAATATTTGACGGTATGCTTCAAACACAGTATCGCGCTTTCGGTGGACAGCCGGGGACGAAACCCGAACTGGTTATCGTGCAACGTTACGTATTTATTTAACTGTGCATTAAGCATACCGTCAAACACTTTAGCAATGACAGTGTCAAGAGAAATAGGCCTATAGTTACTTTTATCAGTAAGGTCACCCGTTTTATTCTTCACTATAGGCACTACCACCGTTTTCATGAAGTCGGCTGGCAAGTAGGAATGGCTCACGCACAACGAGTAAAGCGTAGCCAAGACCCTAGCAACGTGTGGTCCGGCGTAATGTAGGTGCTCAATGCTGAGCCCATCATGTCCGGGTGACTTGCCTCTTGATATACGCCTTATGGCGTTTGCTACATCATTCGCCAGGAAGGTAGTCCCTACCTCTTGACTGCTTATGTCAACATTGAGCACCCTCCCCGCCGAACCTAAAGGAGACTGTACCGAAAAATGATTCCTAAAAAGGTTTGCTATGTCCTTAGGGTCATTGACGCTATCGACGCTCACAGGAAGGCCCGGTCGTACATTTACTTTATTGGTACTCTGCCAGAAACCGCGGAAATCCCCGTTGCAATGTTTGACAGCCAGAGCGTCCATTCTTATTTGGTCCTGATGATTTTGGCACCATTTCAATCGAGACTAAAAGCGTCAATCTACCCTTTATTGTACCCCTTTTTTTATTTAAATCTTGAATCTGATCGATAGCACTTTGTAACACTGGTATAGGAGATTTACTGCGTACTGAAGCTTTACTTAAATTTTCCGAACCTAGACTCATTTTGTCAATTTAAGAAGATAAGGGTACTCACGGTTTTTCTGCAAACACCTTGGTGTGTTATAACGCGAACCAAAGGCGAATTACCTGTAATTAGTCACAGTTTTAGCACAAATAAAAGGGGGAGAAGGAAAGGAACGATACGGATGGCCAAACCTCTGCTGATTCTTCTTTTATTTGGCGACGAAGGTCCTATGTTTTGGTTTCTAGGTTCTTCAGGGTAAATAAGGCGATTCTTCCTGGTGTACAATATTATATTTCTCTAAAAATGCTTCTAATTACAATGTTAATTTAAATGTTTGGAAAAGTCGTTATGATTCCAATTAATAATAAAGAGTTGGGGCTACTGCTAACGACCAGATGCTGTCCTGAATTCCACCGTTTGCTGCGTAACATCGATTTTATACAGGTGGAGCAGCGCCATCTCGTCCGTTGGTCCGGAACTAGTGAGGATGGATGCTAGAAATCCAATGCGTCGCTCGTCGAGCGTCGCTGTTGCGTCGCTTGGTCAACAGGTGGCGGTAAATTTCGTAAATAACTACGGTTCAAAAAGCTGGGCCTTAGTATGTTAAAGTTGCAGGGTACCCACAACTTTTAAATGTCGCAATGTTAATTTGTTTTTTTATTTTAATTTGTAGGCGGTAAGTAATAAAATTAATTTGAGATGTATTTGAAATAATATCATCACCATGCGTTTGGATCACATTCGCGAAATTTGGAAAAACAATCTTTATAAATTAAAATAGGGGTAGAAATTAAAAAAAAAAAAAAAAAAACTGGCAAATGTGCCATTAGGATTAGGTTCAATTTTGAAGTAAGATGCGAGTTTACTTGTCAATCTATTCGCGCTAATTACGAAATTGTGGGGCTAACAATTAACGATAAAACGCTTTTTACCGAAATTTGAAACCATTAATTACTATTTTTAAGCATAAGTATGTTAAAATTTCAGGGTACCAGTAACTTTTGAATGTCCCAATGTTAATTTTTTATTTTAATTTTTAGTTGGTAAGTAAGAAAGTTTATTTGAGATGTTTTTACAATAATATCATCACCATTGGATTCTAGTCACATTCGTGAAATTAAAAAATAATAATAATTAAAATCGGCTTAAAATATTTGGGTAAATGTGAAAAAAAGCCAGTATTTCCTAAGATACTAATTCTGTGTTGTAACTTTGTCTGTAACTATGCTGTAATTTTTTTGAAATAAATAAAATATAAATAAATATTTATAACAAAGGTATAATGTTGGTTTTTATAAAAAGACAACAGTGTCGATAGGGTCGAATCGTCCATACCTTCGCAGTTTTTAGATTCGTTCCTCTAGAAAGCAGGACACATAATATCTTTTGAAGATACAGTTTGAAACAAACTACTTCATATCACTCATTCAATACTATGTATATTTATTTAATTAAATCAATGTTTAAAAACATAAACAAGAATTTGGTGTCATTTAAGTGAAATATTTATCTATTATCTCTCTCTCTTCCATTATAAAAAAAATATATCGTTGCCCTAGACTAGGAATTTCTTCTTGTATCGTGGATGTGTTTACAAATATTTAAACTCACATACACAAGACACCTAGATCCAGACCAAGTAACTGTAGACTATACAAATATTTGATCCGTGTGGGAATCGAATTCACGACACCCAGCGCAGCAGCCGATCGATGACCCCTGATGATTCCTTTTGTCTCTAAGACCGAAAATTGATAGATTTTGGTTTTGACACCAAATACCATGAAAATGATACTTATGACGAAAAAAAGCTTGTTTACAAAAAAATACTACCGACTTCCAAATAAAAAAATCTACAAAGTGAAAAATAACTTTATTTTTGGAAGTCGGTGTCTTTAGTAGGTACCATTTTATGCGTTATGGACAACGACTTCCAAAAATAAAGTTATTTTTCACTTTGTAGATTTTTTATTTGGAAGTCGGTAGTATTTTTTTGTAAAAAAACTTTTTATTTTTCACTTTTTAGTTGTACCTACCTAATAGGCAAGTTGGTTAAGGTACCAATAACGCCAGAATAGATTACCCGAATATCATGAAACTTGAACAAAACCGGTGAAATGAGAGATCTGCGTACCCCTTAAGAGCGTACTAGCGTGATGTTATGTTATGAAATGGTATTTTTAAGTTGACACAGTCAAAATCATAAGATACAATATTTGTTTCGGGATATTTACCATGTATATTTAGATGTTGGTTGAGAGCTCGATATTTCGGCACCATTACAAGCGCCATGATCACGAGAACTAAAGTCTTGGCGTGTGGGTGTTGTTTACGAGCTGACATATCTGTCTACCCTCTTCCTCACTTATTTTTCACGCATAATGCCAGTACTACCAGGACTCGTCTTACTAGTTACTCGACATTGTTCACGACAGACGATGTAATGAATGATGAAATGAATTACGAAAAATTGCAAATTAACGTGAGCGCCACTTCATCCGTTGAGAAATTAGAATTTTGTGACAATGACAGCACGAAAAAAGTTACATTAACCTGGCTAAGGGATATAGTGTTACCCGGTAACTGGTTTGTAGAGGTAAAGTGTGCATATTTAATCATTGAACTGGTTAAATCAATACATATAATAAATCTGTAGAAAAGTCATTTATGTACATCGAAAATATAAAAAAAAAATAGCCAGGCTGTTAATGGATAACCAACAGAACCAATTTCCAGCATTTTTGGATTTTTGTCTGCTTGTCTGTTTATTTGTGCACGCATCACGTAAAATTTACGAAACCAATGAAGATAACTTTTATACTGAAATAATGTGCGTAACTTAAAGTATTACTTAGTTTTTGTTTCATCGCAATCGGTTCACTAAATCAAAAGTTAGATAAATTTAAAGTGTTCAGGAAGTAAAATTATCACAACACACGCAATTCAGATACTCGGAAAGTTGAACTCGATATTCGATCGATGGCGTTGTACATTTGAAGTCATTATCTGAATGATGGTGTTAAGATTCTTCGCGAAAGAATCAAGACTCTAGAAAAGAAATTGGCAGGAAGGTAAGTAGGGTAGGGTAGTCAGTCAGTTAACGGGAGCAACTACACACACACACACACATTGGGCACAGCTAGTAATTATATAAATGACGTTTTATATTTACGTTCATAACCTCACAAATTTATGGCAATGAATATTTTATACTAAGATAAGGAAAAGCAGTTAAAAGCTACATCCTAAAAATTTTGATTTTGGACAGTTTTTGGTCAATATTTCTTGTTACACAATTTTGATGATTTAATCTGAAAAAGGGAGTCGAAAACATCTGTTTTATTCATTTAGAAAGATAAATTCATTGGGGTGTAATTTTCGTGGACATTCAGGTAAGGGACACTTAAATACCTACCCGAAACAATGTCGCGTTGCTGAGTTAATCGGAGCGAGAGTTTGGAGTCCAAATCCCTCTGAAGCGGATTTTTAAATAACTATTTTGCTCTTGAAATTTTCAGGACGTAAGTACCACTTTTTATTTTTTTTAATCTGTACTCTCGCGTTTGACCACTATCTCGCCTGTTGTTAAGCGATGATGCGGTCTACGGTGAAGCACGCTTACCTAGAAGAAACCTATTCACTCGCTTTGGGCGGGCAGTTGGGGCTGGCGGCTAATTTTCAACACACGAGGAAGGGTCACGGTTCCAATCACAGATCATCGTAGATGGTCTGTGAAGGGAACCGGGCTAGTGACAGGACGGCTAATCCATCGCTTAGGTGGGCATCTTGACGCCTACTTCCCCCTCTGCTTACAGAGGGTAGGTTGAGTGGGCGTAGAGTGGGCAGAAAGGAAAGAAGGATGGAGAAATAGGGAACTCAGCCTTTAAAGGAAAATCAAAATCATGGATACATACCTTTGTAAAAAACGTCCCCAGGTGGGTCCCGACTGGTTGGGCGGCGGTCGGGGAATCCGACCCCGCTTCGGCGGGCTGCCCTCCGTATTCTGGGGTGGGCAACAAATGTCTTCTGTCTGTCTCAGACAACAACGACAACCAAACGCGCGATATACGGACACCGATATTTTTAGACGAAGAGGCGAGGAGTGATGCGGGGTCGAAGTCCGACTCTGCATCTGGCGCAAAGGGCCCACAGAGCTCGGAGCACGAAGTTGAGAGGGTTGTTGCGAAGAACCTACAGTTCTTCCGGAAGCGCGCCAAATCGGGGGATGGCCTAGGGTCGTTCTCCGACGACGAGCTGGCCTCGGCCCGGAAGATTCCCACCAGTAGGGGCCGAGATAGCGGAGTGGGGAGAGGGCTCACCGCCCTCCGCCTGAGGAGGCTGCCCATCGAGCCGAGAGGTTTGCCGCGGAGGGGCACCACCCCGGATCGAACAGCCACAGGGCTGTCTTTTCGGGGTCTTCTGGCGATGAGCTGGACGCTGCTAGTGGTTCCAATTCAAAGCGGGCAGTCAGGTTTGCAGAGGTCGTGGGAGCCGCTATCAGAGATGTGGCCTTGAAGAGGAACAAATCTAATAGCACATAACAATCTAAAGACAAGGCCATATCCACGGCCACGGCCTCCATTATGGCGGCAGCGGAGGCCTGCGCCCCCCGCTAGTGGTTAGCCAGGCAGCCTCGAGCCAGCGGAAGGCGGCCTCGTTTGCCACCGCCGCGGCTGCCACGGGCTCGCTGGGACAGGCCAACCGCGGGGCCATGCTGGAACCTTCGAGGTCGGTCTCGGTGAGACAAGGCAATTCTGCCCCCAAAAAGAGCGGAGCGTCTGGACAGGTGGCGAAGGCCCCAGCCCAGGCGGTGTGTCAGCTGCCCCAATTGCTTCCACCTCCTGAATCTCCTGCGGCCGACGCCGAATGGCAAGTAGCCGGGCAGAAGAGGAAGGCGGGCAAGGCAGCGAGGGCGAGAGCGAGGGCCAAAAGGAAGGAGAGACGGAAGCGGCGCAAGGAGCGAAGCGTCGCGGCTAGGCTCCGCGCCCCGAAGTCCGCAGCTGTAGTGATTACGCTACAGCCGGATGCTAAAAGAAGGGCGTGTCTTACCGCGAGGTACTCGTCAAAGTGATGGCGGCGGTGAACCTACAGGAGCTTGGCGTCACCGAGGGCATCCTGCCTGGACGACTCTGTGACAGAGGGAGATGTGGTGGCCGCCGTCGCCAGGACCGGGGGATGCTCTGCCGAGCAGGTGAGGGCAGGCACCATACGTCCTGACGTCAAGGGAATGCGAGCTGTTACGGTGAGTTGCCCCGTCTCGGCAGCCCTAAAAATAGCTGGGGAGGGCCGAAGGCTCTTGGTGGGCCGGGTTTCCGCGCAGATGAAACTTTTGGAACCCAGATCCCTGAGGTGCTTCCGCTGCCATGTGGGCAACCACGTGGGAGCTCAATGCACCTCGGAAGTGGACCGCAGCGATCACTGCTTCCGCTATGGTCAGCCCGGTCACAAGGCCGGCTTGTGCAATGCCACGCCACACTGCGTCGTATGTGCAGCAGTGGGCAAGCCGGCCGATCACCATCATCATCATCATCATTTCAGCCGAAAGACGTCCACTGCTGGACATAGGCCTCCCCCAGGCGTCGCCACATTGACCGATCCCGTGCGTCTCGCATCCAGCGCCTTCCCGCAACCTTAACCAGGTCATCGGTCCACCTAGTGGGAGGCCTTCCAACATATCGTCTTCCGGTTCGCGGTCGCCATTCCAGAACTTTTCGGCCCCAACGGCCATCCGTTCTGCGAGCAATGTGCCCTGCCCACTGCCACTTAAGTTTGGCAATTCTTCGGGCTATGTCGGTAACTTTGGTTCTCCTGCGGATATCATCATTTCTGACGTGATCACGCAAGGAAATTCCGAGCATAGCCCTCTCCATTGCCCTTTGGGTGACTTTAAGCTTTCTGATAAGGCCCATTGTGAGCGACCACGTCTCGGTCCCATAGGTGATCACTGGCAACACACACTGGTCATAGACTTTTGTCTTGAGACATTGCGGTAAATTGGACGAGAAGATACCACGCAACTTCCCGAACGCTGCCCTGCCGAGTCGGATTCGACGGTTGACCTCTTTCTCGAAGTTGGATCTACCCAACTGGATCGTTTGTCCCAGGTAGACATAATCATCTACAACTTCAAGTAAACAGTCTCCGATCTTGATAGGAGTGGGTGTTACATGGGCATTCATCATGACCTTGGTTTTGTCCATGTTCATTTTAAGACCCACTCTTTCGGAAGCTCTATTGAGGTCATCGAGCATTGTACTGAGGCTCTCCATGGTCTCAGCCATGACCACTATGTCGTCGGCAAACCGAAGGTGAGTGATGTACTCGCCATTAACGTTGATGCCAAGCGACTTCCAATCCAGAACCTTGAAGACATCCTCCAGCGCAGCAGTGAACAGTTTCGGAGAAATGACGTCTCCCTGTCTCACGCCGCGCTGGAGAAGGATTGGTTTCGAGGTCTGATCCTGAAGACGGACTGACATGGTGGCGTTTTTGTACAAACACTTCAACACCTCAATGTACCGGTAGTCGATCTGGCACCGTTGGAGAGATTGCAGTACTGCCCAAGTCTCGATCGAATCGAAGGCTTTCTCGTAGTCCACAAACGCTAAACAGAGAGGCAGGTTATACTCTTCGGTCTTCTGTATGACCTGCCGCAGCGTATGTATGTGGTCTACGGTGCTAAAGCCTTTTCGGAATCCGGCTTGTTCGGGAGGCTGGAAATCGTCAAACCTGCGCGCGAGACGATTCGTGATGACTCTTGAAAACAACTTGTAGACATGACTAAGAAGTGAGATGGGCCTATAGTTCTTCAGTCGGGCATTGTCGCCCTTCTTGAAGAAGAGTACCACCACACCCCTGCACCATGCCTGTGGCGATTTGCCCTCGAGTATGACGGCATCAAACAGCTTCTGAAGGGCCTTAAGGACCGGTTTTCCACCCGCCTTCAGGAGTTCAGCCGTGATTCCGTCATCACCCGGCGCCTTGTTGTTTTTAAGCTGTTTCAGAGCCATCCTAATCTCGTACAGGCTGACGTCCGGGATATCTTCGGTATAGTGTCGGGTCAATCTAGCTCTTGGGTCGTTTGCTAGACTCGCAACGGGCTTGCTGATTGATGTGTACAACTGCCCATAGAATGTCTCGATCTCCCTCAGAAGCTCCGGTTTGGCGGATATGATCCTGCCATCGTCGGTCTTCAGTCTTGTGAGCTGGCTCTGCCCAATAGCCAGATCCCTTGCAAATACCTTGGAGCCTTTATTTCGCTCAATCGCGTCTTTAATACGCTCGGTGTTAAAGCGGCGGAGGTCTCTTTTCAAGGATTTAGAGATCTGTCTATTGAGCTGCCGATATTTGCACGCCTCATCTGAAGACTGCAGGATCATCTCACGCCTCTCCTTCATAAGCTTGAGAGTAGGATCAGAGAGCTTTTTGTTTCTATCTGTACGACGGGTCTTGAAAAACTTAGACCCGACCGTATGGACAGCTTCCACGAACCCGTCATTGTATTCGTCCACTGAGCTCCCTAGGCACTCGAAACGATTCTGGAGTTCGAGCTGAAAGCTCTCGGGGTTTTGGACCTGAATCTGTGCTGGACGGAGCGTGGACTTCATCAGTCGAGACCTTTCAAGCTTAATATTAATGTTCAATGTGCCTCTTACCATGCGGTGATCGCTCCCGGTTTTTACCGAATTGATCACAGAGACATCATTGAACAATTGCTTCCTGGTTGACATGATGAAGTCGATCTCATTTTTTGTTGCACCATCGGGGCTCTGCCAGGTCCACTTCCTATGTTCACGCTTTTTGAAGAAGGAGTTCATCATATAGAGGCCCTCCTTCTCCATAAAACTGGCCAGTAGGTGACCCCGGTGGTTCCGACGTCCAACTCCAAATTGCCCCACTTGCAGCTCATCCTCGTCTCGTTTGCCCAGTTTCGCGTTGAAGTCCCCCATGACAACGGTGAAGTGAGTTTTGAAACCATGCATGGCTCTGGAGATATCCTCATACATGGTCTCTACCTCGTCGTCGGGGTGTGCCGAGGTCATCAGGCTGGGAGCAAAGCCTGCGCTCCACCCGTCAAAGCCAGGGGCAGGAGCAAGCTCTCAACCACCGCCGTCACCGCTGCAGCCGCCGTCATTGGTGCCGCCACAGCCGTTGTCACCGCTGAAATCACCGTGGCAGGGCCCTTACAGGGGGCTCAGGAAGAGACTGGAATGGAGTGCCAATAATGGCCCCATTACGTCTCTTTCAGGCGAACATCAACCACTGTGCCGCTGCTCAGGATCTATTGCTCCAGAGCATGGCGCAGTGGTCGATTAACATCGCCGTGGTCGCTGAGCCGTACTTTGTCCCGCCCAGGGAAGACTGGGTGTAGGACCTGAGCGGCTCAGTGACCTTAATTTCGTCGGCCGCCGCCGGTACCCCGTCCCTGGAGGGAGTCAAGAGGGGACAGGGTTGCGTGGCAGCACGGGTCGGGGAGATTGCCGTGGTAGGGGTATACTTCTCCCCAAACCAAACTCTCACCGAGTTCCAAAACTCCCTAGCGGAGTTAAAAATCGTCATCGTCGGGTATCGCTCCATCCCTGTGCTTGTCCTCGGGGACTTCAATGCCAAGAATGAGGCTTGGGGTTCCCGGTATACGGACACATGGGGCAGGATGGTTGAGGACTGAGCTCTGGAGACAGGCTTGGTCGTCCTCAACCGGGGTTCTGTCCCCACGTGTGTGCGGATGCAGGGCGAATTGGTGGTGGATATCTCGTTTGCCAGCCCCGCTCTGTCACCGCGTGTCGTCGACAAGCGCGTTATAGCGGCGTTTGAAAGACGTCGCCACTCTGTTGACGGTGGATGCTACCCATGATCGGTCTATGTTGGGTGCGGGAGATAGGGTGACATACGAACGTTTTACTTTGAGTGCTGATATTTTCGCTCACAAATATTAGGTCTGGATTGTATCCACGCTTCCAGAGACCACTATTAAATGATGCAGGTTGTTTCAGATCGTGGATTAGGTTTGGAGCGTTAGCCTCAGCCCATTCTTCGACACTTTGACCGTCCGAGTTCATCGAGAGATAGCTCCAGCTGGTGCTATGGCTATTGAAGTCACCAACAACTATTTTTATTGCCGTTGCGTGTGTCATGCTCTCTCAAATGTCTCTCTGATTGTGGCGCGTGTGTTGGATCATCCGGTGTGGTGGTGCGAATTCATGCGTCATGTTCGTGAACGGACGCCGTCAGTTGGGATTGGTCATAACTTGACTGATTCGGATGTTAATGTTTTTCTAGTATCTATTATATAACTACACAGTACATGTGTGAGTACTTCTACTTCTTATGTCTGTAGGTGGTATAGTGGGTAGTGCTATTCTGGGTGCATTGTCCTCACATGTATGAATTTAATAATGAATGTACCTATGTTCCTAAATATTGAAAAAAACTATTTTTTTTTTAAATAGTAAGTATGGAGTTTCTTGTGCATTCTTCTCCATAACAAGCTACTTGCCGAATGCACGGTAGAATCATTTTCATGTAACGTTTAAAAGTGCCGCTTGGTGGCCTAGTTGAAATAAAATATCTTTGTCTTTGTCTTGTCTTGTCTTGTCTTGTCTTTGTCTTTGTCTTTGTCTATTAGCTGAGTGCTGAAACCAGGCGAATTGAATCGATAAATAGAGCCGGGAGGCTTACACACAGATGTAACAGTGCAGTTACCGAGGTCCAGTGTAATAATTTCGATATCGTTATCGTTAGAACATATTGTGGAGACAATACTTACGCTGGGAGCAGCAAACACTGTGTTACTGTGCCTTGGGTGACAGATCTCGGTGATACGTAACCCTCCAGGAATGTAAGGCTTTTCCTGCGTAATTCAGAAATAATTTCTGTCTTATCCTGAGAGAACCCTTCGATGTTGATCGAGATTACACAAATGGCTGGTTTGATGAGAGGACTGCTTGGCCTTGGAGGTCGAATTCAAGGCCAAGCAGTCCCCGAGTAACCTCAGGGAGGCTCTTTTCATGCACCCCAAACTGAAATCATTTGTTACTAATCCGGTACTCGTATTTTAACCATATGTTGAGATGACTACGGATCAAAAAACTGGGCCTGGGTATGTTAAAGTGGCAGGGTACCAACAACTTTTATATGTCACAATTTTAACTAGTATTTTTTATTTTTTAGGAGGTAAGTAATAAAGTTAATTTGAGATGTATTTGCAATAATAATATCATCACGATTTGAGTCATATTCGCGGAGTTCGGCAAAAAAATAACAAAAATTAAAATTGTGGTTGAAACATTAAGGAAAATGTGCAAAAATCTAGTATTTATAACATAGGTATGATGTTTTAGTCATAAAAAGAACAATGTCTATTGTGTCGAATCGCCCATACCTTTGCATATGCTTAATGTTCCTAGGCGTAGAATTAAGTTGTTTTCTAATGGTGTATATTGCATGTCCATTACTGTTTATAACAAATTACCTGATGGCTTCATAACTCTCATCCTCAGAGCATTCAAATTATTTAACTTTCTTTTAAGCAAATGCTATTACTCAACTGAAGATTTTATGAATGAAAAATTTATGTAAATATTTGACTTTAAATCATATTTTATCTCCTTAACTTAATTGAATTTCGACTTGCATAATTAATCTCTTTTACTACTATATTATTGTTTAATTTATTTAAATTATTGACTTAATTTTATTGTAATGATGCCCCATAATTTTACAAACGTGCAGTTCTTCGTAGCACGACCATGAACACATTCATTATAACTTTAGATGGTACTAAAATCCATTTAATTTTTACTATTTTATACCACTAATTAGAAATTTTATACCTCTCAATTATCGCAGATATAAAGGTCGCGCTGCCAAGATTCTTTCCTAGCACGACCACTCTAAAATTCCAGCTGGCGTAGAAGTGATGGAACTGGAGAGTGCCTAAAAAATTGTACTCACTATGTACTCTTATTTCATTACCGGTAAATATACGTAAATTGTTTGAAAAGCAAAAAAAAACATTTTCTGCCACATTTAACGCCATCTAGTTTCAAGTATACAAATCACATACTTATAAGCAGAAAATGTTTTATTGCGTTTCTAACAATTTACGACCATTTACCGGTAATGAAATAGTAGAACATAATGAGTACAATTTTTTAGGCATGCTCCTGTTTCATCACTTCTACGCCAGCTGGAATTTTAACGTGGTCATGCTGGGAAAGAATCTTGCCAGCACGACCTTTATATCTGCGATAATTGAGAGGTATAAAATTTCTAATTAGTGGTATAAAATAGTACAAATCAAAAGAATTTAATACCATCTAAAGTTATAATGAATACTTTCATGGTCGTGCTACGAAGTACAAAACTTACAAACCATATTTGTACGCCGGAAACGGCAGAATATTATGATCGCAATATATAATCCTCATAACAGCTTTGTACTATATTCTGACAAATAAATGCATTCTATTACATTCTATCAACGGAATGAAAACAAAAATCACGTTTATGTTTTGCTCATTTTGCCATTAGGTATAAGAACATATTGCGCGGAACGTGTCTGGATCGAAGCCTTAGCGCGATAACAGAATCACACCTGTTCAACAGCTGATTATCTATTCAAGGGATGCGGTTGGATCGTTTTGTACCAGATTCCTTTTTCTTGTGATCTTTTATCAAAGTACTTCTTCCAGAGGGAATAGCAATCCTGTTTTATATTAGGTATAAAATTAGTGAAGTAAGAAGAAAAGTTAGTAGGAATACCATCATATATGGTATGCTTGGCTAGTTTATCAACAATTTCGTTGCCTTTTATGCCGATATGTGATGGAACGAGAAGTAATGAACGCCTGGGAGGAAGCACAAGACGCCATTGGAATATTTTGCGACCTCCCAAAGGCGTTCAATTGCGTTAGCCATGAGACACTATTGTTGAAGCTCGAGCACTATGGAATTAGACATACAGCCCTTGGGTTACTTAGATCATATTTAAAAGCCAGACAAGTTAAAGTTCTGGTAAACGGCGTAAACTCACTAGGGTCTAAAATGACAATGGGTGTTCCTCAAGGCTCGATATTGGGTCCATTCCTCTTTTTAGTTTATATTAACGATTTAACCCAATTACTACAAAATCAACAGAAAATGGTGTTGTTTGCTGATGACACATCTTTGATATTTAAAATAGATCGGCGGTCATAAAATCTTGATCATGTGAATAACTCGATTCATTAGGTTCAAAATTGGTTCACGGCAAACAATTTGGTACTAAATGAAAATAAAACCAAATGTATTAGATTCACATTGCCGAATGTTAGAAGTAGCGAATGCGACATCATATTGAATGGCGAAAAGCTGGACTTTGTAAATCAATCAGTTTTCCTGGGAATCACTCTAGACGACAAATTGCAATGGAGTTCTCACATAACATCTCTTGCAGGTCGGCTGAGCTCGGCCGCTTATGCTGTTAGAAAGATAAGACAGTTGACGGATGTGGAGACCGCGCGTTTGGTCTATTTTAGTTACTTTCACAGCATTATGTCATACGGTATTTTATTGTGGGGCCGAGCGGCTGACATTGAATCCATATTTATATTGCAAAAGAGAGCTATCAGAGCCATATATAATTTAAGTCACCGAGAATCTCTTAGGGAGCTATTTAAAAATATTAATATTATGACAGTTTCTTGCCAATTCATTTATGAAAATATTATGTATGTAAGGAAAAATATACATCTCTTTAGTAAGGTCAGTGATAGATACAATTATAATACGAGAAATAAAGATAAGTTAGATCAACCATCTTATAAACTAACAAAAGTACACTTATCTTTCATGGGGTACTGTGTTAAATTCTATAACAAAATACCTTGTGATATATTAAAACTAAATTAATAATTAACTAAATTATAAAGATTAGATTTACTGTAGTTACGGATGCGAAGTAACTTAGGATAAGCGCATTTATCGCATTGGGTGTAATCCTGTAAAGATTTTATGTGATAAGGTTGAAATAAATAAAAATATAAAAAACTAAATAAATGAAAGTAAATTTAAAACTTTAGTTAAAAGCACACTTTGTAAACAAGCATATTACAAATTAGATGATTATATTCAAGATAAGAATGCTTGGCAACATGTTGGTCCCGCTCCGTAGGGCAATCTTTGGTGTGGACAAAATCAAATTTGCTAATTTATATTCCTATTCATAGTTATTGTATTCTTATGATATTTTTTATATTTATCCAGAATTTAACTCACACACTGTTCCGTTGTTGTTGAATTAGGTATATTACCTATGTTTGCAATATTTGTAAGTATGTGAGAACCATGTTCCTATTTATCAAATTAATTAATTTACCTGTTAGTGCTTTTATTACTTTATACCTGTACGTAGTATAGTGTGTAGTGCTATTTTTAGGTGCATCGTCCTCACATATATGAATTTATTAATGTATGTACATAAGTAAACATTGTAAAACATTTCTTTTTTTTTTAAAGAGTAAATATGGAGTTTCTTGTGCGTTCTTCTCCATAACAAGCTACTTTCCGAATGCACGGTAGAGTCAATTTTTATTATTTGTAAATTTATAATTTAGATTTAATAATGTTTGACGTTCAAAAGTGCCGCTTATTGGCCTAGTTGAAATAAATATATTTAACTTTGACTTTGAATAATTGACAATATAAGTGAGAATGGGTAGGAGTTGTGGGAGAATAGGTATTATCATTCTCGAACACAGTCCATCATTGCCAACAAGAGATGAGGAAATAGCTAGAAGAGATTTTTTGACATATGCGCAACCTTTTTGCATTGTTTCTTACATACATACAATGAGTGTAGAATACAATTAAAAAGAAAAAAGTAGTTTGAGCTACCGTGATTTGAAATCATGACACCAGTTTTAAAGTAGCACAGCCTCACAACTCAGCTACGACAAGTCAATATCAATGACGAATTTGAGGACTACGCTTGAACAGGCTCGTGTACGCCATTCGCGTGCAGGCAATTATGAATATTGAGGGGTGACTGCAATTTTGACCCTCAATTGTAAATATACAGGTTGGGCAAAAAATCTTGGATCAAACGAAACAGGGCGATAGTTGGGGTTATGACCTTCTGCAAATAGCCCAACCTGAATAATCATTGAACTGGTTATAGTTATTTATGCTACAAGTTCGGAAGGTAGGTGATTTCCGATGAGTGGATAAATTGACACGAGTCGGAAATCATCTTACGTACGTATCATACAACATTTTACTATGCATTGTGCGAGGAAATAAAAAAATATATCTGTACCAAGCAAAAATTAATAAAATGGCAGGCTTAATTCAAGCGCACTCAGCATAAACACAGATTAACTAAAAGTTCCTCGGGCATATCTACTGCGCATGTGCAAATAGTTGTCACGTCGTAACGCAAAAAGGCACTCGCGTACTCGTACGCGAGTGCCTAAGGTCTGCCAAACATATTTAATGAATATTTAAAATTAATAAATTATTGATCAAAATCTAAATCTGGAGGAATTCAAAACGCGTTTAATGAAGTATTAGTTTTATTTTACCTTTTATATAAATGATAATCTGTACTAAACTAATTTTTATAACTATTCTCACATCACATCACATCACATCATCAGCCTATTAATGTTCCCACTGCTGGGACACAGGCCTCCTCTCTGTGAGAGGGAATGGGCCGTAATCCACCACGCGGGCCTAGTGCGGGTTGGTTGATGTGACATGTCTTCGAATTTTAGGTTCTAAGACATGCCGGTTTCCTCACAATGTTTTTCTTCACCGTTTTGAGAGCTTCCGAAGAGAGCAGTTTTGAGAGTTTTGAGTTCTGCCGAAAACTTTTCTCAAATAATAAAAACTCTATGCGTCGGGCTGACGTTAGCGTTAAAAATTCACTTTCCGCACAGTTTGGCTGCTTAGAAAACGCTCTTTTCAAGGACATGCATTGTAAAATAATTATATAAATGAATATTGAGATAAAAAAAATTAGAGAATCAATATTTTTTTAAATCTGCTCGAATCCCGTCCTTTTTAGAGCGTGTTGGCTGATAAGTTGCGAGGAGAAGCGTCGCTTTAACGTGAATTGACATTTAAAGTGCTTCTAAGAAAACAATGCTGTTGCCGCTAATGAAGATATTTTTTTACATTTCATGACATAGTTCTCGACAAACTGCCAATAAAGTTATTTCATGTTTTTTTGAAATAATTAGTTGACTAGGTACACAATCTTATAAATATTTGGCAATTAATATTTTAAACCATATATTTATTTAGCGTTCGTAGACTACAGTAAAGCCTTCGATTCTCTCGACCACAATAACATATGGAAAGCCTTAAACAACCAAGGGATAGAAGAGAAGTATATTTATTTATTTATTAAAACTTTACGCATAAGTACAAAGGCGGACTTAATGCCTTAGGCATTTTCTACCAGTCGACCTTAGGGTGGTGCAGTGATAAAACAAGGCAGGTGTAACTAAATGATAGGATGAATAGAGAAAAGAATATATAAATATATAAAAAAAGGTATGATAAATATATACTTAGACACATACATACACACAATGTTATAGAGAATCCGAAACGAACAAATCAATTTTGTGATGATTCTGCAAACTTCTTGCGAATGTGCTCACGTGCCTTCAATTTGAAAGAAAGCCGACTGGTTGCCGTCCTGATGTTCTGAGGGAGCGCATTCCAAAGGGAGATTGCCTGGACAAAGAAGGACGAGTGGATAAACCCAGAGCGGTGAGTGGGACATTGTAGAAGACGATTATTGGTGGAGCGAAGATTCTTACTGTGGGCAGAGCAAATAATTGAACGTGAGAAGACAGATAAGAAGGAGAAGTGGGTTTATCAATAAAAGAAAACAGGGTAGTCAAGGCCCTGAGCGCTCTACGCTGACGAATGGGTAACCATTTTAAAAGGGATCGATGTGGGGATACATGATCGTACTTCCGGAGGTTGAAGACAAATCGAATGCAGTTATTTAGAAGGCGGTCAAGTTTATTGAGTAAATCTGCATTCAGGTCAAAGTAGCACACATCTCCATAGTCAATTATGGGAAAGATTAGGGACTGTACAAGCATGGCCTTTATGTGACCTGGGAGAAGATTTTTAATCGATACAGCGAACGTAACGTTTCCATGACCTTTCGACTGACACTCGTTACCTGTTTGCGCCAGTCAAGGCAAGTGTCGACGAACAGACCAAGATCCTTAACCTCGGAGCTAAACGGAATTGGTACGTTGTCGAAGATTATGGGTGGAACAGTTAAGCCATCAACCTTTCTCAAGCTATGGGGACTCCCAAGTATGATAGCCTGACACTTTGCAGGATTAACCGCCACACCGAATCGGTCGGACCAGCGTTTAATCGTAATTAAAACCCGGTTTAGCCCTTCGATCACATCCGATAAGTTGTCAACACCTGACTGACAGTAGAGCTGTAAATCGTCAGCGTAAAGATGATACGCACACTGAAGCTTGGTGGTTATAAGATTAATGAAAATGGAGAACAAAAGAGGGGATAAAATACCGCCTTGAGGTACGCCAGCTGCAAGGTCACACCACTCTGAAGAAGAGTCTCCAGCGCAAACTGACTGTTGGCTACCCCGAAGATAAGTGGAAAACCATTCCCGTACCTCGTGAGAGACCATAAGATAAGAAAGGATAGACAAAAGGACATCATGATTCAATCAATCAATCATTCTTTATTTGTAAACATATGTAGGTTACAGCAGTGTGCAAGATGTTACAATAATAAAAGTTTCTATATGTTTTGCCATGTGGCGTACAAATATACATTTATGTGAGGCTTTTTCCAATTAGGTAAATTAATTTAAAATAATTCCGTAATCAATATCAATTTTTTTGTGTAACTTAATATGTCAAGTAATGTCAATAATTAATTATAAATGCGATCATGTTAGTAATAAATAATTATAATGTCAATAAGCTATTGTTGTCAGAAAAGTTTAAAAGTGATATTGTCCACAGAATTGCAAAGTCATCATTATACATATTTATTCAAGGGGCACGATATTGGTATACAAATATAATCATGTCAAAGAACTGTCATCAAAATAGTCACTGAGACAATAGTAACATTTCTGTATCAAAATATTACGCAATTTATGCTTAAAATTGACTAAATTGAGACTTTTTATTGAGCAGGGCAACTTATTAAATATTCTCTGGGCCATACAGAAAAAGCTTTTACTCATCAAAGCCGTGCCTGCGCAAGGTACTTTAAGCTCTAACTTATTTTTATCACGAAGTTTCCTGTAATGACTTTTAAAAGCTATTTCATATAGAGTGTTGTTTGTTTTGACAAATACATTTACTTCGTAAATATACAGACAAGGCAAGGATAGGATTTTGAGGCTTTTAAATAGAGGTTGACAACTGTCAGTACTCTGTAAACCACACATAGCTCTGATACATCTTTTTTGGGCTTTGAAAACATACTCTTTATTTACTGAATTTCCCCAATATATTATGCCATATCTTAATGCGGATGCAACATAGCCATGGTAGGCCATTAAAAGAGATTCCAAGTTTACAATTTTAGCCAATTTATAGAGGGCATATGCAAATTTATTAACTTTTTTACAAATATCGTCCGTTTGCGGTTTCCAGGACAAGTTATTATCTATAATAACACCAAGGAATCTAGTCACAGTTGCTGACTTTATTTTGGTCCCCAAATAGTTAATGTCAATGTTTATATTAGGAATTCTTTGATAAAAATGCATTATTTTAGTCTTTTCTAGATTTATGACTAAATTATTATTATTTAGCCAAGTAATTATACTATTTAATGTCAAATTTATTTCTGCTTCGTATGTATTAGGATCGTCACATTTTATTACTACCGTGCTGTCATCAGCAAACAGTACCATAGGATGCTTTATTTCCCCAGGTAGATCATTTATATATGTTAAAAATAGTGGAGGTCCTAACACACTGCCTTGTGGGACTCCGTATTTAACTATGCTACTACTAGATCGGTATCTTCTTTCATTTCCAGTACGTGGGCATATTCGTGTTATTTCTAAAATCTGCTTTCTATTTTGTAAGTAAGATTCAATAAGATTCAAAATATTGCCTCTTATACCATACTTCTTCAATTTATTTAAAAGTATCTTATAGTCTACGTAGTCAAAAGCCTTTGTAAGGTCCATATATATAGCACATACGGGATTTTTTTTTATCTACATTCGATAGGATAGGGCGTATCAGATCATAAATAGCCATGTTAATTGTCCTGTTCTTACGAAATCCTTTCTGTTCATTTACTAGAATTTTTGATTTCTCTAGGTACTTATAAAGTGCTTCATATATAACCCTCTCAAATACTTTCGCAAATATAGGTATTAAAGCAATAGGTCTATAATTTTTCATGAGACATTTGTCTTGCTTTTTGTATAGTGGAGTAACTATGGAGGTTTTGAGCTGCTCCGGAAAGATCCCTTTCTCAATACCTAAATTGATTATGTAACTTAGATGTGGGGCTATGTATTGAGTGACTGCTTTTATAACTTTAGTGCATATTCCATCATTACCTACACTATTTGTATCTCTAAGGGATCTAATTTGATTAATGATGTCATTCGGTATAGTTGGTTCCATAAATAAAGAGTTCAAAGAGTTTGAATGAATAGCGATTTCTTGTGTTATGCTATGATTTGAATTCGATACTTGGTTAATATAATATTCATTGAAGGAGTTTGCTATTTCTATAGGATTCGTAATTATCTTTGTGTCAGTTTTTATTTCACTTATAGGTTCTTTAGGAAAGTAGGCTTTATTCTTGTTAATAACAGTCCATGCTGCTTTGGATTTATTTTGTGATGTTTTGATAAAATAGTTATTCTTCTTCTCAGATTGATGGTATTAAAGGCGTTTGAGAAGTCGATTAACACTAAAGTAATAACTTTAGTGTCCTCCATTCCCCGCCTTATATCATCAGTCACTTTAAGGAGAACTGACACGGTACTGTGCCCGGGCCTGAAACCGGATTAAAATGGGCTGATGAGGGAGTTGTGGTATATGAAGTGAGACAGTTATTTATGAACACAGGCCTCGAGCACTTTGGAGAGAAAGGGAAGGATCGAAATTGGGCGAAAGTGACATGAAAGAGTGGGATTGGTAATCTTGGGCAAGGCTCGGACATGAGCTTTACGCCACAAGGAAGGGAAAACACCGCAGTAAAGAGAAAAGTTAATGATGTAGGAAATAGCAGGAAGAAGTTTATCCAAAGCCGATACGATCATAAATATCGACTGATGTTATCACAGCCCACAGCTTTGGATTTAATGGATAGGATTATCTTTTTGATCTCTCCTGAGTCGACTGGTGCGAAGACAAAGGGGGAAATATTGGGACGCGTCAGACCAGCAAGGTAGTCAATAGTTTGAAGTTCGGATAGACTTTCTAGCATAGGCACTGTAGAGAAAAAGCGATTAAGATCGTCTAAGCAAATTGTATTAGGAAGGTCTGAATGCCGCGATTTGCCGATACCTAGGGTCCCAAGGAATTTCCAGATATCGGCAGAAGATGACGTAGAAATGTTATTTAGAATGTGGCGTCGTTTAGCGTTGCGTATCATCTGATTACACCGATTCCTAGCTATCTTGAATAAGGTACAATTGTCCTCTGATCGATCCCTTTTAAATAACCTAAATGCGCGGTCCCTCCATCGCATTGCTATCCGGATTCCCCTGTTCATCCAGGGAGCGGGTGGACGCTTCAACTTTACTCTCCTGACAGGAGCATGAGTGTCATATAGTTTGGTCACAGCATTGTTGAACACACAAACTTTGTCATCCACTGTAGCAGCTTCCTGCAAAAGTGTCCAATCAAGATTCGAAGCATCTTTTTGTAGTAGCTCACTATCCATACGTGCAAAGGCACTACTGTACTGGAATTTGGGTTTGGGTTTTGGAGGCTTAAGGACATAGGACTGAGGTATTTACCTATAAGGTCGTGATGGGAAAATCCAGGAGCATCAAGCTGACTATGCGAGGAAACTAGGGAAGGATTAGAGATGAGGATCAGGTCAAGCCAGGTATCTTCACCGACTTTATTATGATGAGTGGGTTGGAGAGGTAGTACATGAAGACTGGCTGACTCGACAATATGCAGGAATTTACGGGACCGAGGGGAGTTTTGGGAAAGGAGGTTGGTGTTAAAATCTCCCATGATGATGTGATGTGCATACTCCGAACCCAAAGGTTCAAGTACCGATTCGAATTCGGTGAAATAATCCAGGGAAGGGTGACAGTAAACAACACCTAAAACGGCTTTAGCTCCCTTGACACAAACCTCTATAAAAAGGAACTCAGCAGAATCATTACAAGCAGAAGTGGTGAGAATTTTAAAAGGGAGATCTCCGCGAAGGTAAATTGCTACACCAACCCCTCTCTTACCAATCCGATCATTCCGAAGAAGAACGAAACCCGGAAGAGAGTAGGTGGTAGATGGAAGTTCAAGTTTGAGCCAGGTCTCAGAAATCAGGACGGCGTGAACGTTGTTGTTGGAAAACGTATCGTACAGTTCGCTATGATGGCTTGGAATGCTTTGAGCGTTAATGTGGCAAACGTTAAACAGCCGGTCAGGATTTGGGCTGAACCTCTGACGCAATAGATCGCCAAGAGTGTCCGTAACAGAGCTGAAACTAACATCGCAAGAAGATGCAGTTGATTCGTTGGCAGAGTAAAAAGATTCGCTGTCTGATAACATCATATAAAAGAAAATAAATAAAATATATACCAATACTAAAAACAAGCAACACAAACAAAAACACTACACGAAAGGCAGGCGCATGCATCTCTGCACCACCCGCCAGGTAACATCAAAAATTGTTCTAAGTAACACACACTTCGAATTTAATTGTAGGACATGTATATGAAATGAGCGCTACATAGTTTAAAGATAAAAAAAAAGTGATAAAAAACACACATTGTCAAACAATCATGAAACGTATCCGATTAACGCCAAATAACATTCTGACTTGACGGTACACAAACAATATTATTTATTTTGTTTAACATTTTGCGGTCTAAAAAAAAAAGGTTGAGGGTAAACACAATAGATAAAGTTGTATGTTGTTATCAAATATTACTATTGGTTGTTATTGTGTTAATGCCATTAAGCAGAAATATATATATTATTAAACTATGCAGCAAAATGTTATGAAGAAAAGTGATAGGATAAGAGCATAATAAAAACATAAAAGTGACAGGATTTCTATGGTAAGCAAAACCTTACTGTCTATAGTGTACATATTATGAATGAAAATAAGTAGTTAAAGATACCATTAACGCGTATTGTTTTGCAGGATACCGCCTCCCTTGACCTTCGGATACTTCGCCAGCAGTGGACTCAGTTCGTCGATTGATGCTATCTTGGGTTTGCTCCCGTCAGGCGCCTTAACCACAATAACACCGTCCTGAGTCCAACATGTTTGCATCCCGAAGTGGAGTCGCGCCCTCCCAAAGATGTTCTGCCGGGTCCTTGTCAAGAATTCCTTAACTGAGATAGAGGAACCCTTTAGGCCCGTCTTAGCTTTCTAAACCGCAGATTTATCATCATAGTTTGCAAACTTTACCAGGATTGGCCTATGATGATCTTTATTGGCTACACCGAGTCTATGACAGGACTTTATGGATGATGCAGCCAATGGTTTAGGGGCCAGCTTCTTATTGATGATGTCCAGGACGACTGTACCGCTAACTTCATCGTCAACCTCTGCTATGCCCTGGAAGATCAGCGCCTTCCGCCGATGTCTGGTCTCCATCCCGTCAACCTGTCTAGCACACTCGCTAATCTGTCTTCGGAGTAGGCCAAGCATGCTAAAGACTATCTTTCTGAAGGTGCGAAACTCTTCAGCAATCCTCGCTACGGTATCCTTGGCAGGCGCTGCGCATTGGATTTGCGCTTCCAACTCGCCCATCTTCCGGATAAAGCTGTCCTCGAGCCTTTTTTGTGCTGATACAATCTCGTCGAGTTGAGACATTGTGATCCTCCAGTGCCCAGTGAAATTGATTTCAGTGAAAGTGCAGATGATGTGCTGGCAGGTGGTGCAAATTTTCCCAAGAGTCACGTAAATGTGCTGCAAACGTGAGTACCCGTACAGTGGACGTTATACTATAAATTACTTGCATAAACAGGCACTTTTATTAAGTAGTTAAATTTTTTAATCTAAAATAAATTTGGAGATACGTCTATTGTTATTTACACCCGCAATCCTGTATGTATATTTTTTTTTTTATTTATTTGTTAAAACACAATAAAAACCAACAATCAAATTACAAAAAAAGATAAATAAACAATCATAAGAACAGTAAATTTGGTTTTGAATTCACTATAAGAATCGCAACTGACATCCTAGCTAGGTTACAAAATAACCTGTGATATGGACGCCAGTTCCATTCCCCAAAACGTTTAAATTATAATTTTATAACAATTTAAGAGGTGCAAAGAGATTGGAATCTAGGGTAATATAGTTTCGGTTCAAAATCACAATTAAAAATAAAAAGAAAGAAAATTAAACTAAATTCAAATTAATAAACATCACAATTTAAGATCAAAATCAACATAAAATGATATTAAATTTGAATTAAAATAAAAAAATGATAATATAACAATGATAATTGGTAAAAGTAAATAATTCATTAATTCATACATGTGATCTCTAAATTAACATTCAATTAATTCATGCATTAAATAAAAACTATAATAATTTAAAATGAAATTTGTTAAAAAATATAAAACATTTTTTTTTATTTTTAACTTTCCGTTGTGGTGGGTTTGTGCGTGTGTGATAGTGGTGGTGTGTTTGTGTATGTGTATATGTAATTGATGAGGGTAATAAGCGTTGATGTAACACTAAGATCATCTAAGAGACCAATAGACTCTCTGTCTCGTCGTAGGTTAAGCAAAGGAGCCACTTATTAACATCTTTTTACAGACCTGGCTAGGGAGTTGATAAACAGGCAGCAGCTTATTTACTTTATTATATAACGTCGTAGTTCCGTATGGTGCCGGACTTTAAGAATTTCACCATCCCATGTCTTCCCGTGGGTGTCGTAAGAGGCGATTAAGGGACAAACCAGAGAATGGGCAGCAGCGTTCTCTGTGCTTCTATAACAACCATACTGCGATCGCCAACCCGCCTGCCAAGCGTGGCGATTATGGCAAACCCCCCCCCCATGAATAGCACAAATAAAAAATGGCCCCTAGTGCCCGGCAGCCTGCCTACCCTCGACTACGGTAGCGGTCGAAGTTACGGCATGGCAAGGGGTGCCAAGAATCTCCGGACGGGATCCGGCTACCCCAATAAACACCGACGACTGGACCTGGCAACATACAACACGCGCATACTTCGGACCGACAAAAAGATCACCGAACTCGAAGAGGAATTGAGCAGGTTGCGATGGAGTATTATAGGGTTATCTGAAGTCCGAAGAGAGGGGGAGGACTCGATAATCCTCAAATCCGGCAACCTGCTCTATTTCCGAGAGGTTGACCGGCAGTCCCAGGGTGGTGTCGGGTTTATCGTCCACAAGTCCCTTGTGAACAACGTGGTGAAGATCGAGAGTGTGTCGACCAGGGTGGCGTACCTGATACTCAGAATATCCGCAAGATATTCGCTGAAGGTCATACAGGTCTACGCCCCAACCTCGGCACACCCCGACGACGAGGTAGAGACCATGTATGAGGATATCTCCAGAGCCATACACGGTTTCAAAACTCACTATACCGTTGTCATGGGGGACTTCAACGCGAAACTGGGCAAACGAGACGAGGATGAGATGCAAGTGGGGCAATTTGGAGTTGGACGTCGGAACCACCGGGGTCACCTACTGGCCAGTTTTTTGGAGAAGGAGGGCCTCTATATGATGAACTCCTTCTTCAAAAAGCTTAAACATAGGAAGTGGACCTGGCAGAGCCCTGATGGTGCAACAAAAAATGAGATCGGCTTCATCATGTCAACCAGGAAGCAAATGTGATCAATTCGGTAAAAACCGGGAGCGATCACCGCATGGTAAGAGGCACATTGAACATTAATATTAAGCTTGAAAGGTCTCGACTGATGAAGTCCACGCTCCGTCCAGCACAGATTCAGGTCCAAAACCCCGAGAGCTTTCAGCTCGAACTCCAGAATCGTTTCGAGTGCCTGGGGAGCTCAGTGGACGAATACAATGACGGGTTCGTGGAAGCTGTCCATACGGTCGGGTCTAAGTTTTTCAAGACCCGTCGTACAGATAGAAACAAAAAGCTCTCTGATCCTACTCTCAAGCTTATAAAGGAAAGGCGTGAGATGATCCTGCAGTCTTCAGATGAGGCGTGCAAATATCGGCAGCTCAATAGACAGATCTCTAAATCCTTGAAAAGAGACCTCCGCCGCTTTAACACTGAGCGTATTAAAGACGCGATTGAGCGAAATAAAGGCTCCAAGGTATTTGCAAGGGATCTGGCTATTGGGCAGAGCCAGCTCACGAGACTGAAGACCGACGATGGCAGGATCGTATCCGCCAAACCGGAGCTTCTGAGGGAGATCGAGACATTCTATGGGCAGTTGTACACATCAATCAGCAAGCCCGTTGCGAGTCTAGCAAACGACCCAAGAGCTAGATTGACCCGACACTATACCGAAGATATCCCGGACGTCAGCCTGTACGAGATTGGGATGGCTCTGAAACAGCTTAAAAACAACAAGGCGCCGGGTGATGACGGAATCACGGCTGAACTTCTGAAGGTGGGTGGAAAACCGGTCCTTAAGGCCCTTCAGAAGAAGTTTGATGCCGTCATACTCGAGGGCAAAACGCCACAGGCATGATGCAGGGGTGTGGTGGTACTCTTCTTCAAGAAGGGCCACAATGCCCGGCTGAAAAATTATAGGCCCATCTCACTTCTTAGCCATGTCTACAAGTTGTTTTCAAGAGTCATCACGAATCGTCTCGCGCGCAGGTTTGACGATTTCCAGCCTCCCGAACAAGCTGGATTCCGAAAAGGCTTTAGCACCGTAGACCACATACATACGCTGCGGCAGGTCATACAGAAGACCGAAGAGTATAAGCCTTCGATTCGATCGAGACTTGGGCTGTACTGCAATCTCTCCAACGGTGCCAGATCGACTACCGGTACATTGAGGTGTTGAAGTGTTTGTACAAAAACGCCACCATGTCAGTCCGTCTTCAGGATCAGACCTCGAAACCAATCCTTCTCCAGCGCGGCGTGAGACAGGGAGACGTCATTTCTCCGAAACTGTTCACTGCTGCGCTGGAGGATGTCTTCAAGGTTCTGGATTGGAAGGCGCTTGGCATCAACGTTAATGGCGAGTACATCACTCACCTTCGGTTTGCCTACGACATAGTGGTCATGGCTGAGACCATGGAGAGCCTCAGTACAATGCTCGATGACCTCAATAGAGCTTCCGAAAGAGTGGGTCTTAAAATGAACATGGACAAAACCAAGGTCATGATGAATGCCCATGTAACACCCACTCCTATCGAGATCGGAGACTCTTTACTTGAAGTTGTAGATGATTATGTCTAACTAGGACAAACGATCCAGTTGGGTAGATCCAACTTCGAGAAAGAGGTCAACCATCGAATCCGACTCGGCTGGGCGGCTTTCGGGAAGTTGCGTGGTATCTTCTCGTCCAATTTACCGCAATGTCTCAAGACAAAAGTCTATGACCAGTGTGTGTTGCCAGTGATCACCTATGGGACCGAGACGTGGTCGCTCACAATGGACCTTATCAGAAAGCTTAAAGTCACCCAAAGGGCAATGGAGAGGGCTATGCTCGACATTTCCTTGCGTGATCACGTCAGAAATGATGATATCCGCAGGAGAACCAAAGTTACCGACATAGCCCGAAGAATTGCCAAACTTAAGTGGCAGTAGGCAGGGCACGTTGCTCGCAGAACAGATGGCCGTTGGGGCCGAAAAGTTCTGGAATGGCGACCGCGAACCGGAAGACGATATGTTGGAAGGCCTCCCACTAGGTGGACCGATGACCTGGTTAAGGTTGCGGGAAGGCGCTGGATGCGAGACGCACGGGATCGGTTAATGTGGCGACGCCTGGGGGAGGCCTATGTCCAGCAGTGGACGTCTTTTGGCTGAAATGATGAATGATGATGATGATATAACGTCGGAGCAAGGAAATAGTTGTATCTTTTAGATTGGATGAAATGACACCTTTTACTTTCACATATTAGGCCCTTACGTCTTTTATTGATAACTCGGTATGGGGTCGCAGCATGCTGAATAAAGACAGTATTTAAAATAAAAAGTTGTCTGACCGTCAATACTTGACAATATTTGTATAGGTCAGCAGTCGAGAACGTGTTTTTTTTAAATTACTGACTTTTAGGATGGCTCTTTGGGCTCTCTCCAGTTTTAGAAGGAGCGTTTTTGGCGCACCACCCCAGGACGATATGCAGTAACTTAGGAGAGATTGGCATAGCGCAAAATAAACCTAGATATTATATATAATATAGATATAGAGCTACGTGGCGTAGGGTTTTGAAGATGTAGATTAGTTTTCTAATTCTATTTTGAAGAAGCTCAATGTGGAGAGAGAATGAAAGATTCGTATCAATTGTTATGCCTAAATATTTTTTACTTGTGTTAGTCTGGGACAGTCACAGGTCTGGTTAGAGGACAAAGAACACAAATGGGCGATAAGGGATAGTGAGGGCGGAGGTTGGGCAGACTCACGGAACGAGAAAGTCTTGTAGTTTGTTTTGTCAGTGTTGAGGGTCAATGAATTGCCAGCTGACCACGTCTTAATGACATTAAAACCAGTCTGCGCCCTACTAAAGACCTCCGGCCACGAGTCACCAATGAACGTCAGTGCGGTATCGTCCGCAAACGCCGTAACCTTGGTGTCATCTAGTTTTATTTGACAAAGTTCATTAATGTATACAAGGAACAGCGTCGGCCCGAGCACACTACCTTGTGGGACTCTGGATGTTATGGGAAGTTCACTACTCATGTGATTTTCAATTGTAACATACTGAGTTCTTTTATTTAGGTAATCACTTAAAATCGCGAGAGATTGACCCCTAACACCGATCTTTTCTAGTTTGAAAAGCAAGAGGGGAATGGAAACTGTGTCAAATGCTTTCGCAAGGTCCAGGAAAATAGTGAGGACTTTTTTCTTACTGTCCAGGTTTTTGACGATATGGTTGGTAAGATCTAACACTGCATTTGAGGTGGACATGTTACGTCTAAAACCATACTGGTTTGGAGATAATAAGTCTTTGTCTTCCAGAAATTTAACTAAACGTTTATTTATAATTCTCTCCAGTATTTTAGACAGTATTGTTAGAACAGCTATCGGGCGGTAATTTGAGACACAGCCTCCACTCCCACTCTTGTAAATAGGATGGATTAGGCCCTTTTTAAAAAATGAAGGAAAAGTGCCAGTCTCAAGGCAGAGGTTATACACATGAGTCAAGACGGGGACAAGTTGGCATTTATATCGCTTGAGGAGAGCAGTAAGAATATTGTCCCAACCAACGGCACAGTCTGATTTAAGAGACATCAAAATAGATTCGACCTCATTACTGTCAGTTGGGAGTATAACGAATTAATTGCAAGGTGAGGTTACGGAATCATTTTGTTGGGACTGTAAAGGGTGTGTTGGGACTATTCGAATCATAAAAAATATATATACAAATTCTACAGCACAGATTAAGCTCGAAACCATAGGAGAAGAATTTCAGATCCTCAGAGGAGTAAGGCAGGGCGACCCTTTATCCCCGAAGATTTTCTCGGCTGTGTTGGAAGAGGTGTTTAGGGAGTTGGACTGGCAAAAATACGGCATTAACATTAATGGAACATTACTTAACCATCTGCGATCCGCAGACGATCTAGTCTTAATATCAGACAACCATTTAACACTCCAAAAGATGTTGCAAGAGCTCGCAGAGGGAAGCATTAAAGTGGGCCTTTCTATGAACAAGGAGAAAACAAAGTTAATGACAAACAGCATTGAAGAGACCTTCAGTATTGGCAGAGAAAAGACAGACTATTGGAACTCGTATATCTACCTGCGACAACTTATTTCATTCAACAGACAAATGGAACAAGAGATAGAGAGACGTATAACTAGCACATGGAACAGGTATTGGTCACTCAAAGAAGTAATGAAAAACGACCAATACCCTATATCCTCGAAGCAAAGCTCTTTAATGCAGGTATTCTTCCATGTCTCACTTACGGCTGTCACACATGAGCATTGACTCATAAAACCCTTCAAAAAATTACATCGTGCCAGAGAGGCATGGAACGTAGAATTTTAAACATTAGGAGAAAAGACAAAAAGAGAGCTAAAGATTTGAGGAAAATCACCAAACTTAATGATGCTACCTTCCATACAAAAATAATGAAATGGTGATGGGCTTGACATATATGCTCCGCGACTGATAAAATAAGTGGTCTAAGGCTATAACTGAATGGCAAGTTAGGGATGGTTCAAAGAGAAGCAGAGGCAGACAACGCAAACGCTGGGACGATGATATAGTGGAGGTAGCTGGTGCCCTGTGGGCCAGAGCTACACGAGACCGTGACAATTGGAAGAGCCTGGGAGAGGCCTATGCGTTAAGGGACGCGCTGATGGACGACGCCGAAGTGCAATAATTAGTTTTATCTAGTATATAAATTGTATTGTATGTAATTAGTTTGGCAGTAAATAAAGGCTTATTATTATTATTTTATACCAAGAAATAAAGAGCATACATACACATAGGTGACATCCCAAAATGGACGATTTTGTACAGATTTTTGTCAATATTTACTTTTGTTTAATTTTATCTCAAAAAGAGGCTCGAAAACATATGCTTTATTTAATTAGAAACATAAATTCTTTAACATTGGGTAGTATTTAACGCGGATATTCTTTATAGACCCTTAAATGCTAACCCGAAAAAATGCCCCTAAGTGTCACGTTGCCAAGTTATTCGGAGTGAGAGTTGGCTGAGTGACTCCTAATCCCTTTTAAGTGGATTTTTAAATAAATAACTGGTCTGTTCTTTAAATTTCCAGGCAGTAAGTTCCTAACATTTTCTTTTTTTTTTATAGTGTGGTTTAATTTAATATTATCATAATGTTGATAATAATAAAAAATCAACAGTGTCGATAGAGTCGAATCGTTTATGCCTTCTTCAATTTAAATATCACTTATGGCTGCTATATAAATCGAACCACGTAGCTTAATCCTAGTATTTTGATTCCCCACCATTGTATAACGCAACTAATTATTAAATTATAAAGTGTGGATACCGGTGGATTCGTGAATCCTTCAACCTATTTGGCCATTATTTTAGGCTAACAATTCAGGAAAAGCGGCTTTAACTGAAACTATTACCAACCAATTCGATTTTTTACCATAATTTGAGATAACTTAATTTTCGGAAATTAAGACAAACTATTACGATAGAATATTTGGTGCCGAAATTCTGTAATATTGGGGCGTTTTTGCGGGGATTTCCATTTTGGGACCCTTAAATACTTACTCGTAACAATGCCCCTAAGTGTTGCGTGCCAATATTCAGATGACAATTTCTCTTAAGCAAGAGTTGCTTGAGCGAATCAGAATCCCTGTTATGCGGATTTTATAATAACTAACTGTTATGCTCTTGATATTTCCAGACAGTAAGTACCTTAAATTTAAATCACTATTTTAATAAGTGTGACATATATTTAGATAATTATAATCTTGATAATCATGAAAAGACAAAGAACCGTGTTGATAGGGTCAAATCGTTCATACCGATGTTATTTTGTTTTTCTTGCGTAAGAACGCAAAATACCTTTTAATTTACATTTCCAAGCAGACTGCTTTATGTGTATTTAACAAGTTGGACTGAATGTTAAAAAACGTTACATCAAGACCTTGTTTTCATTACACTAAAACTCTTTTAATGCTCTGGCTATTTCGTTACACATACATCTGTTCCGTTAATTGGATTATTATTGGTTTATTTTTAAATCGCAACTGTGTGTCTGTTCACATCACGAAAAAAAGTGAAATCAACCTTGCAAATAGTGTAACCCAGTTACTGCAGAGGGCGTGGTGTGTCGGTCAGATAGGCAGTCGCTTTATATAAAATACTGATACTTAGCTCTATCTGGTTAGTCTGGAAACTGACCCACTATTTATTTGAAAATTCTAGGTGGGTTGATTGTCATGTCCCTCGAATTGTTTATTGATATTAATCCCTCGATTAATATCAATAGACAATACGTTATAACTGTCAGTTTGATAATTCAAGAAGGAGTCGAGTTTGAGGACATGACTTGAAAATTGTTTAATAGGGCTAAATATAAAATTCCTTAATATCATCTTGCTAATCCATACAAACACTAGGGTGGAACAAATTTTTTATTACTTATTTTTATTTGGAATAGTTGTATTAAGTTCCCACTGCTGGGACACAGTCCTCCTCTCTGTGAGAGGGAATGGGCCGTAATCCACCACGCTGGCCCAGTGCGGGTTGGTAGATGTCACATGTCTTCGAATTTTTGGTTCTAGGACATGCCGGTCAAAAACATATTTAAATATAGTTAGCTAGCAGCTGCAATCAAAAAATCATTATTTTGGATTAAAATAAGAAGGATAAGACAGAAACTACGCGAGAAAATTTGATCAGAAGATAGAATAACAGACATTCCTGCAGTATATTTCGTGGAAGGAAAGACATGACGGCTATAGTATATTATGATACAAGTGAGATAAGTTGCATATTACACACGAGTGAGTAATTCAGCCGATTGTGTACTGACCAGAGCTCACGAGTTTCATACGACGTTTTTCAACACATTTTCGAGGGAAAGCAAACATGTTCTTATGGCATAAATCGTTTAATTATTAAAATAATTGGTGAATGTACAATTTTCCAAGGGATATTGGATTGATTTGGATGGCAATTTCACAGTTTGTGTTACATTGGTGCTTGCCATTTCTTTAGTACTTTCTTTTTCTTCTTGTATAAATGTCGGCGACAAAGGCAAATCATAGAAATTACTGAAAGTAGTAGGCACCAAATAACTCATGCTACGAGATATATATGGTTGTGGTTCGGCCAAAAGCTTTTTTGCCTTTGGCTCAAAATTAATGGCTTGCCACTGATTTTCGCCTTGTTATGAATCTTCTATATATGTTTCAGCGACTGCGTCTGGTTGCCAGAGGTTTTACTCAAATTGAGGGGATTGATTATTGTGATACGTTTTCACCAATATTCTCATTGTGGAGTGCCTAGTTAGGCACTCCACAATGAGAATATTGTTTTCATTAGCAGCTCAAATGAATCTTAATATGGATCATGTAGATGTCACTACAACTTTTCTCAATGGAACATTGGAGGAAAGAATTTATATGGAACAGCCTCAAGGTTTTTGTAATAATAATAATGGTGACAAAATCTGGTTATTACTTAAAGGGATTTATGGACTCAAGCAGGTTAGCAGCATTTGGAATGTTAAAGTACATGAATTGTTAATTAAAAATGACTAATTACAATCTAAATGTGAACCATGTGTGTATACAAAAAGAAATGGAAAGAATATCACTATAATTGCGTTATATGTTGATGATTTCTATATATTTTACAGTAATCAAAATAATGAGTTATTAGCCCTGCTTGAAACCAATTTTGAGATTAAAAATCTAGGAACATTAAAATGCTGCTTAGGAATAAATGTAACTTGAGATAGATGTAAGAATTTTATAAAACTTGAAAAATGTCAATATATAAAAAAAAAATATAATCAGATTTGGTATGGAGAATTGTAAAACAGTATCCACACCAATGATGACAAATTGTAAACTACAAAAGGCAGATAGCACTATGTGTCTAGATGATGATACATGTAGGTATAGAGAGCTTCTAGGTTGCCTGATGTACCTTTCTGTTTGCACTAGACCTGACATAGCTTACCCGTGCAGCTAGTTGAGTCAGTTTAGTCATGCGTTTGATAAGTCTCATTGGCAAGCAGCTAAACGCTTTCTGAGATATTTAGCCGGAACACTAAATTACTATCTATAATTCTATGGATCTGGTAATTTGGATATAACAGCTTATTCGGATGCTAGTTGGGCCAATGAGATAGTTGACCGTAGGTCTTATACGGGGTTTGTAGTTAAACTTGGCCGTAATTTTATCAACTGGGAGGCACGCAAGCAGAGATGTGTAGCGTTGAGTAGCACGGAAGCGGAGTATCTCTCCATTGGTGATGTATCAAAAGATCTTTGCTTTATTAATAATTGCTTGGTTGAAATTTTGAATACAATAATAGTTATTACATTATATAATGATAATCAAAGTGCGCATAAAATATTAGAATCTAAAGAGTATTGTCATAAGCGCACTAAGCATATCGATTTACGTTATCATTTTGTTAAAGGTCTTGTTCAAAAAGGTTTCTTATGTGTTAAGTATTTACCGACCGGAGAGATGATTGCTGATGTTTTTACAAAGCCTCTAGGTGCAGTTAAGCATAAGCAATTTGTCAAACAGTTAAATTTGTTGGAGCATTAGTTGGGTATAGTTTTGTATAGCATTGTTGAAATACTTAGCTGTTTATAATGATATTATAATCATCAACATCATATCAGCCGAAAGGCGTCCACTGCTGGACATAGGCCTCCCCCAAGCGTCGCCACATTGACCGATCCCGTGCGTCTCGCAACCAGCGGATTCTCGCAACCTTCACCAGGTCATCGGTCCACCTGGTGGGAGGCCTTCCAACGCAACGTCTTCCGGTTCGTGGTCGCCATTTCAGAACCTTTCTGCCCCATCGGCTATCCGTTCTGCGAGAAATGTGCCCTGCCCACTGCCACTTAAGAAGAAAGATCAGGAGGCGCTGCTGCGGGATGCTGGTGTCATTGATTGGACGGATGTTTTTGAGAGTTCAAGTATCAACGAGATGGTTCACATTTTCAACTCTCAAATATTAAGTCTTTACGAACGTCATGCTCCTAGAGTTAGAGTAAAATATATCCCGGCACCCTGGCTCACTCCTGCTATTAAGGATGCAATGGCAGTTAGAGACCGAGCTAAAAGGAGGTTAAAGCGCCGTCCTTCCGAGCACAACCTGAGTTCGTATAGAGAGATGCATAATCGCTGTAGTCGTATGTGTAGAGATGCAAAGAGACGCTACTTCCATAAATCTCTTGACAACCGGAACTCCTCTGAAGTCTGGAAGCTTTTGAAAACTGTCGGCATTGGTAAGTCTCCTGCCGCTTCTAGCAAAGGCAAAATTGACGTGTGTGCTCTAAACAAACATTTTTCACTTTCACCCGTTACGTTGGATCCACACGTCAAATTATCTACATTAAATAAACTTTCCGTTTTGCCAGTGCCGCGGTGTTCGTCTTTCGATTTCAGTCCTGTGAGTGAAAGTGATGTCAAAAAATCTATTTGTGTTATCTCCTCCTCCGCTGTTGGGAATGACGGGCTTTGCTCAAGAATGATTTCTCCTATCCTCTCCACATTACTTCCCGTTTTGACCCACATTTTTAACTTCTCCTTGTTTTCTTGCACTGTTCCCGATGCTTGGAAGCTAGCCCATATTATTCCACTACCCAAAATCCCTAACCCGGTCACACTGACTGATTTCAGACCCATTTCCATACTTCCTTATCTTTCCAAAGTTCTTAAGCACATTGTCCATCAGCAATTGTCTCTGTTTCTCTCTAATAATGATCTTCTTAGTCCTTTTCAATCTGGTTTCCGGCCCGGTCACAGCACTGTTACAGCTCTTTTAAAGGTTACTGACGATATCCGCCGGGCTATGGACCACAAATCTCTTACTTTACTTGTACTTCTGGATTTCGAAATCCTTCTTGGGATCCTTAAATCTTTCAATTTCTCCTCTTCCACTATTGATTGGTTCAACTCCTATCTTGGAGGCCGCTCGCAGCGGGTACACCTCGACGAGACTTCTTCGGATTGGTGCTCTCTTACTGCGGGTGTGCCACAAGATGCGGAGGCCGCTGTGACCGCCATTAACAGTGACCTGGAATTAATTGGGGAGTGGTCACGGTCCTTTGGGCTGCAAATCAACCCTAAGAAGTCTCAGGCCATGGTCATCGGCGGTAGGCATATGCGAAACAGGCTGGATGTTGCGGTGCTGTCTCCTCTCAGTTTGAATGGAGTTCAAATTGCATACGCTAGGACGGCTAAAAACATGGGGGTGATCATGGACTCCTATTTATCATGGACTGCCCATGTCGCTGAAGTCAGTCGCAAGGTGCACTACACTTTCCACTCGCTGAAGTGCCTCCAGAGCTTTTTGCCCTTGAACACCAAAATTTCGCTTGCCCAAACTCTTATTCAGCCCATCATCGACTACGCCGACGCCTGTTATTTGGATGCCACCGAGGAGCTTTTAAATAAACTTGAGCGTTTGCAAAATATATGTATTCGTTTTGTTTTCAATCTCAAAAGGTATGACCATGTTTCAGGCTTTCGCAAAATGCTCAAGTGGCTCCCTATTCGACTTCGCAGGAACTCTCGGATTTTGTGTTTGCTATTTAACGTCCTTCACAACCCTAAAATGCCTTCTTACCTCCGCGAACGCTTCTCCTACTCCCGTCCTTCCGATGCGCTTTGCAGGTCGCATCTTAAGCATCTCCTTGAAACACCTTCCCACACTACCGACTTTTACTCCTACTCCTTTACTGTGCATGCGGTGCGGTTGTGGAACTCGTTACCGCCTGATATTAGGGACTGCCAAACTCTTGCAGTTTTTAAAAAGAGAGTGAAAGAGCATTATCTTTCCATTCCGTCTTAGTTGCATATAATTATGTATTATTATTTAAGTATTTATGATATTAGTTAGTATTTATTATTGTAATATTTAATTTAATAAAATGCATGTATATAAGAGTATATATTAATTATCTATACAGTATTCTTCTTTATTGTGAATTGTTTAATATATTTTTCTTTTTATCGTTCTACACACGGTGTCTACATATCTTTTTTTGCAATTCTCCTCTCGCAGGTATGCTGGAAGAGATTTCGTTAGAAATAAGCATACCTTTGTACCTATTTTCTGTTCCTTCTTCTTGTCTATTTATTATGTGTGTGAACATTAATGGTTAAATAAAATAAAATAAATAAGTTTGGCAATTCTTCGGGCTATGTCGGTAACCTTGGTTCTCTTGCGGATCTCTACCATTCGAGCTCCAATTCCGAGCATAGCCCTCTCCATTGCCCTTTGAGTGACTGTAAGCTTTCTGATGAGGCCCATTGTAAGCGACCACGTCTCAGAGCCATATGTCATCACTGGCAACACACACTGGTCATAGACTTTCGTCTTGAGACACTGTGGTAAGTGAACGAGTGGATACCGCGCAACTTCCCGAACGCTGCCCAGTCGAGTCAGATTCGACGGTTGACCTCTTTCTCGAAGTTGGCCCTACCCAACTGGATCGTTTGTCCCAGGTAGACATAGTCGCCCACAACTTCGAGGGTAGAGTCTCCTACCTTGATAGGAGTGGGTGTAACATGGGCATTCAACATTACCTTGGTTTTGTCCATGTTCATTCTAAGACCCACTCTTTCGGAAGCTCTATTGAGGTCATCGAGCATTGTACTGAGGTCTTCCATGGTCTCAGCCATAACCACTATATCGTCGGCAAACCGAAGGTGAGTGATGTACTCGCCATTGACGTTGATGCCTAGCCCTCTCCAGTCCAGAACCTTGAAGACATCCTCCAGTGCAGCGGTAAACAGCTTTGGAGATATGACGTCTCCCTGTCTCACACCTCGCTGCAGAAGGACTGGTTCCTAGGTCCGATCCTGAAGTCGAACTAAGATGGTGGCGTTTTTGTATAAACACTTCAATGCACTTCAACACTTCGATGTACCGGTAGTCAATTTGGCACCGTTGGAGAGACTGCAGTACAGCCTAAGTCTCGATCGAATCGAAGGCTTTCTCGTAGTCCACAAACGCTAAACAGAGAGGCAGGTTGTACTCTTCGGTCTTCTGTATAACCTGCCGCAGCGTATACGGTGCTGAAACCTTTACGGAACCCGGCTTGTTCGGGAGGCTGGAATCGTCAAACATGCACGCGAGACGATTCATGATGACTCTTGAAAACAGCTTGTAGACATGGCTAAGAAGCGTGATGGGCCTATAGTTCTTCAGTAAGGCATTGTCACCCTTCTTGAAGAAGAGTACCACCACACCCCTGCACCATGCCTGTGGCGTTTTCCCTTCGAGTATGACGGAATCAAATAGGCTCTGAAGGGCCTCAAGGATTGGTTTTCCACCCGCCTTCAGAAGTTCGGCCGTAATTCTGTCGTCACCCGGTGCCTTGTTGTTCTTAAGCTGTTTCAAAGCCATCCTAATTCCATAGAGGCTGACGTCCAGAATGTCTTAGGTATAGTGTCGGGTCAATCTAGCTCTAGGGTCAACATTACATGTGCGACGTGCCAGCTGCTTTAAAGCGTTCGCGCGTTTGGGTGGGAATCTAGAATATTGTCAAGGAACTAATTAACGTAATTCAAAGTAATGTAATTCTCAAAGCAAGCGTAGCGTTCCTTCCTCTGACCTTCCGTTAGGTAAATAATGCACTTTGCAATCCCTTTGTCTAATTAACTTCATACATCACTATTGTTTTACTAATATATTCCTTATGGCTAACAAACAGAAAAGTGTGCTGGGAAGTTTGTTTCATCATTTCTTCTTACTAGCTATTACACCTAGGAAATGATGGCGGGATGGGCGGTTTTAGGCTGTCTGTTGGCGAGTTGATCTCATCAACTCCAGTTATTTCCTGAGTTAAAACTCCCTGCCAAATTAGTTACTTGTATTTGTACTAATTCTTGACTTGTATATTCACTATCAGCGACCAATATTAGGTCTTTGGTTTAATACTCTATACATTAGTGTAAAGGGTTTCTCACACAAACTTTAGTTAATTATAACAAATTAGTTTATATCGCTTTAGTTACATTTTATCCTTCTAAACCACTTCCAAGTTATAATTTTATATCTATGAATTCCAAAACAAAAAAAAAAACAATTTGGAATCACTAATGTCGGAAGAGAATTATCCAAGCCAGGTGACGAAAATTCATTGTACTTACAGCGCGGAATGGAGCGCGCTGTATCTCTATTATCAAAAGAGCCGACTTTAACACTAAATCTAAAGCAGTTTTGAAAAACGAAATTTTTTATCAGCCTAGGGTCTTTTAGGAACAGTCACACATTGTGTGCTTAATTTGGTATTTCTGGCGGGGTTAACTCTATCAATTGTTCATCTTCTGCATCAAAACTTGACATTTTAAAATAATTTACTACACAGCGATAAATACGATAAAAACAAAATTATTGTAATGGGAAATGGCGCGCAAATTTATTTTTTATACAAACTCCTTAAAAATTATATTTTTAGTGATAAAATGCAAATATTTTATTATTTTATAACAAATTATTGTTAATTATGTATAATTTGATGGAAATAAATGTTTGTATAACTTAATTAGGGACGTACGTAAGGTACTAATTTAACTTTGCAGGGATAATTCTATTATACACTAATGTGTAATGTTATTACGCACGTGTGTTTTATAGCTCAGTTTTTGGCACTAAAAGCGATGTAATAAGGATCTCTTAACGAGCAATTGTGTTGAAAAAATTGTTTTCAAAGGATTGAAGAGGTTTAGAGTGGTTGTACAAGAGGAACATATTTCGATTTTAAAAGAACCAGGTTCTGTTTATGTTGGGTATGTGGTTCCAACATCGGGCAGTGCAATAAATATTGAAAAAGCTATTCACAGCTTTTTGATGACTGAAAAGATATCACCAGAGAGTTTAATGGCTGTTGGCTGTGATGGACCAAATTCAGGAAAATTCGGCGGTATGATTCGTCAATTGGAAAAAAGATATCTCGACCATTGCAATGGATAATTTGCTTCTTACTCGCCTAACGAGAGCGCCAATGAGTTGCCATTGAGGCATTTCGTGAGAATAGTGGTCCCTGTTTTTAATCAAAACAATTACTTTGCTCATCCAGAAAACTTTTGTTGAGTATGATAACAAATTCACGTTAACACATTAAAGTACTCGCTGCAATATGCATGTTAAAGGTTCGGCAAGTGATTAAAAATTCTGTTTGAGTTGCCAAATGTGATGTTATTGCACATTCTTCAGAGACTTAATTGACTGGCAATAAAAAATATACGAACCCCCAATATGATGACAAGATCTAATTGAAAATGGAGGATATGTAGTTTTGGAGTTTATGAGATAGCCTTGCCACACCCAGGCTGTGGAAATATCAGTAAAAGTTGTGACAGAAGCAGCTCTAAGTTTATGCGATAAGACAAGAAGAGAGTGATTCATTAAGTCAAATTAAAAAAATTATAAAAATAAATTTTAATTAGCATCTCGAAAGCTCATGCCAAAGTTTGAGACGAAAAAGGATTTGTGCTATAAAAATGACGTTATTCATACAGTAAATAACTTTTTGAACCTGTGTTTACTTGTGAAATAAATGATTTCATTAATAAAGATATACTTACTATTATTTTAACATTTACATGCATACCATATTATATTAACTTATCATTGTGTAATATACAAAACAACAATAAAAAACTTAAAAATGAAATTTCATGTCTTTGGTGGGAGCTTAAGCTGTCGATCTAGAACTGGAACTGAACCCCTTAATTTTCAAATTAAGAGGTGTTATTAACAATTATATAAAGCATCTTTTACCTGGTATACCAACACGAAATGTGAAAAAAAAATCTTACTTATGTGTTTCATCCTAACAAACACTAAGCCAATTAGTTGCGATGCCCATGAACGATTTCAATATAAGAAGATACCGGAACTTTCGGTCCTAGTCGGTGTTTTATAATTATGATAATATTTATAATACATTTATGAAAATTATTGCGATGACAAAATATTAATCTTATTTCCTTTTGCATTTTCAGAAAGTAAGTTATCATAATCTTTGGCCAATTTTTAAAGTTAGTTTGAAGGACCACCACGTAATTCAGTCGCAATGAGGACGGTAAAACCCTCGAGTAATGTCAATAGACAATCCTTTTTCTTACTTACATTATAAATGGGAAAGTTTGGGATTTTGGATGGATGTGTGTGTGGATGTATGTTTATTACTCAATCAGACCAGGTCTAGATCCGTTCAGCCGTGCTGGCTGAACCTGGATAAAATTTGCCACAGAGAAGATGATTATAGGAATTATTCGGTTTAGGACAGATTCTGGTTTGGGAAGATTCTTGTAACTGCAGATTATTTGACAGATATTTTACAGTCATCTACAGAAGTATTATGTTAGGATTATATACAAAAGTGTGCATTGATTGAAAAACTTATTTGTTGCGGATAAAAGGTTCTACGCTTGACCTGATCTGATCTGGTCAGATCAGGAGCAATATCATGTGGTTTCTATAGTCTTAAATCATGTGATATTTATTTATATATACTTTATTGTACACCAAGATAAAACAATACAAAAAAAAACATAAAAATTAAAACAAACATACAACAGGCGGCCTTATCGCGCTCTGCGATCTCTTCCAGGCAACCTTGAATGGATAGAGATAGCCTGGACACGACATGGGGTTGCACTTGGTGCAAATTTGAAATCATACAAGTATTACTAAATACAATTAGGTACTAAAACAAACTACTAAAATAGATACATAAATACATACATACAAAATAATCTAATTATACAAACAAGTAAACAATACAGCTTAAACAAGTACAGGATCACAGAGACAGGTAATGTTTCCTTATAAGTTTTTTAAAGACAGGCAACGACTGAGCACGTTTAATTGAGTCAGGCAATGCATTCCACAAACGAGCAGCCTGGACAGTAAATGATTTATCAAAGAACATAGTGGAATGCACAGGCATTTTAAGTCGCAAATTTTCTGATGACCTAAGAGATTTCGTGTGGGAATCGCAGATAAACTGAAAAACTGTGATAAATCCTCGTCAGATAGCGGTCGCGGTTAGCGGTCTACCTTTTATAGCAGAACTTTTTATGTCATAATATTATTATGAATAACAACGGATAGAATAAACATCATTTCGCAGAAAATCGTTTGGCATACACTCATTTATCATACATTCAAACTCATAATTTTGTTAGTCAGAATCATCTATATGCATAAATTTCATATCGATAGTCATTAAAAGGCAGAACCATCATATCGCAGAAAGTTCACAGTCAGAATCGTCTTTTGGCATACACTTCTTATCCATATTAATTGTAATACTCATCTATCACGTTACAGATAATTCATAGTTATATTTCTTACCGTAATAAAAGATTGATTGAACACATTTTTTTGTGTTTTAATTCGCTGTATGAAGCATGCAAACAAGCATACACCATGCATGCAGCAAGCATGCAGCATGCAAACAAGCATACATCATGAATGCAGCCAGCATGCAGCTTTCAAACAAGCATGCAGCATTCAAACAAGCATACACCATGCATGCAGCAAGCATCACATGCTCACTTGCAAGCATGCAGCATGCAAGTGAGCATGCAGCATGCAGCAGGCATGGTTTCTGTCACGGCTCCGGCGCTGCGGTTCTCCGGCGGTCCCACGCGAGCTTATCGTCGCAGATGGTTTTAAAGCTCACCACCGCAGCTTCGGCTTGCTGGCCGGCTTCACCGGCTAGCCACAGCCGCGGCGGCGACCGTTATTAAACCACCTACTCCTCAGCTCGCAGGCCGCCTCGCCCCTACGCGCCTACGTGGGCTTAAATTACACTCTAGGGGTAGGGCAGACAAGACTACGTGGAGTCGGTTTTGCAGCGATTCGTTTCTGTCACTAACTTTTGTAACACAATATATCGATTTTTTAAGACAGTATTTCAATTTTAATTTCTAGGTTGAAAATGCTTTTTTTATAGAAATGCCTAGTAAAATTATTCCAAATGAATTTCGGCCATCTTATAATATGGCAATTGAAATTATGCCAAATAAAATTCTGCCATCTTAAATGTAAGCCATTGTAAATTCGGACATAGAAACATTCGGTTGTATTAGTTATTTCAAACAATAGTTATATTAAATATGTTTTATGCCTTGAGAATATTCTTTTATAGAAGATTATGCCAAGTGTGTTATGCCAAATAAGTTTAGGAGCATCAAGATTCTGCCAGATAGAGGGAACCCCGCGGTTAGTCTTGTCAGATCAGATCAAAATCAAGTCGTATGGAGCGATGCGACCTAATTTCGCCGCTCACATAGTACAAATAGTGATTTGCCAAATAAAATTTACAAAAGTATTAACAGATCAGGTTCTGTATTGGTTCATGATAATGGCACCCATGACGAAATTTTCGAACAGTCGGCGCCATCTTTGATTTTGATTTTGTTACCTTTGCTAATTACCTTTAATAAGGTTTTTAGTTTGAAATTGTCTTTAAATATACCATTACACAAATTGTATGGTTTATGTTGTCATGTTACTTCTGCCGTGTAACGAGTTTGCCAAAAATAGAATCTGCCGTAACAAGAATCTGCCCAGACCAAAATCTATCCTAAACCGAATAATCCGATTATATATTATAGTCTGAAATAGGCTACTTTTTATCCCGGTATAATGTTCCCTTGGAATAAGAAAATACTTTGCACGCAGGCGAATCTTAGTATTTTTAACTGGCAATTTGACGATTTAAGGCGGAGTCGAGTAGAGATCTTAACTTGGAAATTACTTAATTTAAACCTTTCTAATATTATTCAAATTCCTTGCTATAATTGTAATCTTAATCTTACTAATCTGTACTATATCCTACTTCCTACTAAAATCCTACTATCCTACTATAATATTATAAATGCGAAAGTTTGTTAGGATGTATGTACTCTTTCACGCAAAAACTACTAAACGGATTTGGATGAAACTTTACAGTAATATAGGTTATACATCAGAATAACACATAGGCTACAATTAATATTTTTTTTTTGTAATTTGTAATAACGATAAATATCAAGTAAGTCGGAAAAAATTCTGTCCTCTGAGAGCTATCTTCGCGTGCGCTGCTTAAACCGTTGGAGATACAATAATATAATGTACCGTAGGATTGTTTGCCTTAAATAGTTCTAAATAAAAGTCCGCGACAGCATATATCTACCTTTTATGTGGAAGCCACTATGACCAAAATAATGAACCCTAAATACAATTAAATTGGATACTTTTTTACAATGCATATTTACTCTTATCAAAATCGACATATTTGTCGCTTTAAATATTTAATTTAGACAAACTTTGTCTTTTACACTAAGTAATTTGAACGAGTTATCACGATAAGATTGACTTGAATGGAGCTCGAGCGACAAAAATTCCCGCGGCGGGTAAAGCGGGGGAGCGGCGGGAGATAAATACAAATTATTCTAATCCTTTCAGTTTTGCTCGCTGCTGCCGAACGAAGTAATTCATTTCAATCAATTCAATAACATTACATACTAATCCTTGACTGACACGAACAGTAAACGAAAGTAACCTTTGTTGGTCCCGTTTGTTAATCAGTGTCATTATATGTTTCATGGCTGTGCTGATCTGGTTGTGATGAAATTTGATATGGATAATCTCAAGCCTGGGGAAGGACATAGGCTACTTTTTATCAACACAACACACAGGCGAAGTTTTTAATAAAACTGTAACTTAATTGACTAACACACCCAGCGGTCGACGCACAACCGAAACCACTGAGCTTAAATGAGCACTAAGGAATTTCGATAATTCCACCTCCAAGGGTTTCCCCCTTAATACAAAAGGGGTTTAAAGATTGTATGGAATCCATCAGTTTTGAATTTAGACATCTGAAATTTCGGATACGAGTCGAAATAATAGATTTAAAAAAAATGGTTTGTCACGAAACTTTATGTGGCAGACCAAATTCCACGCGAGCGAAGCCGCGGGCAAAAGCTAGTAATATTATAAAGAAGTAAAGTTTGTTAGCATATGAGATTATAGGGGGTAATCTCTGGATCTACTAAACCGATTTAGATGAAATTTGGCATGGTGATAGTTTGAGACCCTGGGAAGGACAAAGGATAGTTTGTATTCCCTTGGTAAGATAAAACACTTTTTACGCCGGCGATGCCGCGGGCAGGAGCTGGTATAATTTAAATGACATACTTGTGTGACTGCTGAGACTCTCAAGCAGCGCAAAATAATACTGTAAAGTAGTTGGCTATTATAGTTTTGAGCCGCTAGGGGTAGTTACTGAGATGTGGTCAAGGTCAGATAGTCAGTCAGCAAATATTAAACGACAACGACCATACACACGGCCGAAGCGTCGGATTAAATAGGTAAATAAATAATCGAAATCATTTTCAAGCGTTAAATTCCCGTGGTATATTGTTTTTCAATTATGAAACGCGAAAGTTTTAAAGTTAATATAGTAAACAATGGTTTAGAATTTCGGTACAATAATTAATTCTCTAACATATTTGACCATAAATGCCGCTTTTGTTCCCACTAGTTCTACTGAACAGTTCTACAGTAGAACTAATGGATTTTTTTTTCTCACTAGTACTACAATTTTAGGTATAACAAAATAGTAGAACTATTGGGATTCTCTATTCCCACTTGTTCTACTGAACAGTTCGACGGTAGAACTAATGGGATATTTAGTTATCACTAGTACTACGTTTTACCGGTACATTGAGTCGTTGAAGTGTTTGTACAAAAACACCACCATGTCAGTCCGTCTTTAGGATCAGACCTCGAAACCAATCCTTCTCGAAATGAATTCCCATTAATTCTACCGTAGAACCGTTCAGTAGAACTAATTGGAACAAACGAAATTCCGTACATTGTGTGAATAGATAGTCAACTTGCTTCCTATTTCAAATATGCCATTGGAATAAGGTTGAATTTTGAAAATAGATGCAAGTTAGTTTGTCAACCTATTCACGCCATGTACGGATTTGTTATGCTATCAATTTATGAAAAAACCCATTGGTTATTATTTTTTAGCATTAGCTAAGATTACTTCGCATTAAAAAACTGATCCTTTAGTACATTACTGCAGCGGCCAGCAAAATAGGCATTGATGGACGAACGTGTAAATGTGGGCCGAGGCGAAGCCGAGGCACACATACGTAAGCCCATCAATGCCTAGTTGTGGCCAAGGCTTGTATAGTACTTTTCTCAAATAATGCGCGGAAATTAAAACTAAGTAGTACCTAGAACTCATTTTGTCAAAATCAATGACGAACAACAATAATTGTTCCCGCGTTAAAGTGTTCCTTTGTTTTTTTTTCAATAAACAGCGTTCTATTTGCAAGCCAGTTCGAAATTTTAACAAAACCTTTGATAAGTTACCTCCTTGGTTGTCATGTTTCGGAGTAAAACATCGTTTCATTTTTAAACTACACGACAGATATGAGTTTACTATGGAATTTATTTGGCCGCTAGACACGACAGATATGGATTTTCATACAACTTTTGCCGGCCGCTGCGCGCATGTATTTGACCAGTACAGCAATTTCGATTTATCTCGAAGAAGGTTGTCAAAATAATGATCACATTTCCAAGCATGTTTGAGAAAAGTATATTAAAGCTGGGTGTGTAACGTTTGTAATAATAACAAAAGATCTTCTAATTTTCAATGAATTATGACCTAATTTCATTTAATTTGTTTTTTTAATATCGCGATTAATCGTACAATAAAATATTGATATCAAATTATTTTATATGATTTAATGTACATTTTCTATAATCCACATTTGACCCAATATTTAATTAATATAATATTCAGTTACATTCAAAATTTACGGCATAACGAATTTAGGGCACCCCGACGCGGATAGGTTAGGTTGTATTTTTTTTACCAGAACAGACATATAAGCCGTTATAATATATAAAAAGAGCATCATACAAATTAAAAATTATAATATGAAATTAACGTTGTACTAAATATTATTAGAGAAAATTAAGGTTATATAAAATATAACATTAGATCACATCAAATTAGGTTATGAAAATTGTATCATGTGAACCTTATTTCAAGTGACAATAAACTATCTGTTATTATGCCATATATTACATACTCGTTAAAGTTGCAATGTACCTCATAGTAAAAATGTTTCTGTGTCGATTTGTGACAATTAAATACTATTTTTTTCTTTCTTGTCTTTCTAACAACTTTTAAATGTCAGAATGTTAATTTGTTTTATTTTGTTTTTATTTTTAGTTGGTAAGTAATAAAGTTGAGAGACGTCTTTGCAATAACATCATCACCATTGGGTTTGGGTCACATTCAACTAATTCGGGAGAAAAACATTATATATTAAAATAGGGGTGGAAACATTTGGGAAAATGTGGAAAAAATCCAGTATCTATAACCAAGGTGTGGTAATCATTAAAGACAACAGTGTGGATAGGGTAGGAGAACAGGGTCAATAGTCCATACCTTCGTCAGTTTTTAGATTCGTTCCTCTAGAAAGCAGGACACATAATTACTTTTCAAGTTATTGTTATATATGCTTTATTTAAATACTATGTAGGGTTGTTTTGTCATTTAACTGAAATATTTTTCTCTTCTCTCTAGTAATGTATACCAAGAAATAAAGAAAAGCAGACAAAGGCAACATCCCAAAAATATGATTTTGTGCAGTTTTAGTCAATATTTCTTTTTGTGATTTTTATCTGAATAAAATACTTTTTTACAAAAAATACTACCGATTTCCAAATAAAAAAACTACAAAGTGAAAAATAATTTTCTTTTTGGAAGTGTCCGGTGTACAAAACGCAATAAATTTGTACCTACCAAAGTCGTAGTTTTTTTATTTGAAAGTTTATTTCTAAGAAAAATATTTTTTTATTTTTCACGTTTTAGTTGTACCTAATAGACAATTTGCCTTTAGTAAGGTACCTATAATTCCAGAATAGATTACCCGAATACCATGAAACTTGAATATAACCGGTGAAATGAGAGTGTACCAACGTGAACTGTACACATCTGCGTACCCCTTTAGAGCATACTGGCGTGATGTTATGTTATGAAATGGTGTAAATAATAAACAGACATGCGATTGCAGCAATCCCATAAGATTTGCTGTTATTTATTAAAGAGTTCTGTTGTATATCTCCGAAGTTCTTTATCAGATCTTCCAAATTAAAATGGGACCAATTTCGAAACATACTCTTTCAAACAAAAAAAGAATTTTCAAAATCGGACCACAATTGACGGAGAAATCGGTGAAAATACACAAAAAAGAACATACATAAAGTCAAACATAGAACCTCCTCTTTTTTGGCAAGCCGGAACATCTGCTTTATTTATTTAGAAAGAGAAATTCTTTGACATGGGTAGTATTTTGCGGGGACATTCATTTAGGGACACTTAAATGGTTACCCGAAACAATGCCCTTAAATATCGTTTTGCCGAGTTATTCGAAGCGAGAGTTCGCTGAGTCAGTCCGAATCCTTTTTAAGCGGATTTTTAAATAACTAACTGTTTTGCTCTTGAAATTTACAGAAAGTAAGTACACAGTATACACATTTAATCAGTATTTTAAAATGGGGAATTTTTAACTGCACCTCTATTTAGAAATTTAAGCAAACAAAATATCTCCACTAATAACCTACTGCATATCAAATAAATTACTGTACTACAAATTAACTACTTGATTACCTAAACATGTTGTACTAAAAAATGTTTAAAATTCATCGAAATCTGATGGCTTTTTTTATCTAATTTACAGCAAAAATCTAGCTGAAACCACAGATATACGCATTTTGAAACAATATTACTCACCGTAAAACAAAAATACTGATTTGCACACAAATTATTAGGTTAGGTTAGGTTAGGTTAGGTTAGGTTAGGTTAGTTAAGGGAATAAATATAATGACCACCAAAAAAAACTTTGTGACGATAACCCCTAACCACCAAATCTAGTAATATACTGACAAAAATAGTAAATGATCACCAAATTTAGTAAATTGATCACCAAATTTAGTAAATTGATCACCAAATTTTAATAGCAAATTATTGCGCTATTTAATGTTGTAAAATAGGTTAGGTTAGGTTAGAACTGTGACCAACCGCGCGCGAGCCGAGCGAGCAAAGCCAGCGGTGCCGCGGCAGCGGCCGGCGAGCGCTACTTCCAAGTTGCTCCCAGAAATTTTATAATCTTTTTGGTCATTGGTTTAATTTTGGTGATCATTTACTACTTTTGGTGATCATTTACTACTTTTGGGTTAACAATGATTTATTTGGAGATATGTTACTATATCTGGTGGTAAGTTAAACATAAGCCGTTAGTTAACAGATAGTCATTCAGTAAAACAGTTAAGCTTTAAAGATCTAACAGTAAAGTATAATTTATTCATTTGATGAGCAAATTTAGTGTGCGATTCAGTATTTTTGGTGGTAATTTCGAATATTTTGATTGAAAAAAGGGAATTTACAGTTAAAGTATTAAATACCACCCTTTTAAAATGAGTGTGATATAAATTAAGATAATTATAATGTTGTTAATAATAAAAAACAACAACTGTGTGGATAGGGTCGAATCGTTCATACCTTAGTCTTTTAAAAAATCGCTTATAGCTGTTATATAAATCGAATCGAGTCAATATAACCCTAGTGTTTTGATCACCCACCATATTATAACGAAAGTAATAATTAAATATAGAGTGTGGATACCAGATGATTCAGGGAAAATAATTAAATCTCCAACTTATTTGGCCATTTGTTAGGCAAACAATTTTTTAATGGAAAACGGTTTTATTCTAACTCGTATATTTAACCATAAGTTAAGATATCTAAATTTTCGGAAATAGAACAAAATATTATTATTTAAATAAATATCCATCTATACTATCTATACTAATAATATTATAAAGAGGAAAGATTAACCGATTTAAAAAATTCTTTCACCGATAGAAAGCTACATTATTCCTGAGTGTATTATTTTTTAATCCCGATAACGGGTCCTGTGGGGTGGTCCACTGCAGCGAAGCCGCGGGGAACAGCTAGTTAGTTATAATATTGTTTTCTTGCCAATTGACACTTGATGCTCTGGAATAAGTGTCATTCCATAAACGATGGAGATGGTGGCTATACCAAAATGGAATAGATTGATCACGTGACTTTTTAATTGTGCTTGGGTATCCCATAAATATTTGACGTTTTTCCGATCACTATCGGAACGCTTGCGTTGATCGAATGTCACTTGTCTATCGCCCCTGATGTTATGAATGGAAAAAATATACTCTTTGATAACAATTCGTCATTGTTAACAAGAATATAAGTTCTCGCCTGCACACATTTTATGCAGTTAGCAACAGACAACTGCTGTACGCGATATAAGTTTATCGAATACTTTTTGATGGAAACATAAAAACACTTACCATGCAAGAGCAAACCCGTACAACATGACACGCACTTTGACGCAGCGAATGGTATAAAAAGCATACATTTGAGTTAGCGTTTAGTTTAGCGTTTAGTAGTTGTACATAGCATCGTTGTTGGGTAAAGCAAACAAAACGCATTCGCCTTGTTTCGGTCATCTATCGGTATCGGGTGTTTAACTCGATACACAAATTAAATATAAAAAACAAATTATAATTTTAAATATACTTTAACCGTACATTGTTGGTCCTTCGAGCCGGATGTTGTGTGTACAGTACAGTGTAGCTACCAAGAACTGTAAAGCGTTTCACTAATGACGTCAAACGAACTACCAGTTAAGGAGTATGTAATGCCAGCAAGTGCAGTACGTAGCAGCATCAACAGATATCAACAGAGACCCGCATTTGTGAGCAACAAAGCTCACGCTTGGACAATCAAGTAACATCGTTCCATTGACTGTCATTACCATTAACAACATGTCTTCGATGGAGGACGTTCTCGCCCAACAACAGCAGCTACTCAACCAGATAGAGCAAATTAACTTCAAAAAAGATTGCTCCGATCGCAAAACCTCGGACTACATACGCTGAAGGTTTCAATTTGGATACATACTGGCAAGAGTATCAATCGAATCATATATGATTGTGTAGCTCCGAATATGCCAGATCGCATATTTACTTCACTTCGAACCATAGATATAATAAACAAGTATATAATAAGCAAAAAGAGTTCAGTTAGCTGGCAACACCGGCTAAAGTTTACATACATAGCCCGCGTATTTAAAATTTATAATCTATGAAAAGCCTTCTAAATTTACCAAAAAATACCCTAGAGTGATGCACTTTGTGAGGCGGTCGTTCTCGGGGACTGATATCAGTTCTCGAGATTATCTGTCCCGCGTCACAGAGCGTAACATCTTTCTGAAGTAGAAGATCTATGCATGGGCTAGCCGTATTCGTCAGTACAAGCGGTGAGTGGAGCGATACACTCAGAATCACACATTCCAGAGCAACAAAAGGTGGGTTTATAGGGCTTGGGAGCGACCCGACCAAGGTGTGACTGACATGCGCCTACCGGATAATGACGCCATGTGTTCGTTCTGGCGTGATATCTGGTCGGTGCCTGTCAGTCACACCGAGGGTGACTGGACTCGGGAGGTCGAGCAAGCGTGCGATCCGATACCACAAATGGGGGCAATTACCATCAGCCCCCAAGATCTGGCTCGTGCAGTTTGTCTGTTGCCCAATTGGAAATATCCAGGGCCAGACGAACTGCACAACTTTTGGATTAAGTGGTTCCAAAGGTCGCACGCTCATTTGACATCTCAGTTCCAGTCTGCCTTAGAGTCAGGGTCGCTGCCCCAGTTCCTAACGACAGGAATAACCCACCTGCTCCATAAATAGGGTAGTACTGTGGAACCTAAAAATTATAGACCAATAACATGTTTACCGACGGTCTATAAAGTTCTTACATCCATTCTGAGAGATTCTAATCAACATATTGACAATAACTTCATCATGTCTGCTTCTCAGAATGGATGTAAGAACGGGTCCCGCGGTACTAAGGAGCTGCTCCTCATAGACATTGCCATTAGCCAACAGGTTCGCCGTTCCCGCAAGGATCTGGCGACATGTTGGATAGATTACAAGAAGGCCTATGACTCAGTGCCACATACATGGCTCATGAGGGTGCTGGAGTTGTATAAAATTGATGCATCACTGCGCACTTTCCTGACGTCATGTATGGGGCAGTGCAGGACGGTCTTTCACTATCCAGGATGTCGACAGATTCAGGAAAACAGCGAACCTATACGGATTGAGCGCGGAATATTTCAGGGCGACAGTCTGAGTCCTCTGTGGTTTTGTTTAGCCCTGAACCCTCTCAGTACACTGCTGGAGGGTTCGGGCCTGGGCTAACGGTTGAGAAGAGGTGGTCAGGTCATATCATACCTCCTTTACATGGATGATCTGAAGCTCTTTGCCCCCAACAACTACCAATTGATGAAGCTACTGAAGGTGACAGAAACCTTCAGAGACGCCATCAGGATGGAATTTGGTGTGGACAAATGTGCAGTCATGCATATAAAGCGAGGGGAGATTATGGAATCCGTGGGAATACAACTCTTGGATTCCATACACCTTCGATCCCTTTCCTCAACCGAAACTTACAAGTATTTGGGTATGTCGGAAGCATTAGGCATCAATGTTAATCAATGCTAGTGACATGAAACAGTTGTTGAAGGAATGCTTCATTGGCCGCCTGAATAAAGTACTAAATAGTCTTTTATCAGGCGGAAACAAGGTGTGCTCCTTCAATGGCTGGGTCATGCCGGTCTTGATGTATTATTTCAGCATACTCAAATGGACTCAGACAGAACTTGACGCCCTGGATAGGAGAGTCCGCACGCTGCTATATCCCGCGGAAGTGTGGGGGTCGAGGCTTTTTAAATGCTAAGACCCTGCACAACCGCGAGGTATGCAGTCTTAGGGAATACTTCCAGGCCACCGGCGTGGTTATGCATCGAGATGTGGTAGCGGTGGACAAGGGCCTTACCCCGCTCTCCTTGGCTAACGAGAACGCAAACCTATAGTATTAGATACTAATGACCGCAGGGAGGTATGGCAGAGCCAGGAGCTTCACGGACGCTTCTACCGGGTCCTACATGGGCCCGATGTAGATCTTTTAGCGTCCGTGGCCTGGCTGCGATTTGGTTACCTTTTCGGGGAAACCGAAGGTTTTGTCTTTGCGATTATGGACGAAGTTATGATGACGAACAATTACCGGAAATACAGTGTGAAGGATGGCACAGTTGACATCTGTCGGGCATGTCACCGGCCGGGTGAATCTATCCGTCAAATTATCTCCGGTTGTTATAGTCTGGCTAACGTGGGCTATTTGCATAGACACAACCTTGTAGCCAGGCTTATCCATCAGCAACTTGCTCTTAAATACAATCTTGTGGAATCATCGGAAGTGCCTTACTATAACTATGTGCCCGACCCACTTCTCGAAAATGGCAATGTCACGTTGTATTGGGATCGGTCTATCATCACTGACAGGACTATTGTTGCCAATAAACCTGACATAGTGGTGATAGACCGACTAGAGCGTCGCGCAATGATTGTTGATATAGCGGTCCCCCATGACGAGAATCTTCTGAAGGCTGAGAGAGATAAGAAAAGCAAGTATCTTGATCTGGTTCGCGAGGTTCATTGTGCCGATAGTCGTGACGGCCAATGGTATAATAGCCAAGAGCCTCGGCTCTCGTTGGGCAGCTGGATCAAAGGCTTGATCCAGAAGGCGGTACTCCTGGACACGGCGCGTATTGTCAGGAGGTTCCTCTCTCAGGAGCCCTGATCACCGGTAGCTTGGACCCTGTTCCCGATACCGGTGGGCTACTATTTTTGTATTTTGAAATGTTTTTTTATTTTATTTTTTATAGAATAATATTTAAAAATGTAAAAATATGTATATAAAATGAATAAATGGAATAATAATAAAAAGCAACAGGTTCGGCGTTCCCGAAAGGATCTGTCGACATGTTGGATAGATTATAAGAAGGCCTATGACTCGGTGCCTCATACATGGCTCATGAGGGTGCTAGAATTGTATAAAATAGATACAACTCTACGCACCTTCCTGAAATCGTGTATGGGGCAATGGAGCACAGTCCTTCGCTATCCAGAAGCTCGCTCGCTTCGCTTCGCAGTCCTTCGTTATTTTATTTTTTATAGAATAATATTTAAAAATGTAAAATGAATAAATGGAATAATACGTAAATATTATAACATTCGTTTATAATATTTACGTACACACATAACAAATTTTGGGCAATGAATATTTTATACCAAGAAATAACGAAAAACATACAAAGGCGACAACCAAAAAAAATTACGATTTTGGAAAGTCATTTGTTAGTTTATTTTTTATGTAGTTCAATCTCAAAACCAGCTTTATTTATTTAGAAAGTAGAATAAAAATATTTGGTTCACAAAATTCTTTAAATTTGGGGGGTATTTTTTGGGGACATCCATTTTGAGACACTTAAATGACCCAAAGTGACGCGTTGCCGAGTAATTAGGATTTAAAGTTCTGATGGCGCGGGTGGGTACTAGCTGGCTAGTGGTTGTATCTCCATAGGTTTTATTTAATTAAGAAAGGGGGAAAGAACACAAGATTGAGAAAGGCTGCTGATTTCGCAACTAAGGATAGAAAATTGACCAACCTTAGCACCACGGTGGGCAGTCCAGCTCGGGGCCTCGATCCAGGTGCCAGTGCTGCTGCGACCTTGATGCGCTCTTCTCGGTCTTCTTGACGATGAGGACGATATGAGGGTTGTGTACGGCACGAAACAACCTCAAGGGGCGGTTTTAATCCAAAATTGTGGATAAACAGAAAAAGCGGCACAGACACGACCACGCGGCGGCGATGTCGGTCATATTCTACCTCAGTACAAAACCAAGCAGCGAAAAATAAAAAATATAAAGTAAAAAGCGGGTAGAATAAAACTATACCTAAAATAAAGAAGCGCCAACGAAACGGCGCGAACATGCCCCCGGCCTTAAAACCATCGGTTTTAAAAATACACTAAACTATAAGCCGGGGAGCGGGAGAGGCGCTATTGCGAAGGTAGAGGGCAAAGGCGGACGGCAGGTCTCTTATAGATCCCTGTCGCCGTCTTAACAAGAGCGACTCTACTGATCCCGTCTTTGCCGGGATAGGTTTCAAGAATTATACCTAATGGCCAAGATAGAGGTCCAACGTTATCAGTAACTACAACCACGACGCTACCTATCTTTATAGGATCTGAATGAGTGTTCCATTTCCCTCTGGATTGCAAAAGGTGAAGATATTCACGTTTCCATCGTTTTGCGAATGATTGCACCAATTGATCTAATAAAGCGTATCGTTTCTTTAAACTAGTGTCATCACCGGTAGCTTCGCAAGCGGGTAAACTCTTTAGCGGCGTAGACATCAGGAAGTGCGATGGAGTCTTAGCTCAGACGGATCTTCGCTAAGGGGCGTGAGCGGACGCGAATTCAAAACGCATTCAATTTGTGTTAAAACAGTTAACATCTCTTCGTAGGTCAACAATTGAGAACCTATAACCCTATATAAATGAGTTTTGAAGCCCTTAACAAATATCTCGTAATGTCCACCGAAATGTGGCGTGCGCGGCGGATTGATTTTCCACGTTATTTTATGTTCAGCCAACTCGGTAGAGAACGCGGTTTTATACTCATCAGAATTGACTAGAGCGTAGATGTCCGAAAGAGCGTTCTTCGCACCGACGAAGACGGTTCCTGCGTCAGAGTACATAGTTTGCACAGCACCCCGTCTGGCTAGAAAACGTTTAAACGCTGAGAGAAATGTACTCGTACTAAGATCGGTAGTCAACTCGACATGAACAGCGCGAGTGACTAAGCACACGAAAATGCATAGATATGCCTTAATAGAACGAACGCCACGTTTACGTTGCGGGATAATACTAATAGGACCCGCGTAATCAACAGCCGTGCGTGTAAAGGCTTTAGCTTCAGTTACGCGGCACGCGGGTAAGTCCCCCATGAAGGGATGCACGGCCTTGGGTTTAGCGCGGCAACAGAAATTGCAATTATGCACGATACGACGTACGACATTACGACAAGACAGTATCCAATAACTTTGCCGCAAAATTGACATAAGAGCCACCGGACCAGTATGACAGTTGCGGCGATGATAGTGCGACACAATCAAATCGGTGATGCGGTCTTTATGCGGAAGCAGCAAAGGATGCCGCTGTTCATCGGTCAAATCAGCGTTACGGAGTCGACCTCCGACTCTCAATAAGCCCTCACTATCAATAAAGGGGGAGAGGCGTCTTAACGCTGTGCGACCATTTTTGTTTGCTCTTAAACGTGCAATTTCGTCAGAAAAGTAAAATTCTTGTAAAGCCGTAATTAAGATCTTTTCAGCAAAAATCGCATCCGATGCGGTAATAGATTTAGATCGCGGCAGTTTACCTAAAAACTTGTAAACGTAGATAACGGAATGAAGTAGCACCGTCCACTTAGATACGCGATGCGACAATGCAAGAAGTGGATGCGGGTCTACACCTAAATCTGCTACAACCGGTAATGAAACCACTTTGGTTTCCGGCAACCGTACATCGATGGCACTAGTGTCGACAGAGGTAACAGGCCACGTGTCGACGCTCTGTTGAAGCCATGATGGTCCACTGAACCACATCGGGTGCGACAACAATTGCTGCGGAGACAAACCTCGCGATAAGCAGTCGCTAGGGTTGTCGGTACCGGGAACGTGAAAGAAATGTTCCGCGGGAAGGCAATCTAAAATTTTTGTAACACGCGTAGCGACGAATGTTTTCAAAGTTTGAGGATCCGAATGAATCCAATATAATGCGACCATTGAGTCGGTTAAACAAAATATATTTTCAATATTATGACGCGGTTTATAAGTGTTCATAACTGGTTGCACTAGTTTAGACATAAGTAAAATGCCACAGAGCTCAAGTCTGGCAACCGATATCGTTTTGAGAGGAGCGACTTTGGATTTCGCGCACACCAGGTTGACAACCGCTGGGGAGTGGGGATCTTGCTGAACTTTGACATATACGGCGGCTCCGTACGCTCGTTCACTCGCGTCGGAAAATGCGATAATAGTGACGAGGTCATTCCTAAACACCTCAAGATGACGCTTTATCTTTAAGTCCCGTAATGCGGGCAGTTCGCGAAGATAATTCTCCCAGAGAACCATTACATTCTGGGGCGGCTTGTCGTCCCAATCCAGCTTGAGAACAAAAAGCTTCTGTAAGATTAATTTCGCGTAAAGAATAGTTGGCGCGATTAAACCTAAAACATCAAACTGGCGAGCAATAACCGATAAGATGTTGCGTTTGGTACATGGACGGTTGTCAAGAGCGACAGAAAAGGAAAAAACATCTGTGGTAGGAGACCATTCAAGGCCAAGAACCTTTAGACTTTGATTAGGCTCATCGAAATTTACTTTTGAAGAATAGCGGTGGGTATCAGGCAATGATTCGAGTAACTCTGCTGAGTTACTGGACCATTTCATAAGGCTAAAGCCCCCGGCCGTAAACAATCCTAACAGCTCATCTCTAAGCCGTAACGAGTCCTGAACGGTGGGAACGGAGTAACAAATATCGTCCATGTAACAATTATGCACAACAACATCTGCGGCGCGCGGGTAAGATGCGCGTACGTCATCACAAAGTTGTCTTAAAACTCGCATGGCGAGGAAAGGACTACAGCGCAATCCAAAGCAAACGCGGTTAAATTCATAGGTATCAAGCGGTAAAGTACTATCAAAGCGGTATAAAAATTTTTGAAACATTCTGTGATCCTCGTTAACTAAAACCTGTAAAAACATCTGATGTATGTCACTGGTAAAAGCCACGGGATATAAGCGGAAATCGAGTAAAATTAAAAACAAATCGTTTTGTAAATTCTCACCCTGATATAACAAATCATTAAGTGATTTACCTGAATCAGTTTTGGCGCTGGCGTCCATAACCATTCGCACCTTTGTAGTTACTTTATCTTGCCTAACAACAGCATGATGTGGTATATAAAAACCCGTAGGTAGCGAACCAGCATCATCAAGTAACGAGATATAACCCTTCGATAGGTATTCCTTATTAATCGCGTCATATTCCAAACGCAACTCTGGGGAAGCGGTTAACTTACGCTCCAAGTACATATAACGACGCATAGCAGTCTTGTATGAGTCACCGAGCTCAGAGGGGTCGCGCGCAAAAGGTAACGCTACACTATAACGTCCTGTGTCATCACGTGACACGCCTGAGACAAACAGCTTCTCACACTCCCTAGATGCGGCGTTCAGCGGGCGCTCGGGCGCTACTTCTTCGAGCTGCCAGAACCTTTCTAGCATATTTGATAACGGAGGTTCATTCTGTACAAACGAGCACAAAGAAACGAACTCAGTAGAAGGATTACTAATAGGACAATTTCCTACGATTATGTAACCAAAAATCGTTTGTATACCGGTAGGTAACCCGGGCGGACCATTTACGCGTCCCGAGAGTAAAATTTCGGCAAACTGCGGTGCACCGATGAGGATGTCAATTTCCCCAGGTGAATAAAAACTACTGTCAGCTAACTGAACGTGGTTTAAATAACCGAGCGAAGCGGGCTCGATACAAGCAGAAGGCAAATTATCCGTAATTTTATCAATGACGTAAGAGTCCAGCGTGAGTAAAATATTTTTATCGTTCGAAAACAAATTTACGCTGACGGTACCCTTAATCGGATTAGGCGATGAACCGATCCCCTTTACAACAGCACGCGTTATTCGATTAAAATTTACGTTAAGTTTTGCTAAGCATGTCGTTGTAATAAAATTGTTTTGCGATCCGGGATCAATAAGCGCGCGAACATTGTGCAACACACCCGCAGAGTCAGGTATTAAAACTTGAACCGTGCCTAAAAGACAGGTAATATTATTATCTCGGCGGTTATTAAAATTGCACAACGAAATGTTATTTTGTAGCGGAGGAGGCGTCGATAGTGCTGATAAAGCAACATGTACCTGCGGGGCGGTAGATGTCGGCGCCGGCGGAATAACATTATTATGCGCGGGCGCTACGCCGGGCGCAGGAGGAGTCAGCTGTTGTTTTCTACATAACAGCGAGTGGTGCCTACAATTGCAATAGCGGCAACGTACTTCCGACTTACAAGCTACGTTATTATGGGACAAACTGAGGCAGTTCGTGCATCCATTTCGAGTTTTAATAAAATTAAATTTATCATCCAGCGGTAATTTTTGATATTTAAAACATTTAAACAAGTTGAAATGATTTTCCAACTCGCAAAACGGACAAGATTTATTTTTATCCTTTATCTGCACCGACGCGCTAGTACCTACAAAGGAGTGGGTAGACTTAGAAACATTTTTGTTCATGTCGGTACCGACGCGTTTCGTCGTAGCGTTTGCCGAAGTGCGGTCTAATATTTTCGATTGTTCACGCAGAAAAGTGATCAAGTCCTCGTAGCTAGGCAAAGCAGTCTCTCGCTTAAACATTTCAAAAGCGCGAGCGGTCTCCGGGTCTATTTTCTTTAAAGCGAAATAAAGAAGAATAAAATCGGACAAGTTGCTAAGTTTTAACGTTTTTAAACTCGACACGGCAGACGCAAAATGTTCTAAAAACGAGTCTAAATTCTTAGTGTTAGCAACGGAAAAAGATTTGAATTCAAACATTTGATCCAAATACGCGGTGGCTAAATAACGTTTGTCTTCATATTTGTTAACCAGCGTGGTCCATATCAAAGTATAATTGTCAGCGTTTGGTGTAATTCCTGACACAGTAGAAAGTGCCCGGCCCGATAACTGTCCCATCAAATATTGAATACGTTCGTTATTAGTAAGATCAGTATTCTCGTGTATAGTAGTCCTAAATGTTTCATAAAAAGTCGACCAATTTGCGGGTAAACCGGAAAAACTGACTAACTCTAATTTGGGCAGATTCAAATTTGATTTTTTATAACTGTTACTGGAAGACGATTTTTCAACTTTGGGTATATCCCGGCCAGCAACTATTTTGTTGGCTTCATATTTGCAACGACAGTATAAGTCCTCAAATGTAGACAAACTTTGATAGTTAGGTATGAAATCTGGATCCAACATCAAATTCAACGTATTAAATTCATCGACAATTTTTATGAATTCGTCGCGCATAGTATCAATGGAGACCATACTACATAGAAAATTCTCCACCTTACTAGGGTCCGAAATCATTTCATATCTTGAGTCATAAATTCTCTGAAGCCTAGCATAAACTTCATCGCGTTTCCCTACGAGCCTTTTAATGGTTAAATTAAGCTTATCTCCTTCCGTAGAACTCGCAGGCATGATGAGATTTTGTTAAAAAATATTCAAGTTATAAAATACCCGAAACAGCGTTACTGACTGCAACATAGACTTTGAGAACAAAGGAACGCTCGGAACGGAACGGCCGGTGATAACACGTTCTTACATACGTACCGTCGTTAATTAGCTTAAAGACTTTTGACAAAATGCAATATAAATACGTTTAGGTACTTACTAAAAGTAATGCAATTTGTCCGTTAAGAAATGGAACACGATAAATGATAAATTATAGCGGGTAGGTAATTACAGCAGGTAAATTACCTCCTTGAGATTGAGACTAACACAAGATTGAGAAAGGCTGCTGATTTCGCAACTAAGGATAGAAAATTGACCAACCTTAGCACCACGGTGGGCAGTCCAGCTCGGGGCCTCGATCCAGGTGCCAGTGCTGCTGCGACCTTGATGCGCTCTTCTCGGTCTTCTTGACGATGAGGACGATATGAGGGTTGTGTACGGCACGAAACAACCTCAAGGGGCGGTTTTAATCCAAAATTGTGGATAAACAGAAAAAGCGGCACAGACACGACCACGCGGCGGCGATGTCGGTCATATTCTACCTCAGTACAAAACCAAGCAGCGAAAAATAAAAAATATAAAGTAAAAAGCGGGTAGAATAAAACTATACCTAAAATAAAGAAGCGCCAACGAAACGGCGCGAACAAGTTCTCTTGAGCGAGAGTTCGCTGAGCGAGTCCTTATCCCTGTTAAGTGGATTTTTAAATAACTGTTTTGCTCTTGAAATTTCCAGGAAGTAAGTACGAAAAATTTAATTCTTATTTTATTAAGTGTAATATAATTATTATAATGCTGATAATAATAAAAATACAACAACCGTGTCGATAGGGTCAAATCAGAGGGAAAAATACCTTCGTCATTTTAAAAATCGCTAATGGCTGTTATATAAATCGAATTGCGTCGCTTAAGTCTATTATTTTGATTCCACGCCATTGTATAATGCAACAAATGGTTAAATATAGAGTTCGGAAACTAGTGGATTCGGGGAAAATAATTAATATTTTATCAGTATTTTAATAAGTGTGATATAAATTTAGATTAATATAATGTTGATAATCATAAAATGACAACAACCGTGTCGATAGGGTCCAATCGTTTATACTGTTGTTAATTTTAAATTCGTTTCTCTGTGAGTCAGGATGCACAATACCTTTTAAATTACAATTCCAGGCATACTGCTTTATAAAAAACTGGCCATGTGCGAGTCGGATTTGCGCACGAGGGGTTCCGTACCATAATCGTAAAAAACGGCAAAAAAAAAAACACGTTTTTTGTATGGGAGTCCTACTTAAATATTTATTTTATTCTGTTTTTAGTATTTGTTTTTGTAGCGGCAACAGGAATACATCATCTGTGACAACTGTCTAACTATCACGGTTCATGAGATACAGCCTGGTGACAGACAGACAGACAGACAGACAGACGGACAGCGAAGTCTCAGTAATAGGGTCCCGTTTTTACCCTTTGGGTACGGAACCCTAAAAAGGAGTTGAGTTTGAAGACATGAATTGAAAATCGTATAATAGGGCTAAATATTTACCTTACTAATCTAATGCCTTTCTATCATAATCTTTCTCATCCTTACAAACATTAGGCCAATTAGGTTTAATGCCCCTTACAAATTGAGTTTTGCGCGAACAATTTCTATACTACTCGTAGAAGTCCTGACTTAACAAATCGCTCCTAATCGGTGTTTTATAATTATGATTATATTTAAAACACATTAACCTTACTTATTAACGTTACGTTATTAACGTTTTACATTAATTAAAATAATTGCGACGACAAAATATTTATCGTTTATTTCCTTTTGTATTTTCAGGCAGTAAGTAGACCATTTGTCAAAGTCAGTTTGAAGGACCTCCACACGATTCAGTCGCAATGAGAACGGTAAAACCCTCAAGTACTTATTGTCATGAGACTTATTTATTATTAAAGTCTTGACTTGGTAATCAATAAACCTAAACCTCTCTAATATTTTTATAAGTCCTTGTTTTAGTTATAATATTTGGGCCTCGTTCACCATCTGCATTTAAAGTGTCCTCTCTGGTTAATCATAAGATTAACTGACCTATATCTTACTTTCCACGATATCTGCCCATTAGCATGTTTACTTTATAGTAAAAAGTTTTCCGTTGTCATTTTGTGTAGATTATTTTATAATTTATTAATAAAAATGGATTTATTTGACTTGATTGGTCGTCAATTGGATGAATTAGAACATTCTACGACGCAACGAGTACCTAGGATTGGTGTATTTAAATGCCGTGTTGATTATTTTACGAACCTAGATGACACTTAGATTTCGTCTATTGAATTATGAAGTAAACCAAATGCTTAACCTTATAAAATAATCTATACATCGCGAGTTAATTGGTATTTTTCATTATCCAAGTGGTTTTACTAATAACCTATCAAATCTACTGAACTTCTGAACAATAGGTAATTCAGTTCTCTCTCTTTTAACTTCATTCATACATAACAATACAGTAACTTAGTAAAACCACATACAAACCAAACCAGACGCAAAAACACCAAAAATATAAAAAGATAGAAAGAAAAAGTGTTAATATGCGCCAGGCACGACGAATACCATAAAAAAAAGTAAAAATGACCAATGACATCTAGCAATGGCATTTGAATGATTTGACGAGTAACATTGACGTATTATTGAACTAATGTAACGCAAGATTTGATATGGCATTCACTTATCCAGTAAGTTGTTAGCCGAAGCTCTATTTTCGTTTGTGAAATTGACAAAAGATACTCGTAACTTTTACATGCCATTTGACGTTATCTTGAAAATAACTAATCAACGCTCTACTTGGAGATGGTGAACGAGGCCCTTACTAATATAAAATACATGACATACGATTCTGACTGCTGAGGCTCTCAAGCAGCGCAAAGTTTTGAGCCATTTGGGGTAGTTACTGAATTGTGGAGTTCAGCTAGTCAGTCATCAAATAGTAACCAAAGGTTTTAAATTTCGGTACACTAATTAACTCTCCCACTTACTTGACCATCAATTCCGTACATGGCGTGAATAGGTACTCAATTGCTTCTTATTTCAAATTTGCCATTGGAATTAGGTTCAGTTTTGAAAATAGATGCAAGTTTACTTGTCAACCTATTCACGCCATGTACGGAATTGTCAGGCTAACAATTAATGAAAAAACGTATTTTAACCAAAAGTTTAACGTATTTAACCGTTGGTTTCTATATTTATGAAGCATTAGTTGAGATAACTACGGATCATAAGATTGGGCCTTAATATGTTAATTTTACCCCGAGAGCTTTCAGCTCGAACTCCAGAATCGTTTCGATTGCCTAGGGAGCTCAGTGGACGAATACAATGACGGGTTCGTGGAAGCTGTCCATACGGTCGGGTCTAAGTTTTTCAAGACCCGTCGTACAAATAGAAACAAAAAGCTCTCTGATCCTACTCTCAAGCTTATGAAGGAGAGGCGTGAGATGATCCTGCAGTCTTCAGATGAGGCGTGCAAATATCGGCAGCTCAATAGACAGATCTCTAAATCCTTGAAAAGAGACCTCCGCCGCTTTAACACCGAGCGTATTAAAGACGCGGTTGAGCGAAATAAAGGCTCCAAGGTATTTGCAAGGGATCTGGCTATTGGGCAGAGCCAGCTCACGAGACTGAAGACCGACGATGGCAGGATCGTATCCGCCAAACCGGAGCTTCTGAGGGAGATCGAGACATTCTATGGGCAGCTGTACACATCAATCAGCAAGCCCGTTGCGAGTCTAGCAAACGACCCAAGAGCTAGATTGACCCGACACTATACCGAAGATATCCCGGACGTCAGCCTGTACGAGATTAGGATGGCTCTGAAACAGCTTAAAAACAACAAGGCGCCGGGTGATGACGGAATCACGGCTGAACTCCTGAAGGCGGGTGGAAAACCGGTCCTTAAGGCCCTTCAGAAGCTGTTTGATGCCGTCATACTCGAGGGCAAAACGCCACAGGCATGGTGCAGGGGTGTGGTGGTACTCTTCTTCAAGAAGGGCGACAATGCCCGACTGAAGAACTATAGGCCCATCTCACTTCTTAGTCATGTCTACAAGTTGTTTTCAAGAGTCATCACGAATCGTCTCGCGCGCAGGTTTGACGATTTCCAGCCTCCCGAACAAGCCGGATTCCGAAAAGGCTTTAGCACCGTAGACCACATACATACGCTGCGGCAGGTCATACAGAAGACCGAAGAGTATAACCTGCCTCTCTGTTTAGCGTTTGTGGACTACGAGAAAGCCTTCGATTCGATCGAGACTTGGGCTGTACTGCAATCTCTCCAACGGTGCCAGATCGACTACCGGTACATTGAGGTGTTGAAGTCTTTGTACAAAAACGCCACCATGTCAGTCCGTCTTCAGGATCAGACCTCGAAACCAATCCTTCTCCAGCGCGGCGTGAGACAGGGAGACGTCATTTCTCCGAAACTGTTCACTGCTGCGCTGGAGGATGTCTTCAAGGTTCTGGATTGGAAGTCGCTTGGCATCAACGTTAATGGCGAGTACATCACTCACCTTCGGTTTGCCGACGACATAGTGGTCATGGCTGAGACCATGGAGAGCCTCAGTACAATGCTCGATGACCTCAATAGAGCTTCCGAAAGAGTGGGTCTTAAAATGAACATGGACAAAACCAAGGTCATGATGAATGCCCATGTGGCACCCACTCCTATCAAGATCGGAGACTGTTTACTTGAAGTTGTAGATGATTATGTCTACCTGGGACAAACGATCCAGTTGGGTAGATCCAACTTCGAGAAAGAGGTCAACCGTCGAATCCGACTCGGCTGGGCAGCGTTCGGGAAGTTGCGTGGTATCTTCTCGTCCAACTTACCGCAATGTCTCAAGACAAAAGTCTATGACCAGTGTGTGTTGCCAGTGATCACCTATGGGACCGAGACGTGGTCGCTCACAATGGGCCTTATCAGAAAGCTTAAAGTCACCCAAAGGGCAATGGAGAGGGCTATGCTCGGAATTTCCTTGCGTGATCACGTCAGAAATGATGATATCCGCAGGAGAACCAAAGTTACCGACATAGCCCGAAGAATTGCCAAACTTAAGTGGCAGTGGGCAGGGCACATTGCTCGCAGAACGGATGGCCGTTGGGGCCGAAAAGTTCTGGAATGGCGACCGCGAACCGGAAGACGATATGTTGGAAGGCCTCCCACTAGGTGGACCGATGACCTGGTTAAGGTTGCGGGAAGGCGCTGGATGCGAGACGCACGGGATCGGTCAATGTGGCGACGCCTGGGGGAGGCCTATGTCCAGCAGTGGACGTCTTTCGGCTGAAATGATGATGAAATGATGATGTTAATTTTGCAGGCTACCCACAAATTTTAAATGTCACAATGTTAATTTGTTTTTATTTTTATTTTTAGTTGGTAAGTAATAAAGTTAATTTAAGATGTCTTTGGAATAATATTTGGGCAAATGTGCCATTGGAATTAGGTTAAATTGATGAAAAAACGCACTGTACAGAAATTTTGAAAACAATAATTACTATTCTAAACATTAGTATGTTAATGTTGCAGGGTACCAGCAACTTTTAAGTGTCACATGTTAATTTGTTTTATTTTTTTTTAACTTATAGGAGGTAAGTTATACAAGTATTTTTAAGATGGCTTTGCATATATATCATCACCATTGGATTTGAGTCACATTCGAGAAACTCGGAAAAGAATCTTTAATAATTAAAATAGGGATGCATCGTCCATACCTTCTTTAGTTTTTAGTTTCGTTCCTCTAGTAAATAGGACCTCGTTATTATAGATAATACATTAATTTATTTTAGTACATGGAGAACTTACAGCTAATAAAAACAAACAAAAAAGGAAACCATAGTCAACAGAAAGTCAATTACAAATCCTCACGTATAGACTTATAATAATAATTTACTGCGTGAGCACAAAAATAAAAACTCACCACTTTAATTAAATTAAGAAGGAATACAAATACTTAGTTTGCAATTATATGACTGGTGAGAAAGAAAATAATAAATTAATAAAAACAAAAACAAACAACATAAGCTACCGCTACTTAAAAAAATTGAGGCTGAAGCACTTTCTGGCCGAATTTACACTGATTGTGAATGGACCTAAATCATATTCCTTGCATATATCATTGAATTACTGCTTGCGCGCATAAAATAACATAGTTTGACTATAATTCGAAGAAGTATGCGGTACATGTAAGTGTGGATTAAACCGAAATGTTTTACATGGCACATTGAAATAAAATTTTCACAATATCTCGGGGTTATCAATGATGTTATTGAGGATTTTCAACAAGAATAAACATTCAGCAATTTTACGTCGATCTACCAGTGGTAGCAGATTTGAAGTAACAGTTCGAAACAGACTGCTTCATATAAATACTATCTATATATTTTAAAAACATAAACCTTACAACGAGGTCTTGTTGTCGTTTATCTGAAATATTTATCTCTTCTCTCTCTCAAATAAATGATACTTATAACAAAAAAATTGCAAATTGTTGTGAGCACCACTTCGTCCGTTGCGTAATTAGAATTTTGTAACAATGACAGAATCAAAAAAGTGACATAAATTTAGTTAAGTATAGTGTTACCCGGTTACTGGTTTGTGGAGGTTAAATATGCATATATAATCATTGTTAATATGACGATTGAGATGTAAAATTATGGAGAGTCAAATTAAAATAAAATCTGCTCAAAAGGCATGTAGCCCGTCACGTTTTTAGAGCATGTCGACTGGTAAGGTCCGGGGAGGAGTGTCACTTAAACGTCAAATGACACTTCAAATTAACACTGTTGCCGCTAAACAACAACGAATTTTTTTTAACATTTTTTGGCATAGTTTTCGAGAAACTTCCAATTAAGTTATTTCATAATATGTTTTTAAAGAAATACTTTAGAATGAGAAGAATAATAAACTTTATTAGTAAACATAGGTCGTTACACGTTGTATGACATGTTAGAATATTAAAGTTGATTCTCTATGTTTTGTCGAGAAGCCCACAAATATTATCAAATTTAAAAACAATTGTGTTATATGAAGTCACTAGCAATTATTAGAAGAGCCAGAATTTTAGACTAGTGTACGAAATCCATATATCATCATCATCATCATATGCCTAGCCATTTTCCCAATTATTTTTGGGGTCGGCTTCCAGTCTTACCGGATTCAGCTATGTGAAAAATACGAAATCCATATAGACGATGTAGACGGTGTGTCTAGCACAGAGAAACTTATATTTATATCTAGTTCTTGTATTTGATTCTTAGGGTTCCGTAGTCAAAAAACCTTATAAATTACTAACATAGTTATTAGATTCTTGTTACTAACAAACTTGCCTTGCCTTGTAAAACTTTTATATGGACTTTTTTGTCTGAAATAAATATTTTTTATTTTTATTTATTTTATATATTATATTAAAGTTAAAAAAAAAATAAACCCAAAATAAAATTAGCTATTAAATTAAAACAATATAATTAGAAAGATGTCAAGTAATAACATAAAAATAACTAAGTAGAGGTTAATGTAAAATATTATAAAAAAATTGATGTCAAATAAATCAATTAATTAAAAAACAAACATTAACATTCCTAAATCTTTGATGTCAATTAATAAAGTATGAATGATTAAATAGAGTTCAATTTAAAATTAATAATGTAAAATGTCAAATTTTCAAAAAATTAAATAGAGATCTGGACTAGATCAATAAATAGTATTTAAAAAAATGTCACAGATGCAATCATACAGACATGCAAAAAGTAAAAACAAAACCCTATTTACATTGGCAAAGAGACTTAGCAAATCTTCTTCTCTAAATAAACTTACACCAGTCTTAAGCACGGACGCTATAGTTAAAGCATCCCATGGCATGATTAGTTCAATATTAAGATACGGGGTTATTTTTTGGGGCAACTCAACCAATCGAGAACTTATATTTAAAGTCCAAAAAAAGTGCATCAGGGCAATGTTTGGGTTAAAATGTACAGACACTTGTAAACCTTTTTTTGTTTGATGTAAAATACTGACGTTTCCCTGTATGTACATATTTGAAATTTCAGTGTTTGTGAAATCAAACCCATATCTGTTCCCAAAGCTATCAAATCGAAATAATTGGAGTCGACGACATGTCAATACGTTATGCTCGAGACAGTCAAAAACAGCACTGATGCGTAATAGTGTTTTTTGTATGGCACCAATAATCTATGACCATATATCAGAAACAATTAAAATTTTGAATATTAAACTTTTTAAAAGGCATTTAAAGAACTTTCCGAAGAAAAGCCTATTATAATGTTTCTGAGTTTCTAAAGGTCAAAGTACTGTTGTAAGCCAAATGCAAGTTTTTATATTGAATTATTGACCTTTTTGACATTTTATTTCCGCCCGTGTTCGCCATCTTATTTTATGATTGTATCATTAACTGCATTTTTATACTATATTTTTTTTAAATTATTATTATCGACTTCTTTATTAGTTATTTGAATTCCATTATTTTGACATCCAACTTGAATTATAATAATTGTAGTTTTTTTATGAATTGGTTATTTATTATTGTGTAATAATATTGTTGTGGTTCTTTTTTTCAAATTTACTGACTACGCTGTTTAATTGTTATAATCAAAACCAAAAATCACACGAATAAATAATTTGAATTTAAATTGGCGAGTATTTTTCAGAGACATTTAGGGACCTTTAAATACTTACCCGAAACAATGCCCCTAAATGTCGCGTTGTCGAGTTATTTGGAGCGAGTTTTCGCTGAGTGAGTCCGAATCCGTCATAAGCAGATTGATTTAATTGTTCTCCTGTACATTAACGATCTTTGTACTATAGAAATAGAAAATGTTAAAATATTTTTGTACGCAGATGATACATCTATTGTGTTCTCTGGTTCATCGTGGCATGAAGTAAAACTGAGAGCAGAGGCAGAAATGGCTTGGGTAGCTGAATGGCTAAAAAGTAACTTACTTTCCCTTAATACTAATAAAACTAATTACATATGCTTTAGTATCAGTAACCGAACACAGCCTATTGAAGAGTTAGATCTAAAAGTACACATTTGTGGAGACATGTCTATTGTAAGCTGTAATTGCCCTTGCATTGAGAAGGTGGCTAAAACTAAATATCTTGGGGTTGTGATAGATCAAGCACTGTCCTAGTACCCTCAGCTTGAGCAGATTTCTGGGAGGATAAGGAAACTCAGTTGGATCTTTAAAACCCTCAGACATATTGTTCCAACTAAAATAGAGAGCTGTAAAAAACGTCCCAGAAATCTCCTTAATGAAATTTATGTGGCACTGGCCCAGTCTGTACTATTATATTGTATCCTAATTTGGGGTGGTACAGCAAAAAACGAAATTTATAAACATAGAACGAGCGCAGCGTGCATTAATAAAAAAATATTTGTTTTAAAAATAAAAGATTCTCCACCGCAATCTTATACCAAATAAGTAATTTACTCTCTGTAAGAAAACTGTACATAACCCAAACCATACAAAAAAAACATAAAAACGTACCATATAATAATCAGCAAAAAGCTAAAAGAAGAAAAGATGTAATTCCCAAAGTTCCCCAAACTAAAACTAGATTTGCATGCAAACAATTCAATAAACGCTCTGCCCAGCTGTATAACAAAATTAACAGACACGTTTAAGTATATAATAAAAGTTACTACGATTGGAAAAAAAAGTGTAATAGACTGGATAAAACCACTAACCTATGAGGAAACCGAGGCACTCCTGGAATACGTTGAGTAGCCGAATTATACCATACCACACCTCATCATACACACCACTCACACCACACCACACCACAAACCATACCACACATCACACACCTCACAACACAACACACACCACGCCACACATCACACATTCACACCACATCGCACGTCTCACCACATACCACACATAATACCATACTCCTTAACACACTTTACATCACCCGCATAGACTGGAAATAAGTTTTTGCAAGTTTTATTTTACTGTTCATTATTTAAATTGCAACTTTACTTATATATTTTTATTTTATTAGTATTGGTATGTTAAGCTAAATATAAATAAGTGTACTTACATTGCATATTTACCCTTAAGGTCACAGTTCACTATAATACTCGTATCAGCTCGAGTTAGAATAAGTGTAAGACAATGATGTTGAAAGAGCGGAGTCTTCTAATACAGGCATTGTTTGCCTAAATGGGGATTCCAGTCACACTAACATGTAATGTAATTTCTAATTGAAATAATAAAGTATTTTGTATTTGTAGCTGAGGCAATTAAAAGATAATAGAATAATAATTATAAATGCTTTGCTCTTAAAATTTTCAGAACGTAAGTACCTAACATTTTCATTCACAGAATTTCAATAAGTGTTATAATGATTAAGATAATTATAATGTTGATATTAATAAAAAACAACATTCGTGTCGATAGGGTCGAATCGTTCATATCTTCGTCATTTTTAAAATCGCTTATGGCTGTTATATTAAATCGAATCACGTCGCTTAAATCTAGTATTTTGATACCCCACCATTGTATAACACAAGTAATGGTTATTTATGGAGTGTGGATATTGGGAAAATTATTAAATCGGCAATTTCTTTGGCCATTTGTTAGGCTAACAATAACAAGTTGTAGGTCGTGGGTTCGAGCCAAGGCAGGCGCTTTACTTTGTGTAAATTATTTCATCACCACTGCTCTCAAAACGGTGAAGGAAAACATCGTGAGGAAACCGGCATGTGTTAGAACTAAAAATTCGAAGTCATGTGACATCCAGCAACTTGCGCTGGGCCCACGTGGTGGATTACGGCATCTCACAGAGAGGAGGACTGCACGCACAACGGACCAAATGAGAGTCTAACTGCGGAAAAGGGGATCGATCCTATCCTAGGCTAACAATTTATGAAAATACAGATTTTACTGAAAACATTGGTTACTAGGTACTCGTATTTTTAACCATTAGTTGCTATAATCGAATAAAAAACCTGGTCTTTAGTATGTAAAGGTTGCAGGGTACCAACGAGTTTTAAATGCCACAATGATAAATTGTATATTTTTTTTAATTTTTAGTTGGTAAGTAACAAAGTTAATTTTAGAAGTCATTGCAATAATATCATCACCATTGGATTTGAGTAACATTAGGGAAATTCGAAAAAAAAATTGTAATTAAAATAGGGGTGAAAACATTCGAACAAATATGAAAAAAACAGTATTCTTATTATGTTATAATGTTGGTATTCATAAAAAGACAACAATGTCGATAGTGTTGAATCATCCATATGCAGAATGCAGTTGTCGACTATACAATTTGTTGTGTCAGCCACACCATCATCAGTTTTTAGATATGTTCCTCTAGAAAGTAGGTCACATGAAGTTTCAGTTCGAAATATACTAATTCATATACATACTATGTATATTTAATGACGTAAAACAAATGTTTAACATAAAAAACTAGGTATTGTTGTCATTTAACCGAAATTAAAAAAAAACCGGCCAAGTGCAAGTCGGATTTGCGCACGGAGGGTTCCGTTTCATTATCACAAAAAACGGCAGAAAAACACGTTTGTAGAATGTATGTAGGAATAATTTTATTATGCGTACAACTAAGGAGTGGAATTCCCTGTCGGAGTCTGTGTTTCCCAATAGCTACAATCTAGGGGTCTTTAAAGTCAAGAGTGATCAGGTTAATTCTAGGCAAGTGTGCTCTATCATCGACCACATCATCGATTACCATCAGGTGAGATAGTGATCAAGCGCGAGCCTATATTAGAAACAATAAATAATAATAATACAAATTGACGTCCGTTGCGAAATATAGAATTTTGTAATAGCATGAAAAAATTACATCAATCTCGCTAAGGGGTTAGTGTTACCCGGTAACTAGTTTATGGAGGTTAGGTGTGCATATATTAATATAATCATTTATTTTCTTCATCTTCGTATCGCTGGCAAGACACTCGTTCAAATTTCTTTGGCCCAAACCTTAGCCACTTCCGCAGCGCATAGATGGTTTATTCCCATCTGCCACCTTCGAGTTGCCACCCCGGTGTAAATCACCTTTATCGCATATTTTTGGGCACAGAGGACATGACAGGACGTGTGGAGGTGCAATCCCGGCTGTAGGGTATAGTACGCTGACTGGGGTCGGTTTGAGGCAGCCGGTGATCGTATGGCATGTTTCGATTATGTTTCCTTGGCGTGGGCAGAACGGCACACTGGCCACGTAAATTCACCTGCAGAGAAGCAGATCATTAGTCCGGCGAACGTAGGTCAGGTGAGGTCGAACGGAGGTGAGGCCCTACAGGTGTTTAATGTTAGCCGCCTGAGTAAGTTGTTGTGGTACCCAGTATTTTTCTTTGTTTTTAGACAGTGGCTTTTTAATGTTAGTGCTATGTCACGGCTAACACCCAAATAGGTCGGATTACTACAGTGATTAATGGGGAATCCTTGGCAATTGATGTTTAGTGCATCTAGCTAAATTGTTGCGGAAATAAAAAGTGCATGCTTGTGTTTTTGAAGGGTTTAGTCTAAAAGCGTTATCTGATTAATTCTGCCCAAGAACCTCTAGAGCTGCCTCTTTTTTCTTTTGTTTTTTTTTCTTCTTCAAATTTATTTGTTTGAGTTGCTTGGGCGAGATCATCAGCGTACAGGAATCTTTCGCAGTGTTTATCAAAAGGTTGGTCGTTGGTATAAATGTTGAAAAGGATGGGTGCTGGAACGCTTCCCTGGGGCAGGCCATTGTTTTGTGATCTCCATCTGCTCTTTCCTGCATTTTTTGATGGACTTGGAAACGTCTGTTTCAGAGCATCTTACCCAGTATCCGGATGGTCCTCTGTTGTTAATTATGCCATATCATTTTGACAATAATCTATTGACGCTTTGTCATACGCTGCTGACAAATTGACGGGAACCATGCCAGTGAACTTTCGAGCCTCATACCCATCCTCAATATATTGTGACAGTCGGAGGATTTGTCCAGCGCATGACTTACCGGGTCTGAAGCCCGCCTGATCGGGTATTAATATAGATTCAATAAAAGCCTTGAGATGATTCAGGAAAAGTTGTTCAAATATTTTGTTCGTATGGCACAGATGAGATATAAGGCGATAGATCTTGGTGTCGTCAGGCAGCTTTCTTGGTTTAAGAAGTCCCTTTCAAACGTCTGAAAGGGAATGCTGTCAGTTTTGGCGCAACATAGATGTAAGAGGCTATTGGCGTATGCTGATTTCTAGGTATTGGCGGGCACACGAATTTTGCGCAATGGTGACTTATGTTGTCACTGGTGAAAATGAGATCAGGGTTATTAGCCCCGTCTCCACCGATCGCTGTTACTGGTAGTCCCAGGCAATATTGTGGCTATTAAAATCACCAACATTGATTTTAGATTCCCGATCATTAAAGTTGTCGGTTGGGGTCAAGTTGAAAGGTTGATTCTGTGATTTGCAAAACAGAAGTGACGGTGCAATGTCCAGTGTCGATAGTTCCCATTTCTATTGAGTCAGTCAAGTAGACGGAGGTGGACACTATTGCATTGCTGGGATTGATGAACGCGGCACTCTCATACTTTGGGTGTGGTATTTCGGCTACTAGTGTTAGGCCGGTGATTTCAGGTCTTATCTGGCCCTGGCTGCGGTGAATTTACTGCAAAAATAGTACGTAAAAGTTGGTAGTGGAGAGAGCTCTGAGAGAATTTGTGCCTTTTCTTTCGAAAATCCTTCAATTTTAATTTAAACGACACAAAGAGCTGGTGAAGTCAAATTCCGGGGATTGGCTCTTAAAAGAGTCTTTTGGGATCAGTCTCGAGAAAGACCGGTTCGTGTCATCGTGGTGAAAGTATAAGCTATCTAGGGTCTGCGTTACCGAGTGCTAGGTACCCCGGACGTTTGGTGGATTGGTTACCGAATTTTAACATCGCTCGGGAGGCTCCTTTCTTGAAACATTGAACTGGAATCGTTGAACTGCATTTGACAGATTTGATATTTATTTGATTTTTTCAGATTAGATTTTTTAATTATGGAAAAAAAAACTAAATAAAATCTGCTCGAAAGACGATACGCTCGCGCTTTAGGAGGCTGATAAGGTGTGTGAAGTAGCTTCGGTTAGACGTCAAATGACACTTGAAATGCTTCTTAGAAAACAATACTGTTGCCACTAAAGAAGAAACTCAAAAAAAAAAAAAAAAAACTTGGCTTTTTTTTCGACAAACTTCCAATTAAGTTATCTCATATGTTTATATTATAGTTAATTGTTTCGTTAATAATATTTACGTACACAATCTAACAAAACTTTGGCAGTGAATATTTTATAACAACAAATAAAGAAAAGCATACAAAGGCAACATCATAAAAATAAAGATTTTGGACAGCTTTTTGTCACTATTTCTTTTTTTTTTTTTTTATCTAAAAAAACAACATCTGCCTTATTTATTTAGAAACTGAAATTCTTTAACATTGGGGCGTATTTTGCGGGGACATTTATTTAGAGACCCTTAAATCTAACCTGAAACAATGTCCCTAAATGTCGCGTGGCCGAGTTATTCGGAGCGAGAGTTCGCTGAGCGAGTCCGAATCCCCCTTAAGCAGATTTTATGAAATAACTGTTTTGTTTTTGAAATTTTCAGAAAGTAAGTACTAACATTCAATCAGTGTTTTAATAAGTGTGATATAGATTAAGATAATTATAATTTTGATAATAATAAGGAACGACAACCGTGATGATAGAGTCGATTTGTTCATACCTTCATCATTTTAAAAATCGCTTATGACTGTTGATAATTCGAATCACGTCGCTAAAGACTAGTATTTTGATCCCCATCATTGTATAACGCAACTAAAGGATAAATATAGAGTGTGGATACTAGTGGATTTGGAGAAAATAATGAAATCTCCAACTTATTTGGCCATTTGTTAGGCCACCAATTAATGAAAAAAACAATTTTACTGAAACCATTGGTTACTACTTGTGTTTTAACCATTAGTTAAGAAATTATATTTTCGGCAATAAAGACAAAACATTACAAATTTAAATAGGGCCAAAACTTGGGCAACTGTGAACAAAATCTATTATTTATAATATCATTATCTTGCCAAATTTCACTTGATGCTCCAGACAAAGTGTGAAGAAGAAGCGACGAAGACGGTCAAAATACCAAAATAAATTGGATTGATCACGTGACATTTTGATTGCGCTTGGCAATCCTATACATATTTGACGTTTTTCCAATCACTATCGGGACGCTTTCGTTGATAGAATGACACTTGTCTATGGCCCTTATGGTGTGAGAGGGCGGATCTCCTCAAAATACACTCCTAGGTATATTCATTATCGTTATTAAGAATAAAAGTTTTTGCCTAGACACATTTTAAGCAGTTAGCAACAGAAAAATGCAGTACGTGATATAAGTTTCTTGAAAACTACCTTATGGAAACATAAAAACACTTAACATGGATGTATAGTTATTGATATCTGGTTAAATAATGAAATGAATGCCAATTGAGATGACAAATTAAGGTGTATCAAATTCAAAAAAAAATATGCTCAAAAGCATGGAGTACTTTTTAGAGCGTATCGGCACATAAGGTGCGGGGAGGTAGCATCGCTTAGGCGCCAAATTATAACACTTTTAGTGCATCTTTGAAAAAAAACACTGTTGTCGCTAATGACGAAAAATATTAAATATTCTTTGTATAGTTTTCGACAAACTTCCAATTAAGTCATTTTGTACATTTTTTTCTAAGAAATACATAGTGTATTGTTAAGTTAATAATATTTACTACACAATCAACCAAACTTTGACAATTAATATTTTATACCAAGAAATAACAAAAAATAATTTCTGCCTATTTTTAATTTGTTTTATTCAATCTCAAAACTGGGCTCGACAACATCTGCTTTATCTATACTTAATATATATTATAAAGCTGAAGAGTTTGTTTGTTTGTTTGAACGCGCTAATCTCAGGAAAAACCCAACCAGTTATTGATGAAGGTTAAAGGCTATATAACGACACGGTACGAGCAATAGGAGCGGATCATAACAGAAAAATTATGCAAAAACGGGCAAATTTATTCCTTTTTGAGAGCTTCCGTTGCGTGCGCTGCGTAAGCGGTTAAAGTAACGCAAAATTTAAATACTTACCCAAAACAGTGCCCCAAAGTGTCGCTTTGCCCAGTTATTCGGATGAAAATTTCTCTAGCCTGAGCGAGTCAGAATCCCTGTTAGGCGGATTTTAAAATGACTAACTGTTTTGCTTTTGATATTTACAGACAGTAAGTACCTTACATTTAATCAGTATTTTAATAATTGCGATATGTATTTAGATAATTATAATGTTGATAATAATAAAAAGACAAACCACCGTTAAATTTTAAATTTGTTTCGTTTTGCGTAAGGACGAAAAATTCTTTTTAAATTACATTTCCAAGCAGACTGCTTTATAAATAAGTGTACTTAACAAGTGAGACTGAATGCTAAAAAACTTAAACGTTACATCAAGATCTTGTTGTCATTACACTAAAACCGTTTTAATGGTCCGGCCATTTCGTTACACATACATCAAATCCCTTTAATTAGATTATAGTATTTTTTTTAAATAGCTTCTGTGTCTCTGTCTCAATGACATCATGCAAAAAGTGAAATCAATCTTGCCAAGGTTATAGTGTTACCCAATCACTGCAGAGGCGTGGTGTTGGGGTCAGATAGGCAGTCGCTTTATAGAAAATACTAAAACTTAGCTCCATCTGGTTAGACTGGAAACCGAACCACTTATTGTTGGAAAAATGCTCGGCGGGTTGTTGTCATGTATTTGCTATACAGTCAATTTCAATACAAGAAGATACCTGCCGAATCACTCCGTTTCGATTTTTATAATTATGATTATATTTACTATACATTATTTAAAATAATTGCGACGATAAAATATTAATCTTATTTCCTTTTGCATTTTCAGGATGTAAGTTATCATAATCTTAGGCCAAATTTTAACCGCGGGAGACGCCCTGGGCGTCAGGAGTTGCACGCCAATTCCCGGTTACCGTAGGCGCGGGCTTGCGGACGGCGAGTAATGGGACTAGACCCGAGTCAACGGCGCGTAGAGACTCATTCGCCATGAGAACGGTTCAACCCTCGAGTAATGTCAATAGACAATAAATTATAATTGTCAGTTTGACGATTCAAAGCGAACTCGAGTTGGCGGTCTTGACTTGGCTTGACTTAATCGAAAACTTTCTATTTATTTTTTTTCTTTTATTATTATAATTCCTTGCATTAGGTATAATCTTAATATTACTTATATAAAATACTAGCGGACACAAATATTGATGATTTTAAACAAGAAAACTTTTTTACAAAAATTATTATATTTTTTATTTATCACTTTTTAGTTGTGATGGACCAGTTCTATAGGCTAACTTCCAATAATGCCCAAAGTGAAGCCAGAATAGATTAACTCAATAACATGAAACTTAAATAAACAAAACCGGTGGAATGAGAGTTGTGGCGGAAATCACTCGAACCACCTTATGTAGGACCCTACAAGGTTTTACAGAGACACGCAAAATACTTCACGATTGACCTACAAGGGAAGCCGAATAATGTATCGGTTGATCGTCTGAAACCGGCCTACATGATGCGTGAAGACGCTCAAGAGAAACCTGCCACAACTACTGACACCACCACTCCTACAAGTGAAGAAAAGAGGACGAGGAGCGGGCGGCGAGTAAGGTTCCCAGATTATTATCGACCGTAGTTACGGTCTGGCCGGGGGGAATATGTGGCGGAAATTACTTGGACCACCACCTTACAATTTGGATAAAAACGCTGTCGCTTATGACTTTGCGCCAGAGCCTAAAATCAGGTGATCCTTTGTTCGGTGTTACGTCAGCGGCGCGCGGACATCGGCCAGCGGGCGAGCAGAGCGACGCGCCACAGTCTTCAACTACCTTCCCTACCGTTCGCGCCGCGCTTATTATAATTATTGCTTTGTCATATTCTATGCTAAGTTGCTAGTACCAGTCTTTGTTATACTTTCTTTGCTTTTAATATACTGCTTTCGTCTATCTCTAATAATATCCTTCATTTCTTCGTCTTTCGTATTCATTATTCCCGCTAACCTTCGCTTGCTATTATAGTGCTTAATAGCCTTACTATACGGGTTAGATTCCCGTGTAGCGTAGGAATAAGTGTTACACTTATACCCTACAGAGTCTACCAGGGTGAACTGTTCACACCTGCGTATAGCCCTCGCCATACTTCTAGGCCGCCCTGAAGTTGGTTTACCGGATGCGCGAGGCACGAAACGGTGCTGTTTTTGTATGAGATTTTCTACTGCGCAGCCATTGTAGCCAACTTCAGGGCGGCCAAGAAGTTTGGCGAGAACTATACCACTTCAGAGCGTACCAGTGTGATGTTATGTTATGAAATGTTGTAAACAAACAGACATGCGATTGCAGGTATCCCGAGTTATTTGCCTTCATTTATTGAAGAGTTCTGATGTATATTTCCGAAGCTTTCATCAGATCTTGATAAAAAATAAATGAGAACACATGACAAGCACCAGCTTTCGAATAAAAAAAGAATTATCAAAATCGGTTACCCAATAAAAAGCTATGAGGTAACACACATAAAAAAAAACAGTCGAATTGTAAACCTCCTCCTTTTTGCGAAGTCGGTTAAAAATCTGATCTTATTACATGATGCCAAACTCCCAAATTCTTTTAACCTCCGACGCGATTTTTGGTCCGTTCCAGGTCCATAAGAAAAGTAGTCGCGGTACGTGCCATGGGCCTATGGCGGGCCATAACTCAAAGGTCCGATTGGACGGTGGTTTTTGACGTAAAAACTTTACTTGCAACACTTTCTGGCTGTATCATTCCATCAATCGATTCATATTTCACCGACTTTGGTAACATTTTAATGAGACACAAAATTTGACAAAATGCATCTATGATTTTTGAGACTCCGACGCCATGTTTTTACGTTGTGTAAACAAAATAGTTTTTATAACATTTTATTATTGTTTAGTGATGTTTATTTGGAATTGCTTGTCTAAACATTGCCTACACATATTGTTTTATCGTAATGAAGTGTTTTTTTTGTGAATATGTGTGTAATTTTGATATATTGTGATAAAGTTTTAAGATGCGAGTGAAAGTTATGCGATTAAAAATTATAAAAGTGATAAGTTGCTACCGTGTTTCGTCACTGCGAGATGAGGTCAGGTTTATTTGCTTATTGTGTTGTATAAATATTTAGGTAAACTCATAACAAAGCCAAGAAAGTATAATTATATACCGTGCCATAGTAATAAATTGCCGATTTCTCAATTTTACTGAGGGCCCACACAAAATAAAAATAAAATCGCAGTGGGGTCACGTGCCACGACCTTGACGCTTGCGGGCCGGCCCGCACAAGAGGTTAACAACGATCAGTGAAGACGGGGCTAATAACACTGATCTCATTTTCACCAGTGACAACATAAGTCACCTTTGCGCAAAATTCGTGTGCCCGCTAATACCTAGAAGTCAGTATACGCCAATAGCCTCTTACGTCTATGTTGTGCCAAAACCGACAGCAGTCCCTTTCAGACGTCTGAAAGGGACTTCTTAAACCAAGAAAGCTGCCTGACAACACCAAGAACTATCGCCCTATATCTCATCTGTGCCATAAGAAAAAAATATTTGAACGACTTTTGCTGAATGATCTCAAGGCCTTTATTAACCCTATATTAATACCCGAGCAGGCGGGCTTCAGACCCGGTAAGTCATGCGCTGGACAAATCCTCCGACTGTCACAATATATTGAGGATGGGTATGAGGCTCGAAAGTTCACTGGCATGGTTCTCGTCGATTTGTCAGCAGCGTATGACACTGTCAACGTCAATAGATTATTTTCAAAATGATATGGCATAATTAACGACAGAGGACCATCCGGATACTGGGTGAGATGCTCTGAAACAGACGTTTCCAAGTCCATAAAAAAATGCAGAGAAGAGCAGATGGAGATCAAAAAACAATGGCCTGCCCCAGGGAAGCGTTCCAGCACCCATCCTTTTCAACATTTATACCAACGACCAACCTTTTGATAAACACTACGAAAGATTCCTGTACGCTGATGATCTCGCCCAAGCAACTCAAACAAATAAATTTGTAAAAGCCAAAAAAGTTCTAGAGACAGCTCTAGAGGTCTTGGGAAGTATTATTCAGATAACGCTCTTAGACCGAACCCTTCCCGAGGTCTTGGCTTTCTCGCCAATGCAGTGCGAGAGCTTTTTTCTTTGGTTCTTGGCTGCTTCAGTTTTCGTGGTTATCACCACGTCGTTCTCCCCATCGAAGTGGCTAACCACCCACTTCATCTTTCCGCACCCCGGAACCCCGTTCACCCACTTAATGTTTTTGAAGTCCCAGTCCGTTGTTGAAGCCGTTCCCGAGATGGTTTGGGCCATCTTGAGAATCTTCTCATCTAGCATTATCTCTGTGCATCGGGAAACCACCACTATTGGGTCCTCGTCAGGAGTGTAGAAGACCGGCTTTCCTTTCTTTACCGTAACTGCATTATTTTTAGTTACAAAGCCGACAGTTGCGTTGTAAGCCGCCATATACGACCTCATCGACTCGGGTTTCACGGTAGCCTATGTTACCCGGGAATAATGTAGCTTCCCAACGGTGAAAGAATTTTTGAAATCAGTCCAGTAGTTTTTAAGTTTATTCGTTACATACAAAAATACAAACATACAAAATACAAATCTTAACTCTTTATAATATTAGTATAGACATGACATAGCTACGTTTGTGACTGCTGATGCTCTCAAGCAACGCAAGTACTGTAAACTTATTGCCTATTAAAGTTTTTAACCGATTGGGTTAACTGGGTAGATATTGAGTTATTGAGTTCAGACAGTCAGTCAGCAAATAGTAACCAATGGTTTCAAATATTGGAACAATTATTAAGTCTTCAACTTTTTTAACCACTAATTCCGTATATGGCGTAAAAAGGTAGTCTTAACTTGCTACTAATTTAAAATTTGCCTTTGGAATTAGGTTATATTTTGAAAATATATGTAAGTTTATTGGTCAACCTATTCACGCCATGTACGGAATTGTTAGGCTAACAATTGATGAAAAAACGCATTTTACCGAAATTTGAAACCAATGATTACTAGTTTTGAGCATTATTTGAGATAACTACGGATCAAAAAACTGAGTCTTAGTATGTTAAAGTTTCAGGGTACCAACAAATTAATATATTTTACAATGTTAATTTATTTTATTTATTTTTATTTTTAGTTGGTGAGTAATAAAGTTAATTTGAGATGTCTTTGCAATAATATCATAACCATTGGATTTGAGTCACATTCGCAAAATTCGGAAGAAAAGGGTTTAAAAATGAAAAAGGGGTGGAAAAATTTGGGCAAATGTTGTTGGGATTAGGTTCAATTTTGAAATTAGATGCAAGTTTACTTGTCAACCTATTCACACGATGAATGGAATTGTAAGGCTAACAATTGATGAAAAAACGCAGTTTACTGAAATTTGAATCCATTGGTATTATTTTTGCAGGGTACCAGCAACTTTTAAATGTCACAATGTTAATTTGTTGATTTTTTTAATTTTCAGGAAGTAAGTAATAAAGTTATATAAAGTTAAGCTTGACCGGAATTGATCAATGTGAAAACGCCTGTGGGAGGCCCATATCCAGCAGTGGACGTCTTTCGGCTGAAATGATGATGATGAAGAAGTTATAAAAATAATTTGAGATGTTTTCAATAATATCATTATCATTGGATTTGAGTCACTTTCGCGAAATTCGGCAGAAAATCTTTAATATTAAAAAAACGGGTGTAACATTTAGGTAAATGTGGAAAACATAACAGTTATTATAACTAGTATTTAACTAATATTGAATTCAAATAAAAAACATGTTAATACGAATATAAATGTAGTAATCATTAAAAGACTACAGTGTCGATAGGGTGGAGTCATCCATTTGTACGTCAGTTTATTTTTAAAACAACGTACACGTGATGAATCGGAACATAACCGGAACGCGACATTTGTCATAAAGAAACGTAACGAAACGGACGTGACGATTTTATTATTTTTTATATCGATGAAACTTTACAACAGTAATTTAGGTTATTGGATATTTTATCACTATTTACAAACCTGTTTTACAATTATTTATAAACAAAACTGCTGGGTCTACCTTTTATAGCAGAACTTTTTATGTCATAATATTATTATGCATAACAACGGATAGCATAAACATCATTTCGCAGAAAATCGTTTGGCATAAACTCATATTACATACATTCAAACTCATAATTTTGTAAGTCAGAATCATCTTTAGGCATACATTTCATATCGATAGGCATTAAAAGGCAGAACCATCATATCGCAGAAAGTTCACAGTCAGAATCGTCTTTTGGCATACATTTCATATCCATATTAATTGAAATACTCATCTATCATCATATTACAGATAATTCATAATTAGAGTAATTTTGTATTTTTTACCATAATAAAAGATTGATTAAACACAATTTTTTTTGTGTTTTAATTCGCTGTATGAAGCATGCAAACATGCAAACAAGCATACACCATGCATGCAGCATGCAGACAAGCATACACCATGCATGCAGCATTCAAACAAGCATACACCATGCATGCAGCAAGCATGCAGCATTCAATCAAGCATACACCATGCATGCAACAAGCATGCAAACATGCAAACAAGCATACACCATGCATGCAGCATGCAGACAAGCATACACCATGCATGCAGCATTCAAACAAGCATACACCATGCATGCAGCAAGCATGCAGCATTCAATCAAGCATACACCATGCATGCAACAAGCATGCAACATTCAAACAAGCATACACCATGCATGCAGCAAGCATGCAACGTGCAAACAAGCATGCAAGTGATCATGCAGAAAGCATGCAAGTGAGCATGTAGCAGGCATGGTTTCTGTCACGGCATCGGTGTTGCGGAGCTCCGGTGGTCCCCGCCCTCGCCCTCCACGCCTACGCGGGATTAAATTGCACTCTAAGGGTAGGGCAGATAACACTACGTGGAATCGGTTTTGCATCGATTCGTTTCTGTCACTAACTTTTGAAACACAACATATTGACTTTTCAAGACAGTACAGTATTTTTACCTTAAAACTAAAATTGAATTTTTAGTTTAAAGGTAAAAATTATATTTTTTATAAATGCCTAATAAAATTATTTTAAATGAATTTCTACCATCTTCATAATATGCCAAGTGAAATTATGCCAAATAAAATTCTGCCATCTTAAAAGAAACCCATTGTTAATTCGGACATAGAAACATTCGGTCTAACAATAATTATATTAAATATTTTTTATGCCTTAAGAATATTCGTTTAAATAAGATTATGCCAAGTGTGTTATGCCAAATAAATTTCGGAGTATCAAGATTCTGCCATATAGAGGGAACCCAAAACTGCTTGTGTTTCAATAAATAACTATGAACGTAGCTCATAAAATCCAGTTACTCTCTGGAACTCCATTTCAGAACTCCCGTAACGCGCCCACTTTCATCACTGATTTTTTTGCCACTAGTGTTTGCTTCAAAATAGCGGCTTTACCGCAGACATAATAAATGTTGCCAAAATTAAAAATAGCTTTGTTTTAGGGTAATATTTAGGCAAAGTATCAAAAATTTACTGAGACGATTGCCAGAATTCCTGGCGGTCATATTTCTGGGACAGTACTTTGAGCTATTTTTACTCCAAACTCGAAATAATCAGCTCTTACATGAAACATTTTATTTCTATTAATATATTTATATTTATTATATTTTATTCTTATTAAGTCATAAATACAATTATTTGCTCATCACAGCATATATCTCTTCCGCATGTGTTGTCGGTTGATATAGCATGCATTTTAACCCCGCCCACAAAATAGTTCGTGGCGTCGACTAGTGTAGCCTTAACTAAGTAAATAAAGATGCTGGTTATTTGAGTTCGGTGCTATTTATTTATCACACTTATATTATAAAAAAACCGGCCAAGTGCGTGTTGGGCCACGCGCAGTAATAGGGTTCCGAGGTTGCATAATAATGCGGACTAAAAAGAGGATTTTGTTGTTGTTACACGAACATTAGAACGGTTTCAGCGGCACACAGTCTAAAAACGGGCCCACATAGGATGATGTTTTTTAGGGTTCCGTACCCAAAGGGTAAAAACGGGACCCTATTACTAAGACTTCGCGGTCCGTCTGTCTGTCTGTCTGTCACCAGGCTGTATCTCATGAACCGTGATAGCTAGACAGTTGAAATATTCACAGATGATGTATTTCCATTGCCGCTATAACAACAAACACTAAAAACAGAATACAATTAATATTTAAGTGGGGCTCCCATACAACAAACGTGATTTTTTTGCTGTTTATTGCGATAATGGTACGGAACCCTTCGTGCGCGAGTCCGACTCGCACTTGGCCGGTTTTTTTTTTTAAATGTATATTCTCACGTTTGACCACCATCTCGCCTGATGGTAAGCGATGATGTGGTCTACGGTGAAGCACGCTTGCTTAGATGTAATCTATTAACCCTTGACTTAAACTAAATAAGGACTAACTGGTAACTGAAGAAGGAGTTATAAAATCCAACTTCGCAACTGAAGTTAGAAAAATAACATTATCTATTTGAGTACCTGGATCCTTGCCTGCACGCTTCTTGTTTATTTCTCTTTCGGAATTAGAAAAAAATCGTATTTATTCACCTCTAATCTCCTCTAATACCGCAGATTAGAGTTGGATCTTCTAATCTGCGGTATTCACTATTTCATTCTAGAAAGTTTTACGCTACTCAATTAGTGATGAAGTCGGGTCGAATATTGACTTTATATAGAAGGATATCGACAAAAGTAAATAAGTAATTTGCTTGGAAATCGAATCTAATTTGACTTTACTTTTACGTTTTAATTACAAAACGTCGAAAATACTTCTGCACTAACACAAAATATACTCCAACGCGCGCATGCGCCGTATGGACTACGGACTGGTACTGCCAACGACTCCGGCCACTCCAATGCGTTATTCGAGCTCAAACATTATTAATTAAGAAATCATTATTATTAAAAATGTTATGATTTTATTTTTGTATATTTTTACATAGTTCATAAGCATATATTTACTATCTGTTTTACACAGCTAACAACGTTATTTAAGTAATTTTTCAATGGCATTTGTTCAACAATATTACTGTGTTTTAAGTTGGTCGATTATTAAATTCAGGATCTTCATATTTTGGGTTTAGGCTGAAGATTAAAAAATAACTTATACACGATTTTGAAGATTTCACCCCAATGAGGGTGAAATCGTCTAGAGACTTAAAATTTTGCAAATAGATACTTTATACTGTGCAGGCATTCACTAAGAAAGAATTTTTGTGAATTAGGGGTGAAATAGGGGATGAAACTTTGTATGAAAGTCGGCCAGTTTAGAAGTTAGGATTTTCGAATATTGGGTTTGGGCTGATAATTAAAATCTAACGCAAATTAAGGTTTTTTGGAGTTCCATCCTTGGGGGGGGGGGGGGGGGGCGGATAATGGGGGATGAAATGTTGTGTACAAAAGTCCTTCTTTTACAAAGGAAAAATTATTAAAAATACTCTCAAGTCTTTAAAGTCTGTTGGTAACTATAATCTTCTTATCTATGTATATGTCTAAACATATAAAAAAAGAAAGTGACTGACTGACTGACTCACTGACCATCAACGCACAGGCCAAACGGCTGAAGCTTCAATCATGAAACTTGGCACGTAGGTTCCTTTGATAGTATAGGTGAACACTAAGAAACTTTGGGGGACTGAGTCACACGTGGTCCCCGGGTGGTGCAAATCAGGTGACACCAAACTGGTGGTAGGCTTTGGCCGAATGCTTGCGACCACCCACCGGGCAAAGACGTACCGCCAAGTGGCCTAGCCGTGTTCCGGTACGATGCTCGGTGTAGCCAACCAGAGGAGTTGAGTCGAGACAGCTGTTCCACTGCAGGCAGACCGGCCTGACTTGCACTGTTATGGATGTGTCGGGAGACTGGTCGCGGAGGGTAGCGGGATCCGAGGCACGGTGCGCCGCTGGCCGACCGCAGGTAATTGGGGTCCCGATGGACATTTCGGGGGGGGGCTCGGGCGTCCCCGCAGTCGCCAGACTAGTGCCCCAATGATGGCGTCCTTTCAGTGCATGTCTTTAGGTTAACAGCGTGGAACCTCGTCTCACTTCCTTATCCTCACCTCACCCTTCACTCTTATACATACATGAAAAGGAAAAAGCATACTAGAGTTCAACAACGGCTGCACCCCCTCCCACTTAAAGTGCACCTCACAAATATCAGAGGTCTGCACTCCAATCTCTTAGCAGTCTATCATCATCTCGAGACTGATAAGCCGGCTCTCTTTTTCCTTTCGGAGACGCAGATCAGATGTCCGTCAGACATATCGTACCTTACATACCCAGGGTTTACCCTGGGGCACAATTTTAAGCCTCGCGCTGGTGTTTGCATGTACGCCCGAGGCGATATCTCTTATCGGCGTCTCCAAAACCTTGAGGACTCTAGGTTTTCTGTGCTGTGGGCCATGGTGGACACGGGCCAGGATAAAATTATCTACGCCTGTGTCTACCGTTCACACAGCGGAGATCAGGAGACTACCAGGCTCACAGAGTACCTTAGTGAGGCGGCTGATACGGCGCAGCAACGGTACCCTTCCGCCCAAATGGTGTTACTGGAGGACTTCAATGCCCACCACCAGGAGTGACTCTTCCCGTACCAGTGCACTGATCATGCAGGGCGAGAGATGAGAAAGCTTGCACTTGCTTTAAATCTCACCCAGCTGGTCCAGGGGGCAACGAGGGTGCCGGATGTTGATTCGCACACAGCCAATTGCTTGGACCTGCTTGCTGCTGACAACAGATCCAGACCGCTACTCGGTGTCGGTATCTTCACCTTTGGGTAGTTCCGACCATTATCTGGTGAAGTCTGTATCCATCCACTTCCCACCCGATCCCAGCCCTAGAGGCGCTCGGCGGGTTTGGCGGTACAAGTCAGCAGATTGGGATGGGATGCGTTCTTTCTTCGCATCTTATCCTTGGCAGTCTACTTGCTTCACTTCGGCTGATGCTTCGTCGTGCGCGGACGCCTTGACGGATGTGTTGCGTCAGGGAATGGAGTACTACATTCCGTTCTCTGACGTAGCAATTTCTAACGTTGACCGGCCATGGTTTAGCGCCGAGTGCAAACGCGGCGACTCGCTGAAACATGAGGCATACCTGGCATGGGTCGACGCTCGGACGCGCAACGCAAGCGACGTGAGTCAGCGGAAGAGAGCCTTTAATAGGGCTGCCAAGTCCTGCAAGAAGGTGATGCGGAGGGCCCGGTTTGACCACATAAGCCGTATTGGGCCCAAACTTGCCTCATACCCAGCTGGAAGTAAAGCGTTTTGGTCCCTGGCTAAGTCGGTTGAATCGAACTTCTGCCGTCCCTCACTACCACCACTGCTGAGACCCAACGGGTCTCTGGCACACTCCGCTGAGGAGAAAGCAAACTTGTTTGCCTCTCTTTTTGCGGAATCTTCACGTCTGGATTCAGGTGACGCGCGACCCTTTCCTTCTACTGATGAATGCGGAACGAGTATGTCGGACATTCGCATCCATCAAAGGACGTTCGTAGGGTACTGCGCAACCTCGACGTGAACAAAGCTAGTGGCCCCGACGGTATGCCAGCAATTGTTCTGAGAACCTGTGCACCTGAACTGTCTCCGATCATGACACGCCTGTTTCGCCTTTCGTATGAGACTGGAAAAGTGCCGAATGCTTGGAAGAAAGCTAACGTTCAGCCTGTGCCCAAGAAGGGCAGTCGAGCTGACCCGGCCAACTACAGACCCATTCCGATAACGTCCATCCTCTGCAAGAGTATGGAACGGGTACTCAACTCTAAGCTCCTGGCACACCTAGAAGCTAATGACATCCTCAGTGATCGCCAATATGGCTTCCGCCAAAATCGATCAACTGGGGATCTTCTAGCGTATGCCATTCACATCTGGAGTGAGGCCATCGAGAGGCACGGGGAAGCGCTTGCCGTGTCCCTGGACATCTCGAAGGCTTTAGACAGGGTCTGGCATGAAAGCCTTATTGGTAAGCTTCCTTCATTCGGTCTGCCCAGTGGTCTGCGCGATTGGATTGCAGACTTCCTGAGGGACCGGTCCATCCGAGTGGTTATCGATGGCCGCTCGTCTGACCAACTGGATATTAATGCCGGGGTTCCTCAGGGATCGGTGCTCTCAGCAACATTGTTCTTGCTTCACATAAACGATCTGCTAAAACCCGGCACCTTTGGGTATGCGGACGACAGCACTGTTGCTGAGAGATACGTCTCCGACGCGCGCGCTACTGGGCCTCAGATCCGGTCTCTCCGGGAGGCCATGGTTGAACGCTTGAATTTGTCCTTGGAGGCAGTCTCCGAATGGGGTGATGCCAATCTGGTCAAGTTCAATGCTGCTAAAACCCAGGCGTGTCTTTTTTCCGCTAAAAGGAGCCAGTTCCACCCGGCTCCTTCTTTCCGAGGTGTGACCGTGCCGATAACGGACCGACTTGAGCTTCTTGGCGTTACGTTGACATCGACCCTCAATTTTGGTCCATTCATTGAGGCAAAAGCTCAGCTGGCTGCCAAAAAGTTGGGGATCCTAGCGAAGGTGATACGGTACTTCACCCCAGAGCAGTTGCTCAACTTGTATCAAGCGCAAGTTCGAGCATGCATGGAGTACTGCTCTCATCTCTGGGACGGATCTTCCAAATACCAGCTGGATGCACTCGAGTCGATCGAAAAACGGGCCAAGAGGCTTATCGGCAATGAAATACTGGTCGAGTCTAGGCTACAGAGCCTTGAACATCGGCGCCGAGTTGCCAGCCTGTCGGTATTTTACCGGTTACATTTCGGGGAGTGTGCGTTGGAATTGCATGAACTGATTCCCCCTGGCCCGTTCCATCATCGGACTACAAGACGTACGGCGATGCGTCATCGATACACGGTGGACATTCCACCCATACGCAGCAAACGTTTTGGGAATACTTTTATTATACGCACAGCAAAAGAGTGGAATTCCCTGCCGGAGTCTGTATTTCCCGATAGCTACAATCTGGGAGTCTTTAAGTCAAGAGTGAATAGGTTTCTTCTAGGTAAGCGTGCTTCATCGTCGACCACATCATCGCTTACCATCAGGTGAGATAGTGGTCAAGCGCAAGCCTATTACGAATTAAAAAAAAAAAAAGGGTTTTTGGAAATTCTACCCCTAAGGGCGTGAAATAGGGGATGAAAATTTGTATGAAAATCCGTCAGTTTTAAAGTCAGGAGGATTTTGGGTTTAGGCTGAAGATTAAAAAATAATTTACACGTGTCTCAGCGATTTTGAAGATTCCACCCCCATGAGGGTCAGGTCATAGGAATAATGAAATCGTCTAGAGTCTTGAAATTTTGCACATAGATACTTTTTACTGTGCAGGCATCCAGTAAGAAAGAATTTTTGTGAATTTTTGGGGATGAAAGTTTGTATGAAAGTCGGTCAGTTTTGAAGTTAGGATCTTCAAATTTTGGGTTTGGGCTGAAGATTAAAATCTAACGCAAAGTATACCTTCTTATATAAACATATAAAATAAAAAAGTGACTGACTGACTGACTGACTCACTCACTGACCATCAACGCACATCCCAAACAGCTGAAGCTTCAATCATGAAACTTGGCACGTAGGTTCCTTTGATAGTGTAGGTGAGCACTAAGAAAGGATTATTGGAAATTCCAGCCCTAAGGGCGTGAAATAGGTGATGGAAGTTTGTATGAAAATCCGTCAGTTTTAAAGTCAGGATCAGTCAGGAGGATTTTGATTTTGACGTGTCTCAGCGATTTTGAAGATTCCACCCCCATGAGGGTGAAAAGGGGCATGAAGTCATTAGGAATAATGAAATCGTTTAGAGACTTGAAATTTTGCACATAGATACTATGCAGGCATCAGTAAGAAAGAATTTTTGTGAATTCCACCCCTAAGGGGGGTGAAATAGGGGATGAAAGTTTGTATGAAAGTCGGTCAGTTTTGAAGTTAGGATCTTCAAATTTTGGGTTTGGGCTGAAGATTAAAATCTAACGCAAATTAAGGGTTTTTGGGCATTTCGTCCTTGGGGGGGGGGGATCATGGGGGATAAAATGTTGAGTACAAAAGTCCTTCTTTTACAAAGGAAAAATTATTAAAAATACTAACTTGACTGACTGACTTTAAAGTCTGTTGGTAACTATAAAATGGCTCAACGCATAAATATAGGAATTAAATAGGGACGGCAAAATCTGCTTCGCCATGACAATTGATAAGGCTCAAGAACAAACTCTGAAGTATGCTGGTGTAGATTTGAGTGAGAATTGCTTTTGCCATGGACAGTTCTATATAGCGTGTTCATGTGTTAGCTCATCAAATATCGTCTGGTGATATTGGCGTCGACATCCAAAATGGTTAAAAATGTTGTTTATAAGGCAATACTTTTATTTAATTACTTAGTTATGCTTATGATTACTTGTTTTTAGTCATGGATAAACACAGAAATAGTGAAGGGATAGGGACTGGATAAGGATAGCAAGTATTGATGATTAAGTAGGTAAGTATAAGTATGTCCTAAGAAACACTTTCACATTACATTATTTTATCATCATTATTTTTTACTTTTTCTCTACATACTGTTAAAATATGGTAAGGAGAAGCATGTAGTCTACGCGTGCGAAGCCGCGGGCAAAAGCTAGTTAAGCATATAAAAGAAAAACTATAATACAATACTTACAAAAAAATTAATAAGTCATAAAAACAATAAAATACGCACTTAAAACTATATTTACACTGCACCATTTAAATTTTTTTCACGAAAATAGTCACTGTCACATTGTGACGCAGACGCCAACGGCGCCCTTGGGCGCCCCGCGCACGCAGAGCAGTCTTCCCGGCCAGCAACAATTAGGTGTGCTTATAAACGAGCAATTCTTGTATATATGTATTATATAATCTGAATCTCGTAAACGGATCCAACGATTTTCATAAAATTTAGTATGCAGGTGGTTTCGGGGGCGATAAATCGATCTAGCTAGGTTTAATTTTTATAAATTGTCGTTTTCTTTATTTTCACCCGAGCAGAGCTTGAGAGTCGTCCAGGTACTGGGCATTAATGACGACTGTTGGTCGTAGGTCTTCCTCAATAAGAAACGATGACCTGATTATGGATGAGGGCAACCGCGCTGGATTTGCGAAGCACGGGACCAATTGATCGATTTAATTTTAAATTAAAAAATCCGCCAGTTTTTGGGCACTTTTATCGTTGACAGTTTATTTAAATTAAATATATTTATCTTCTCTCTCTCTTCACTTTAAAAATAAAAGAAAATTCTTGCCCCTGACTAGAAATTTCTGTTTCGTACCGTGCCGTAGCCGGTTTCCGACCCTCCTGAGTTAGATTTTGACAAAATTATTATCTATACTATACTGCGTGGTAAAGGAATCATCTCAAACGACTAGAACGAGAGTAGCCTTTGATGCAAATTCTCCGAGCTCTAACGTGGTCCCGTTGAACCCGCTTGAATGACATTCTTCTGACTGGTCCTAAGCTACATCAAGATATTATTGATATCCTCTTAAAGTTTAGTGTTCATCGTGTCGCACTTACGGCCGACATAAAACAAATGTATAGAAACATTTTAGTGCACGAATCAGATAGAGACTTACAGCGTATTCTGTGGCGCACGTCGAGCTCTGAACCTATTCGTGACTTTCGTCTGAAGACTGTTACCTTCGTGGTAAATGCATCCCCCTATTTAGCACTTCGCGTCATTAAGCAGTTGGCTTATGACGAACAATCACATTTCCCGCTTACGTCTAAGGTGTTGTTAGACCAATTGTTTGTTGATGACGTAGACTCCGGTGCAGATGATGAGTCACAAGCCATCGCAGTGCAACAAGAATTGATAGGAATTTGTAAATCAGCCGGCTTCGAGTCTCGTAAACGCTGCCGTGCAGGTGCTGGTTGTTCATGGTGAGCGACGTGAAGAAGTTTCTTTCGGTTACAAAGACAATCAAACGAAGGTCCTGGGGCTTCAGTGGAACCTTAAGTCTGACCAGTTCACGTTTAGCGTTCAGTGTTCGGCTGATAAAGTAACGAAGAGATCCATTCTTGCGCAGATCGCCAAGATCTATGATCCAATGGGTAGGCTATCGCCCGTTAAAGTGTTCGCGAAACATCTTATGCAGTTATTATGGATATCGGGTGTCCAGTGGGACGATACTCCATGTGACAGCATTGTAACCGCATGGCGTGCATTCATTCAAGAATTGCCACTTTTATCACAAATCTCAATACCACGTTTTGTTTTTTCGTGTAAGGATAGCATATCCATTCACGGGTTCAGTGATGGAAGTTCACGCGCGTATTCCGCATGAGTATATGCGCAGTTAGTGGACTCACATAATCAAGTCAAAACGTTTCTCCTGCTAGGGAAATCGTGAGTCGCACCAATCTCCTGTGCTTGTCGATACCACGCATTGAGCTCCTGGGAGCAGTGACGCTGTCTAAACTTCTTGAGAAGGTATTGACGATAGGTATCTATCGTGGCCACTTTGACATTGAGGAGGTGTGTGCTTGGTAGGACTCGTTGGAGCGTGGCTTCGATCCCCCACCATCTGAGTGGAAAATCTTTGTCTCGAATCGTACGAGTGAGATTCTTTCTCGTGTTCCGGATTGTACATAGAGACACGTACCTTAGTCGAGTAATCCAGCAGATGCTCCCTCTAGGGGCATTATGCCGTCTGCATTTTTACCCGACTGCCGAAGGAGGGTAATGTGTTTATCAGTCTATGTATGTATGTATGTATGTATGTATGTATGTATGTATGTATGTATGTATGTATGTATGTATGTATGTATGTATGTATGTATGTTTGTTCCTATATGGCGTTCCAGAGACCAAACGCGTTGACCGATTTTGATGATTCATACGTCAATCGATTCGTCTTAACCTTGCGAGTGTCATAGGCTACATTAAAATTGGAAAATAGAAAAATGGCGGCTTTTGGGCGCCATATTGTGGGGGGCCAATTTTATTTTTTCTTCCAAACCCATCGTGTGGGGTATCAAAATAAAGGGTTTTTAGAGGCGATTTCAAAAATATATAACACTTATATATTTAAATGTACCTAATTCGAAATAAATGTTAACTAAAAAGTTATAAATAAAAAAGTTAATTAAAAAAATCAAAATACCCGACTGCTTAAAAAGCGAACTAAAAAGACGTAAACAAGAAGAAAATCATGCTGTGCAGTCGGAGGATACATCTGGTTTTGGTCAGCCAGCTCGCGAATATGTATCCTCCGACTGCACAGCATGATTTTCTTCTTGTTTACGTCTTTTTAGTTCGCTTTTTAAGCAGTCGGGTATTTTGATTTTTTTAATTAACTTTTTTTGCAGAATGAGTTGTGGTTTTTCGGCCCACAGTGGGTTCGTACGGAACTCACTGCGTGGCCTGAAAAAAAAGACATTTCAAGTACAGGTGAAGAAAAACGTGATTTGCCAGTCGCGTCAGCACCAGTTACGCTGGTCGAGGAGGTTGAAATAATTGATATATTTTTGACCTTAGTTATATTGATACGTGTCACATCCTATATATTTAGGTTTCACAAAATCCTAAAATCACGAGTTAATAAATAAAACAACACTTCTCATCCAAGTTGTGTTACAGTCCACGAATATAACTTTACCCTAAAGCGGCTAATCTATTTACTTCACATTTTGGTGGCCTGTTTGAAGCTGCAGTACGTAGTTTCAAGCATTGTTTTCACCGCGTTGTAAGTACCCAAGTGCAAACTTATGACGAGATGCACACACCTTTGTGCGTCTTGAGCGCGGATGCGTCAGATCCGCTTCCATTGACGCCCGCGCACTTTCTTATATGAGGTCCTTTGAATACTATACCTGACGTCCCCCTGACAGAAACGAATCCAGGGAGACTTCTTCGGTGGCTTTAGATACAACAATGTGTCCAACATTTTTGGAAACGATGGAGTCGTGAATATATATACGAGATTCAACAACGTAGCAAATGGTACAATGATCGCGGTTCCCCCATCTGTGTAGGTGACACAGTTGTCGTAGTGGATAACAATATACCTCCTCTCCAATGGAGACTCGCTCGTGAACAGGCACGCCATTCAGGACTTTGCAATCGGGCAAGAGCTTTTTCAAACGGGCTGTTGTCAAAGTATGTAAACTACCTTTAGAGTAATTGTTCTCGAAGCGTACTTTAGTTTATAAGCATAGTTTAACGTAAGTAGGATATTTGATATGTGTCAAAATTTTCGAGTTTAGTATCAATTGCACCGTAGAGTTACGTGTTAAAAGACTTACATTATTTTAAGGTGAGCGGTATGTTTCGTACCGAAACCATTATTATTTGTAATCTCTAATCATGCCAAAATAATAGGTGTAATTTTTGAACGTGTCCACACTCAGACAAGCATTGTATTTTTTCCCGTGTGTTGGTAGTAGAGTGTGGCGCGACATTGGGTGTCTTCATCCTTTATATACATATTTGTATTATTAGACCAAGAAATTGATACTTACGACGAAAAATTTGCAAATTGTCGTTAGCGCCACTATGTCCGTTGCAAAATTAGAATTTTGTGATAATGACAGCATAAATAAGTGACATCCACAGATATAAATCTAACTAGATGACGCGATTGTATGTAAATACTTTACGTGCCAAAAAACGCAGTAAAGTTACCATCAATGATCGTAATCTGAGCTTTTCATTTAGCTTTATTGGCACCGGAAATCCACCGAAATCTAAAAAAAGCTGTAAAGAATGTATAGAACAAGTTGGCCAAGGCATTGAAAATGTTTTCTTTTATTGGTAACTAAATTTGTTTTTAAACTTTTAACTAAAAGTTATATGTATGGCGAATGAGACAAATTTTGGAGATTCACATTAAAAGGAAACTGCTCGAAATGCATGGAGCCCGTCATTTTTAGAGCGTGTCGGCTGATAAGGCACGGAAAGGTTTTTAGCATTTCATGACATAGTTTTCGACAAATTTCCGAAGAAGTTATTTCATTTGATTTTTAACAAATACATTGTTTATTGTTTCGTTAGTAAAATTTACGTGCACAATCTTACAAATCTGGCAATGAACATTTTATACCAAGTAATAAAGAAAAGCATACAAAGTTGACATCCCAAAAATCACGATATTGGATTTTTATTTTGTCAATATTTATTTTTGTGTAATTTTATCTCAAAAAGTCCCCTTTTGGGAATAATATCTACTTTATTCATTTAGAAAGAGATTTTTTTAACATTGGAAAGTATTTTAAGGAGGACATCCATAAAGCGACCTTCATACGCTTTCCCAAAACAATGACCCTAAATGTCGGGTTGCCGAGTTAGCCGTAGCGATAGTTCGCTGAGTGAATGCGAAACCCTCTTAGGCGGCTTTTTGAAAAACGATTTTGATGCGGTTTTTATGAAAAACCGCATAAACCTTGTTCTTGAATCTCTCAATCTATGGATTGAGAGATTCAAGAACAAGGTTTATATGTATAATACACGCGGGCAAAGCCGCTGGCAGAAGCTAGTTTAGTAATAAAAATTTAAATATTTTGTTGCAAAAAAGTTGACATCCCAAAAATAATGAATTTGGACATATTTTTGTCAATATTTCTTTTTGTGTGATTTAAAGGGGCTCGAAAACATTTGCTTAATTTATTCATGAAGAAAAAATCTTAAACATTCGGGAGTATTTTGCGGGAACATACATTTTGGGATCCTTAAATACTTATCCGAAACAATGCCCTAAAGTATCGCGTTGCCAAGTTATTCGGCTGTAAATTTCTCTTGAGCAAGAGTTCGTTGAGCGAGTCATAATCCCTGTTAAGCGGATTTTAAAATAACCTGTTCGGTTCAAAACTGTCGCCTATAGCTATATATACATTCATGTGATCAAGGTACTTATTTCGTAGTTCATGAGCAGTGTCCAATATATCTTTGTACGAATCACACGTCTATTTCAATCAAAAATCTAACAATCAAATCTCGACCTTAAAACCTAAACATATGGTCCATAATCGAGCCGGATACCAGTCCTCGCTGCCGATGTCGCCGGCCGCCCGAGAACAAAGAGATCGAGATAAGATAACAACCCAAGTGTTCGAGTTCGAGTTGTTTAGTGCAAAGTTTTTAGTTATTAAAACTTATTCGTTTTATTACGTTTGCTACGAATTAAGTTTTTACATACTTACGATGGCTATGGAAGTGGAAGAAGCGTTGAATGTAGTGGAAAACATTGCACATACTTTGAAGAAGACCCAGACCAATTTAAAGAAGTGCCCAAAGGCTAGATTAACCCAAAAGAACTATGTTGAAGCCCGCATTAACTGTGTAGAAGATTACTGGAGTGAATATAAACAAGCTTACGGTGAAGTAATGCGAAGCGTACCAAAGGAGAAGCGTGACAAAATACTTTACATAGTAAATGAAGAGTTTTTTGAGCATGAAGAGCTGTATTTAAGTTTGATGACAGACTTGAAAGATTTGTTGGTTTCTCAACCAGTTGACTTTAGTGGTTCGTTGCCTATACCTAGTGATACTCAACAAACACGAGTGGTTTTGCCGAAAATACAACTCCCTACGTACAGTGGACAATATGAAGAGTGGTTATCGTTCCATGATTCATTTAATACACTTGAACGCGTCATTAAGTAATGTACAAAAATTGCATTATTTAAAAACAAGTCTCAATGGAGAACCCGCTTCGATATTTAAACATATACAAGTGACAGATACGAACTACGAACAAGCATGGAACATTTTAAAAACAAGGTATGGCAACAAACGTATAAATGTCGACGCAATCATAAAAAGATTATTTTCTCTGAAAAAAATTAATGTGTGTAATTCCAGTTCTATCAAGAATTTACTTGATACACCTTTGAATGTTTACATCAATTTAAAAATATGAACGTGCAGACTGATAACTGGGATCCAGTGATAATATTCGTCATAGTGCAAAAACTAGACTCTGAAACCCACTAAGATTGGGAAGACTATGTGAGCAGCAATTGTGAGGAACCTGAAAGCCTCCCCTCCCTTGATATGTTTAGTAAATTCCTGGAATGTCGATTTCGTACGTTAGAACTTACAGAACCAACAAAACAAAAGTCATGTTCAGTCAATGTTCGAGAAAAGTCATTTCACGCAGCAAATAACGTGGAGAATAGTAAAATATGTCAAATGTGTAAAGAAAACCACACAATGAGCCACTGTAAGGAGTTTGGAAAACAATCAACAACACAAAGAAGCGAGTTTATCAAAATCAACAATTTGTGCTTCAACTGCCTTGCACCCGGACACTCTGTGAGACATTGTCGCATACCAACAAGCTGTAGAATATGCAGAAGATATCACCATTCACTTCTTCATGAAAATAAGGAAGATAGCATAGTAAAACCAACCACAACGGGCAACACTGAAAACAAGCAAACAAAACAACCTGAAGCGGCACTACATACCAACGTGGAGAAGATTGAAGAAATAGAGAAGGACATTACAATAGTGAGATCACACGTTTCTACGAAACAAAGCACATCGTTGCTGGCAACTGCAATCGTAATGGTGAGAAGTGAAAACAATCACACAACGATATTACGAGCATTAATCGACCAAGGCTCACAAGCAAGTTTCATTAGCGAACGAGCGGCACAACTACTCATGGCCAAGCGATATCATATCAAAGGTACAGTTGTAGGCGTGGGATCAACGAGAGAAGATATCAAACAAGTAGTTCAGATCAATGTAAAATCAAGATGTGAAAATTTCAACTTGGAAGTTAGAACATATGTTATGTCGAAGCCACTGACTACTAAAATACCATCCCGCACAATCAACAAAAACTATTGGCCTCACCTCGAAGGACTAATCCTGGCTGACCCTAAATACTATCAGCCAGGGTCTATTGATTTGCTTCTGGGTGTCGACGTGTATGCACAAATTGTACAAAACCAGTTAATCAAAGGTCCGCTTGGGTCACCATGTGCACATAAAACAAACCTTGGCTGGATTTTATTCGGAAAGGTAGAAGATAGAATACAACAATCAGAGTCGGTTCTTGTTGTGCATCATCAAATCATAGGGGAAGACTTATTGAAAACATTCTGGGAGATAGAACCAGATTCGAAGAGGACATACACAAAAAAAGAAAACCAATGTGAAGGTTTCTACGAAAATACACACAAAAGAAACAGCAATGGACAGTACGTTGTGCGACTCCCATTTCATACCAATGAACCAAAAGCAGCGGATGGGAACATGAGACAAATTGCAATGAATCGCTTGATTCAACAAGAAAGAAGACTTCAAAAGGAACCTGAACTAAGAGAAGAATACGACAAGGTGCTACAAGAATATTTAACAATGGGACACATGGAGGAAGTTCCAAAAGATGATGTAAACAACCGGTGTGTTTACCTACCACATCACGCCGTAGTTTGAAGAGATAAAGATACCACGAAAATCAGAGTCGTATTTGATGCGTCATGCAAAGGAAATAATGGCATATCTTTGAACGACGAGCTCATGAATGGCCCAGTACTACAAGAAGATATGCGAAGTATAATAATGAGATGGCACATGCATAAAGTATGCTTCGCAAGTGACGTCATCAAAATGTATAGAATGGTACTTGTAGATAAGAAAGATACAGATTATAATAATAATAATAATAATAAAAGGATATTGTGGCGTGGTAGCGTCAGACCAAACCTGGAGCCAAACTGCCAACCACCTGCAATCAAGGACTACAGATAATAAAATAATAAAATCTTTATTCAAACTTCAAATTGGTAAACTACTACTACTGGTTACTGGTGGCTGGCTTACTGGTTGGTTGGTAGATTGAAAACAGTTATGTTTGGTACAGCATCTGCGCCTTATCTTGCCATAAAAACGTTAATTAAACTAGCAGAAGATGAAGGTGAACAATACCCTGAAGCTGTCAAAATTATTCGTGAAGATTTTTATGTCGACGATCTGACGTCAGGCTGCGATACAACAGAAGAAGCAATCCATGTTAGTAAGCAAACCATTACCATTCTGAAACGAGGAGGCTTTGAACTTCAAAAATGGGCGTCTAATGATACCGAGTTTCTAAAATCGATAGATGGCATCAAAAAAAAAAACTATCGATTTTAGAAACTCGGTAAACAAAGTCACTACAAAGGCTTACCTAGACTTGAAGCTAGACGGCACCATAAAGGCTCTTGGTCTGTCATGGAATCCCGGAAGAGACGAGTTTCATTACCAATTACAACTAGAACCTATGAAGGTGTTGGATGGGACCAAGAAAAAAGCAAAGAACTGAAAGAAAAATGGCATTTCATTAGAAACGATTTAGAAACTGACAACAAATTGAGAATGGACGTGACTTGATAATAGTATTCAACAGACGCTGGTTGAATACTATTATCAAGTCACTGAAGCCATTCTTAGATAGCCAAAATATGCTCAGGGTGGGCGGAAGGTTGAGAAACGCAGACGCCGATGAGAACCTAAAATATCCCGTGATACTGGGCAAGAAAAGCAGCTTTGTATCACTAGTGTTGGCTGATGCACACCTGAAAACAATGCATGGTGGAATAAAATTAAAGATGACTTACCTGATGAGTAAATACTGGATTGTTGGCTGCAAACGTCTGGTGAAGAAATACATTCACGGATGTCTTACCTGTACGCGGCAACGAGCTGCTAGTAGAAAACAAATAATGGGTGACTTACCTGAAGTTCGGGTAACTCCTTCGCGTCCTTTTGCTCGAAGTGGAGTGAATTTTGCTGGCCCTGTGTACGTATTAAATTCCAAAGGAAGAGGGATAAAAACCCGCAAGGCATACATTTGCATCTTTGTTTGCATGGTGGTAAAGGCTATACATTAAGAGCTAGTAAGCGATCTGACGGCCGATGCATTCATCGCAGCTTTCAAACGTTTCGTGGCCAGAAGAGGAAGATGTAATGAGATCTGGAGCGATAACGGCTCGAACTTTGTGGCATCCAACGAGGAATTATGTAGAATGTGGAACGAGGCGGGATTACAATTAACCGGTTCTATAGCTGATCAACTGGCGAATGAAGGAACACAGTGGCACTTTACACCGCCATATAGCCCAAACTTTGGAGGGCTTTGGGGAGCAGGAGTTAAGTCCGTTAAACAGCATCTACGAAAAACATTGAATAGGAATTTAACATTTGAAGAATTCACCACAGTGCTCACACAGATAGAAGCCTGCCTCAATTCTCGCCCATTAACGCCGATTAATACTGATGTGGATTTGATCGATGACATACAAGTGCTCACACCTGGACATTTCCTTGTCGGAGAAGCACTAATTACCGTACCTGACCGCGACTATACCACGGCCAACATGAATCAGCTGTCCAGATGGCAACATATCCAAAGACTGGTTCAAGGATTTTGGAAACTTTGGCAAACAGAATACTTGTCACGCCTAAACCAAAGAACCAAGTGGCTGAAAATAACAAAAGAGTTTGAGGTCGGCGATATAGTATTACTTAAAAACGTAAACATGCCTCCTAGTAAGTGGGCATTGGCACGGATAGCGGAAAAACACCCTGGACAAGATGGAATAACTAGAGTATATAACATTCATAACTCTGTCCTAAATGGGGACGCATCCAAAGTTTGGAATTTTCTTAGATCATTGGGGATCGGTAAAACTCGACAAGAGTCAATACCTAAGAATTTAGATCTCGATTCAATGAATAAACACTTTACAGCTTCGTCCCATTTCGATAGGACAATAAAAATTAATACATTGGATTATCTTTCATCTCTTCCGAGCCCCAGTTATTCTCCATTTGTTTTTAGTCAATTCTCTGCATGTGATGTTAAGAAAAGCATACTATCGATTACTTCCAATGCAGTAGGAAGTGACTGTATCAGCCGTAAAATGATACTACCAGTGCTGGACGTAATCCTTCCTGCCATCTGCCACATCGTCAACTTTTCTGCGTCCAGTGGTGTCTTTCCATGTCTGTCAGCCATGGAAAGCAGTAATCTGACGGTCTTGGCATTGCTTGATTTCAGTAATGCTTTTAATACTGTCGATTTCGATGTTTTGCTTGGCATCCTATGCTCTCTTAACTTATCTCCATCGGTGATTGACTGGTTTCGTAGTTACCTGTTTGGTCGCCGGCAATGTATATGCATTGGAGAGACCTTGTCTTCCTGGTGTAGTACTTCTGCTGGGGTACCGCAGGGTGGCGTTTTATCCCCTTTACTTTTTGCAGTTTTTATAAACTCAATCTCCAGTGAACTAACTTCTTCCTACCATCTTTATGCGGACGATCTACAAATTTATGCGTGTGCTCCTCTCGGACAACTGTCTGAGGCTGTCGTAACAATAAACCGTGATCTAGCCCGCATATGCGAATGGAGCAAAAGATATGGATTTGCGGTTAACCCCACAAAGACGCAGGTTATAGTGGTGGGCAGTTCTAGGATGGGTTCAAAAATCGACTGGACTACTCTTCCCCAGGTTTATTTCGATAACTCAGTTATTCCGTTTTGCGAGAAAGTTAAAAACTTGGGGATTTTCATTGATAGGAATTTCACCTGGACTGCCCAACTGCAGAAGGTTAGCCGCAAGCTATTTGCATCTGCTGCGTCTTTGAGGAGACTTCATAATTTTCTTCCGACTGCCACCAGGATTGCGCTTGCACAATCTCTTCTGTTACCCATACTCGATTATGCTGATGCCAGCTATCTTGACCTTACCCAAGAACAACTCGATAAACTTGAGTGGCTTCAAAATGTTTGTATAAGGTTCATATTCGGGTTGCGCAAATATGACCATGTTTCCGAATTTCGTGTGAAGCTCAAGTGGTTGCCAATTCGCCTTCGCCGGAATGCTCATATTCTTTCCCTTTTATATAATCTGCTCTTTACTCCTTCCACCCCTTTTTACCTTAAGAAACGTTTCCAGTTTCTCCGCGATTCCCACACAAAATTTCTTAGGTCATAAGACAACTTACGACTTCAAATTCCAACACATTTTTTTTTTTTTTTTTTTTTTAAAAACGTTGCCCCACACTAGGAATTTCTTCCTGTATCGTGGGTGCGTTTACAAACATATAAACTCACATACACATTTATTTTTATTGCCGTTATATTTAGTATGTATGTATTTATGTATATATTACATAGCATATGTATTTACCCGACTGCCGAAGGAGGGTAATGTGTTTATCAGTCTATGTATGTATGTATGTATGTATGTATGTATGTATGTATGTATGTATGTATGTTTGTTCCTATATGGCGTTCCAGAGACCAAACGCGTTGACCGATTTTGATGATTCATACGTCAATCGATTCGTCTTAACCTTGCGAGTGTCATAGGCTACATTAAAATTGGAAAATAGAAAAATGGCGGCTTTTGGGCGCCATATTGTGGGGGGCCAATTTTATTTTTTCTTCCAAACCCATCGTGTGGGGTATCAAAATAAAGGGTTTTTAGAGGCGATTTCAAAAATATATAACACTTATATATTTAAATGTACCTAATTCGAAAAAAATGTTAACTAAAAAGTTATAAATAAAAAAGTTAATAAAAAAAATCAAAATACCCGACTGCTTAAAAAGCGAACTAAAAAGACGTAAACAAGAAGAAAATCATGCTGTGCAGTCGGAGGATACATCTGGTTTTGGTCAGCCAGTTCGCGAATATGTATCCTCCGACTGCACAGCATGATTTTCTTCTTGTTTACGTCTTTTTAGTTCGCTTTTTAAGCAGTCGGGTATTTTGATTTTTTTTATTAACTTTTTTATTATCTATGTATCTATTATAATATAGTATTTAAACAATGTTATTGTCACACCAATGACAACCCCACTTCATGTCCAGACAATTACTGTCCATATCAGGTTGCCTGGAAGAGATCGCGGAATGCGATAAGGCCGCCCATTGTATTTGTATTAATTTTAAGTTTCTTTTTATAATTGTATTTTAAGGTGTACAATAAAGCATATAATAAATAAATAAATAAATATATACAGTACGTCACAATGGTAAACTGACACAGAGATCTATCTCAAACTTATGTGCGTTACCGATTAATACTAAAGACTCATTACCTTTTACACTTGTTTATATTTAGTTATAATATTTGGTTTTATAATTAACATAGTCGAGTCATAAATTCATGTTTTAAATACCTGTATTTTAAATAATTATTATAGGTTTATAGTACCTGTTTAAGTTGCATGTTTTAATTACTTGTTGCACTGTAATATAAGGTAAAATGATGTTTTTATTATAATAGAAAAGACCTTTAAGCTTTTTTGGTGGGCGGAATGTTCGGTTCAAAACTGTCGCCTATAGCTATACATACATTCATATGATCAAGGTACTCATTTCGTAGTTCATAAGCAGTGTCCAATATATCTTTGTACGAATCACACGTCTATTTCAATCAAAAATCTAACAATCAAATCTCGACCTTAATACCCCAACATAACCAACTGTTTTGCTCTTGATATTTTCAGACAGTAAGTAACTAACATTTAATCAGTATTTTCATAAGTTTGTTATAAATTAGGATAATGATAATGTTGATAATCATAATAAAAAAAACAACCGTGTCGATAGGGTCTAATTGTTCGTACCTTCGTCATTTAAAAAATCGCTTATGGCTGTTATATAAATCGAATCGCGTTGCTTAAGCCTAGTATTTTGATCCGCCACCATTGTAATACGCACCTTATAGTTTTTTTTTTTTTTTTTTTTTTTAAACTTTGCCCCACACTAGGAATTTCTTCCTGTATCGTGGGTGCGTTTACAAACATATAAACTCACATACACAAACACCCAGAGCCGAAACAACTATCTGTAGGTCATACAAATATTTGTTCCGTGCGGGAATCGAACCCGCGACACGCAGCGCAGTAGTCAATCGCTCAACCACTGCGCCAACCGTGCGCCCAAAGTTTAATATAGAGTCCAGATACCAGTGGATTCGGGGAAAATTAAATCTACAACTTATATCATTTGTAAGGCTAAGAATTTATGAAAGAAAATCTAGGTTACTTATTACTAACTACTACAATCGTTACCAGGTACTCGTATATTTAAACCATTAGTTGAGATACCTACGGATCAAAAAACTGGGCTTCAGTATGTTAAAGATGAAGGAGTACCTTTCATCTTTAAACAACTTTTAAATATCACAATATTAATTTGTTTGTTTAATTTTTAGCTGGTAAGTAATAAAGTAAATTTGGGATGTCTTTGCAGTTATTATTGCCATTGGATTTGTCACATTTTCGAAATTTGAAAAAAAAACCTTTTTAGATGAAAATAGGGGTGAAAAATTTAGGTCAATGTGGAACAAAGCAATATTTACAACTTAGGTATAATGTAATCTATATATAAAAGAGAAAGTATGTATGTTCCTTATAGACTCCGAAAGGGCTAGACCGATTTTAATGAATTTTTTAGAGAATCTTTAGATTGACCCAGTGGATGATCCTGTAAAGTTTGGTAGCGATCGGAGCATTGTTTTTTAACTTTGAACGCGGGCGAAGCCGCGGGCTGAAGCTAGTAATCATTAAATGATATCAGTGTCGATACGGTGGAATAGTCCATCCCACCGTCAGTTTTTAGATTCGTTCCTCTAGAAAGCAGAATACAAAATACCTTTTTAAGTTACAGATCGAAACAGATTGCTTCATATAAATAGTATGCATAATAATGCTACAACGCTATGTAATGGACTTAAACTAAAGTTTTAAAAAACATAAACCTTACAACAAAGTCTTGTTGTCATTTAGCTGAAATATTTTACTCTTCTCTCTTTAAAAAAAATAATAAAACGTTGCCCCAGAGACGGGGTCTCATTGCTAAGAAAGAAAATTTGGTTCAAATAAATCTCACTAGATGGCGCGACGTGTAGACAAAATTCAATTCACACAAAAAGAATTGTGTGTAAAATTAACATTTTCCGGAAAAGAACATAAAAATTGTATGTTCTTGTTTAATCAACTCTCCTAAGTACCAGATTATGGAATATTGAGCTCTTAATTCACATTTCAAAGATCATTTAAAATTGATGCCAATACATGGCGCATTTTTAAATTTCTGAGACATTCCACTCGATTGTTAAAATTTTCATTGTAACACATTTTGGTGCAAACTAACTGTAAAAACGTGCAAAAAATACTATAAAACGAACCGTTACTGTATTTAAAGACAAAAATATTCACGAACCTAGTAAACCCTTTTACTTGCAAGTCGCTGCTAACACCATCTATTGCCGTGAAACGGGATCGAACGCGATTAATGTACTTACAAAAATAGCAAGATTAAGCAGATGAAAAACGCTAGTTACGTACGCGCGGTTTCCACCCAGAACCGGAACAATTATCTATAGGCCATACAAATATTTGTTACGAACGAGAATCGAACCCGCGACATACAGCGCAGTAACTGATCGCTCAACCAATACGCCAACTGATTCAAAGAGCCATTCCGTTATATACCTGTTAGGCGCAAAGACTATAAACGCTAATTAGCAAATTCTCGTCGGCGCCATCTTAAATTTTGGTTTTGATCTCATATACATATTTGTATTAATGACTTCAAAGACCAGGATAATTATATATTATCTGCAAATTGTCGTCAGCGCCACTTCGCCCGTTGCGAGATTAGAATTTTGAGGCACTAACTATAAAAAAAATACATCAATCTCACTAAGAGATATAATTTTATCGTATCTGGTTTGTGAATGTTAGATATGCATATATAATCATTAAACTGGTTAAATAATTATAAGAATAACGATTGATATGACAAATTTTGGAGAATCAAATTAAAAAATAAAATCTGCCCGAAACGCATGGAGCCCGTCCTTTTTAGAACTTGTCGGCTGTTAGGTACGGGGAGGAGCGTCGTTTATACATCAAATGACCCTTCAAGCACTTCTTAGAATACAATATTATTGCCGCTACTGACTAAATTTCTTGACATAGTTTTCGACAAACTTCCAATTAAGTTATTTAAACAAAAACATAGTTCATTGTTCATTGTTAAAATTCGAAGACATGTGACATCCACCAACCCGCACTGGGCCCGCGTGGTGGATTACGGCCCATTCCCTCTCACAGAGAGGAGGCCTGTGTCCCAGCAGTGGGAACATTAATAGGCTGATGATGTGATGTGGGATGATAGTTCATTGTTTCGTTAATAATATTTACGGTTACAATCTAACAAATCTTTTGCAATGTTCATTTTATACCAAGTAATAAAGAAAAGCATACAAAGTTGACATCCCAAAAGTAATGGATTTGGAAGATTTTTTTTGTCAATATTTGTTTTGTGTGATTTAATGTCATAAAGGGGCTCGAAAACATTTGCTTAATTTATTCAGGAAGAGAAATTCTTAAACATTGAAGCGTATTTTGCGGGAACATTCATTTAGGGACCCCTTAATGCTTACGAGAAACAATGCCTCTTAATTTTGCGTTGCCGAGGATATTCGGATATTCGGATCTAGAGTTCGCTGAGTGAATCCAAATCTCTTTTAAGTGGATTTTATAATTTAAAAAGATAAATTTAATTCTTTTGCTCTTGAAATTTCCAGAAAGTAAGTACCTAAAATTTGATCAGTATTTCAATAAGTGTGATAGTAATTAAGAGAATTATAATATTAGTAATAATTAAAATCAACAACCGTGTCGATAGGGTAAAATCGTTCATACCTTCGTCATTTAAAAAATCGCTTATATGTGCTATAGATCTCCTCAAAATACACTGCTAGATAACAATTCGTCATTGTTATCAAGAATAAAAGTTCTCGCCTAGACACATTTTAAACAGTTATCAACAAAAAATGCAGTACGCGATATTAGTTTCTCGAATACTTCTTCATGAAATTTGAAAATCCGGCCAAGTGCGAGTCGGACTCGCGCACGAAGGGTTCCGTACCATAATCGCAAAAAAACGGCAAAAAAATTACGTTTGTTGTATGGGAGCCCTACTTAAATATTTATTTTATTCTGTTTTTAGTATTTGTTGTTATAGAGGCAACAGAAATACATCATCTGTGAAAATTTCAAGAGTCTAGCTATCACGGTTCATGAGATACAGCCTGGCGACAGACAGACAGACAGACAGACGGACCGCGGAGTCTCAGTAATAGGGTCCCGTTTTTACCCTTTGGGTACGGAACCCTAAAAAGCACTTAAAATTTATATATTATATTGATTTCTGTTTATTTAAATATTTATTTATATGAATGACGATTGAGTTGACAAACCATACCAAGAAGTAATGACAAACATGCAAAGGCGACAACCAAAAAAAATACGATTTGGGACAGGTTTTTGAATATTTCTTTTTGTGTGATTTAATCTCATAAAGGGGCTTGAAAACATTTGCTTAATTTATTCATGAAGAAAAAATCTTAAACATTCGGGAGTATTTTGCGGGAACATACATTTTGGGATCCTTAAATACTTAACCAAAACAATGCCCTAAAGTATCGCGGTTCCAAGTTATTCGGCTGTGAATTTCTCTTGAGCAAGAGTTCGTTGAGCGAGTCGTAATCCCTGTTAAGCGGATTTTAAAATAACCAACTGTTTTGCTCTTGATATTTTCAGACAGTAAGTAACTAACATTTAATCAGTATTTTATTAAGTGTGATATAAATTTAGATAATTATAATGTTGATAACCATAAAAAGAGAATAACCGTGTCGATAGGGTTTGAATCGTTCATACCTTTGTCAAATTTTTAATAACAGTTCCAAGCAGACTACCTCATAAATAACTACTTAATAAGTTGAACTGAATGTTTAAACATTTAAACGTTAGTTACATCAAGAGCTTGTTGTTGTTAAACCTTTTTAATGGTCTGGCTATTTCGTTATACATACATCAAATCCCTTTAATTGGATTATTATTGGAAAACAATATATCACGGGAATTTAACGCGATGATTTAGATTATTTATTAGAGGTCCCGGGTCTACCCGTTATCGCGTTAAATTCCCGTGATATATTGTTTTCCATTATGAAACACGAAAGTTTTAAAGTGGATTATTATTGTCATATTTTTAATTAGTCATCCTCTGCTTTTTTATAGACGTGTAGATCGACAGTGGTCAGGCACAGGCCTGTAGTTTTTTATATAGTTTTAGTTAATCGATCCATGAAACCTCCCAAGCCCATAGACCAATGTGTTTTGTCTCCATATTCGGCAATAGTTCTGCACCAGCCGGGGATTCTCCTTCAGTGCCCTTGCGTGGTGTATTCAGAGATAATCACTGTTTGTTGTCACTTTTCATACTAAATGTCTAACAAGGCCTTTGCGGTTTGATGCGGTTGAGGTTGATGATGATTTTTAATTAGCGACTGCATGTCATTCTGTGTCAATGACATCATGAAAAAAGTTACTCCAACCTTGCCAAAGGGTATAGTTATCCAACTACTGCAACTGCGTGGTGTGGGGGTCAGATAGGCCGTCACTTTATATACAACACTGATACTAAGGTAAATTTGGTTAGACTGGAAACCGTGTAACCTTGTTGGGACAATGCTAGGCGCGTTGAATCCGCGTTCAATCCGACTCGGCTACGCAGTATCTTCTCGTCCAAGTTACCACAGTGTGTCAAGACGAAAGTCTATGACCAGTGTGTGTTGCCTCTGTTGGCTCTGAGACGTGGTTGCTTACAATGGGCCTCATCAGAAAGCTTACAGTCACTCAAAGGACAATAGAGAGGGCTATGTTCAGCGTTTCCTTGCGTGATTGAAGCAGAAATGTAGAGGTCCGAACCAGGGTTACCGACATAGCCTGGATAATTGCCAAACTTAAGTGGAGACAGAGGCAGGACACATTGCTCGCAGGACAGATGGCCGATGGGGCAGAAAGGTTCTGGAGACCGCGAACCGGTAGACGTTTCGTTGGAAGGTCTCCCACCAGGTGGACCGATGACCTGGTGAAGGTTGCGGGGATCCGTTGGATAAGAGACGCACAGGACCGATCAGTATGGCGACGCTTGGGGGAGGCCTATGTCCAGCAGTGGACGTCTTTTGGCGTGTATGATGATGATGATGACGATACAAAAAGTAGTAGTAGCGTATGCCATTTACATCTGGAGTAGGGCCATCGAGAGACACGAGGAAGCGCTAGCCGTCTCCCTCGACATCTTGAAGGCTTTCGACAGGGTCTGGCACGAAAGCCTCATTGGTAAGCTCCCTTTCTTCGGTCTGCCTAGTGGTCTGTGTGATTGGATTGCGGACTTCCTAAGGGATCGATCCATCCGAGTGGTTATCGACGGCTGCTCGTCCGGTCAGTTAGATATCAACGCCGGAGTTCCTCAGGGGTCAGTGCTCTCGGCAACATTATTCTTGCTGCACATTAATGATCTGCTAAAACCTGGAACCTTTAGGTACGCAGACCAACAGAGGTTAGGTCTTTCCGGGAGGCCATGGTTGAACGCTTGAACTTGTCCTTGGACGCAGTCTCCGAATGGGGAGACAATCTTTATTTGCTCAAACATGAGTACAATACACACAACAAATTGTTATTATGTAAGAGATGTTAAAAAAAGAAATAAAATACAGAGCGTCATGTTTGCCTTAGTTTATAATGGCATGCAAATATTAATAAGTAGCTTTTGCCCGCGGCTTCGCACGCGTAGACTACATGCTTCTTCTTATCAAAAAATAATGTAATGCGAAGGTGTTTCTTAGGACAGACTTATACTTACCTACTCTATCATCAATACGCTCTATCCTTGTCCCGTTCAGTATGCCTACACTATTTCTGTGTTTATCCATGACTAATAATAAGTAATCATAAGCATAAGAAAGTAATTAAATTAAAGTATTTCCTTATAAACAACATTTTAAACCATCTTGGATGTTGACGCAAATATCACCAGACTATTTGATGAGATAACACGTGAACACGCTACATAGTCCATGGAAAAAGCAATTTGCCCTCAAATCTACACCAGCATACTTCAGAGTTTGTCCTTGGGCCTTTTTAATTGTCATGGCGAAGCAGATTTTCCCGTCCCTATTTAATAACTATATTTATGCGTTGTGCCATTTTATAGTTACCAACAGACTTTCAAGTATTGAAAGTATTTTTAATAATTTTTCCTTTGTAAAAGAAGGACTTTTGTACACAACATTTCATCCCCTATAATCGGCCCCCCCAAGGACAGAATTCCCAAAAGACCTTAATTTGCGTTAGATTTTAATCTTAAGCCCAAACCCAATATTCGAAGATCCTAACTTCAAAACTGACCGACTTTCATCCCCTATTTCCCCCCCTTAGGGGTGGAATTCACAAAAATCTTTTCTTAGTGGATGCCTGCACAGTATTAAGTATCTATGTGCAAAATATCAAATCTCTAGACGATTTAATTATGCCCATAACTTCATCCCCCTTTTTACCCTCATGGGGGTGGAATCTTCAAAATCGCTGAGACACATGTAAATTATTTTTTAATCTTCAGCCTAAACCCAAATAATGAAGAACCTGACTTTAAAACTGACGGATTTTCATACAAAATTTTATCCCCTATTTCACGCCCTTAGGGGTGGAATTTCCAAAAATCCTTTCTTAGTGCTCACCTACACTACCAAAGGAACCTACGTGCCAAGTTTCATGATTGAAGCTTCAGCTGTTTGGCCTGTGCGTTGATGGTCAGTGAGTGAGTCAGTCAGTCACTTTCTTCTTTTAAATGTTTAGATAGAAAAGATAGAAGATTATAGTTACCAACAGACTTTAAAGACTTCAGAGTATTTTTAATAATTTTTCCTTTGTAAAAGAAGGACTTTTGTACACAACATTTCATCCCCCATGATCCGCCCTCTCCAAGGATGGAATTCCCAAAAAACTTTAATTTGCGTTAGATTTTAATTTTCAGCCCAAACCCAATATTCGAAGATCCTAACTTCAAAACTGGCCGACTTTCATACAAATTTTCATGCCCTATTTCACCCCCTTAGGGGTGGAATTCACAAAAATCCTTTCTTAGTGGATACCTGCACAGTATAAAGTATCTATGTGCAAAATTTCAAGTCTAGACGATTTCATTATTTCTATGACTTTATCCCCCTTCCCCCCCCCCTAATGGGATCTTCAAAATAGTGTAAATAATTTTTTAACCTTCAGCCTAAACCCAAAATATGAAGACCCTGACTTTAAAACTGACGGATTTTCATACAAACTTTCATCACCTATTTCACCCCATTAAGGGTGGAATTCACAAAAATCCTTTCTTAGTGGATACCTGCACAGTATAAAGTATCTATGTGCAAAATTTCAAGTCTAGACGATTTCATTATTTCTATGACTTTATCCCCCTTTTCCCCACCTAATGGGATCTTCAAAATCATGTAAATTATTATTTAACCGTCAGCCTAAACCCAAAATATGAAGACCCTGACTTTAAAACTGACGGATTTTCATACAAACTTTCATCCCCTATTTCACGCCCTTAGGGGTGGAATTCCAATCCAGAACCTTTTAGATATCCTCCAGCGCAGCAGTGAACAGTTTCGGAGAAATGACGTCTCTGTGTCTCATTCCGCGCTGGAGAAGGATTGGTTTCGAGGCCTGATCCTGAAGACGGACTGACATGGTGGCGTTTTTGTACAAACACTTCAACACCTCAATGTACCGGTAGTCGATCTGGCACCGTTGGAGAGACTGCAATACAGCGCAAGTCTCGATCGAATCGAAGGCTTTCTCGTAGTCCACAAACGCTCAACAGAGAGGCAGGTTATACTCTTCGGTCTTCTGTATAACCTGCCGCAGTGTATGTATGTGGTCTACGGTGCTAAAGCCTTTTCAGAATCCGGTTTGTTCGGGAGGCTGGAAAACGTCTAACCTTCGCGCGAGACGATTCGTGATGACTCTTGAAAATAACCTGTAGACATGGCTAAGAAGTGAGATGGGCCTATAATTCTTCAGCCGGGCATTGTCGCTTGGCATCAACGTTAATGGCGAGTACATTACTCACCTTCGATTTGCCGATGACATAGTGGTCATGGCTGAGACCATGGAGAGCCTCAGTAAAATGCTCGATGACCTCAGTAGAGCTTCCGAAAGAATGGGTCTTAAAATTAACATGGATAATATCAAGGTAATGATGAATGCCTATGTAATACCCACTCCTATCAAGATCGGAGACTCTATACTCGAAGTTGTAGATGATTATGTCTACCTGGGACAAACGGTCCAGTTGGGTAGGTCCAACTTCGAGAAATAAGTCAACCGTCGAATCCGACTCGGCTGGGCGGCGTATCTTCTCGTCCAATTTACCGCAATGTCTCAAGACAAAAGTCTATGACCAGTGTGTGTTGCCAGTGATCACCTGTGGGACTGAGACGGGGTCGCTCACAATGGGCCTTATCAGAAAGCTTAAAGTCACCCAAAGGGCAATGGAGAGGGCTATGCTCGGCATTTCTTTGCGTGATCACGTCAGAAATGATGATATCCGCAGGAGAACCAAAGTTACCGACATAACCCGCAAAATTGACAAACTTAAGTGGCAGTAGGCAGGGCACATTGCTTGCAGAACGGATGGCCGATGTGCCGGAAATTTCTGGAGTGGCGACCGCGAACTGGAAGACTATACGATGGAAGGCCTCCCACTACGTGGACCGATGACCTGGTTAAGGTTGCGGGAAGGCGCTGGATGCGAGACGCACGGGATCGGTCAATGTGGCGACGCCTGGGGGAGACCTATGTCCAGCAGTGGACGTCTTTCGGCTGAAATGATGATGATGATGATTATGATGAGGGGTGGAATTTCCAAAAATCCTTTCTTAGTGCTCACCTACAATACCAAAGGAACCTACGTGCCAAGTTTCATGATTGAAGCTTCAACCGTTTGGGCTGTGCGTTGATGGTCAGTGAGTAGGTCAGTCAGTCAGTCACTTTCTTCTTTTATATGTTTAGACTAGCTGTTGCCCGCGGCTTCGCACGCGTAGTCTACATGCTTCTCCTTATCATATTTTAACATTATGTAGAGAAAAAGTAAAAAATAATGTAATGCGAAAGTGTTTCTTAGGACAGACTTATACTTACCTACTTTATCATCAATACGCTCTATCCTTGTCCCGTAAACACAGAAAAAGTGACGGGATAGGGTCCTTTCACTATTTCTGTGTTTATCCATGACTAATAATAAGTAATCATACGCATAAGTAAGTAATTAAATTAAAGTATTTCCTTATAAACAACATTTTAAACCATTTTGCATGTCCACGCCAATATCACCAGACTATTTGATGAGCTAACATGTGAACACGCTACATAGAACTGTCTATGGCAAAAGCAATTCTCCCTCAAATCTACACCAGCATACGTCAGAGTTTGTCCTTGAGCCTTATTAACACGTTCAGACTGGCACCTCATGAGTAGGTACTTGGTATCATACGGTGAAAATCTTCATTTGGCCACCGGTGGTACATCACCACCCCATGAACCAAAAGTCTTGCCCGGACGGGGTGCGCCACCGGTAGACACGGACAGGAATTATGCTTTCTATCTCTTGTTTTGGATTATAATAATGCGAAAAAGGGGGTAGATATTTCTGATCAGACGGCGTCGTACTATACCAGCCTTAGAAAACCCTAAAGTGGTACCGCAAGCTGATCATTGAGATTGTCTGTGGCACAATGTTGGTAAATGCTTGGGTTATTCACCAAAAATTTGAAAAAGGAAAAAAAAAAAAATATTTTAGAATTTCGGGAACAAATTATAAAAGAGATGATTAGCAAGCCCAGCATTGATAATCAAACCGATGACGCTGCAGCGGAAGGTGAGGGTGGCCTTATTTGATGCACAAAGAAAGCCAAAACACAAGTTCAGAGATACCCGAAAGAGATGTAGACCTTATTACGGCCATTTTACAACAATCGAATCTGCGGTGAAAAACCAATGGATGGTTTGGATTGTTTCAATATGATTCATACAAAATAATTTTCATTTAATACCATCCATGATAGCATTTCATTTTATGCTTATTTCAATTTTGATCCAATTTCGCTCATTCTTTTTTTGTTGTGTTTGTTATTGTTAGGAGAAGGATATTATGAAAAAAAAATAAAGAAAAAAAATTGGTACCTTACCTACACTGGTAGGGTAGGTATGTAGGTAGGGTAGGTAGGGTAGGGTAGGGTAGGTAGGGAAGGGTAGGTAGGGTAGGACCACCCCACAGGACCCGTTTTCCGGATTAAAAAATAGCCTATGTCACTCAGGAATAATGTAGCTTTCTATTGGTGAAAGATTTTTTTGAATCGGTCCATTAGTTTCGGAGCCTATTCGGTACAAACAAACAAACAAAAACAATCTTTCCTCTTTATAATATTAGTATAGACTAATGTACTAATTACGATTACTAAATATTAATCTAATTTCCTTTTGCATTTTCAGAAAGTAAGTTATCATTATTTTGGCAATTTTTTTTTCTTTTGGAGGTCTTGACTTGGAAATTACTTAATCTATACTTTATTATTATTCCTTGCTAATAGTTGTAATCCTGATCTTACTAATATTAAATACATGACATACGTTTATGACTGCTGAGGCTATAAAGCAGCGCAAGTACTGGAAACTTATTGGCTATTAAAATTTTGAGCCGTTTGGAGTAACTGGGTAGTAACTGAGTTGTGGAGGTCAGATAGGCAGTTAGTAAATATTAGGTAATCAATTGTTTCTAGTTTTTGGTTATATAATAATTAACTCTTCAACTTATTCGACTATTAATTCCTTACATGGCGTGAGTAGGTAGTCACCTTGCTTCTTATTTCAAATTAGCCATTGGAATTAGGTTCAATTTTGAAAAAAGGTGCAGTTTACTTGTCAACTTGAATTGTTAGGTTAACATACGATAAAAATGCATTTTACCAAAATTTTAAACCTTGGTACCATATTTAAGCATTAATTGAGTATATTATAGTTGCAAGGTACCAACAACTTTTAAATGTCACAATGTTAATTTGTTTTTTATTTTATTTTAAGTTGGTAAGTAATAAAATTAATTTGAGATGACTTTATAATAATATCATCACTATTGGATTTGATTCACATTCGCGAAATTTAGGAAAAAACTTTTTGAATTAAAATAGGTGTCGAAACATTTGGGTAAATGTGCCATTAGGATTAGGATTGATTACCAACTAATGATAATTATAAAATATATATCCATTATTTACATTGGCATAACGAAATTCAGCATAATAATCATTATGCTGAATGTTTTGCCATTATGTTTATTTCCATAAATGCTGTTGGCATAATAATAATGAAGCATAAGCATATTTGTACCTTTAGTGAATGCCACTCTTTATTTTGTATTGTGCGTTTAGTTTGTGCAGAATAAATAATTTTTCTTTCTTTTCTATAATTTTTAAAAGCATGATATTAAAAACGATGATGATGATACGATGTAACTTATATTTAAACAAACCACAAGCATAAAGTTGACAGCGGATATAAAAAATATTATAATTAAGCGGGTAAACATAAAGTTTAGGCGCGAAACTTCACAATTATGCGGGAAACATGAAAATGGGAAGTTATCAAAATAAATCCTTACAATATTTACTCTGACGGTAGAGAAATATTTAAAATAAATAAATAGAACGAAAGTTGTCAAAGTTAATTCTTATTAAAACAAAACCGGATGTATGATATTTTAAAGAAATAAAAAGGAAACAGTTAAATTAAATTCTTGTAAAATGTCAACTGGAAAGCCATTCATTTGACATTTTAATAAACAAAAAATTATAAAGATTTTGATCAAATTAAAGCATAATATAAATTGAACCGGATATCGCAACATTTTAAATACCTAATATGAAAGGAAATGTTCAAATTAATTCCTTATTAGCTATCAACAGAATGTTACAATAAAAACATTAAATTAACTAATGGTTTCGCGCCCATATTATATACTACACGGGGAATGGTATGTATCGTTCCTGGATCCTTTCAAGCGCGCTCCTTGTTTCTTTCTCTTTCGGAATTTGAAAAATCTTGAATGTATTCACTATTTTATTCTCTAAAGTTCTTCGCTACTCAATTAGTGATGTAGTTGGGCCGGATATTGACTTTATATTTTGACCTTATATGTATAAAGTCAATATCTGGCCCGACTACATCACTAATTGAGTAGCGGCAAACTTCGTTGGATATCGACAAAAGAAAATAATTAATTTAATATTTCTATAAGATAATATTATAAAAAGGCCCGCCCGCCTCAATAAGCATAATTAAATTAGTACATCATTTCAAATTTATTTTATTTATTAAAAATATATAAGCCGAGTGTTCTTATTTCGAATTAAGAAATCGGGTATCTATCAATATCGATAAGGTAATTAAAATGCAATGTGTTATACTGAATTGATGTGACCTTGGTTAAGTATACCTATTACACGAATGTCAATATTATGGCAAACTCAATTAAGTTTATAATTGCGACCACTAAGAATACCGCCATCTATGGTCGAATCCAGTTTATTAGATTACAAATCGTCAAAAATACTGCTGCACTAACACACAATAGTCAACCCCACGCGCATACGCCGTAGGAACCAGTACTGCCAACGAGTCCGCCCACTCCAATACGTTATTCGAGCTTAAACATTATTATTTTAGAAATCATTATTATTAAGGATGTTATGATTTTATATATATATATATATATATATATATATATATAGAATGGCGAAATCCCGAAAATTTTCTTTTCAAAATTTTTAGAATTTGAACTCTTCTTTTTTAAATTTGAAGAGCTTTTTGTTTATATTTCTTAATGTGTGATTTAATCTCAAAAAGGGGATTCAACAAAATCTGCTTTATTTATTTAGAAAGAGAAATTCTTTAACAATAAGGTGTATTTTAAGGGGACATTCAATTAGGGATCCTTCCTTAAATGCATACTCGAAACAATGCCCCTAAATGTCGCGTTGTCGAGTTATTCGGAGCGAGAGTTCGTGTCCGTATCCCTCGTAAGCGGATTTTTTATTAATTAAATGTTTTGCTCTTGAAATTTTCAGACAGTAAGTATATAATCAGTATTTTAATAAATGTGATATAAATTATAATTATAATGTTGATAATAATAAAAATCATTCATACCTTCGTCATTTAAAAAAATCGCTTATGGCTGTTATATAAATAGAATCGCATCGCTTAAGCCTAGTATTTTGATCCCCCACCATATTTTTAACGCAGTTAATGGTTAAATATAGTATGTCTCTCCAACTCTCCAACTTACTTGGCCATTTGTTAGGCTAAAATTTATGAATAATCGAATTTTACTGAAACCATTGGTTACTACTCATATTCTTAACTATTAGTTGAGGTAACTAGATTTTTGGCAATAAATGGAAAACATTATAAATTAAAATAGAGGCAAAACAATTGGGCAACTGTGGACAAAATACAGTCTTGCCATATACACTTGAGGCTTTAGACAAAATATCATTCCATAAGCGACAATCTCCATTGGTCTAAATATCTTCTCTAAGGATTTTTGGAAATTACATCCCTAAAGGCGTGAAAAGGCGGTTGAAAGTTTGTATGAAAAATCTAATTCCTTCGGCTAATATTCTTGACACAAATAGGAATCTAAGTAAATAATAAAGGTTGTCATTATTAGTTTTTCGAAACTACTTCCGAAAGACACTTTAGGGGGTGTTGAAATTTGTATGGAAGAATCTTATTGCTTAGGTTAATAAACTTGAAACTTGGCACAAATACTAAACTAATTGAATAATAGAGAATGATATTTTTTTTTAAATACTCCCAAAAGACGATTTAGGGGTTGTTAAAGTTTTTTTGTAGAATCTTTTTTCTTGGTTTAATAAATTTGAAACTTGGCACAAATACTAACCTAAATAAATAATAAAGATAATTAGTATTCGTTTTTTGAAAATACCTCCAAAATACGATTAATAGGGTGTTAAACTTTTGCTAAGAATCTTACTGTGCAGGGATTCGTTTTTGATGTAGGGATATAGGGCAGCAGTAAAAAGGAATTTTCAGCAATTCAACCTTTAAGAGGGTGAAAATGGGATTATTTGTTTGTATGAATAATCGCCCCCCTCCACAAGAGAGGGTTAAGGGGTGTTAAAGTTTTTTTGAGGAATCTTACTACGCAATCTGACCAACATAAATTAAAACAAAAAAGAGAAGAATAGAGTAAATAACACATTTTAGTTGTTACAATCTCGACCCTCCACGGGGCAAAAAGGGGTTATAAAGTTTTAAGGAGAAAACCTAAAAACCTAAATTTTATTATTCTTTAAGACAAATAACGAATCGTCCCAAACCAGCAAACCCTAGATATCTACGATACCGCATTTTTATTGATTAAACAATTGCTTATTTTTGGTCGCCTTCACTAACTGCATATAAGAAACTCATCTGTAGGATAAAATACGGAATCACGTGAACTAAATCACGGGCGGAGTGCTAGTCAATAATAAAAGTTCGCGCAAAGGCACATTTTAAGCAGTGAGCAACAGAAAAATGCAGTACTCGATATTAGTTGCCCGAATATTTCTTCATGGAAACATAAAAACATATACCATACATATATAATTATTGATATCTGGTTAAATAATTATATGAAAGGCGATTGAAATGACATATTTAGGAAACTCAAATTAAAAGAAATATCTGCCCGAAACGCAAGGAGCCGCCCATCCTTTAAAGAGTATGTCAGCTGACAAGGTGCGGGGTTGAGCGTCGTCACTTAAATCTCAAAATAGACACTTCAAGTGCTTCTTAGAAAAAAACGCTATTGCCGCTAACGACGAAAAAAAAAATTTTTTTGTTTTTGCATAATTTCCGACGAATTACCTATTTAGTTATTTATAGTGTTTTGTTTCGTTAAAAAATGTTTAAAGAAATAAAGGCGACATACCAAAAATGACGATTTTAGACAGATTTTTGTTAATATGTGCATGTGTGCGATTTTATCTCAAAAGGGAGCTCGAGAACACCTGCGTTATTAATTTAGAAAGTAGAATAAAAAAAATTGTTGCAGAAATTTGTTAAAATTGGGGGGAGTATTTTGTAGGGACATCCATTTTGGGACCTTTAAATACTTACCCGATACAACACCCCAAAGTGTCGAGTTATCGAATTCTTTTGAGCGAGAGTGCGAGAGCAGCTAAGGATTGTAATTCCCTGCCGGACTCTTTGTTTCCTGATAGCTACAACCTTGGTAAGTCAAGAGTGAATAGGTTACTTCTAGGCAAGCGTGATTCACCGTCGACTACATCATCGCTTGCCGTCAGGCGAGAAAGTGGTCAAACGCGAGCCTATAGATAAATAAAATAAAAAAAGATTTCGCTGAGCGAGTCCGAATCCCTGTAAAGTGGATTTTAAAATAACTGTTTTGCTCTTGATATTTCCAGGCAGTAAGTACCTAAAATTATATCACAATTTTAATAAATCAATTTTTATATTTATAATTTTGATAATACTATAAAACTCTGGAACGTCTTTCCCCTTGACATAAAAAAGCGGAGAGTAAATTTTCATTTAAGCGTAGAATACGGAACTATTACTTGTCCTCTCATACAAAGCTCGGTCTTCGTCATTGTTATTATATGTAAATTTCTGTTTCATTTAGTATATGATATTTATTATAATATTTATTAGTCTATTGTTTTAGAAATTATTTATGTATTTTATTAGTTATATAGTTTATTAATATCCGACTTTAATTATTTTTCATATTTTATTTATTTTTTTGTACTCCTACCACTGTTGTGTTCTTTTTAACCCAAAGGTTGACTGGTAGAGAATGCCTTGCTGCATTAAGTCCGCCTATGTATCACCATTGCACATGAAGTTTAAATAAATAAATAAATACTTTTCACCCTATAGACACGGTTGTTGTCTACAACCGTATCGATAGGGTCGAATCGTTAAAATTTTTGTTAAATGGCAATTCATTTCTCTTTGAGTCGGGACGCATAATACCTTTTTATTGCCAGTTCCAAGCAAACTACTTTATTTAACTGTCCTTAATAAATTGAACTGAATTTTGAAAAACTTAAACGTTACATCGAGATGTTGTTGTCAATACACTAAAACCCTTTTAATGATCTGGTCATTTCGTTATACATACATCAAATACCTTTCATTGGATTATTATTGTCATATATATGTTTATTTAGCATTTCAATCTGTGTCAATAAAAAAGTGAAAAGAAAGTTACAGCAATCTTACAAAGGGGTATAGTGTTACCCAGTTACTGCAGTCGCGTTGTGTGGGGGTCAGATAGGCAGTCACTTTATATAAAACACTATACTTACCTCCTTCTATTTATACTGACAATCGAGCTACTTATTGTTGGGAAAATGCTAGGTGGGTTGATTGACATGCATTTCCTATACAGTTAAATGAAAACAAAAAATCCCTTGATTAATGTCAATAGACAATAAATTATAAATGTCAGTTTGATAAATCGATAAGGACTTGAGTTAGGACATGACTTGAAAATTGTACAATAGGGTTAAATGTTTATCATACTTTTATAATCCCTAACTATCATAATCTTACAAATCTACACAAACACTAGGCCAATTAGATTCAAGCCCCCTTTCCAACTTAGTTTTGCGCGAACAATTTCAATATTGGAAGATGCCAGACCTTCTGTATCGCTCGTAGTCGGTGTTTTAAAATACATTAATGAAAATAATTGCGACAACAAAATATAAATCTTACTTCCTTTTTCATTTTCAGGATGTAAGTTATGATCTTAGGCCAACTATCAAAGTCAGTTTGAAGTTATAACTGTTAGATTGATAATTCGATATGGACTCGAATTTGAGCACATGACTTGAAAATTGTATAATAGGGCTAAATGTTTATCATACTTTTATAATTCCTAACTATCATAATCTTACAAATCTACACAAACACTAGGCCAATTAGATTCAAGCCCCCTTTCCAACTTAGTTTTGCGCGAACAACATCAATATTAGAAGAAGCCAGACCTTCTGTATCGCTCGTAGTCGGTGTTTTAAAATACATTAATGAAAATAATTGCGACAACAAAATATAAATCTTACTACCTATTGCATTTTCAGGCAGTAAGTTATAATCTTAGGCCAACTATCAAAGTCAGTATGAAGGACCTCCACAAGACTCTCAGTCACTATAAGAACGGTAAAATCCCCGAGTAATGTCAATAGACAATAAGTTAACTGTCCGCTTGATTTTCAAGGTGGAGTCGAGTTAGAGGCAAGACCTTGGAAATTACTTATCTGAACCTTTCTAATATTATTATAATTCCTTGCTATAGTTATAATCTTACTTATTTAAAATACATGATATACGTTTGAGACTGCTGAGGCTCTCAAGTACCGCAAGTACTGTAAACTACTTGGCTATTAAAGTTTTGAGCCATTTGCTGAGTTAAGAAGGTCAAATAGTCAGTCAGCAAATAGTAATCAATAGTTTAAAATTATTGTACCATAATTAACTCTAACGTTTTTGACTATTCATTCCGTACATGGCGTAAATAGAAAGTCGACTTGCTTCTAATATCAAATTAGCCTTTGGAATTAGGTTCATTTTTGAAAATAGATGCAAGTTTACTTGTCAATCTATTCACGCCATGTACGGCATTTTTAGGCTAACAATTGATGAAAAAACACATTTCACCAAAATAAAAACCATTGGTTACTAATGTTGCAGGAACCAGCAACTTTTAAATGTCACAATGTTAATTTGTATTTTTTTGAATTTTTAGCCGGTAAGTAATAAAGTTAATTTGAGATGTCTTTGCAATAATATCATCACCATTGGATTTGAGTCCACTCGCGGAATTCGGAAAAAAATATCTTAATAATGATAATAGGGGTGGAAACATTTGGGCATATGTGCCATTGGGATTAGGTAATTTTGAAATTATATGTAAGTTTTAATACTTACCCGAAACAATACCGCAAAGTGTCGCGTTACAGAGTTCTTTTGTGCGAGGGTTCGCTGACCGAGTCCGAATGCCTGTAAAGCGAATTTTAAATTATCTAACTGTTTTGTTGCTGATATTTCCAGGAAGTAAGTACCTAACATTATATCAGTATTTTAATAAGTGTGATATAAATCAAGATAATCATAATTTTGATCATCATCATCTGCCAGTTACAATCGCGAAATTTGCAAAAAAAATATCTTTATAAATGAAAATAGGGGTGGAAACATTTGGGCAAATGTGCCATTGGGATTAGGTTCAAAATTGAAATTAGATGCAAGTTTACTTGTCCACCTATTCACGCCATCTGCGGAATTGTTAGGCTAACAATTGATGAATAAACGCATTTTACTGAAATTTATAACCGTTGTTAACTATTTTTAAGCATTAGTATGTTAATGTTGCAGGGTACCAGCAACTTTTAATTGCACAATATTAATTTGTTATTTGTTTTTAATTTTTAGGATGTAAGTAATGAAGTTAATTTGAGATGTCTTTGCAATTGATTTGAGTCACATTCGCGAAATTCTGAAAAACATCTTTAATAATTAAAATAGGGTTGAAACATTTGGTAAATGTGGAAAAATCCAGTACTAAGGTATAATTTTGGTAATCATAAAAAGACAACAATGTCGATAGGGTCGAATCTTCCAAACGTTTGTTAGTTATTAGATTCGTTCCTCTCTATAGCAGGACACATAATACCTTTAAAGTTATAGTTCGAAACAGATTGCTTCATATAAATACCATCTATATTAAATTTAATGACGTAAAAACATACAACTTACAACAGGGTCTGGTTGCTAATTAACGGTATTTTTGTTCTCTTTTCTCTCAAATTTATCATAAAAAAAATGCTGCCCGACTAGGAATTTCTTACTGTGTCTTGGGTACGTTTAGAAACGTAAAAATTTAAACTTACATATGTACATAGAACAACTAACCGTAGGCCATACAAATATTTGTTTCGTGCGGGAATCGAACCCGCGACACGCAGCTCAGCAGCCGATCGCTCAACCAAAGTCAAAGTCAAATATATTTATTTCAACTAGGCCAATAAGCGGCACTTTTGAACGTCAAACATTAAATCTAAATTAAAAATGTACAAGTAATAAAAATTTACTCTACCGTGCATTCGGAAAGTAGCTTGTTATGGAGAAAAACGCACAAGAAACTCCATTAAGTCAACCGTAAATAAACTACCCATTCCATTATACACGTTAGGCTCAAAGACCGAAAACGCTTATTAGCTTATTATTAATTATATTCTTGTCAGCGTCATCTTAGATTTTAGTTTTGATTCCATTTACGTGTAGAAGATGGGGCGTGATGACAGAAACACTTCTTGAGGATACTTCGTTTATTTTGCCTCGTTAAACACATTTTACAAACTTTATTTCTTCTTAAGTCTTTAGACTAGTTAAAAAAAAAGTCTAGTTACAATCACACGCCATTCTCCCCATCTCTGCCACACATAGGCTCACCACTGCGTTCATATTTCTAATAATTTCTTGAAATGAATGCGTTCTGAATTAACTTCCTACAACTCGGCCATTCTGACCTATAATCTGAACTCAGACTATTCTACGTTAAACTCAACTACTTTAATAATAATAATAAAGCCTATATTTTTCACTAATTACATGCATAAATTCATAACATTATTAATATATTACATGACACCATTATTATATTACATCCTTTATTCATTTATGTACATACTGTTTACATTTTTAAATATTAGCTTATAAAAATACAATAAAACAACATTTAGAAATATAAAAAATAGTAGCCCACCGGTATGGGGAACAGGGTCCAAGCTACCGGTGATCAGGGCTCCTGAGAGAGGAAACTGCTAACGATACGCGCCGTGTCCAGGAGTACCGCTTTCTGGATCAAGCCCTTGATCCAGCTGCCCAACGAGAGCCTCCTCAGATGTTCGTCGAGGCTCTTGCTGACTGCTATATTCACATCCTGTGGGATCGTGTCGACAACCTCTCGAGCCAGATCAAGATATTTGCTTTTCTTATCTCTCTCACGGGTTCCTCGTCATGGGGTCCGCTATATCAACAATCATTGCGCGACGCTCTAGTCGGTCTATCACCACTATGTCAGGCTTATTGGCAACAATAGTCCTGCCTGTGAATAAAACGTGACATTGCTATTTTCAAGAACTGGGTCGGGCTCATACTTATAATAAGGCACTTCCGATTCCACAAGATTGTATTTCAGAGCAAGTTGCTGATGGATAATCCTGGCTACAAGGTTGTGTCTATGCAAATAGTCTCCGTTAGCTAGACTAGAACAACCGGAGATAAATCAAATCAAATCAAATCTTTTTATTGTGGGCATAGGTTATACAGACAGTGTTAGGTAAATTACAGTTCCATTATGTCCTGCCTAGTAGGCATACAATAATTAAGTCAACATGCAAAATAATCATAGGTATCACATATAAAGCAAATCTTACAAAATAAGAATTAGGTGCATGGTGACAGATTGTAGTAGGTACTAATTATTAAGAAAATTTTGGATCGTCTAGTAAGCTTTGTCAATTAAAAAATTACGCAATTTATATTTGAATAGTGGCAGTTCCTTAGTGTTTAAAATGTCCACATGTATCCTATTATCAATTTTAGATGCCATTCCGAAAAGACTTTTGCTCAGAAGAGCAGTTTTATGTGGTATACTAGATATTTTAAGTATATATCTTTTTGATTTTAGTTTACCGAATAGATTTTTATTTATTTTAACTATAGGAAATCAGGTTATAGACGTTAATTAAAATGCAGACTTTGAATTTTAAATGTTCGTTATATTCAAATTAACGATTTCACAAGGAAGTTTTTGTGTCTGTCTCCTAGCACAGGTAATAGAGAAAAACCGGCCAAGTGCGAGTCGTAAAAAACTGCAAAAAAAACACGATTTTTGTATGGGAGCCCCACTTAAATATTTATTTTATTCTGTTTTTAGTATTTGTTGTTATAGCGGCAACAGAAATACATAATCTGTGAAAATTTCAACTGTCTAACTATCACGGTTCATGAGATACAGCCTGGTGACAGACAGACAGACAGACGGACCGCGAAGTCTTTGTCTTTGGGTACGGAACCCTAAAAAGGAACGAACTGAGAGCGGTTGTTGGTTTTATAGTGAACATGCTGCCAGTGTTGCCATTACTTGAAATGTATCGATTAATTTTTGCTCACATAAAATCGACTAAATACCAACACGCCCCCTCAAAAATTAATTATTTATCACAAATAATAGAAAGCCTAAATAATCAGAACACAAAAGCCTTCCAAGTGATTACTGGGGAATAACAATATATTATGGTCCAACATTTGGTGCTAGGATTAGGAAAAACCCAGGAAAACCTAATCAAACCATATCAAAATCAATTAAAAATTAGCACAACTTAAAATTATTGGTTACATAAGCCAATTTCATCTCTATGTTTGTTAAATGTGACAGTTGGTAGCGGTTTCGTCAGCATATCCGCTATTTGTTTACCTGTGGGAATATAAAACAATTTTATTACCTTGTTTTCAACTTGTTCTCTAGAAAAGTGGTACTTGATGTCAATGTGTTTTGATCTTTTGTGACTAGTCGGGTTATTAGCTATACTAATACAACCATTATTGTCTTCGTAAATAGCAATTGGACTGACAATATTAAGTTTAACGCTATTTGCAAAAGATTTTAGCCATAATGCTTCTTTTACAGCCTCGAATAATTCCATTATACTCAGCCTCTGTGGAAGAAGCTGTTACTGACATTTGCCTCTTTGTATTCCAGGTTATTGTACAGCTATTAAATAATTTAAATAAATATCCCGTTGTACTTTTTCTATCATTGACATCATTACCACCCCAGTCTGAATCTACATATCCCTGTAAAATAATATCAAAATTATTACATCTGTTGTATGTTAGTTTTAATTCTATTGTGCCTTTCAAATGTCTAAGTACTATTTTGAGACATTGCCACAACTCTTTATTATTGTTATTTGTGTATCTGCTCAAAATATTAACAATTGTACTTAAATCTGGACGAGTACACAACATAACATACATTAAACAACCAATAAGATTGCGACAAGGTGCATTATATTCACTGTCAATGTTTAGTGCTTCATAATTTGGTTTAATTTCTAATAAGGTACTTACAGGATTGCAGTCCGACATACTAAATTTGTCTAAAATTGTCTTTATATATGTACTTTGATCTAAAGTTACTTTATTTTGATGTCTAGTAATTCTAATTCCTAGAAATAATTTGATCGCATTTAAATCTACCATTTTAAATTTATTCATAAGATAACTCTTAACGTTGTTTATTACATGCTGGTCAGAACACATTAAAACAAGGTCATCGACGTAAAGTAAAATATAAATATTTTCACTTATATCACCCTTATCTAAAATATAAATACATCTATCAACAGAGGAATTTACGAACCCCTTTTCTTTGAGACAGTGATCAAATAATTTAAACCAGCATCGAGCAGCTTGCTTTAGTCCGTATAAAGCTTTATTTAGTTTACAGACATAACCATCTTTATTAAATACACCCTCTGGAACTTTCATGTAGATTTCTTCCTTTAAAGTTCCATTTAAAAATGCGGTCTTAACATCCATGTGATGAACTAATAATTTATATTGATTTGCAAAACCAATCATAAATCTAAAACTAGCTATACGAGCAACAGGGGCAAAAGTTTCGTTGTAATCGGTTAAGTACTCTTGACTAAAGCCCCGAGCAACAAGACGCGCTAATATCTTAATGGATTACCAAATTCATCATTTATTTTTTAATACTAAAAATCCATTTACAAACAACTATGTTTTTGTTACTAGGTTTAGGTACTAATGTCCATGTATCATAGCTAAAAGTGAATCTAATTCAACCTAAATCGCATTTTCCCAATGAATTCTATCATCCCGATTATTTATCTCATGAAATGAAGTAGGTATTTCGTAATTTATTGATTCAGCACATAATAAAACATCAGCCATCTGTTTATAGTTTATAGGGGGACGACCTTTAATCCTATCACTCCTTCTTGTCTTATAAGAATTATCGATATTTTCATTAGTACAAGTCTTATTAGAACTTTTATCGTTATCATTTGGCTTTAGTATGTTATTAGAGTCATTTAACTTGCGAATTTTACTACAACGAATCAATTCATCAGATTTTGATTTATTTGACTGATTATCGTGTAGTATTAAACTGTCTGATTTAAATTCCACTGATTTTGAACCAATTAATTTTGAATTATTGGACTTAATTGCATCAGTTTCATAAGACTTAGGACTGTCAATACTGTGAGAATTAATTGGCACTGATTTTGACGTCACGTCATTACTATCAGTTTTGTTACGGAAATGTTCAATTTCATTGCCTTCAAATTGTAACGCAGGCCGCGACTGCAAATAACTCACTTCATCTACTATGACATCCCGAACTGTTTCATATTTTGCACTCTTTATGTTCCATACTTTATAGCCATTTGGTACATACCCTACTAGAATACCCTTCCAGGACTTATTATCAAATTTGGTTTGAGTGGTTTTATTATGCACGTACACGGTAGAACCAAAAACCTTTAAATATTTAATTGCAGGTTTTATATCGTGCCACAATTCAAATGGTGTTCGTTTTTGTTTCAAAGCGCGAGTAGGTGTAATATTGATTAAATATACTGCAGTTAAGACAGCCTCACCCCAAAAACTTGGGTAATTTAGCACCGTTAATGATAGTGCGGGCTTTCTCTGTTATTGTCCTAACCATGCGCTCTGAAACGCCATTTTGTTGTGGTGTTCTAGGAATAGTAAAGTGATATGAAATTCCTTTAGATACACAGTATTCTTTCATTTCGTTAGATAGATATTCCCTTCTATTATAATAATAATAATAATAATAATAGCCTTTTTATTCCTGAACATAGGGTTACAAGAGGTCCCTAAGTTCGGTTTGCCTTCTGGCATAGGCCTCCTCCAGTTCCTTCCAATGGGTCCTATCCCTTGCCACTCTCAACCAGAGTGGTCCCGCTGTCTGTTTCAAGCCATCTTCCCATCTCCTGACTTGACGACCTCTACTTCTTTTGCCAACTCTTGGTTGCCAGAGGGTAACTTGTTTGCTCCATTTATCGATGGGGTGGCGCAGCATGTGTCCAGTCCATCTCCATTTTTGGACATCTATCCGGGTAAGGATATCTGTGAGTTTCGTTCTTGTTCTTATGTCTATGTTCCTGACTCTGTCTTTGATTTTTAACCCTAGCATGCTTCTTTCCATGGCACGTTGACACTTTGCTAGCCTTTCCCTGTGATGAAGTGTTAACGACCAAGTTTCACAGCCGTAAGTAAGAGCTGGTAGAATACAGGTCTCAAATGTTTTCTTTTTTATGTGATTGCCTAAATCCTTACTTTTCATAATTTCTTTCAGTGACCAGTATTTTCTCCAACCTTGGGCTATTCGCCTGTTTATTTCCTGAGTCATTTCATTTGAAGGTGATATTATCTGTCCTAAGTAAATATATTCTTTGACATACTCGATCTTGTTGCCATCTACCATAATGTCTGCTTCCCTTGAATTTGTTATTAATTTTGTTTTACTGGCATTGATTTCCAGACCAACTTCTCTACTTTTACTTGCTAGGCTCTGCATCATTTGTTCTATTGCTGCTGGGTCCTCTTCAAGAAGCACCAAATCATCGGCAAATCTTAAATGGTTTAGGCGGGCTCCATTAATGTTCAGACCTAAGTGGTCCCAGTTCAATTGTCTAAAAATGTGCTCGAGTACGGTGTTAAATAGCGTAGGAGAGAGAGGGTCGCCTTGGCGTACACCCTTTTTGATTGGGAATGATTCTCCTGTTGTTTCAATTTTGATACTGGCCTTGCTGGACTTGTATATACTTTTAAGTATTTCTATGTAGTTGCTCTGGACCCCCTGTCGTTCAAGACTCCACCATATGTGTTGGTGCCTGAGACTGTCGAATGCCTTTGAGTAATCGATAAACGCCAAGTAGATTTGTTTATTGTATTCGTTATATTTCTGCAACAACTGTTTTATTGTATGAATATGATCTATTGTGCTGAAGCCTTTTCTGAATCCTGCCTGTTCTATGGGTTGGTTTTCGTTTAGTACTAGTGATATTCTTTCCAGGATCACTTTAGCGAATACTTTGTATATGTTTGATATTAAAGAAATTGGCCTATAGTTCCCAATCTCGTCTCTAGGGCCTTTTTTGTGCAGTAGAATTATGTGGCACTCTGTCCATTCTTCTGGAATTTGCCTTGTTTGTAAAATTTCGTTGAAAAGTTTTGCTAGCACAGGGCTGATTTCCTCTATGGTTCCCTTGAGCATTTCATTAGGTATCTTGTCCGGCCCTGGGGCCTTCTCAAGTTTTTGAGATTTTATTGCCTTGAATACCTCTGAGGCGAGGATTTCTGGCACCTCATCTACTTTGTTGTCTATTGCTTTGGTTTCTTCCTGAATTGGGGCCAGCCCTGAGTCGAATTTATCAGAGTACAGTAAGCGGTAATAGTCCGTAGCTAGTTTTTGTATTGAGAGACGATTCGTTAGGTAAGATTCGCGTTGCTTTAGTTTCGGTATCCATTCTTTGCCATGTTCGCTTAGTTGTTTCATAGCCTTTTTTGTTCCTCCTGTTCTTGTTATATTTTCTTCCAAAACTCTATTTCTTTTCTCCTTACGGTCTTTCCTCATATTTTCTTTGATTTTCTTGCTAAGGTTTGTAATTTTTTGCCGTCTTTCTTTATCCCCTTTATTTGATATTAGTGTTCTTCTTTCCTCTAGTAGTTCTAGTGTTTCTTTGCTTATATAGCTCTCTTTACTTCTAGGTTTGCTGACTAGCATCTCTTTCAATTTGTTTTGTAGTCTCCTGTATTTAGTCCCGGTTTCTACGTCAGAGGTAATAATTTCGGTGAGTGATTCTATTTTGCGGGGTTCTGTGGGATGATTGTGTTCTGATATTTGATGCAGCTTCTTATTGTTTAGGTTTTTCCTGGATCTTTTGGCTTGATTTAAGCTTAGGCAGCTTCTTACCATGCGGTGGTCTGTGTTAAAGTTGAGATTTTTAACTATGTTAGTATCTGTGAACGCGCTTGCTTTGTTGGTTATAATAAAGTCAATTTCAGTTTTGTATTTTGCACCTGGGGAGGACCACGTCCATTTGCTTTTAGGGTTTTTGTAAAAACAGGAGTTCATTAAAATAAGGTTATTTTCCATCATGAATTCTACTACTATTCTACTATTCCCTTCTATTATCACAATACAAATTAACCAATTTTTAATTAAATTTAGCCTCACTTTTTGCTACGAAATCTTTAAAAGCCGACAACACATCTGATTTATATGTCATCAAGAATGCCACGAAGTAGTGAGTAAATTGATCAACGAACAAAACAAAATAATTTTTATTATCGACTGTAGAAGGAGTGATGGGTCCACACACATCAGTATGCACAACAAATAAGGGTCGTTTTATGTAACTTTTATCTTTAGAGGTATTAAATGGCAATCGTGTGTTTCCCATTTATGCATGCTTCACATAATTTGTTGTCAGGCGATACGGTTTTAATTAAGCTTACAT